>CM036239.1:11784762-13082262 GCA_020698575.1 Bostrychus sinensis
AACGATAAACAGTGGACCAGTGTGAGACCGTTGTCCAAAGGCAACATGTCGCCCCTGCAGCAGACCTGGGGCAGCTCACTGTGCAGCCTGTAGTTCATTCTTTCTGGCACCATCTAGCATTTTACAACTGAAACCCACTGTTAGCATCTATTAATAAATACTTTTTTATATACTCCATGATAGTTTCATTTAGTTGTTGTTTTTATTTACACATTCACAAATCTTTTCTCACATCCTGTTTGCAATCTGACGATGTTAACACTACATTGGAAATTAAATACAAAAGTTTTAAGCAGTACCAAGGCTCTGCATTAGCAAAGTTTGTATTATTGCTAGGACAAAAACCTTGCTTTTTTCCAACACTGCCAGAAATATACCATTCATTAACATTACCATTCATAATACAATGTTGTCTGACAATTAAGAACTGTTATCTGCTCTTCAAATGCTACAGAGAGAACTCTGTTAATATATTGACTCAGTAGTGCTTATTCCACTTCTTACAAAGTCAATCCACAAGTTTCTCCAAAATGATGAGACCGTAATATCTGCCATTAATGCTTGCTTCCTTTCTTGCTTCTCTTTGATAGTATTTCTTTAAAAAAAAAAAAAAAAGCAAATATATTTAATTAACTAACACTGAGTCTGTAACTAAACATGGGAGAATAATAACATAAATCAAACACAACATTTAGAAATTACTACATACCAGCACAGTGAGCTAAACCTATGATCTGCTGCAATCTTATACACCCACCCACCCTATCAGGACACAATTAAAAAAGATTGAAACAATAAATGACTTAAAAAATGTTAACACATAGTAATTATAACCACAAAAAAAAATCATCACCGTAGGTCTCCACAGGTTTAACCATAACCACACAAAAAGTCAGCCATATTGCCTGTGGCCTCGCTATGGCTGATTGTGGACAGTGTGAAAATGGCTCGGCACTGCAATATTTTTTTTTTTTTTTAAGACAAGAAACATTCAAAATAGAAGCAATAGGCCACTTCAGGCTTAAAATTGCCTATCCAAAGAGCATTGTGGCAAACGTGGTTTCCTTTTGGACAGTTGTATAGAACTGACCAATTCGTGCAACAGGTATCACCCTCATCATCATCATCATCATCCTCATCAAAGCAGCCAGTCTTTTGAAGTTTAGTTTTCATAATGTTTCCAAGGCAGCAGTCTCCTGTTAGGTGTGATGTGAGGGCATAAGAGAAGCCACTGTTCAAAGAGAGGTCATACGTGGCTGATTTTGATGATGACGTGGTTGTGTTGAGAGGCATGGCCAGTTGGAAGATATCCTGTGACGTGTTTCTTGGTGGTCAGGTAAGCCGAAACTGCAGGAAGATATTTGTTTGTTAGTCTTCGCACACACACTGTATATAGAATACGACCTCCTGATTTTTTCCTTTATCAAAATGTTAAAGACGTACTTGTCATTAGAGAAGCTGACAGGAGGACTTTTTGCGAGTTTTCCCTGGAGCTGGACTTTTTCTGTTTATCTGACGCACAAGGTCATAGAAGATCTAGAAAGTGTACAAAAGCCGTAGTTAAAAAAAAAAATATATATATATAAGCAGGAAATCAAATGTGTACATTATTTTAAAATTGCAGGTGAGATAGGCTCTATCTCTCTGTTGCACATAAACAATAAGACAATAAATACATGCATAATATAGAGTAAAATATATCAGAATATTCATCCTTCTTATAAGCATTTCCCTTCTGGAATCGCCACAGCAATTTATGCCAGATGCCCTTTCTGACACACTCCTCGCCATTTATCTGGACTGGCACAATGAGTACACCAGTATGTGACCCATTGTGGCTTGTTTTTAAAGTTGTAGTTACCAGGCTGGAGACTATGCAATTCATATGAACACAGCTTATTTTTATTGGGATATTTTGTATTTAATAATAGTAAATAAATTAATACTACTACAGCTGGATTGTAATAACAGCTTGGGTTGACCTTACCCTTACAAAATATATAATATTGACTTTTTGATAATCTCACCCTGAGACTGATAGCAGAAACCATAAACAGTATGTGTTGGTCTACCTCATTGACATTGATCTTGCTCTTGGCTGAGGTCTCCAGAAAAGCACAAGAATTCCACTGGCGAGCGAGGCCTAGGCCAGACTCTTTGGCGACCACCCGCTCCTCCTCCAGATCACATTTATTACCAACCAGGATCATGGGAACCTAAAGTAAACCACATCAACATCTATCATCTGGTAGACTATAATTTTAGTTGGTCTGAATATTAAAAAAAAAATACCTACATTGATTACTGTAAGCAGTCTTGATAACAAGTATATGTTCTTGCATAATTATATTTTTTTATTTGATAGGTACTTGTGCCACTACTTACATCGTCTGTATCCTTCACTCTGAGGATCTGCTCTCGAAGGTCCTGGAGGTCATTAAAAGTCGACTGAGCTGTGATGGAGTAAACCAGAGCAAAGCCCTGACCGTTTTTCATGTATAAATCCCTCATTGCAGTGAACTGCTCCTGAAAATGAGCAAACAGATAAATGGTGAGACACACTTTTAATAATAGGTTATGGTGCATAGTCCTAATTTTCTTGTGCAATTTGCCAGTTAAAAAAAGCTGAATGGTCTTACTGTTCCGGCTGTGTCAAGGATTTCCAACATACACTGCTGCCCATCAACCTCCACTTGCTGAGACAAGAAGCTGAGATTCAGTTCAAGACATCACAAATAATAAAAGTAAATGCAAATAGTGTCTGATGTGTTGTGCACACTAACAGTGAAATTTCAGTACCTGCTGAGTCAGTACTAAACTAACTAATCAGGTACATTGCTAAATATTTATAGCTTTTTAGCCATTTTTATAATCAACAGGTTTTTTTTTCCATTTGTTCTTCCTTCAGGGGAAGTAAATCATCTGGCCCCTAGGGGTGCAGTGATTTAAATATTAATTTAGCATAGGTTTTATGCCGGCTGGCCTTCCTGAGGCAACCTTCTCATTTATCCAGGCTTGGAAAGAGTATGCTGGCCTGTGACCCCTATAGCTGAATTTATTCTGGACTGTTTATACCGAGTAAACAATTACACTAAGTTAATTTATTAATGTCCCATATAATAAAATATTATTAGTTCATTATAAACATTAAATACAAAGCCTTATGCATGTGTACATGAAAACAAGACTAATAATGGTGCGTTCACACCGAAAGCAAGTAAAGCATCTGGCACGTTTCAAGATGAGAGCAATAAGCTGTCTTACCTTCCTGTATGAATCCTCTATCGTTGGGTCGTATTTCTCCACAAATATTCCCTGAACAAACTGGACAGTCTGAATGGCAAGACAAGAACAGAGAGAGACAGGCAGTGACATAAAGGGAAATAGGGCAGTAGTGTTAATGGTGCTCTGTTCTGTCCTCTATTGGAAGTCATTGGATTGGAATTAATGTGACACACTGACATATCTCCATTATATCGTCTGGAGAGAGTACTCCTTTGTGGTGGCACTCAGTGTGCATGTGTGTACTCTAAACTGAAAGACAGTACAGAGCAGAGACTGTAACAAAGTTTATAAGGACATAAAAATAGCAGCAAGCTGCATTTGCCAGCCATAGACCATTTTAAAAAAATCACCATGTAAACAGTGTTTTAGGAAATTCTCATATCTATCTTTATAATCATTCAGCTTCAGTCCACAGTATCAGTCACTTAGTACATCTGATATGGGTTAAGTCGCTGCTGAAAAATCCCCTACAATGCATTGTTTGTTTTGTTTATCAGTACAATCTACTTTCGAAGCTCCAAATACAAAGTAATGCTTTGGAACTGCTGTCCTATTATATGGATTAGAAACATTACAACAACAAGGAAAAAATATATTTTTGTTATGCTAATGTAGTCTACAAGTAGGACAGACTGGACTCATCTGCAGGTAGAACATCTTCAAACTTATTCATACTTTAGTATATTATAACATTTATTACTTAGAGCATTTAGAGACTTTATAGGCAGTATATAAAGTATTTTTTCCACTTCAGCTTTTTTCCTCCCTGGGTTGCCAAAGCAAATCATCTGCCTTTTAGGCCATAATGATACATTCATTTGGCTTTTACACCAGATGTACTTCCTGACACAACCCTCTCAAATTATCATGGGTTGGAACTGGCACAAGAAGTGGCTTGTGACCCCTTGCAATATAGCATATAAGTAATATCCAGACAATGTTGACAACCCTTCTATGTGATTGGTATGTTAAAAATATCTAAAATGGCCTTAATACTGCATGTTCCTTTTATTTAAATATAGCATTTTTACATGCTTTTGTAAAAACACACTAGTGTGCTTGTTTCGTAACTTACCAGAGCTGACTTCCCGACACCTCCTGATCCCAAAACTACCAGCTTGTATTCACGCATCCTGACTGTCTGTCTCCTAAAGGCAAGAAAAAGGGAGAAAGAGGTGACTAACCTTAGCTCTGGGTTTTACTGGCAGGCAACCAATCCCAAAGCAGAATTTCTGTAAGCGCCATGATCTGTTACAATGCACTGCTGTTCCATTGAATGAAGTACACTCTCTCATATGGAGGTAATAATTACGCAGCAAACAGCAGCTGGGGAGTTAATAAACACAGCAGTCATGTGACCACACAGCTGGCAGTGATCTCACAACAGTCTTCCTGGTTACTGTTGTCATGCCCCTCAGAAGTACGTGCATGTGAGTTTGTGCATACCAGTGATGCCTTGCTGGCCCTTGCAGCAACAAGAGGCAACACGAGGCAACACGACACATGCGCTCACGACATGTTTGTTAATGAGGGTCTGTGAGGGTTACCGTGGAGATGAGAGAAGTGTGCATGTGTGGGCGGAGTGAGGTCCAAACATTAATATCACCTTGTATGTGCTACCTAACACTAACTCAACTACTAAAACATGCTCGATTTTGTCTGATAGGTATTAGGCAGCGGTGTGTGCATGGAGAAGAGATGGCTGATCCTTGACAAGTCTTGACGAGTTGAACAACGTGCAGAAAAATACCACCTGCAGAAAAAGTGACACTCTGCTTATTGAATGAATCATCTAACAATAATGTGATCACCCTAAGCTAGAGACTTCTTGTACATGACCCATTTCTTTGAAGCAAAACACACTACAACAAGACACTAACAGCAACAGGTCACCCAAAACTAACAGCGCTGCAAATATACAGACTTAAAGGGGCACTACTCTCCAGGGATACTTGACCTCATGGGAGAGTAATTCATTTGGAAAAGTTTTCTTCTCTGTACTGTTTAACTTTGTGAACAATAGATACGACAATTTTTCCATCAACAAATGTGTCAGTTTTTTTCTTGTGAAACTAAAGCCTGCTATGGTCTAATAATTCTCCACTAGTCATCACTAGGGGGTCAAAATAAAGTCAAAGACTGCTTTTTCCTTGCTAGTCTTAAGAGAGCTTTCGCAATAATTTGTCACTTGTAAAAGTCTATGTCTGTTTACACACGCTTTTAACAGGTAGCCTACCGTAAGCCATTCACTGAAAGTGCTCAATTTGGACAAATCAAATCAAACACAATGTATTTAGGAGGTAACATGATATAAAGACATGGAACTATAACATGATTATTTCTACATCACTGTCTTTCGAGATTCAGCTGTGGGACTGTGCACAGTCATGCTCATTTTTCTCAATACTTTAGTAGTTAAGTTGTAGTGTGAGGTAGACTAAATGTGACTTAAAGACTAAAAAGATAAAATGTGAAATATAAAAAAATGTATTGATTTAGCTCCCTTTGTAGCTAAGTGTTTTCAATTTTCAAGAATCAACCAAAGGCAGCACAGTGTTCATCTGCTAAAGTGAAGTTGGAAAGGGAAAGGGACGGACACTCGCAGATCCCTGAGTCAACCATATCTAGGTGGGGCCTGTCAGTAGCCTTCAGTAAATGCGCTTGTTGCTGACAGTGGGCGATAGAGCAGCGGCACAAAACCATGCTTCGTCTATTTTACAGACAGAGGGCTTGACCCTCAGGGCGACAGTATATTAACTCCTAAACTCATCACTCCGCAGTAAGTTACTTTTTAGCCCCCGACACGGTTTTCCTCCAGGCAGCTGGAGTTCCGTATGTATTTGCCCGCCCAACAAGACATTTTACTCAGCCAACTCTGTGAGCAGACCCTGCTGACGGACCGTGGGACGGGGAAGTGCAGACAGAGACTCTGCAGGAGTGAGACACAGACACACTGCTCTTTGCCGTTTAATAAAACCAGCCGTTTGTGCTACTATCTCATTTTATGAACCGTACTGTCACTACAGCCGATGTCCTGTCTGTCTCCCCGTTTGTCCGCGGTCGCTTCCGCAAACCCAGCCCGACTCGTACCGGCCTGCCTCCCCCCGGGTCTGGCTCAGTCTGTCTGTCAGTATCACAGCCGGTTAGGCCCAGTAAACCAACCTCACCACGACGGACGCACAAAATGAGATAAAAGGGAGAAAATTTGCCCACGGAAAGGAGAGCAAGGAAGCGATACTCACGGACATCCACCCGTCCTCTCCGCTAAGCGCTCTCTCTTTGACACAGAGTGAACGTCGCTCTCTCGGAGCCGCTCCCTCCTGCGGCCGCTGCTCAGAGTCAAGTCACCGCAGAGAGACGAGCGCTCACTTCCTGTGGAGCTTCAAAATAAAACCAGAGAACCACAGAGAGACGAGGGAGCACTTTCTGTAGAGCTTCAAAATAAAACCAGAGAACCACAGAGAGACGAGGGAGCACTTCCTGTGGAGCTTCAAAATAAAACCAGAGATCCACAGAGAGACGAGAAAGCACTTCCTGTGGAGCTTCAAAATAAAACCAGAGAAGAGGAAACAGCCACTTATGTGTTTGTATTGACACCGTTGATGGTCACGCATTTAACTCAACCTCTAAAACTCGTGGGCTAAAGAAATATTTAGCCTATTTTATTTGTCCAGTGGCTGATTTAGCTTTGAATAAGTAGTTAGCATCGAGATTCTCGTTTAATAATATCAATTAGGCCAGTGATTCCCGACCTTTTTTGTCTTGTGTACCCCCTGGGCTTTTTGACATATCCTGAGTGCCCCCATACTTGTGGATACATCTTCAAAAAGTCATAAAAAAAATCTCTGCCTTTAAAATAAAAATATAAACTCCTAATTTTACTTTTTATTTTATGTTCAAAATAAACTTAAAAAATAAAATAAATAGTAATTAATAAAATAAAAGTAATCAGTAATAATAATAATAATAATAATAATAATAACAATCCTAAAGTAATAATACATTTAATACAAAAAATAATAATTTGAATAACTCTCCTTCAAGCTATTAAACCCTAAAATATGCAGCAAAAGATAATATTTAGCTAACTAATGCTTTACCAGTTTCACCTCCTTTTTATCAGTCACTAAGACACTAAAGCTTGTCTTTCATAAGTTTCAATAGTTTAATACGAAAAGATCACAAACATATTTCTAATTACCTTTGAAACAGATTATGAAATAATTCCACGTACCCTGTGCAATAGTGCCCTGGTTGGGTAAAACTGATACCCATTAGTTTACTGGTAGTTTGGGGCTTGACACAACTGATCTTGCTTCATGATCTTCATAATGTGCCTATGTATGGATTTTATAGTAAGGTTAATCTGTTCTAATTTGAATATTGGGATTTACATTAATTCCTGGGTTGTCTTGATACGCATCTGCTATTGTCCATGCTGGTTGGTAACATTATATAATACTTACAGCTTTTACCTTGAAGTGACACATTATAGGAAACTTTTTTTTTCATTAAATATAGCATTGAAATTATTGTTAAAATTATTTTAGTAGGCTTGATAGGGTCCTTCAAGTGAAAAGTCTAAAAATGTACAATAGGTAGAATAGTTTTTGTGCTTGGAATGAGGTCAAAGGTCAGACTAACTTTTGAGTTTATACCGGAAAAGTGAACCACAGAGCTCCAGACCGATGTGATGTGTTGAAGTTCTGCTTTACTACAGTGAGACAGCAGTAGAGCATGTCAGAGCATGTGAGTGGACGCAGGCCTTGAGGTGCTGCCATACACAGAGCAGAGTTTACTACAGAGTTCTCTGAAGCCGCACCCAAACAGGAAAAAGTCACCAAGAATAGCAGAACAGACCCCCACCCTTGCCCCCCACCCAACCAGCTTCCCGTTCAGACACATTTGCTCCAATATCTTCTACATGTTAAAAAAAAAAAAAAAAAAAAAAAAAAAAAAGAGGAAGAAAAGAAAAACAAATTTGTTATCTACACTTGCACACCATCAAATTTAATACATTTTAAATACTTGGGGATACTGTGCTTTGGTTCAAGTCAATTAAAACGTATTTATTTTATTATCTAATTAACATTACTGTGAAGGTCTTTGAAATTAACACCTTGTCTCAACAGTACCTCTTTGCAGAATAAATTAGTAAACTTCAAAGAGAAAAATCATCAGCATGTCAATGTTCAGCCAAACCAGAGCGCTCGGTGTTTAACCCAAACTCATCAAGGCAGCTGTTGCTAAGACACCAGATAAATGAGTCCCATTTGTTGTATTTGTCCTTTTCCGCCTGAATAAAATATCCAATCAGAGATGAGCTAAAAAAAAAAAAAAAAAAAAAAAAAAAAAAAAAAAAGGCTTTATTCTGTGCTGTATATTACCGTGGATAAGTGTTTTTACCAGGTCAGTAGTTACAGCAGCACTGTGATGTTTCTTGGGTATATGCATGCAGGTAAACAGTCAAACTTGATGGTGTCATGATAACTCCACACTACCAATCTTTAGAAGACCAATTAGCAGCTATCATATGATTTTTGCTACAGTATAACATATAAAGTGTGTACAAAGACACAAAAAATAAGTCGTGGTATGAAGGCAGGCAGAAATGGACTTTATTTTTCTTGGGCAATAAACAGTGAATTGTCCTGACCAGACCAGACTAAACCAGATTCAACCTGATTTCTAAAGGAACTAGAGTCAAAAACAGTACATCCAAATTTATTGAGTTTAGTCCTCCTCGAGGACAGAGACAAACACTGCCCAGAATGTTGTGAGTTTGTGTTCAATACAAAATTATGTGGCCTACTCTATCACCTGTATTACTATGACAACAGCAACACAGATCAAGAGAATGGTCCAGTCAGATCTGGTCAATAGAGACCTGGTCTAATGACCTCTTGTTTTTCCTTCTTCCCAAGGATAAAAGGGACTGATGGAAGATCTATTAACGAAATAAAGAAGCTGATTGGTCCAAAAACAGTAAAACCTCACCACTACTACTGTAATCCCCAGCATCCTACTGACTGCTCACATCAACCACAAAAACAGCAAGCCCTTATCCCATTGGTCACCACAGCCTCAGATACAAAGGCCCTTTTTTCATTGGTCAGTTTGGATAATCCGGCACCTGTCAGTCACTAAGCAGCAGCCAATCAAGTTACAGTGTGGTACCTGTGAATCTTTAGAGAAGAACAAAAAAATAAATTTGAATAAAGTTGGCCATACAGATGGCTTTGTAAAGAAAAAACAAACAAAAAGAAGTGGAAGTTTCCAAGCTTCAGAATGAAAATGTATCTGGAATTATCATTTTTTGTTCTATCTTTTAATAGTTAGTCCATAAGAGCAGTATACCAGTCTTCTTTCTTTCTTAACAGTGGATTTCACTGAATGCATCATGGAACGATCACTAGAAGACTGTCACTATAAGTATTTATGTATGCATGTGTTTATGTGCATGTCTGAATCCTGTTGTTATGGAAACATGCTGCAGGTTTTGTGATCCAGCAGCTCGGTGGTGCTATGTTTGCATCATGGAAACATGTCTATCTTTTTAGCTGGTGTCCATGGACTCCATGTTGGCAGAGCTGGAGTCCCTCTGAATTGAGTCAAAGATGGCAGCCAGCTCCTGATTGGACGAGATCTGCGACTGGAACTCTGACATAAGTGGGGACTTTTCAGCTTCTGGGATTGTTAGCAGTGCAACTACAGCTCGCATTGCCGATCGCTTCAACTCATCCTGCTTCTCAAATTCTTGTTTCACTGAGTTTGCCTTCACCTGGAGAGAAAACAATAACATAAGAAAATGTTTAAAACTAGTGGTACATAACTGATGTATTGAAATCCTAAGTGTATTTTATAGTATTAATATACAGTAATATAACATCCTACATGGTGAGTATGAGCCGCCAGTAAGATTTACAGTGAATTAAGCTTGTGTTTTATGTTCACCTTTGTGGTGCAGGTAGCCCTCAGTGGTTCGACCAGTCTGTCCAATCTCTGAAGAACAGCACTGGGGCATAGAGAAGATAATCTGGCCAGCATCAGGAATGTCAACATCTAAACATAAATGACAGAGCGAAAACAATTACTAGGTAGGCTTTACATTCATATTTTTCAACACTAGCATTGCTATTTTCACACTGATCATTACAACAGTATCAGTGAAACAGCAGGCCTGGGTACATATTTATACCTTGATGTCATAGTGGTCCTTCAAGCCATCCTCTACATGGTTGAGGAAAGTGAAGATGTCTAGCCGGTCCAGGCAGCTGTCCAGCAGGGTGTACATGCATTCAAACGCAGCTTTTCTCAAATCTAAACCATCATCCACTGTGTGTTTAAAAGGACCCATCTCCACCTACACAGACAGACACCGTTGATCAATCCTTAAAGAATTATCAATTATATATTTTTCACAAAGATTTACTGACCTCTCTTATCAGCTCCTTTCTGACTTTGGTCTCATTGTATAGTTGTGGTAAAACTGAATCCAACAGCTCTCTGATCAGACTAGGTTTATTGTGGGCTGCCGAGTTAAATGTTACCAAAGCAACACGACGTACGTTCAGATCTGGATCCTCCAGTGTCTTTAAGAAATCACCTGACAAAACAAAAAGCATGTGAGACTGAAGAATCCTTTCCCAATGCCCTCTTTATATGTTGCTGAAACTGCATAACAAATTTCATTCACTCGCCTTTAATATAAAACTACAGTAAAGTATATTGTAATGCACTGTTTCTTTAAAAATATTCTAACACCTTATCAGAGCATTATCAAAGCACCTATTAGTCATGCAACAATTTTGAGGTAGTACATTTTGAGACCGCAGGTTAGAGTTGAAAGAGTTCCTTAAAATTTTTCCACTGAATACAATAGTGATATTGAATTATTGTGTGACCATTTATTTTAGTAGTTCCATTCAGTTCAATATATTTTAAGCATTTATTTAATCGTGATGAGTATGGCTTGCAGTTAATGAAAAGCAAATAAATGCTTGAAATAATAAATGCTGTGTACTGAATGTAATATATGCAATACAATTTTAGATGAACTGCTGGTGCCGTGGTATACTTCAGATTTACCAAAAGGCTCTCTCTGCTTTCCTCCCCATAATTTCCTGTCACGTCTCTACTGGTCCTGTCTTAAGCCATGAAGGGCCAAGAAAACAGCTTACAAAAATATAATTGAACTACTAAAATAATTTCACAATATTTGCTGACATGCTCTTATAGCCCGTATAAAGGGTTTGTTACCTATGCAGTTTTTCAGCAGTGGGTCAATAGGCTGTGGCTGATCAGAGATGGTGAACTTTACTGCAGTTACCACAGAGCTCCTGGCATACGACGACCCTACAAAAACATGATTAATAGAAAATCAGCAACTTATTAAAATATTTTGACAGTATCAAATCTACACAGTAATAACAAAGATTACAAATTTATCAACTGACTACCATTATTCTGACCTACATTAAAAAGAAAATATTTCTCTTCTGATCGATATTACCTGACAACAAGTATCCTTTAAGGCGTGGGAGTAGGGTTTCAGGATCAATCAGTGTCAGTTTGCCCAAACATTCAGCCACAACGTTCCTTGTTCCTTCCTCTTGACACTCACAGTGTTTGAGCAAAAGAGACCAAACAGACTCCACATATGGCTTTAGACCAGACACTGATGCTGAACCTAAAGACACAGGCAAAATTTAAAGCGATTCCCTAAAAAGATGAAGAAAACATTTTACAACCCATCTTACTTATGATCTCCTTGAGAGAGTGAAGTAACAGATATTGTCTTTTAGATGAGGAGATCTCTTGCAGTACAAAGGGCAAATACTCTGGAAGATTGCCCACTGCAATACTGCCCAATGCATAGGAGGCGGCAGACTTTACCTGATAGATAGAGACAGGCATGTGAGAGTGGCCGGCTGATGAAGCTTTTGTTATAAAAGATATAAGAACTATTAATCAGCTACTTCTTTACTTCGTTACAGTAGTTCAATTCCACACAGGATAGCCTAAAGATAAAAAATTGCTTGTTACCTCTTCACTTGAAGATGAGAAAGCATCCAGAATGACCGTCTTGAGCTCTGGTTGGCTGCTGAGGTCTACATGGTGTCCAACTTCCCCCAATGACAAAAGAGCAAGCAATCTGATGGAATCAGTGGAGCGGCTGTTTTTTACATCCTACCAAAGGACACCAGAATAACTTAGTAGTTACATAAGCACATTTTTACTACTACTTCTGTGCAACAAAGGCTGTTACCTGAATGAACTGCCCAACTACAGCAGGTCCTTCAGTGGGACAGGCCCGGGTCAGTGCAGCCACACATTTGGCAATAGAGCAGTAAGCCTGTTTATGAGGAAGAGCTGCACTCTGGGAGTAGACTGGACCAGTTAACATCCGTAGCAAGTCCATATAACCCAGACCAGGAGTGTCGGTGGACACTAGAGCCTTAAACAACAAAAATTGTTACTAATGACATAACACAAGACGTGGGAACCCTGCTGGTTACAAAATTATTATACCTGATAAAAGTCCAGCATGGCAGCAAGGGCACCACCTTGCAGCAGTGGAGATCGAACTAGAGTGATGAGCTGTTGCATAATGTTGCCCCCACTCAACTGACCCAGAGCAGATGGGTGTGTCACTGCTAGCGTGGACAGGAAACTTAGAGCCATCTGAGACACATGCATGTCACTCTCTGATATCAGAGGAGGAAGCTCTGCCAATACGGCATCCACCATGACAGACGTCACTGCTGAGCTGAAACACATATACACAGAAGTAGGAACAAAAGCAACTGGCAATAACAAATAGCTTAAGAATTATTTTGTGTCAGTTTACCTATAATTTCTCAGCAGAATGTCAAGCGCAGCAAGTGTGCAGAGCTTTAGGGCTCGTTGGTTTTTCCGGAGGAATGAAGCAAGAATAGGAACAGCATCTGGGAGAACTGGTCTTAAATCAATTTTTAATGGAGAACCAGCAATCAGTGTCAGAGCTGTAGTCACACAAGAAACAAAAATATTAGAAAGAGAAGCAAACGGCCTTGTGCATAGATTTCCCTGTATAGTGGCATTCACCTTTCACGGTTGTGAGCCGAGTAATTTCATTCTTCAGACGCTCTAAAAAGATCAACAGTGTCCCAGGAAGCTCCGTAGGGAGACGGTCACCTAGGTCCACAGGCAAGTCAATGTTTAGCATTCCCCCAAAATCACATATTTCATAATAACACTGTGGACTTTTTTCTTACCTAGATTACAAATAATCTGTCCCATACAAGAGATTGCTCGTTCTTTAACCTCTTGGTCAATGTCAGCAGCTTTTAGGCGTTTAATTGTACAGGTGAACAAGTCATTGATGTAAGGAGAAGGATCAAAGCTGTCTGAGCCTTCAGACTGGTTCTCTAGAGGTCGGATCACCTGGTGGAAATAAACAATGCTGTCTGAAAAAAGAGGGGGCAGGGCGGGAATACTGAACTACAATATAGTCTAATCAAGTTAAGGCTAATTTACTAAACATTTATTTAAATAAAACTGCATCATTCCCACCTTTACGAGCTGCTGGGTCACAAGAAGAGCCTCTGAGGTAATCTTATAAAAAGGGTCTCCTACACAGGCGACAACAGGTGGGACCAGGGCAGGGACATGGGCATGGAAGGCGTGGGCAGGATGTGTTACCATGATGACGTGGAGACATGCCAAGGCATCGATTTTCAGATTTGAGCTGCTTGACTTATCGTTCAGGGAAAATATGATGCCTGCAAAAAACAGTATTACTTGAGGTAATTATCAAATAATATTGAATAATATTTTATATTATGTTACTACTATGTTGTAATGTTGCTCCCTCATCAAATACATACTAAGAGTTTTGTTTTGTTTCATTCAAGCTTGTTTGCGTAATCCTCCATTTTCTGGCAATTCTGAGCCCTCAAAACACTTGGATACACTAGCCTCTCTCACAAACCCCCGCACACTCCAGGAAGCACCGACTGGTCAAAAAGCCCTCTAAATCCAGTCTGCTCTCATTCCTTTATCCAAAAAACGGTGTACAGCTATTAGTTTCCTTGTATATGTGCTGCAGCTGTATCACTGAGCTATACAGCGGCACCATTTTCATTTACAGTAAAATTGCATCATACAAAAAGTTTAAGGAAGTGAAGTTTCTTTTATTCTTTTAAAGGCTTTAAAGGTTATGTTCAAAAGAGGCAGAACCTGCACTCTCCTGCCCTCTGCTGGTCTCCTGTTTCTTTATGGCACCAGTAGAGTACTTATTAAAATGTTCTTTTTTAGATTAATAATGTATTTTAAAGTTAAAAACATAAAATGCTGTTCTAGAGGTGACCAAGATTAGTTTAAAAAATATGAATAAAAGCATCATCTAATCCCTTTAATAAATAGCAATTACTGGACTGCACAACAGAATACATCAATAGCGGACAATTAGTGGGAAATAAAAAACTTATTTTTCAACTTTCTTCTGAAATGTTTATTATATATATTAATATGTTCATTATATTATGGCTTTATTTATTCATTTAATCATTAATTATTTATTATGCATGTTTATTAAGATGAGACACTACAGGTAAAAAAACATTTTCCTTAGCTTTTGGGCCAGTTTGCTCAAAATATAAGCTTTCACGCTGAAATGAAGACAAGGTTAGATGTTGCAAATTAGCCTTGGCTATACACACTGTGATAGAGACAATGGATCACGTTCAGAAGATAATTTATGTTTATTGTACCTGTCCCTATTAAATAAACCATAAATTAATAAAATGTCCAAGGTGTATATTTCATTACATTTAGTCAACTTACAACTATTGATTTCTATCTGAAATAAAATTACTCTGAATTGATATGACCCAGATCTGATTGTCAGTTCCAGTTGCTAAAGTTAACTTATTAAAGTAGGATTTGTGATTAATTAAATATCTCTATGGTCCAGTGGTTGTCAAATGCCAAAACTATCTTGTTTATTCATAATTTGCGATGTTTTAAATGCTCTACTAAAATGTTATTGTATTTTTCCACAAAGACAAAATAAGATAATCATAATTCCCTCTGTCAAAACCCTTTCATCTATCTTCAAAATGGTAACAAAATGAATTAAGAATTTTAAACCTGGCTGGCTCAGTCCAATATTCAGATATTGCTTTTTGAAATGGTGCAATTTTACATGTATAATGCCCTATTTGCTTATTAAAAAAGTAAAAAACACAAAACTTGCAATGAATGTATTCTTATGTTTATGCCAGTAATGGAGAATACGAACAATATCTGTTAGGCTAAAAAAAAAATCCCTATTCACAAATAGTGTTGCACATCAAAGGTCATGCGTGAGCTATGTAGTAGTAGTCATAGTCTGATCATACCTGGTATAAGTACTGGGATGTGTTGAGTCAAGGCTCCTGGCAGAACGTTCACCAACTCTGTCAGCATGTTGAAACAGCACTGACGGGTTTTGACGCTTTTCTCCTTTAGCTGTTTGTGAAGTGCTTTTACAATCATAGGAACCTGCAGAGGGAAATAGATGTTTTTAGAGAAATGTGTCAAGTTCAGTTTTACTCATGAATAATGAGTGATTGGGAAAGGTGATTTACATTTATTTCTCAACACATCAAGGCTTTTAATCAGTGAATACCTGACTCTGTAGCATTGTCAGAGGTGTATCTCCCTGCTCCATGGCATCTGGATCAGCCAACCAGCTTTGTGCTGGCCTCGTCTGCTTAAGCAATGACAGGTAGGCATGGAAAACATCTGCCTTAACGTTCTCCTCCCTCTCCTAAAGACATAAACACAAGGGTTTAGTCACAGAGTCAGATTAATAAATACAAGCTATGTCTTGAAAATAATGTTATTTCTTTATGTTTAGTTTTTCGGGCTGTAACAACTAATCAAATATATCCAATTGTTAAAATAATCTGGAGTAACAATAGACTGAAATATGCCATGTGCTGAGAGAACAGAAACATGTAGCATACTTGTTACCCTTTTTTTTTTTTTTTTTTTTTTTAACTCACACACCACGTCATTATGCATTTACTCACACTTTGCTAACTGATTATTAATGGTTTAATAGAAAGGTACTCGTCAGATTAATAGATCAAAATAATCTTTACTTGCACCTCTAAACTCAACTCCACATACTGCCTCTTAAAACTTAGAATTTTTATAAAATTATAAAACGGCAAACCATGCTGATGCACTTTTTGCCTAGTTGACCTAGTTGACATTAAATGTGCACTGAATGTTGGAGTGGCTGGCTACATCAGAGCTGATTACTAATGATTAGGAGTGTAACGATAGGTTTTTGCAACGATACGATACGTATCGATTAGCACTGTTCCGATACAATTCAAGAACAATATTGGCTAATTTGGAACGATACGATTCAACATCTTCATATCGATAATCGATACAGCAACTTTTTGCCAAAAATCAGAAAAGTTTACTCTCAAATGTAGCATCATGGACAGGGTTGATTATGTCTAGTAGACAGAGAGCAAAGAAAGTTGAATATAGCATTTTATTTCATTAAAAACATAAAATAAAACCAGATATGGCTTTTTGAGTGTAATTTTTAACATGCAAATTTCTAATTTCGATATTCCATATACATCGATACACACTTCCTAGAAAACGATACAATTTGATACAAGGTAATGCATATCGATGTAGTTGTATTGTAGGAAAAAAATAAATAAATCAATACATTGATACTGTATCATTACACCCCTACTAATGATGCCATTAACTCTTTGATTGGGGTCAGGTTGTGATGCAGGAAGAAGCATGAAACTGTACATTAAAGACACTGTCTTGGTTACCTTGAAGCGGCAGACAAGTGCAGGGGACACAGAGCGGTAAAACTCTGGCAGCATCTCATGGCGCGTTGAAACAACAGCATCTAAACACTTAGCTGCAGCCCGTCGCACCTTCCAGCTCATGTCATCATCATCACTGTACTCGTCATCACTGCCTGGACAGCCGAGAGGAAAAAAACTATAGTTGACACATCATTCTTACTTCCCTTTTCATTTCAAACTACAGTGTAAAACAAACTAATTATTTGCTTGTCATGTTGATTTGCACACCTTGATAATCTTCATCATTTTGCTCCGCATCCATAGCATTGTCATCTTCATCCTCATCATCAAAGTTGTAATTGGGATCATAGGTTAAGTAGCGTAAGCAGATTGAGATAATTGTGGGAACATGCGGGTAAACTTCTTTAGGACACCTTTGGACAAAAAATAAATCACAGACGTAAAAATAGTAAATCAAGTAGAAAAAAACATTACTGACACAAGAACACGATTTTATATTGTGAATTAACACAAAGTATGTGTACATGTGTCTTACCTTCTTACAAACGACTCAAAAGCCTGGATACAGTACTCTCTAAGCTCATCATCGTCAACATTACAAAACTTTACAACAAGTGGGATGATCTTCTCCAGATACTCTCCTACACAAACAGACCGTATGCAAAATTGAAACAAAGCCTTAAATCAGAAACTGTAAATTTAGCCACTTATATCATTTTCTCTTCTTGTCTCACCAATTCTGTGTCCAGCCTGTCTGCTGATTGCAGCCGTGCACTGGATGTAGGTCCTAGTGGTCGACATGTTGTCGTTCCTCCCCAGTTCAGTAAGAAGATGTTCAATTAGGTCAATAAAGACCAGATTCCCACAGGACATTACCAAGTGACCCAGAGCCATAATGGTTCTCTGTTGTGTTTACATAAAAACAGTGGAATCAGGAAAAATGAGTATTAAATGTCTGAGAATGTAAAATAATGCAATACTGAAGCTTGTAAAAACAAGTCAAACCTTTCTAACAGCCAGTCTTGGAGAAGTAAGCTGAGGCAGCAGACAACTCAGGATGGAAGGATGGAAATTCACCAACAATCCCCCCTGTCTGAATGTGGAAAGTTTAAGTAATTAAATAAATATTTGTTAACTAAAAAGAGTTTTATCTAACAACTACTGATGAGTAGTGCCTCAAATGTTACATTTGATAAAGCTTTAAATATAAGCAAGGACTGTCAGTGACATGACACTAGTTACTAGTTATCAAACTAGTGCTGATGTAGAGACAAAACTTCACGGGTAGACAGGTACCTGCACAGCATATCAGCCATGATGTCAAGAGCTTCTAACTGGACTGAGACATCTTCTTGTTTGGCAATGGCACTTGTCAGGCGGCCTGTTATTTTTTTGCATACACTTGCTGCTAATGCAGAACCTAAAAATATAAAAACACATGGCATGTTGGTAAAATGTTTAAAAAGGGTACATCATAATAATATTGTAGAATGTAACGTTTACCACTGGATGCAGGGGGTAACTCTCCAATCACAGTTTTAAGTCCGATAGATGAAATATCTCTGAGTTGTTCTTTGTCTGACAGCATATTTGTGCACAGAGTGTCCACAATGGTCTCCACCTGGTATTCCTTCACCTTACTGACCAACGGCCCAAGGCTGAAAAACAAAGGCATCAAACATTAACAGCATAAGGCTTAAGAAAATATGTTAACCTGAAAATAATTTCCCATTTGCTTTTTTGTGATTTTACCATTTGACAGCCAGGTTTTGAACTTCTCCGTTCTTATCCTCCAGCAGCTTGAGAATCATTCTGACTACCTATAATAACACAATAATAAGCAATCAATATACATATAAGTATACTTATCAGTATACTTATTTTTAACAAATGAAATCTGTGATCATTCCTATTTGAAACTCACCTTCCTTTCGCTGTCATCATCCAGTTTGATTGAATCCTTTTGAAGCTCTGTCATTAGGTCGTTTGTGGCCATAAACCTAAAAGGTTGGTGGTGTAAACTATTATGACAACTGAAAATGCTTTCTAGTAAAATCAAAATGATATGTGCAAGTAATGTTAACTTAAATAAAGATCAATGGGGGTGCTCTAATACATTTACAGACAAGAAAATACTAATTGTGGATAAACTGCAGGATTTATGCAGCAGTACAAATTGTCATGAATGTACTTCGTTCAATGGATAGTTTAGTCCTATGTCATATACGGTTATATACTATATATTCAATTCAATTTCAATCAAATTTATTCTGGACTCATGGTCCAATAATGATATAAAACAAAGAACACAAAAATACAATAATTAAATCATACTATACTATCATTATTTTCAAATATGTTTATATTTCTTTGCAAGAGTATTATATCAACATAAGCAGCATTGCAAATTGTTAACATCCATGTTAAATCATGACCAAACACGATCTGTAAACTCCTGCTACTTACTTATCTACTGTTAATTTTTGTCATGATCGATGTTTACTAGTGGCAGTCTGGCGCTGCCGCTGACATGAAAGTGTTTACATGCTATTACTAATAGCGTTCCCAATGCTGAACTTAAATTACCCATCTGAAACGTAACAGGTAGTTTAACATACTGGTGGTAAACTGTAGAAACACTGTATACAACACGCATCCAAAGAACTGGCACATATAACGTAGCTGACATGTCACTCACTAGCTTGCGGCATGACACAAGTTCATCCTGGTGTTAGCTAACCCAATAGCAGAAGCTAGCTGCGATTTGGTGACTGTGCAAGCCGCTCATAATCAGCACTGGAGTGGCCTGATAGTGTCGTGTGGATGTAATCAAGGCAAAGTAAAACGTTAAACCACTGTCAAGCTCAAAGCACAATACTGTGGCTGTTTTCAGCCAACTAGCTGCCTGACGATGAGCAGACAGGTGGCAGGCTGGGAGTTAGCATGACAGCCCTAGGCCTGGCAGCTGACTCTCATTTGTCCAGCCTCGGTTTGTGCAGTATCTGTTGTGCTAAATGTTGATTAACCTTACATTTGTATGATGTTTACAATGGTTTTTTATTTTACCTGAAATCCTTGTCGCTGGAGGTCATTTTCTCCAGTAGGTTGGAGATGTGGTAAGAGGCACTCGCCATGTCGGTGCTGTTAGCTCTTAGCCTTCTGCTAACAGTTAGCACTGCGCTCTCTCAGTTTATCCCGCTGCTTACTGCTAAGCGCCTGTTTCTTTGGCTAGGTGTTTGTTTCCCTCGCCTTGGCAAATAATCTGATAAAATGGCTGTTTTGACTCCTTGTTGTTGCTGTTGTTTCAGCCGCCTTCTCTTCTTTACAGCGACTGTCGCATCCTACAGGGCGCGGAGTTTGGTGTGTTTGGTTTGAATGGAACTCCCGTCTCTCTGCAGAGGGGCGGGATAAGGACTCGGAGCTGGACTGCGGTGGGGTCGAAGGTCACCACAGAGAGATTTAAGTTGTACAGTATCATCTGGAAATGATGAAAGGTTGACTTTACAAGGGGGTTTCAATGAGTTTTCCATCTCTTTGGTCCACATAGGGCTTTTCATAATTGTGTTTAATGTATTTAATCTAGATCTATTTAAACCACTTGTCATTCCATTAAAACTCACACCAGGGAAGATCCATTTTATTTCACACCTAGAGCAATGCAGAGGTGGATTTGGATAGAGTGGAGAGACATTTGGAATGTGTAGCTCTCACCCAATCAAATCCTGCAGAAGAAATGTAACATTAATAATACATCAATTTTATATAGCACTTTTCACACAACTCAACAACTCATGTCACTTTACAATTTTTGATCTATTATTCATTCACTCTTCAGTCACAATCAGTGGTGGTGAGCTACTTCTGTAGCCACAGCTGCCTTGGGGCAGACTGACGGAAGCGTGGCTGCTGATGGCCCCTCAGATGGGATTTGAACCAACTACCCTCCGGTTGCTGGGCAAATGCTTAACCCACTGTGCCACCATCGCCCCATTAAGCATTAATTAGCCCTTATTCAATCAGGAGTAAAATCACTAAAGAAACACTGAAAGAGAAGCTACAGTTCAGGATCAGTTTCAATAAAACATCAAGAATATTTTGCCTTTAAGTTTGGCATGTGTGCCCTTCTTTCAGTCAGTTTATATCACCGTGATAGCTTAAATGCTCTGTTCAAACTGTGTTTGAATAGCTTTAGTTAAACATAGGCTCTTTTTTTAAATATCTGAAATAGTTTTTTTTAATCTAAAATATATATATTTTTTATCTCAATAGTTGGCCTAAACAATCCACTAATGTTTTTATTCATTTAGACAATATACATTTAATTAGGATTGCGCTGTTCCTGTACATATAACTCATACTCATATGCATCAAAAACAGTGTATTTGCTGCAGCTGGAGGAGCATAGTTTGGTAGATTAGTGTCAAATGCTGTCAATGCATTCATATACACACAAACACACATCACAGCCTGCATATGTCAGTGGCTGCATTATGTGTCAAGAAAGAGCGCCTGGGGCTTTGTAAACATCCTACTCTACAGATTTGTGACTCATCATCACACACAGATATATTCAGCCAGCTTCCACAAACAGCACTGCCTTCCTGAATGCACTGCACCTATTTCCTGCATGCATGAAATTACACTGGCTTTATATGGCTGTAGAGGATTCATTATTTAACAGAGCATAATGTACTGAATGTAGCTGCAATAAAAAAGAATCTAAAACTTTTTTTTTCAGTGAATCAGAAACAGGAAGTCCGTATTGGGAGTTTGGAGTGTTTGGAGTAATGGAGACACCTGCAGCCGCATATTGTGTTAGTCAGATTTGAAATGTCAAATATAAGCATATAAAAAGCCATATTAAGAGGTTGTGTAGTTTAGAGCATGAAAACTCATGATGAAATGAGATAAGAGGACAGAATTTACATAATTTCATCAAGATAAGGGCTTATAAAGGATGACTGGTTTCTAAAGCAGCATGTACAGTATCACTTCTGAAACTGTTGCAGTTCATGCTCTGATACAAGAATGTCTATATTTGAACTATTATATATTATATATGAAGCATTGGATTTTATAAAGGTGTGTTAAGCAAAAATACACGGCATTTTCTTTGAAATGTTGTGTTTTGTGTTTGTTTGTTTTGCTAAATGTTGTGCTAACCCTCCTCAGGCTCTCCTTTTAAAAAACACACTTTCCCCTTAAGGACCTTTTAGATCACTTGGTCATATTTAAAACATATTTAACAAATAAAAAAAGCTCTTTTTTTGGTCATCAAGTCACTCATCACAATGTATAGCAAAAATTTATATATATATATATATATATATATATATATATAAATTTTACTCCAGAAATGTAAGTTTATTTACATACATCACACAAAAAATGTATTATTTTCAATTTGATGCAATTAAAGTGTGTGTGTTTTTTAGCCTCTGAATGACAGGGTTATAGAGGAATTAACAGAATTTTACATGTCTGTGAATTTTATTTTATTTTTTTTATGATGCTTGAAATTCCCAAATTCCTCAAAAAATGTACCTCTTTGTCAGATATCATTATCTTAGCATAATACCTGCCCAAATGAGAGCAAACAATACAATAGAAAAGCCCTAAAAGAGTCAAAGGAGCGCCTGAAAGTTGAAAATGTTACATGTTTTATGCAGTACTGTTTTTGTTGCTTTTACCTTCCTTCAAAAAATCCAAATTAGGTATCATTAAGGGGTGATAATCTAAAGGGCATAAGTTGTGTTTTTTGGGCAACATTTTTATATTCATATCAAATGAAAGCTTATGATGAGCTCTCTTGGCTGGCAAATTACCACAATAATATTGGCATGAATGAATGAACTGTGACAAGTTGGCCCCTGTCCAGGGTGTACCCTGCCTACAGCCCAAAGTTACTGGGATAGGCTCCAGTCACCCGCGACCCCTAACGGGAATAAGCGGAAGAAAATGAATGAATGAATGAATGAATATTGGCAATCGATTTAGAGTTTTGGATCAAAAAAACAAATTCCTATCTCTGAACTGAAAAGGCAGGAGTACAAATAACTGCTAAATAAATGTTGGGGCCAAAAAAGCATTTGACAGTTTCCCAGAATTAAAGAATATATGTTAGAAAGTGTATTATGTCTTCTTATTATAGATTATAAAGATAATTAATAATAATTATAGGCTATTAACGTGTAAACTGTTCTTAGTGAATGACAGCTGCTGTGTCTGTGAATATTGTAGCTTTTAGGACTTACATTTTAGGAAGTGTCTGATCAAACTGTGTTTCTTTTTTTCTCCTTTCTCCAAAATGCCACTTAGGCCCTTCAGATTCTCAGCCCTCGAAATGCAATTAAGAGTAGACATAACAAACAGAAAGTGTGTATAGCTGTAGTTAAGACTGCATTTATATCCTTTCACTTAACTCCTAACATTCATAAAACAATTTTAAAATCATCCCACTGGATCGCCATCACGCTTGGTTTCTGTGTTTGACTTCATATTGAGGTCAGTCTCTGCTTTTTGTCTTGTAGCCTGCAGAGACTGATTCTTCCACTTGGCTGCATCCTTTCCTCTTCTACCCAGCCTCCTTCCTTAGCTCCACAGGGACCAAAGATGTCTGCTCGTCATGTTGAAAGATGTCACTTAATGGCTGTTGTCAGACAATTATTCTAGAGTAAGTATGCTTTTTATTTTACTGGTTTATAGCCACAGTTACACAAAACAGAGCAGCAGACTGAGAGCTTTGACTTTGTGTGTTGTCCTCCAAAACTTTTTAAATACGTCAAAGGTTACATAGGCACATAAAACAACCCATAAGTCAAATAGTTACGAATCTATAATTTACCTTGTACATAAACCCCTCTGGCATTCAAAAATGGAGGTTGAATTTAATCAAATTTCCCTTTAATCAGTGACTGAGTGGAGAGGGGGTGGATTCCAGAAAGGCGAGTCAGGACAGGAGAATGACTTCAAAAACCAGTCTCTCTAATGTCTGCAGGCTTTTGTTTTTAGAAGGCTTATTATTGTAGACTATTGCTGATATATTAGTAGTTCTTCTAATTTGAGCGTATTGTCCATAGAGTCCATAGAGATTATTCTTAATGTTTTTTTTTAAATGTTTTAAAGCAAGCTTTGATTTGAATTGACGGGTAAGATTATTGGAACCTGTGGAAACAAGTCAAAACTGTTGTTATTATGCGGTAAAGTTATTATTGCTTTTAATAAGGTGTAAGCCAAAATAAGCAAACCTTAAACGTTTTCCATTAAGTGTGTTTGAATTTTGAAACATGCTTAAATGGAGCAGGTATCAGATTACAGAACAATCATTATGTTTAGCCCACTATGCTTTTATTTTCAGATGCCTGGACTTCATTCTGCAGGTTCTGATCTTTTTCTATGTGTTTATTTTTTTATTATCGCAAATGTTATCTTAGCAGTTTGTTCCAAAAAGCACAATACATTCGTGTTGCCCAGTGTTTCCCAACCAGGGGTACAGGGACCCCTAGGGGTACGCGAGCACTTTGCAGGGGGGATTATTAGTAGATTATATTTTGTCACGTTTTTTTTTAGGTTTAAAAGTTTGTTTCAGAGGGGAGTTAGTGACTCTATTTACATTTGTCCTTGTAGTAAATTTGCCATGAGGTTAAGATTATTATTTATTTTTAATTTTGTTCATTTTTAACATTAAAATCTATAGTAAAATAAATACAATGGGGCTTCTATTGTTATATTTTATTTTAAAGGCAGATTATTACTTATTTAATTTAGAATTTGAGTATTAGTATAAAGGTGGAGGCCCCGGGAAGACCTAGGACATGTCTGAGGGACTATGTCTCTCGGCTGACCTGGGAAAACCTTGGAGGATGTGTCTGGGGAGAGGGAAGTCTGGGCATTCCTGCTTAGACTGCAGCCTCAGTGACCCGGCCCTGGATAAAGCGGAAGAAGATGGATGGAGTTATAAAATGTCTTTGTACTAATAAATACATACATTTTTTATTACAAATTTAAAGAATTATTAACATGTATGAGTAGACGGGGTACTCACAAAAAAGCCCAGGGGGTACACAAAACGAAAAAGGTTGAGAACCAGTGGCTTAGCCCAACCAGAAATTACAGTTGCAGCAGAAAGATCTAGCATGGTTTATACAGTAATTCAATATTCCCATTTGAATGCTGATATGTTATCTACCAGTAGTCCTTAGTTGGACAGTTTTGTAGGCCAGTATTGGGTGTGAGTGGGTGAATGGATGGATGGATGAATGAATGAAAGGCAGGGGGCGTACGCAAGTCCCCGCACTTCTTGGCAAATGTCCACTTTAACTGCTCCGTAAAAACGTGACCATTTCAGCAGCACTTACCTGCAAAGAAACAAAGGGAAACAGTGTAGTAGGGCAGGCTATAGGGGATATTGCTTATAGTGCCATCCCCTTTACCTTGCAGCTCCTTCACGGTCATCACGTCACCCTCACTCCCCCCCCAGAGCTCAGGCTAAAGTTACCGCGGGGGGAGGGGGGTCGAGAGACAGGCACAGCGCGAGGAAAAAGCTGCGGGAGAGAGAGAGAGAGGGATCCGGAGGTTTGAGGTTGGAGAAGAAGAAGAGAGAGTGGCGGTGGAGAGAGGTAGGACTCAGAGGGAGGTGGTGGTGAAGCTAACGCTAACTAGCCATGTTGCTGTCGCCGCGGTCGCTCCGAGTCTCGTTGCTTCTTCTGCTGGCGGTGTGCGTCTGTTAGCGGGCCGCCCTGGACTCCCTATACGCTCTGAGGTGCATCATGCCCGGCTGGAAGAAAAACATCCCGGCCTGTCTCCAACCGGACCAAGAGGGAGGTAAGAGGACCGAGACCAGACCGATTTGTTCAGGTTTACCCCCGCCTGGCGTGAGTGTGTGCGCGGACATGTGGGTGCATTTAAATGTGTGTGTGTGTGTGTGTGTGTGTGTGTGTGTGCGCCCGGACTAATTATCGCCAATGCAATCTTTACGCACAACAGCGTGGTTTGGTGCCGCCGGTACTAGAGCTACTGCAGACTACTGTGTGTTGGGTGAAACCAGTGAAAGTTGATATGCTGTGAATGTGCTCAATGTGTGTGCGTGTTAATCTGACGCAACGGGTGAGGTCCCAGTGACGTTACGGTGATTTTTTTTATTCATTTATTATTTTTTTTTACGGTACATTTTACATTTGCGTAAACCGTGCGGGCTAAGGGCGCACACAGGTTACTCTTTAATTGAGTTAGCAGCGCGGCTAAGAGGCTAACCCAGTGTGTGGCTCAGCTGGGGCGCAATCTTTACATTCACATTTTTTTTTTTACAATAACACAAATATACGGGATCCCGTCATATAAGATATACAAATGCACTGTCACAACATGGAGTGACGAGCTGTTAATGTACAACAAACCCTCCTACTCTCCCTCTCTGGCTCCCACGATTTTTCCCACACAGTCATCAGTTTGAGTCCACTGTGGTGTAAATGTAAAGAGGCTGCAGGCTACACCTACTCTCCTTAGGGTGCAATAGACAGGACAGGAATTAGGCTAATAGGTGATTTATATGGCAGCATCTGTTTTATGTCTTATGATTCATAAATGTGTAGAAAAGTGATGTAGCTATCGTTTACTGGGATATGTTGGAGCCCTCAGTGTTTTATATGGCTAGCCTTTTACTTGTAGACATTAATGGCACTTTTTAGGATTAATTTAACTGACTGAACCCCACACAAAGATGTTACCTTGAGGCAAAACTGGTTACAGATAAACCAGGGTCATGGGTCATTCAATCAAATATTTAACAGGTAAAATATTTGTTGACAATATACAGCAGTGGTTCCCAACCTTTCTGGTCTTGAGTACCCCCAGGAATTGGATTAGTCCTGGTTTGGACCCAGCATATTCCTGGCTTAGACCTGGCGTAGTCCTGGTATAGTCTTGGCTTAGTCCTGATTTGGACCCAGTGTAGTTCTGGTATAGTCTTAGCTTAGTCCTGGACCTAGTTTATTCCTGGTTTATTCCTGGTTTAGACCTGATTTACTTCTGATTGTAGATCTCATGTAGTTCTGGTTTTAGGCCTGGTTTATTCCTTGTTGAGCTCTGGTTTTTAGTTCATGGTTTAGTTCATGTTTAGTTCCTATTCTGTCCTTCTTTAGTATTGCATTTTTATATTAATCCTTGTTTTATCCCTTGCTATAATCTTGGGTTAGTCCAGATTTAGGTTTGGTTTAGTCTTTGAAAGCCAAATATGTAAATAATAATAATAATGCATTAGTCTTATATTAGCACATTTCTAGACACTCAAATTGCTTTTCAATTTAGTGCATTATTAATTCACTCCTCAGTCACACTCAGTGGTGGTGAGCCACAGCTGCCCTGGGGCGGACTGACAGAGGCGTGGCTGCCATTTTGCACCTACGGCCCCTCCAACCACCAACAAACACAGTCACACTGACACATTCATACAGGCAAGGTGGGTGAAGCGTCATGCCCAAGGACACAACGACAGTATGCATTGCCAGTTAGTGGGCAAGCATCTCTACCTACTGAGTTACTGCCGCCCCATAGTAAAGGTACTATAAATGATCATATAACTCAATGTAGCACCTGTAATGTGCACGCATACCCCTAGGGGTCCCCTTACTCCTGGTTGGGAAACCCTGATCTACAGTATAGACTTCACCTGCTATTATCACTTCTACCCAAAATGATGTACAAATTCAAAATAGATGTTTATAACAGCATCATTAACATTAACCAAAGTTCATTAGCACACCTTTGTTTAATTTTTAAGTATTTATGGATAGAGCAAAGTGTGTCCTGACCGTTATGACCAAGGCACTACAATATAAGAGTAGTTCAGAGGAAATTTGATTATGTTATACTGTGTATGGTCGAAAAATGTCTTCATGTACATACTGTGTACTTGGTATTTTCCATTTTATAAGAGGTGTCAAATTCAGCCAACCATTTTTAGCTCATAGCTTCACAAGGTTTGAACTTTACAAACTGCACTTGAATGCTACTACTCAACACAAGCAGGAGATCAAAGCTGGAAATTACTACTTGACATTAAACATGTTCATAATGGATTTCTTTAAGTACGGATTTTAGGCTGTGAAATATGACCATACGCCATAAAGGTGACATTACACTTTTTACTCATCATTACATTTGAACCATACTGTGCTATGCATATTGTATATTGCCTACGTATATTGCATTACGTTGGTTTTTAATTAACTTGTACTGAATACTGGTTAAATATTATGTAAAAATTGTGTACTTAAAAGCATTGGAACACTTTGTTTAGTTTAGAACAAACATGCCACAAGTACTATTTTATTAGCTTTCCTTTGGGGCAACATTGCAGAATCAGAAGGATTGTATAGGCTTTTTAAAGAAAAAGATATGGTGCTGATTGCAGTGCTTTAAATGTTTATGTTAACAGCTCATACCATCCCGCTGCTTTGTTTCCCAAACGTGGTATACACCTCTTATCTTAATGTCTTACTGCTTACTTTTGATGGCAAGGTCCAATAGAACATGACACTGGGATGTTATGCTTAACTCTTGGTGGACAATAATATTTACTGAATTTACACAAAAAGCACACACATTGACAACATACTTTATTAAGAATGCACTTTATTAATAATATAGCTTTACATTAAATCACTTGATAAGTGTGCCTTCAAAAAGGCTTTTCTGACCAGCGTCAGTCTGTATAATATATTGCTCTAGATTTAGTGAGTTGTTGTAAACATGTCTATCATTCATAAATCATAAATGTTGTCTAAACTGGTGTGGTACAAAAACACTGCGGCAAGAATTTGTTTAAAAGTGTTGTGTAGTAAAAATTTAAATCTTCCTGATACTGTGCATCTGGAGTACAGCAGAAACACGACAGACTGGCATAAGAAAGTAAAAATAGATAATAAGTAAAAAAAAAAAAAGATATACAAACCATAAGAAGCACTGTACACAAAATGTAGTACTCCTAGTATGTAGTACAGATAAAGTCAGGTTCATAGTATAAAATCACAGCTTCTTTGGATTTTCTCATGCTTTCTAGGAAGACAGGTTATTAATGTGGCAGCTATATAAATAGAAATCCTGTAATAAGTCACCAGCTGAGAACAGGCAAAGAAAGTCATTGTATTGGGTAATTATGGTGATTTGAGGCTAATGCGGTGCAGAATTGATCACCTGTTTTCAGCGTCACTGTCACTTGATCCTGACTCGCTGTGATGTCATGCTGACATCAGCAGTAGAAACAGACCACTGCAGTTTTTTAAGGGCCAGGTGTTTATATTTTACTGTGTGGTTTGTGGTACTGTGTAAAGATCATTCTGTTCAGGTTTGAAGTAGAGATGGGATGGTAAGATATACTGATGGTACAATAGTCT
Source organism: Bostrychus sinensis (assembly GCA_020698575.1). Lineage (NCBI taxonomy): Eukaryota > Metazoa > Chordata > Actinopteri > Gobiiformes > Eleotridae > Bostrychus > Bostrychus sinensis. Next base: position 11,814,278 of record CM036239.1, read on the forward strand.
TGACCATAAATCACAGTATCTAGGATATTTAAATGCTTCTATTAAAAAGAAACCTTGTATTAATACTTAATACAAATCACACATTGAAATATAATTTAAAAAGAATTAATAAAAAGTTTCTTGGGTGAGTGAGGTATTGAGCTGTTAGAGTCAAGAACAGCACAGTTAACATCCTGTGTCAGCTATAATGATATCGATACATATTTTTATACCACCACTACTTGAAAAAATGGTTATCCTCCCATGCCTTGTTTATTGATTCTGTATGTTTATTGGTAACAATATATAATTTTGTGTTTCTTCAACTGCTGGAGGGGGCAGTTTTCAGGACATGGCAAAAAGCATATCAGGGCTAGAACAGTATGTGATGTTACTATTACATCCTTACCAAAGCTGCTTTGCAGCAATATTAACAGCATGGTTATATGAAAGTACATGTGATGAAAGATGGAGAAGAGTGTGTTGCTGTATTCTGTAGAAGTAACGCCAATGTGCATGCAATCTTCTCTGACAGGTATGAAGAGATTTCAGTTGCAAGCTTTTGGCACTTTAGAGTTCAGGCTGCACAGATGCCTAAATCTAAATCATGAGCACTAATATATTTTTCTATTTTCTTTTTCCTTACATACCATCTACAGCCAGTCAGCCAGATGTAAAAGGTCTATCCTGCCTGCAGGGTGCTGCTATATTTCTCATAACACTGCAGTTCTGATATTCCCTTTTGAATCTTTTTGGTTTTGTCATCAAGCTGATTCATTTTGATGCACTGGGTGGGAACATCAGAATAACCATCCCTTATGCCAACTCATCGTTTGGAAAGTGTTAGTTGAGTAATATTTGCATACAAAAGATTGCCTGAATTCAACATGCAATTTGCAAAATAAATATATTTGGCCAATCAGTTCTGTTATAGTATTTCAGACACATGTCAATGTATGTTATCAACATTCTAGTTGCAGCTGATTAAATACAGTGTAATACTAGGGTTAAGGTTAGGGTTAAGGTAGACTTCATTGTGTCTGTAGGGAAATTTCTTCGGTCTTTCTGTTCTCTGCATTTTTGACCCGTCCTTCAATGCCAAGTGGCATTGAAGGACACAGTGGGCAGCCACGGTGCAGCACCCGGGGACCCTTCTCTAGATCTTGAGCCAGGATCCTGGTCAGGAGTACCTAGCTGGAGGTTTTAGCCTATTATGCATGTTTTTGGGTTGGATTAGGTTGATAGGTTGGTTTAGGATAGTCTTTTGACCTGCAGTGAGCCTGCAGTACCATCCTGGACACAACATGCAGCTTTTTATTCAGCTTTGGGTTCACAACCTTGATTTCCTACCTTCCACTGTAGAAGGAAACAACACCTGTCTGCCTCCAGGCCACATGCTCTCTGAGCTCCGGCCAGGACTTAGTTGTAAGGCACTATTGTCCTTTACATAAACTTGACCAGTGACCACAATCTGCAGCCAACATAAAACCCCTTCTGTGTGTCAGTAATCTAGTTAAATCTGAACTCACAATAAAATTATACAAAGCAACATCTTTATATATTTTGTCCATGGTTAGAGTGAACTTTTATTTACACCATCTATATGAGTTGTCTAACCTGGTCCAATCCAGCAACAAGGGGGACCCGGCTTAGTCCTGGTAGGCTATATAGTCTTAGCTTAGTCCTGGTTTGGACCCGGTGTAATCTTGGTTTAGTCCTCGTTTAGACCTGGTTTATTCCTGGTTTAGACGTGCTTTAGTTTTGGTTTTAGATCTCATGTAGTTCTGGTTTCACACCTGGTTTATTCCTTGTTGAGTTCTGGCTTTAGATCTGGTTTAGTTCATGTTTAATGACCTATTGTGTCCTTTAGTATTGCATTTTCTTATAATCCTTATTTTATCCCTTGCTATAGGCTTGGGTAATCCAGATTTAAGTTTAGTTTAGTCTTTGAAAGCCAAATAAAGTACAATAAACGATCATATAACTCCACGTATGTCCTGCAATGTGCTCCTATACCCCTAGGGCTCCCCGTACCCCTGGTTGGGAAACAGGAAGGGACATCTGATATAAAACCTATGCCAAATCAATATGCAGTAAGTGTTGTTATTTTCTGTGACTGTGCCTTTTACAACATGACATCATCCTCCCGGTTTTTAAGCCTTTTGACTAAGAAGCAGAGAAAATGGTTTGCACAGAGCGGCAGGCGGCACCGTGAGCCACACACCAGCTCTCACAGTGTCCCTTAGGAGGTGCTGATGTCAGAACTCTGCTCATCGTTGTCCCCGGGATTACTGAAGCACACCCGTTGTGGTGACTGCATCTGTGTGTGTGTGTCCATTTTCCTCAGCTTAATGTATTATCCCTAGTGCCACTGACAAATTTTACCAAGAGACTCTCTCGCTGGCTCTTGCTCGTAACATGTCTTGAACAAACTGCTGACGGTGTGCGTGTGTCACCCATCTGACTAGAGCCATTGAAATGTGTGTGTTTTAGCAGTAATTATTGGCCTTACAAGTACAACCACCCTACCATTAACAGTACATGCCCTTATATGCGGGTCTGGAAATGACACAGTGCAGTTGAATCTATGTCATTTTCAAAATAAACACATAAAAAGAAAAATGTAAAGAATAAAACAAACAAAAAACTTCTTAGGTTTAAAAGACACAGTACCCTGTATTTGAGGTTGTATATGGTGGTCTTAATTGGGCTTTTTCCCATTTTTATCCCGTTTTCATTCACTGCTTAATTCATTCATACAGTGAGCTTATCGTTCATCTGTTACGTCCTACATGCAGGGCCTTGGGCAGCGTCCAGGTGGGCAGCTGAGCTCCTGGCATCATACACACGTACTCATTTTCTACTTGGATAAGCTCAGGATGGACTTGCCAATACAAAACACTTACACATATTAATACACACTGTTTTGCTTCCAGACACCACTACGTCTCCGTGTGTCTCAACAGAGCTGCATTTGGCCACTGGAACCTGCAGAGAGCATCCTGCTTTCTGTCTGATCTTCTTTTATACTTATTTTTGGTTCGTAAATGGAGATTTAAAGCATGGGAGTGTTGACATATCCTTTGCAGTGCTAGCAGCCTAACTAGCTGTGAAGTGGTGGGGCACTGACGGGCTGTATAATAATAAGATCTAGTGCAGCTTGAGTTGGGACTGTGGGTCATGCTGCTTGTATTCAGAGAAATAGAGAGCATTCATGCTCAATGCCAGATTCGATTAAGATAGTATGAGATGAAGCGACGCTCTACTCGACTGGGATTACTTGTTTTGCTCTGCAGCTATGATTGGTTCATTAACTATCATAGTGCAATGTGTTTAATGTGGCTTGCTCTGTAATCACAGCTTTTATCTCCTTCACATTACAGTATGCATAATGTTGATATGTTTATGGATTTGGTGTTCTCAGCAATTAGTAGTTTCAACCTTAAAAATGTTGACACTTGGTTCCAACACAATGCTTTGTGTGTAATTGTGATTTGGGTTAATTCTTAATCTTAATTTTCAGCTTCTTGAGATCCAGCCACAAAGAGTTACAACCCAGTGCATTTTTTTTGTGCCAGTCCCAAGCACAGATAAACTGGTTTGTGTCAGGAAGGGCATCCAGCGTAAAACCTATGCCAAATCAATATTCAAATCACCATACGCCAGGAGGCAACCTGTCAGGATCAGTGGGCTGCCGCGGTGCAGCGCCTGGAGACCCTTCTCCACATCTTGAGTCAGGATCCTGGTCAGGAGCACCTAGCTGGAGGTTTTAGCTTATTGTGCATGTTTTGAGGTTGATGGGGGAAACCAGAGCACCCGGAGGAAACCCACCCAGACACAGGAAGAGCATGCAAACTCCACACAGAAAGGTCCAGGAATCAAACCCGGGACCTTCTTGCTGTAAGGCACTGTGGCTTAGTGCTTAGCACTTTCACCTTAGTGGTGGTGGTATAAATAATCATTTATTATCATCATTTTCGTAGCCTACACTAGTGTGATAGATGGGCAGAAAGAGTTTGGGTCCAGTGGGACCAAAATAACCAAACCCTGGATATTCTTACCTTTACCAACATTATTGCTGCTTCATAAACTGTATTTTACAATGCTTGCAAATACATTTTGACAATTTAAACTGCCACGATTAAATGTTTGTAGCATTAAAAATGTTAAAAATGGCATTAAAATGGCAATAAAAAGTATTAAATTAGACTTGCTGACACCTGCTGGAACCCTGATGTAAAACTATGGTACAGTTTTTGGTTAGATCATCCACCTCTAATGGTATATAATTCTGAATGTTACTCAACTTGCTTTGACTATGTGGCAACCAAGCAAAAGGCTGCTGTTTTTAAATCCACTGAAACGAGGCCTGAGGATTAGGATTAGGATGCAGTTTATTTGAAGATGAGTTTGGGTGGTCAGCCTATTTAGCCTTTTTCCTTCTTCACTCTGTGGAGCATTTTTGTTGTTTGGTGTGGTATGCTGATGCACAGTTTGGGTTTGGATTTACATTTAGTGCATTTGGTGCATTACAATCCTTGTCAACTCATTTATCATCCTTTTTTAAATTAATAAAACAGACTAACTCATGTAATCTTTTTTTTATCACATATTTTATCATATTTTCATTTAATTTTATTCATCATTTGATTCAAAGTAAAAATCACTTTAATCAGTGTCTCTATTTAAGGCCACAACTTGAAACTGTGTCCTCAAAATGCTTATATCTATCTGAAAGCTAAAAACATCACACAAAACACCACATGAGATTAAGTGTCCTGTTGAACCCTTGCAAAAAACAAAACAAAACAAAACTAAAAAACAGTGATTATAACCATTAGCCAGTTATTCATTTTTTATCATTTATATCTAATTATATCTAAGTGTTAATATGAAAGGTTTGTATTTGTGGCTGACCCTGTGACTTTCTACAGCATTAGGAGTCTGAATATGGCCTCCACTTGAATTCTGTCCAGCTTTATGTCTTGTCTCTCTTTAGCCTAAGGTCTGGCTGAGTCATCAGGGAATAAATGGATGTCAATGCAGTGTTTGTGTGCGTCCCCTGTCCATTAGGAATCAAGGTCAGTCGCTCAGCAGTCCATTAAAAACACGGATTCACTGCTTCCCCCCCATGTTTTTTGTTCTGTTTGTTTCTTGGTCCTTGTGTCTATTTCTCACCATCACCTCGGGCATTATCAATGATCCGCTCTTCCTTCCTATATACTGTACATGTGCAGTTATGTGTGTGGCCAGCAGAGGGAGGCTGAGGAGCAGTTTCTGAAGGAGCATGGCAAATATGATTACACACCCACAAACACTCGACAGCCAATCGTGTTAGAGCAACGCTGACCTGAGAGCGTTATGCAAATGAAGTTTGTCATTTTTAGCAGCACTGACTTAACCATTTTGCTCCCCTTTTTCCATCCTCCCCTGCCTGTCAGTGTGTGAGTGGACCCAGCTGCTAATTATAATGATTAGGACGATCTTAGCCATGTATGACAGGTTTTATTTTATTCCGGTGCTGTTTATTGAAATGTACTGACAGTGGCACGATCTGTTGGTTTTGTCTTGAAGTCTGGTTAAATTCATTTAAATCAGCTTTTCAGCATCAGAGTAGCTCCAGATTTTGTCTGGTGAAATTTAAGACCTTTTTAAGACTTTTTAATGCCACTTAGAGTGAAATTTAATGCCAGCATTGTCAAAAATAGAACAATTGAATCAATAGAAACAATAGAATAATTGTTTACTTTTAATGACCAAATAAACTAACTAACTAAGCTGTATGAATTTTACACTAAGGAATTATTTGTACTACTCTCTGAAACTCAAGGGTTTTATTTTAAAAGTCTAATACAGATTAAAGAACTCCAGTACTGCTTTTAAAATCATGAAAAGAGGAATGATCCATTTCAGTGATAACATCTCTTCAATAAATATATTTTGTCATTGTAGTGACTCTACTTTTGTAATATGAACATATTGTTTTGACAAATTTTATGACCTAGATGAACAAAATTCAATATCTACTCATAACATTTAATACTTTTAAGGCATTGATTTAGACAAGATCAAATTTAATACCTTTTTAATGCTTTTAAGACCATGGGAACACCTTGAGCATATCCAATAAAAGACTAAATAAGACCAGCTCTTTGGCAAAATTCACATTAGATTGTAATTGTTCAACTCTGTTTAATTTTTGGCCGCAATATTTACATTTTAAGTAGGTCTTCACAATATATTGCAAATTTATTGTTATCACAATATCAGCAAATGCAATATCCGTACTGCAACAAACAAAATGTATGGCAATAACGCTAAGGTCCTCTATCTGAGAGAGATTTACACTGAAGAATCATTTTCCTATCAGCCTTAAATGAAAATGCATTGTGACTAAATAAAAAATAAATTCAAAAGTCCAGATTTGGTAAAAATTTCTTTCATTCAGTCCTGGTTTAGTCTTGTTAAGTTTTGATTTTGATTAGTAAATACAAGAACTTATATTTCTGCTTTAGTCTAATTGAACTTACAATATCAAAATGTCAACAATTATATGGTTAATACTGCAATATTCAACATAGTTATCACATATCACTTTTTTGTCATTCCTTGCAGCCCTAATTTTAGGTCACAAGCTTGCAGTAATTGTTGTGTATAGTTGTAAATATACGACTACAGAAAACAGTAGACTGCTTCCCGTTTAAGCTCCAGCTTTTTGTGCATTAAATACATTAAGCTGTGCCACAAATGCTAACAACTCATCACATAACAAAATGAGTTTGACTTGTGTTTCATGCAATCTAAGCTATAAATGCTAGCTTTGTGTTTTTTTTGTTGTTGTTTTTTTGGAAACACTTTGCATGTCCTATATTTTGAATATGGCTATTTGCTGATCACAAGAACAAGACGCGTTTGATCATTTCTGGTCTCTTGGTACTTGTTTTTGCTCAAGTGAGGGTAATCTATTGTCTAATCAACATGCAGCAGTGTGTAGCTGCACCTTCCAAAAGTTATATGCACCTTAAATCTCAGAAATATAAAAAAAATCCATTAAAACAAATAGAGTATTCCTTTATTGGCCCCTTGTGGCTAGAGTTAGTATCTTTGGGCATAGCTAACAATGGTACAGGGTCTTTAAAAAATCTTGGATTCACACCAAAAACTAGTTGTTTGTTCCTTTGCCCAACTTAAAAAAAATGTTTATCATAATCTGACCATTATATTTCACCTGCAGAATATCAACCGCTGCTGGCAAAAATTGTCTCCTCCTTGGCGGAAGCAAAAAGGATTTCTTGTATTTTTAGTGACCCACAGAGGATTCTTAGGAACTTTATAAAAATATTAGATTCTGATGGGATCGCTGTTGAGGCAGAAATAATGTGTATAATTAGGTTCACCTGTTCAAACAAACAGCTGATTGGAATTGTTTGACTTCCCACAGCTGCTTTTGTATGGCACTAAAGAGGCCCCGACTTGCTCAGAAACACAGCTCATGTTTGTGTCTTGGACTGGGAGCATGTTACACTCTGTAAATGTCTCTCGTAGCTGAAGCCTGACCTTTGACCTTTATGACTAAGGGGTGCTGAGGCTGACAGCTGGTCTGCAGAGTGACAGTGAGGCCTCTGTGTCTGCTGTTTGTGTGGATGTGAGTGTGCTGACCTCTGTCCTCTGTCAGGGCCTGGTAGCTCTCTGGTACTCTGTGATGCCAGAAAAGTGCATATGAGAAAATGACAGCTCCTCAGAAGTGACCCACATAGTGCACAATATATGGGGAGTCTATTGTTATTGCAACATCAGCAAACAAAGTTACGTAGAAAAGTACATTCAGTCCTGGTTCAGTCTCTTGTGAGTTTTGATTTAGCCCCAGTTTTGACCAAAGCCTTGTATGTATCCTCCTTATGACTATTTAAATGACATTACTGACTGTGTACCTCAGTCTTGTGGTTGGGTGAGAATGTGTGTGAAATGTATATATATATATTTCCAGCCTTTATACTTATACTGACTTTTAGATGCTTGTAAAAATGTCTATTAAGTGAACTGTATTAATGTGTAATTTAAGGAATTTATGTTTTTCCTGGAATTAATTTGTATGTTATATTAAAAAGAAAAGTCAGTAATGGGCCAAGGAAGGAATTATTATTTCTTGGTGTAGATCTGAAACACACTGGCTGAATCCAGAATATTTTGCTCTACAAATTACTATGCTCATCAAAAGTGGTGCACCAGTAATTGTTATGTGTTTTAAAGAAAGCGCCTTCAAAGGAAAAGGGGACATGCACAATTTCTGGCCCTAGCATTCAGTAAACAAATACTCACCCCGACTTAAATTACCCATCTACTGCTTTGAATAAAACAAATATCTAGCTGAAGTGGTTGTGCATGTGATCAGGATCTGTATACAGGAAAAAGCCTCAGGAATCATATTTCATCTGCCCTGGGAGATCCTCAGGATCCCAGCCGTAGCAGCTACAATGAGAAATTGGTACTACCTGTCTCTACAAATGAAGCACTCCTCACAGTAATCCCTTTTTGTTATTCAGTCTGCTGTCTGCTCTGTCCAGCATCACCTGTCACTGCCAGGAGCGCATGCTGTGGCATGCTCTGGTTTTGTGTCAAACTGCTAATCTGTGAAATTTACCTTTAAACTCTCCTGTTCAGGAAGCCACCAAGACCACAGAGCTAGATCAGGTGTTTACACTTCAGAAAAAGCTAGTTTGTGGGCAGAGGGTATGTTAGCTTCTATTTTTGTTTACTTCTTATTCTTTTCTCTGTGCTAGCTGTGCATATCTTGCCGTCATTTTTCTGTCATCTCCTCTGCTCTAACGTTCAATTATAGACCCCTCTGAGGAATTCACATACACATCTAGTTTCTGAAGATCCCGCCCCTCCCCCTTCACTGTACCCAGGAGTGTGTGATACAGGACTAGAGAAATGTACAAAACACAGACAAATTTGGTTTAAGCTAGGAAACAAAGGGAAGGAAGCAAGGCTGCAACAAAGGATCTAATGGGGAGGACTTATCTGCCTGTGCTGATGCTTCACATGCACACTGTCAGTGCACACACACTCACTCTGACACAATAGAGAAGCAGTTCAAGCCAACGTGTGTGTGTGAGAGAGTGGCGAGAGAGGCGAGCACCGAGCCCTGTGATTGGCTGACACCGGCAAGATGCACCAACAGTGGAAAGGAGAGGGAGGCTGCAGATAGACGATAATACAAAGCGCCCGTGAGGGGAGTGCGCATGTGGCAGAGTGTAGCTACTAAACGCGTGTGATAGGAACATAGTGGTGGTGTGTATTTTGCAGCAATGATCACATGAGGGTGCACAAGGAAACCTGATCTGTGGGGAAAAAAAGGCTTTGTGTTAGCTCTCAGCATTGTTAGCTGGCAGCTTGTCTCAAGTTCGGCCCAGTTTCGGACCCGGCGCAGTGGTGCTGGTGATGATGGAGCGCTTTCTGGCTCTGCTGCGTATTCTGGGCACAAAGAGGCGAGGGAGGAGGTACCGGGCCGACGACGACTACCAGGAGGGCTATGAAGATGTTTACTACTACACCAGCAAGTACAACACACACCTACTGAGTGAGTGAGTCCCATGGGAGACAATGAGGAGTGGCAGCCAGGAAGGGGAGTGGACTGGCCTGCATTGTTTTATTGTCTTGCTATGCCAATGTCGGGTGTAGAGCAATTGATTGGAGATTATCAACAGATTATAAAGTGGCCAGCGTGTGGTGTATTATAGATGAAGGCGCTTTGGTGAGGAGCTGCTCAGTTACAGTAGACAGACTTAGGTATCCAGGTGAAGGGGGCAGGTACTTGTGGGTAATAATAACAGGGGAGGAAGTGAAGATTATGGAAAGGAATGTGCACTATGTGGTCGCATAACCCCCCCACCCCACCCCACCTCCCCAGTTATGCAGGCGTTTGGAGGTGTTTAAGCAGCATACCTGTCCTGGGATTTATAGAAAACTGCGACTCTGTAAAAGTTGTGCTAATATTGTTAGAAGGGTGCCTGTGTTGGATTGATTGATTGTTGGTTAGTTTTTAATTAAACCACCAGGAAAGGCCAGTAATGGGCCAAAGAATAAATGCTTAATTTTTGGTGTGGATCCAGATCACTGTCTTCTTGATCCATGAATGTTAGAGGGATTCTTTATCATCGTCTTATTAAGTTTGTTAGCAGGAGAACACAGAATGTTAAATGAGGACTTTTATAGAATTTTCTGAATAGGTAACAAATGGGGAAAGGAACAAATTATTATTTTTGGTGAGGAGTCAAGTTAAGTGTTTCTAGTTACAGCTATGTTGAGTGTGAGTGTAGCCCTATGTCACTATTTACGGTAGCCACCATTCAGTCTGCCAAAATATAAAAATGACAATTGTAGTCTATCATAGTATACAGTATACTCAAAAACAGGTAGAAGTTATGTTATGATACAAGCTTTTGTAATTATATTTATTTTAAATATGATGTGTTTTTAAGAAGAAAATCCCCAAAACTCAGAAATTGTTAGTTGTCTGTTATCTCCCTCTTTCCTCCTGGAGGGTTATGGTTATGCTGATACTCCAAACTATAAAAAACTTTATCTTCCATGCTTTATCTGTGAAGGCTACAAACTGATTTGAGTAGGCTTTGTAAACTGTTCAGCCATCATGTTGACAATATGGAGGGGTAGTTGTTTAGTCAGGCTGTCAGACTTTGCCATCTGTACTAGTTTCCATTCGACACATATGGTAGTTTTGTCCATACAAAACAATGTGCATGCTTTTAGTGATGCATTATCACTAAGTCTGCACATTTGAAAATGTGACTTGAGAGTTGTTTGTTCAGGATATGAAAATGTAAGAAGTTCACATTATTTTGTTTCTAAAAAGACTGATCTGTTGATATCTCAGGTACAGTGGAACCTCTAGTAAGTGTAATATTCACAAAAACAAATTTCCACATTATTTAATTTTGTTGCTGAGCTTAGATTTTTGGTTACATGTTACTCTCAGTGCCTAATTATTCATCTCCTGTACCTTTGAAGATGTTTCCAATTGAACCATAGTTTTGCCAACTAAACCGTTCAGTCATTAGAAAGCGCTCTGCTCTCCCATCTGTGAGCAAATAAATGATTCAGTGCTTTTTCTGGATCATATTTTTCTGAATGAGCTGGTCAGGGAGGACTGTGTAGTAATTAACTTGTTTACATGAACTATATTTTACAATTATGGGGAGCTACTCTACTGTGTCTGCTGGGCTTGAACATGCAGTGTTCTCTGCATTCTGCAGTTCTCTGTGTTACCAGCCACTGTGTGTGTGTTTAGTAGAGTGTGATTATATATGAAGGCATTTTAAGTTTGGTTGACTGGCTAGGATGTTTTTGCACACACACACACCTCAGGCAGTTGTAGTGTTGTTGGTCCACTTTCTCTCTCTAGTCAGAAATTGCATGCAAAATACATTTTGGAATTAAAACCTTCACTAACCCAACTTTTAGTAACACAAGAAATTATGAATTGGATTAGTTCCTCCTTTCTAATTATTGTGCTACTGACCCTTGATTTACTTTTTGCTGTTTAAGTTGGGATTCAGAAGTGAGTGGGATTTTGGTGTGGCAACAGAAATAATAACTTTTATACAATACAATACAATATATGTATTGTCCTATTCTGAAAAATTGCCTTGACTCGTGCTGCAGTGCCTAACAATAAAAAAAAAAGGTAAAATAGAAAGCATACACAACCACATCGCTACTACATACATTCATATAATAAATTATCAAAAAACACACCAAGAACACTGCACAGTCCCAGATTTAGGCATTATTATTTAAGAGTGTCTTAGATCTTGGAACAAATGAGTTTTTAAATCTGTTGAGACTGCATTGGGGAACTCTGTACTTCTTTCCCGAGGGCAGGAGAGTACTCTGAGCACAGATTCCTCATACAGTGAGTTTGGACATTGGTCTTCCACATGACTTTCATTGCGCTTTTAATTTGTCACATAATTTTTTGTTTTCAGCTGTATAGATTGGTTATCATACCAAGCAGTCATGCCATATACCTGATAAAACAAAAACATTAGCCTTTGACTGACTGACTATGAAGTTTTAGTCTGTGTAGGAAATTCAGCCATTGTTGGAGCCGAGAACACAGACTTGAATGGTCCTGTCAATATGAAACCCCTGATAACTTTTTAGCGATACCTGGTATATACATACTTAGCAACACTTAAAAACTTAACATTATGCTGCTATACATCTACAAAGAAAAATTCTCCAACATTGTTTTACTATTGTAGCAAAAAACAAAACAATCCATGGTAGACACTCATCCATTCACCTCCTGATATTCAACTAAAAGTCCTTCCCCCTTACAAATGTTTTCAACGGGAGACATCCTAGCTTACCATAAGTTTGCACTATGAAAATAGTAAGTATATTTTTGTAGATGTACAGACGTGCTATGTTATTATTTTGAAAAGCCATTGTTGCAATCCGGTTATGTGCCCCTCCTCAAATGTAAAAAAAACATGCAGATTACCACCAAATAAATTATTAAAACTGGTTATCAGGTTATCATTTCGTATTCTTATCTGCTCAAAATGAGAGAGCATTGTATTACAAATTGGGTATTAGAAGGGAACGGGTATATTCTCTATCTGTTGAAGCACTGTGCTCTTATATCTCACACTTATCCACACCAAAAAGTAAGTGTCGGTATCTCACACAGGCTCTCTAAAGATTCTTGGGTTCAGGCAGTGTTCAGTGACAATGTATTATGACCTGTCCTAAAAAAGGCATCAAAATTCAGCCATTAACTTACTTTTGAGTGCTCTTGAACAAAACCTTCATGGCAGAGATAACACTAGCAGAGATTTCAGAATAATATGGAACGACAGATCGCAATTTTTAGGGTACCCATGTGTTTTTCACCCAGGACTGATCAAACTTTGACTGCACCTCCATCGATGACTCCACCTGTGACACACTTTTGACATTTGAAACGGTCATATTCATATTCTGCCTATGTGCCTGCCTGCCTGCTGTCCTCCTCCTTCTGCATGCCGGGTGTTCATGTTACACGTTGAATCATTGTGATACATAAATTTGCACACTAATGGGGGTGAAATGTTATATTAGGAGATACATAGCACAGTCCATAGAAGTCATGAGTTATGTGGAGTTGTTGACATGCGAAATGTGTTAATGAATGTTTTAAATAGAGTCTTGATTCGCGCATTTTTTTTTAAATAACGGAGATCAGAGTAAACAGGCTTTTTGAAATTAGACAAATTACAGCCCAAATCAGATTTTTTAAGGACACAGGCACATCTCTATTTTCATCAGATTCCTGCTGGCGGTGTTGTCTTGTCATGAAGCAGACAACAGCACACCTACCTACCTTTTTTAACCATGTGTAAATGTGCGAGACTGTGTTCTGGCTTTGACGCCCCCATTTCTATTTTCACCATTTGCAAGCCAGTGAACAATGACACAGAGAGAGACTGTTACTCAAATCTGCACTTTAATTAATCCACTGGCGTCCCTGGGCACTTTCTCCTGTGTTATTTGAACATGACTTTTAATTAGTTAATTTGCAGAACAATGTCCTTTTTCATGCTCCAAATCTCTTGTACCAAGAATTTAATGAATATAGACCATATTTGTAAAGTGCATTTTTGTCAAACATTTGAAAAGCATGAGCTAAATGCAGTCACCAAGGCCAGGCTGGTCCAAAGATTAGTCCCAAATTAGTCTCAATCAATTTACCAGAGAACTTAAGTGTTGTTGTAATAGTATATTGACCCTGTATGATGGTTGATCATAATGGTTGCTTACTGCTGACTAAGTGAAATGAACTTTTTAGTCTCACTGCAGCAGGACCATTTAGAGATTTGGCCTCTATTGAATTGAATTTATTAATTCATTTTCTTTCTTCAGCCTATCCCAGCAACAATAGGCTTTAGGCAAATACACCTTGTTAGCCGCAGGGCTGTTCATGCTTGACTAAATAGGAACTGTCAGCATTTATACCAATTTTTATTGTTTTTTTAATGTCATATGGTTTTCCTTGTGTGAAAATGTATGTCTGATGTATAATTATACAGAGGTACTACTATAATTTAGGTCTTTCTTTATGCATTACTGGTAATTGGTGTTTTTGATGAGGTGAAAAAAAATGTCTTGATTTCACGGAGTAACTTTCCTTCTTAGTAAATACAGACATATTTTCTCATTCAAATCTTGTGTTTGATGAATACATGCAATATTCGATAACTCTGTTGAAAATTGCGATAATGATATTATTGCAATATTTGAAAATAGAGCCTACTTTTCGAACATAGTAAGTTAAATTCACTACATTTCACAAAAATGTAAGTTCCTGTATTTTCATGTTAAAACAGCGACAAAATCAAAACTTAACACAGACTAAACCAGGAATAAAACAAGGCTAAGCTGTGACTAAATTAATTAAATTACCCCTAACACTGGACTTTTTACACATTTTTATTTAGTCACAACACATGTTCCTTTAAGGCTCTGGTGGAAAATTATTCTTCAGTGTAAATCTCTGTCAGATGTAAGACCACAGCGTTATTGTGATATATTTAGATTCTTGCGATACGGATATTGCGTTTGCTGATATTGCGATAACAATAATTTTGCGAATTATTGTGCGGCCCTAGTTATTGCCCAGTTTGATGTGTATTTTGTGAAAAGTAACAGGCACCTGTAAATCTTCTCAAAGCTCTTTTATTTTCAGGATGCCATTACTTCTAGACACCCAGTAAAAATTTTATGTCTGTAAGAGTCTAACGCCGGGCCTTATTGTAAATACAGTGTACAACAGGGGTGTAATGATACAATAACTATATCAATGTATCTATTTTTTCCCCTATGACACAGCTATATCAATTATCAATACACATTATCTTGTATCGAATTGTATTGTATTCTAGGAAGTGTATATCAATATACATGGGGAAAAAATTATAATATCGGAAATATTTATAGAAATTTGCATGTTAAAATAAAACCAGATGCATCTTTTTAGATGTAATTTTTGTGTTTTTAATTACATAAAATGTTATATTCAACTTTTCTTCGCTCTCTGTCTGCTGGACATAATCAACCCCGGCAGCGATGCTAGATTTGAGAGTAAATTTTTATGATTTTTGGCAAAAAGCTGCCTTCATTATTGATATGAATGTGCTGAATTTTATAGAATTGTATCATTCCAAATTAGTCATATATTATATTAGCCAATATTGTTCTTGCATTGTATCGAAACAATTCTTATGGATACGTATTGTATCGTTGCAAAAATGTATTATTACACCCCTAGTGTACAAACAAGCAGTTTTTCTCAGGAAGACTAGTTCTTCAGCCAACACAGACAGGACTTTAATAGCAGTATGGAGAAATATTACCCAGGCTATTTTCTAAGACAAGACATAATTTGATGCAAGTATAGGACTTACCTATGCACTTTTTCTAAGCAGCTTCCACCTTTAGGTTATGTTCTCTTTTGAGCCACTTTTAACCTAATAAATAACCACATCTTAAACCCAGACAAAATCTAAATGCATGGGATCTATGGTTTGAAAGCAGTTATAATGCTGGTCTACAGACCTTACCTCTAATGTTAAGTTCAGGATTGTAGCTCTAAGGATATGTGTAAACAAAATAATGTTCATATTTATTTGTTAGTATTAACCTTGAAGACTGACTCAGTCCAGTGAAGCTGAGCTGTGCTGAAGTGCTTTGAGTTTGTTGATTATAGTGCTTGAGCGTTGGCCTGTCTGCTCCTCACACATGTAAACTTGTCAGTCTGACTGTGACTGTTCGCACTAATTAAAGGTTTGCACATCCTTCCTCTGAGTGAGCTTGCAGAGTGTTATTAGCACTGACTATTTGTGTGGGAGCTCTGTGCTATGGATGTTATAGGGGAGTCTCACTAGCAGAGACTTGTGGAAAATAATACGGAGACAAACTGCAAGTGCTTATGACAAATCGTTTCTAAGTTCAGGTCAGTACAGTATTGCTTTGGAAATAAATGTGACTGAGTTAAAGTGACGGAAACAGTCAGAGTGTGTGAGCATGTGAACACCTCTTTCATCTCTAAAACCGCTCTTTGTACGACGCAGGGTCACACTCTCCCCTCAATTATTCATCAGCTTGTTTCTATGGTAACAGCTGCAGCCGTCTGTGTGTATTACAGAGGTGGTTGACTGATAGTAGTAGTCTGAGCTAGATGGGCCAAAACATATAGACCTGTATAAATAACGCATGATGTGTGACATGATATATTAGATAGAATATTAAAGCTTATGATCCCATATAGTTCCATTTTATTTAAAGCCTGGTGGAAGAAAAATGGCCACTGAACATGGAACAAAATGAGGATAAGCTTTATGCAGTGTTCGCCACAGCACTTTATTGTTAAGGAGGACACCAGGACAACTATGACCTACCACCTGGACTACCATACTATTCAATATAGGCTTTATGAAGTCTTAGTTATAGACATATTTGTTGATTTAACCTTGTTTTGGTGCTTTTGTGATTAAATGTTTTGACTTGACAAGACCAAAATTAAGGGAATATATTCAATTTAAACAGAAGATTTATAGGCTTGTTTAGTATGAGAGTTATTAGGTCAAATATTACTCATGAATTGGAATCCTTCCCTTGCTTATAGTCAGCAGATGTAAAAACATTAATGATAATTTTGGGAGTACTTGTATGACTTATTTCCTATTGCCATTTTTTTTATTAAACACTAAAATCTGTCATCAGTATAATTTTATGCTGCATAGATTCTTTGGGCATGTAGTCAGTGTTACTGGCTGGTGTGCTCAAATAAAAATGTAGTATAGCAAACATTTTCATAAGAAAATATGAATTATTATTATTTTTTTTAGTATTATTATTATTATTATTATTATTATTAGTAGTAGTAGTAGTAGTAGTAGTAGTAGTATCATAATTGTCATAGGCATTAAGGTATAACTTGCCCATCTTCCTAATATTATGTAGACCTGACCATTATTAAGCATTTTGGCCACATGTTTCTTTTTTTGCGGACAAACACTACGATCTTTAATACTGTAGTGTTTCCTGCTGTGCTGCCAGGCTGTGACCAGTAGGGGGCAAGAGAGATCAGAGGAGACGGACGAGGCGACTCCAGATCACACTGAGATAAGCAGAGAACAAGCCTCAGGAGATTTCTCCAAACACATTATTCTTGTGAGGAAGTATTTGCTGGGTGCAGGGGACTCAGACAGATGTTATGGTAACATTTACACTAATACCTTTTACTCTCACTAATACTAATCCACTTTAATCTGCTGCTAGAATACTGACCTACATGTCTGACCATCTCACTACCTGCAACAAACCACACTGCTGACTCTGCCAATCACATCACACACAGCACACTGGCTCTTTGACTATTGGTCACACACTAACAACAACTACTACAACTATTACTAGCATGGCCGTTTATCTTCTCTTATTTCACAGATATATTAAATATTGCTAAAAGGATTTAGTCCTTTTAGGCTGTAACACAACAGGGATTTTGAAAATAAGAATTGAGAAAGGGTGTTTAAAGGTGCTATGAGAAGTACATATTTTTTATATTTCATAAAAAATACCCACATGTATGCCAAGACATGATGTAAACATGTTTAAATCAAATTCAAAATATATTTTACATAATGGACAAGTTGTTTTTGGTTACATTTTTTGTTTTGGTTCTGAACGTGCATTGGCGATCGTCCAATCAGAAAAGAGACCATTGCTTTGATTTAAACTGCAGTGCCATTTTTAAACCAGTATTAGTGCATGCTGCTTACAGTACCTTAATTAACTTTGGATTAAACTGAGGCCACCCTCTCTTCCCAAAAACCATTGATGCCTAAATAATGTCTAGACTAAACTAATGTTTACTCAGAGATTGCTTGCACAGTTTATTTTACAGCCTCAAGGACAGATCCACTGGGACACTGTATTTATAAACAATAAAATAAGAAAAACAATTGTAAAAAGTGTTAAAACTAACAGCTTGTCATGTGTGATCCAGACAGCCACAGTATTTTAAAATAGATGACTGATCAGAGCCTTTATATCACAAAGAGGGGAATACAATCACAACAAGAAATGCTGCATTCGAACATTCAGAGCCCATGCTGTTCTGTTTACAGTTATAGTAATTAATTGGCTTTAGTGTTCTGCAAACACTGCTGTTCATGTTATTGAATGTGATAGTTGCAAATAGTTCTGTGTATTAGCAATGTAGATGACAGCAGTGGGCTTTGTCAGCTTACAAAAGATAGTGTAGCATTACTTCAGTGAGAAGATATCTATGCCCGTGACAATAATGTAGGTGGTATTTAATTTTATTTGAAAAAATAAAATATATATAAATAAATAATAAATAAATAAATACTGGAAAAGTGTGGCTTGCCCTCTCCAGGTCAGAGAAGAGTTCCTGCCTCAAGTGGACGAGTATTAGTATCTCAGGGTCTTGTACACGAGTGAAGGAAGGATGGCGCGTGTGAGATTGACAGGTGGATCAGTGCAGCGTCTGCAGTAATGCGGTCGTTGTATCGTGTGTCTGTCGTGGTGAAGAAGGAGCTGAGCCGAAAGGTGAAGCTCTCAATTTACTGCTCGCTCTTTGTTTCTACTCTCACCTATGGTCATGAGCTTTGGGTTGTGACCAAAAGGACAAGATCCCAGATACAAGCGGCCGAAATGAGTTTCCTCCGCAGGGTGGCTGGGTGCTCCCTTAGAGATAGGGTGAGGAGCTCGGTCACTCAGGAGGAGCTCGATGTAAAGCCACTGCTCCTCTGCATTGAGAGGAGTCAGCTTGAGGTGGCTCGGGCATCTGTTCCAGCCTCCTGGACACCTTCCTGGGGAGGTGTTACGGTCATGTCCCACTGGGGGAGGCCCCAGGGAAGACCTAGGACACTGCTGAAGAGACTATGTCTCCCGACTGGCCTGGGAACGCCTTGGGGTTTCGCTGATGAGCTGGAGGAAATGTCCGGGGAGAGGGAAGTCTGGGCATCCCTGATTTTATCCAGGGCCAGGTTGCGGGGGCAGACTGCTGCTGGGGAAGAAGCAGAAGAAGATGGATAGATGAATGGATAAATAAATAAATTAAGATTTGGTAACTGGTTGCACAAGTTGTATTTCCAATTCTACCAAATCTACATTTTTAGATGTGGTGCTGTGGGAGCCTTGTTTATGCCAGGTAATGCAGACAGGTGTTTAGACAAACTTAATGAGAGACTAAAATTTACCACATCTTATAGTTAGACTTCTGCGATCTCTGATCTGTGCAAAGACTTAAATGTAGACATCTGACTGCTACATATACAACTACTTTAATTGTTGCCACTGGTAGTATGGCATTTCCCGTGTTGTAATTTTCTATTGTTAGGCCTTCTCTCCCTCTCATCTGATTCACCCTTGTCTTTTCAGTCTGTTGTTACACTTCTCGCTGCTCACTTCATTTAATCCTTCCATGCTTTCACCTCTTAGCTTTGCATTAGTCCATTTACGCGCGACCATTTCCTCCTGTGTATACCCAATCCTCCAGCTGCACTGGTCCATTATAGCATCAGTGTGATACAGCAGCAGCCCCCCCTTCTGCTCACGCTCCCATCTGCGCAGACTCGGGCCCCCACCCCCTTCCTCCTTTCCCCCTCTGCCTCGTTACATGGAGGAGCTTCACATCTGCAGCGGACGGCACGCATTCACTCAGACACACACTTTAGCTTGCAGCCTTGGTGTGCAATGGCTGATGTACTATAGAGTCTTGAAAATGGTTTGGTTTTGAGAGGCTTGTCCACCGGCCAGTCGCTCCGGGAGAGGAGAAAGAGAGAGAGCAGGAAGCGAGGAGGAAGGTGTAGTTTGTGGCGGCAGCATCTGCATGGAGCTGCAGGGGGAGGCGACGCTCGGCTCGGCTTCACCATGATCGCCGTGTCGTTTAAATGTCGCTGCCAGATTCTGCGCAGGGTGAACAAAGGTAGACTTGCATATCACAAACATTATCACGAGCGTTAATCTGCCCGTGCATGCTGTGTTTATGAATAATGCCAGATTTGCCTGTGTGTATTTGGGTGTCTGTGGACCTGCACGTGTGGAAGCTTGTGGAAAACGATCTCTTCAAGGATGTGATGGGTCGATGGCTGCAGGTTGTTTTAGAACAGGAGACCTTCAAACTGAATGTGACACACACAGAGAGAGAGAGTGGAGGGGAGCTTTGCATCTGATTTTCATGAATGTAATATTCATGGTGTGTATTAACTAGGGAGAGTCACATTGGAAGAGAAAAGAGGCCACTCACAGTGAGGATGTTCACAGTTTAAGCTCTGGTAAAAAAAAAAAAAACACTGACATTTTTGACAAGCTATGACTTAATAGTTTTGACCACCAAAGTTTTTTCTCTTATGTACACTGTTAGTTGTTTCTAGGGGTGTAACGATACAGTAACTATAACAATGTATTGATTTTTTTTTCTATGATACAACTATATTCATATACATTACCTTTTATTGAATCATATTATTCCCTAAGAAGTGTATATTGATATACATGGGAAAAAATTTATAATATTGAAAATATTGATATTAGAAATTTGCATGTTAAAATAAAACCAGATATGGCTTTTTGAATGGAATTTTTGTGTTTTTATAAGAATGTAAGACTAAACGGTAGCAGCAACATTTGACGATATTTTGGTTAAACCTAAAATCCAAATTATATTTTGCTGCATATTGTTTGCTTTTTACACAGTTTTTTTTTTAAATATTTTCAAGAAAACAAATCCATTAACTTTTTAAAATTAGAATCTCATAGGTATTCCATGTTTTAGCCTGTGTCAGAGCGTGAGTCAGTGATTATAATCATGCAGGTGACGATGATCTAATCAAGGAGCAGATTCATAAACATGAGAAATGCATAACCTATTAATTATGACTCAACCTAAAACAGTGATAGTTGTCACTGAAGTTGTTACTGTAAACTTATTCACAACATCAAATGCTAATCTAATGCTAATCTAATTTTACTATTTAACCAGTATTTGGTTTAGGGCATAATAATAAGTATAAATATATTGTATTATTATACTTTATTAGATTAGACTTATGTTACGTTATGCTTATCATGTTTTCTTAATGTATGTGAAAAGTCTCATTGCAGAGTAATTACCAAACAAAGAATTACAAAAGACCACCGCTAACACATTTCATGATGACAACGTTATCTGTGAATATCTTGTCAGCTCAATGTATTTTGTAGTTAATGTTACAAAGATGTTCACGTGACAAGGTAGTTAGTAGGGCTGCACGGTATGGAGAAAACATGCAATATTCGATAACGATTTTGAAAATTGCGATAACGAATATTATTGCGATATTTGAAAATAGAGCCTACTTTACAAATATAGTAAGTTAAATTCAGTACATTTCACAAAAATGTAAGTTCCTGTATTTACAAGTCAAGACAGCGACAAAATCAAAACTTACCACAGACTAAACCAGAAATAAAACAAGGCAAAGCTGTGGCTAAATTAATTAAATTACCACTAAAACTGGACTTTAAAAAAAAAATTATTTAGTCACAACACATGTTCTTTTAAGGCTCTGGAGGAAAATGATTCTTCAGTGTAAATCTCTGTCAGATGGAAGACCATAGCGTTATTGCGATATATTTAGATTATTGCGATACGGATATTGCGTTTGCTGATATTGCAGTCACGATAATTTTGCGATATATTGTGCAGCCCTCATAGTAGCAATGAGGTTTTGGGTTTGATCCCTGGGCCAGCCAGTACACAATCTCTATGACTTCTTGAAGGTTACTGCAGTTTGCTCCCATCCCCCAAAGACATGCACGTTTAGGTGAATTGGTGAATCTAAATTTGTGAATGTGTGCCTGCTTTGTAAATAACTGGTCATTATCCAGCCTGCACCCTGCCCAAAGTAGCTCAACCCATGGAATAAGCGGTACAAGATGAACAAATTAATTAATGTAAATGTACTGTATTCTGTTACCAAACACATCTGTGATTGAAAGCAAGAAAATCAAATTCAGCCTGTCATTAGCTATGCTATTGTGTGTAACTAAATCTTGACACTGAAATAATTTGAGATCAAAAGAAAAACGGGTGTATATATGTGACATCTATAGGGCACTGAAGTGTGCATGAGACAGAATGGGAGAGATGCTGTTGTCCTACATCTGGAGGAGGAGGAGGAGGAGGCTTAGCTTTCATCTTCACTTAGCTACAGTCTGTGTGCGTGTGCTTGTGCGTGTGTGTATATTTCCATTGTGTCTCTGAGCTCAGCTACTGGATTGAAAACACAAGTGCTGTAGATATTGAGCAGATTAGCACCGACTGGAACCAAATCATATGGAAGAAAATAGGACACCAGAATAAAAATGTGCAGTGTTAGAACTAGGGTTTCCCAAACACTGGGTTGGGGCCCAAGGGTGGGTCACAGGGCATTTTAGTTGGCTACTACCCAGAGCTTGACATTAGCACTAGCCAACCGACCAAATGCTGGTTGGATTTTATGCGTGTTTCTTAACTTCAGAGTTCCTTAATTGCTTTTTCTTTGTTTGAGTGACCACCTAATTCAGTAATTTAGAGTGATTCATCATGATCTGAGAAAAAAAAAAAAAAAAAAAACATGCATTAAGGTGGACCACATGCAAAAGTTCACACATATTTGATAAATCCTTGTCTTGTTGTATGTAATAAAATATGATAAAATAATGAAATAAACCTGAAGCAAATCAGTTCTGCCTAGTTGAAACACTAATTGGCTAGTAACTTTTAAAAATAGCTTGCCAAAAAAAAGTTAATGTCAAGCCCTGCTACTAACACTACCACAAATCCTTCTTCATACAAAGATAAACCTATAATGGGTAAAGGTTCAGATTATTACTAATCAAGAAATTAGGACTAAAAAACAAGTCAGTTATATTATACAGTATATAAAATAGGAATTCTGTTTATTTTAATTTAATTATAACACTGAAAATGCTTCCTTGAACAACTCAAATGACAAATCAATCACTGGATCATCTAAAGACATAAGGACTATACTACTTACAATCAGAGCCATATCCACAATGTCCATTAAGATTTAAGTAACCATTAATAACTGTATTTCTTTTATGCACAATATCTACTTATCTACTTATCATTTAATAGTCTAGAACATTAACATACCCTGCCTATTTTCTATAGAGATCAGGAACATGACGTCACACCGGTGATCACACAGGCTTTTCCAACAATAAAACAATGGAGCAATTTTGGATGTAAATTACTCGAGTTAGGGTTCACACAAAAGTATTCTGATACTTTAGTGATAAATATTCACCAAGAGTGTCAAAGCAGTTAAAAGAGTTGTTGCAAGGCTTGTTTGTTTACTTTTTTATGCCGCTGTTCATAATCCTACTCAATAGTATTTTGCTGTCTGTGACCACTCACGAGGCAGATTCATCGCTCAATGTTTGTTTCATGATGTGGGTTCCCAATCTCTATTAAAAAGTGACACATCACCTGTAAATGTATGCAGACGTCTACCAATGCAGATTTTATATTGGTCCATTTGACATTTATTTGTGTATACTATGGTATAATTTTGTGGAATCAATGCAATGAAAGATATGAAATCAGAATATTCCCACTGTAGAAACTAATATGTAGCATTAAGGATTTATCAATTTGGCTGGGTGCAAAAAACTTAAAGCTGCTTAGTTACTCAGGATATTTTTTTTACAGTTCCAGTACTGGATAAAGAAGTATCCACAGAGAAGTTACTGAATACATTTTTCTTGTTTTTGTTGCAGATGAAGGGCCGTACACTAAGCACTCGGGAGGGTCTCGACCTCCGGATGGAGCGCTGGCCATCAGGAGGCAGAGTATTCCAGGTAAAGTACCAGGTATTGTACAGGACACAGATAATTATAATATGATTGAGGTGGCAAATTGTTTTAACAAATGATTATTGTATTGGGTAAGAATTGGCACAAAACATCCCTGATCTAGGAAACAATGATGAATATAGCCATGGTTATACTGATAGAAATCTAAGTTTGATGTACCTGACTGCACTGGAGGAGAAAGAATTGAAATTGTTAAAAAAATTAAGAATAAAATATCTGGAGTTTTATTGAATGAATTTCAAATCCACTTACCTATATCTGCCATTAATTATTTCAATCTTGTACATTTCCAAATAAAATAAAAATAGCAAAGGTCATTCCAGTGCATAAATCTGGGAACAAACACTAACTTACAAACTACAGACCAGCCTCATTCCTCCCACAGTTCTCTCAAATTCTGGAAAAACTATTTATTAACTGGATAAATTCTTAGATACAATATACTCAACAAAACTCAATATGGATTCAGATTAAATAGAGCAATGTTACTGACAGTTTGTGAAGCTTGGGTGTTTATTGTTACACTTGTTTAAACATTTCTTGTGGCAGTGTTGGGTCCTAAATTATTTGTTATCATTGAAATTATTTATGCCAAAAGTGAAATGTATTTTAGTGGCTCTTATTTGCTGATGACACCAACGCTTTTTGCTCTGGTAGTGATCTTCAGTTGTTAGTTGAGGAGATTAATACAGAATTGGAAAAAAATATGGTTTGATAGAAATAAATCAATATTTATTCAAAAAAATACACAAATAAGTGTTTGGAAGTGGTAGAATTAATGGACAAATTGAAATTAGGCTGGAGAGGATAAATATTGAAAGACTGCCTAAAATCTCATTTTTAGGGATGACAATAGATGATCAAATCGTATATTAGTCATGTTCAAAGCAAGATTTCAACAAGTATAGCAGAACAGGTTCTATATCACAAATCACTCCGTCTACTCGTTACTGTTCATCAGTTCTGCCATATTTGAAATAATGTGCAGAAGTCTGGAACAGCAATTACAATGCAACAGTATATCCACTTTTCATCCTGCAAGAGAAAAATACTGTATGAATCATTCATAGGGCAGGATTGGGATCATACAAATTATATTATATTTTTCTTACAGTGTAAATTATTAAAATTGAAAGATCTTGTGCACTTACAGACATCAATCATATTTAAGGCAACTAAACAATCAATTACCTGATAATGTTCAGTTTAAAGTTGCTAGGGTGCAGACTAGAAGGAAAAGTTTTGGTATTAGTGTTTTGGGAATACAATTAGTTTGAATGTGGAGCTCAAGGAATGTCCAAACATAAGTCTATTATAAAAAAAAAAAAGGTTTAAATATATGACTTTCACATGTATATATATGTATAGGAATGAAGGAAGTTGGCTCCCATGAGGTGTTAAATATGGAATGTCTAAATAACGTTTGTAATCCATAAAAAAGTATATTTTTCTAGAATAAAATAAAAAAATCCAATATGGTTTGTATAGAAATGATTATTGCAAGCACTACTGATTATTTTAATTAATTAAGAACTTGTGACTGAATGTAACAAGGAAGCAGATTAATAGACTGTTACTCTGGGAAGTTGTGGGGTTTAATAAGTTTATACCTCCTCCCACTCCTTTTTGAGCATGAATGTGAAGATTTTTTTTTTTTTTTTTGGTTGCCTTTGTCTGTTTTTTTTATATTAGTATGTTACATATGTATGTGATTATATGTTTGTCTAGCTGTGTGTCCATATAATTTTATTTATTGCATACTTGAAATAAACTACAAAACTAAATATAGGGCTTTTTGCTTTACGAGATCTGTTTAGTGCTTGTTTTCATTGGCATCCTTTTGCTTGTTCTTTTGTCTTCGATTCAAACATCTCGACTAATCCCCTCACGAAAGGAAGATAGCTGTTCCTAAAATAGATCACACACTCACGAACAACTACGCCGATGTTTTAACTGCATGTGACCCGAAGAAAGCTGCTCGTAGTCACACTTTACCTCCTCCCACCTGGAGCCACTGTCCTACTTTTAACGTGTATCTAAAAGCTTCAGTTCCAGTAATTCTGTAAATATCTGTGAACATCCCATCAGTGTGAGCGCTGTGTAAAATTCAGAGATGGCAGTAACTCAGACATATGGCAGCATGATATTAGAAAAACACTCAAACCACAGATATTTGCATTCAGTTTTAGTTTATGGTGTTTAACATGATCCTACATAAATACTTAGGTGACTTATGACTACAATTTATTCTCATAACTGTATTATCTTATGGTTTTTTGGCTATAACTACAGAACTAGACTAGACTCTGATCAAGTTTATTTTGCAGCTACAGTTTTCTTACTGATGCACTGTAAATTGGAAGTTGTTTTTTAAGGAGATTTCTTTTCTAGAGAGTAGCTGTTACTACCTTCTTGCCTTGCTCCCTGGTTAATTTAAAGCCTCAATAGTAAAAAGCAAAGTGAAGACAAAAACAGCCATTCTTGACTATGAAATGTCTACACACATCTAAATGAAGCAAGCTTAAATAAATGATAAAATGATGATATTTTAATTTACCTACCTGTAATATCACCTGAGATCTAGGCTCATTGGGGTTGTCCTGTTCTGAAATATCCCTTTACCCATTTTTTATTCTGTTAAATATTTCAGGTGTGTGATGAAAAATAGAAGAAAGACAGAATAGAGCATGACTTAATTGCTTTATTATTTTATTTTAATGTACTTTACCCTGGGGTAATTGAAATAAATGTTCTAAATCATGAAAGTAAATCATGTTATTCTGACATATTGCTTGTTATTGGTTCATTGATTCAGATGAGTTTCGTGGCTGCTCGGTCGTGGAGCTGATGAAGAAGGAAGGGACAACGCTTGGTTTGACAGTTTCAGGAGGCATTGACAAGGATGGAAAACCGCGGGTTTCGAACCTGCGACAGGGAGGCATTGCAGCTAGGTAACAAACCTAGATTATATTTTATTTCTAGTCTAGTTAAATAGTTTAAAGGTTATTCTTCACTCCAATTTGACTTATTTTGAGTTTTTTACCCTTTCACTTGCCAGCTAAATTACTAACCATAAGTCTGCTGAATTGTTGCGTGATGTGTGTCCTATGCAGGAGTGACCAGCTCAATGTGGGAGACTATATTCGCTCTGTTAACGGCATCAACCTGGCCAAGTTCAGACACGATGAGATCATCAGCCTACTCAAAAATGTTGGGGAGCGAGTGGTGCTGGAGATTGAGTATGAACTGCCACCTGTCTGTAAGTACCTCTCCTAAAAGAACACATGCATAAAGACTTTGGTGCTCTTATTATATTATATGCAGTATGGTGGTATTTCTTTGTAATATAACATATGGTATGTGACAGTGGATGTAATGATGTGTGTTGCAGCTGTGCAGGGCTCAGGTGTCATGTTTAAAACTGTGGAGGTCACGCTTCACAAGGAAGGAAACAGCTTTGGCTTTGTCATCAGAGGTAAGAAAGAAGGCTGTGTAGTGGCTTCTGCATGTTTGCTATTTAAATAACACTTATTGGCTCATGACACTGTGTCCTCTCAGGAGGGGCCCATGAAGACAGGAATAAGTCTCGTCCTATTGTCATCACTACAATCAGGCCAAGTGGTCCCGCTGACAGGTTCGTAAGTTCAACGTGTGCCTGTCAGGACTCTTCCTCTGTAACTCAGTTAAAACAGAAAACAGACTCTCTCTCTCTCTCTCTAGAGAAGGAACTATTAAGCCAGGTGATCGATTGCTCAGCATTGACGGCATTCGTCTCCATGGCAGCACGCTGTCGGAAGCCATGAGCATCTTGAAGCAGTGTGGGCAGGAGGCCACACTACTGATTGAGTACGATGTGTCAGTAATGGGTCAGTAATTAACATTTTACCTTGTCCCTTACTATTGCTTCTATCTGTTTATGATCGTGTGAGCCCAACTGATGACAGTTTGAACGAATAAAGGTACCGGTTTAAAGAAGATTTTTAAGGGGAAATTAATATTGTATTTCTTTCTTGCACAGACTCTGTAGCAACAGCTTCAGGTCCACTTTTGGTAGAAGTTGCCAAAGCCGCTGGCTCCAGTCTGGGTGTGGCTTTGTCCACCTCTATGTTCTGCAACAAGCAGGTCATCATCATTGACAAGGTCAAACCGGCCAGTATAGCTGACAGGTACTAGGCTCTGGCTTCCATTAAAAAATATATATAATTATTTGTTGTTTATCTTTTATTGTGGCTCTCTGTTTGCAGGTGTGGCGCTCTTCATGCTGGAGATCACATTTTGTCTGTTGATGCAAAGTCAATGGAGTTTTGTTCTTTGGCTGAAGCGACGCAGCTGCTTTCTGCTTCTGGCCAGACAGTTCGCCTAGAAATCCTTCCACAACATCAAGCTAGACCGGCTTTGAGCGCACCTCAACACGGTATAGAAACACAAGCCACACGTGTGCATTCACACATTACATACAAAGATATAGCCCTGAATGCAACACCACATAGTGTGAAAATTTATGTCACATCCTTGGGGCTTTGAGACCACACTGTACAGCCAAAATGCATGTTGCATGCCAACAGCCTCAGAGTGTACAGAAGCTCTTAGACAAAGGCAAAAGGCCCATGATTATTAAAGTAGTATATTCAGCAGGAGATTTTTAATGTATAGATTTGATTTACACACAGAATTACAGATGTTTTCAGGATATACTACATACATGACATATTAAAATTGCCATGCATCTTACAGGCAGATAAAATTCAGATGTAATGGTCACATGTCTTCTAAAATAATTGAAAAATTAGAAAAAGATTACATAAGTGACATGTAATCTTTTGTAAACCTGTCATACTTTCCCATTGTCTTAACCAAACACCTTCCTGTGTGTGTCAATGTGTGTGTGTTTGTATGCGTGCAGTCAAGGTGCAGCGTAGTCCCCGTCCCCTACCCTGGGAAACCGGAGGCTCTACCCCTTTACTTCCCCCCTACCACTACAACACGTACCACCCTGACCAGTCGGGTGCCAGATCGCACAACCGCCATACAAGCAATCCTTGTATGTCTTCTTCCTCTATCTAGCTCTCCTACAGTGAGATATTTAAGACAGAGTGAGACCTTTTTCTCATAATTATTCATCTGTATTTTTAGCCCTTAGCCACTCGTTCTCGCCTGGGTCCATGTCAGCCTATAGTCTCTCATCCCTCAACATGAGCACGCTGCCCAGAAACATGTATCCCACAAGTCCACGAGGCACGCTTATGAGAAGAAAGGGCAAGAAAAAGGACTTTAAGAGTTCATGTAAGTCTTTTAGC
This sequence comes from Bostrychus sinensis, assembly GCA_020698575.1. Taxonomy (NCBI): domain Eukaryota; kingdom Metazoa; phylum Chordata; class Actinopteri; order Gobiiformes; family Eleotridae; genus Bostrychus; species Bostrychus sinensis. The sequence goes on from CM036239.1 coordinate 11,843,515, forward strand.
AAAATATTTTTAAAAAAGCTATAGATTTAGCTAATTCTGTGTTCTTTTTATTAGTGTCTCTTGCGTCCAGCACCGTGGGCCTCGCGGGTCAGGTGGTTCACACAGAAACCACAGAGGTGACGTTGTTAGGCGATGGCATAATGGGGTTTGGTTTGCAGCTGCAAGGTGGAGTCTTTGCAACAGAAACACTGTCTTCTCCACCCCTTATTGCCTACATTGACCCTGACAGCCCAGCAGAAAGGTAAATGCACATTTTTTTTAAACTGGCTAAGCAATCGTTTCACCATAGCTTTTCATATCAGCCTGACTCATCTTGACTTTTATGTACTGTGTTTGCAAAATCTAGTTTGGGTCTGACATACCTATGGCCTTTTTTTTTTTTTGTAGGTGTGGAATCCTGCAGATCGGTGACCGGATTTTGTCCATAAATGGTGTTCCTACTGAGGACTCAACTCTAGAAGAAACCAACCAGCTGCTCAGAGACTCGTCCATCACGGCTCAGCTCACACTGGAGATTGAGTTTGATGTAGCAGGTATGTGCACACATGGTTGCACACATCTTTTTGTATTGCACCGCTGGCTAATGGTGAGTCTGGATTGTTATAATGTAGTGTGTCTTAACACCCAAACATACCGAAAATGACTCACTGAGACAGAGAAGGACTTGCAGTATCACAGTCACTATTGACTGGATAAAAGAACAGCTCAGCAGTAATCACAATAAACTGTGCACCATATGACTGCAAGTGTAGGCAACAGTCCACATTTCTGTTTAGTTTCTGTTTCAGGCAGTAATAAATAAAATCTGTTATTTATACAGCCATAGGCCAGTGTTCAAAGAATGGATTATAATAAAATATGAGTACGATTACTGTTATTTTAGATCAGTGGTTTCTAAAGTGGGGGCCACGAAGGCACTGCATTGGGGCCCCCAGAGATTGTCTACAATAAATAAATCAAAAGAAATGGACTTTAAAATGAAGTACAGTTATATACTTGTTTAAAAATATTACTTTAAAACTATTTTTAGCCAGCAGTCAGTGTTTTTGTAACGTTTTATAGAAATCTATGGAGAAAAATATAACTTGGTATTTTGAATTTGTGAAATTTTATTGTTGGGGGTCCACGTGGGATTTTTTTAAATTTAAGGGGGGCTTTACTCTCTTGAGTTTGGGAAAGATTATTGTAGATAAATTAAAAGATATTTAAACAATTGATTTTTTTTTTTTTTACTTTCAGAGTCAGTAATCCCCAGTTCTGGGACATTTCATGTGAAGCTCCCTAAAAAACCTGGAGTGGAGCTAGGAATCACAATCAGCTGTAAGTAAAAACACAACTTATTTTAACTGTACATTAAGTTTTTTGTTTTTTTGACTACACGCTAAATTAAACACAATATAATATTGATTTTTATCGTACAGCAAATCCTGAACACATACATATTTGAAATATGCAGGCTGGAGAACTAAGAAACATTTGCCTTTTCAATAATGAATTGTGTCTTTTATGTATTTATTTGTGCATTTATTTTTAATTGTTACATCATCGCCCGAAAGGAAAACAACTTTTGATGTAATACTTGTGTGTCTTTGGTTTTGCAGCTCCGTCCAATAGAAAACCAGGTGATCCTCTGATAATCTCTGACATTAAAAAGGGCAGCGTGGCTCACAGGTACACACAAACACACAGACACACAAACACACAGACACACAAACACACAGACGCACAAACACATAGACGCACAAACAAACAGACACACAAACACACAGACGCACAAACATATAGACGCACAAACAAACAGACGCACAAACACACAGACGCACAAACACACAGACGCACAAACAAACAGACACACAGACGCACAAACACATAGACGCACAAACAAACAGACACACAAACAAACAGGCGCACACTGAGTCTCAGCTGTTTAGTGTGAAGCAGGCGATCTGAAACAACCAGCCTCGCTTGTCTGCTCAGTGTAGTACAGGGTTCGTACAGTCATGGAAAACCTGGAAAAGTCATGGAGTTTTAAAATGCAATTTCCAGGCCCAGGAAAATTGTATATTTTGGTGTAAAGTTTTGTAAAAGTTTGGGAAATTTAAACAGTGGCCACACATTAGCCCAGTTCAGAGAGTAATAACGCCATTAATGTCTTTATACCAAGTTTGTTAAAAGCATTCGCTAAAGCACAGAGCCCTGTCTCCTGCTCTGATGATGGATCTTAATTTCTGTACTCGTCAAACTCAAAGTGAGCAGCCAGAGAAAGAAAACTAGAAACGCTGATGTTCTCACAGCAGGAAAACGTGATCTATATCTAATTTTTGTCATCCAGGGGCATGGGGACCCTTAAAGGTACATGAGCACTTTGCAGGGGGTATTTGGAATTATTTCATAATTTATTTGGAAGATCATAAGAAAACATTTGCAATCTTTTCATATTGAATATTGAAGCTTATGAGAGACAAGCTCAAATGTTTCAGTGACTGATGAAAAGGAAGTCAAAAATATATTAATTGAATATTATGTTGTTTTTTTTTTACTTTTTTTTTAGGTTCATTAGGTTCAGATGGGGGTTATTCAAATTATTTTAATTTTATTTTGAGTTTAATATTAATTGTATTATTTTTTATGTTTTATGTGTTTTCTTATTTTGAATATTTGATATACAATAAAATGAGTAAATGTAATAGCTGATATTGTTCCATTTTTATTTAATATTTTTATTTCAAGGGAAAGGAGATTATTATTTTTTACATTTTAACCATGAATTTGACTTGCAAGAGAATTAGTATTTACAAAAAGTAAGTATATAGTGTCGTTTTATAGTAGGGCAGATATTTTTATGACAACTTTTTTAGGAATCATCAACACGTATGAGTGGAGGGGGTACGCATGGTATGACAAAAAAGCCCAGGGGGTACATAAGACAAAAAAGGTTGGGAACCACTGCTGTAAAGGATTAGTTAAGGATTAGTAACCAGTTAATTCAAGCATTACTTTGTTACAACACCACTGAGTTAAACATTGTTATTCGTTCTTATGTAAAAAGCTCATGTAAATCAATACAAAATGATAGGCATCAGTGTTCATTAAAATATTGTTAATTACATGTTTATTAGTGTTTTATGACTTCTTAATAGTAAGGAGGTATTCTAAAGGGTTACCAAATCTCTCAACGGTAATTTCATTGTTAGTGATTTGTCTTTTACCATATGTCTACTTTGTCTCAATATAATGCTGCCTTTTTAACAGTATTTGTTGTGGGTTATTTTTCAGGACTGGGACTTTGGAGCTAGGAGACAAGCTGTTGGCCATTGATAACATTCGAGTGGAGAACTGCTCCATGGAGGAGGCTGTTCAGATCCTACAGCAGTGTGAGGAGCTGGTCAAATTAAAGATCCGCAAAGATGAGGACAATTCGGGTAAAAGTCTCGACAATAAAAACACTTGTGATCCTATTTCCCTTCTTATATGTGATGAACTTGCCAGCCTATTATTTCCAACCAAAGTCTAAAACGACAAAAGTGTCCCATGTGGAGTTTGGTAAATTAGCTTGATAATGTTTTTCAGATGAACAAGAGGTGTCAGGCAGTATCATCTACACTGTGGAGCTGCAGAGATATGGAGGCCCACTGGGTATTACCATCTCGGGCACAGAGGAGCCATTTGACCCCATCATAATCTCCTCACTGACCAAGGGGGGGCTGGCTGAGAGGTGCACAAGAAAAATACACTAAAATAAATATTCTACATGACATTTTGTTTCTGTTGCTATACATCAGGGGTAGGCAACCCCTGGCCCATGGGTCAAACTTGGCCATTGGTTAGATAAAGTTGGTCCTTATCAACTTAATAGTTGATATTTATTTTTATTAATTGCTATTACTTGATAGCATTTAAATCCACGGAGCTATCAGTGAATGAGGCCGCTGTAAGACTGTATTTGCAAGCATACAGCTCTCTGTCATGGTTTCATGGTTTTAGTTGCCTCCAGCCAATAAATATAATAAATAATAATAATAATAATGATAGTAATAGCAAGCATTCTATCATGTGACCTCCTTCTGTCATGGTTACCTTTGCCTCTATCCAATGTATCTAATGTGTATCTGATTTGCCGCGTAAAAATGAAGAAATATAGGGTTGGTGCGTTTGGGGTGGGCATTTTTATTTTTTTATTTTTAAGGTATTTATTTATTGATCTATATATTTTGTATACTAATTAAACATGATAATATAAGTTCATTTAAAGTTGCCAAGGAACCATGACAGAGAACTGTATGTCCATTCTTGTTGCCCGCCACCTGGTGGTTCAAAAATGATTTGGCCTGACTGCAATCAAACTTGCCTACCCCTGCTACCATAATAATTTTTATTCATGCAACATATTTAAACTATAATGCCCTCTGCTGGTGATGGAAGATATTTTTTGCATTCCACACATACAATTTAAATATAGTACTAATAGATACTGTATGTAAACACACAACAGCTGCAACTAGTTGTACACTTAATGTCTTTGTATATTTCACTATTGATTGCAGGACTGGGGCGATCCATGTTGGAGATCGTATTCTCGCTATTAACAGCAGCAGCCTCAAAGGGAAACCTCTCAGTGAAGCCATTAGTCTGCTCCAGCAGGCCGGAGAGACTGTGACACTGAAGATCAAGAAACAAGGAGATTGTATGTTAACTTTCATCAGTCACACAACCATTTTATTTCCTTGGAAATTGTCATTTAACTGGCACCATTCAGTTTTCTAAATCTATTTGATTATTCATTTTTACAGATGTGTTCAGAATAATAGCAGTGTGTGTATCAAAGTGAGAAAATCTCAAAATCCTTATTCTAACTTTTATTTCTACACATGTAAATGCATTCAGAACACTGCTCATTCTATTCCAAATCCAAACATGAACAAAAAAATGATCAAATTTGTTATTCCTTTACAGAAAATAAAGAGAAAAGGAATATTAGGCTGTAAAAAAAATAGCAGTCTCTACTTTTCATAACAAGCTCAAACATTTACTGTATAAATTAAAAGATGCTTTAAGATTTTGCTTTCTTGTGGATCTCTGAACTAATATTTAGTTGTATGACCGTGGTTTTTGAGAACTGCTCTTCATCTGTGACGGTTCTTGTATGGCGGTCTTTTCTTGGTTTAGCCCCAGAAACAGCATTTTTAATGTGACCCCAAGTTTTCTATATATATAAATATATATATATATATATGTCTTTACAGTGTCCTGTGGATTTTTTGAGAGAAATGCGATATAACCAGCCTGCACAACAGGTGCTGCCTTTGTTCTTACATAAGGGAAAGCTGTTTAACACCTGATTTCTCACAGCTGAGTTTATTTTGAACATGCTCCTAATTATTCAAATATAAAAAATTAGCAGCATGCATTTCACAGATGTTGCGTCTGTTGGTTTTCTATTACTCAACCACACCTACTAATAAGTTATTTGCCATGTAGAAATATAGTTTTTTTTTAACCCAAAACAGTGATTGTTTTGCTTTGTGCTGTTGGACTGCTGTTATAATACAACTATATATATATATGCTTATTGACATTTATGCTGTAAATCCAGCCACAATGGGTCACAAGCCAGTGTATTCTTGTGCCATCCCCAAGCTAGGAAAAATGGAGAGGATCAGTAAGAACATCCAGCATAAAATCTGTGCCAAATCAAAATACAAATTGGATGATTTGCTGTGGCAATCCCGAAGAGAAAAGCAGAAAGGAAAGAAGAAGAGATTTTGTGACAGTTGTTTTTTGTGTCTCTCTATGCCTATTTTATCAGTGTCGAGTCCAAAGACCTGTGTAATTGGCCCAGGCCTAGGGATGGGACTCGAGAACCATGATGGTGAGGATGAGCCTGTGATCACAGTAGCACCTCTATCAAGTCAAAGAGCGTTCTGTAATCTGCCATCTGTGGATAGTGCAGTGGAATCATGGGACGGATCCAACTTGGACAGCAGCTTCACCAGCCCAGGTAAAAGCCTTACTCTCCACATTTTCTAATTTAATCTTTGAAAGGTACATTTCCCTCTAGAATGTATGAATTTTCTAATGTCTTTGTATTTTTACTTTTAGCTCCAACTTTTCAGTCAGCTCCTTTTGGTTTCCACGAGTGGCGGAATGCAAAGGCGACTAACAGCCAGTCATCGTCCTCCACTCGCCAGAGAGTCAACCCACTATCAGATCTGGGGCTTAGTGATGACGACTGGGACCACGCACCACTTGGAGGGTGAGGCACAATAACAAATTCAAGTTTTCTTTTGAAATATTACTTTTGATTTTCAGGCTAAACTGTGTGACAATAATCCATAACCTTTCTTTCTACAACATTAGTACAACATTTTTATTCCTTTTGGCTAGTTCCCCTTAAACTGCTCACATTATTTTGTTCAGTATCATTATCTTTGACGCCACAGGAGAAGTTATCTAAAAGTAATAGTATGTCTCTGTCTGCAGAGCATGTAACCGGCCCAGTGGTCTAATCACTGACAGCAGGTATCCGACTGACTGTTAAACCCTCACTTACTCCTTTCCTGTGCCACCCTTTTAACATCGAGCAGAAAACTTCACATGATAACCTCTGACCCCTACCTTTCAACACCCCTGGTGGCTGTTCCCTCAACACCAGCACGATGTGTCCACTCCCATTGGATTTGACTTTCACTTTGAGTGTTTTTACTGTTCAGATTTAATGACTTCAGATTTTTTTGTGTAGGTTCTCTGTCGGTCATGACGGGACAGAACCAGACCAGGAGGAAAACTTCTGGTCACAGGCCCTGGAGGACCTAGAAACCTGTGGACAGAGTGGCATTTTGCGAGAACTAGAGGTGAGCAATAGTAGCACAGAATTACCTATTCTATTTCATTTCAGTGAGCCTGTACTCATGTGACTGCAACCCTCAGGTTCCGGTGCTTTATGCCAAATTTACCACACCTGTGGGTGCGCATTACACAGCATATGAGTGCTTTGTGCACTCACCCTCTTTTTATCCTCCTGGTCGTTGAGAGCTTATGCTGTTGCCGTTGGTATTTTGTGATTTTTTTTTGTGGATAAGTGCTGGTTTTGGGCTGCCATATTTGGTATGTACCCCTTTGGCGTTCTGACAGACTTCCGCTGAATTTTGGTGGGTGTTTAGCTCCTGTTTATCAGTTCCAAAATCTTTACCGAGCCTCTATTATCCTTTGGGTGCATTGTTGTGCAAATGCTTCTCTGCTGCGTTTTCAACAATTTGATATAAAGATTTGCTCTCCTTTTTTGTTTGATAGATTCGGCTCTGCTACCTTCATGTTACTATTGTTAGGATCAGTGACCAATATTCTGTTGTGTCATTTGCTTGTTACTGCAGGAGGATATTTTTTAGGAGTTGAAGATCTATTCTACATGTTACCATATATTAGTTGTCCACCTGCAACCTAGATGGCTTTGGGTGTGACCACATGACTTGTAATAAAACACCCACAGCTCTGACTGTGGCTCTGCTTTGATGGATAGCTATGGAGAAGGGTGGGCACTGCGCAGTTTTGCTGAAAGGTGACAGTCCTTCAGAGTCCTCCAGTTTCTCTTTAGGGGTTTTGCTCCTCAAAGCAGCTACAAGCGGCTGGGCTTCCTGCTCCGTTGTCACCTCCAAGGGCTTCCGCACTGAAACTGTTCTCTGGCCACCAACGATGGGCTCTTTGTCTGTGTATAAGGACTTTGCCGTTCATCTCCAAGAGTCCTGGGCTTGATCGAGTTAGGCTGTGTTCCCCCACTCAGCGCTGCATAGTGGAGTTGAGCATGGTTTAGATGGTGTTTCACAGGTTGGACTGAAATTTACACTTTTGGCTGGGCCATCCTCCTCAGACAGAGTTGTTTGCCACCCTAAAAAGAAGTTCAGAGCCACTGATGGGTTAGCGGTAAAGGCGCGTCAGTCCACTGGCAAACACTTATGCCCTTCTGCTTGTGGATTTAGAGGGCCTAATGTCAAAGAGTGTAACCAACCTGCTCCCTGAAATTACAAGGCTCATGGGTCCAGGGGACTAGTGCTCAGGCCAAGGCCCAACTTAGGTTCAACTTACTATGGCTAGACATCATATTTGACTGATGCAGAAAGATCTGCTGTCATGGAGGCCTGGTTAGGTGCTTGGCCCTGCAGCTGAGGCAGCACTAGATTGGTCCAAAAGGTGAGACTGCGCACACTCTATGCGTCAGCAGAAACCTTCGAAGAGCTGTTTCTCTTTTTCATCCTTGGTGATGTATGTGAGTCTCCAGAGGCCTCAGACAATAGGACAGAGCTCCTCTCAGGTCAGCTGTCTTGATGGTGTAAGTCAACTGTCACCCCCTTTTTCCAGCACCCACACCAGTTCTTGGTGCCGATGACTCTGGAGTGTGGCTACCGCCTGAGGTCCGCATTCCAAGGAATGGGCTATGAGTACAACAAGCTTCCGTTTGGGCTGTTCCTGTTGCCACGGACCATAACAAAGTGCATTGATGGGGCACTTGCCCCAGTACAACAGAAAGGCATCCAAGAGCTCAGCTATCTGGAAAGTTGGTTAGTGTGTGCTCCACCACAAAGCCTGGCCCACAAATACACCACAGTTGTTCTTGCTCATCTGGTTTCATTTGGTCTGCACTTAAATGCAGAGAAGAGTCACCTAATACCAGGCAGGTCAGCGGAGTACTTGGAGCTTTTCCTGAACTCAGACACATTGAAGGCATGTTTGACACACAAAGGGATATCTGCCATCAAAGAGAGCATAATGAGTTTTTTTTGCTCAGCACATTGTGAGAGCTCTGCAGTGCCAGAAATTCCTGGGTCTCTTGACTGCAGTGGCTCAAGCTGTGCCTCTGGGCCTGCTGAACAAACAAATTGTTCCCTGTAGGCCTTGTTGCATGGCCCACCAGGGCCGTTGGAAGCAGACGCTGTGAGCCTTTCTGGCCTCAAGTGATGCTGTATGCATTCCCTCCACTTCATCTCCTCCCAACCTTCCTCAAGGTGAGGTTGCTGCAGGCTCGATCGGGTCCCCTTTGTGGCCTCAAACTGGCCACAGAGACCCCGGATGGCTGAGATTTACAAGATGCTGGATGGACATCCATGGCATCTCCGGTTCAGGCCAGACTTTCTGTCCCAAGAGCTGGGTGGGATATGGCATTCTTGGCCCCAGTATTTAAACTTTCATGTATGGCCCTTGAACGGCAGCACTGGCATGCTCTCAGGGTGGCTCACACCTTACAAGCTTCACAGGCTCCCTCCACTCTGCTGCTGTATTGTAGTAGATGGAGGGTGCCAAGAAAAAGGAAGAGACCCCTTGTCCTGAGACATGACAGGGCTTCTGTCCTTCTTTTAGGATCTGTTTGACCTTGGGTGATAAGAGTCCACTATCAAGGGATATTTTGCTGCCATTTCTACCACTCATAGCATGGGTGATGGTTTCACTCCAGGAGCACATCACCTCCCAGCGCACTTTTAGAGGGGTGTGAGGAGTCAGTGTCCCACAAAAAGGCTTTTGCTTCTGGTCCTCAGGGCTCTCTGCCTGTCTGTTATAATCTCCACAGTGATGGAGTACTATGGGGCTGTTATTGTAGCAGAAAGCTTTGTGCGTGTGTAAATAGATTTGTCTGTAATAAGATGTGTGCATATCAGGTTGTGTGTGTGCGTATTACGATTTGTGTGTGTGTGTGTGCGTGCGTGCGTGTGTGTGTAAAATGATCTATCTGTAAATACAAAGAAGCTAAAGGTATGGTGGCCCTAAAGGGTAAGTCACACCAACAAATTTGCAAACATGCACACAAATATGAAATCATACACACAAATTTGGAAATATGCACACACATTCGGAAACATGCACACAAATACGAGAACATGCACACCTTCGTGCTTGACTGTGATTGGACAGAAGAGAGCTGTTTCCAGTGTTTTTCTGATTCACTTGTGTGCTGTTTGTACAAACATCTTCCTTTTATGAAGCAGCTGAGCAGATTTCAAAGAATTTTGGATGTACATTTCATTAACTTACTGAAAGCGGCGCAACAGTTACCATAAACAACTATATACAGTAATAGCGCACTCGAAATTTAGGTGCGGCTCATTCGATCAGTCATTAACGAGATGTGTCATGTAGGTAATCCCATGGCTGTAGGTATCCAATTTAATAAAATATACACTCAAAAGTCAGCTGCTTCATAAAATAGTGATGTTTGTATAAACAGCACACAGGCTTATTAGCAAATAGACCGAAAACAAAACCGCTCTTTTCTGTCCAATCACAGTCAAGCACGAAAGTCCTACCCTTTCCATAATCTCATTTACCGTAGTGTTTTTTTTTTTGTTTTTTTTTTGCTGTAGTGTTTAAGAGTTTGTGTGCGTGTTTTCACATTTGCCTGCGCACACCTGTAACCATCTAGGTCACTCATTCAGGTGTTTGGCTGGGGTGGACCCAGTCTGTAGAAAGAGGCTGAGTGTGTGCAAGCACATTATCCATATACTGTGTAGCGCGCACCCACAGGTCTGATTAATTTGGCATAATGCTCCTGACACTGAGGGTTGCTTTCATATGATTACAGGTTCAATTTCATTCATACAATTGTGTTTACATACATAAACAATTGTTTTAGTATCTTGAAAAAGTATCTAAAAAAGTATGATATAAAAATAATGATATGATCTAGAAATACACTATTACTATCCTTTATTAACCACGCTTGGATGTTAAAAATAGGAAAAAACAAACTCATGACTTTGTGGTTTAGTCCATCCATAGTTTTTAAACAACAATATGTTCACACTATGTTCACACAAAAGTTTCATCACAATTTGAGAAGGTCTAGTATTATTAGACAAAAATGTTAACTAACCTCAAACATTTCATACATTCTGTAATTGTTTATTTTGCCATAATTTGTAGAAAACAATTTGATAAATCAGTTTGAAAAAAAGAAATGGCTCCTTCTCTTCCAGGAGTCTGGGAAGGAGACGGACCTCCTCAGTCTGGTATCCTCTTTTCTCCCCACTTACTAATCGCTTCCTCTCTTCAATGTACATGAAGTTTAACTTTGTAAAACACAGGACATGTTAGTTGTTTTTTAATGTGACTCTAACCGCACCCCAGCAGCAAGCAAAAGACCATGGTGACATCATTGTGACATTTGAGTGACATTGCCGAGCTTCAAAACAGTCACGTTGCAGAGTCATAGTGCACCAGGCATGGCAGTTTGAGCAAGGCATGCTGGAAAAGCTTGTGCAAGGCCTGATGGGTAGTTTGTCTTGCCAGTCATGAAGCTGATCTGTCAGTCATGCATGCATCCAATGAGTCCTAAGCATTTTTTGAGTGACATGAGAGGGCTTGAATAAATTAGTGATTATTTATGTCATCACACATGAAAACAGTGAAATGCTGTATATGCTGCAGAGAGATGACCAAATTAAATGTAGCACAATATTTATGATATTTTCAATAAAATAACTATGTAACAGTTATAATATATACATTAATTATATTATTAATGAAATAGTAGATACAGTGAGCCATTATTAAAATCAGTATTTCTGATTTGCTCTGTGCATGGCACAGTTGAATTGACGTTACAAGTAAATAGATGTTATGAGTAGTTGAGTAGTAATCAATAAAATTACCATTAGGTACAATACATGTTTTGTAAAATAATTCTTCCATTTGTCACATATTTTATCAAATTATTATAAAAATAAGTAAGAAATAACTCGGACCTCACAGCAGACCAAAACTGTCATTGAATCAGAAAGTCTAATGCAAATATAATGACATTAAAAATTAGTTGGTAAATCTGCATTTTTTGTGATCATACAGTGCTCAGCTGGGAACAGAGTTCACGCAGTTATTCAGCTTTGTTTTGATACTGAGTTGACTTTGTGTGCATTGCTGTTTTAGGCAACTATCATGTCAGGCTCAAGCCTCAGTCTGAACCATGACCCTACCCCTCTGCGCAGCACACTTGGACGTCAGGCTAGTTTTCAGGAACGCAACAACTCCCGTCCACAGGTAACCACCCCTGAAATCTGATTCGATCAATCATCAATTGTATGTTTGATTAATATGCAAATATGTTTCCATATTTTTTTCCCTGTGATTTTTCTCAGGTGAGTGCACGCTCCAACACTTTGCCATCAGATCCTCAGCGCAGAGCTTTTGCGATGAAGAAGATGAGACAAGAGGTGAATGAAATCCTCAACCAGAATCCAGTGGAACTCCATAAGGTATGACACACTCTGGCCACTGTTTTGCTCAATTTGTTCTTATATTCTAATGTATGTGAGATATATGAGGCACAAGTGTATATAAGGCATTATTAGAGAATAAATAACCTAAAAAGGACCTATTGAGAAATTCATTCAGGAACCAAGCAATAGTGCAATTTACTATGTGTGTACAGCTGACTCTGGAGAAGGTCTCAGACCTGGACGATTTTGGATTCAGTGTTTCGGACGGTTTGTTGGATCGTGGAGTCTATGTCAACAACATCCGACCAGGAGGACCAGCAGAGCAGGGCGGGCTCAAAGCCTTCGACCGCATACTACAGGTAAAACACTTCTGCAAATAGTGGCCACATATTAAAGCTTTTTTTGTATTAACCTTCAATTGTTGTTTTTTTTTTTTTTAGATTAACCATGTTCGGACAAGAGACTTTGACTGCTGCCTTGTAGTCCCGTTGATCGCGGAGTCTCCAAACCGTCTTGAGCTTGTCATCAGTAGAAACCCCACTTCTTCTGTGGTGATGAATCATACTGACAGCACCACCTTGTCTCAGCCAGTGAACAGCAACGTAGAACCCACAGAGCTGTCTATCAGTGGAGAAGATGGTCCAATCAAATGGAACCAACCAGGGGATGGTCTGGGAGCGGGGCTTGTGGGGCAAGTTAATAATAATTCCTTATAGCATAAAAAAATAATATATACATACATATATATATATATATATATATAAAACTGGATTAAACCAGTTATAACTACACGTGGCTGGAAGATGAATGAAATATAAAGATGTTTCAAACCGTCCAAACTGGTTCAGAGTGGACCGTTCATGGTGCTACACACTGGAACTTCTACCACAAAACTCTAACTTATGAACTGCAGAAGCAGCCTGAAAGCACACAGATGGACTGTTGCAACTCTTTGCCTTCTCACCGTCCAGTCCTTCAAACTCATCACTGGAACCAGAGTTATCACTACTGAAGCCACAACTGGGCCAACTTGAACTTATTGGGCCAACATAAATAGATCTACTTGCAATCATAGTACTGCTGAAGCCAGAGCCTCCGCCAATTGACAAAAAATAGTTTCTGGTTGGAGCAGTAACAGAGGCAAGGCTGAAACAAAAGCCACAACTCAGAAACTTGTCCTTAGACCTTACTGCGCCACAGCAGCACAAACACTGGAAGGACTCCTGAATTGCTTAATATCTGTTGCCATGGATACGATGAATGCTCCGATCACACTCTTTGATGTTGTGTTGATAACTCTCCCGAATCAACCACAAACCACTGTCAACATAACCCTCACCCTAAGTCTGCTCTATCTAGTATTTTGGATAGTGAACGGTCAAAACAGATGGACTCTTTAAAGGTCAGAGGTGACATTTTGAAACAAATATTTGATGATTGTTGAAACTGTGCCAATATTATTCAAATTATGCTGCAATAAGATTACTAATTACCGTGTAACAAAAGTTCTCTTTTCTGAATTTGAACAGTCATTTTTGCATTTGGTGTGATTACAACAAAAGGGTTAAAAAGAAGTCATCTGGACTTGGTTTTAAAGTTGATAATGTTTCACCTTTCATCCAAGAGGCATTGTCAGTTCTCTTGGATGAGTCGTGAAACATCTTCAACTTTAAAACCACTTCCAGACTTCTTTTTAAACCTTTTGTTGTGATTCAGTCAGCCTGGATGACTGAGAATCTTCACAGACATTTATTGTGATTATTGTGGTTTTACTCTGAGAGACTTTCTTTTGTAGTTACAGATTTTGCAAACACATGCATATGATGTGATTTTGGGCAAAAATACAGAACTTTGCATTTTTTATTTTTATTTTTTTAAATACAGTCAACATACTGTAATAGATTTAAATATAGGATCATCAGTGTAAGCACCTTATTAACACATTCAAGACTACAGGACTTTGTTGTTTTAGCACTTCTAAATGATACCCTAGACTGAGGATGAATAGTTGCCTATCAATGTGACATCATAATCGGGTAGTTTTGATCGGAGCATCAGAGGTAATTATTGATAAAGGGACAGAGAATTAGGTTTGAAAACTGTTTAAGTTGCGTGCCATGAAAAATCTGCTGACTTGACAGTAATAATTGTGCTGATTCTGATATGAAACTGAGCAGATAAATAAGATTTTTTTCTACTGTTTACACCTGTTAGACTGGCCACACTGTGTGTATGTATGTTGGTGTGTGTGCAACTGTATGTATGCGATAAACACAAGGCCAGTTAAGCCCCTCCCACCTCAATATGTAATCTTGGCATTGCTCTATCCTTCCTCCTTCTCTCGAGACCAAAAGGCGGCCAGGATGATAGATGGGTGGCATTTCTGAGAGATTCAGAGATTGGCTGGAACCAATCAGAAAACAAAAACTCCCTGTCTGTTTCCGGTGGGCTCTGTTCTACACTCAACAAAAATGGACAGTCAGTTTTCAGGAAGAAGCAAAGCATGCCCCCACCATGACCTCAGACCTTGACCCTCAGTAACCGTAATTTAATGCTAATTTTATGCTAATCAATCTGTGTTTATAAATAACTGTGTCAGTTTTGTTTGTTTTTTCATGAAAACTGAACCTAAAAATATGTAAAATAGAAAAAAATAAGGGTTTAGTCTTGTTGCTGTTCACATTATACCATTAAAGTCTAAAAACCACAAAGCATACTACACAAAAGCCACAATGTTACATTACAAAAAAGACAAACCCTGTTAAAACAGGCAGCCTGTGACTGTGTGTGTGTGTGTGCATGTGTGTGCGTGTCTATTTGTGAGTGATGTCAACATCTTCGTGCTCTCACCACAGTCTGAACTCACTATTTAAACTGGCCAACCCTTCCTCTGCACCACTGTCCTGGAGAAAACCTAAACCACCTATACGTCCACAAGTGCTCTACATGAGGGCTGTTTCTGATCATTACTGTCACTTTTACATTACACAGTCTTTGAAAATGCGTGTCAGCTCTCTGTAACCTCAGTCTAGAAGCACACTTATCATGCACTCAGCAAATACAGGGCTACCATGAACCATAGACATCAAGTGGGCATCTTAAACACTGCACAATATGATACAAAATGGTTATCATGAAACTTGGTTGACTTGACTATGCAAAGCTATAGTTCCAAGGCTTACATCAGGAGACCGACTGTCTAATTCATTTGTTAATAAATACCTGTACACTGGATAAATAGCTCTTAGCTGAGAGAAGCAAGTGTGCTGTGTGTTCTGGGTCAAGGTCCAAACTGACACTTACATAGATTACATATTTTATGCAATTAAGCCTCACACAATGTTGCATGCTAAACTTCATTTGACTCTAATGTAATTTATTTGAGTATTATGATGATATTGTGTTCCTCATCCTACAGATAATGAAGAACTGTAAGCCCTGTTACTAGAATATATCCATGGCATTGTCCTAAGCACAAAAATGACTTACCGTGTGTGCTTTTTGTTGTTTAGCATGCAACAAAATATTCATAATAACTAGAACTGAAACATATTAGCATATATTAAATGTCTATTGTTAAAACCCATCTGGTATTGCATATAAGAGTAATCCAGGTGTTAATACAGGGCTAAAACAAAACTGTATTCAGCACAAAGGCGTGTGTAAACAAGCAAACATCTTTCTATCAGGTCTCTCGAGTAAATAATGTTTGCTTGTGACTTGGGATGACAACTTCACAACTCGATAAATTCAACAAACACTAACAATAGAGGCTGCTGTTTAGACGGATAGCTCATATACTAAATTTTAGGGAAAAAATATCCCAATTGCAGAGTATGGTGGTTAGCAAAGTAAGCACTATAGGCTGTTTTTTTGGTGGCGGTGGTGGTGAGGGGTTCATCTGTGTAGCCTTATTTGCCTCCAGAAGATGTCAGAAAATGCCATCTGAATTTTCTACTGAGTTATGTGAGATCAAAGCCATACACACTGCTGTTTGTGGGATGTGTTGTGTGTTAGAGTGTCATAGTTAGCTCTGTGTGTGTGTGTGTGTGTGTGTGTGTGTGTAAAACATAGCAGATATTTGCACTCAGTGATTCACTTCATCAGGACGTCCACCCACATGCGCATGCACACGCACACAGACACACAAACATGCATTGCACTGCCATTTTTAATAGTGGGTCAGATTGTGGGTCCATGTAGCTTCACCAACCAACCAAACTGTATTTTTATTTAAAGGAACTGGGATGTTGTAAAGTATTTTTGTACAAATTTAATACTTTGGTAGCATGATGTTCCTGGTGTTTGTCCTGTTGGGCTTCACTGCTCTCCTTCACTCCCCTTTATATGGACGACTACTGAGCAACAATAAAGATGAAGAAATGCTAAACTGGTGTCATCTTTCATTTCACGTAAAATAAAAATGCACTTACTCTCCATAAGGGTAAAAATATTTGTTTAAACTGACATGAAATTATTAGCTCTACACAGGGCTTAACATTAACTTTTTTGTTTACTGGACATTTTGGCTAGTGTTCCTTAAAGGTTACTGACAATTTAGATTTTTTGCTAGCCATAGTTTAGATCAGCCATTCCCAAAGTCAAGATTGTTGCAGCCCCCTTAAATATCCGAAAATCCTACATGGACCCCCAACTATACAACTTCCCTCTATTCAAAAGACTGTTTTTCTCCATATATTTCTATAAAAACATTGACTGTTGGCTAAAAAGTGTTTTAAAGTAATATTTTCTTTTTATATAGAGACTTAATATAGAGAGTCTCTGGGGGCCCCCCTGCAGGACCTTTGCGGACCCCCAGGGGGCCCTGGACCCCACTTTGGTAACCACGGGTTTAGATGTTAAAATACTGATTCATGTGTCGTGTATAACAGTGTTTCCCAACCAGGGGTACAAGGACCCCTAGGGGTATGCGAGTACTTTGCAGGGGGTACATGATTTATGTGAAAGATCATGAGAAAATATTTGCAGTCTTCATATTAAACTATTGAAATGTATGAAAGCCAAGCTAGGTCAAGTGTCCCAGTGACACTAAAAATGGTCAAACTCGGTCCAGAACAACAAGTCAACAAGTATTTATTCATTTATTTTTATTTACATTTTTAAATTATTTTTCAAAATGTTGTTAAAATAAAATATGTTGTAAAACAAGTAATTAGTAAAATAATAGTAAGTAAAGTAAAATATTTTTTGTTTATGTTGCAATATTTTTATGTCATGATTTATGAAGGTGGAAAGGTCAGACTCTGAGCTGTTTGGGGAGTGAGTTCCAGGGGTGGCAACTCAAACCCTCTTCCTGTAAGCACATTTAAACCATTCATGGTTATAAAAAAAAAAATATATATATATATATATATATATATATATATATATATATATATATATATATATATATATATATATATATATATATATATATATATATATATAATTTATGCACACAAGGGGCTCCGTAGTTTAGAAGAAATTAGGTTAAACAATTATACTAAATGTGGAAATGTAGTAGAGCGACCATCCAGGAGGGGGAGATAATGCAGCAGCCAAGCTCATGTAACCTTCATAAAAGAAGTCTGATGTTGTGTTTGTTTGTTGCTCTCCTGGCTCTACTAGCTCGCCTGGAGGCTCTGTGCAGTGTTGCCAGATTGGGCTGGTTTCCAACCAAAAAAAGCTTTTCACAACATTTGACGAGTTCTTAGAAAATACTCTGGAGAAAATACCAGAGCAAAATAGTTGTAATTTTATGACAAAGTATAAACACAGATTTCAAAAAACTGTGGCGTCCTCCCACTCATATATCAGTTCATTTGTTTTAAAATGTGTGATTTATGTTACTCACATTTCATGTTGGGATTTCATATGTTTATGTGATTTTTATGGCACCATGAACAGGAAAGCTTTGGTTGTCTGACTGCACTCTTTGTGGGGAACCTATTAAATATAGGTTATATAGCGCTTTTCTAGACACTCAAGGTCACTTTACAATTTGGTGCATTATTCATTCTTTCCTCAGTCACACTCAGAGTGTGCACAGCTGCCCTGGGGCGAACTGACAGAAGCGTGGCTGCCATTTTGCGCCTACAGCCCCTCCAACCACCACCAAACACAGCCACACTGACAAATTTAAGGTGAAGTGTCTGGCCCAAGGACGCAATGACAGTATGCATTGCCAGTTGCAGGGCTTGAATCACCAACCTTTGGGTTAGTGGGCGTCTCTACCAACTGAGCTACTGCTGCCCAATTTGTGTCACATTTTTTAGTGCTGCTGTTACAGGTGCTATGAGCAGTATACATTTTTTTTAATTTACCAACATGTGTGCCAAG
This sequence comes from Bostrychus sinensis, assembly GCA_020698575.1. Classification (NCBI taxonomy): domain Eukaryota; kingdom Metazoa; phylum Chordata; class Actinopteri; order Gobiiformes; family Eleotridae; genus Bostrychus; species Bostrychus sinensis. The sequence goes on from CM036239.1 coordinate 11,862,051, forward strand.
ATATTAGGTAAACATGTTTAAATAACAGCCAAGTACAGCTAATGTATTCACAATTTAAAAAGTATTTTACACAATGCCCAAGTTTTTTATGTTTAATTTTTTGTTTTGGTTCTGAAACTGCATTGCTGATTGTCCAATAAGAAAAGCAAAAAGACTGGCAACCCACAGAGCATTGTTTTGATTTAGACTGCAGTGCTGGTTTGAAAACCAATAAGAGTGCATGTAACTTTAAATTCGTGTCCTTTCTTACATACAACAGTGTTAACATTTGGGGTGGTTGTGATTTGGGGTGATTTTATTGTGTTGGGTTTGTTTTAAGTTCTGTTTGGGCTCGAAATTGTCAGTAAGATCTGGCAACCCTGGCTCTGTGTTGGATTAGCTGGGTCTGATCGTCTGCGGCGCGTTTGGGTTGTAGCAGCAGCTCCTTTCTCCATTACCGTCTTGACTCCGGCTTGTGGACTAAATATTTGTCTTTTGCAATATAAACAGCCACCGGGACAAGCTGGAAAGATGTCCACTGCTCTGGAGAGCTACATAAACCGTATCCTTTAGCGTACGACCACGGATGAAGACTGAATGAATGGATGCTAATTAGCTAATACCTGTTAGCCCCGATGCTAATGATGTTTAAATAAAACGCGTAGTTAGTGTAAAGGTGTTGTAAATCTTTTATGGCTATCATTGTCTGCAGGGCTTGACATTAACACCAGCCAACCATACAAATGCAGATAGATTTTCATTTTGGCTAGTGACACAAATCCTCCCACTGCCACTTTGGCCGGTTGAATTTAATGAATACAGAAGTAAGGCCTGAATTTATTTTGCTCTGCTCGAGTGTACACCATTTATTATAGAGTAATTCATCATGGTTAAAAGAAAATCTAGTAATTATGTTTTAAAAGATGTTACTCCATATTCACAGAGATATACTTTATTCTGCCTCTAGATAAACCTGTTTTTTTATATATTTGATAAATCCCTGTCCATGCATAAAACCAAATTTTATTTTTCATTCATTCATTCATCTTTCTTCGCTTACTCTCAGTAGGGTTCACGGGTGGCTTGGGCCTATCCTAGTAACTTTGGGCCTTAGGTGGGTTATACTCTGGACAGATGCTAGCTTGTCGCAAAGGAAATTTTACATTTTGTAAGCCTATTGTATACTATAAAATATATACAAAAACTCCACTGATTACATTGTGGCTAGTAAAATTGGCTAGAGTGGCATGGTGGCACTACTGCCCCACAGCAAGAAGGTCCTGGGTTTGATTCCCAGACGTGTGGGGCCTTTCTGTGTGGAGTTTGCATGTTGTCCCTGTGTCTGCGTAAGTTTTCTTCTGGGTGCTTTGGTTTCCCCTACCACCAAAAAACATGTACAATAGGTCCCCCATGGGGCCAGAACTCCCCTGTAAAATTCTGAATCTCCGTGGGACTTTTCTGGTTTAATAAAGGTCAAATGAAAAAATAAATACAGTTTTGAGAAAGATTAGCCACGGTGGCCAGTGAGAAAAAAGTAAATGTCAAGCCCCAATTGTGTGTATAGTATAATTGTTTTGTTGTTATTGTTGTGTTAGTGTTACTGTTTCCTTAACTCAGTTGTTAGGTACTGTGGCTATTGTCACTTCAGATGGACGGATGATTGTGGTAAGTCTGATTTGTTGGAGAAATTATCGTAGAGGGTAGATTAGACTGGAACGATTCTAAAATCCCCCAAAATATTGTAAGGACCTAATGATGAGGGCAACTTTACCTTTGTTAATATTTTTTATTAATGGACAAAAACTGTTGTATAAGTGGTCTGGCTTTTGTGTCTGGAAATATTTTGTTTTTTAGTAAAGGTCTGATCAAAAAGTGTTCCTTTTTTGGTTCTCTTGTAAAGTTAGTGGAAGGTAACAAATGGCTTTTAAATTCTAAGCCCATGATATGTTTTTGTGTATTAAGGGCACCCTGAAAGGCTTTGATCAGACCATCAACCTGATCCTGGACGAGAGCCATGAGAGAGTATTCAGCTCAAGTCAAGGAGTGGAGCAAGTGGTTCTGGGACTATACATTGTTCGGGGCGATAATGTGTAAGTCACTTTCTATCATTAACCCCACAGTAAAAACAATTTAAAAAATGGTGTTGTTAATAATAGCTTTGTTCTTGGGCATTGCAGGGCAGTGATTGGCGAAATTGATGAGGAAACAGACTCCACACTGGATTTAGGAAATATTAGAGCTGAACCGCTGAACTCTGTTGTGCACTGACATCTAGTCTTCAACCAATTTTCAGGAAGGACTGATGTTTAATAATCCACACTTTTTTCTTCTTGTAAAAGACTGCATTGCCATTTTGTGTTGGAATTTTTATAAATAAAAGAGTAAATTGTTGAGTTTGATAAACTTTTAAGTGTTTTGTTACAATGACCTTGTTAAATAAAGTTCTTTTTTTTAATATGTAAAATCATTAACATACACATACGGCCTTATCAAAGGTTTTCATGCTAAATGAATAAGACGTGCTAAAAGTGGACCAAACCCAGTTGCAGCTGAGATCAGCGTTTCTTACAGAAGCTAAAGGAGCGCAGCTCAGTTTTTGCTCTGGTGACTAAATAAATATGTAAAATGGACCGTTTTTGCCAGAATTTGTTAAATTTAGGGTGGGGAGAATGCAAATGAAATTAGCAGTCACGATTTGATTTATCGCGACTACGGGAGGTAAAACTACATGTAAATTTAGTATGTTGGAGAAGCAAATGCAAACTTTTGCGGGCAGATGGTTGACTGTTGCAGTTTGTGCTCAGATGGGGCATTGGCAATCAGGTGTGTTATCCCGGGCTTCGGGATCAGAAGGGCCCTGAAATGGGTCGTCTTTATATTTTCTATTATAGAGGGCCCACATGAAGCCTTCTTGCCCCAGGCCCCAACAAGTCTGTCAACTGGTCTGAGTGTTAGGGAAAGGTAAACACAGAACTGTAAGAGCAGTGTTGCTCGCACTATAAGTGTCTTTTGCACGCGCTAAATTCTCAGTTATATATAAAATTTGCGGCAGCAATTATGTGGGCAGTTTCTCAGAGTAAATCATACACATGCCCACAAATAGCAAACACTATTTTTCAATCTGCACTTGCAATTTAGTACTCATCTTGGCCTGTAGTCATTTCAAACAGCTTATTCAAAGAATAGATACAGTTAAGTAAAACAAAATATCAACACGGCTCAGCTTCAGTAAAGTTTTAAGTTTGTGTATTTGGCATTTTGCCACTTAAAACCTTTTTTTCATGTTCAGCATTAATATTTGAAACATTTCACAATATTCTCAGTGCAAAAAATACACAGTTACAGTCACTTGAGGTTAGATTTTGATTACAGTATAAGTTTTGTAGTTGGAGGTCGCTGATGTACACTGTAACTTCGGCAGCAGAATCTCACAAACCAAATATCTCACAAACCAAATCGTTTTTCTGGTATTTTGTGTTTTCCTCTGATCCTATAGTCAAACTGTTCTGCAGCTGGGCGATCTGCTCCGGAGTTGGAGTGACACTGTCATAGTGGAGCCGCAACCAGGGGACACCTGCGACACACAAATTAATTATTGTGTAGTTGTAACACTACAAGCAGTTTGAGTTTGAGCTCTTAAAGATAATTTAATGACACCTTATATATGCCCTTTTGACTTTTGAGTTCACAGAAGAAGTTCCATGTCTCAGAACAACATTGTACTTTTAAGGGCCAATAAAGATTTTTAAACACAATTTGTAAAATTTTCACCAGTATTATTTTTGGTTTATTGTGCACTGTATTGTAGATACAGTTAGTTGACTTGTTTTGCTAAAATTAGCTGTTTTCCCGTTTAATTTGATATGTACAGATAACTTTCAGCCACACATGGGCATTCATTCATTCATTCATTTTCTACCGCTTATTCCCGTTAGGGGTCGCGGGTGACTGGAGCCTATCCCAGTAACTTTGGGCCGTAGGCAGGGTACACCCTGGACAGGGGCCAGCTTGTCGCAGGGCACACATGGGTAAAAAATATTTTTTTGTTCAATGGAGGGGGTGGGGTTATTTGTAACAGTTATTCCCAGTAAAAATAGTGTTTTCTGATAGTGTTATAGTAAGTAAGTAAACTTTATTTATATAGCACCTTTCTCAGACAACAGTCACAAAGTGCTTCACAATAAAAAGACAAAATACAAGTACTAGTATTAGTACTACTAGTAATGCTAGTAATACTAGTATTAGTATTATAGAGCAATATATATTAAAATTTTCAAATTAGAGTGCTAGATTTGTCAAGAAAATAAGCCTTTACATAGCAAGTGCACACTACACATATGCAAATATATACATGATGGTTTTGTGCAAAAGGTTTAAACAAATGTGTTTTATATTTCTCCAGATTTGTTCAGGAAGTTGAAAATGTACTTTGTGGCTTACAAAGATGTTTTTTTTTTTTTTTATTAAAGTTTGAGCTCCTAAAAATGAATAACCTCTGAGTTATGATGCTCAAACAAAAAGTGTTACTTTTCTACTTAGTCATCCCCTGTAGATATAAACAAAACATGCTCTTGATTCATAAACATGATCTCTTCTTACCTTGCTGCACCTTTTCCCCCAGTGACACCAGAAGCTTGGCTCCCACGCTGTGATTGATGGGCGTCTCAGGTCTGGATCGGCCTGCTCCCAGTTTTTGAAGGACCTCTGCCAAACACAAACCATCTACATCCACCACCACACCTGTGACCGCAGACAAAATGGACTCTCAGATTTTAAGTGAGATGAGCACAAATTTAATCACAAGCTAGAAAGTGTGTAGACTCCAAATAGTGATTATAATATTATATGGGTCTTATGTAGCTAGTAGCTAGGTAAGTTACTTTAAAATCCAACAAGATATCTCCAAGTTTTTCCAGGTACAACTGAAGTCTTTTTAAAGGTCTTTTAATGCCACTGATGATAGCATTTAAAGCCAATTTTCAATCCAACTCACCAAAAAAGACATACAGTATTTTTCTTTTAGTAATCAAGTAAAACTTATTTGATAAGGACAAGGTTCTTGTTGCAGCTGTAGGTGGACCTTACTTCTTATAAAATGTACATATATCTTGTATAAAGATAACATCAGTAATAGCTGGATAACTTAAATACCTTGAGCATAAATTGCCAAATTTGCTGCAAATATTTACTTCACCAGCAACAATGAACAGGCTAGACTAAGATTATGTTGCAAATTTGAAATATAAGACTTAGATAAACAAAATCTAGTACCTGCCCATAAAATAAAATGTTTTTAAGGCCTTCATCACCTAACACCATCAAATGTAACACCTTTTTAATACATTTAAAATTAGCAATCTTCACATTAACCACTTTATTGGCCCTTGTTCCATAATTACCATTTTTCTGTGTCGTTAGTTCGGTGCAATGCTCAGATTTTTTCAGGACTTTATAATAGTCTGTGTTTTTAGAGCAGAGCAGCTGAGCCTTAGCTTTGGCCACGCCCTGAGCCTCCATCATGGCCTGAAACTTTGCCAGGGCTTCTCCACCGCTCACAGCTTCAGAGATCCGTGTTTTGCCCTCTGTTAAGTCAGACGCCAAACCAGTCATCAGAAGCAACACACCACCTGCAGAGACAAAACCGTTTTACAAAGTACAATATACCAAAAAATGCTCAGTGTTTGAAAAGCTTTGACGGTAATAAAGATACCAAGGGTTGTCACCAGCTCCATCAGGTCTTCAGGGCCATTCCCCTTTAGTGTCTCTAGAGATTCAATCACCTCTAAACTGTTTCCTACACATCGACCAATTGTTGCATCCATTCTACTGAGGACAGCTGCTGTACGGATCCCCAAACCATTTCCTGTTTTTACCTTAAGAAACATCATTTATTTAGATTATTTACTATAGATGTACATCACAATGCAGCAGTAACAGTAAGTTAGTTTTGCTTGGAAATACAAACCAATGATTGTGCTAGTTCTTTAGCACTGTCCAGATCTTTATACAGTGCTGCTCTTCCAAACTTTACATCAAGCACCAGAGCTGATAAAGACTCTGCTGCTTTTTTTGAGATAATAGACCCTGCAAAACCAAATGATTCAATGCAGTGCTGCTTTACACAGAGACCAGGGTTAGTCATTAGTCCCAGTAATTCAGTACCGGTAATGAGTGGTAGGCTGTCCACAGTGCTAGTAGCATCCCTTCGGGCATACAGCACTCTGTCTGCAGGAACCAGCATCTCAGTCTGACCCACAATGCAACAGCCCACTGATGTCACAATCTCCTGAACCTGTAACAACGATTCCTAATATCACACATTTACCAATGCTTAATAAATGAATTAAATATGGTCAGAACTAAAAAGAGGTAGCTTGCAGAGTCATCATAATAGGATAGGGAATGTAGGCAATCGCCCAGGGCCCAGGGCCCAAAGGATGGTCATTTATCTGTACAATAGTGAACAAGCTCTTTCAGCGACGGAAAACAAACCACTGAAGTGACGCTGCCTCGCAATTCTCCTAAAAGGGATCTGGAGGGAAGTCAAATCATAAATTGTAACCAGCCTAAAATATTGTTTACCATCACAAATACACCAGAAAACAAAAAATATATATATTTTGTTCAAATTCTCCGGGGGAGGACTCTGGGAACCCCTGCCTTATGCTGGTTGTTTTCAGCTTCTAGACTGTGATGATGTTACACTCTCAGATGGGGGGCGGAGCCAGTGTTATTGTACAAGTTATTGGCTATTTTCATAAAAAATATCCCACCCAAAAAAAATTACAAATTTTGAACCTGATCATTCATATCAATGACAAGGTCCATAAAAATCTGCATATTAATAATATACATTTTGCCTGCCCCCATCTCAATTAAATACTACAGGCCTATAAAATGTTGTGATGTCATCTGAAACCCAGCAATTGTCCCACATATGCACCTGTCTGTTATGCATACAAGGCCACAATTCATAATATTAGGCACAAGGAGAGCTTATATTAATGCTTAGTAAAATGTTATCAAATGACCCTTGTTACCATGTTTTTGGTTTGAGGTGGGATTTACAAAACAAGGGAGCCTATATAGGGCCTCAGTTGTCCCTCTTGCCTAGGGCCCCTGTAGTGTCTGGTGTGTTACCTGTGCTTGTGTTTGAAGGATGTTAAATCCAGGAATTGATTCAAGTTTATCCAGAGTCCCTCCTGTATGAGCCAAGCCCCGCCCACTGATCATGGGCACCTGAGAGGTACAAATTACAGTTATGGCACCATCAGGATGTTCTGGACATCTCAGATCGATAGATAGATAAGTTTATTGTCACATGCACAAAAAAGTACAGCGAAATTGTGCTTGGAGCAAGCCTCCGGGGCCGCAGCTATTTGTCAACGCCACCACACGTTCTCCAGAAAGTTAAATACAGTTTGCAAAGGCATACATACACAAACACAAGAGTAATGTAACATAACAAGACACTGTACACGTGGTCACGTGATGGAATTTTCATTTGGACTTGGGTGAAGGAGAGAGGAAAAAAAGGAGGAGGCAGACGGATGGAGGGGGGCTGGGATGGGGAGGGGTGAATGATGCAGTAAGAGTCTGAGCTTATGTTTTGAGAAATTGGAGCCACGACTCAGATGTTTACAAGTTCAGTTCTGTGGCTTGTCCTTGAAGGGAGATATGGCCAAGCTGACCTCCCGAACCGAGGGAGGAGATATACAGTGGGGCAAAAAAGTATTTAGTCAGCCGCCAATTGTGCAAGTTCTCCCACTTAAAAAGATGAGAGAGGTCTGTAATTTTCATCATAGGTATACCTCAACTATGAGAGACAAAATGAGAAAAAAAAAAAATCCAGAAAATCATATTGTCTGATTTTTAAAGAATTGATTTGCAAATTATGGTGGAAAATAAGTATATGGTCAGCAAAGGTTCATCTCAGTACTTTGTTATATACCCTTTGTTGGCAATGACAGAGGTCAAGTGTTTTCTGTAAGTCTTCACAAAGTTTTCACAAACTGTTGCTGGTATTTTGGCCCATTCCTCCATGCAGATCTCCTCTAGAGCAGTGATGTTTTGGGGCTGTCGCTGGGCAACACGGACTTTCAACTCCCTCCAAAGATTTTCTATGGGGTTGAGATCTGGAGACTGGCTAGGCCACTCCAGGACCTTGAAATGCTTCTTACGAAGCCACTCCTTCGTTACCCGGGCAGTGTGTTTGGGATCATTGTCATGCTGAAAGACCCAGCCACGTTTCATCTTCAATGCCCTTGCTGATGGAAGGAGGTTTTCACTCAAAATCTGACAATACATGGCCCCATTCATTCTTTCCTTTACATGGATCAGTTGTCCTGGTCCCTTTGCTAAAAAACAGCCCCAAAGAATGATGTTCCCACCCCCATGCTTTACAGTAGGTATGGTGTTCTTTGGATGCAACTCAGCATTCTTTCTCCTCCAAACACGACGAGTAGAGTTTTTACCAAAAAGTTCTATTTTGGTTTCATCTGACCATATGACATTCTCCCAATCCTCTTCTGGATCATCCAAATGCTCTCTAGCAAACTTCAGACGGGCCTGCACATGTACTGGCTTTAGCAGGGGGACACGTCTGGCACTGCAGGATTTGAGTCCCTGGTGGCGTATCAAAAATTCCAAATATGAATAAATCCACATCCTCCACGGACCGGTGTTCTGACGAGATGTGCTACCTTGTCGAAATAAGCTACCGCCATTCAATTGCTATGGAGTGCTAACCCCCGCCCCCACCCTAACCTTAACAATAGTATAGGGAGTGGATAGTAGGGCAGGATGTCTCGACGGGTAGGAAGGAATTCCAGAACACCGGGCAGGCAGGTTCCGCCAGGCTGGCAAGTTCCCCCGGTGCACCTCTCTTAGGGAGAAAATGTTGTCAATAGCGCTGAGCGACCAGTTAATCACTTCCAATTTGAGTATTTTCAGGAGCACAGCAAAGCAGGGGGTCAAAAAGAAAAAGTCTGACAGGACAAAAAAAGGAGCAAGCACTAGACAGAGCGGGAGCAGTAAGAAAACACATCTGCACTGTACAGAAGCAGGAAGTGGAAGTAGTAGCACTGTCATTTACCTTACAGTTACAAGCAGCTAACGCAGGTGCTAACACCAGACTGACTTTATCTCCCACTCCTCCTGTTGAGTGTTTATCAACCACCTGTCCTGCCCACTCTGTGGGCCATGACAGCACTTCCCCTGATGTCATCATCCCCTGAGTGAGCGCTTGGGTCTCAGTGGCAGTCATGCCCTTCTGCCAGATAGCCATGAGCATGGCCCCTGTAAAGAGTAAAAATGGTAAAACAGAGACATGAAACACAAGGCTTTTTAACTTTAACACAGTTGAATGTCACATACCTATCTGACATTCCTGAATGGTTTGGTTCGTCACAACTTTGATGAACATTTGAATCTCTTCATTACTCAGCTCCTTTCCATCTCTTTTCTTTTTGATCAGGTCTGTGATGGACAGCATTTTGGGCTGCTAAAAAAATTAATTTAACAGAATGGACAGACGGAACAAGTTCAGTCTCATGCAGGTGAATAAGTAGTTGCTGTAGGAATAAACGTGTTCGAGATGAGCCAGACTTGTGCAGTGTCATCAGTGTCGGTCTGTGCGCAGTGCACGCCGGTTTCCACCGCATGCGACTCCGCTCCGCTGCACTGCGCAACGCACTCCGCAGTAAACACGCAGCCGTTGTAGTGAATGAGAGCGTTTCCACAGCCTCCGTCAGCTCTGCGGCGCCGGTCCGGCCATGCTCCGCTCTGCGCTGACTCCAGATCAGCCTCCGCAGCTCAGATCGCAACAAACAAGAAACTGGACGGGCACATAGAGTGACCACCTGTCCCACTGTTTGTTGTACTGCACATCTATTTAGGGGTCTATCCCCCCGTCCCACTGATTAACATAATCTCCTACTTTTTTATTGATGCTCAGTGGATCTTATTAAATTATTTATTCTTCCTTGTGTAAAATGTATACTAGATATTTGTGGTCATCCCATCTTGATAAGTTGGAATATTCTTTTGAATGTTATGTTTTGAGAATATACAGACTGAGAGATTAAATTTTTTTCTGTTCCATCTTTTTTTATTCCATTGAATAAAGTCTCAGTAAAGACATGACTTAGAAAAATTTGTGTTTTTGTAATAAAAACAGCACATCAGATGTTTTGTCACTAAACTGAGGCAACGTGTAGCTCAGTATGCTTTCTAAATTAGATGTGTACATCAAAGCTTTTATTTCTCAGGTTGTCCCATCTTGTCCCACCAAATCGTACAAATCGTTCCACTTTTTATATTTTTTGAGGTGGTCACCCAAAGCAACATCCGGCTTTAAAAGTAATGTAACTCCGTACGAACGTTTTTTATTAGAATATTTACATTTAATCATTGTTTCTATTTTAGATAGTCCGTCTTAGAAAGCTGTTTACTTCCTACAGAAACAATGTCAGACACAATTTCATATTTATTGCACTTGTATAGCTTCTTCTAGTCCAGCTACTTCCCCGTTAGAGAGGAAACCCCGTGAAATGAAAGTGGACTGTACTCATGGATGTATTATGGCCCATGGAGAAGGCGCACTGGGGCCCTGTCATTGCCCCATTTGTTCAGGAAGTACATTTGTCTGGCGAGTACATTTGCCATTTTATTGAAAAAATGTGAGCAATATTGTTTTTCTTGCCATTGTAAAACAAATGCAAGTCATCCATATATTTTAACAAGCGATGTAACATAAACACTGATTTTTCTTAATTTTTTTGCAATTTCATGTTCCTGTGAACACTGCTGCTGAAGGCGGCTGCTTCACCTAAGGCAACATAAATATCACATTTTCACTTAACAATATCAAACATGAACTTTAAGAAAAATTTTAAAAGTAAAAGGCCCTCGAGTAAGCATGGTGTTGCTCCGCATACCACGTGACCAATGGGCGCAATGGCGGGCTAGAGCGGTGACGCCACAAACCATAAAAAGTCATTTTTTAGCCAAATTAAAGTTTTGGGAGAGGGAAAAGTTCATGGTGTGAAAAAGATAATAAACACTAAAAAATCCAACCATTTTGGAAGCTGTAGGTGTCCTGCCGAACCCCAGCCATTTCTTTTTATATTGCGCTCAAAGGAAAAAATCCTATCTGGGCCGCTTTGGATTTTTCACTGCAGTTCTGCGGAGCGGCCACTAGGAAAATTGGCATCAGGGGAGAGGGGTTGGTGCCCTATCCAGGTTTTATTATACATCCATGAATGAACTCCAAAGTGATCTCATATTAAATTAACTGCTAATTAAACTGTTTTCTGTTCTCTGAATTAGTTGTTTTGGCTTTTATTAATGGCTTTTATGGCACAAGCTCATACTTCTCGCGCATCCTCTTCCCAAGCTGCTCCAGGTTCCGCAGCTTGGCGTGGCGGAGTGGAGACGGATCCAGTAGGCAAAGGTCTGCGCCATCATTCAGTGGTGGCCCACAGTGCAGCGGATATGCATGCAGTGGAAATCCGGAGTGTCCGACTTGCTCCCAACTTGCTTTGATGTCCCAAGTGCGACAACAAAAGCTCTAAAGATCTAAACAAGACCAGCCATCTGCCAGCCAACGCAGTTCATCAGAAGCAACTGCGGAGGCTGCATGGCTCCGTGCATGATGGAGAGTGAAAAGTGGCCAATGGCTAACCAATTGTTTAACCACTGTATTAGCCACCACCAGAGGGTGGCTCGAAGTTGCTAAGGCAATGGCCAATCAGTTTTTAGAATGGTTTACCGCTGGTTAACCAGCCGGACAGACTCGGCAGGCCCAAACGTGTTGTGAGGGTCTGTTGGGAACGTCTGGCTGAGCCCTCTGTCAGAGGGGTCTTCAACTCCCACCTCCGGGAGAGCTTTGACCAGATCCCAAGGGAGGCTGAAGACATGGAGTCCAAGTGGACCATGTTCTCCACCTCTATTGTCGATGTGGCCGTTCGGAGTTGTGGCCGTAAGGTCTCTGGTGCTTGTCGTGGCGGCAACTCCCAAACCCGGTGGTGGACACCGGAAGTAAGGGATGCCGTCTGGCTGAAGAAGGAGTCCTATTGTGGGCTTGTGGGACTCCTGAGGCAGATGACGGGTACTGCCAGGCCAAGCGTGCTGCAGCCCGGGCGGTTGTGGAGGCAAAAACTCGGGGCTGGGAGGAGTTCGGGGAGCCCATGGAGGTGGACTATCGGTTGGCCTCAAGGAAATTCTGGCAACCTGTCCGCCGCCTCAGGAGGGGGAAGCAGTGCTTCACCAACACTGTTTACAGTGGAGGTGGGGAGCTGTTGACCTCGACTGGGGATGTTGTCGGGCGGTGGAAAGAATACAGGGGATCTCCTCGATCCCACCAACACGCCTTTCATTGTGGAAGCAGAGGCTGGGGACTCAGAGGTGGACTCGTCCATCACTCAAGCTGAAGTCACTGAGGTGGTTGGAAAGCTCCTCAGTGGCAAGGCACCGGGGGTGGATGAGATCCGTCCTGAGTACCTCAAGTCTGGATGTTGTGGGGCTGTTGTGGCTGACACGTCTCTGCAACATCGCATGGCGGTCGGGGACAGTACCTCTGGACTGGCAGACCGGGGTGGTGTTCCCTCTTTTTAAGAAGGGGAGAGAGACTGGAGAGGAGAATTCGGCCGATAGTCGAACCTCGGATTCAGGAGGAACAATGCAGTTTTCGTCCTGGCCGTGGAACAGTGGACCAGCTCTACACCCTCTATCGGGTGCTCGAGGGTTCATGGGAGTTCGCCCATCCAGTCCACATGTGTTTTGTGGATTTGGAGAAAGCGTTCGACCATGTCCCTCATAGTGTCCTGTGGGGGGTGCTCTGGGAGTATGGGGTCCGGGGCCCTTTGCTAAGGGCTGTCCGGTCCCTGTACAACAGGAGCAGGAGCTTGGTTTGCATTGCCGGTTGTAAGTCAGACCTGTTCCCAGTGCATGTTGGAATCCGGCAGGGCTGCCCTTTGTCACCGGTTCTGTTCATTATTTTTATGGACAGAATTTCTAGGTGCAGCCAGGGGCCGGAGGGAGTCTGGTTTGGGAACCACAGGATTTCATCTCTGCTTTTTGCGGATGATGTTGTCCTGCTGGCTTCCTCAAACCAGGACCGCACTGGGGCGGTTTGCAGCCAAGTGTGAAGAGGCCGGGATGAGAATCAGCACCTCCAAGTCTGAGGCCATGGTTCTCGACCGGAAAAGGGTGGCATGCCCTCTCCAGGTTGGAGGAGAGTTCCTGCCTCAAGTGGGGGAGTTTAAGTATCTCAGGGTCTTGTTCACGAGTGAGGGAAGGATGGAGCGTGAGATCGACAGGCGGATTGGTGCAGCATCTGCAGTAATGCGGTCGTTGTACTGGTCTGTCGTGGTGAAGAAGGAGCTGAGCTGAAAAGCAAAGCTCTCGATTTACCGGTCGATCCACGTTCTTACTCTCACCTATGGTCATGAGCTTTGGGTCATGAGCGAAAGGACAAGCTCCCGGATACAAGCGGCCGAAATGAGTTTCCTCCGCAGGGTGGCTGGGCGCTCCCTTAGAGATATAGTGAGGAGCTCTGTCACCCGGGAGGAGCTCAGAGTAGAGCCGCTGCTCCTCCACATCGAGAGGAGTCAGTTGAGGTGGCTTGGACATCTGTTCCGGATGACTCCTGGACGTCTCCCTGGGGAGGTGTTCCGAGCATGTCCCACTGGGAGGAGGCCCCTGGGAAGACCTAGGACACGCTGGAGGGATTTTGTCTCCCGGCTGGCCTGGGAACACCTTGGGGTCCTCCCGGTAGAGCTGGAGGAAGTGTCTGTGGAGAGGGAAGTCTGGGCATCTTTGCTTAGACTGCTGCCTCCGCAACCCAGTCCCGGATAAGCGGTAGAAGATGGATGGAATTATATGAGGACAATGTCCGAGTGGCCTCTGTATTGACCATTAAGGCAGTGGCTTCTCAGTGGTAAACCGATATAAAAGTGGTAAATGCCAGAAAAAACTGGCTACATGAAAGGCTAACCATAAGTTTAGCCATTACAAGATGCCTCTGGTGGTGGCCAGTGCAGTTGTAAACCAGCGGTAAACCGTTCTCAAAAGCAGCCAGCCTCAATTTTAGCCACTATAAAAGTGGTTAACCAGCGGTAAACCATTCTCAAAATTGGTTGGCCATAGCGTTAGCCACTTGGAGGTGCCTTCTGGTTAACTGTGGTTAACTGATTGGTTAGCCATTGGCCACTTTTCGATCTCGGCGCTGCTGGCATGATGGGAAAGCGCCCACCTGTCAGCAGTGAATAGATCTGAGTTTAGTGCTGATCAAAAATGTAACGCACCCACACTTCTCTGCCCCCCTCTCCTCCTCCCGCGCCTCTTTTTTAAGAACAAAATACCGACTAAGTTACAGTTTTGACCTGGATAAACTTTGTTCCCCACTGCTCAGTTTAAAGTGGAGTATTATTAAAGATATTGTGTATAATATCTGCTGTTATAGAAGGCTGTTAATCATTTATTACGTTTACATTTATTTATTATTATTTATAACTTAGACATAAAAACTAAGAATCACAGCTGAATGTGCCTCATGTTGTGTGCTCCTGAGCGCCTCATTTACGCACAGACTGTGGTCATGCCATAGATAGAAAAGTTCTTAGAATTCAGTTTAATGGATTTATTTCTCACATCCAACACACGTGAGAAGTGGATTTGGGGCGTGATGGTGCATGATCTGAGCCACAAACTGTTTGACTTCACTACAGGCATATTCCCCCTTCACAATCCAGGAGAGGCGCAGTTCATCTCCTAATGTGGCAGATTGGTCATGAGATAATGTGGTAGATTTGGTCATGAGATTATATATATATATATATATATATATATATATATATATATATATATATATATATATATATACTCACACATACACACAATTAATCACAATTAAATGCACACGTTAAACAAACGCTGCAATCCTGTTGTTTTGTTTGAGTTTATCTGTTAAGTAGAGTATTCCTGGTCTAAAATGATCATGCAGACGAGTTTGCTATTTCCAAGTTTAGCCTATAGCAGTCCATGATCACCCCTGTGTGACTGACATCGCCCCAAACACACTGCACGCATACAGACACATGTCTAATTAACGCCTTATCATGGAAAGTCCCTGCAGTGATTTCAGATCATGTCCCTGATGTTTTACTCCAAAAAACTGTCAGAAAAGAGATCTTTACTTGCCAAAACTTAGTTTTGAGAGAGAGAGAGAGAGACAGAGACAGAGAGAGACATAGAGAAACAGAGAGAGAGACAGACAGAGGGAGACAGAGAGATATGCACACACAGAGAGAGAGACACGCACACAGAGAGAGAGAAAGAGACACACGCACACAGAGAGAGAGAGAGACACGCACGCACAGAGAGACAGAGAGAGAGAGAGAGAGAGAGAGAGAGAGAGAGAGAGAGAGAGAGAGAGAGAGAGGCAGAGATGCAAATGCAAATATTCAAATGTGATTAGAATTACCCTGAAGCCTGAGCATCTGACAAAGCCCACAGAGCACAGTGTATTAATACAGAGAGTATAGAATGTACTGGGACATGCTCCAGGTCTGTTTTTACCTTTATCCCCTGTGGCTCCTAAAGGCATTTGGCTTTATTGTAAATCCTTTCATCTTTTATATGTTGTGTTTATAAGAACATGTTTTCACTCTGATGACTTGCCAGTTTTGTATTTGTTTAAATTGCAATTTAATGCAAAATAGTCTATTTCTTGAACAAATGTAATGATATGTTCTATAAGCGGTGATTAAAAATAAGTTTTGAAATGGCCGATTGTTCTGGACCTTCTGCATTACTGAGATTTGAAATTTGGACCTTTGGATAAAAAGTCTGAGAACCCCTGACTTAGGGGGTGATGTGTAGTTATTGGTTGTGGTGTATTTGGGTGTTTTCTGTTGTGCTTCAATCTTGTGTTTCTTTTTCACTAATAGTCTGCCTCCATCACCTCAGCTGTAGGTCAAAGCCTCACCACTGCAGATTCAATACAATTCAATTTAATGCTTTTAGTATTATTTTATTATTATTATTATTATTATTATTATTATTGTATGACCCACACAGACTGACTGGCCTTAGTATTGAAGCTCACCTGCTAGTGTTACAGAAAGACAATGACACTTTTTGAGAATGGATATTTGTGTAATCAGTTAAGTTAGTTAAGCTATTGGCCAAGTTACATAAGCACAACACGAGTAAATCAACTTCACCCTTGTAGAGTTTGAACAAAAATCAATAAAACTTTGCACTGACTTGCCACAATGGCACTTGATTAACAGGGCATTGAACATTGATACAGATGTCCAATGAGTGACCAAGACCTATATTTCCATGTCTAACACATAGACATTAAGGTATTTGCATTTATTTAATCTAAACATGTTTTGTCCTTTTTTACAAGAATCAGCAAAAAGAAACATACCTGGTGTGGCGATGACAGTTTGTTACGTACAAATGAACCACATGACACTGAAGCAGCCACAGGTCAGTTTCCAGCAGCCAATGGGAATGAAGGGAGGGCGCGGTGATTTGTTGACTAGAGTTAGAAAAACAGGGTGAAAATGGTACAGACACATAATCTGCTGGTGTTTACATTATTAAGATAAAATGTTTCATATTTTACAATGTACATGATTAAATTAATATTATGTTATAATATAAGGTCTCCTTCGAAAAATATGTTATCTCAAGGAACTTCCTGGTAAAATAAAGGTTAAATAAATGTTGTGAAAACTCCAGCAAAACCCCTGAATTACCCAACAACTTTCTGTTGCGTGGTTGTAAACATGAAGGAGAAACTTATCTCTGCAGACCACTAGCTTTTAAAACTATTGCTGAATGGCACACTCCTCCTACGTCAAAAGTAACCAATTTACATTACAATACCAATACAAATACATTTATATTTCATCATAATATACAGTATTGTATATTATTGTGTTCAGTCTTGTGCTTCTGTGGTCAAGATGTGCTCTTCATGTGAAATAATTTCTTCTACTGTATCGTATTGTTACAAAACCAAAGTAAAGGTTGTCAGTTATTAACCCAAAAGTATGCCTTTGGACCAACAAGGTCAGAGTTAAGACATCAGCAGTGTGCTGGGGTGAAGGAAAAGAGGACAACACAATTATAATAAATGACAATTTATTATAAAGATTACAATCTGTTGCGTTGCAGAGCTCTGCAGTGGTCATGCTGACCGGTTGTCATTGTGTGCTCTTTAGTTTTAGAAAAAGGAAGAGAAAAACTACAAGTACGCGCAACACCACTCACTCTGAAAAGTACAGACATACTGAAAAAGAGGAAGCTAGAAATGAGGAGAACCATAAAACATTGTAAAACAAGGTCTTACTACCAGAAAGCTTTCATACACTTGTCAGTGAGTTTGAGTCCTCAATCAAGTACAGGAAGCTTCTCAGGCCTCTCACCTTGTTAGCATTTGTATCACAGCACAGAGCAGCCACTTCTGTTCTGTCCAAGATTTATCAAATATCTACCAAATAATAGGCAGTGGAATATTATTTAAACATTACTTCTATATAATCTGCTGGAAGGCTAAATATATATAAATGTACTATAAATAAATTACATACAAGCCAGAAAAAAATCAATGTAAATGTAAAAAGCTGTTTTATTAAATACAACTGGTCATAAAAACCCAAGATGGCAAATGTCCTTAGGGATTTCTCAAGTATCTAAAGCTTTGAAAAAAGCTATTGTTTCATAGTTTTATAAGTAACAGACACCACTGACAACCATGTCAGTCAGAATTATGGTTAATTTCAATGTGGAGGTGCTGTTGCTAAAATCTTAAATCTTTCGTCAATAAAGATCTGACGATGATCTATTATTTATTACATGAAGGTTTAACTTTCATGTAACAAACAATGCTTAAACATTGCTAACCAAAATATGTTAACAGCAAGGTAAGATTGTATACAACACAAAATATCTCTTTTAAGGTGGAAGAACTGATGGCAAAAGTAACTTCTCAACCGAGCCTTGGTATCTTCCTGTTTTAATATAATAGATTTCAAGCTGCAATGAGTTTACTTTAAAATCACTTAAATGTTACATTGTGTGTAATATTAAAAATGGTTAAGTTCTCCTCTTTTGTTTGGTATAATCTATTATTAAGTTTCACACAATGGTCGATAATTAGAATTTTTTTTACTACAAAATATTACGGTATAAACTTTGTCTACCACATTATATTTTACATTATAGCTACATTCCGCTATACTATATCATACAGACTAATATAGTGCATTGTACAAATACTTGAAATAGTTCTCTGTAGTTTTAACATTAAGGTTTTCTTTCCCCGGTAAAAAGGCCTCTCACTGAACCTGTAAAACTTTGTGATTGTGGCTCGCCTTTGATAAGGTACTGTTTACTGCAGATGTGTGGTAAATGTAGGCACTGAACCATTGATTGTGCTTCAAAGAGACATATTGCACTGTAAAGTTATAATAATAATAATAATAATTCATCGAATTTATATAGCGCTTTTTTGGACACTCAAAGACGCTTTACATACACACACGCACAAAGAAAAAAAAAAAACGTTTATGAAAAGGCAAGATTGAACAGGTGAGATTTTAGCTTTGATTTGAAATTTGGTAGAGAGTCCGAATTCCTGATGTGTTGTGGGAGTGAGTTCCAGAGGACAGGGGCAGCTGCAGCGAAGGCTCTGTCGCCCATGGTTCGGTGCCTTGTCCTGATGATGGGAGTGAGGAGATCAGTGTCTGCTGATCTGAGGCGGCGGGTGGGACAGTGTTGGCGGAGGAGATCGGTAAGGTAAGGAGGAGCTAGGTTATGGAGGGACTTGTAGGTGATGAGAAGAACCTTGTATTGGATACGGTATTGTATGGGGAGCCAATGGAGCTGTTTAAGGACGGGGGTGATGTGGTCTCTGGGGCGGGTGTGGGTGAGTAGGCGGGCAGCAGAGTTTTGGATGTGTTGCAGTTTCTGAAGGTGGGTGGAGGGGAGACCATATAAGAGACTATTGCAGTAGTCAAGTCTGGAGGTGATGAAAGCATGGATTAGGACTTCTGCGGTAGGTTGTGAGAGGGAGGGGCGGAGACGTGCAATATTGCGGAGATGAAAAAAAGATGTTTTGGTGATGTGGTTTATGTGGGACTTGAATGAGAGGGTAGGGTCCAAGATGATGCCGAGATTGCGAACAGAGGGAGACGGGGTGACAGTGTGGCCATCGATGATTAGGGAAAAGTCCTGAGCAGAAGGAAGGAGAGATTTGGGTCCAGTGATAAGAAGTTCTGTTTTTTTTTTTTATGTTCTGGTAATACCGGAGAAAACAATATAAACTCAGTAAAACCCTCATGCTTCAATGGATTATGATTATAAGTTTTAAAATTACTGTGATTTTCTTAAACTGATAGGTAAACAAGGTTAGGATTCTCCTAAACTTCTCAGAAAGATGACGTTTACTAAGACAACCCGGTGTTAAAGAGAAAAATGTTGTTGTAGTGTCAAGAGAAAAATATACTGCAGGGCTGTGCAGGGCAGCATTAATCATTAACACCATGAACTAAAAAATAACCCTTTCCATTACATTCTCTGTAAATTCATGGAGAACTTTTCTGAGCTGGTTTACAAAAATGATATAAGTATACAGTGTCCTGATCCTATAGGTCCTGAAGCAGAGAAGAATCCTAATATCAAGTTGGTTTCAAGAAAACACTGATTTGCCCAAAAAAGCCTCATAGAATTGCTGGAGAACAAACATTTTTATTATTTATAAACACAACTCATGTTGTAATATGTATTTTATTAGTAATTTAGTAATATATGTATTTTCTCAGTAATCTGTGGCTGTCTTATGCAAAACGTATATGGGCTTTAGTAACTGGAGACTATATATGGCCTTTGAGAAGTGACTGAAGGAAGCTCATTTTATGGCAGTGGGTCCCATATATGGCACATGGCTTGTTCAGCCATCTTCATTAGAGATTTTTTTTTTTTAGAATAAAAGTATAGACTTAGAGGTTCAACCTAAAGTTGTGTGTCATTTAGGGGAGGGAAAAAGCTATTTCTGTACAAATGGCTTTAAACAAATAGCACCTTGTACAGTAAGCCCTCAATAAGCAGGTTAGAAACCAGAGAGGTTTACAGTTGGAGCTCGGCTACAGCTCTCCCTGAAACACGACACAAAGTCACACTCATTGACAAATCATTGTGAATTTCAAACATCATCAGAATGATCCTAAAATTCAACTCATTGTCAAATCATAAGGAACTAAAATTCATCTCCATACTAATATAAACTCCAGAAGTTATCACCACTACATATTATTACTTTTTATTCATAAACTAAATAATTTGCATTGATATATGAACTGAAAATAAACACAGATTTCAGTGATATTGGAAATAATCAAGTCACAAAACTGACATAGAAATTAATCTCCTGTGAGCTCGCTAACTGTCCAGCAAAAACTGATCCAATCAGACGTTAAGGATATTTGGGGGCTGTCAAATCAGCCCCTTGACCATGTGTCACGACATGTAGCATTAAGAGGATGACTACATTTAGTGGTATTAAGGAACTGTGGCCAGTTAGATTGTACATAACTTTATTTTGACATTTAATGTATTGCAATATGTTTAACTTCTAAAAATATTCGCTCAAAATCTATCAGTTATCACTGCTTTTATCACACGTTGGAGATAATAGTTGTCAGTTGTGTGTCAATTTTTCTTAATGGTCAAGCTTTGGGATTAAATAATTAATAACTAGATCATTGTGACCTGCCTTTTAATGGGCTGAAAAACAGGAAAGCAGCAGGGACCTGCAGAGCAGGGCTCCATGTTGGAAAACAATCCCAAAATTATTATATAATAGTAAAAGAGATTGCCTAATATCTGACCAAAGAAAGTAAGTATTTTGAGGTCACAGTTTAGGGTGTCTAAAGGTTAATGTTCGGGGGTTAAGGGTCAAGTAGATCCATCCAGTAGCTGTCGTAATGCCCTCTCTATGTTGATTCTGTGTCCCAGTCTGGTGACGCCCAGCTCCACATAATCCTCTTTGGTGAGGGCGGGGAGGTGCGAGCCTTCGATCTCATGCTCTTGGAAGCGCTGGCGGTGTTCAGCCAGACCAACACTCTCTAGCCAATCACCCACATCATATTTATTCCACAAGTTGAGAGGCCGCTGCCTCCACGGCCGAAGGGCCAGCAGGGGCCCGCTAAGGACAGGGGAAGGACAGGGCGAGGCATGGGGGGAGGGTGAAGGAGAGCGGGAGCGGGTCCTCGCACTGGCACTCCGCATAACAAAACGAACTTCCTTTGGTTCTGAAGGGAGACTAAGGCTGGATGACTTCAGGATGGTTAGACCCCGACCTGAGCTGAGGTCTGGCCTTTCTGGACAGGAAGTGGGGGATGTGGCAATTCCAATGGCTCTTTCGGCAGGAGAAGGAGAAGGTGACGGGCTGCGGCGGGTGACAGGGTAACGACTCCCTGGTCGAACTGTATAACTAGCACCAAATCCTCGCTGAGAAATGGTGTGAAGTTCACCTAGACTGGAAAACAACCTGCAACACATTAAGGATTATGCTGTATTACGGCCAACATTAACAAGAAGAGTTGTAAGTCACAGCGTGCAGACGTATATTTTTACCACAGGAACAAAACAACCTGGGCCTTGGCCAAAGTCAAACATTTTCTTAAAAAATGTTTTCAAATAATTTTTAAAGTTTGGATTTCCTTTTTATGGTTTATATGATCTGTTGAGTTTTATGAAAACTTTGATGGAACAGGTCATTAAGTTCCTGTCGTTTAAAATCAAAGGGGATGGGGCATAGATTTCTTTTAGTAGTTAGTATTTGGCAGTGGAGATGTTAGCTCTTAACTGTTAGCTAGGCCAATCATTTTGTAATTGCCAAAAGAATGTTTACCATTATATAAAAACCTACTTTTTTCACTGTCCACACATCTGGAACAAAACAACACAGTAACAGTGTAATGTTGAATTTGCACCAACCTCTATTATATTGAAATGGTAATATCAACAACAAAAAAGCGCTTTGTCTTTTTAAACATAACTATAATGCACAAAATATATTTAGACACAGTGAATTTGTAATTGTGTGGCTTTATTGGCTGTTTTTAGCGCATTCATCTGTGGTAGTTAGTGTACTGATTTCTGTAAATCAACTTCTGCAAGTTATAAAATGCATTTATCTTTTACCTGGCACCTCCCACTGGTGATCTTCTGCCTGGGTCAAGGGGACTAGGTTCCTCTCCCAGAGAATGGCTGTCCTTGTTTAGAAGCTGCAGCCGATTTGCCAGATCCAGCCCAGACCCTGCTCGTCCGCTCAACTCCAGAGCTGAAGCAGAGCGGCTTGTTAGATCTACAGCGGACCCAGACCCCTGGCCTCCCAGCGCTGCTGGTCGCCCCCCGTCATCTGGGCTGAAGCCTCTGCGTTCATCTGCCCTGTCATCAACTCCTCCCCACAGCTTGGACCTTCTCTGGAACAAGTAACGCGGCTGCCGTCCAGCTCCACCGGTGGGGGAAGAGGACAGGGGAGAGGACGGCGAGGATCCAGCTGAGGGGAGTAGTTCACTATCTGATGACTGTTTCAGTAGTGGATCCCGGAGAGAGGAGCGTCCCCTGCCGATAGGGGAGCGGAGGCGAGGCTTTAGGCCTGAGGGGGAGGTGGCAGTGGAGGATGAGGAGTGGGCAGCTGGAGGTGACAAAGGGGATGTGGGAACTGGGGGTGAGACTAAAGTAATTGAGGGTGGCAGTGAGCTGGGGGAGGACGAACTATCTTGAAGACGCTCTTCACCATTCTCCTCATCTCCTCGCCTTCCCAAAGAGTCAGGACCAGCCTCTCCACCGCCTCCCTCTGTACACCGCCGAGGCACCAAGGAGAGCGAGGATGGGGGAGGAGGGGCTGTGTTGTTTGCAAAGCCAGGAGGTGGAGTTACGAGGCCGATCCGCCGCAGCTCCTCCCTCGTCTCTTCATCACTGGATGACAGAAGTGCAGGTGGCAGAGTCACTGTGTAAGCCCCGCCTTCCTCCTCAGAGCTGCCTACTGTGAGGCTCCTACGCCTGTCAATCAAAGCAGCGTGACTTTCATTGGCAAGAGCTGGCAAAGGGGAGGGTCTCCAACGCTCAGGGGATGGCGCAGCAGGAGATGTAACCCCTCCCTCTGTTTCTGGGCGCTCTACCTGCCCATCAGGGAAAAGTGGCGGGGTTATACGTTTATGCCTCAGTTCAGGACTGGTCTGAGGGGTTGTGCGTTTAGTTCGCTGCTCAGGACTGGTCTGAGGCGTGGTGCGTTTGGAACGAGGTTCAGGGCTGCTCTGTGGGGTGCTGATGGGGGTGCGTTTGTGTCGACCTTCGGGGCTGGCTGCGGGGGTGGGGATAGGTGTAGTGGAGGCAGAGGCATGTTTGCTTCTTGGTTCGGGGCTCGGTGTGCGGGCGGTTAAGGCTCGTTCTCGTGCAGCAAGAGCTAGGGCTAGAGGAGAAGAAGGATCTAAGGAGAAAAAATACAACATTCAGAATTAATTGTATATAACCCGTTATTTTCTAATTTTAGTACATAGTTATAAGAAAACAAAATTTGATTGTGTCTGACTTACCCAGCGGTTTCCCTGTGAGTGGGTGGAGGAAAGTGTGGGGTGTAGGAGAGGGCGACAGGACGGGTGCTGGAGGAGGAAGTTCGCCAAGGTCATCCATTGAATGGCTCTGAGTCAGGAGAAGTGGCGGCTGGTTATCTGACCCTGCCCCTTCCACAGACAGAAACAGGGATGACCTCCTGCCTTGGACCCGGGCGCGCTCAGAGAGGACCTGCTGCTGGTACAGCTCAGCCCTGCTGGGACTACTGCTCCCTTCCTGTTTCCCATCATGATCCTTGACTCCTACATGTGAAAAACAAAGTTAGTAGGCCAAAAGTGAGAGATTAAATACATAATAAGTCTCCTAGAGAAGTTTTATTAAAGGGAAGTGTCATTAAAGGGCCTATATTGTGCAAAATCAACTTTTTGAGCTTCCTACCATGTTATATTTAATGTCCTCATCAAAAACATACCTGGAGTTGTGTCTCGTTTCATTCATGTCTGTTTGAGAAATCCTGTAGTCTCTGGCAATGAGTTTCTGAGGACTCAAAACGCTCTGTTTCACAAACCTCCACCTCTCCTACAAACCCCTGCCCACTCCAGGAACCAATCAAAAACCTTTCTAATCCAATCTGCTCTAGTTCATTTATCCAAAAAAAAAAAAAAAAAAAAAAAAAAAAAAAGTGTACAGCTCCCTTTTACTGATTCCTCATATTTTTTTTTCATCTGTTCAGTTCAGTTGTAAAATAGCATAAACATTTAAGGAAAAAGCTTTTTTTCTCGGTTTCTGTTCAAAAAAGCAGCAGAACTGCCCTCTGCTGGTCTCTTCACCTGTTTCTTTATGGCAGTAGTAAAGTAATTATCCGAAATGTTTTCTTTTAGTCAGATAGTTTTTAAAGGTTGTAAAATATGCAATGCTGCTCTAGAGGTGACCAAGATTGGTTCGAAAATATAAATAAAAGCATAATATAGCCCCTTTAAATAAAGTATGTAATGCTGGAAAGAACTTCAGATAAAAATTATTCTAACCTTGTTCCTCAACAGGAAGCTGCTTCAACAAAGGTGACTTCCTTCTCTGTGGTTTGGTGGGTGGAGCCTGCTGTCCTACATTAGCATAAGGGTTTTCTATTGGTCGTCCACGACGGCGTTGCAGGGGTGAATGTCCCAGAACAGGACTAGTACCGTGCAGGGACAGTGTTGAGGTGTGCGTAGCAGTGTGAAGGGTGTGCGTGGCAGTGTGTGTGGCTGTATGCAGGCCATGTGTAGCAGCAGCGTGTGCATCAGGCTGCAATGGCGGTGGGGTGTCCTGCAAGATTATCATGGACCTGGCTTTCCTCTGCCGCTCTGCATGGGCGTGGCTTCTAGCTGGCGAATCGCAAAGCTCTGGAAGCCTTGGTTCAGTCCCTGGTTTGAAGCTGGATCGAGTTAGCCCTTCCCCTCGGGCTGGAGGAGGTGGAGGAAGGAAGGATGGTGGAGGCCCAGACTCGAGGATATACAGCGAAGACATGGAGGAGGCGGAGGGCGGGGGCGGAGGGGCCGTCTGAGGCGGAGGAGGGATGAAGCTGTCTGTCAAAGATGAGCTTCGTGGAAACCGGCTCTCGTTGATTAAAGCAGTGATACGGTCATCCTCAGGAGTACCTGTGGTCATATCAACAACAGAACATCAGGCACAACCAACATTTCTATAAATGTAATTTATGTGAAACATTCTCAGACATGTACTGAGTCGGCGTTGCAAAAAAACCACAAAAGAGTAGTACTGAAGAGCATTTCAAAAGGAGCAAGCTGTGTTAAGTCATTGTGTTAAGTTACATAGTTTTTGATTTACCAAAGCTCTTGGTTCTGGACATTCCTCTTGGTAAAGGCATGGTGCTTTTCTCTGGGGCAGAGGGGGGAACCAATCCCTGGCGCTCAAACAATGACTGAAGAAAAAAAAAAAGAAGCTAAATTAGCAATCTGTAATTTGCTTTATAAACATTCAGCGATAAACCACTACTTGCATTACATTTATCTCAGCTTGCGTGATCCTCCGACTAGTTGGTCTTTGTTTGACTGTAGCTGCCCTAAAGTCATCTGATGGGCGGGACCTGAGAACAACTTCTTGTGAACCTCCTGCCAACATTTCATCAAGTTTCTCTGCAAAAAAGAAACACAAAGAATTTTAGCTACTAACTAATGTCAGATACTAATCATCACAACCAGTTGCACAAAAATCGCCATGACACAATGACAAAATGACACCATGTAGCTACAAATTCCTTCTTGAGATAACTTGTAATAATCGATTTCTCCAATACACTTTTAAATGTTACACATACACTATGACAGTAATAGTCAGTATCAGTCTGTACAGTATATGAACCAAATAAATAACCTATTAATTTATCAAGTCTCAACCCAATTTTGTGACTAAAATAAAACTTTGTTCTATCATGCATGTATGTATGTGAATATGTAGGGTTGCAATATGAAGGTTTCATTTAATGTAATACTTTCCTTGTTTTTAAAAAAATTAACAAACCTAGAAACACCAGAAAACTCCCTGCACATGTTGTTTTCTGTGTGCAGAGATTACTATATAGAGGTTGACCGATATGGGTTTTTCTATGCAGATTTTTAAATTCTATCAGCCGATAAGTACTGCCAATTTTTTTGGACTGATATGCAGGCCAGTGATCTTAATGTCAGGACAGTGAGGACAGTATTCACTTTAAAACTGCTGTGGAGACAATGTCTGGGTTCCTACAGTCACATGGTCGCAAAGTGCAAGAAACTAAATTGGCCCAATATATCGGTTGACTGATATGTATCACTAGGCCAAGTGTGTTACATAACTAAGTAGTTAATAGTAAGGTGCAACACTAAGCTGATGTAGCCAAACACCACAACAAAATACTCAGCACAAAAACAACACATAACCACAAAACCATCTACTCTGCACCAGAACCATGTGACTCACCGTATCGACGCCTCCTGGCTGCAGACAGAGCAAAGGTCAAAACATAAAGCAATCGTTTAATTTAAACTGTGTGCAAGACTGTTCCTTACTTGTTAGTCCCCTTTAGGACATTTCAGGATTTAATGTTTGTGTCGTATTTACTGTGATGACCGAGTACTGACTGACTTTACAGTTACAGAAGTGTGCGTTTGTTTTACCTATCTCCTCCAGGTCAGCAGTCATGGACTTAGATCTGAGAGTCAACGAAGTGCTGGGGGCTCTTTTAGGGGGAGGCGGGGCTAAAACATACCAACAACACATTTCATTATGCTATTTTAGTAATGACAACAAAGAGGATTATAATAGAGTGCTATTTACTAAATTAGAGTATTATGTAAAAGTGTTTTTTTTTTATCTGTCAGAGGTTCAGTTCAAAAGTTAAACATTGTTAAGCACTGTTTTTTTCATGCTCAGGCAGTAATTCCTGCAAAAGCAGTGCCAAAAGAGAACTGAGTAAATACTGTACATACTTTTCAGAAGGCCAACATTACCATTTTAATAATTCTATTTATTGGCCTCATGTAATTTTCAAATTTTTTGAATTACTGAATTTTCATTAACTCTAAGCCATAATTATCAAAATGATGAGAAAACAATGCTTGAAATGTCTCACACTGTTTGTACTGAAACTTTAAATATATGTGTTTCACTTTTTTGAATAGAACCTCTGAGAGAAAAATGCACTTTTATATGATATTCTAATTTATTGGCTAGAACCTGTATTGTCACTAAGGGCAAAAAATAAGTTTCATTGACTCAATATTTACAGATTAATACGTCAGAGTCATTCATTTTTTAAATTTAATGTTTTAAATTAGTTTGAGTTTTATGTGCACCTTTCTTCCGGATCAGGTTCGATTCAGATTTTCGGGAAACAGAAACAACCTTCATGAGCAGATGGCTCCCTCCCTGACGGATCAGGGAAACAACCTGACGGTGACCCACCTTCACGACGTCAGTACCGTTCACCTGCAGTCACAGACAAATCATCACTTGTATGGTTGTTTCAAGGTCATCGAAAGGAAGGATTTATTAGTTTAGTTCAGAATTTCTTTGAATAACCATTACCTCTATCAGGAAATCTCCCGTTCTTAGGCCCGCCCTCCAAGCCACTCCTCCCTGATCGACTGACTCCAGATACTGCAGGGCAGGGAACGCTGGGGTAGGTGCAAATTCTTCAATTGGTGTTTCAGCTTAAGGCCAAAGACAGAAACAACTATTTTAGCAAATTTTAATTTAATGCAAACATGAAAAACATTATTTGTAACATTTTATTTTAAGTAGAAAAAGTGAGTTAGAGGTTGAGGCTCACATGCAGTCCTGCAAAGTTCACACATCAATGTAATTTTACCTTTAGCTCCTCTTAGGACAAAGCCAAAACCCTCGCTTTCCCTCTTTTGCAACACTGCTGTCTTCTCTTCAATAACATAGTCACTATCACATGACAGAATCACAAAAGCAAATCAGCGTTAAAGGGTACCGTATGATAATGAAGCATATACCATCTAATGCTAAAAAACAAATGTTTTTATTCTGTTTTGCTCTTAATAGAAATAAATAAATAAAACCTCACAGATGCATTTGAGATGAGTGAAGAGCTTATTTAATAACTTTACATTCTTAATTTTATTTAACCCATTATAATTTGAATTTACCTGTAGGAGGTGTAGTTGTCATAGGACCCTACTGTATAATGTCTAAACAGTCTCTTGGTGCGGTCCTCTCTTGTCTCTGAAATAAAAAGGGAGATTTTCAGTGTTACATATTTCTTGTGTTGCATGTTTTGAAGCTACAAGCATCTATGTATAAATGAAAGTGTAAATATTAAGCAGTGACTGAAGCGTACATACATAATACAACATACAAGTGTATATTTGTATGTATTCAATTTAATATTTACCTAGTCGGGGGTCATATTGTCTCATTTGTACTTCTTCCACACAGTCAGCTGGAAACCAGCCAGTGCGCCCTTTAACAGTTCCTTCCCAAAATCCTCCTTCCCCAATAGACAGCACTGAAAGTCCACAACATAACGGGATATTATAACCCCATACAGAACACATAGAGAAAATGTATTCCTCATGAAAAATGTTGTATAAATTTACAGCTGAACAAAAATCTTAGCGCAAGCATATGCTAAACAAGACTTAACTTAAATTAATTTTAAATCATTTAATCAATTAGAACAAACATAACACCTATAATGTAATTTTTAAGGCATTTATTTAAGATTGCTTGCACTGTAAAAAAAAAAAAACAAAAAAAAAACATCAAATTAGAGCAATAAAATTGTTGAAAACTTGAAATTTTGAGTTGGCCCCAAAACTTAAAAATCTTGAGGAATCCTGTTGCCTTGAGTTTTTGAATTTCCGCAACTTTTTTTTTTTTTTACAGTGTGATAAATATATATATATATATATATATATATATATATATATATATATATATATATATATATATACACAAAAATGTCCTAAATATGGCAGTTGCAGTAGACAGAGAACTGTTCTGTCTGACCTTTAACCCTCTCCCCTCGGTGCAGCTGGATTTCGCTAGCCCCCTGAGGGACGTAGGTCCGCGTGGCAATGAAGGTACGCCCTGGGACAGCACTGTACAGCCTCCTCTTTCTCATCTGGGGGGTGAGAGGAGGGGAAGAGGGGGGGCTGGTCTCTACATGCCCTCCTCCACTTGGGCTGCACAAAGACAAATGTGGCTTTAGCGAGACTGGGCATGGATTAAACATGTCATTCAAACCTTAATGTCAGAAGTTTGCTACCTGAGTCTGCGTGTGTGACGTCTTAGTGAGTGAGTGTGTGAGTCATGGTGCGTCTCTAAGCTTTGGAGTGAGGGTCCCGGGGAAGATGCTGGGCTCTCCAGAGCATTGTCACTGGCGGAGCGAATCAGAGAGCGAGGAGATGACAACCCATTCCCAGCAGTTGTCCTGGTCCCGCCCGTTCGCCGTCGCTTTGTGTAGGACGGAGATTCTCGGAAGGGCACTACTTGGACACAAATTCACATATGTGAACACACAGTAAATGAAAACCACTAAATGTGATCAGTTACTTGAAATATTTACATTATACACTGACTCACCAACATCAGAGGTTTTATGGATCTTAATGATTTCTGCCAAATCAAAGTTTCCAGCAATGATTGCCACCTACAGATAATTATAACAGTATTTAGTTTCTTATTGCTGTTTTTATTGTTCAGACTATTACATAACATAACATGAAATTAATAAAATGAGTTATAGTTTACCTGAAAAGCTGTCTGGTTGTTGTAGTTTTTGACATCTTTATTGGCTCCTCTGAACAGAAGCACTCTGGCACAGCTGTCCTGTAAAAACAGCAGCAATTGATATTCAAATTAACATTTTTTGCCATTAATTTCAAGATGGGTTGCATTTATCATAATTTACCTGAACTGTAAACTTAACTATAGAGCAACAAGCAAGCTCTTTCATGTGGGACTTTTTTTTCTGTATTGCATCGCACAAACTAAAAAAAAAGTGAAGCCAAAAACAGCAATACGGTTAGTTACCTGGTTGTACAGAGCGCAAAGGTGCAGCGCTGTGTTTCCCGATGCATTCTGGGAGCCCATGTCTGCTCCGTAGAAAAGCAGGTGCTCCAAGTGCTGCACGTTACCATAGCGACACGCCTGAACTCACACACACCGGCACCCACACAAAAAACATAATTGTACAGGGGTTGTCTTCATGAGTTCAAGTAATTAAAGCTGTATATGTAATTTCTATGTGCGTGTGTGCGTGTCACCTGGTGGATCTCCTGCCAGCCATTTTCATCTGTTATCCCTAAAAGTATAACACACAAATCAAACGCAAATTAATCTTATATATCTTCAGAAGAGTTATGATTATTTAGATTAGTTATGACAGATTTTAAAGTGGTGGTAAGACATAAACATTACCCCCTTACCTAAGGTGGCATGGTCTTGTAAGAGCAGCTCGCAGCAGTAGGGGGCGCCTCCAACCATGGCCGAGTGGTAGAGAGGAGTCAGGCCTCTGCTGTCTTTGTAGTCCGGAGATGCTCCCAGGTCCAGGAGGGTCTACGGGAAGACAGTGAGTTGTCATTTCATCACATATATTTCTGTGTGAGTGCCGCTGCTTTTTATGGTTTAACCAAGCTGGGGCTACCAGGCATCAAGGAAAGACCAGGAATTATGTGATTTTTTTGTGTGATATTAGAGCTTAAAAATGGTCAAACAGTTGATATTAGTATTGTGTGATAATGGTCAGTCACAGATGTGCACTGAAAAAAAAAATGCTGCGGTATTAATATTGATAATAACAAAAAATAAATTAGTAAATTTAACAAAAGAATAATTTTTTTTGATGTGTTAAAAATAATGATAGTGAGCAAAACTTAAAATTGAAAGTTTTTAGACATAAAAACATCAAATTAATTGAACAAAAAATATTAGTTGTTGAAAACCTGAGATTCTGAGTCGGCCCCAAAACTAAAAAATCCTGTTGCCTTGAGTTTTTGCAGCAATTTTCTTTTACAGTGTGTATGCTTCTCACCACACTACAATGACATGTTTATGTTTTTTCTGTCTGGGATTTAAAAATGGACATTTGCTGATGAGGTACTGTATTTAATAGTGATCTTACAGTAAGAGCAGCACTGTTTCTGCAAAGGACAGCTCGATGTAGCGCTGTGATGCCATCTCTGGTCCTGAAGTCCAGATGAGCCCCTCCACTACGAAGAACTTTAATTAGTTCACAACTTTCTTCCAGCTGGACGGCCAGCGTCAGTGGACACTCTGAGGACACAGTAAATTTGCAATTTATTACACACAGCCTAAATAAGGGAAAGATTGGTTTGTCAATATATTTTTACCTCCACTGTCAGAGTCATGGAAGTTGGGGTCAAGGCCTTTTTCTAACCATTTGGAAACCTTCTCCACATTCTTCTGGTGTACATGTTCCATAAACCTCTTTAGGTTGGCCTAAAATGGTATTCATTGATTATTGGACTGTACTGATTCTTAATGCACTGATTAATGCCCTTATTAATAAATCACTTCACACCTAATTAACAGAAAATTATTTCAACATTATGTTATTTTGGTTTTCTTTACCTTTGTGTGCAGTTTTGCCAGCTGTTTGTCATCAACATAGCTCTGAGTATAAACTCTTCTCTTATATCGAAACTAGAACAGGCAAGAAACAAAACATTTAAATTAAAAAATCAACATCTCAATGTGCATTTTCTTATAAGTCAAATCTAGAAATCAAGCTCTTTCAAAAGCATGCATAGTTAATTACAGTATATCTTATTTATATTGACAGTACTATACCTCCAGGTATGGGATGGGTGTGATGGGAGGCAGAGGATACTCCTTCAGCAGCCTCTCTTCATCCAGAAACTTTCCGGCTCGGCCGTTGAACGCCGGCTGGAAGAGACCATAGTTCAAAACATCCGACAGAGACTGAGTCAAGGTCACCAGAACCCTCTGCTTACTGGTCCAAACTGGCAACTCTGGGTCCAACCGCAAACATTTCTGAGAGACAGAGACAGGAAAACACACATAGATGGACAGAGGGGATAAACACAGATAGACCCACACATGTGTCCGTCCTACTTTGGCAGTCATGCTTTTTATATTGTCCCAGGTTATACTGCATGTAGGGACTGTGCGCACCAGAGTTATGTGGACACTTACACTGTTTCAGAGTTATTTTAAACAGCCATTTTAATTTTAATTTCATTTTAATATTGGATTGCACAATTTCCATTTGTGTAGCTCCTGATGCCACTCATTTACAAATTATTTTACAAAGATAGAATGAGAAGTATATACATAATATACAGTGGTACAAGAATATATTGCACACAAACTTTGCACATGCTGTACATAGTTTATATTTGTTATATTTCTAGTGTAAGTCTGCATAGCTAAATATAGTCTTATTCTATCGTTTATATAGCGCCTTTCTACATTATTATTTATCTTGTGTATACTATATTATATTATTACATTTACTATAGACAGGAAAGAAATAATTTCATTTGCACACCTGGGAAATATGTTTCCTTACTGTGCAATATGACAAAAGATGCTTTGAATCTTAAATCCCTTAAATCGTTCAATGAGAAATCTATGTTTAAACTGATTTGAGATGGGTAGGGGTATGGGTAATTTGTCTCACAGATATTTGTTCAGTGATAATTTAGCCTAATGTGTGTGACCAATACACATCTGGTCTAAATCTTAGATAAAGACAGTACTTGTAAAAACAGTGCCCATAAGCTCTGTACAGTACAGTGTCTGTAGAGGACGCATGTTACCGTCTGCTGCAGGTCCGGGATGCCAATGCGAACGACAATGCTGT
This sequence comes from Bostrychus sinensis, assembly GCA_020698575.1. Lineage (NCBI taxonomy): Eukaryota > Metazoa > Chordata > Actinopteri > Gobiiformes > Eleotridae > Bostrychus > Bostrychus sinensis. Next base: position 11,894,983 of record CM036239.1, read on the forward strand.
TTCCAGAGGGGCTGTCCTCCCCGTCGTCATCCCTGGCAACAGCAGAGCCTGTTGGGTTGCCGTTAGTAACCGCCTGTTGCCGAGGCCGATCATGTTTGGTGTCAGCAGCCGGACTCAGAGGCATGTGGCTGAAACATACACACCCACTGTAAACATACTGCAGTCAATCCAGTGCATTGCCAACAATTATGAAACGTTCTTTTATCAGGCACCAAAAGTCAGTGAGTTATTGTGTTGTACTGAACGACTTTCTATTGTTGTGTCCTACTCTGACCCTCACATGACATCCACTTCTTTTCTGGCTAATAATACCTTGGAGATGTGTCATTACATCCTGTTTTTCACCCTCAGTCAGAAAGTTTTCAAGTTGAACCGCCACTCCTCTGGATAACAACTGCCAGTATTATTTCACATTGAAAAGGACACTGTATTATGTGTATTGTCAATGCTGGTATTAATCATTGCTGTGTCTAACCAGCAGCTGATTATCTTTAAATCCAATAACGTGATCATAATACAAGTCAAAACTTAATGACAGCTTGCGTTACAGCTGTGGATAAAAGAGACAGAGTGAGAGGATGATGAGTTGTGAGTTGTCATAGAAACTGCAGTAGCAGGGAATCCTGTGCTAACCTCACTGTGTCACTTTGTGTGTGTTAAAAAAAAGATCTACATGCTCACTGTTGCCATGGAAACACAGCTGAACAATTTTCGCAGAACCTTTATCAAACTACCACTGTACCTTCTGACTGTACCAGGGTGCTGCTTTACAAATAACTTACATATACATACAAATAACTTACTTATGCATATGGCCAAAATGTGTACAACTTATCTGACCTAGAGGGCTAATAACAGGGTTAATGTGATGGCAGCGTGTTCTGACGTTGAGGGTGTCTCTAATGTTTGGGGAGATCTGTGCTCACAGCAACAGACTGATCTGCACAGTAGAAGCACACAGCTAAAAACACACATATTTTCAGAACTGCCATATTATTTTTTATACTTGTATTATATTTTCCAGTATCTATTATGAGCCTTGTGAGAAAGACATTTTTATTTTCTTAGCGAGGTGAGGCAGGTCTAAAACCCCTTTCATGCAAACCTTTTTCCACTAACCAGTCATAGCTGTTCTAAAATATCTATAAAACAACCTTTATCTAATCCTTTTCAAATTCTCTGTGAAAGCAGTGCAGCACTGGGGCACCGTTATTATGCATGGTGTCAAAAGTATCAATACTAGTGTCACAAATGATCGCAATATATCACAAAACATTATTTTCCCAAGCCCTAGTATGTTGGTAGTGCCCACTAGTCATATGGAGCTCAACAGTGCCTGCCTGTGGGGGGGTGCCAAAAGTAAATTTCCCATTCATTATTAAACTCATAAATTCTTCAAATCTGTTTTTCAAGAAGTTTAAAAGCTCAGTGGGGGCAAATCAGCTATGAGGTAACTCGTGACCATCAAAAAATGATCTGAAACTTGTAAAAAGGCAAAGCTATTAATATATTTGGCTGATTTTTCAAGTTTAAGATACTTTTTTTTTTTAGTTACCCAATAGCTGATTAGCCCCAGTCAAGCGTATATACACTATATTACCAAAAGTATTCGCTCACCCACCCAAATAAGTGAATTCAGGTGTTCCAAACACTTCACAGATGAATAAAATCAAGCACCTAGGCTGCAGCTTTGTGGAAGACTTTGTTTTGTCGATGGCCACTTCCTGTTCCAACATCAGCATCAGTGCACAAAGCATGGTCCATAAAGACATGGATGAGCGAGTTTGGTGTGAAAGAACTTGACTGGCCTGCACAGAGTCCTGACCTCAACCCAAAATAACACCTTTGGGATGAATTAGAGCAAAGACTGTGAGCCAGGACTTCTCGTCCAACATCAGTGTCTGACCTCACAAATGCTCTTCTGGAAGAATGGTCAAAAATTCCCATAAACACTAAATATGGCCAACGTCATATTAAGTTCATATGTGTGTAAAGGCAGGTGAGCAAATACTTTTGGCAATATAGTGTACATATTTCTCAAATGTCTATTGGAAAAATGAATGGGAAATTTACTTCAGGCACCAGAGGGGGCTGGGCAGTGTTGAGCTCCATTGTGATTCCAGCTATGCCACTTTCATTTCAATACTAATGCCAAAGCTGGTACTGACGATACAGATTATAATTCCAGCCCCTAAAGTCTAAAACACTGTTTTCTTCTTGTCTATATTAATTGAGGTTTTGTGAATTATAAAAGGTTATATGCATATTACAGCTACGTTATGCCATTGGAGCAGCAGAACACTTTCAGATGGTATTGATACCAGAATGAAACCTGCCGGTAAGTATCGATTCGCATATAACTAATTTAGATTTAGATATAAATAAACAAGAAACCACAACAGAACTGACAGTATGACAGTATTTGGCCGATGTGCAGTGCTGCCCTCTACAGTCCTGGCAGATTTCTTCACCCCATGTTCATGTTTGACTGTGACAGCAGTGCAGCACCATAACACCATTATTATGCATAACATCACAACAGTAAATATCCAATTGATTGTAAGTAGTTAGATTATAGTAGTAAAAACAAGTTGATTCCGATCAAGGACCAGACTAAGAGAGCAAGAGACTGTCCAGGTGTGGTGTAGTGAAGATTGTATGTATTGTCAAAGTGTGTTAAAAGACTTTATATGTGGAAAATATATAACATGAAATAATAATAATATAAAAAGCCTGCATAACTAAGCAAATCTATCTGAAACTAGTAAAGAAATAGCTGACATATAGGTACTGAATGTGTTTTGTTTTTTTAATTCAGATTTTTTGGACCATTTTTAGGCTTTATTATTTACAGTGCGGAGTAGAGACAGGAAATCACAGGGGAGAGAGCACTTTCGCCTCACAGCAAGAAGGTCCTGGGTTCGATTCCCGGACCGTGTGGAGCCTTTCTGTGTGGAGTTTGCATGTTCTCCCCGTGTCTGGGTGGGTTTCCTCCGGGTGCTCCGGTTTCCCCCATCAACCTCAAAAACATGCACAATAGGCTAAAACCTCCAGCAGCCCACTGCTCCTGACAGGTGGCCCCATCAATAAAGTATACCTTACCTACCGTATGTCTAATGCTTGACTAAAATCTGAAAAGGTTGTGGTGAAGCATATTCTTTGAGGAAGGATTGTGTTGGGGAAAATGTTAGATGCATTATTAGAAAAGGGGGAAGAATTTGTATATGGCAATATATCATTCATTCTTTCATTTTAATTTCATTTAGATAAAATAATACAATGCATTAGCTATGAATTAAAGCTAGTTCTTTTTGCTAATTTACCTAACTAAATTAATTTAATAGCGTGATATTTAATGTTAATGCCAGAAGGAATTTTCATAATAATTTGTCTGGTTTGTAAATGTCAAAGATTTGAAGAAATTACACACTCATCCATTCTTATTTACTTACTTGTCTATGGATACGTCATATTCAGACTCCCACAGCACTGGGGTGAGGTGTATGAAATGTTTTTTAATTGACTCAATGTGTATTTCCAAAAAGGTATTCACTATATATCAAGAGTAAGGATCTCCAGTCCATCTGGGTAAAAAACTCTGGCAGGTCATTCCTGGATTACAATATGTGACTGCATTCATGCTTACAAAGGTGACTCAGCTTTGGTTGGACAAACAACACATGCTTTGTGCAATCTGGTCCAAACTGTCCTTTCAGTTTTTTATGTAATATCATTCAGAGTGTTACTGTGTGGTTGAGTGAAATCAAAATTTCACACTGTTTAACCAACTAGCAATAGTAAGTGAGTTCACTAACTGGACCTGAACAGCCGCGATTTGTTGTTTGTGTTATGTGTAATTTTTAAAATAAACACTTTTTAAATCTAGTCTTTTCGAGTTCATTGAGAGATTAACCTTCAGAATAAAGCCAAAGACAAAAATCAAACCATCTGTTCAAATAGGATGGGGTGTTGTGTTGTGTACAGACACAGGAACACAGGAGTCACCAAGTTTACAGACAATTACAGATTTGAAGGCTAATCCCTAAAGCAGCTCTTTGCTGGAACAGGATTGAATGTACCTTTGCTATAACAGCCACTGAAACCTGATTTTTCATCTCTAAAATCAACCAAAATGTAACCACAGTAAACTTTCAGGCAGATTGCACCAAACAGTTAAAGACACAAAGTTTCCTCTGAACAGAAAAAACTGCCATGTGATAGAAAAAATGAATATATTTATAAATATGGTCCAGACAGAATCCTCCCACGTTGCATATTTAGTGATGTTACATTGTCATTATAGTTGTCACTCACTCATCCTTATGTGTCATGTAACCCATAATAACTGCTGATGACTTAAAACATATCAACCAAGTAAAACAGACTTATACAAATGTATTACCAATAGTGTAAGGACAGAAGTCCTCTTTCTTATTAGCTTTTTCATTTTTGGTAAATGCCAGTTTCGCACATCTCAGAGCATCTCTGCTCTTAGTAATCACACCTCATTTAGTCAGAGAAATGCCTCATCTCCTGTCTGATAATGTCTGATGCATGTAAAATGGCTCTTCAGTTAATTTTTCAATGTGAGCAGGAGCTTTTGTGTTGCTCCCTGCCGTTGTTTTCTCTGCAGAGTGCTTTGTTATGTAATGTCTCTATAGGTTAGTATTCAAGTGATTGGTTCAGGACACCCAGCTTTCTGATGGAAGCTACGCATTACTGCGCTCATTCTTCTTTAATACTCGGCCTACTACTCAGTCTAGTTCTGTCTCCCTCAAGAAATAATTCAGTCAACTTGTAAGAATTTCCTGTTTTTGTCCTAAACAGAGTCCCCATCCTCTTTAACTAAGCACTGACTTTTGTTCCTATATACCAAGGTCAATATGAGAAGTTGATCTCAGGACATTTGTGTTTATGGCATTTGATTGCTGAAATTAAAAAAAAAATCTACTACTACTACTACTCTTTTTATGTCACTGTGTGTCATTTGAACTGTTTCACTCTAAATGTTAGTAGTTTCAGTGTAAAAAAAATTATATTTGTCTAAAAAAAAGCCACAGCTTTTGCCTGAGTCTTGTTGCATAATGAACACTTAATGTTCCTTGATTGTGAGAAGACTGGCTGTGTTACCAGCTGACAATAATCGCACTAATCTGTCAGTTGTCAGAAAGGAAAATCACATCATGAAGTGTTATTCCTGGTCTGTGCTGCTTTGAGAGAGCAGCAAGATAAAGTAAAGCATGGTTGCTTCTAGACTGATATAGTTAATATAATAACAGATAATAAAAGCGTATAAACACTTACCTATTGTCAGCAGTCCCATTAAACTTTTCCAACTGGTTTCTGTTTATCTTGTATGGTTCGTTGTGGTGTTTAGTTGGCCTTTTGGTGCAATTTTGGCTCAGATCTGGGTTCAAACTTTGGTCTCAGCACAGGGAGGAAGTCTGGATCTTCAGAGAGGAGCTGAACACAGGTTTCTTTTAGATCTTTGTAGTCCGGAGGTGGAGTAGACGTAGCAGCCAAACAAGTATTGTGAGGTGAGGGTGCCTTAGGAAGAGAGGTTTGTCTGAGATCTTGATTCTGTTGTAGCCCTGTAGTCAACTGAGGGGTCTCGGAGTTTGAGAATGTATTGTGGAAACTGCCCTGCCCATCCTGTAGAAAGGGAGGAAGAGCGAGAGGAAGATGGTAGGTGGGAGTCACAGGAGAAGGAGGCCAGGATGTAAAAGAAGAGAAGATGAGGAGAAGAGGACAAATCTCAAGTGAATTTGGTGCAGAGATGACAAATCATGGTCCTTGCTGTAAAATCCCAGAAATAGGTCAAACACAGTTATGAGACGTCTAGACACCATTTTCCCATTTTCTTTTTTTTAAAAAAAGATAAAAAGAAAGCTAACAAATCAGACAATGTAAAATCAGGTTCAGACAAGGACAACAGAGAGGATTATGAAGTCTGATTAACAGATACAAATCAGTTAACTGTGAAGCCTTTGACTCACTATGCAGTACTGAGTTATGTTTACATACATATTAGTAAACTATTATTTTACTACCATACCACATTCACTGTGCTTTAAGTTCAGCTCATCTTTCAGTTATTCTAGAGATAGCCTACAATATATAAATGAAAACTCCCTTTCTTTTAGGGGCTGTCAGAGTAAATCATAAGCACGCGTAATTTAGCATAGTTCCTTATGATGCCCTTCCTGTCACAAAATAGAACAATTGACTTGAATAAAGTAATATAGCAAAGATAACATATTGATATAGAAATATTAGTGTGCCTGTAATTTTATATGTTCCACAAAATCTGCTCAATAACAAACCTGGTCAATAAATTGCTTCTTTACACTTTACTATAAAAAATAATATAGTGCTCTTATCTGACTATTCAATATGTGTTTACATTTTTTATAAAGGTAAAGGAAATATACTATTATATGTTAATATATAATAGGGTAAGCTACACAACAGTGGAATAAAGAGGTCGACAAACAGCTTTACATAATTTTGGTTATATAAGTGCCTACAAAATATGTGCAAAATACATTTTACACAGGATTGTGTTTAGTCATTACTGTAGCTATGCCTTGGGACCAGGGACTGGTTGGTTAATTTGATTGCTCATTTTTTGATTTTCATATTGTTGTGTAAGTAAATGTTTCAATTGGCAGACTGCTACTGCTGTTGTTATGCTACTGATGAATACAGCCATATTGTATTATGTTAATAACCAACTGGTAAACTTTGTTGGGCCTATTATTCACTAGTAATCAGCATACTGATAGCCAGATGGTAGCCTGCTAATAGAGCATGGTATTTAGGTGGTGTGTGTGGGTATAAGGACCCAAAATGTTTCCATAGTAACTGCTTGTAGGACATATTGAACCCATAATGATTTTTTTTTTCATAGAGTAAAACCTCCTACTTCCTGGAGCTCACACTTCCTGTTTCCTGTCTAGGTTGCCAAGGAAATAGATGTTTGGCAGGAAAAATCAGAGAAGCTGGACAGTACTGATAACACAAACACAATGGAGACACAAATACACATTGAACACAACAGGTCTGGTGCATGGTGCATGTCTTTAATCAGAAGTTAACAGAGTTTAGTTAATAGAACATCTAACATCACGTCTATGAGAGCTGCCTACCATTTACGATGGGACTACACATCCACAAGTCATTAAATTAAATTATTTCTTGCAGAGATTAATTTAAGGAAAAATCACCAATACATTTATGTCATGTTTGCCATTAAAATAACTTGAAAGGTAATATAAGTTTCTTGATTGTTTTCAGTTTTAGATGAAAGTGCAATAACAGGAAATTAAAACAGAATCATGGCAAATGGCCCAAAAACACAAGATACAGCAGGTTCTCCAACAGTGATCAGAGGACCAGTCACACCAAGGCAAACTAGCAACAGAAGTAATGATCAGTGAAAATGAAGAGCATTTCAGATGTTTTTAAACAAGATACTTTTATACAGAGCTATTCACATCACAATTTTTACAATCAGCCTTTATCCAGACAGATCTGTCATGTCAAAATATAATAACATTTTATCTGCTTGGTCTGGTAAAAGTGTGCGATGAGTATGGCGTTTGGTTGATGGGATTTTATCATATTTTGTGGGCACATACAATTCATATACATTTGGTTTATTTACTTGGGAGAATCGAAGCCAGCTTATGTGCTAATTCTGGATGTAAAAGGGGTCCCTCTGGACCTGTTAAAATTTTCAGGACTATCTTTTAGGATGCTGCAATACAGTTGCTTTCATCTTACATCTGTACAGCCCATCTTTACATGTTATTAGCACTGCATAATACTGATACGTCAGATCAGATCACCACAGATAGATTTGACTATGAGGTCTAAAGAGAATGGATGTAGTATGTGTGTCCTGATAATGTAGCTCCCTTGGCCATTACCATGGAAACCAATGGCAGGAGCTGTTCTCGGACACACTCACATTTTATCTTGTCAAGTTTCTCACATCACTGAGAATCAAAAATCTGAGACAAATGTGTGTATAATGGAATGCTAATGAGATCTAAACAACATTCAACTACCTTAAAAATCAGACAACTTAGAATTAAGGTGACAATCAAATTCCATATCCACTTCCTGTTTTAAAGTGGTCTTTTTTTGCAGGAGGCTAGATTATCACTTCAGATAGAAAGTCTGAGACTACAGCCTACACACTTACATAACACACACGCACACACACACACACACACACACACACACACACACAGGATGGTAAAGTGCTGCTAGCGGGAAACTGAAACAGGAAATAACGCCAACCCAGGGAGAGGAAGGAAAAGCAGGAGGGGGCAGAGAAGGAAGAGAGGTAAAGATGGAGAGGAAACAAATTATTAGAAAAAGAAAATGCCAGTAATAGTTTTTAGAGGCAAGACGTGTTAGTGGTGCAAGGGGCAAGGAAAAGGAGGTGAACAAACAGAAACAGACTAAAGAGGAATGAGAAATAGCAGCAATGTTAAGCAAAGTAATAAAGTTACTAATGGCCAAATCAAGACAAGTACATGCATGCAAAGCCTTACACGTTTAAAACACACACACACAACACACAAACCTGCAAAGAGAGGGACTCACCCAGAAGATCAGCAACTCCCCTCCATTATAAGGCGAAGGAAAAGATGACTGACTAAAAGAAGAAAGAGAGGGGGTGAAAGAGGAGAAATGACTTGATGGAGATGGGGAGAAGAAACAGAAGAGGTGTATCTGCAGACAGAGGGGAATGAGCGACAGAAGAGAGGCAGGATGAGTGGAAGGCTGGTTGGTTCAGCCCACACACTGTAGCATGACACACTCTTGCTGTGTGTCTGTGTGTGTGCACAACAGAATGCGCACGTAGTCTCCCACTCCAATGCGTGGGTTAGAAAACACACCTCTCTCTCGATGGCTTTGCGAGAGAGAGGGTAAGCAGCAGCGTGGGAGTGGAGGAGCGGCCCGACATCTCCATGGCAACCATGCACTAGCAAAAGTCACTACCATCATCAATGACAGGGTCTAGTGCATGTTGTGCACAGCACCCTGTTTTACAGAGATCATGTGCAATTTCAGAGCTGTACTATAGACCACATTATAAAAATCACAGAAACTAATGTAACTAATCAAGAGGAAGTGACACGACGAGGCTGAAGGTGTTTTTACAGGCTTAAAACATGTCACCTGTCAGCAGTGCACACTGAGAGCTGTTTCATTACTGGAATGGATATTAATATTCATTTAGTCATTTTTCCCACTTATTTATTTTCATGGGATGCAGTAGGCTGGAACCTATCCTAGCAACTTTGGGCCTGAGGCAGAGCATATCTTGGACAAAATGGATAGTTAAAGGGAGGACTTCACTGTCAGACAACAATCCACAATTCATTCATTCACGATGGGTAATTAAGCTTCAGCAGTTCACCTCACATATGGATGTGGGAGGACACAGACACACAGAGAACAGCAGTTGGCCAGGGGTACAAACCCACCATTTCATGGTGAGGAAGGAGCACTTTTGCCATCTTAATCTCATTGATATTTTCTGCAATTTTTTTTTATTTTCAATTTCAAGTACTGATATAACTTGAAATTAGGTTTAAGTGTTGTAGTGTTGAGTGTTTGTAGTTCTCTAATTTAGTACAATACAATTTCCATATAACCAAAGAAACAGACGGGTATATAAAATGGTTTTACTTAACTTTATTATCATTATTCTTATTATTATTACCTTGGTAATAATTACCTAGGTTATGTTTTTCGGCGGTGCTGGTTTGTCTGTCTGTTAGCAACATAACTCAAAAAGTTATGGACGCATTTTGATGAAATTTCCAGAAAATGTCAGAAATGGAATAAGGAACAAGTGATTAAATTTTGGGGGTGATCCGGATCACCATCTGGATCTAGGAATATTTTAAAGGATTCTTTATTGGGAGATAGGGCTAATTTTGCCATTAGAGCTTCTAACTCAACAAATAATGCCCAGAATCATTGGCAAATAATTATGACATGACATCATGGAAGATGTTATAATCTGTCATAGTTTGACCTGGATCATGTTGATATTCTGGTTCTGGTGATCCAGAAGGTTATAAATATAAGGGGTAGATGAAATTGGATTTTGCACTGCAACAAATGTAGCTACACACTTGCAAATAATGCCAAATTAAAGGTGAGTTTTTTTTTTCTTTATGGTCACAGATTTGATGTATCTTTAATACTTATTGAGCTAGATCCGGTCCTTTAGGAGTTTTTCTCAGGTGAGTGACTCTATGGCTGAGCAGAGGTCTGTGCTCTCCGAGTGCTTCTAGTTTAGATTAGAGTTGTTCTTAAAACAATGGCGCATGTTTACACAGATAGGGCAAAACATACAAATACATTTGAGACATTTTGCCTCAGTTTTCCAAAACCTTTTTGGTGCACCTATTATTTTGTCTAAAATTTTATTGTGTTTGGATTCTAGTGAAAAAAGAAAGAAATGTATTATTTGTTGTCATCACAGACGTGGACAAAATTGTTGGAACCCTTCATAAAACAATGAAAACCCCACTGTTCACTGAAATAACTTAAAATTGACAAGAATCTAATAAAACTAGCCTAGACCCTTAACTTATTAATAAAGGTAAAAGATCAGGGCTCATAAAAGCCAGTTCAGAATAGTCCATTGTTTTGTTCTTAACCATTTTTGTGTGTTTTAGATGTGTGTTTTGGACCATTGTCCTGTAAGAAGACCAAAGACCTGCAACTAAAACCAAGCTGTCTGACACTGACCAGAACAAGTTGCTTTAATAGTTTTTAGTTTTCATTGTACTGTGCACAGATGCAACATCCTGTGCCACATGCAGCAAAGCAGCCCCAGAACATAACCCAGCCCCCCCCCCCCCCCCCCCATGCTTCACTCGGGGGATAGTGGTCTTTTTTCTTTGACTAATTTTTGCATCTGACAGAGCTGACATGACGTTTGCCAAAAATTTCAGTTTTGTCTCATCTGTCCAAATAACATTCTCCCAGAAGATTTGTGGCTTGATAATCTGGAGTTTGGCAAATTTCTGTCTTGATTCACTCTCAACAGTTGAACAGTTACCTCCTTGGTCATCTTTCATTCACCCTCCACTTTGACTCCATCAGCTTTCTCTGGTTCATGGTCAGTAAAGTGCACACCTGATACAAAACAGCACAGTCACCACTTTTCATCCTGTAAAGAGGCAAACTGATCTCAAGACTGAGAAGATCTGTGGGGCTGGGACAAACCACTCTTTAGTTTAACATGTCACTGAGGTCAAATTATTTTAAATTGTTTTATTTTGTTTATTGGCATTCCATACTTTTTGTCAAGGCTTTTGTTTTTTTAAACAATTCTGCTGAATCACAATTCAAAAGCAATGTCTGATTGACAATAGTTAATTTTTTAATAAATTATGATTTATTATTACTATTATCAGTTTGAAGTTATTTCAGTGAACACTGTGGGTTTTTCTTTGTTTTATGAAGGGTACCAACTAATTTGGTATGTATTTATATTTTAATTTGATCATATACATCTGTATATGATCAAATACATATTATTAAAAAGCATTTTTTTTATTATTTTATTAAAAAAAACAAACATACAAAAAAAAAACCTACATACAAAAGATGTATGTTTCTTTTCACAGGTTTGTTACAATATAAATGACTAAATACTTAAGACATGGTTTCATTAAATTACTTACACCAAATACAACAATCCAGTTTCCTAAAGTAACTTTTTGTAATCTTTTGTCTTCAATGTTTTTTCTACCTAAATTCAAGTGCTATCTGATAATTTGTAATTACTAATTGGGTTTCTTTTGGGATTTCTCTTTTAGTATCAGGTCCATGTATGCTCCAGTCACCAGACTCTCTTGTGACACTCCCAACTTGTCCATCAGATCCTGAGCCACCTAAAAATTAGGGAAATAACACAGTCTCATAAAAATCACAGTAGGCAATGGTAATATAATATTTATGGGAACAAGAATGATTCAATATTACCTGCTGTCCCTCTTCAACTGTCTGCTCTGGCCGCATCACCACCTGGACACACAACAACATAATCAATATCAGGTACTACACTGACAGTTTGGATCTGTCTCATTTGGTTCATAAATTGCAATCTCACATCACACCTGTTATACTTTGCATTTCTTGCTGCCCTTTGTTCTTCACTGGAAAATCTCCCATAATTCCTGAGAGATATTGAAAAGCTGCTGCTCCATGTGAGAATCCATGATTTTGCAGCAACTCTTTGGCAAATTGCGGTAGTACATACGGCTAAACAATCGAAATCGAATCAAAATCGCAGTTTGAATGATCACATAAGCAAATTGCAAAGGCAGTAATTATTTAGATGCAGAGAAGGGTCCTAATAAGTATAAACTGAGCTACAGCTGTAGTTTAGACCTACAGACATGAACTGGCATGTAATTCCTTGAATAAGGTTAGTGAATATTTCAGTCTTCTCGAGTGTCAATGCTCCATCACATGCTTAAAATGTATACTGTGAACTGAAAATTTATTTTAAAATATATATACATATATCACAATTCTCTTTGCAACTGAAATATCTGTCAGAGAAAAATCTATAAAATTTTTATATTTTTTCAAAATTGTGCAGCTCTAGTAGAAATGCGGTCTATTTAAAGACATCTATGTTTTGAGTGCGTAGTAAATAATAATTGTTAATAAATGAAATTTTGCCCATTTTCATCATTTCAGTTGTATGTATGGAAACCTAGAGTAAAGGGTGTTTTTTCTTTTTTGCATCGACATAAAATTGTAATAATTATTGTCTAATCTATATTATGAGACCAACCAGTCACACTAGTCAGATTTTGTTTTTATCTAAATTCAGTGGTAGAAGAAGTATTCCATTTTTTACTTAAGGACAAGTACAGATAAAGGAGCAACAATTTACTCAAGTAAAAATAAATGTCACCTTATATCACCTTAAAATTTCTACTTAACTAAAAGCATAAAAGTACTTACTTTTAAATGTACTTGTGTGTAAAAAAGTAAAAGGTGTTCGCACAGATTAAATGCGAGGAATTTTACTGAAAAACTGTGCTGAAAACAAATGGTTAACAGTGCAACAGAAGAGACTCAATCTGTTGGTGAGGTTTTTCTAAAGAGTACTACTTTACTGCATCTTTTATACTTTATACTGTACTGTGTTTGCAACAAGGACAAGGCAAAAACAAATGATTTTAAATCAAACTCAAAATACTTTTTACTTCAGACCAATTCAAAAATGTAGTGGAGTAAAATGTACAGATATTTGCTTTATATTGTAGTGAAGTAAAAGTAAAACTTACCCTTGTAAAATTTACTCAAGTAAAGAACAGATACATAAAAACTATACTTAAGTAAAATAACTAAGTACTTATACTTCGTTACATTCCCCACTGTCTAAGTTACAGTGATGTTTTGTATTTATTAGTTAGAGCCCTTCCAACAAAAGTGTTTGCTGACCTCCAGCTCCATATAATGCCCCAGTCCCTCCACTGTGTCCAGGTGAACTCTGGTCTGACCAATAAGAAAGAGGCGTCTCTCCTTCCGCACCTCGCCTCTCACGCCCAGGGCATCTGAGAGCACAGTCTACACATACAGACAGTCAGAGTGATAATCCGTTTTAATGTGGCATTTAATTGTCATCATGTAAACGGTGTGGTGTTTTTACCCAAAGAGTGGATGGGTCACTCGTCGGGCTGATAGAGTAACGGGAGAGTTTGGGTCCATCTGTGTCAGGACGCTCATAAAATATCAACTGACCTGTCCCATCCTGGAAAAAAAAGAAGGAAACGAGAACCATTCTGACCTTTGAACATACAATATCAACAAGAGTATATTCATATTTGCAGCTGTAGTTTTTGTGTGTACCATAAAGTCACGGAGTTTCAGTCGTCCTCTATTGCAGTTGAAGAAAGTGTCATGTTGTCTGATGATGGTGCCCTCTGACTGGCTGAGCTGGGCAGCTTTCTCTGCAAACTGTGCTGGGTCGCTGACTGTGGCTTTGATTTCCACATTGGAAGGCATGGTTTATCTCTACTGTCAAAATTACAAAATGCAAAGTGAATAATGTGTAACGAAAAAGTGTTTTTGTGAATAATGTGTAACAAAAGTGTTTTTGTGTGTATGAATCAGTACTGATCTGCAGGAACATTTCAGAAATATTTGTAACAACAATTTCATGACCAATTTTATAAATAAATAAATGTCATTGTCAGAATACAGAGCATTTTAAGTTCAGCACCACATCATGAGCTACCAAGACCGCACAGCCCACAGAGGTCACAGAGGTCTGGACCTTGGTTTTTTTCTATTGCTAGAATAAATCAGATCTAAACCAGGCAAAAACAGGACTAAATCAGGACTAAACCAGGTCTAAATCAGGACTAAACAAGGGCTAAACCAGGACTAAAGAAGGAATAAACCAGGATTAAATCAGGACTAAACCAGGTCTAAATCAGGAATAAACCAGAGAAGAATATACTCTAAATCAGGGCTTATTTAGGAAAAAGACAGGACTAAATCAAGACTAAACCTGGGCTAAACAAGGACTGAACCAGGTGTAAACTAGTACTAAACCAGGTCTACACAAAGACCAAACCAGGACTAAACTGGCCGTCAACATGATGGACCTCAGTAAAGCAAGAAACAAAACACTATCATCCGGGAGTATATAAACGAGTATCCAAACGCCCGCTAAAATGTCCTGGCATTTAGCTAATTGTATAAGAAATGGGCTCACAAAAAAAAAAAAAAAAAAAAAAACAAATAGGAAAACTGCAGTAAACAATACAAAACTCACATGGTGGTTTATTTTTACCGCGAAACTCTCATATGGCCGTCTTCTTCTGCTTCCTCTTCTGCTTCTTTTGCTTTTAATGATTGGCAACCAGCGGAAGAAGCATAGCGCCCCCTGTTGGACTGGAGTTTGGACAAGATTTGTACTTCTGTGAACTTGTACGCTTGTACATCATCTGCTGCGGCCCGAGTACTGTTCCACTTCAAAGTCCGCCGATGCATCAGAGGAGACTTGTGCGTATGGTACCAGTGCATGCAGGTAGGAAATCCCAGAATGCATTTTTCATTGTGCATGGATCCGCTGCCCCCTCTTCTGCACGTACAAAGCAGAACTACACATAGGGACAGTAAAGGAATTACTATTATGGTCAGAACCACTGCAAAGGTCTCTTGGGGCCCTAAGCAAAAATCCACAGGGGGCCCAGCAACCAGCGTTTATTGCACCAAAACAGCATAATAAAGGCTCAGGGTAACAACAAACTTAAATGTAGGCTAAACATTTGTTCTTACATGAGCACACATTTGTTTCAAAAATGTGTAATTTAACAATATATTTTTAAAAGAGCAATAAAAAAACAATAGAATAATAAAAAAAGAAATAAAAAAGAATAAAATAAATAAAAAGTGCTCTATTAAATAAAAGTGCACTGTACAAAATTGGCACAATATCTGGAGCCCGGGAGGGGGCATGGTGAGAAAAAAACTTGCATCATCTAGAGAAACTTGAGCTCCTTTGAAAGTAGACTTGTTTGAAATGAACAGCTGCACCGGGAGGCTGTTTGTTTCTGAGATCACACTGCAAGACAGCAGCACAAATGAAATGGGCCTACAGTGTGTGTTGGATGTACTTAATAAATGCAGCGCAATTATTTGTAACAACTTTCCTGTTTATGATACTGACCACAGTCTGTTTTAATGCCCACTCAGCTGTGGTTCTTGGGTTTTTTGTCCACGCACACATATTACAAAGCTAAATGGGCCTCACAGATGTGCACAATCATTTTTTATAATACTCTGCAGCAAGGCAACAAGTCAAAACTGTAGCACAGAACAGGGGGTGGAGCAATGGGGGCAGTGAAGTGTCAGTGCATTACTTCAGATCCAGTCACAGTCACCTGTCTGTTCACCGTGGACAGGTAGCGTTTCTCCATATTGCACTGAGCCGGACACTGAGGCAGCTGGCCCAGACGGCTGATCCCATTGCATCTGTACATCAGTGCACGACGGTGAAATGCCCACCTGTCTGTGGTGAAAGTTGTTATAAATCATTTGGAACCATATATTTCTAAAACATCTAACACAGATAAGAAGTGCATTTCATGTGTGGAGCTGTGTGAGCTGAGCCACAAACAGCTGACTAATCCGGGCGAGGCAGTTAATCCTGAACAGCCTCCTCTCTCAGGATCTCGCAAAACTTTTTTTTTTCCACCATGTCCTCTTTCAGGCTGAGTCAGAGAGATAAAAGGAGATCCTGTGAAACTATTGCAAGATCCTGATCCTGTTTCCCTGTCATGCATTGAGCCGTGCAGCTGCAGTTAATCCTGATAAACTGTGGCGGGTAGCTCAGACGGCTGATTGTTTTTGGATCATTGACTGTATGGATCTCACAAGCTTTCCGTTACCATTGGACTCGTGACATCAGAGCAAACCGGGAGCAAGTCAATCAATCAATCTTTATTTCTATAGCACCTTACAACAACCAGGGTTGACCAAAGTGCTGTACAACATCAAAAACAAGATAAAAAATAAATATAATACAAATAAGTCGACAAAACACATTACAATTTTAAAATAAAGAGCAGTGCCACAGAGCCACAAAGAATAAGAAGGTCTTAAGTTTGGATTTCAACAGAGGCAGATCATTGATGGATCATAATTTAATGGGCAGAGACTTTCAAAGTTTAGGACCGGCCACTGCAAAAGAATGATCGCCACACTGTTTGCACCGGGACCTTGACTGTTAGTTAGCAGATGGGCCGCAGCATTTTGCACACATTGAAAATGGTAAAGACCAGCTTGGTTAACTCCCAGTAATCTAAAAGGGAGCTAACAAAAGCATGGATAGCTATTTTTTAGGTCACAACGGCTCAAGAGGGGTTTAACCTTTGACAGGAGCCAAAGCTGTAAAAAGCTTGCCCTGACCAGAGAATCTATTTGTTATTGTTATTTTAGATTGCTGTCTAATTTCACCCCCATATTTTTGACAATGGGGTTAAAATAAGAGGCCAAAGCAACAGGACCAGGAGCTGAAACACTAGATTGGACGTGCCAAACACAATGCCAAACACAATGCACTTTTGTCCTCATTCTAACAGGAAATTCTGAGATAGCCACAGTTTGATGTTGTCTAAACATCTGTGAATGGATTCAAGAGCGTCAGAACAATTATGGACAACTGGCAAATCATCTGCATACAGATGAAAGGGCACATTGTGATTTGAAATAACTGAACCTAAAACAACATAACATAAAACAAGAGAATAGAACAGGGCCCAAAATGGATCCCTGTGGCACACCAGAGGTCAGAGGGACTGAAGAGGAAGAGAGGTCACCAACAACAACAGAGAGACTCCTAGCTGGTAAATATGACACACAGGTCCCTGAAGGCCGACCTGTTGAGCCAGATGTGTCAGGAGGACTGAGTGGTTGTTCTGAGCTTTCAGCAGAGCAGATTCAGTGCTGTGTTGTGTTATGAAGACAGGTTGGAATTTCCCAAAGATTTGATTGTTTTCCAAAAAAGAATGTAACTGAGTGAAAACTATATTTTCAAAAACCTTGGATGAGAAAGGTAAATAGGTCTAAAATATGACAGAACTGCAGGATCAAGGTTGTATTTTTTTGAAGAGACCTGACCACAATGTGCTTGAATACAGTTGGTACAGAACCTGAGCTAAGACAACTGTTTATGAACGAGAAGAGACATGGCCCCACAGAGTTAAAAAACAATTTAGGCACCTTGGATGGAATAATGTCCATTGGACAATTGGTTGGTCTCAACCCCTGGACTCCACACAGAGGAGAGAGAGTGGCACTGTCTCAGACACATTAAAAACAGAGAGTACAGGAGAAGAGCGTAGTGACTTTGTGACAGTGTTTGTATTCATACTCATTCATCAGCACATGCAGATTCACTGGTCTGCGGGGGCTGCCTGGAATTACTGTGCAACTGGACAGCATCAGTGAGAGAGTGTCAGACACAGGGCAGAGACACAGACAGTGGTTGATATTGGTGAAAACAAGTCGAAGAAACAAGAAAAACTAAAGGAAAACAATATAGGAGTATTTTTATTGGTGATAGTTTGTCCATTTCATGGACATCTCCAGTCTGTGACTTTATGTGGATCTATTTCTCAGCAGACCGGAGAGTGCAAGGATGACTGTCACTTATTCCAGTGAAGTGGCTAATGCTACTTTCTTCAGTTTCCACCGTCTGCTGTTGCGCTGGAGAGGGAGCATCTACAAGCTGCTGTACCGGGAGTTTGCTGTGTTCGCTCTGCTCTATACAGTCCTTAGTCTCGTTTACAGGTCCTACTACATAATATGCAATGCTAATAGAGAATTTCCTTTACTTTTGTAATGTGTATTTGTTTTATTTGCTTGATGTGCCTTTCTCTTTTCTGATTTAGACTTGCCCTTTCTGATTCTCAAAAGAGACTTTTTGAGAAAACAGCCATGTACTGTGACAAATACGCAGAGCAGATACCTGTCACCTTCGTCCTGGGTATGTCTGACGCTTTTCACTCTTTCATTGTTTTCAGACATCACCACCCTAATGCAACACTTTCATTTTAAAAACAGATCAGCTGTTGGCTATTGTAATCTTTAGTTATATTGTGAATGTAGAAATAGCAGAATTCATGCCTTGTCTAATTGGATTATAGTGTTTTGATTTTTTTTTTACTTATGTGATTAAGGGCTTATTCAAATATTTTGTTATTGGTGTGGGATTGAATGTCATAAATTCCAACTGTATAAAACCAATATATAACTCACCATTGCCTGCACAGTGTTGCAATTAATAATTCAAAGAACAGGTTTTAGGGCCTACTGAGAATAAGGATTAACAATGCTTCCTAATACGATCATTACTGTTCATAAAATATTATAAAGATTAGGGTTAAACTCTCATAGTAAAGTTATAATTTGTTTCTAAATAAAAAATAATCATCAGATAAATAAAGGTCTTCAGTAAAACAACAACTTGCATGTGTTCAACAAAAGACAAAACTGAATTGAGGGACAGGCAGGGTATTTGGTTGCCTCATTAGCAGGCTCCTAATGGAAACTGATCATTAAAGAGCACTAAGCTAAAAGCTTTGAGTACAAACATATCCACACTCTGAGTCACACTGATCACAGTCTAAATGCAAAAATAAAGCAAAGGTAATTCAATCTAATTTAAACAATATACATTTAAACACTGAGCATTAATTAGATGTCTGCAAAACTAACTGAAGTCTTTTTCAGGTTTTTATGTGACGCTTGTGGTGAATCGATGGTGGAACCAGTTTGTTAACCTTCCTTGGCCTGACAGGTTAATGTTCCTCATCTCCAGGTATTTTTTATTTGAGCGAAAAGCAAGATTTAAGTGCAAATCTTCACACACTTCAGCTGAAGCATTATGTGTTGCCTGAGTGTTATCCTGTTGATAATAAAGTAAGGATTTATCCACTGTAAAAAAAAAAAAAAGCTGCGAAAACTGAAAAACTCAAGGCAACAGGAGCAACAGGGGCCAACTCAAAATCTCAAGTTTTCAACAAATATTTTTATAACTAAAAACGTTTAATTTTTACTTTTACTCGCTGTCAATATTTTTTAATTCTTCTTACAGCCGACTAGCCATTGTTGAGAAAAAGTATATATAATAATAAAAACTTAATATACTAAATTTAACAAGACAATTTTACAATTTTAACAACTTTTTCAGAACAATGGATAGTAAGTTGGCTGTAAGATGAGTTAAAATTAGTAGTAAAGTGAGTAAAACTTAAAATTTAAAGTATTTTGATATATGAATGTTAAATTAGGTGAACAAAAGTTATTTGTTGTTGAAAACTTGAGATTTTGAGTTGGCCCCAAAATTAGAAAATTTTGAGGGATCATGTTACCTTGAATTTTTTTACAGTATATTTGACATATACACAATATTAATGTTGTGTTTATTCTTCTAGCTGTGTTCAGGGCAATGATGAACATGGCCGACTGCTGCGGCGGACACTGGTGCGTTACATCAACCTCACGTCGCTCCTGATCCTTCGCTCGGTCAGTACAGCCGTCTGTAAACGCTTCCCAACTATGGACCATGTTGTTGAAGCAGGTCAGTTTATTTAACCAACATTGTCTTTGGTCAGAATCTGTTATGTTATTTTAGTCTTGTGCACTGGTCCTTTGAGTCAGATAGAGTCCATGGCCTTTGCTGTTGTGCCTCTTCCTACTTCTAAAATCTGATAAAACCCCAGGGATTGGCTTATGTGTACCAATTAAAGCAGACTCTGAGCATCTCAGAATGATTGCCTTGGTGCTCCATCCCTAATGCATTGTTTAGGATTATCATGCACAATATACAGGATGTCCATGAAGTCTCTTTACAATTTATAAAATATATTACAAAGGCAACTGATGAGATATCTTAATCAGATTTATTGTATGTACTCAGTGGTTATCAAAGTTTTATTCACATACGTACTGCTGCCAGATGGGACTCCGGATGGAAATTAGCATTGTGCTAAATCCGGAGTATTTACGGCACCTGTTGCCCGTTCATTAATGCGCACTGTCCCATTCAAATAAACAAATAAATACAAATACAAATACAAATGCAGACAGTTACAGCTATCACTTTCAACAGTGCACAAAGTCCTACCCAAGAACTTGCGACTGTACGATTACAAAGTGCAACTCTTGCAGCCTGCACTTGAGCCAATTGATAAACCAAGATCAAAAGAGTTTGCAGTTAACACTGGAACCAGTTTCTGAGGATGAAACGTTCCTCACACAAGTTTGATTTAGTGATGAAGCAACCTTTCATGTTTCAAGAAAACTGGACAAACATAATGTGAGAATCTGGGATCAGAACAGCTCCATGTGAGTCATGAACTTCACCGAGAAAGTTCAAAGGTGAATGTGCTGTGGGATCACCACTGATGAGGCTCTGCTACTGCGAACATGACAAGAAATCGAGTACTGTCTTGATGAGCTTCGTGCAACGAGAGGTGCCCATATAGAGGTGGATTAAATGAGGCAAAAAAAAATTCAATATTGACTCCTCATTTTGTAATAATTTTCACATATTTTTTAATTTGCTTTTGTAATCATTTCTTTAAATTGTAAAGAGATTTTATGGACACCATGTATTTTTCTTCACAACTTCTGATATTGATATTATATGAATTGATATTCATTACTTTTTTGGCATGTGTTTCCAACAGGTTTCATGACTCCAGAAGAGAGAAAGGTGTTCGACAATATCCGCTCTCCTCATCTAAAGTACTGGATTCCCTTTGTTTGGTTCTCCAACCTGGCAACTAAAGCTCGACAAGAGGGACGCATTCAGGACAGCATTGACCTGCAAAACATACTCAATGTGACAGGAAATTTTACCTTTTTTATTCTGTTAGATTTAAGTAAACAGATGCAAATTGATGTTTGGTACAAAACAAGTCTTTCAATGTCCATAAGCGTTTGCATAAAAGTATCATTACAGTTGTTTGCAATTATTGTTATTATTTTGTTCAAAACAGTGTGATATATGAGGTCCCAATCAAACACCGGTGTTTCCATGTGGTACTGACATTAGTACAAAATGGTCAAAAAATCAATGAAAAGTCTAAGTGTCTTTTTCAATGGTACTTACTTTTATTTACTGTTGCTTTTGGTCAGATACAGAAAATAAGACACCCAAGCTATTGCAGCACTTACAGCACACGATACTGCAATTTACAGAGCTGATGGTCAAACGATGGTTAAAAGACGAGTGATCTCAAAGCTTTTCTGTTGCTCATTTCACAGGAGATGAATATGTTCAGATCATGGTGTGCTACTCTTTTTGGCTACGACTGGGTTGGTATCCCGCTGGTCTACACACAGGTCTGTTTTCATTTGTCTCAATAACATTCGCACAATGAATGCAACTATGGCTCATGTAATTCAATCAGTAATCAGTAATCGAATGAGCACTCGACCCCCCCTACACACACACACAGAGGAAGTAGAAATGCATTAGCCCTGTGTCTCTCTACAGGTCGTTACTTTGGCCGTCTACACCTTCTTCTTTGCTTGTCTCATCGGTCGACAGTTCCTTGACCCTGCACAGCAATACCAGGGTCATGACCTTGACCTTTATGTCCCGGTTTTCACCTTGTTGCAGTTTCTCTTCTTCTCAGGCTGGTTAAAGGCACGGACTCTATGATGCATGTTTAGTTACTTTAATTACTTTAGTTACTACACATGAAGGATAGTATAATGAGAGGATCTACAAAAACATAATTGGTTTTGATGACAAGCACAACTTTTTGCTACAACATCTGTCTTTTTCCCAGGTGGCAGAGCAGTTGATTCAACCCTTTTGGGGAGGATGATGAGGATTTTGAGGCAAATTGGATCATTGACAGGAACCTTCAGGTCTGTAGCCATTTTAGCATGACTGTACAATTAAAATGAACTTCTTGTAAATGTTCTATAATTAAACCACATGAGGTTTTCTAATAGCAATTGTAGAAGTTAATGGTTGCTTATGTGAACTGAACAGCTTTTATCGTGTTTTTTATGTATCCTCGTTTTACTGCTATTGATTGTATATCACTCCTTGGTCTTTTTCTATTAATTTAATTCATTATGTGTACATTTCTTACACACGCTTTACAAATTTTGCTCAAGCACCAGGTTGCTGCAAAGAATTGCCCCTCAAGGGACTAATAACGTTTTCAGACTCTCAATGTGAACTTGGCACATTGCATAATACAAATTATAATTGTTATTCAAAAATTGAAGTGAATGTACAAATAAGAATGCACGTTTTAAATTTCTGAACTAAACTTGTTAACTCCTTACTTCTTTTAGGTGTCGCTTCTGGCCGTAGATGAGATGCATATGGACTTTCCTCATCTAATGAAAGACATATACTGGAATGACAGTGAAGCCCGACCACCTTACACACTGGCTGCTGCCGATTCCTGCATCCCCTCATTCCTCGGCTCAACCACTGATATGGGGTTAGATTCATATATCAGCTTGGCATACAAGGCAACAAAAGTTTTTGAATACAAAATCTTTTTTTCCAATTACCCTGTAGTCTGGCAGACATTCTGCAGTGTGATGAAGTCAGTGTAAATAGCGCAAAACATCTACAGCGGCAGCCATCTCTTACACCTCGAAGACAGGAGTCGGTAATACAATATTTGCATTCTAGTATGCAGCAATAAAACAAAGGCACAGATGCAAAATTCTGTATTTTCTTTCTTTCTTTATATGTATTTTGTAGATGCTAGGCCGGGTTCGCAGGTTGCTGAGTGTTCAGGAGCCTCCGGATCTTCAGCCACCTCGACCGGTCTTCAAAAGGCACAGCAGTGATGCAACAGGAAGTTACTTTCCAAATTTTGTGTACTGTCTCCTTTTCTATTACAAACATTGTGGTGTTTTTGTTTGTTTCTTTGATTTTTTAAAATCTTTCTAATTATTATCTAGTTATTTATTTATTTTTACAATCTTTTTAGGCTCGGTCCACATACAGAAACTATTGTGACCCCTTCCTCTCTTGTCATGACCCACTCTGCCATAGACACTCTGTCCACTGTGAGAGAGGTCAATACTAACCCACCCTCCCCTGAATCCACACACTCTGGGGTTTTCCCCCAGCTTGTTGTCAGCCCACCGCTCTTCTGTGACGTGGATCTAAATGTAAGCAGTTCTGTCATGGGTGCAGCTATGAAACCATATAACGGCTTTGATGTGTCCCCCACTGAAGACGTTCCAGGCTTAGAGATACCAAGGTGCTTTTTTTATTCTAAATTTATTTCTACATTTTGAATTATCTTTTAAAATAAGTAAAGAGATTAACTTGTTTAATCTTTTTTTTTTTTTTTTGTGCAGAAGGGGCTCTTCTGTCTGTTATTCACCGACTCAACATGGCCCTAAAGAGTTTCGCTGGACAAGAATTAGCACTCACAGTCACTCACAGACCCGGCCTCGCAGGCGCCAGTTCTCTCTGCAGTTCTCTCGACAGGCATCTAAGAGGTCAATACGCAGCCTGCCGAGCCCCAAAGCCCTGGGGAAACGCAGAGGAAGGCTGCCTCGCTTCCAATTACGATGCTCGCCTGGTTCATCTAGCAACACTCTGCAAATCCCCAACCCACAATATGATCAGGACTTCCATGGAACAGAGGGAACTGAAAACACTGAACAAAAAGAAAACAACAATGGCAAAGTAATCCAAAAGTCCAACTCACAAACACAAATAGCAGAAAACAACTGAGAAATATTTCTAAGCCTTACTCCATCCTGAAAGGCAGGGTTTGAGCGAGTAGAGTAATATAATAGTCAGTAGTCTGCACTTCTTTTGTAAAACTTATTATAAATATAGCATTTACACCAACTTTACATCATTAAGGTTGAATATAAGCATATTATACCTTATTATAAGAAGAATTAGTTGTGTCATTGTTAGGAAGATTCACATTTGTCATCTGATATAAAAATGTTTATGTACTCACTGGAATCACTGGAGAGATTATTACTTTTTTATGTATGCATTTATTAGATACTGATCTTTCTGAAAGACAGATTATTGGTGTCAGTGTTTGACAGCTGCAAAACCAACTTGGTCATGTTCTCTGTCAAACACACTGTAGTACTCGGTCAGAAATACATCTCCCAGAATCCACAAAGGTCCTTGGGCAGAAAAGATGTCCACAGCCTGAAAACCACTGATGCATACTTCCCTGCTACCGAGCATCTCCTGCACAGCACAATATGATCATTTTGTTATATACACATGCGTAAGTAGTTCCTTGCAGAATAATATTTTCTTATATGTCATATGTATAAAAATGTTGTACCATAAATACAGTTAGAGGACAAAATACAGTTTTACCTTCTTAACATATTGCTGGGCCGTCATTGTGTATTCTTTTCCACCCAGCACAAAAGTGACATAAGGCAAACTGGACAATCTTGCACAGTCTACGAAAAACTTGAATAGCAAAAGTGGTAAAGTCAAAGCAGATCACTATTAATTTAAGAGAATCAGGTTGCATTTATTTCTCTGGAAATGTTACCTCTCCAATGTCGCTTGGTGTGGCTCCAATGAGCTGCTGAAGATTTAGGATTTCATTGGGTGGTCCACCAATGAGAGAAGTTCCTGTATCAACCATTGCCTGACAACCATTATGACAAAAAGTGTTTGTGCCTTGCACTGCCACACTAAATAAAGAAAACAAAATGATTAAGATTTTGTGGTGAGATATACTACATATACATGCTAACAAACTGAAACCACTTTAACCTATCAATCTTTATCTGCCAGTAGCCTTTAGCAGTCACAGGGATCCAGTTGATTTGTCCAGAATAAAAGGCTTTGTCTGTTCCTCCAATCAGGAGTTCACTGTCAGAGCTGACACCATTTGGCCCTCCTCTGTTAATGCAAGAACACATATAAAGAGAGTTCAATATAAAATTCTTCTATTACTTACATAATATGTGTCAATAATTTTTAAATCACATCTTCTATCAAAACAGATATCACAATTATTGACAAAATACAATTCAGTCCTTGATGTAGGATCAGACCTGGTAAGGTAGAGAGAAAAGACTGCCTGGTCCACTTTCTTCTGTGATATAATGTTGTCAAAAACTGGTTTTCCTAGGACCTCTGCCAAAGAGGGGTAGCCCAGGCCTAAAACCCCATCAAACTTTGCAAAAACAAACGTAGAACCAGGTTCGTAGACTGATTCGCCAAACTCTTGATTTTCTATGGTGAGATTCCCAATCTGTGAACATGGAACGGAGAAGACATTTTCTGCCACATTGAGAGATGAATACGCTGTTTGGTCTGTGCCTTTTTATGCTAGAAAAGTAGGAATATAGACTTTCTTATAGTCTTGATGCAGACCCTCAGTGTGTCTCTTGCCATGACTCCAAGCAGCTGTCCTGAGCCATAGTGAATTCCAAAGCTTCGTCCATCATGATAAAAAGAAGTCGATTCAAAGGCCTTGAAATGCCTGTGTGTAGCTATGAACACACATAAAGGCAGATTGTTTATGAAACACTATCACTATTAAGATAAACATCATTTATTATAAAACATGATTGTATTGTGTAGTGCGTTAGTACCACAGGCCTGGCTGACACAGTAAGACGATGGCACCCAGAGGTCGGCAGAGCCTGTGTCAAAAATTACAGAAAAGTTCTGCCCTGGAGTCCCCAAACTTATCTCACCGTAGAACTGAGCCTTAGGAAAAAGCAGAATAGATAACACTTACAGTACAACATTACAAATATACCCACTATTATTATAAACATAATGACATTATTTTTAGTTTTTATGTGACTTCAGCGTGATCATAGATTGGGAATTCACCTAAATCTGTTTTCACAAGCAATGGGATAAATCTCCTCAGGTAATCCATTAAGGATCAGTGAATATAAACTCAAATCTATGCTATGCTTTCAGGTCTTAGTTTAAGGTCAATAAAATGTATATTTCCTACAAATATAACATGACAGGAGAGCAATCTGCTACTTGCTTACATCCATAAAATTATAGATTTTCTCACGGGCGCGTCCCAGTTGCAGTGAAGGTATTCCAGGTGGGAAGCATTGAACATAGCGGCGGCTGAACATGTCAGGATGGTGCTCCTTAAAGAATTCCTCTAACAGACCACTGTCTCGTAGCTGGGTGCGGATTGAGTGCATCCGCCTTAAAGGAATTCTGCAGCATCATAGAAGAAGTACAAAAAATAATAATAATTAAGAAACAGGATTCATATACCTTTTTTTACCAAGAATTTTCCATGACTTTTCCAAAACTTTTGACTACATTTCCAAGACCTGAAAAATGACTTACATGTGTTTAAATAGTATTGAAAATGTCCAATGTGGTACTTTAGAAACATACTTTTCCTGCAGTTTCATTTGAAAATTAGTCAGTTGAAGAAAAATAAAACTGTAAGGGCTTCTTCCTCCAGAAATATTTTAGTCCACAAATTTTACTGACTTATACACCGGTGATTAAAAGATAATTATACTATATTAGATTTAAACTAGTCATCTATGCTGTTTTTAAAGCATTATCAAACCCAAAAGAGCCAGAGACCAGCAAAACAAAAACAAAAAACATTTAGTTCAAATATTGTGACAAAAGACTAGTTATTAGTTTTTTTCCATGCATTGGTCAAAAAGACAGCATTTCAACTGACCACTTATATTTACTATATTCTAGCTGGCGCAGGTTTAACTAGTGACTTAATGTCACTTAGACTGTTTAAATTTCCAAAACTTTACACCAAAATAAAATTCCAAAACTTTTACAGGGCCAGGAAATTGCATTTTAAAATTCCATGACTTTTCCAGGTTTCTCATGACCCTGAAAAGATCACCGGTAAAGCCCAAAACAATAGAAAACAATAGAAACAAAACAAAAAAAAAACAAAAAAACAAGCAAAGAGAGATCCACCTGATCAGTGCGGAGCATGTCCATGTCCCAAACAACAGCAGCACCAATACCAGCTTCAACATCTTTTCTGGTAGTGACAGCCAGACTGCCCGTTTGTAGACCAATGGAGGTTTTATCAGTATTTACCACTGGGTCAACTTATGAGGTAACCCATGTCCAGATGAAATTAGGTAGAAAAGGCTGTACAGATGCAGTATTATTTTAAAGTAATGGTATAATTTGTAATGTTTATGCAATACAAAATGCCAGCTTCGTTCATTATTTGCACTAAATGCAAAACACCACAAAAATATTTTTTATTATTCCCACACCATTTAAAGCTGTTAAGATGCAGAAGTTTATCCTTTGAACTGTTTGTGCTTGAAAGCTGACATTGTGATGTCCAGGTGACTCTGACCTGATCTCAATGTCTATTTACAGTGTTTTGTACCTAGTTACAAAAGAGTTTTAGGTCAGTAGAGCACTGTAATGGTTTACTTGTATTTGAACCTCTACTATAACCTATAGCTTATAATAACCCATACTAATAGAAATTGGGACTGGACAATGTTTTACAAAATAATGAAAGGTGGCCATTTTTACAACTCAGATTCCAGAAGTGCACAAAAACATAGAAAATATCTATTAAAAAATCAGACCAAACAAGTCAAGCTCATCACGACTGCTTTATTATTTTTTTTCAGTAAACAAAAACTTGCCAAACATCTGAAGAGTGTAGCTACAAACCGACTGACCCAGTATGATGACGCCAGATTTTAGTATCACATTATTAGGCAACCACTACATTTGCCTTTCCACTGACATTTGTTGACTTGATGCAAACTTTTTTTATGTTTGACAGCAAGTAAGCGTTAGAAAGCTTGCTACTGCAGTTGGTGTTTAAACAGCTAAAAAAACAGGACTTTTTATTATATTTTGAAATACAGGGTATGATAAATAAAACAGTTCCACTGCATCTTCCTCTAGCAGGGGTGATGGTCTGGAACCCTCTTCCTACAAAAGAAACAGAACAATATACAAGTTGTCAGATAAGATTAAGATGTGCATAAAATACTTTTTCTGTCTGAAGCATTATGTGACAAACCTAGGAGCTGCTTTGATGATGTTATCGACTCTGAGGATCATCTCCGCTGCTTCAGAGGCACTCAGCAACACTTGACGTTTGACCTGGAAGGACTCTGTGATGCCCAACTCTGCCATGTCACCCACTGTGCCCTGAGTCATGTCTGCAGGGACAAGCATACATGCAGATTAATGTGTGAATTAGTTTTATAAACATTGACAGATCTAGATACACATTAAAACTTCATACCATAACAACTGAGATAAATAGATTTTCACTCACTGAGTCCAAAAGTGATCTTGTTTTCCTGGTGTGCAGCTCTCAACTGAGCAACAAGGTCAGCACTGTCATAGCCTGCATTGTCTGCAATGATTATTGGCAGCTGGACAATAGACATGAGACATATAACATTTACTGTGATGCAAACTTAGAAGCAAACATGACAAAAGGTATGAGTTGAAGACTGCTCCCTACCATCCTTAGAGCTTTGGCAAAGGATTCCATGGCAACTGCTTCCTTCCCTGCTGTCCTGTTGGCCAAATCAGTCACGACCTTGGCCATAAGCATCTCACTGCAGCCTAGTAAAGGAAGACCCAAAAAGATTAGCAACCTATCACTTGTATTTGCATTGACTGTGTCAAGTATGCACGTCTGAAACTCACCTCCTCCATACACAGTGCGGGGTTCTTTCACCGTTTGTGACAACACACACAGAGCATCATGCAGCGAGCGCTCTGCCTCATCCAGAATCTGCTGAGTAGCTCCTCGCAGGACAACAGTGCATGCCTCACCTGTTCGAGACACAGCAAAAGATAAAAGGCCAACTCTGATGCAAAGAGTGTCTTATGTGTGTTGTGGTGTGTGTTCATACCCATGGCCACCCCAGAGAAGTGGATAAGATTATCCTCTCCAATCATCACCTCCTCAATCAGTTTGCAATGACCAAGTTTGACCATCTCAGGGTGATCAAAGGTAGAGGTGATTTCACCACCTGATCAATAAACAAGAAATGTAAAAATCATTAGGTGGACAATTGTGATCATTCATATAAAGCAAAAAAAATAATGATACATTTAAATGACTCCATTATTCATTTCTCCACAGCCACCCTAGGACAGACTGAGACGCGGCGACTAAGCAATAGTGAGGGGATCACGCATTCAACCTTCTGGTTAGTACACGACCAGCGCTACCTCCTGAGCTACTGCCACAGTTGTGTTTTTATAATTAATTAATTAATTAATTAATTAATACACACACACACACACTTACCAGTAACAAGTGCAAGGCGCTCAACACCAGCAAAGTCGGCATGCTCAATGGCCATAACACCAGCCTGAGCAAAAAGCTGTTCTGGGTAGTTATAGATCAACTGTCTGCAATCGAGACAAAGAGTTTAGATTTAAAAAAATAAATAAAAAAAAAATAGATTCTATTGTAAATTATTTGTACAACATGTGAGCTCATGTGTGCACCTGTTAATAAAGCAGTTGATTCCATGTTTTAGGATCCTGTCGACCTTCTCCTTCATCTTCTCTTTCTCTGCCATTTCAATCTCTGCAACCTTTGCTGTGGAGTCAACACGAACCCTGGAGCCAAAGATCTAAAACACACATTTTACCATAAAATTAAAGCAACACTGTATTCAAAGTGTTTTTCCAAGCCCACAAAGCATTTAAATATATTTCCAATTGCTTCACATCTACAGTACATGTATGCACAACCACATAAAAATTCCCCATCCACCTTTTTAGAGAGCAACCCTGCAAGTACAACACTAGAGCACTACTTCCTTTTTGTTGCTGTTAAATATCAAAACTAAATACAACACTTTGCAAGATTTATTTTAGTTCCTGTCTAGCGGAAATGCTATATAAACGTACATAAGTAAGGGGTCTTAATGCAATTGCGTATACATTAAGTATATTGCAAGCAAATTTGGTCTTGGAAATTTTAATCTTTAAGTCAATTAATATTTTTATCAATACGTCTCCTGCCCAAAGAAACTAAACAAGCCCCTTGATTTATGTTATGGCACCATAAAAGGCTCAAGTCTGTAGCCCTGTCTCCTCTTGGATCATCATTTTATACTTTTGACCCCTACCTACAGGCCACTCTTAGCAGGGATAAAAAAAATAAATAAATAAATAAAAATTTAGCATGGTAGAAATGTGGACTGATTTTGTAACCAATTTTGAACTCTTGAGACAAAAAGAGAAGTGGGATGCTAATAAGGAAGCCAAGGAGAAATTTCATAGCAATAACTTGAAAGCTGTATGGGATGGCACGAAAGCCTCGACTGGCCTGGATAAGGGACAAACAGCATTGATTTTTTTTTTTTTTAAATTTACATTTTAAGGATTGTTTTTACAAAAGCATAGAATAAGCTTACTGATGCACTGAATGAGCATGTTGCCCCTCCAGTTTTTACCATTAGTGCTTCAGATGTAAAATCTGTTTTCAAAATCTAATGTGAGAGAAAGCCCAGGCCCTGACATGATCATAGGGAACCTTCTGAAAAGTTATGCAACATTTTAGTCATATTTTTAACTGTTTAATTATTGCACAAAATCCCATCTCTGGGGAAATAGTCTGAGGTCGTACTGATGGCAAGAACAAAGTCACCCAAAAAGCCAAATAACTTCAAGTGTGCTGCTCTCAATTCACTTATAATAAAAAGCTTTGAACGTCTAGTGAAGCAATTTTTAACAAATCAAATGCAAAATAAACTGGACCCTTTGAAATTTGCATATCAGCCTAACAGTGAAGTGGAAGACCATTACCATTACCCTGATGCACTTTGTTTATAACTGTTTTGGAGGGCACAAAAACTGGCTTTTTTGCTGACTTTCCTTCAGCCTTTAATGTAATACAGCCTCACATTTTATTCTAAGCGTTACGTAAGTTATTGTCTGATTCAATCCTGGCTTGGTAAAGTGTATATGACTTTTTATTATGTAGACCGCAAAGAGTAACAGCAAATGGTATCTTCTGATGAGAAAGTGTCCTTCACAGGGTCACCATAGGGGTGCTTACTTTCTCCTCTGTTATACATTCTTTATACAAATGAAATGACTCCAGAAGAAGCCATCACTCTGACAGACATTTGATTAAATTTGTGGGTGTTACAGTCCTGGTCAGCTTGGTCACATTGGGTTTATTTATGTCTTTTTATGGAAACCTTTTCAGTTCAAAAACGATTAAAATTCTGTCCGAAGCCAGTAAAATCATTGGCCAACAACAAATGTATAAGAAACAAGTCTTGAATGAGGCTTGCTCAGTACTGTCCAGCTCTGACCATGCTGAGGATGGAATTTGATCCTCAGGGAAGAGATGGAGGCTTCCTAGTGGTAGAACAAATACAGTAGACCTAGATTTTCCTTTGTGCCATGTGCAATCAACATGTTTAATTTGCATGATTCTGATTCTTGACTTGGCTGTACTAGGTTTTTGAAGCACTTTATCTTACTTAGTAGTGGCTTTGATTTTCTTTGACACTTTTTAAATGCTTATTTAATTGGAAGGTTTTTAATCCATGATGTTTGGTGATCCAGTCTTTTTATCCAAGTTATCTTCCACTGTCACCGTGATTTTGTTTTATTTGCTGTGTGTTGTGTCTGTCAGTGTTTGTACTACCAACTGCAAATCACCCTTTAGAACAATAAAGATGACTTGAGTTCAAGGTCAAGCTAAAGTCTGGGATTGTTGGACTTCTTAGCCCAAGTATCAACAAACCTTAATTTTATCTGTGTCCATCCCAGTGTTTGCGATAAGAATGTTGACATTCTCCAGCCTCTTTGGTTGGTTCACCCCAATCTTCTTGTCCAACAAGAAACCTATAAATCACAAGGGATAATTTCTGTTGTCATTTATAAATGTATAAAGTAAATTAGATAAAAGGAGACAATTGTTAAGTACCTTCATCCAGATAAGAATCTGTGAGGCTGGCACCCAACTTCTTGATGACGTGGATGGCCTCTAGGTTCCCAGAGCCTTTCAGCCTCATGACAGCACTTACAGCCAGCTTCGCAAAGTGGTCTTTGTGATGAGTCAGCAGTTTAGACGACAGAGTAGTCCGTGCAATGTTTAACAGGTCTTCTTGGAATCGAGCTTCATCATTGCTACAAAAAGAGCAATTACAAAGTCAAAAAGTTATTATGATGAGATAAAACTAGAAAATGAATTACCATGAAAGATAAAAAAGAAGTAACAACGAGATTAGTTTGCTGTTGACCCCTTTAACT
Organism: Bostrychus sinensis; assembly: GCA_020698575.1. Classification (NCBI taxonomy): domain Eukaryota; kingdom Metazoa; phylum Chordata; class Actinopteri; order Gobiiformes; family Eleotridae; genus Bostrychus; species Bostrychus sinensis. The sequence goes on from CM036239.1 coordinate 11,927,792, forward strand.
AACTGCTCATTACAGCCTGGAGGTTATTAAGGCCTCCAATATGCCGCTCATTAAAATAAAAAAATGGTATATGCCTACTAAGGATGGGACAGTTCTTTAAAAAACACTAACAATTCGATCTGAAAAAATATATTTACTTTGCATAACTTAGTTTTAATAGTCAGCAGGAGGTGGCTGGTAGGGAAGAGACGGAAAGAGCAGCACAATCACACAAGAGCTTCAAGGGGAGATTAGACTTTCAGTCAAATAAATTAACGAAATAAAGAACAAAGTGCAACAGACAAGTCTAAAGGTGGATATTTCCTCTAATAAGTCGGAGAGAGACTGAACTGAAAACCGAGTCCAAAACCATAAAGAACCGTGAATTTTGTGAATTGTCCTATCACAAACACTAGCTTCACCTATGGTTCACTGCTGCATCTCTCAGAGCTTCTCTGGCTGCCTGGGTGGCCTTCCTCCAGCCGGAAATAATTGTCTGAGGGTGAATCTTCTTGGCAATCAAAAGCTCAGCCTCCTGTGAATAATACAATCATTTAAAACACTTATGAAGATGTGGGGTTCCTTTAACTTTGTTTTACAGAACTGTTAGAGTCCACTAGGTCTTACCCGCAACAGTTCAGCAGCCAGCACTGTGACAGAGGTTGTCCCATCACCAACTTCATCATCCTGAACCTTGGACATGTCTGAAAGTATAACCTTATTACAAAAGGAGGTTTCCAGGAAATTAAACTTATTAGTCAGTAAACATGCCATTACCGACTTAAGATTGGTCACAATACAGAGAAGTAACCACCTTATTTTTAATCTTTCATACTTATGCAGCATCACTCACCAACCAAAACTTTAGCAGCAGGGTTGTCAACTCCAATGGCCTTCAAAATGGTCGCTCCATCATTAGTCACAGTGACTGTACCTTCTTTGCCTCCACCCAGCAAGATCTTATCCTGAAAGTCAGTTTGATTTACATTACATGTTCTGAAGATATATGTTGTTTCATGAGTAGAGTCAACAATCTACTATTCCATTACTACCATTTCATCATTACTATCAATTGAGTATGTTACATTTAGTGCTGTGAATGTGATCAGTGTTTGAGAGAAGATACAAAAATGTTCACTTACCATTCCTTTAGGGCCCAAAGTACTCTTCACCAGATCTCCTATAGCAATAGCACCCACAAAGGATGACTGAAAAGAGGAAAATAAAGTTTACAGGTTTGGTGAATGTGTAAGAGACAAGACTTAGACTATAGATAAATATAATAAATAATCTCACCAGGCGGGCAGTCTCCGCTTTTTCTTCATCAGCACCATGTTTAAAGATGTTAACGGGAGCCATTGACATGGAAGCCTATAGAAATAAGCCACAAATATTTCACAACACACATTTAAACTGATTGAAAAAGGCATGATAATTATATGTATTACTTGTTATAAAATGCCTTAAAATAGTTAGCATTATAGTTTGATATTGAATTACATTAGTGTTTGAAGAGGTGGTCACATCAGGGTCAATATTTTTAAGAACATACTCAAGCCCATTAACTTATTTTGATGGTACACAGGTGACAATTTTAGGGGGTCTAAAGCACCAGCTCAGGTCTACAGAAAATCTATTTAACCCAAACACGTGAAGGGGCCTCAGTCCTAGCCCTGCCCATTTATCATAGAAACCGCTAGAAGATTTCAGTCACAAACTGATTTAGCTTTTAAACGTCTCTAAGCGAGAATGATGAAAGCTTAGTCGTTAGATTAGGTATGAATTCAAATATTTTGCGCTACATATATTGCTCCATCTGGATAGCATAAGTTTTATTTACAAGGTATCACCAATGACTGCCAGTCACAAAGCCAAACTAACAGGCTAAATTAGCATGCTAACCGGATGTGCGGCATTGTCATAACTATCCGTCATACAGTCTGTATAAGAAAAAGTCACAATTATTTTCCGTTAGTATTAATAAAACTCACACAGATCAAGAATGTTTTAATTATCCATTAATTATCCATTAGCTGGTTAACTCACAGTTGCTAAATCATTTTACGCCCATGTGCTTTACCCGGTTAGCATCCTTAGCATGCAGACAATTGTATGCCCGCTACAAACAATCAGATGATTGCAGACTGTGGATCTTGGCCGTGTCGCATTTGTTAACTGAATAAACACACCAGACGGTGTATTTTCCAAAGGAAAAATAGTAGATTAAGTATAAATTTACCATGATGTCAGCGGTTCTGGGCAAAGCCGTGCACGCTCACAGGAGAGGGGCTGGACAGGGAAGCGTCACGGAGGAGACGCAGCGACGTAGGGTCGTAAAAGCTGCGTTCAATGACTTCAGTGCGATATGAACCTCCTCAACTCAGGCCTATGCATCACGCATTTAAACTTTATAAAACTGTCTGAACAACAAAAATGAGCTGCAATCAAGTCAAAATTATAAATGACAAATTGCAATTGTTGCAAACTTGACATTATCTCTGGTATTGTCAATTCACTTTTACCTTTTCTATTTAAGGCCAAAATAATACAGCCTATTTATAAAAAATATTAATAAAATTATTTAATCAGAAAAAAAAAAAATTTAATCATCCAGATTTTTTATTATTGTTTAATGACTCTTATACAGAGCTTTTCAGGACACTCAGTCACGTTACAATTTGGTTAATCATTCATTCACTCCTCAGTCACACTCATGGTGGTTAGCTACACCTGTAGCCACAGCTGCCCTGGGGCAGACTGAAAAAGTGTGGCTGCCAATCTGCGCATATGACCCAACCACCACCAGTCACACAATCACAATAACACATTCATACAGGCAAGGTGGGTGAAGTGTCTTGCCTAAGGACACAACGGCAGTATGCAATGCCGGTAGCGGGGATCGAACAGCCAACCTTTGGTGTGTGGGCAACGTCTCTCCCCAACATTGTGTAGCTACTCTACTATATTTCACAAGGAAAATAAAAAGTCTACACATTTAAAAAATGACATGCAAATGGGCTATGGAAATTTATTTTATTTATTTATAAATTCATGATTTCATTGTTTCATCTATTTATTAATGCACTTATGTGATACTGTGGGCTAATACTGAGACACAGTGACAAACAAAGAGTGTACAATAACATTTCTAACATATCCATGCATTTCCAAATACAGTAGAAATACAAACTGCCTCACTTCTTCTTTGGGTTCCGTTTTCTTTTTTTTTGACCAGCAGCTTGAACTGGGAGGCAGTAGATGTGCATGGGGAACTTCCTGAAATAGCTGCTGACCCATGGCCTGTACACAAAACAAAATCCACATTTAAATATATTCCTTCATTTTTGAAAATAACCTGAAACATGTTACAGTTGGGTTGTAGTCCAAAATATTACAGAATATAACTTGACACAACACAACCACACCACCACATTATTGTTTTGATGTCATACTGTACTTTGCCACTCGCTGGTTAAGGCTGAGGTAGCTGAGGCCTTGCCATAGCAGCTTGTTCTCTTGTTGACGAAGAAATTCTGCTTCCTGCTCTCGCTCATTGTCAAGGTGCAGAGATTTTCGCAACTCTGCCTCGATGACACCCAACTGTAAAGTAGACAGAGAAGATAGTCATTACAGCTAATACAGCCTCATCTTCCAACAAGTCTACAACATTTTTGTTTTACAAAAATGAGATTTTTTACAACACTAGAGATTTTCACTGTGCACACATGCAGAAAAATGTCAGAACATTTACAGGTCAGGTCAATGGACCCTGCAGTGCAGGAAACAAATAATGCTGACTGCTTAGGGGCAGTAATATGAATATCAGAGTTGTACTGTATAGTCATTGAATGTAGTAATCCACCTACAGGGTCAGAAGCCAGTGTACACTTTGTGCTGCTTCCCAAGCCCAGACAAATGAAGAAGGTTGAATCAGGAAGGACAGCCGCTGGTTTTGAGAAATAACTATTCAAAATCAATGCATGCTACAAGGCAGATGATTTGCTGTGGCAACCCTGGAAGGGAAACCCCGAAAAAAGAACTTTCACCCCACAACTGGTACTGCATTATTCCAGCAGTATTACCAAGTCTTGAGCTGGGAAATTATCAGACTAAAAATGCTACAGTCAGTTCTTTTCACACATGACCCAGTTCTGGTAAAATGTGTTGCTGGGTAAATGGGGCTGCATGAGTAAATGGGGCTAAACCTTAACATTTTAAACCACTAGGAGGAGCAATCCCTCTCCATCATTGGAACAAGTGTTGAGTTACCTCTTCCAGCAGACTCCTGTTGTCCTCCAGCTCTCTTTGCTGCTCATACAGGGCCAGTGCTGCAGGATCAGAGAGACGCCTCTTTGCTTCAGGGTAGACCTCATTCACACTGGTTTGGTCTGGACCAGGTGCTGGCTGCTTCTGCTGTTGTGGGTTGATGGGAGGAAAAAAGCATGTACTGGAGATGGAAAGAAAGAGGTAATTTACTTCATTGCGTTGTCAACATGAGCAGTGTAACCACACAGAGGCACACATGTAAGGAGTCTGATCACAGTAAAGTATCTCTCTGCTAAAAACACGCTTTGGTGGAGAGTGACACATGCAGAAAGACTCGAGCTCAGACGCAATGTTATCAGATAGAGGGTCTGACCTAGTTTCTTACATATCATATGCAGTGATAGCTCTATAGTTTTTATTGTGAACGATGAAGGATGGGATTAGAAATAATTAAACATAAAGCAGAGATGTGTTTGCGGGCCTCACTGAAGCACAAATAAAGCTACAGTTACCTGTGCTCCCTGCTGTCAGTCTCCTCCTGAATCTGAGAGAGGTGGTGAGGGGCCAGCCGGCCCGGCATTACCTGAACACACCATCAGATACAGTATCACTTAATTACATGTGCCCAGAGACAGACGGAAGATACTTCCCTTGAGGGTAGTTTCCGTGGTGACAGGGACATCTGTCTCACTGTCAGTCTGACAGACGACACTCGCACTGAGATGGAGCACAGAAACTGAGAAGCTGAAGCTAAACCTATACTTTTTGTTTAAAGATAAACTTTAAACAACATAGTTACAGAAAATAATAACCATGCTGAAAATGTACAGAGTTCTTATTTTGAATATGTTATAGTGATATAACACTGCTAAACTGCCAAATGAATCAATAATTAAAATCATCAAAACATTAGAAATGCTGATTGTTATGTGCATATCAGTTTAGATCATATTATTCAGATAAACTTGTTTTCAGAAAGGCAAATACTTACTGTGTCCATCTCTGTCGTTCTGCTCTTTCCTCTGATACTTAACCCTTCTTTGCAGCCATGGTTTGTGACAGAAACCTAATTAGTTTGCTAAGTTTTTTGTTGCACCTCCTCCACCTGAATTAGTTATCAGTTTAAGTTCTCACAGCTCGGTTTGTCCCAGAAAATGTTACCAACAACAGCGTACACAAAAAAAAGTTTCTTGTCATTGTCCCTTATTATTATTCACATAAGGTTTAAACACCAATGTCTATTTGTACAAATGTGCAAAGAACAAACATTTTATTTGACTTGGAGATTACTATTAATTATTAAGACATAGAAGAGAGATATAGAAAATGCTTCACTGAATTAATATTAACAATTTCACAATGAAAAGTTTGTTTAAAACAAGTAACTTAACACATCATCAGTCACATTTGTACTAAATACATTATCCTCTTTTATTAGTAGGCCTTCCTACTGGTTTCAGGAATAAAATGTACAACTTGTAATGAGTTAATTTTCAGTATTTGGTGAAGTTTTGCAATTCATCTAAAAGATGAGAGAAAGAGATTGAAAAAGATTCTCTCTGGTCTAGACCACAACATATCCATACAATACAATTAGTAAACATATTTTAACACAAGAAAATACACATATACACATATAAATATGCTTCATGATAAACTTTCTGATAAGCATTTGGGCTGTGTATTTCAGTCAGTGCAGCGTCTGTAGAAGTGGAAATGGTAATCAGTAAACAGCACTCCTGCATAATGATGGTCAGTACTGCAGTCTGCCTGACCCTGAAAAAACACATATAACAAGAATAAAAATGTTGAACATCCTTAAATTAAATATATTTACATCTAAATTTACTGCATCCTCCAGCTTATAAAAAGTAGCTTATTGCATGTAATTACAGTTTTTCACTCTAAGTAGGTAAAGGAAATCTTACAGCTACAGCTGATCGGAAGTGATATGAGCTGTGATACAGACGAGCCACATGAAGAGGCCATTCATGTTCTCCCTGCAACAGAAGACACGTGCATCCAGCATTAAGCAACCCTGGCTATCATTCACACACATACAAAATTGCCAATAGCGATGAAGTAATGAAATGAAAAGCATTGAAATATGTATTTATGTGGAATATACTTTGCTCTGCTCATCTAAAAACAATCAATGTCAAAGAAATGTGGCTGAGATTAGGATGTTGTTGGGTAACCGGATCTTCTCAGATGTGAGGGAAACCTTGTCTGTTATTCATAATTCACTACAAAACTTCCTGCATTATTAACTCTAATAGTACCTTAGTTCATAAAGTGACAAACAAACAAATAATCAGCACACAGCCTATATTCAAGGCAGATGACAGATAGACGTCTTAAGCAAGTCTCCGGTTTAAAGTCACCTCTGTCTGTGACCCCCATGCAAAGTTAAAAGGTGGAGCCTGACACCATTCAGGTCATAACTTAAAAGAGAAGAAAGTGAATAAGTGATGTTAATGTTATGTTACTTGTTTAAACTAAAATTATACATTCTTACATCTTCAAGCTCCTTCAAGTTTGAGTTCCACAGGTTTTATATTTGTTTGAATTTTAGTTTCACAGCTTCTTTAACAGCCTGTTTCCTACTGTGTGACAGCCAGTATTCTCTGAAGTGGCATCTTTACCTGTGTATTTGTTGGATATCTGCTTCCAGTTACAGTGTTTATATCCAGATGAGAAGAGCAGGCCGCAGACTCATCAAATTTGCACAGATTAACCACAAGAAGCTCTGTAGAACTACACAGAAAGAGGTTTTTGTGTGTTGCACTTTTTATTGTGGTTTCATTGTGGTTTACACCTCGACTTACTTCATGAGCAGTGTGATTCTCATGTTTCCAGGCACAAACTGGCTGATGGGAACTCTGTAGACAAATCTAGTGGGCCTAAAGCATGTACCATTTTGATTGGTTAATAGCCAAAAAGTTATTAATCAAGTCATAGGGTAATCATTTTATACAATATTACTTACCCACATTCATCTCTAAGACAATATTTGTTGTCAATTATATGCTGATTCTCCTTGATCATAAAATATTGGATGGTTGTGTTTGTCCCTGAAAACAATACATATAAGGAAATAGATTTTTTTTTCCTTGCATAGTAAATAATACATTTGAATGATATTTATTTATTCAGTTTCAGCTTTTGTTGATTATGGAAAACTTACAGTCTCTAGCACTTTTGAGCAGCTGATAAAACTGTTGAATTCTCTTTTCTGCAAAAACATGGTTTGCAAAAATATAAATATTGTATCAGGCTAAGAACTGCTGGCATTTTGAAGTAGCAATGCGTAACCTTTGCCTCAGTGGCTTAAAATCAGTGGGCTACTACAGTATTACCTGTTATATTGTATTCTTCTCTCCATTCCCTGGTGTAGCTGATATTGAAACCAGTGCTGCCCCCCGGTTGTGAGGGGCAGCAGTGCACCTGGTCACAGTAAAGTAGGTCACAGAAATCCACATCTGGAGGCCAGGGCTCAGGTGGACTAGTTGGTGGCACTACAGTTACAGTTATAAAATTAAGGTTAGATATTTGCATTTACACATTATGTTGATATTAATACACAAATATGATTAAAGGTATGCACCTGTGCTACTCCAGGCAGTGCTTATTGGAGGAATCAGACTGTCATTACTAAAACAAAACAAACAAAATTCACACTCAGCATCTACAACAGTTAGTAAAACATTAGAGTTGTTCATGCTATAAGTATGTTCTTACAATGCTTGTGATTTTAGCCTCTGCTGCTATGTCTTACCTTTGACCGTGAGTGGCATCTGTGGTTTCCTCTAAAGTAACCAGATACAGAGCAGTAATAGAGATCACACTGTGCAAAGGAGACAGTTTTAAATTCGACATTGTCAGGTTTTGCATCTGTAGACATTGATAATGTGTATAGTAAGCTGCAACTTTGCACAGCAAAAGATGAAAAAGGTTTACCAAAAAGCCATAGTAACCAGCAGAGTGAAGAAACTGGCCTGGATAATTCGGCGCTGCAAACAGTGGCTATACTTGTGAGACGTGCCATCTGTCTTTGTTTTTTGAGTTTTAGATGGTACAATAGTTGGTGTTGTTGAAACACTGCTATTTTTTCTGTAAGAAAAAAACTGTGTATAATTCAGCTCCTAATTTCTTAATCTTCAAGTGCCTTGAACTGTAGATGACCTTGAACCATTTTTTTTTTCAGATTTGATAACACACAGTTACTGCAGTTGTGCAATACATGCAGTTTTATTGGGTTGTTTCGTTTTTACTCTTCAGCTTCTGTGTGTGCTTTTTCTGTGTTGATCAAATCAACTTGTGACCTGTGTGACTGACCTATGTGTGAATGGTTGGATGTAGACACCGCACCTGTGTGAACGGAGGCTGCCAGTGAGACTCTTGAGCTTGGCCAGCCGCTGGTTCCAGACCTCCAGATCTTGGATCCGTGTCTCCAGATTGTTCGTGAGCTTTGACAGCTGCTGCACTGCACCAACATTTTCCATGAAGAGCTGATCCTGAGGACACGAAAATAAAATATTTATCAATCTTTTTAAACATGTGTTTTATACTGTATTTCAGCATTCAGCATTTCAGTGTCAAGTGGGCTGTGAGTTATGAGTCAAACCTCAATGTGATGGGCATACCTTGTCCACCATAAGAAAATTGTCTATTTTCTCTCCATCTAAGCAGGTGATATCTCCAACATCCTTTACAGCAGATGGCAGGAGCTCCTTTACTTCTTGGGCTATTATACCTGACATGAAATTAAAATATTAACCTAGAGTAAAGTCTCCTCTCCACCACTGCAATAATGTGAAGGCAGAACACCTTTGTCTAGTACCTGTTTGGTGGGTTTGGTCTATTCCCATTGATGCAGCAAACTCAGGTTTATAATCAAACTCCACTATTCTCATTTGAGTGATTCTTTTGAGTTGTTGCTCTGAGTCGACCTGACAGATAAACATACAGTATATGCATTATAGTACAGTAAATATATTAGTTTTAGACATAGAAATGTGTAAATTTTTCCATTACATGACATTAAATATGTAATAAATGCACTGTATATATCAATAGTGTTGTTCATTTACGGACATCAGTTAAAGTAAAAATGGTAAAATACATTTTCTACGTGAATACTTGTGCATTGACTTGCCTCCTGTATGTTGTGCTTGGCGCGGTGGTCTGACGGTTGCACAATTGTGCCCATCACTTTGGCATTTCCACACACAACTAGTGCTTCGTCAGGTGAGTCTGTATTAATTCCCACACGGCTGTGACAGACCACAGAGTCCTGCACCATCCCTCTCTGCCACATGGTGTCTCCATCTGTCTCAAACTGACCTGGGTTAGAGGCCTGTAGAGAGATGCCCCTGTATCTTATTAATCTGCTTTTGTCTTTTAAGGTTTTGTTGTTTTAAGTTTGAACAGAGAAGTGTACAGACCCTGACAATGATTCTCTCTGACACAAAGGCAGCGAGCAGAAATGTCTCCTCCTTCACCGCAGCATACAAACCAACGACCATCTGAAAATATCTGCCCAAGTATATCTAATAAGCCTTTATGCCACATCTAGTATCTCTTCTTATATATATATATATAACTATTATTTAACTTTTTTTACCCACCTCTGGTCTGGGTTTGGTTTGCCTTTCTTTCTAATGTTATTGGCTGTTGTTTCACTGAAGTGTAGTCGCCCAAGAGTCACCTTTGTTATTTTTTTACTCGGCAGACTGACTCTGGAGGACCAATGAATCATGGGTAAAGATATATTATTTATAAAATGAGAGAAAGTGGATATTGTTTCTAGTGATTTATGTAACACATATTAGAAAATACTAATGTTATTCATTTGTTTTCCCAAAATGTTATATAAATAAAAGCTAAGATAATTTTGAGTATCTTGTACAAATATTTAAAAACACTATTTTGTTGCTTTTGTAACCTACCTGACTGGCTGAAAAGGCTTTTTGCTGCGGTCACTTTGTGACTGCTCAATAAGCACATGGTGACTGGGGTCGTCCAGCTGCAACAGTTTCAAGGTCAGTTTATGTCCATATGTTTATATTTGCAGACAGTAGATCAGTGGCTTCAATCATACCTTGATTCCAAACACCTTTATTTCAAAGTAGTTTACTTCCTGTGACCCAGTGGACGTCCTGACATATCGGGGCTCTCCACTCACTCCAATGTGAACTGTGACCTGGAAATGGTTTTTCTTCTGGCAGACAAAAGCTTCATCTACTGTAGAGTAGGTGAAGCCTTTATCTGTGTCAACATGGTAAGCAAGAGGCGATCTGTAAACACATTATCATATAAGCTTTTCAGAGTGATCACCCTACAAACATAGCTAAATAAAAATTTGTGTTTGTGATTTCTTTTAATACTCACAGTGACTGGTAGCTGCTGTCAAACAAAGTGTTCCACTGTCCTGGATGGTACTTTTCCCAGGTCAATGCGCTGTATGACCCATTACTTAAACCACACATAATGCTGCTTTCTATGTTTTCGTTGCCATTCATGTTAACTTCACTATACAGTGCTTTGATGCCAGGTGCATCTTTACAGTCTGATCGTCTCCTTTTTCTACTTTCTGGAGAACTGAAGAAGCAAAAATAAATAATACATAGAGTCCTTCCCATTCACAACCTGATATTGTCTCAATTTGTTAATCATTTAGCCATACCTTTTAAGAATTACTGTGAGAAAATATGTGAATTTATTACAGAATAAGTTATAATTTGGTAAAAAAAAAAAATGGTAGCATGTCATTTCTATTCCCCTGTCCCACTCTAGATTAGGGCTGAAATATATTAGAAAAACACACAATCTGCAATAACTATGTTGAATATTGCAATAATGATATAATTGGCAATATTTGGATATTTGTTTAAACTTAAATTCAATTGAAGCAGAAAAGCCTCTGTATTTACCAGTCAGAAAATGGTCCAAATCAAAACGCAACTAGGACTAAAATAAGGTTAAACTGAGGAATCAAGACTAAATCAGGTCTTTTCATTAAAGGCTCTGATATGACTTTGATCATTTTTACTGTGTTAACTTCTGTTAGATGGAGGACCTTATATTAATATAGATGTTGCTGTTATTGCAATATCGATAAATTGTGATATATTGTGCATTTATTGTCCAAAGGAAAGAGTCTCACCAGCTGTGTGTTGTGGAGGTAGGGGATTGTGAGTAGGATGAAGTGGGCAGACATGTTTCTTGCTCGATGCATGGAGGTGTACGTGGGGTATAGTCCTGCGAGCAGCTTCCAGAATTCAGGAGGTGCGAGTGTCCTGGTGAGCGGTGTGCGTGATGGAGGCCAGGGGGAAGAGGAGCTGGCGGGATCCCTGGTTTGATTTTTATGTTTGTTAGACCCAGGTTTCGGAGCTGTTCGTGGGTCAGCAGTTCAGAGGACTGGATGGGGGAACTCTTAAGCTGACACGAAGAAGACACATTCTCAAACATGTACTGGTTTGCCTGCTGGTTGGCCCAGTATAAATGTTCTGCAAACCAAGGTAGATTTGATTAAATTATGAAAATTTGATTTTACCGTCGTATTCTTACAGTTGTCATTGTTTTTGAATAAATATTGTGAATCTTACCTGGTATTTGTGCCGGTGAAAAGGCCTCTGAGCATGAGTCAGGAGGTGATTCAGGAAGTATGCTGAAAAAAACACAAAAAAATAAGAAATTTATTGTTAAAGTGAGTAAACAAAGAACTGTTCATCTCAGGTGTATTGTACTGTGCCTTACAAGCTGTTGGCGTCCATGTCATTGCTAAGATACTGCTCAAGGATGCTTGTATCCACAACAGCAGAACTGTCCAATACTCCACTCACATCTTGACCTTAACACACAAAAATACAACCATCTACATATAACCATTATTACAGGTGAGATAACAGATAAATGTGTGTGGCCTGTTAACCCAGTGACAAATCTAGACACGACTTGTTATGTTATACTTATTTAAACAAGTAGAGTTACGTCCATAGGTATTTGGACACTGACACAAGTTTTGTTATTTTAGCTGTTAACCAAAACATATTCAAAATACAGTTATATAATTAATATGTGCTTAAAGTGCAGACTCTCAGCTGTAATTTGAAAGTATCCACGTCCATATCAGAGAAAGGGTTTAGGAATTACAGCTCTTTAATATGTAGCTGCCTCTTTTTCAGGGGCTCGAAAGTAATTAGACAGATGAACATAACCATGAATAAAATGTTCATTTTTCATACTTTTTAAAAAATCCTTTGCAGGCAATGACTGCCTGAGGTCTGGAGCCCATAGACATCACCAAACACTGGGTTTCCTGTTTTATGATGCTTTGCCAGGCCTTTACTGCAGCTGTATTCAGTCGTTGCTTGTTTGTGGATCTGTCTGCCTTAAATTTTGTCTTAAACGGGTGAAATTTATGCCTGATTGGGCTGAGATTTGGTGATGGACTCGGCCCCTGGAGAGGAATTCACCTATTTGGCTTAAAAAACTCCTAGGCTGCTTTTGCATTATGTTCTGGGTCATTGTCCATCTGTGCTGTAGAGCGCGGTCCAATCAACTCTGCAGCATTTGGCTGAATCCGAGCAGAAATTCTATCTCTATACACTTCAGAATTCATCAGGCTGCTTCTGTCTTCTCTCACATCATCAATAAACACTAGTGACCCAGTGCCATTGTAAGTTCTGCAGGTCATGCATCTCACTGCTGCACCACATTTTACAGAAAATGTGGTGAGCTTTGGATCATGATCATTGAATATGTTTTGGTTTACAGCTAAAGAACAAAACTCGTGTCAGTGTCCAAATACTTATGGACCTAACCGTATACTTTTAAGTGTTTACTAGATTAAGTGAAATGACATCTCACCATTGAAGAACTGCTGCAGAGCCTCATTCTCCCCCACGACATGAAGTCTGGGTGCTCCAGGCTCCATGCTGCCCTGCTGGAGGCTGTGCAGCTGGGGATCATACATGGTCATATAAGTCTTTTCTTTCTTTTTCTTTTTATTGTTTATTTCATTCATTAAAAACAATTATAAAAAGTTTTACATTCAATTTAAATTTTATGAATGAAAAGGAGCAGAAAGAAGGATGAACTTATTATATCTGCCCCCTATTCACAATTTAATATTTCTAATCAAATCATAAAAGCTGTAACACAGCCACTTTTCTATTTCATTACGTAACACCTAATATAATGTAACAGAAGCTACTACTCTGCAGTCTCATACATTTTCATCATACAAAATTTGACACTTTTTTTTTTTTTATTTATTCATGGATCTAGATTTCTTGATTTCACTGTCAAGACTGTTCCATAAACAAACACCTTTGATTGAAATACATCTTCCCATTGTCACTGTTCTGAATCTGGGTGTTTTAAAAACATCAGTTCCTTTTAAATTATAAACATTTTCTCTTTTTATAAATCTGTTTTGAAGGTTCGTTGGTAAGGCTTTCTGGTGTGCCTTATACATAGTTTTCAAAATATTAAATTCTACTAATTCATTAAATTTCAGTAAGTTTAACTGTATAAATATAGGGTTTGTAGGATCCCTCTTCTGCAAGAGGAAAACTGGATTGGTATAAGTTTTACAAGCACTTCCCCATACTTCAATACAATAGGTCAGATATGGAACAATCAGTGAATTATACAATATATACAATGCATTTTGGTTTAAAGATTCTTTAACCTTACGTAAAACAGCTACAGTTTTGGCTATTTTTATTTGTACATAATCTACATGTGATTTCCATGTCAAATTGTCATCAATCATAACACCCAAAAACTTTATCTCATTTGTTCTCACTATTTCCACTCCTTCAATAGTGAAACAAACACATTTTCTTTTATTACAAAAATCATAAATTTAGTTTTAAGAATATTCAATGACAATCTATTAATATCAAACCATTTTTTAATTTTCCTAAATTCATCCTGTACAGTATCTAGACGTTGTTTTATGTGTATGTCCTGAGTAAAATAAGGTTGTATCGTCAGCAAATAAGATACATTTTACCAACTTAGTCCAATATAGGACCTCATATACTGCGCCATTAAAATACAGAAGTACTTTTGTGTGTCTTGCATAAGGTTGTTTTTTGATTAAGTAAGTTTTCAAACAATATATCCTTCTAATAAAAGATACGTATAACCAAGTAATATTGTATTAATCATTTCAATCAATAGATAAAAATGTATGTGAATGTCTGTGTTAAGTCATGACAATTGGAAAACACTGATATTATCAAGGTTGCTCTATTTCTCAACTAAAAACACACACTTTAATAACCTTACTATCAAAGTCCAATTAATATTATTCCAGGTAAAAGTCAGGCAAAAGCAGCAGACATTTTTGTTAAAACATACCTGTGTCTGTCCAAGATGGCTGACAGGGAGTCGATCAGCTCTGGTGTTTGTGAATTATCCTTGTGATTGCTGTAAAGTGTAATCCAAATTTTGACATTATTTGTACTTCACATCCTTTAGGAGTCCATCAGATTGTTGTTTTCTTTGTTTTTGTCCACTGCTGTATCAAAAGTAGCTCATTATTAAAGTATTCCTTTTTTCCCTCTGCCTGTCCGATGAACTTTGAGCTTTGAACAGGAAGAGTAAAATGCACTGACGTACCTGATGCAGGCTTTTTACCACACCTGTCTCTGGCGCGCTGCTGTGGTTTTTGCTTTATCTCTGCTCTGGCAAATATAAAGACATTATGATACAGTATCAGAAGAATGTAATATTAGGAAAGATTACTATTTCTATGGGGGAAAAAAACAAACCAAAATAATTTATACTTTTTTTTCTAATTCTATATGCAATAAGATAACAGAGTGTAAGGCAAGGCAAGTTTATTTGTATAGCACAATTCATACACAGAGCAATTCAAAGTGCTTTACAGAAAAAAGGCTAAGTACAAAACACAATTAAAACAATAAAATCAAATTTAAAGAGTATAATTAAGAATCAATTTAAAATTAAATTAAAAGAGAAGAGTGCAGATAAAACACTTTCAGTTGTCATGTGCACAGCTAAAAGGAACAGTTTTAAGTCTGGACTTGAACATTGTCAGAGTAGAGGTCTGTCTAACATCGTCAGGAAGACTGTTCCAGAGTTTAGCTGCATAAAACTGAAATGCTGCTTCACCGAGTTTAGTCCTGACTCTGGGCACCAGCAGAAGACCTGTCCCTGTGTATATTAGTACTAAAGTCGTTTGAGTCTCAGGAGTGATTTCTATAGAAGCCCAACATAATAGCAGGGCCTCAAAGGAAATATTGGATAAACCTCCTTACATGCCATTATCAAATCTAATTGTAGCTCACCTTTTTGGCCGCTGGAGGGCTGAGTCTCACTGAAGATAATACAAACATCTGCACTGTCGCCCAACAAGTTAATGAGCACTCAGTTCATTCCAGTGTAGGAGCCTCATTGTGGTAATTACTATAATTGCTTTTATCCGCTTTTTTTAACATGTTTTTATCTTTGCAATTGTTGCTTTTTATAAAGGCTCACATTTGGTGGCTTTCAAACATTTTTGTGATGTGAGGTGCACGTGCTTTTTAGCCTCGCTCATTTTTGGCATTTCATTATTAACTTTACCCTAGTATATAGTTAGGTCTCTGTTTCATTAAGTAAATTAAAGAATTTGGGCTCAACACATGAGAAGAGACAGACGCTGACTGACAGACTAGGAGCAGTATAAAAGACTGCGGGGCTTACCCAATCTTGTCCACTGTGGGCAGGGGACTTGCGCGCTTCGCTCTCTCCTTGACACAGTGTGTGGCTGCACGCGTGCTGCCTGGAAAGCGACCAAACTTCAAGAGACTTCAGAGAGGGACCACATTTAGCGTAGTCAACCAAACTTTGCACTGCATTTATTTCTCTTCCTTACTTCAAAATCAGGTGAAGTAGCGGCATAGCGTCTGGGTTTAGCAAAAGATGGAAACTATTGTTTGGTGAAGTGATCCGATTAAAGTCTGACACTTTGTTTACGTGCATAGGCGTCTTCGTGTGCATTATAAACTAATAATTGTGAGTGAGCCTTGCCAAACTGAAGAGATGCGGTGGTTTGTGGCAATGTTGGCCACAGCTGCAGTGTGCTCGGCCGGACTGAGGGGCACCACAGCCAGGGAGAAAGTGGGCAAGCATGCGTCGGTGGAGGTGAGCTCCTTGGCGGCAGTGGAGATCGTGCCCGCGGTGAACAGCAGCACCTACGGACCTCACTGTCCTGACCGCTGTCGGTGCGAGGTGGACGGGCTGCTTCACCGGGTCGACTGCTCGGACCTGGGACTCCAGGAAATACCCAGCAACATCAGCGTGTTTACGTCCTACCTGTAAGTCCAGAGCTAAGAATACCTTATGTTTTTTTTTTTTTGTTTTTTTTTTTTTGCCTTCAAACTTTCTCCCGCATGAAGCCAATGATGACTATTCACTCGAGCTCGCGCGTTTGCTCGGCGTGCTCTCGTGAGAAACCGTGCACCTGCCTCTGTCAGCGCTGTGTTGTTGTGTCCCGCCTGTGCGCGCCACGCTGGGCATAACGTTGTAAATTCTCATTTACGCTGCAGGAGCTAATCTTGCTTTAGCACACTCCCTTGTCCTTGGATATTCTTCAAAGACTTGGAGAGGTTTGCAGAGATCACCTAATAACTATGAAGAGGTCTATGTCACAAAGTAATGGTTAGTTCAGTCGTAACCTGTTTTTGTTTGTTTTGGCTATGCTGGTTTAGACATGAAAACTTTTGGTAGTTTTGGTAGATTTGGTAGTTTGGTGGACCTACGGACACTTTCCAAAAGGTGCGACAGATGCTTGCTAAATAGTGAGCCCCAAATCTTTACCTGTTCAGCCTTAGATGTCACTGTGCTCACTACTGGTGCGTTATGAGGGGCTACAAACGGGTTTTAGCTTTCAAGGACAAGTTATTTCACACATAGTGAATGATATTTTTATATTTTGTTTTATGTTGTGTTTCACAAAGCCATCAGTGTTGTAAGTAAAGGCCAAAACCAGAGTGTAATACACTGTCATTCAGTGTATAATAGCAGACAGACAGCTCAGCCTCAGACCAGGTCCATACTCAACTCCATACACAGCTGGGCAGAGAGGGAAGGGTAAAGAGTTCAAAGGTCAAATTCACTAGTCTTGGGGAATATTGTTGAAAATAAAATACTATAAACTCTATGCAAAACCTAGAAAAAAGTGGTTCTTAGGCCACCTTAGACTCATGTTGGTTACTTGGTTGTGAAGTAGTTATCGTCCCTTAGACAACTTAAGCCACTGGTTCCCAGAAATTGTCAAGGATTGTGTGTTCACAGCAGTATCCACTAGCTGTTTTATGTTTAAATCGTTTCTAAAGTGTGACACTGAAATAAATTCAAAGCCAAAGCCTTCCTCAGCAGGTGGCCCACTCTGGCAACACCATTACATCACTGTATTGTGTGTGTACCTGCCTGTCTTGGCTGCTGTCTAAAGGCAGCACAATGTCCAGGATTTAAATTTCACTCTCATTAAAGAAACTTTCTTTTCAGTAGTGTGCAGTGTGTGTGTCTGTGTCTTAGACAAACATTTAACAAAGTGCTTTCATTTGCACACACACATGCACGCTGTCACCCAAAGGTCCATTGTGTCTTTATTAAGGCTCTAATCGGGAATTCAGTCCAAAAGACTTAAACTTGAGGGAGTTTCTGTAGTTATTACGGAGTACAACATCATAGAATAATACTCCTGTATATCAACATGTGAACACAATGAATACACAAATGATACATTGTTGATCAAAAGGAAATATTTTAGTTTAAAGCCTTTCATCTTCCTTATTGATAAGCATGTGCTGTGCTTTGTCTGGATGTATGCTTTCTTTCTCTAAACAACAAATGGCCTCATGTAATGTCCCACTCTTAGACACCTGTTGCCATTAGACTGGGGTCCAAAAATTGGGCTTTTCTCAGGAAACACAGTAAGTGATCTGAGGCAGACAGACATGAGGGAGAATCAGTTTACAATCTCCTTCTGTCCATCTCTCTATTTGACTGCATCACTGTGAATACTGCCATCTGTCAATGTCTTTGTGTGTGTTTGTGTGTGTGTACACTCGCTGCATGCCTAAGCAGTGCTGTGTGACTGCTTAATGGGTCTGTCTTTCTGATTCTGATGGCACAGGAATGCTTCTTCAGTGTGAATGACTTGATGTGCATTTAAAGTATTACATTTTAGTGCCAGTGTTGTCACAAATCCAAAATCTTGATATTGCTTAGACACTCTACCTTATGCACAGCTACATGTCTTGCTTTTCAAGAGTCAGCCTACTATTGTTTAAGCAGTGGGCTCCACATAACTGGAGAGATAAACTTGTTGTGTCTTGTATTTGGGCAGCCCGTGGCCATCTAATGGACCTCGCTCATGACCTCAGGAGATATGTTGTCCACTTACCTGTTCAGGGTGTTTGAACTGTGACTGAGTAAGTAAGAGATTACTGAGCTTTGTCACGCTTCATCACGCTCCTCGTTCAATTTAGCTAACACCAGTAATGCTCTGCCAGGTGTGCTGTGATATTCCAAGAGAAACACTGACCTTGAGTGATCTTCCTCAGCTAAAAAGAGTGCACTGGCTTCCATCTTTTACAGTTTCATGTTGTGCACCGCTTAAAGAGTTATGTCTGTGTGCCTTTTTATGGGAAGGTGCAGCCCTGAAGGATTGCACAGTTGGGGTGCAAACCCCCTGTGCTTAGTTACCCCAGGAGGCCCCCATTGACCCGCCCCTCAAAGAATCATAGAAAGGCCGAAAATAGTGAAAGAAGACAGAGAGAGGCCTTGCTGTCACACAACGCCTTTGAAACTATACAACCTCTTTTCTTTTCTTTTCTTTTCTTTGGTTTGTTTTTCTGCAGCCATAGACATTTGAATAATTGCCTGATCGGTTTGAGAAAAAAATACACACTAAACAAGATTAGTTTAGTTTTGTAATTGAAGAATGTATGTCTACTTTATTTATTTTTATTTAACCATCCTTTAACCAGGAAAGTCCCATTGAGAATCACAGATCTCTTTTTCAAGGGAGTCCTGTCCTGGAGGCATCAACAACACAACACACATTTCATACAAAATACAATAAAAAGAGAAATATCAGGTAAAGACAATGAGACAAAAAGACACATTTAGAATCAGTGGCAGGTAAGGGACAAGATTTTGTAGTTTTAAGGTATAAACTGTTCCAGTTTGTAGGAGCACAACACTGAAAAGACATTTTTCTGCTCTCTGTCCTGACGCTGGGCACAGTCATTTCATTTTCATATTTCTGTAACATCTACACATAGGTAAAATGGGTCCCTCAACACACACTTCTTTGGTTATATACTGTTGCTTAGATTGTAAAATAGAAGTAATGGAGGTAATGTTTCTACTGTGCGTGTGTGTTAGCAGTTAATGTCAGTCGGCCGTAACACTTAGTCTGCAGTGGGTGAAGGAACTTTCTCTTAAAAGACGTCCAAATAAACCCTGTGCCTGGACTACCTGTTGACAATGCCCTAAAGTGACATGCGCACACACACATTAACAAGCTTTATGGAGTGTCAAGAAAAGTGCCTTAACAACTGGCATATTCAACTGCGGGCACTCCCTCCTGCAAGTGTGTGTGCGCTCATGTCTGCATTTCTGTGAGTCTTGCTTAGTTTATGGACACATAAATTTCCCAGCACATTACAACAGTTTTTTTGTTTAATAAAAATAAAACTCAGGCGTAAGTAAGGCGTAAGCTTTTATAACAGTTCCTTAATCACAAATGTGTTAATTTTTAAGCTTTGTTTTTGTTACCAGCCTTTTTCCTTCAGTTGGGTAAAATCTTGAGGAAATTAATTGGAGCAAATGTTTCTGAAAATGGAGAGGCAACGGGGTTTTTGTGTTTGTATATGAGACAGAGACAGTCTGTCTAGGTTCCTTTCAGAGCTGAGCCCTCCTGAGTGGAAAGATGCGACTCGCAGATATTATCACACCGCTGAAGTTAGACTCAGATAAGGGTCAAGCAGAAAGAAAGAGCAAGGCCACAGCTCCGAACAAACACACAAAACAACAAATATGCTGAGCCTGTGCACTCGCTGTGGGTTTGACTTTTTAACTTGTTTGTGTTCAAGTTAAATGAGCATGAAAATTATGTCATGATTGTGTTGATGTTACACAGTTACAGTAGGCGTTTGTCTGCATCTGTTCACTGCAGTGTCCAGTCTAGTGCCATCCACTTCTCTTTTGTACAAGCTCCAATTACCAAGGTTCGTACAGTCATGGAAAACATGGGAAAGTCATGGAATTTTATATTTTGATGGAAAAGTTTGGGAAATTTAAACAGTGATCTGGTCACACATTAGCCCAGTTCAGAGAGTAATAACGCCACTAACGTCTTTATACCAAATTTGTTAATACATTTGCTAAAGCACAGAGCCCTGTCTCCTGCTCTGTGATGGATGTTAAAATTTGTACTCGTCAAACTCAAAGTGAGCCTCCAGAGGAAGAAAACTAGAAACACACGTCTTCTTGGCCATGTTCTCACTGCAGGAAAACGTGATCTATATCTAATTTTTGCCAGAATATTTGAACTAAATAACTTTTGGTTTTGATAATACTTTAAGACAGGATAGATGACTACTTTATATATTTATTTACTTTTTAAAAAATATGTTCTGAACCAGTTTACCAAGCATTATTATCTTTTATTTAGTGGTGTGTAGGCTTTATGTCAGTAAAATTAATGGAAAAATATATTTCTGGGGAAAGAATCAAACAGCTTTCTTTAATTTTAATAAATTAATCTGCAGCAAAAAATATGTTTCTAATGTGCCATGTTGGGCATTTTGAATGCTATTTATTAATGTGTCTAGGAAATTTAGTCAAAAGGTTTTGGAAAAGTCATGGAAAATTCTTGATAATATGTGTATGAAGCATGACCTACTAATTTGAAGTCAAGTCATAAATGTTACAAATTGGTAGATTAGCTCTTAAGTGGCTGTTTTGGTTTGTGAATGGGTCTTGCATCAGTTAAAGGGTAACCTGCTCATCAGTTTCAACTCTGCACATATTGTTGCAAACAGAAGCCAGACCATTGATGTCTGATGTGAGGAGGGAAATGGAGGTTCATTCATGCCTCTCTTTTTTCTGTCTCCTTCCAGTAACTTCCACTCCTGTTTTTTTTTTTGTCACTCAGGTGTGTGCCTGCTTGGTCTCGCTCCGGTGTAGGCCATAAAGCCCTCTGCGTGGTCGTTTGCATTTGAGCACCTCTGCCTGACTAGATGCTCTGTTAACTGTGGTTATTGTCTATAATGCATATGTTCTTCAGTAGACAGAAGTACTCTGTGGTACAGGTATCACTGGTGGTACACAGCCTCTTTTTAGTTGTTCTTGGGAGTCCCTGTAAATGAACCATTAAACAGATTATTACAGGTGGGTCTTTGTCCTGGGATTTGTCCAGGTTTTTAAAGAGGGGTCTAGTGCTTTTTAAACTTCTTTTATCAGGGTTCGTACAGTCATGGAAAACCTGGAGAGTCATGAAAGTTTAAAATGCAATTTCCAGGCCCTGGAAACATGTTGGAATTGTATGTTTTGGTGTAAAGTTTTGGAAATTTAAACAGTCTGAGTAACATTTGACCAATAATCTGCGCCAGCCTGCCTAGATGATTACTTTATGTCTTATTTTACTTTTAAAAATGCCTTCTGAACCAACTCACCAAGCATAATTATATTTTAATCACTGATGTGTAGGCTATAAATCCATAAAATTAGTGGAATAATATATTTTCTGGTGGAAGAGCCCTAAATGTTTTCCAAATTTAACAAATTAAATTGCAGAAAAAGTTTCTAATGCACCACACTGGACATTTTGAATACTATTTGTAAGTCATTTCAGTCATTCGGCTCTTTGAAATTCAGTCAAAAGTTTTAGAAAAGTCATAGGAAAATTCTTGGTAATAAAGTGTATGAACCCTGTTTTATGGTTTAGGTCCATATTAGCAATGCATTTTGGAGGGTTTATCACCACTTTTTCTCTTTGGTGATACCCTTATTTAGTCCCAATTAGCCTTTAAGGTAGATTTTTGGACACTGAAATAGTCCTTTGAAAGGCAGATGATTTTTATAGTGGTTCTTGGTGTAAAAATTTTGAAAACCATTGGTCTATAGTATTTTTACATGATACAAATGTTAAGCGCTGTTACTGTTGATCTCTCTTGCATTAGCTTCTATTTATACTCACAATGGTTGTAAAAGCTGGGAGAATATAAACATTTCTCATTAACTGTTTGTTTTGTTTTTCTTTCAGTGATCTGAGCATGAATAATCTGACTGTGTTGTCCAGTGGAGACTTTTCCAACTTACACTTCCTGGAGGAACTGTGAGTCTCTCATATTATCACACAAATTCATTACATAGATGGGTTGTAAATAACAGCAGTGTTACAGATACAAGTAAAATTGATGCTTTTTTAGTTTTATTACATTCATTTTTCCAAAGTGAAAAACACAATCAAGAGAAACAGGTCCAACCAGAAGGAATGAAGCTAATGGTGTATCAAATGGATCTTGCATGATTTGTCTTGCATAGCGCCTTAGTCACAATTACTTTTAAATGCAAAATGTAACAGTATACAAATAAAAGATCTTGTGGTGTCTAGTGTTTGAGACAGCCCATAATGTAAATCAACTGGACTCGTAACTACTGTCTCCTCGTGGTGTTTGTGAAACTGATAAGGGGGTCTAGTATGTGATGGGCAGACTCAGGTGGGTGATACAAGTGCCTGACACGAAGCCATTTGAGCGGGCAAGGAGCTCAGGTATCTGCACAGATCTGATACAGTATGTAACTCCATCCCTCCCCAGCGAGCAGCAGTGCCATGGCATATGTGAGCAAATTCATATGATGGACTAACAACTACTGGAGACAAGATAAGACGCGGAGTGACCTGACAGAGACCCGAACATGACTCTGCTCCGGCTGCCAGCAGTGTGTGTTCAAATGTTTGTTTATGTGCGTGTGATATTTGTCGCTGCGGTGTGAGAAATGCCACTATGGTGATAGGACACCACTGAGGTACATGCGAGGTGCAACATGGACTAAGCTAAACTCTGAGTGGCCCGTAAAAACACACAGACCTGGAGCAGCCATTACAGCAGCATGTTTTCAACGGTGGTGACCCATTGGGAAGTCCATCTGTACGACACATTTACATTGCAATATGCCATGTATATGCTGGGAAGAGGTTGTAACTTAACCTGTAATTTATAACTTATTTTTACAACACATTCAGAATCAATTTCCCAGTGGTGTCATAGATTTATTATTGTTTATGGAGATTAGATTATGGAGAGCTAGTAATGCATGTTTAGCGAAAGAGGGAGTGCAACAACAGAGCCACATATAATACTATCTTATATTAACAATCTATCCCATTTTGACTCCCACATACATTTTTATAATAATAATATACTTACATTTTCTTCTTTCTTGTGTCACTAAGGCGCCTGGCTGGGAATGATCTGTCTTTCATACCAAAAGGAGCATTTATGGGTCTCTACAACCTTAAAGTCCTGTAAGTCTTATTTTTATTTTAAAGTAACCCCAAAATGCTGCAAATGTGTTTTGTTTTTGTTTTGTTTTTTGAAAAGACCATGTACTAGACTGAGCTTTTGTGTACTAGTTGAAAAACACAGTGTAAATACAAAAGTAAATTTTAGTTTGATTCTTTTTGTGCTAAGAATGCTTCAGAACAACCAGTTGAGGTTGGTCCCGGACAAGGCCTTCAACAACCTGCATAACCTTCAGTCCTTGTGAGTTACACATGCACCAAACTGCACATGCATGCTCAGGTATAGTTTCACTATAATTATTGTGTGCTATTAACCTGAGAGAAAAGGCTGTCTGCGCTACATACATTAACCAACCCCATGTATGTGTGGGTTTGTGTGTGAGTAAAGATTCCTTTCCACTAAAGAGTAAAATGAGTGCGTATTTGTGGAGATAAGGTATAAGTACTGAGACGTCTAAGGTCTCCTTTTCTCTGACTAAACTTATCTGATGGACCATTATGTGTAGCCCCATCCTACTCTTCTCCCTCTTCCTGAACAGTGGGGCTATTGTAAGGACAGACAGACTGACAACTTCTTTTGTTGTGCTGGGACACTGACCAGACCAAACAGGCACCTGTGACTTGTCCATCCTTGTTATCATTAATTATTAAACCAATTACAGAACCTGTGCGGTTGAAAAGTTCATGTTTATTTAAACACAAATCTGTCACCTCCATCTGAAAGTGCACTTGACCTTTATGTCTCATATCACTTATGGGTTTTGAAAATTGTCAAAACAACCGCAGAGCATGGTACGTTTATTAAAGAATTTGATCACATTAATGGCTGCAGCTGCTAGTGGTACACCTACTTACTGTAAGTCTTCAGCTTGGACTCATTAGAACTCTCATTTGACTAAAGAGCCTGTTGTCATGTTGAAGAGTGCTTGTGCAGCCTGCTGCTCATTCCTTTGACCTACTTGGATTCTTAATCTTTATTGGTTCCCTTGAATGGTTGCAGAGAAACATAAGGGCTGTTTGCAACAATAAATGTTTTTACATAAAAAAACATAGATAATCTTGTCTTTGTCTTGTGGTTTATTGATGTTTACGTGCTGTTGTGTATGTGGTGTAGTTATATAGTATTGTGTGGGCCACAGATAACCTCACCATGTACTTCTAGACGTCTGGATGCCAACCACATCTCCAGTGTTCCCAGTGGCTGCTTCTCTGGCCTTCGGTCCCTTCGACACCTGTGGTTAGATGACAACTCCCTCACAGAGGTCCCAGTGGAGGCTCTGAGTGAATTACCTGCTCTGCAAGCCATGACACTGGCTCTGAACCACATCAGTTATGTTCAGGACCACGCATTTAGCAAGCTAAGCCGACTGGTGGTCCTGTAAGTATACAATACAAATCAAACACAAACATTTTCTTAATTGATAAATCACTTTTATTTTGTGCTCTTGGAGCATGCCAATAACATTGTAGACTTATTCTAGAGCTATAGTCGTTTTAGTGCTTGTACTTTTGGTGGTGTGTGTGTGTAGACGGTTGCTAAGAGTTGGCTACATTAGGTTTGACTGTAGTGGCTGTCCGTCTGAATTAGCTCATTAATAACATGCAAAAATCTCTGTTTGTTCATCTGTGTGTGTGAGAATTTGTGTGATGGCATTGAGCGCGGCAGCATTGAAGTCTCCTGTCA
The DNA here is from genome assembly GCA_020698575.1 of Bostrychus sinensis. Taxonomy (NCBI): domain Eukaryota; kingdom Metazoa; phylum Chordata; class Actinopteri; order Gobiiformes; family Eleotridae; genus Bostrychus; species Bostrychus sinensis. Next base: position 11,953,288 of record CM036239.1, read on the forward strand.
TTTCTTTTGTCCAGCCGGCTTGAAGCTAATTTGCATGAAATTACCAAAAGAAAAAAAAACCTTCTTGAGGGGCCCCGAGGCCTTTTTCAGAAGACACACACACAGTCTTTGTCCGCTTCATTACTCCATCAGTCTCTCTCTCTCTCTCCCTTCAGGCATCTCAACAACAATAGGATTGTTTCCATGGGAACAAACTGCTTCCACGGACTTCACAGTTTGGAGACGCTGTAAGTTTCTGTGTTTTTGGGGAAGCACTCAAAGAGCCAGGGTTGATCTGGGGTCAGGGTAAAGGGTTACAACACGACAGAAGCACTGTTTCTGTCTGTTTTTATGTTTTAACATTTTCAAACCAAACAAGAGAAACTCAATATTTAAATATTAAGAATATACAGTTTTAAAAATAAGTTGGGACATTGCAAAAGGTAAACAAAAACAGAATGCAATGATTTCATTAACAACAGAATATAACAGTTTAGGGTAAACAACAAAGAATTTATTTTAATAATTTTTGTATTTTGTAAATAAATAAAGCAACATATATCTGAAAAATTGGGTTGAGGCAACAAAAGGCTTAATAACGAAAAGTAAAGAAAGCGTAATAATAATAAAAACAACTGCATGAGCATTTTTGCAACTAAAAGGTTTATCAGTAACAGGTCAGTAACATGGATATAAAAGGAGCATTTTAGAAAGTTAGTCTCTGGTATAAATATATAATTGAAAATATTACTTATTAAACTCTACACTAACTATTTTAATATACATATTTGGATTTTGGTGTTTGTTGTTTATTTATTAGACTTTTAGATACATTTGACACATCATTACCTTTTAAAGATGTTATTTTCATACACATACACAAAGGCCTTGCATTCATCGGGTTCATTTTTGTTCAGTGAAAGCATGTGATGAGATTTGGCTATTAGCTGGAATCAGCGCAGATTAACCCCTGTGTTTACGTTGGTGTGTGTACAATCAGAGGAATGTATGTGTGTGTATAGAAATGTTTCTGTTTTCTCAGTCAACCAGAGAGACACTTTTAAACACACAAACAGACACCGCCTTCATTTGGAAATACTTGTGTTTGTGTGTGGTTGGATGGACGCTGTGTGTGGCCCTGGCTGTAGCCTCTATGTTAATCATAATTACTATTCAGAAAGCTGTATATACCTGTACGGTCAGCAGTAATTAACCAGAGACTCATGTCCATCCCAAACTACAAACACAAACAAAACCTTGGAAAACAGAAATTAAATCAAAGATTTTTTTTTTTTGTGTGTGTAACCCAAGGACCTGACTTAGTCCTTCTTTGGACCTGGCTTAGTCCTAGTTTAGTCTAAATTTAGTCCTGGTTTAATCTTAGTTTTGTTCTGGTTTTAGGTATGGTTTAGTCCTAATTTAGTTTTTAGTTTTGTCCTGGTTGGCCTATTTCAGTTCTGGTTTAGACCAGTTTTTTGTTTTTTTTGCTGGTTTAGTCCAGATTTTTTCTTGTTTGTGTTCCTTTTTTAGACCTGGTTTAGTCCTGATTTAGACCTGGTTTAGTGCTGGTTTATTCCTGGTTTAGTTCTGGTTTTAGACCTGGATTAGTCTTGGTTTAGTTCTGGTTTAATCCTGGATAAGTTCTGGTTTTAGACCTGGTTTATTCCTGGTTTAGTTTTGGTTTTAGACCTGGTTTATTCCTGGTTTAGTTCTGGTTTTAGACCTGGTTTATTCTTGGTTTAGTTCTGGTTTTAGACCTGATTTAGGCCTGGTTTAGTCCCTGTTTTGTCCTTATTTAGTGTCACATCCATCCTGGGTTAGTCTTGATTTAGGTTTATTTTAGTCTTTGAAAGTTACTATAAATGACCATATAACTCCACGTACCACCTGCAATGTGCTCATGTACCCCTAGGGGTCCCTGTACCCCTGGTTGGGAAACACTGCCTTACAGTATTAATGTGCCTAGTTTAAAACCAAAACGTAGCACATTATATTTTTGATTGGAAATTGATCAAGCTTAGACACATACTACATTAATGACATATTACATTGTTTCATACCTAATTAACTGGACAATAAACTGCTTGCTATTTTACTTTTCAGTTGTACAGTTTACATGAATACACATTATGATTATGTTTTTATTATTATTCTTGTGCACTGGAAATCTTATTGTAGTCACACCAAAACCTCTTGTCCCTTGTAGTGATCTCACTCAATCAAACCCCACAAATTAAACTTATGTTGTACCACTTCATGGCGTAACGAATCATTCTCTGAACATGAACTTATACACTAAGAACCAGACTGAAACAATTTCAATTTAATGGTATTTTCACAGCGTGGTACAGCTGCGTGTGTGTGTGTGAGCCACCTGCATCACAGAGATGGATGAGAGCGCCTAATTGAAGCCATGTGCTGACTCAAAGAATGCTCTAGTCTCTGCTGGTGATGAAAGGGAAGAGAAAAAACAGTCATGGATTCTTTAATAAATGAAAATGATGGAAAAAACATTATGTTTAACTTCAAGCTCTCGATATCAGCGTTTACATGAAACACATGCCAGGCCCCTATTCAGTGTTCCCAGAGCTGTGTAAAGTTTTAGGAAGAACATTAAGAGATAAAGACACGGGTAACTAACCAGTGTAACCTTTGTGCCAGTCCCAAGCCTGGATAAAAGGTTGCGTCAGGAAGGGAAGTGAAGGGAAGTCGAAAGGAAAGAAGTAATATGAGGCTTTTAATGCTACTAATGGCTGACAATTCTAGTACTCTCATAAACAATGCTTAGATGCCTACACCTAAAATGGTTTAGATGACAGATTTAAACCACACTGGAATACAATTTTACCTGATAACAGCATATTAATAGTGCTTTAACAACCATTGTTTTTGTTTTTTTTCCTCAGAGATTTAAACTATAATGCTCTGATGGAGTTTCCTACAGCCATCCGCTCGCTCAGTCACCTCAAAGAGCTGTAAGTGGACATGGTTACACTTAAGGCTTATCATTAGATTGCATTATACTTGTATTATACTTATACTATGATTAAACACAATCATTCAGCTTTTAAATTGTTTTATTGTATTTTTATTTTTTTGCTGCGTAGTGGCTTTCATAGCAATAACATCCAATCTATCCCAGAGCATGCCTTCACAGGAAACCCATTGCTGACGACAATGTAGGTACCACTGACTCTCCGCAAGTCCCATACACCAAATATGCTTTGGCTTTTTACACTTAGTCTCCTTCTGTCTCTGTTTAGATTTTTCTACGACAACCCGATCCAGTCTGTTGGTCGCTCTGCTTTTCAGAACCTCCCAGAACTACGCACACTGTGAGAAAGCATCTTTTCAAAACTTGTTTAATATTGCTAAACTGATTTGTAAATGAATTTCCCTTTTAGTTCTCTGAATGGAGCTGCAAACCTCACAGAGTTGCCAGATCTAACGGGAACTGAAAGTTTAGAAAGCCTGTAGGTCTCTCACACACACACACACACAGCCCATACTACAGTAAACGTAACCCAAATGTTTGTTGCAGGGCCCAAAAACATTACCCTCAGGTTTGTTCAAAAATGACACTTCAAACCTCTATTGTAACTGATGTATGCCCCAAAACCAGACCACACAGCCACACACAGAGGAATGTTTCTCAGTGTGTTTGCTGTTGTATCAAACATCACTGTGTGCTATGACCACCGAACTTCAAATCAAACCCATGTCAATAATAAGCTGCAGTTATTATTCTGTTTGATGGACTGTAAATTTATTTTTCTGCAGTTAGCCCCAAAATCAAAAGGCTCTTTTTCTCTTGTTGTAACTCAGTTTTTCTTGTTATAATAAACACATTCACAAAGTTTATTTTCTTGTAGTTTTCCATTTAAAGCTTCTTTCTAAGGGGCTGTATGCATGAGCCATAACCTTACCCTGAACCACTAGGTGGAAATAAAAACTCCAACCAAACAAACCTTCACACATTCTTGAACTTTCTGCTTCACTGAAATTTCACTGGTTTGCACTTATGAATGATCCCTCCCAGTGTCAATAGTACAGTGTTCCCGCACAGCAGAAACGGAGCTAAAATTGGATTACTGGCACTTAAACTCGCTGGACTTTTCAACACCAAAATATGAATGTATAGATTGAGGGTAACAGTATATCATTAATATTATTTATTTTACCTTTATGGCCTAAACTATCTATCACTACATTCAGTGCCATATTTTAATGTATATAAATACTCTAAAAATACTGATTGCCAATAGCCTAAATCTTTTAGACTGCATTATGCAAAAACTGTATATTGTAAAATCTGCATTAACAGTTAAACATGAGCATGCAGTACATAAACAGAATGACTACAACTCGCCTCATTGTAGTAGGTTTCAGTCTGTTTTCAGAATATCTCTCCCGGCTCTCTCCCCCTATAATTTCTTGTCATGTTTCTAATGTCCAGTTCAATAACGCAAGTCATTTCTGTTTTTCTAGAACCATCACTGGAGCTAAGATCACCTCACTGCCTCCATCAGTTTGTGACCAACTTCTTAACCTTGAGCTGCTGTAAGTAAATACAGTAAAACAAACTTACTAAGCTAAATAGCACTCTAGTGAGTGACGTTTAAAAGTGAGCTCTGCACTGTGTTCACTGCGTTATGGATTCAACAGTAATTACTAATAATCATTGTGTCTGTCCACAGTGATCTCTCATATAATCAGCTCCAGACGCTCCCCAGCTTCTCTGGTTGTGAGAGCATCCAGAGGATGTGAGTTTTAATGTACTTTTGTTGCGTTTTGCTTTTAAGTACGTTACAGATGTTTCATTTGACACTTTCAACCTATAAAACAACATCTTTATTTAATCTGGATTTAATCTGCCTCTGGTAATTTTAACATTGTGGTAACCATGGCAACCAATAAAGTACAGCCAGCTGTGAACTGTGGGAATAATTAAAGGTTAACACGCACACACACACACACATATATATAGTTGTAGTAAATAGTTACTACATGTTTGTGTGTTCTAGTGATCTTCACCATAATGAAATACAAGAACTACAAGAAAACACCTTCCGTAGCCTGATGTCACTGCGCTCGCTGTAAGTACACACACAAGTACACAGTAAATTAGTCTGCAGAGCCAGAGCAGTGAGTCAAAGGTGCCCTCTTTAAGTATTTCCAAATGAAGACTCAGGCTCCTCCAGGTGGTCTGCTCACTGATGAGACAGGTATGATGCTGTTATATGGCACGCATTGAAAAATACTACAAACAGATCCCACATGGTGAACACACTTGAAACTCAGCCGGGAATGCAGGACTGACAAAAAGCCAAGTAGATTACAGTGTCAAATTAGACCCAATTAAAGTTAGATTAGGACATGTTCGGAGATAATGGGAGACAATAAAAAGTCTTGAATGAAACATTTAAAAACTTCTAGTGCTCTTTGACTTAACTATCCTAACCGTTTTGCTTACTTGTGTCATGATCCTAAACAATAAGCCCAGTATTTGAATGCATGTTAATCAGTAATGATGTGGTCACTAAGAGATTACTTATCAACCAAAACATAACTGAGTCAATTGTTTTTATGTAAGAAATGTATTTTTTTCCCATTTTAGTGATTTATCCTGGAACAAACTATCATCGGTGAAGCCAAACTCTTTTTATTCCCTCCCTGCTTTGACCAAACTGTGAGTTTTATCATCTAGTCTACTCTTGCATTGTATCTTTAATCCATAATCTTGATAAATATGTTACATTCATTTGCCATTTTTACTTTTTTCCCTTTCTGCAGTGATCTATCATACAATAAGATTGTTTCCCTGCCTCTGACCGGTCTGCATACTTTAACTCACCTGCGGTTGTCTGGAAACAATCAGCTAATGGAGCTAATTCCACAAGAGACTCTGCCGCGAGTCAGGTGAACTAAAACATGTAATACTGTAACTCAGGCATTAAAGGTATTTAACTAAAGACACATTTCAGCTTATGGACGCCTCACTTGCTATAACTAGAACATGAAAGAACAAACAAAAAGAAGCCTGCTGTGGTGTTGGACCAACGTAGTAGCTCCAGGGAAAGGTTACATCACCACTATCAAACTAAACAAACCAAAATATCTACTCATAAGGCTGAACAGCTTTTACTGTTTATGGTAGTGGCATTATGACTCAACACTTATCTCACATTCATACAATTTCAACTAAAGAGATTTACTTTTTAGGTGTAGATATTTTGATTAACACTAGATACAAATGAATGCTATTTGTAATGTAATTGTTGGGTCTAGTGAAACACAATTCATCAAAAGAATATTCACATTAAATGACATTCAAGATATTTTTTTGCAATGTATCCTACTGACAAGGCTGACAGTATAGGTGGTTTAAAGGTGAATTTGTTTTATTTGTCTATTGACATCTAATATAATTGTTTTGTGTATACTTATCCAAATGTAATGCTTTCTTTATATGAATGTGTTTGTGTACAGAGTGATGGAGTTACCTTATGCTTTCCAGTGCTGCGCCTTTGTCTCATGTGAGTTACAAGGAGCAGTATCATCCTGGAGAAGGGAAGAGGTGGACAGAAAAGGAGTTGATGCTTCTGGCAGGGATACTTTGTACCTCTCCAGCCAAGGTTTTACACAATCTCACATCAATACGGTAGCATTAGTAACATGGGAGTTTAACACAAGCTACAACTCCTATATTTCCTTCAGTGCTCACCAAAGTGAATCATCGACCTCCATCTAACCTCCATCTAACTCTATCCATATTATTTTGACATCTCTCTTCCTGATTTCTTATCTGCCTACCCGTCTCTAATAAAGTCCAAGAGCCTAAAAATATCTTAAAATCTGTGTCTTTGTCTAGGCCTCCTGCCTTTTCTCTATATACATGTGCACATGTCCAGACTATGTCAATCTGGCCTCTACTACGTTATCTCAGCCTTTTTGTTAAAATAGAATAAACCCTTTCTTACCACTACAACTTTCACATAGACCATCAACACCAGAAAGGGCAGGTTTTGCAAATGGCCCACAGGTGAGGAATGACTCTCCCTCTGACTCCAGCCCAGGGAAATCAGCTGATAATCTCCCCGAGTCTCATCTGCCTCAGTGGGAATATGCTGTAAACAAACCAGTTACATCAGAGTTGATAAAGTGGGATGTGTTGGATGAAGAACAAACTTTTTTTTCTTTAGATGCCTTGTTACATCCAGTTCTGCCTCCTTGTCTTTTTCTCACTGTCTCTAAACCACTGCGCTGTACATTTCCTGTCATCCCACCGTCTTTTCCACGCTCTTTGTTGCTGTGGGCTCTAACTGGACTCTCATGAACATATGTATTAATTTTGAAGACAATCGCCAGATTAGCACAAAGGAAAATAAATTCAGTTGTTAATCTGTGTTGTACTTTTCTGCAGTTGATCAGGACTGGGAGGATTTTCTGATTGAGTCTGATGATGAACCAAAATTTCACCAGACTGTCCATTGCAGCCCAACACCAGGTAAGATGTGTGTTGACTCACTTTTATAAAAATGTTTTTGAGAGGTTTTTGAAAGGGACATATTTTTTTATTTTTATTTTTATTTTTTTGTGAAATATATTCCAGGACCTTTCCGGCCCTGTCTCCATCTGCTTGGCAGCTGGCTGATCCGAGGGGGTGTGTGGTTGATTGCTGCAGTCTCATTGGTCAGCAACTGTCTTGTTGTTTCGTCTGTCTTCCTGTCCCCTGTCACATTGGCTATGCCCTCTAAGCTCCTAATTGGCTTACTGGCCCTGGTCAATGGTCTTTTGGGTGTGTGGAGCGGATGGCTGGCAGCTGTGGATGCCTGGACTTATGGCAATTTCTGGAGGTATGACAGAAAATATGTTAACATCTGATAAGAGTGGGTCTCACTGTAGAAGGATTGTTAATGTTTATGTATTTTGAATTTTGGTGAAAATAAGATAATCAAACCGATCTAATGTAAACTACGAATACACCAGATCTCGACAGGCTTATTGTGATAACCTTTGTGTGTATATGTCATAGGTATGGCACTGCATGGGAAAGCAGCAACATGTGTCAACTCAGTGGATTTTTGTACACGTTTGCATCACAGACTAGCCTCTTTCTGCTCACAGTTGCAGCACTGGAGCGGTGCTTGGCTGCCAGCCCTCGTTCCCACAAAACCGGCGGTAAGAGGTTCAACTTTACCAAGGGACAGAATAATTGTTTTAACGGTGTCTGATTTCTTGCTCTCTTTTAAAAGGTCAGTCCTCTTCTGCTCTCTCCATCCGACTAGCCATATTTTTGTGCTTCCTGTTGGGCCTGGCTGTTACACTGACTCCTCTGGTTGCTGGACACAGTAGCACCTCCCTCTGTTTGCTGCTGCCATCCTCTGCTTCATCTTCCTCCGTGGTCTTCTCAGTCTTTCTGGTGCTGCTGGACTCGCTGTGCTTCCTGCTCATGATACTGGCTTACACACACCTCTACTGCCGTACCAACAAAGCACCACCGGCCTCTGAAGAGGACGGGGCACTCACTCGACACGTGGCATGGTTGCTCTTCTCGGACTGCCTCCTCTACCTCCCAGTGGCCTTCCTCTCATTCTCCTCACTTCTTCATCTCCCAGCCGCCGGACCAGATGCCGCGAAGGCTGTGCTGCTGCTGGTGGCACCACTTCCCGCTTGTGTCAATCCACTGCTGTATCTCCTCTTTAACCCACTGGCGAGAGAGGAGTTAGCGTCCCTGGCAAAACATACCTGTGGGACAGTGACCGCACGGCTGTCCCGGGGAAATAGAGCTAGAAGAACATGCGGCCCGCTAAATTTAACACATGATGAGGACGCTGAAAAGCAGTCATGTGACTCGACCCAGGCCCTCGTGGCCATCAGAGGCATTACAGAAGAAGAAGAGGCAGAATGTGGAAAGAGGATGAGTGAAACGCAGCACACAGTACTGTTTATTGTGCCGCATCATTAATACACACGTCAAGACACATTTTTCACAATCTGTCAGACAGAAACAAATGAAAAAAAGGTAGCATGAACAGTCCTCTGACCCAGTCTACACCTGCTTAATCAAATTATATTTTATTTTGTTATCATCTGAGCCACAGAGCCTTTATTTCCCACAGTGTTAAAGAAGCTAATCTAAAATGTATCATTTGTTCCTATACTGACCCCATGTGGTTGGAGTTAGTATCTTTGGCCTTATTTTACAATGGTACAATATCATTACGTTCTTGGATCCAGACTATGTTTCAGATTCACACCAAAAACTAATAATTTCTTTCTTTGTTTTTGACTTATCTTGCTAAGATATTAACAAACCAACCAGTGCTGGAGGAAACATAAGCTCCTTGGCGGAGATAAATATCACATCACCAAAAACTAATAATTTCTTCCTTAGTTTTTGACTTATCTTACTTCTCTAAATGCTGCAAATTGAAACGTAATCTTAAATTCCCTGTAGATTTATTATTTTTGTGTGCAGGCTTCCATGTGAATGTCACTGAACATATGTTAAATATAGTGAAAATTTTATTAGATGCTATAATTTTAAAGGAACTTAAATCAATGTTAACTGGCAGTTTACACAAAAGTAGATATTGAATGGATGCCTGTAGCAAATACTGGGCATTACACAGAAAATGGGGGCGCACTAAACTCTTACAGCAAAAAGGTCATAGGATTGCCCTGCACTTTCTACCAGTGGCCAAAGCCATGCATAGGTTAATCAGTGCTTTAGAAATGGCCCATAATGAGAGAATGTGAATGTGATTGGTTGCCTGTCCATATACAGTATGTATAGTAAGTAAGTTGTACATTGTGCCTTTTGTATATAACCAGTTTTCTGTTTACATGTTTTTTTTTTACATGTTTTTGCTCTGATATTGTTATATGTACACCCTTAACTAAACCCTAATTCTGTTCCATACTGCTTATTGCGACTCTTAGAGCTCAAACTTGATTGATTGATTCACAAAATAATTAAATGAGATATATACACTTAAGCTATTACCCACAAGCATATGGTCAAACAATATCTGCTGACTACATATGATTTTACCAAAAAAACACAGCAAATGTTCAACCAAAAGTTACTGTGCAATTACTGAGTTTTTTTTACGTAGTTGTGAGTGTGTGTGAAAACTAAAGAGTCTATGTGAGTTTTGTCACCAGAACGAGTCCCAATCCTATTTTTTGGCCAAGCTTTTATGTCAGCCATTAGAAAAGAATACAAGTTGTTAACTTGTAGTGTAAGAAGAGCAAGTACCTAACCATATGCTACAACATACAGCATACACATTTTTTTAAATTTTATTTTATAATTGGTATAGTTTGCTGAAGGGTGCATACGTAATATAATAGAATATTTTGACGTATTTAATACTAAATACAGCTACTGTGACAATCCATTTTTTCTGCATGCAGATGCATCCCATATCCTTGTGGCGTGTATGAACTTTCAACCACAGGCTACATTAAACAAAATTGCAAAAAATAATTTACCAGAACATTTCATTTATGTTTTTGACAGCTGTGACAAAAATGTAAAGCTGCCAAGTTGCTTAAAAGTATGTGTTGATGTTTTCAACTTTGAATGTCCGCTGTGTGTGACAATTAAATGGCTGTACTTTTCTCGTGATCAGCACTTAAAATGACAATAAAAAACTCATTAGGATTACAACGACCCATGCCTCTATTTTTTGTTTTATTTGCGTGTTTTATTGTGTTATTAAAAGTATAAACAGACATAATCCTCAAAACATACCAATCATGTTTATGAAACTTTGAGGTGTCTGTATAACTATAGCTGCAGAACCACTGCAGAGAAATTACTCAATCACAGCATTATTTGTGAGTCATCTTTGTTCTAAAACAAGGATTAAACAATGATTTAATGAACCAACACAGAATAATGAACATGATCTTCACACATGACAAATGTCCAACTGTAGTGTGAAAGTTTGTTTTATTAAATTCATTTGTTTAGTGCCATGATTTTTGGAGTAGCTTATTTATTAACAATGGATATGGATGTTTGCATCTTAATTTACTAACTGACTTCACCCTAAAGACAATCTAAAGACAGTAGAAAAAAGTATTTTAGGATCTCCTGAACTGTCTGCAAAGAAGCAATGTGAAGATTAGCAACTAAATTAAATTGGCTACATTTCTCAATTCAAAATAGCATTTACTGGGCTGGTGAACTTAATTGATTGGTGATACATAAAATATTTGAAAAGTTAAACTTCCTTCTGATGTGTTATTGAAGTGTGAGGGATAGTTGTGCTGCACAAAATAATTTACTTTAACAACTAATAAAATAATAAATAATAATGCATTAGTTTTATAAAGTGCTTTTCGAGGCACTCAAAGTCACTTTACAGTTTGGTACATTATTCCTTCACTCCTCACTAACACATTTATACAGGCAAGGTGGGGGAAGTGTGTTGCTCAAGGACACAACAACAGTATGCAATGCTGGCAGCAGGGCTGGAACAGCCAACTTTTGGGTTAGTGGGCAAACATCTCTACCCACTGAGCTACTGCCGCCTCAGCTGATGATGATTCACCTTTAAGTCGAGAGGAAGGAATCACTGATTTAATTAACTCATGTTCTTTGAAACTTGAGTCATAAAGACTCTTGTGAAGCCTGTCCAATGTTTATTTATAGCTCCGGAAGTAAAAATTGAACACTGAATTTATGCTAGACCAATCGCACAATTACTCACAATAACCAGGGTCACCAGAGTTACATGCCTATATAGGCTAGATGTTTGTATTTTGTTTATGTTTGTTACATTCTTTCTTCTGAGGTTTTTGTAAAAAATAAATAATAAAAACACTGTTAGCATTTTATTTTACACGCATTTATCTGTATTATATTTTCTGTTAATACTGAAAATATTTGCTTATGATCAAAGACAAAGTGAAACAGACACTCATAATACATGGTTATGGTCTTCATTAAGTCTTTGGAGAAAAGTGTGTTACACTGTGTTGTAAGTTCACTTTGTTTTAATCAGGAGTTGTTTTTGCAGTGGTAAATTCATCACAAAATATGGCACCTAGTCACTAAAATATAATATGGAACCAGTTTTTGGATAAATTGCTTTAAACCACAACAATGGCTTTAATGGGATTATAATCCTTTGACATGGAAAACAATGTTGAAGTTCACTGGGTTTGAAAAGTGTTGAAGTGGAAAAAAACAAGCAAATGCTCAAAGATAATGAATGAGTCATACAGATGTTCAGAGCAGCTCGCTATGTATCATGCTGTAGCCCAATAAGGCATCTAAAACTTATAATTTAAAATGACAAACACACAGTGGCCTGTAGTGGGCTTGCACATAAACCGCTACAGCCATTCACATTTTAAGGTGATGGAGCAAGAGCAGTGGCAATGATCTGACAAACAACTGGACTCTTACTTTTTTATTTTTTTTCATTTTGTCATTGTTATGTCCATACAAAATGAACACTGATAGGATATGCCACAGGTTAAACTAGGAGAATAGTTTTATAAGTTTAAACGGTTTGTTAAAGTAAATTATCACATTTAGATCATGTAAGCCATTGGTCATACACACGTGCGTTAGGTCTACACTGCCCCCTGTTGGATGGATATTAATACTGCAGAGGCAAATCAAACATGTCTACTGGTGTTATGGACGTATTTGGCCAAAATCTGAAACAAAATACCAACAAGATTACAAACTGATAACACGTAGGGTGAATTTGGGTAATCTGTGACAATATTTGCATTTTTCGATGCCTTTTTCTAATCACTTTCTAACAGCCTGTATATACAGTATGATACTTTTCTGGAATCCTTTAAATGTTTTTAAGAACATCAAAAACAACTGGCAGAATATCATTTACAGGGAATAAATAAAAGAACTTTTTTGTGTTTTTCATGCCTTAATTTAATTTTTTATAGAAATTTGATAATGTGGGACACCTCATTTGATAATCTGAGGCACATTTATGAATAGCATTTTACCATTAAAATAAAAAGAGAATCTTTAACTAAAACATGAATATGTAAACTGTTCTTGTTTATTTTGTGCTTGCTGGGTTCAATAATTAAATGCAAATTTATTACAGATATTCAACCTATGAATGACCCATTATTACTTATCACAACATTATCTGCTGCATGAGTTTATGGAAGCACACACTGCAGCGTGCAATGGCTATTTCTTTTCAGTATACATTATATTTATGTGCACTGCATGGCTTCTTTTTATTTTGTGTTTTTGCTTGTCTGTAGATTTGGCTTTTGGGGGGCTTAGCTTGATGCATGCAATGCCATCACAAAGTGAAGTCTACATTGTTGGATGCATTGCTTCTGTAGTGACACTTAGTGCACATAAGGTACCGTTTAATGTGCCCAGGTTTAGATCACACTTTTTTGCCAGATTATTCTCAGTAAGGGCCACTGAAGCTGGCCCAGTCCCAGTAGCTTTTGGCATGAGGTTGGGTTTACCCTGGACAGTGACTAATAGCAGGGCTATAGTGCCATATTCTGTGTTATATTCCATAACCACAGTTTCTGTAAAATATTCACACCATTCACACCATTTTATGCAAACATGGATCTTTAAAATGCTATTTTGCCCTTTTTAAAGCATTACGGGAGTGTCCCAGATTACCCAAATCAAGCTGTCACTTGAAAAATGTTTTAATTTAAAAAACCTAATTCTTATTTTTACCAAATTGGTGAATTATGCTTTGCAAACATGTCACAGACATAATTAATTAATTGATGGAAACATAAACATATAAATCACAAAAATATATTCTTAAGACTATTTTTATCAAAATCCTAAGTCATTGACCATTTTCTTAATTTTCACACTGTCGCTTGTGATCAGCCTTTGCCACATAATTCTTAATTGACATTATAGCTAAGAAGTTATGTGTCATCAGATAGACAACAAGCCCAACGTTTGGTTAAAGATTTTAGGACTATATTTTGTGAGAACAGGAAATAATCACTCTGAATCATTGGTGTCCCAGATTACCCAATGTCCCAAATTCACCCTTGCCTATAGTAACATTAGTGAAGAGGTGCGTTTTTGTTTTATTACATTTAATGAGCAGCCATCAGGCACGAGGCAAATAAGAAAGAAAAAAACACCAGTATCTTTGATCACATCGCCCGGAGACAAAAACAAACTTTGACTGAAGTCTATGACTGATGGCTCAGGGCAGGTCAGCTGCAGTTTCTTGTGGGAATTCCAGGATTTGTGCATGGGAGTGTAACCTAAACCTACTTTAAAGACCATGAGAATATTTGTGGAAGAAATCGTGCTTCATATTTAAATCAGTTTAAAGCAGATTAAAATAGTTTGTTGCAAATTTTATTTTTTTTTTCCTTTCAGCTTCTCCCTTATTTGGGGTTGCCACAGCAAACCAGTCACATGGTGATTAGGCAGGGTTTTACGCTGGATGCCCTTCCTGACCCAATCAGCCACATACAGTGACTAGGGTGACCACCTCAAAAAGTACAAAAAGTGGCACAAGTTTTGTGATTTGGTGGGACAAGGTTGGACAACCCGAGAAATAAATGTCTTGATACAAATCTAACTTAACAAATTACTGAGATACAGGTTTGCTTCAGTTTAGGGCATATAAAACATATGATGTGGTATTTTTTATCACAATAACACACATTTTGCAAAGTAATGTCTTTACTGAGGCTTTATTTATTGGAATAAAAAGACGGAACAGAAAAGAATCAAAGCTCTCAGTCTGTATATTCTCAAAACAAGGAGAGCCCTTTCCTGAAACACAGGGGCAGCAACCAACACACCAATAATATATTCCAAACTATCAAAATGGGATGCCCACAAATGTTTATTCTACATTTTAGACAAGAAAAACTGACCTTAACTTGTTGTTCTTAACCTGAATCTCACTTTTTATTGGATCCACTGAGAACCAATGAAAAAGAGGGACAGTATCTTAATAAGTTGCTAATTTGAGATATCACTAATCACAAAATTAGTAAAATAATTACAGCATGCAGTAAAGATGGTGGTAGCAGTGGGTCAGTGGCCTAGTAATTACCCTACCAATTAAGCCTTAGATAAATAGTTATTCATAAACGACCTTAAAATAAGCTTGAGAACTGTTTGTGTTTGATGTACCAACATCCCCAGCAGCAAAGAGTTGTGATCTTATGTCAGTGGTTGTGACAAGCACGCCGACTCTTTCATCATGTGATTCAGCAGACAGTAAAAAAAGCAGCGAGGTGTCATTCTGCTGCTGCTTTTGAGAACAGCTCTGGGCTTTTTTTCCAAGCCCTCAGAGTGAATCATCAACTTAGACATAGACGATCTTTGGTTGCTAGCCGGCTAACTCTAACTAGCACAGAAAGACGCCATTAGTTGTGTGAAAAACAGGCTTTCTTCACGGGTAAACGGCGGGTTAGGTCACGGTTAGGAGAAATCGTCTGACACTTATGGATTAACATTAACATAATTTAGTTTCCCTTATGTTGTCGACGGGACTGTCCTCCGATTTGTAGTTGTTTTCGTGAAGTCGGAAGCCAATGTAAGCTGCGCAGGAGTTCAGTTCAGTGCAGACGGGGTTAGCATCAGCAGCAGTAGATAGATAGTTAGCATCGGAAGTCTTTTCTTTTTTTTTTTTTTTTTTTGTATTTCTGTAAATAATCAGCCTGTTATGGCGGCCGGTGGGACTGGTGGCGGAAAAACCTACTCTTTCAAGGTGGTGTTGCTCGGGGAAGGCTGTGTGGGCAAGACGTCGCTGGTGCTGCGGTATTGCGAAAACAAATTCAACGACAAACACATTACAACTCTACAGGTAAGACACACATGAAGCAGCCGACAGTAGTGCAGTGACCACCGGTGGATATTATATGTTTATGCAGAAAAACAAAGTAGGGTTGTGGTGTTTTGTTCCTGCCAGTTGTGCGTGGACGCGTGCTTTGTTGCCCAGTGAAAGTGGAGTTAGTTATTGCTAAATCCATTTGCTCTGATTGTAATAAGAGCCGCCCGTCCAGTCAGGGTTGTTCGAGGCGAATAATACGTCTAGTAGGCTTGTTTATGTCAGTGGTTTTCAACCTTTTTTTGTGTGCACCCTCTGGGCCATTTGTGATACCATGAGTACCTCCTCACTCATGTTGATGATTCTTCAAAAAGTGGTTGTATAGAACATCAGTGTGTTTTAGTACAAAGGTATTTTATATATACTTCAATGTAAATATACTTCTTTTTCCTTTTAAACTCAAATTTTAAAAACAAAAAACAAAAAAACAACAACTAAAAAAACAACAAAAAAACGCATTTAAAATAAAATAAAAATAAAAAATAAATTCACATTCAGGTCGACTTATTTAAAAATAATAAAATAAAATACAAATTTAAATCATTTTTAAAATACCTGTTTGAAACATTAAATTATGGAAAAAAAATATGCAAATATTTATTTTATTTTTATATTTTTACATTTTTATCAGTTAATGAGACACTTGAGTCTTTCATTCATAGTCAATAGTTGAGTATGAAAATATTGCAAATATTTTCTTATTGTCTTGGAAATAAACTATGAAAAATAAATACAAATGCGCCCTGCAAAGTGCTGACATACCCCTAGAGGTCCCTGTTCCCCTGGTTGGGAAACACTGGTCTATGTGAACAATGGGTTTAAAATGCAGTGCTGTGCCTAAGCAAGCTTTAATAGATTAATAGAGTATGTGTTCATAATCAAAACAATGCTGAAACGAAGTCATCTGGACTCAGTTTTGTGACTTCTTTTCATTTAACCTTGTTTTGATTGTGACAACCTGAGTGACTGGGAAGAACCTTCACAGATGTTATGCATTCCTCATGTTATGTCTGACTTCCTTCAACTCAGTCCAAAGTGAGTCTGAACTGTGGAGTCACAGGAAGGTTCAGTGTTGGTTCACTGTACACCTTCTTTAAGGCCTGAGTATTGTTTTAATTACATGGAATGTTGTAGGGCTGCTGTTGACCCAAGAAATTGTCAATCGACCAAAGTTATGTCAAGTACAGCCATTAATCGACCAAAATTGAGCAAAGGACATGTGGGGGACTTACCAGAGTCTGACACAAAAAGTGACTTTACATTAATTAGGTGATACATTATTTACAAAAGATGGATGAAAAATATATCTAAAAAACATTTATGTTATTTTAAATAAAATGAAAAATGAAAGTTATAAAGTAGTAAATTAAAGTTGATTTTTCAATGCAAAGAGCGGATGCAACTCACCGACCGATTAATCGACTAAGTGACCAAAGGCTGTCAGCCCTAAAATGATGAAACTGATTTTACAGTAAACCGTGACTTTGACAAAGTAAAGTAATTTCGAAAAATACATTTGGTTTTGTTTAAAGGAAGTCCCAAGAAAGTATAAAACTTTTTAATTAATAAAATTGATTCTCACAGCAGACCAGTTGCGCCCTATACTAAGTTGATATAAAGTTGATATCTTCTTTTTGGTGTACTTTAAGTCAAAAGTTGAGTTCATTTAAATATCTGAGAAGGTGGAGTAAAGACTTGAAGCACAACTCTGTCTGCTCCAGAGAGAGCTCTGAGAGCCAGCCAGGCTGCTTGTGTAAGCTGCTGATGCACTTGAACACCACAGAGGATGTCTCTTGCGTCATAGACCCCTCGCAAACTTGAGCTGGTGCCTGAAATCTGTTTTGTTTGTTTTTGTTTCTGGAAATAAAATCCCTCCACGGTGACGATTCTTGGAGCTGATCTGTGATTATGACTAAAATGTTCACGTTCTTCTTTGGGCCAGGACAGTTCCCAGGCTGCAGCCAAAATATGTCAATTCTTTGTGATCAGTTAACCACTTTTATTGTTTTAATGCAATCACGGTCACATGGAATACTTTACCTCTCCACAATCACATGCGACATTCAATATTGTAAACATTTTATTACTTACGACTAGGAAGCACCTTAACACTATGGAGAAAAGTAATGAATGTGTAAGAATTTGACAGTCATTATAAAATATTTAATAGTTTAGAGTAGACCGTTGTCTGTTATTATTTTCGAATTATGAGACCCTGTCTATCATGATGTCCAGTCACTTTTTATTGTAATTTTGCAAGTTAATGTGTAAAATCTCACGTAATTGTTAATTTACTTTTCTGATAAACTTAATTCAGCTATTTACCAGCCACGAGTGTGGAAAATGCTTATTATACATCCTGCTAATAGTCAGGCAGTCAAGAAATAAACTTTTTCTGACTAATGTACTTTTCTTTTTCTCATAGAATCAAATAAAGAAGTTTGCTTTTGATATTTAATGATAATTCACATTAATTTTCTGCACTATTTCATTGGGCAGGTGTGGCAGTGCAGTTTACATCATCCCTTTGTACACATATCTTTTCTCACTTCCTCACAAATAGTGGTGTGAGAAAATATTGGAAAATCTCCATATTGCAATATTTTATTTGGCGATAGATAGTGTATCAATATTTAAAAAAAAAACCATAACAATAGTTTGGTACTTCCTTTTTCTGAAAAAAATCTTATAAAAATCAAGATCAAACACTGGGTTTTGACACTATTTTGAATATTTTATAATAAGAAAATAATCCTGCAGCACTTTATTTTTTAATTAATCTATTTGGAGAATGGCAACTTTTTTGTGAAATACAGTATTCAATGTTCTGTTATTAAAATGCTGTGCATGTAGTGGTGTACTAGTGTAAAGCTGGGGTTTTCCAAAATCATATATTGTAAAAACAAAAAACGCAGTACAACACCTTAGTTACTGTACCCTGATAGCAGCTCAGTAGAGCCATTCACCCACTGGAAGGTTGGCAGACTGATCCCTGCTACCAGCATTGCATACTGCTGTTGTGTCCTTAGGCAAGGCACTTCATTCACCTTGCCTCTGGTGTATGAATGTGCTTGTTTGATTGGTGGTGGTTGGAGAGGCTGCGTGCACAGAATGGCAGCCACATATCTGTCCCAGGGCAGTGGTGGTTACAGAAGTAACTTATCACCATCAAGTGTGACTAAGGAGTAAAGGTTTAATGCACCTAATAGACTTTGAGTGTCTAGAAAGCACTATAAAAGCCAATGCATTATTAAGCATTACCATGCCAGATTCTTGCCAATACCTAACCCTTCTCACAAATATCATTGGGTGTTATGAACAGGGTGTGGCATTACAGGTAAAGTGTTGTGTTTTCTCTTGTTCACAGGCGTCCTTCCTCACAAAAAAGCTCAACATCACAGGAAAGAGAGTTAACCTGGCCATATGGGTAGGTACAAACTCTTAGGTTGTTTTAATTTTTCTACAGTTGTGCACTTACTTGATCTGTGTTGGTTCCTCTCAGGACACAGCGGGTCAGGAGCGTTTTCATGCGTTGGGTCCCATCTACTACAGAGACTCCAATGGAGCCATACTAGTGTATGACATCACAGACGAAGACTCGTTTCAAAAAGTAAGGCTTTCACTGCTTTCAACAGTGTATTGTATTTAGAAAGTTGTCAGATGCATTCATTTCAAACTGATCTTATGGTTTCCAGACATTTTTTGGCAATTGGAGCTACATAAATACAAATAACATTTTCAAATTTCATTTTGTAATATTTCTTTATTTAAAAAAAAGTTTTATAAATTAAGTTACTATAATGTTCTTCTAGATGACTACCAGACAGGTCACAGCTGAGTTTCGACTTTTGTCTGACTATAGTCAGTGTTAGATTAACAGAACTGTTGTTCTTTAAAGAGCTACGAGTCACCTGCTGTTAAGCAGATGAAAAAGATGATTGTACATACTGTAGAATAACGTAGTAGTAAACTAATACCAAGCTAAACTGAGTCTGGAGTTTTATAGTTTCATACTGCCATTTAAAAAAGTCTGCTCAAAGACAGATAAACTACTATGCCATGTAAATTGATGAAAATAAAGCTAAGCTGTTTGTTGAGGAAAGAACTTTGGAGTCAAATCAAGCTATCTTCATTTTCTTCTTTTATCTCTTTTAATTGAATAAAATAAAAAAAAATTTGTTTCAGGTGAAAAACTGGGTGAAAGAGTTGAGAAAAATGTTGGGGAATGAGATATGCTTATGTATTGTAGGTAAGTCAAAATGTTATTTTTACCTTACGTTAGCCTGTTGTTACTGTGTTTTTTTGTAAACTAATGGGTTGTTGTAAAGTAAAGAGAATGTAATATTGGTCAATGGTATGCTTAGGGATGACTTTTCTAAACAAATTCTGGAAAAGTAGCTGTAGTACTTTTTAAATGTGTTCATTATCATAATCCAGACTTACAAGCCAGTAAGCTGAAGGGAAGTGGTTAGAAATGATCATCACAGTGCAGGCCAGATTTGTTAAGTGTTATCTTTTTCACTGCAGGTAACAAAATTGATTTGGACAAAGATAGACATGTTTCAGTGGAAGAGGCGGAAAGGTAAGAGCTTCATGAGGATGAGGTTTTCATGTGAAATTGTGCTGGTTATTTAAATAGTTGTTACTTTGTTCTTGTATAGTTATGCTGAATCAGTGGGCGCCAAACATTACCACACGTCAGCCAAGTTAAATAAGGGCATCGAGGAGCTGTTTTTGGATCTCTGTAAAAGTAAGTCACACTGAAAACACAACTGCTGATGTAAAACTGTTAATGAAACTGATTTTTTGTTCACATACTAGATAGCAATAGGTTGTTTTAGTTTTCTGGTAAATATTTTGTATTTTTTCTATTTAAAAAAAGCCAATTTTGGTGCCTAAATGTTTATGTTTTCCAGGGATGATGGAGACAGCACAGGCAGAGGAGCGGTTGAAGGGAAATGGAGCCGGCCAATCAGCGTCAAATAGACGAGGAGTACAAATTGTTGACGATGAGCCACAGGCCACACCAGCTGGAGGATGCTGCTCCTCTGGCTAACAAACACATTTACATACATTTTCCTATTGTATGCTTTCACAATATCCACACACAACATATAGCACATTCTCTGTCTGGTGTTCTACTCAGAAATTCTAAAAGTATCAGCCTCTGCTGCTAAGGAGCATGGGATTTTTATTTAAATTACATTGTTCCATGTTCTCACTAATATAAGATGTATAAATTATATTGTTGATTTCTGTAATTTGTTCTATAACCGCATAACTGAGTTAAAACTAAAGCCTCAGTTGACAATATGGCTTGGACACAAAAGTCACATCAGAGATTTGTCATATTTTAGAGGGGTAAAACTTTTAATGTAAGAATATTAATATAAAGTGTATTAATAAAATTAAACCTGGATATTACAGCTCTACTCTCTCCCCACCTTGGTGACTTAAGTTGGTAAGAAGCTGTAATTCAATTCAGTTCAGCCATTTAATGATCAGCAGGATATGAAATCAAACCACAATTTTAGGGTTGAAATTCCTGCTCTGTACTTTGTTAGCAGTGATTTAAATATTGAAATAAGGACAAATTAAGTTACTCTAAGAATCTTTGCTAAAGAAAGTGCCTAAATGGCGTTTGTCATTTTATTCTCAAGCTACACAGATCAGATCAAGATTGTAAGTAGGTGCAAGTTCCTTTTCATCTGAATTACAAATTATGAGGACACACAAACATACATGGCTCATGTTTCATTAACAGTTATTAATGGATGCATGTTTGGTTTCTGTAAAACACTTCTGAAAAATAATAAAAACAACTATTATTTAATAAGTTAATGTATTGTGGAGGTGATGGAAATCTGTACTTTGTGTTCAGCATTTTTAACATCAGCATTTTTTTCTGTGCTTGTTTGAAGCCCACTTACTGTTGCCATTGACAAAAGCAAAAATGATCGAGGAAATCAGTACATGTGGTTGCAAAAGACATGTTTATTTCAGATAATTTAAAACAGTTAAAAATAATCATTACACTTTTTCAACTGTTGGAGTTTTGTAAAAAAAAATAGAACAATTATATAAATTTACCCAATGTGTGGAGGTGTCATGGACTGTCATTACTTGTCTTGTTTCAATCACTTCTCAGAACATCAATATAAAAAGTATTACAATCAGTTAGTCACTGCCAAAAGTAAAACATTCACCAAACACTTTATTTTTGCTTTATGTAAAATGCACAGTACCACAAAATGTTGTTCACATCTCCCAACAAATGTTTGCATACAATCAAACTGCCTAGAACTTTAGGCATAAAGGTAAAAAAATGTGACCTGAAAGAAAATAATATACAAAAATAGTAAAGCGTAGTCTGCTAGCTTTAAAAGTTGTCACTGGCTTAAGTGTAGACATTTTTGGCCAAATATTTGACTATGGCCATCATCCCTTTGAAGAGCCATAAGCAGCTATTAAAGTTGAATAAAAGTCAAAGTAACGTTTTGCAGCTGTTAAAGACACAATTGCCTACTGCAACTGTATACTTTACATACTGATCAAAAACACAGATACAAATACAGCAACTCTCTTCCCTAAACCTGTTCATCAGGTTTCATTGGTAAAAGACAAAAAGCCCGGCCTTTATCAAGTGCAAAGTTAATACCCTGGATAACTGGGAGGGTTGTGCAGTTCCTGGTATTTTGGGGGTGGAGGGCTGAAGACTGCAGGCACAGTGAGCATTAGTGGTGGTCTGTTGGGGTGTCGCAGCTGGTGGATCATCAGAGAGGACAAAGCCAGACCGACCAGCTGAGGAAACGCAGTATGCACCGTTACAAAATCTCCACTCAACAACAAATTGTACTTAAATTGCATTTTAGAAAATAACAATTTAAGTTGAATAATACTTACTGCCAGGGCGGCCAGAGTGAAGACAATACCAAGCATGACATCAATGATGAGCAGGACATAGTGCATCAAGATGGGGAAGCAGGTCTAAAGGCGAGAACAGCAGTAGTTAAGCCTTGGAGAATGCAGATGAAGTGCCTCTGTTCTGTTTGACAAACAGCCGTGGTTTTACTTACCTTACTGTAGATGGACTTTTCCAGGCTGTAAACCTGCATAAACACACAAGAATAAAATGACTTAACTGTACAAAACATTTGACTAAACCAGATGTGTTGTCATCACTCACGCTGTAGTTGATGGTCTTGCACTCGCCCTGCATCTTGTCCATGTCACTGCAGATGCACGAGTCAGGGATGTTGTTGCCCCAGTCACTGTAGCTGAACAGACCACAACAGTGCAGCTGCAAGACACACCACAAAAAACAAACAATGGGTTGACATTCAAAACCTCATCACCCACTTACAGCAGCAACAAAAAATCTGTAATGCTGAAAAACCAGTAAGTGATAACATTGGGAGTTTCTCATCTGTGTGCCGACATGTTTTATGCGTCTTTAGAAACCTACCTGGCTTTGCATGGCGTTGGTCATCTCCTGAAAATGTTCGGAGGCCTGGTCCAAAGGTAGATATTTGCGGAAAGCGTCATTCAGCACAGACTCCAGCTAAAACATACAGAGGCATAATTTAAGTCTTCAGTTTCATGGACCAAACACGATTATATTAACGCATGCATCAAATACCTGTGGGCGTTCAAAAGCAGTGGTGATCCCAGTACGAAGCATTATCATACTCCCAATGACCATGCAGACAAGGAACTGCATAGAAACAGAGATTAAGGCTCATAATTAGATAAAAATAAAATAAAACCAGTCAGAGTATTGAGGTACTGTAGTCTTTTGAAATAATTGTGAATCTGAAAAAGCCTTGCGATCATTGAGTCATAGTTGCACCCACACAATACAACACTTATTCTTGGGAGTTTAGGTCTTGGTGTTCTGAGCAACAAACAAAAGGCTTAAAAACAAAGGTACAAAGTGGCTTACAAGGACATGTTTACCTCAAGTTCTGTAACTTTCCACCTCTTTAAACAATTGTATTTCCTTTTAGAGAAAGTGACTACGGATGTGGCAACATTTCCTGTGCGTCAGGTTTGATCATACCCAGAGGTAGATTAGGTGTCATCATATAACAATATGTTGCCAGTGGTCGAAGAAGTACTCAATTTCTATACTTAAGTTAAAGTATAGATAAAGAGTATCACCTTAAAATTTCTACTTAAGTAAAAGTATAAAAGTACTTGCAAGTAAAAAAGTAAAAGTATTTCAGACAGACTAATGAATGTGGTAAATGTGAGAGATTTTGCTGATTCCGAATGAGATGAACAAACTGGTGCAGTAGAAGAGACTGAATCTGTCGCTGAGCTCTTCTGTCTTTATTATTCTGACATTTCTAGAGTACTACTTTACTGCATCTGTTATATTTAAGTACTGTGTGTCTACAATCAGGGCACAAGAAAAACACATGATTTTAAAACCAAAACTCCTTATACTTTGTATTTCAAACCCTCCTACTTTTTACTCCACTACTAAATGTAGTGGAGTAAAAAGTACTGATACCTGCTCTAAAATGTAAAAAAGTAAAAGTAAAAGTACCCCTTGTAAAATTTACTCATGAAAAATGTACTTAACTAAAATAACTAAGCACATTTACTTCATTACACTGTTATTGAGGGGCTACTCACAGCAACCAGAGGGCCTTTCTTCTCTTTGTGGGCCCCGTAGGCCCCCAGGATGGCGATCACCATCGTAATGCCTCCCACCACATAGAGCAGGATCAGACCGGCCGTGCGATTTTCCAGCTGCAGACAGTGGACACATGAGGCATATGAACTAATGCTGTTTTCAATATGTTGTACTTTAATAAACTGCGTGTTTTAGGGCTTACATTTTCTGCTCCATTCACGCTGGTGAAGATCTGAGCAAACAGTGCAAGGATGATAATAAGGCCTCCAACGATCTGAAACCACAAGTGCGTCATTAGAGATCACAAAGAAAAACATGATCCATTATTAAACTTTTCTGTGACAAAGGCAAGCCTGTTTTGGAATTGATTACCAGCTGTGTATGCAAAAGTTATATCATCATAATAAATGTAACGCCCTTTATCCTCTAGAGTTTGTGTTGCAGTGAGGAAACAAACTAGGGGAATTTGAGGAAGTAAAATGAAACCTTAGGCACAAAACTAGGTGCAGCAGGTAACAAAAAAACTGTGAGCCTGGAGAGGATCAGCCCGCCCCATTTAAGAAAGGATTACATTTCTTTTGGCTTTTCTTTTATGAAGAGTGAAAGGGCTTATAATAAGGTCATGTTTTTGGCAATTGCTAACAAGAAACAAGCCCTTCACAAAGACCAAAACCTTAATCATGACCTGTACAGACATGCATAGCCCAGATAACAGGAACAACTTTTTAGCCTGAAACAAAACCAACGACATTAAACACATTTTAAGTGAACTAAGGTCTTCCAATGTTGCTTCTTTTTTTAAATACATCTATGTAATCAGAACTTTCGCTTTTTTCCCCCCCCAAATAGTTTAATTAAATGAAAGTTAAAATGAAACCACACCCCCTTGGAGCAGCCGACTGCGCACTTTTTATTCCCAAAAAACCGAGACTGAAATAAAACAAAAGGACTATCGACTCACCGCGAAAAGGATGTTGAAAATGGTGAAGGTACGTTTGAGGCAAGTGTTGATATCCCCCATGTCTGCGATGTGAAGTCAAAAACACCAATACACAGACTGTATTCACCTCAGAAAGCCCTTTCGCCACAGTGACTCCACGGAAAATGTGAAGCCGTACGAAAGGGCAAGTTGCTTTAAGCTGTGGAGGAGGAGGAGCTTCCCGTCAGCGATCAAAGCCAGGACCGGGACCATGGGACAGGAAAAGAGGGGTCAGAACATTAAAAAATAATAATAATAATAAAAAATGTCTATATCAGATGCATATACTGAATTGTCAATCCGTTTGCACATCCATGAGCTAAACGTTTAGGCACGAGATAAGGATAAGGATAAGTCTGCCCAAACTCTGAGGACTCGTCTAGCAACAGGGCCTTGTTTTCAAGTCCATATATGGGCATCCGCCTACGTAACTGGGACATGGATTAAAGAGAGGTGGGCATTACTGGAACAGAAGCGGAAACTTCCCCAAGAGTGGAGTTTTGCCCCGGCAAAACACTATGACCTAAAATCCTAGAAATGAAACTGTACTCTCTTAATTTATTTTGTAATCTTTATGTATACAGGGAGCGACCAGTAAGAGTTGAAGCCGGACACTCTTTTTCATGGACGCCCTGACTTTGCACAAAAATGCTATTAGGACGACCACCTCAAAAAGTTCAAAAAGTTGTGCAATTTGGTGGGACTAGGTGGGGCGGACTCGAGAAATAAATGTTTTGACATACAAATGTAACTTACCATCTTACTGAGTTACAAGTTACTTCAGTTTAGGGCCTATAAAACAGTTTAGGGCCGCTCAAAACAAGCCAGCACCAGCTCACAGTTCTAGGAGAGACCCGAGCTGAAACACAGGGGCAGCAACAAACCAAAACAGGATGCCCACAAATATTTATTCAAAATTTTTCACAAGGAATACTGTCTTTGCCTTGTTTTTCTTAACTTGAATTTCACTTTTTATAAGATCCACTGTGCACCAATAAAAAAGTAGGACATTATCTTAATCAGTTGGACAGTGGGACAGAGGACTAAATGGCTGTACAGTAAAAAGGGGGACAGATGGGACATGGTTTGTTGAAAATTGGGACATATGAGTGTTTTTTTTTTTTTTTTTTATTGTTTTATGGGTTGCATAGAACATTAATAATGGAGAGAAAAAAACACCACTAGATGAAGAGATAAATCAAACGTGAAAAATAATTTATTAAATAATGGTGATGACAATAAAAAAAAACTAAAAAAACAAAAAAGAGATATGTGTACGGACATGGGACAAAGGGCCTAAAACTGGGACTGTCCTGGTTAAATAAGGACATCTGCTCACCAGCTCTTTAAAGAGAGACAGAGGCACACTTTGTGTCCAGTATAAGATGTCTTTCAATGTTATTCCTTTTGTGGGGGGCATAAAAACAAAAGGCCTTTTTCCCTATAGTTCTGTCGTGAGGAGTTCAGATTTCTCATATGACTAAAAAGTCATATGAGCTTTAGATCAGAAAACACGAGATATATTATGGAAGCCTCCCAACAAATGACTTGTAGGTAAACAGAAGACATTGTTGCTCTCTCCTGGCTGATAAACTTTGTCATAAAATACACAATGAAGAGTTCTGTAGTTGTGATCAGTTCTGAACCAGAGGGCTGAGTGATAAACTGCAGCCATACATTATAAGGTAGTCATATACATTATATCTCCATAATCCAAAACTGATTTAAAAAAGTGGTTTGCACAGTTTATTTTCTCAAAGCTCGCAATTCAATGAAATGAAAGCTTTAGTTCTGTAATAAAGCAAGAACTGGGATTTTGATTATTTCCTAATGTGGATTTTGTAACATGCGCCAGCCAGAAACTCAGATAGTTATAGGAGGTAATCCTTTTAATGACCATCAAGAGTATAAATAGTTATGGTTTGTCTTGCACTTTTTGAAAAAAGAATATATTTAGTTTTAGTTGCTTTCAAGGATAGTTTAAGATTTATAAGTAAGAGCTAAGATTTATAAGAATTTTGAATTTTAGTGAAATCTTCCTGAGTTCTGTTAGAGAGATAACTCGAAAACCAACTACATACACTATTATCAAATTCAGTGTTCTCTAGTTGTTTCAAAAGGATGGGATGATTTACTAAGTCCAAGGCTTTTCTTAAATCAATAAACAGTGCCGTACATTCTTGTTTAGTATCAAGTGCGGTTAAGATGTCATTTAAAACCTTAGCTGTTTCAGATGACTGGCTGCTGGTGGATGTCCCAGTGACACATGAACCTTAGCTGACCCCATCTGTGCTCCCCTGGGGAGGGAGAAACCTTTTTTGGGGGTGGTGGCTTTGGGGGACCTTTGTGGGTGGTGGGCAAACTTGCTAAATAAGTTTTGAAAAGTATCATACGTCTAAGTCCTGCCATTTTTCTCAAAAAGGCTGCAGTGCGACCTGTGGACCCTTAACCTCACCTCCTATGGACGTCCCGGGGTGAACTGGGAGGGTTCTTTTTTTAGGTGGGGCAAAAATGGGGGGAAGGGGGGTGTGATGGGGTGGGGGGGTCAACGGGGGTATATATATATATATATATATATATATATATATATATATATATATATATATATATATATATTTATATATATATATATATATATATATATATATATATATATATATATATATATATATATTTTTTTTTTTTTATTTTATTTATTTATTTTTTCTTGGTGGTGGGGGGGGGGGGGGTAAGGCCCCTGGGCTCTGAGAAACACCCAGAGTGTATCTCGACTTCCTCCGATAAAAGAAAAATAAATAGTTATATGACACTGGGGAAGAGTATTCTGGATAGGGGTCACTTAGTTTATTGAACTGTTTCGTTAAAAGAGTAAATTTTTTGTAAATGTGTATATGTTTCAAATTCACTCAAGATTTTAATTTTGGTCCAAAACTCGTGCTGCCACATGTTTCAGCAGCAGATGGCGCTCTCGTTCTTTTCATGTAGACATATGGATGATTAAGAACCTGCAGGTAGCATTATATTTGTCCATTTTATTTGGGATAGCATCACAGTTTGTGGCTAAACCCCTGGCCAATAAAAGTATCGCTGGTTTAAATGCATAAATATCAGATTCGCTCCTGTCTCTTCATAATAGGCCTACCCATTTCTATTGCATGCACCACGCCCCTCCCTCCCCTCTGCCTTCTCCACAGGCTCCTGTTGCCTGTTGGACCCCATTACACCGCTCTTCTGTCGGTCTCTGTCAGATGGACCCGTCCTCGCGGTGCTGGAAGATGAAGCTGCTGCAGAGCGCGTTTTTGTCGCTCGGCCGGGCCTCAGGGCGGTGACGAAGCCTCGCGGGGAGCCGACGGCAGCGGTCTCTAGAGCTCTCACAGCATCCTCTCCTCCTGCAGCAGCTAATTATGATACAGCATCATAGCCAATATGATGAACGCGGACAGCTTATCTAAATGCTGTGCTGCAGAGAAACAATTAGCCTAACAGAAAGGTATTTTTCGACCATTTTTCCAAAAAGGACAACCACAAGGCGTTACCATGTTTCTTTTGCTATCTTTGTTATGGACACAGCTGCTGATCACAGGTGAGCTCTAGGCTAAATATGAAAACAAATGTAGCCCACGTTTACTGCTTATTGCATTGTTTTCTACTTACCGTTTTAACGATTTACTGTCAATTTTATTAATTATACAAATCTGGCAAAATGGATTCCGGTCGGGTGTAGGGTACATGCTTAAAATAGTCCCTTGTTGTGTCTAGGGCCTGCACTGACTGGTCATTGATAATTCCCCACTATTGGTTTGTGCATTAGTGTAACTAACTTAATGATTTAGTCCCAACGTGGCTCCTGGAAGACAGAGAAGAAGCTGCTGTGAAGAGGTGTAACCATTTTTTTTTTCTATAGGGGTTATTCAGCCTTTAGCCTATTTATTATTTAAACTCAGTACTTTAAGTGGAACAAATAAAGCAAATGCCAATTAACTCATTAAAACATTTTCTGTGATAGGCTATTTAATCAGATGTTTTTTCTCATAAATGTGATGTTTATGAGGCAAAAACACCACATGTTCAACATAATCCAAGGAACTTTTGTAATGATTTTAATGTGCTTAATTAGGCATGAGTCATATCTACTTTCTTGAATTCAGTTATTAGCTTCCTTACCAATAGTTAAAAGCAAAATTAAAGACTAGTATTATTAAAATAATGATCAGGTGTTTCTTGGTGAGTGAGGTACCAAGTTGGCCTTCCTTGCGACTGCAGATTGAGAAAAGACAATGTCAGTGTCCAATCAGAGAGCTGCTCTGTGCACTGTTGTTCATAGCAACCAGGATGCAGTCGCCAGGGAGAAAAGAAGGCAAGGAGACAGACAGATGCTGTGCCCGCCCCTTAGCCACAGGAGTGCTTACAGCAGTAACTCACCACGATACAGCCACTAAGTAATAGTCCGTTGCATCACATCCAGTTGTTATTGTGAGGCAGGATGAAGCTGGCTCAGTTGTTTGCTTTTCTGCTGGGTATATAAAGCACTATTTTATATATCACATATTTATCATGGTTGGATGAGTTGCAGTGCTCTCCTGTCAGCCTGTGTTCACATTGTTAAAATAATTTGTCCTGACCCATGTTGTTTCCTGCTCAGTGTGTGTATTCCTACTGGCTGTACCTAAAACCTCCTTTCTCTGCCTCCCTTTATACTATACAACAGTGGTTCCCAACGTTTTTGGTTTGTGTACCCCTAGGACCTGACTTAGTCTTGGTTTGGACCCTGCATAGTCCTGGTTTGGACCCTGCTTAGTCCTGGTTTGGACCCTGCTTAGTCCTGGTTTGAACCCTGCTTATTTCTGGTGGTTTAGTCCTGGTTTGACCTCGTTAGACCTTGTGTAGTTTTGGTTTAGACCTGGTTTGTTGATGGTTTAGTCCTGGATGTGGAACTGGCTTCGTCCTGGTTTAGTCCTGATTTTGTCTTAGTTTTGCTCTAGTTTTAGACATGGTTTAGTCTTAGTTTAGTCCTGGCTTGATCTGGTTTAGACCTGGTTTGTTCCTAGTTTTGTCCTCGTTTTAGACGTTTTTTTTTTCATGATTGTGTTGTGGTTTAGGCCTGGTTTAGACTTGGACCTCTGCCAAACTAATAATCACTAGCAAAAATCACTGCATCCTAAGAGGCATAAGGCCCCAGAAGGGAAAGCCGAAAGGAAAGCAGTCTGTATTCTCTGTACACTGTTTTAAATAACCACTGTGGTGTTGGTATAACTTTTCATTTATCATTTGGGAACAGTAGGACATACAGTAATGCAAGAAATAGGAGTTAGATATGAACCAATTAAATTATTTGTATTAAATGTATTTGTATTTGGCAATATGACAAAAATGTTTAGGTTATGTTTAGAGCTATTTTTTTGCATTTTATAGCAGTAGTTTGCAAGGATATTTTAAAAGTCAGATATGTTTTTATGTATCTTATTGTTTTTTGCTTTGTTTTCATATTGTCTTTTTTTTTTGTCCCTTTGAAGAGTCATCCTCTGGTGATCAGGATTTGCTCCTCTTCCCTCTTCATCACTCCAGACGTTTACACCCACACCTGCGCCCTCAATACAATGTGGAGGAAAACCAAGTCCATCCTCCACAGCGCCACCATAAGGCCAGGTTAGCTAAAGGGATACCAGAGGCCCTTTTGAAATCCAGATTTCAACAGCAGCGTGGAGGACAGTGGGGCCTAAATCTGCTGGCACTACCGCACCATGAAGTAGTCCCAGAGCATATAAAGGTGTCTGCACAGCACCTTGTCACAGTGGTGAGTAATCTGCTTTAGACAGGCCTTTATTGATTTAAGAGATTCTAAATGCAATGCATTTATGTATTTTTTGTCTTCTTTAGAGGTCGACTGATATATGGGGACAATTTTTTCCTTTTTTAGTGAATCAGCAATCGGACAATTCTTTCCCTTTAATGCCGATTTTTGGTCAGGCACATGTCCAGGCAAGCATGTGACTGAAGGACCCCAACTTCCCCACCCATCTTATAGCATTTTGGGCTCTTACACTGCAGTTCATATTAAACATCCAAAAAAGCTTTATCTCAGCCCGAAAAGCTCAAAATGACAATAAAAATATTTTTGCTAATTTCTCTAGCATAGAACAAAAAATTAAAAAGCATTTGTAGCTCTCCCCAAACTCTTCTCACTGTCCAATTCTATTTGTTTGCATTTTAATAAGTATTACTAAGACAAATGAGTATATAATATTAATTTCTTTTGTAAAATTGAGAAAATCGGCTTTACATATTTTGGTACAAAAATAAAGAAAGAACTGGCAGTATTTATTGGCCATCAGCTGATAGAAAAACCATAGAAAAACCCATATCAGTCGACCTCTAGTCTTCTTTGTATTTCTGCCTTTATGGGCCTAGGATTTGTTACATTTGTGCAACTGATACATTTTTTTATTTTATGGTGATGGTCACACAATTGCTGGAG
Organism: Bostrychus sinensis; assembly: GCA_020698575.1. Classification (NCBI taxonomy): domain Eukaryota; kingdom Metazoa; phylum Chordata; class Actinopteri; order Gobiiformes; family Eleotridae; genus Bostrychus; species Bostrychus sinensis. The sequence continues at coordinate 11,985,213 of CM036239.1, forward strand.
TCTTTAGTCTTGTTTTTATTTAGCCGTAAGCCTTAATATAATTTGGAGGGTTACATAACGCGGAGGTCACAGTAAATGGTCAGTGAGTCATAGACAAGGTGTTTTTGGTTCATCTGCCATACTGGAGGAGAGAAGCTCTGCTCTTGAGTCGCTATGGCAACGCTAATCATCAGTGTTTGTGTGTTTGTGTGTGTTTGTGTGTGAGACCCACTTACCTCAACAATGGGCCTTTAGACAAACAGCAGTAACCTTCACAGTGACTTTGGACTACATTTGACAAACTGAACGAGACAGACACAATGCAACAAGTAAATTATGGTTAAATATTAGAGGCAAACATGGATGATGAGAGTGATGGTAACAGATTATGTGCTCCAGAGGCTAAAGAGTAATGTGCACTGCTTGTTCCCCGCTTGTCAGCTGCAGTCGTATTTTTTAGGGTACTGAGTCTACAAAACACAGCTATAATACAAAACACACATAAAACACAGCTATAACAGCGAAATCTGTGCTGTGTGTATGTACATATGACCATCAAATTAGTTAATGTAATAAGCCTAATAATTAAGTGGGTGAATAATCTGCGCCTTCTAATACATTTAAATTCTTCAGTTTTATGATTACTATGGTACTATATTTTCACATGTTACTAGTTTTTCCTATACCTGTTTTTACTTGGTTATTCAGCCTCACTGTCACCCTTTCATTCTTTTATGAATGTAAACATCTGTGAGGCTCACTCTTTTCTTACATAACCCCATTTGTTATTGAAGTCTATGTTAATTGACTGTGACCTGTCCCTTCAGGCTGCCACACATTACTATTCTGGCCATGTGTGAGTGAGTGGTTGGTGGTGGTCGGAGGGGCCGTTGGCGCAGATTTGTGCAGCCGCGCTTCTGTCAGTCTGCCCCAGGGGAAACTGTGGCTACAAAACGTAGCTTACCGCCACTGAGTATGGAGTGAATGAAATACCCTTTCCCTTCTGTGTAAAGCGCTTTGGGTGACTTGTGTCATAGGTAAAGCCCTATATAAATACCATTCCCATTCCCATGTCACTCGCTGACAAAAGATAAAGTGGTTTATGGAAATATCTACCTCAGAAAAGATTGCTTTGAAAGATTATTTAGATTTATTAGTTAGCAAATATTTTTTGAGACATAGTCAGAATTATTTGGAAGTTCAATGGTCGTATAGATATGTGGAATATATATTTTTTTGTAATATCTAACAATTACAGTACATATTCTAAACCAAACATTATAGACATAGAGAACTGGTCCCTCTGCTTTTCTCTCGAAGAAACCACAGAAGCGTAAATAATCATAACCTTATCTCAACCCACTTCCTCGTTTGGTGTGTGTGGTCTCACTGACTTGAATGCTGCACATGCTGCTCACGTTTTCCCTGCCGGCCAAGAAATGCAAAATATCCCAACAAAGCAATTGCTTAAAAAAAAATATATATATATATTTATTTATTTTTTTTTTTTTTGAAGTCCCTGTGTCTGATGTGTTTATAATTCATTATAGTAATGACAGGTGGTGGTGACAGTATTTAATTAACAAGATTATGCTGTTTATAGAAACTGTGTCCATTTTGTCCAGCTATACTAGATTCTTTGGTCTCATTGGCTCTTTTCTTAACTCTCCTTGTTAGCCTGGTATAGTCTGTGACCAGTGTAGAGCAGCAGAGCATCTGCAATGACTAAATGAACAAATTATTACAAATTGTTATAAAGCCTAGGCAGGTCTGCTCTTTCAGTGCTTCTAGTGATAGTAATTTGATCTGATTTTTCTTTCTGTCATATCTTTTTGAATTGGAGTCGTATATAGTCTACCATTTTATATGGTTCAACTACATTTACATAGCACTGTATTTAATGGCGTTACTTTGGTTGGTTTAATCATGCCAAAACATTGTTTGTGGGAGGCAAATAGATTATATTAGTATTTCCTACAAACACTTTTTTTGTTATTTTTTTCATGTATGTGTTGCACCTCACACCACATGTTTACGTTTTGGAAACTGTTGATTGATTTTTTTTTAGCAATTGAATCCATGACCTCTATGAGGCTCCATGGACCTCTATGGCTGAAGCTCACAGCGCTCAGACACAGAGAAAGGATATATTAGAGGTTGTTGTTGTTTTTTTCTCAGTCTGATTTTGTGTAGCCACTGCAAACAAGACAAAACATGTGGATATTGACACTGACAGCAGAGTTTTTGCCTCCCTCCATCTCAGTCTCACACTATAGGTCTATAGAGAGTCATCACATGAGCACAAGCTGCCCTGAGGGCAGTCAGCTAATTAGTGGTCATTACTCTGTGTGTGTGTGTGCGTGCATTTGTGTGTGTGTGTGTGTGTGTGCGTGTGTGTGTGCGTGTGTGTGTGCATGTGCGTGTGCAACATAAATAGCACCTGATCCTGACTGAAAGCCCAGCACCATAATGGTTTTACCTGGTCAGTAGCCAATCAGGTAGCAGGCTAAAATGTGTGCTTCTCTAAGCCAATCACACATCACAGAGCACCTAAATCAGGAAATGGAGCAAAAAAGCCCCTGCACTCTGGGAGACTGGCACTGGACTGTCTCTCTGCCTCTGACCGTGTTTAAGGCCAAGTCAATCAACAATGTATCTATGTTTACCTGGTAAGAGCATTTTTTCTAGATTATACAAACAGTAAAACGCTGCTTTTGTGTTTTTTGAACCTGTCTCTCTTTTGCCTAGTTTTTAATCCTGTGCTGACTCAGTGGTTGTGTTGTGGTTTAAGATATGCAGAATTAAATTCTAGCAATTTATTATTTCATTCTTTAAAAAAATGTATTTTCCATTGGGCACTTTCAATGTTTGGTCACCTTAGGAAATAATTTAATTTATATATTTTTCTAAACATTACAATTCTTTAGGTCTTTTAACCTGTTGTGAAGTGTAGCTTATGCTTGTTTGCAGTCTGTTAGCATGATGAACAAGCCAAAACCAGACCCAAAGGCATAATAGCATCATCTGTATGTGTTGGGCAATCTCGCTGTACTTATTGTTCCTCATATTAAATTAAGTGGCAACAGAACATGTTGTTTTAGCCATTAGCGACCAGCCGCCTACACATGAACACACGGCTAGAAGTATAGAGGTCGTTTTGTTCCAACCAGGTCTAATAATAAAAAATATCGCTTTCTGTCATTTAAAGCGGTTTAAAGAGTTCGGGATGTGATTTGTTTTGGACAAATGCAAAAACATAAAGCTTTGTGTCTGTATTTTTTCTACTGTAGCTCTTTTTGTCTTGGCTTTAGGGTGGAACTCAAACTTAGTAAACATTGTTGCGTTCGATAGCTTAATATAGAAAATACTGTAGTAGGGTTTAATACTGTAATAACAAAAATGGCAAATTTAATATCAAAACATCATGACAAATTATTCTCGTGTACATAACTGTACTCTGTCAAACTCTTAATACCTAATAACTTTTAGGTAGATACAAAAGAAAATGTATTTTTAGATGAGGGAAACCTGTCTTAACAACCTCTTTGTAAGTGAAGTGTAGTTGTGTTCATAAGTCAACAAGGTTTCCCACATTTGTTTTTCTGGGTTGTACTCTCAGTTTTCTCTTGCACTTTTAGCAGGCGCCAAACAATGAAAACAGATGGATGTGGAGGGAGTGACAGAGACAGGAGTGTCTAGACCAAACGGAGATATATCACACCATGGAGTGGAGATGTAATAACAGCTAGATGGAGAGGAATAATCTGATGAGTAGATCTGTTATTTAACGCCTGACTGTAAAAAGGTGTTGTGGCTTTTAGACTTACAGTAAAATGGGCTTGATTTACTGGTGTGTGGCGTTTTTAAGTGCAAAGGTAAAATAAAAAAGTTGTATTTTATATGCAGTGGTAGACAAAGTACTCAATTCATTACATGAGTAAAAGTATAGATCCTCCAAGTCAAATATTACTCCAATACAAGTAAAAGTTGCTAAGTCAAATTTTTAGTTGGGTTAAAGTACTGGAGTATGTGCTTTCAAAAATACTTAAGTATTCGAAGTACTTTGAAAAAACAACAACTTTTTTTTCACAATGTATTTCAAACGAGTGCAGTCAAGAATTTTGGGTAAACCATTTTCATACATTCTTAATCCTACCCTCTAAAGATGAGACGTCACACTCATTTTAGTGAGGAAATGTGGGGATTAACTTATAAAACCATAATAGATAAGATTGTTATACAGCAAAAAATGAGCCATACATTTTATAAATAAGGCTGGGTTTTATGATCATACTAATAAATGATTTTTAAATTGGTTTATTATAGAATTGTGAAAATAATGTTCAAAGCAAAAGCTAAGTCACTTCCAGATTGTGTCCAGAGCTTCATTTTAGCTCCTGAGAGCAAATATGAGCTGAGAGATGTGTACATGTACTTGACAAAATATCTTAAAGTATAAATTACAACTCGTAAATATTAATCTTTAGGGAGTAAGTCAGTTGTCTTTTAGTTTTAAGACAATTTCTCTGCAGAAGTTACTTTTGCTTTTTTAGAAATGCAGTAAAAAATGAGTATAGAAATTAGTAAAAAGTATTATATTTATCTTTTAGATATAGTGGACTAAAAATATTACTCAAGTAAAGTACAGATTCTTAAAAACTATACTTAAGCACAGTACTCAAGTAAATTAACTTTACTGTCCACCACTGTTTAGATGCCATTAATAGTTCAGATGTATTCAGCATTGGTCATCCTTTGTTCAGACATTTTTAGAGTGCATTTGCATTTGTATCATAGCTAACAAAATATGTAGCTTATTTCTTTTTGTGAAGTGCTAATTGTTTTTTTTGTTTTTTGTTTTTGTTTTTTTGTCTCTCTTCTTGTCAGTACTTGGCTGCGGATGTGAGGAGGCTGAACATCAGTCTTCTACGTTGGTTTCGAGAAGGAGTAGCTGCAGCTTTGGGCGTTCCTGTCAGAGATGTACACATCAACCGTCTCAATGTAAGAAACTCAATATTTTAGTTTTATTTTTTCCTTTCTCCTCCTATGTTAACTTATGTGGCTGTAATTTACAGGAAGAGAAGAATGGCATCGAGCTCTTTGTGTCCTCTGATAGGCTGGGGATCTTGGAGCCCCGCCCAGCTGAAGAAGTCATCCAATCACTGAATGTCAGGATCCTCCACCGCCACCTGGGGCACTTCGGCATCACCGAGGTCTCCTCTGAGGTGAGTATGCGGTGATGGTCTCCTGGACAATCGCAGTGTGCCAGCACCCATAGAGTCAGACTGCGAGGATGGATGGGAACTAAAGTGCAAAGTGCTGCTTCTAAAACTTTAATGGGACGGTTAAAGATCCATCGATCACTCTGAGGTAGCACACAGACGCTTTATACATTCTGGTAAATGTAATTACTTCCACTTCCTCACCAGATAAATGTAAGAGTTCTCCTGTAACAATATTATAGTAACAAATCCCAGACTCTTAATGTGCAAGTAAAGAATAGATAAATGCATTGAGAAGTCGGTACTACTTAAGACTCTAATGACACTATAATTTAAGAAGGGTATATCACTCTTGATATTTGTTTTTAAGCCCTCTGTTTTCTGTCTTTTCCATTTATTTAAATAACTGGATGAGAAACCCATTTCCAGATTTGCATAAAACAAAATAGTAACAAGTATTGCTTATTTACAGAGTGGCATGAACACCTAAATGTCATATCATCACATACAATATGTACATTTTTTTTTACTTTTTAGTCTTCTTTTTTTATTCATTATACAGTATATTGAATGCATTATTCAGCTGTCGATGACAAACCCTGCTGTCCCTGAACCTTTTGTCCCATATAATGCTGACTCAATGTATATGGGTTACAATATTCAATTAATCTTTTGAAATGTCATCAACTCATTGTTTATATAGCCCTGTAGTATGCTTTTGTTTATACGTACAGATTTACTATGACGAAATACAAAAGGCACTAGAAGTTTTTAGGTCTCTCTCCTTCTGTACTGCACATCACTCATTCAAATATAATACATTTTTACATAGGTAATATCTATGCCTGAATAGTGAGTTTGTTGATAGCTTTATTTCATGTCTCGTTGCAGAAAAACGTTCTCCAGGGCCAGCAGAGAGACCACGCGTGGAGCAGAGAGGGGTTTTATGCCGTCTTTCTCTTCTTCACCATATTTGTCATCGTCATCACCTGCTTGATGGTAACAGTCACATATAACACGAGAAACACACACTGAAATAATACATTTTCTCTTTTAGTTGTCCTTATGCTGTATGCTGATGATGGTTAAAAAGAGTGACCATTCTGACTTGATGCAGCACTTGGCAGCTAAACCTTTTCACCTCGGCTGCCCAGATTGGCTAAGACTATCAGCGGCCATTAGAGTATTTGTGGCACTGGTCAAAGGGCACTGTGTCCCGACAGACGTCACCTTATTTATTACCAGAATACAAATCTCTGAACTGTTACAGGCCAGTGTGTTTGAGCTTATTTTTTACCACAAAATTATGCAAAATATTGTAATAAATAAAACGTGCAGGCATACAATAGGTTAAAAATGCAAAAGGTTTAAACCAGGGGTCACCAACGAGGTGCCCACGAGCACCAGGTAGCCCTTCTGATGGTGCCCGCGAGGGATATTTATAAATAGTGACTACTGCAGTGTTTTAGTCATAATTTTTTTTTTTTTTACTTGTTTTCTTGTTTAATTACAAGATTATTTTTATAAACATTATCATTAATGCAAAGCAAGCAATCATACAATCCTAGTGTCATTTGAAAGGCATGTCAAGACTTTAATATAGAGGATTATTTTGTACAAGTAGCTCTCAGTACAAATTCTTATCTTTTGGGTAGCCCTCAAACCCAAAAAGGTTGGAGACCCTTGGTTTAAACAAACAAGAAAACCTTTAACTATTTCGTCCACCAGAGGGAGCACTTACTATGAATTATACAGTGTAGGTTCTAACTTTTGCTCTTGGGTGACATCTACTGACTCATCTCAATGTCAACACTATAGGTTGTCTACTAAATCACAGTTTGTCACATCTCTAAAAGAGCAGGTTTATTTTTTTTGGGATTAATATTAGAGATAGAAAAAGAAAAAACAAAAGGGAATAAAGGGAGTTTCGAGGCTGTCTTAAAAAAACAAACAACAAAGGAAAGACCAGGAAAAATCCAAGAACAGTCAATCAAAAGGCAGGATTACATCTTATGAGCCACTGTTGGTTTTCATTATAATAGTAGCGATGTTCATTATTATTATTATTATTATTGTTATTGTTAATATTAGTGATAATAATAATAGTCTATAATTATTATCAATATTGTCCTGCGTTTTGAGTTCCACAGTCAACTATTACATATTAAAAAGCCATTTATATGCTGCAAGAACCTGTCCCACTTCAGGAGCAGTGTTATAACAAGTTGTGTATTGTGCCTCTGTTTGGATTTTAGGTTTTGTACCGACTTAAAGAGAAGGTTCAGATTTCTCAGAGACAGGTGAAGGCCCCTCATCCCGACTACAGGCCAACGCAAAGTGAACATCCAGGCTCGCCTCAGAGCTCCGCAAAGGTCACCAAGGTCAGCAGTCGCATCCTTTCTCTTTATATGTTTCTACACAAAGCTATGTTATATACCTTATTATTTTGAACATGTTTTTTTTTTAGGCTGTGACGACAGGAAGCATGGTCCAGGCTGAGCTTCCTCCTTCCATAGCCACGCCCATTCCCCAGCAGCAGCCAATCACAGCCTGTCGTCGTCTCGTGCCTCCTGCCATTCCTATACCAAGGTAATTTCATTGTCAAATAGCGATACCCATCTTTAACATAAATCAATATCTTAATTAAGACTGGATGTATGTTTTCTTAGCCCCGCACCTGTTGCAGTTGTCAGAAGTGTGGAAAACGGCCCGGGATCGGCTAATAACGAGTTGAAACCCTGTCCATCCCCCTTCAGGATGAAACCTGCAGCGGGACTTCAAGAGAGGTGAGGACACTGAGATTAATGTTCAAACAGTGCCCTTTGCTTTTTGATCTGAGTGAATAAGAAGAACGGACCTGTCTGTAAAAATAACATTAAATACTCTTAAATAAGCTGATTGCGTGAGCCCCCACTTTAAGCTAAAATAGGCCACCCCTTTTTAGGAAATGTATTCCAATATATTTACTTTTTTTACAACAATATGAACATTTCTTAAGAGAAACAGTGAAAATACACTTAATTTTAAACAAATTAGTGACATATTTATGCTGTAAAGATGTTTGTAGCGTCATACGTCCACACAGGTTCAAACAAATGTAAGCTCTTCATGCTCACACACAAAAGATGTGATTGTATAATAAATGTATTCAAAACATATTTCATTTAATATAGTTATTATTTAATGAATTTAGAGGTGGATAGAGGTGAGATTTACAAAATGTCAAGCCATGAAAGAAGTACAATCAGAGGCTTGCAAATAAAGGGAGCATGTGGAGAAAGCACTGGCAATGTTGGCAAAAATCATATATATAAAATCATATAATCATTATTTGAGGCAAATATTCTCATTCAAAATGACTTTAAATCTTTATGGTTTCTTCTGCCTGACTGAACGTAGGGCCCTAGACAGTGTGTGCTAAATGGTGTACATTTACTGTGCAGGGCGTGAGCTGGAGAACTGGCTCAATAACCATCTGCATCTGGACTTTTATTGCTTATATAGTGTAGAAAAAATTAAAACTTGGAGCTTAGACCCCAGCAGGAAGAGAAGTTGTGCGGTACATTAAAGGAGGACAGATCTCTGCCTGGAGAAAAGAATCTGGTGTGGCAGAGAAGATTATTGATTTTTATTATTGACAGTTTAACCACAACAAAATATATTTACCTTGAATAGAAATATTGCAACTGGCAGTAAGTTATTTTCTAATGCTTGTAGTTGTTCAATGTATGAGAAAAACATACAGGCCCTAATATGTCAAGCAACTTAAAGCTACAAGTGAAACAAATTTGTCTGAGGTTTGATTGGATTTGCTTTTTAGTTCCTTTTTTGCCTTTGTCTGCTAATTTAGGGTTCTTCCATTTCATTTGAAACAGCTGTATATTATAAAAAGTGGTCCAACTATAGTTTGACCTTACGTAATAAGTTGGCCACACTGTGTATAGAAGGAATAGTGCTGTATTTGTGTGTCCTGAAGTTTATAGTACAGTGCTGCCCTCCGATTGTTTGAAATAAGATTAAAGCACAGTAGACCTTTGGTGTCGGTGGTAATAAGAAAGGCTTTGAACCGAGGTGCAAGATATCAGCACTTTGTCTTTACATTCAGGAAGCCAAGTACTAGCGGTGTATTTTCTGATTTATCTTGCACCATCCATCAAAGCTGCTGTACGTGTCCTTGGACCAATGTTTATTCTGTATATGAAGAGAGCCACACTTCCTCAGACTGTATGTGTTTCTTCCCTTTAGAGGTCAGTGTCTGGAAATATATGAACTGAAATGTTCCCAAGATGAATGGTACAACTTCACTTCAAGAATCTCTTTCCATGTTTATACATTTTGGAGCCGGCTTCCTCCAATTCATAGTAACTACAAATCAGTGTTCAGATTTTTAGAAAGCACTATCTGTTTTTATGATCGACAGTAACATCTCAATTGTCAGAATTGGAAAGTAACTAGATAGTTTAAGTAATTTACTTACTACATAGGGAAAAAAATCTTTCTGAGTACATTTTCTGAAGCACACTTTTACTTTTGCGTACATACATTTAAAAAAAATTCACTCAAGTAAATTTTTTTGTAGAATCTCTTCATGAGAAAACGTTTTTTGACTTCTGTAACAAAGTGGGCAGTAGTAGTTGCTGTAATAGCTGTAGCTGTTGCAACAGTAGTATTAGTAGTAGTATTATAGGTAGGAAGCAGTTTATTGTCCCCATAAGGAAATTGGTTTGCAGTGTGTAAAAACATTTACAATATAAGACAAAATGTTTCCAGACTAAGCTCATTACGTACAGTGTATTCAACATCCAACATAAAATCAAGTAGAAAAACAGGCTTTGACCAGGCCACACCGTTACTAAGAGGTAATTTCAAAGATCACCTTTCATACATTTTATACTATAAAAAAATTTAGCTTGATAGAAAATACATTTTTAATTATAAAAAAACTCTAAAATTGCGAATGTACAATAGATTTTGCCCAGTACAGACCAGCTGAACACAGATAAATAGTTTATTATTAAGAAATTAGATAGACTTAAATATATATTTAATGAACCAATTACCTGTGGGACAAATGATTGTCTGGTTCTATTTTTGCTGATGGCTGAATATTGATACCTACGTCCTAACGGGAGCAGCTCAAATACATTAAAACCGAGTGTTTTGGATCTGAAAACATTTTCTCTGCTTTGTTCTTAGATCGATCTGAGTAAATGTCCTGCAAATGTAGTTGTATTATAGTAGTAGTAATCAAAGTAGTAGCAGTAGTGGTAGTAGCAGCAGCAAGTACTTTCTACCCAATATTGTTTTACTTTTACTCAAGTGATAAGATTGTTGATTGAGTACTTAATATTGAAGTAACAGTACTTTTACTTAAGTATATATAAGGAGTATTTCTTTCATCTTTATCAACTGGTTACTGTACATTTTGAAATCCCCAATCAATCAGTCAGTCCGCTTCACTGAGCGCCCATCCATTTGCATACAGTCACACAGCAAGTAAAAATAATACCCAGCCACAAGAGAGAGCAATACAGCAAAGGTTAAAAGAAAACTAGTGTAACTACTTTCACTAGTGAAACCCCAGGGGCACTCAGCTGAGGGTATGGGGAATTAGATAATTACTAGGGCTGGGTACCGTTTTTCGATATCCAGTACTTAAACAATACCAGTACTATGGTTTGCTAATTAATCTTCTACAATTATAAAATGCAATAATATTGAATAAAAGACCAATTTTTGGAGCAGAATTCTTAGCTGAAAGTTAGAACCAGTAGTTTGTATGATTTATTCTGTGTTATTTCTTTGATTCATACATGCAAAGGAATATTAAAGGTCCCATGATGTATTGAAACTGTGTATGGAATAAAACTTTTTTTTTTTCAATTCCGGTAGTATTGTAACTTTTCTTTTGTTAACACAAAGGTATCGTTTAATGGTACCCAGCTTTAATAATTACAGATAACATCAACACAACTGGAAATTTCTGTTGTAAAGTCTAGTACTTTATATAATTTTTTTATTTTCCTTAGTGGTAAATGAATGTAATACTTTATATTATTGTTTATATTTTATTTATTAAGGCAGGCAGATTTTTTATTGTATACATTTTTATATTCTGAATTTGAGTTTAAAAGAAATTAATACAAGACACAAAAGGTAGGGAACTTAACCACTGCTTTAAGAGGCCTGTGAGTGTTGGAATAGAAGCGTTCTTCAGTCTGTTTGTCCTACAGTACACATACTATAGTACACATACTACAGTACACATGCTACAGTACACATACTACAGTACACATACTACAGTACACATGCTACAGTACACATACTACAGTACACATGCTACAGTACACATGCTACAGTACACATACTACAGTACACATACTACAGTACACATACTACAGTGCACATGCTACAGTGCACATGCTACAGTACACATACTACAGTACACATACTACAGTACACATGCTACAGTACACATACTACAGTACACATGCTACAGTACACATGCTACAGTACACATGCTACAGTACACATGCTACAGTACACATGCTACAGTACACATGCTACAGTACACATACTACAGTACACATGCTACAGTACACATGCTACAGTACACATGCTACAGTACACATGCTACAGTACACATGCTACAGTACACATGCTACAGTACACATGCTACAGTACACATACTACAGTACACATACTACAGTACACATACTATAATACACATACTACAGTACACATACTACAGTACACATACTACAGTACACATACTATAATACACATACTACAGTACACATACTACAGTACACATACTACAGTACACATACTATAATACACATACTACAGTACACATACTACAGTACACATACTACAGTACACATACTACAGTACACATACTACAGTACACATACTACAGTACACATACTATAATACACATACTACAGTACACATACTACAGTACACATACTACAGTACACATACTATAATACACATACTACAGTACACATGCTACAGTACACATACTATAATACACATACTACAGTACACATACTATAGTACAGATACTACACAACCTCTTTTGGTTGCCTGTCTGCATTTGACAGCTCAATCCAGACAGAACCTATTGAGATGAGATGAAAACAACCTCCCTCCTGATTGAAAACTAAAAACAGATGTAGAGGGAATGTTTTTTGTAAACAGATAAGATTTTCCTAACATTTTGACACATAATAGAGAAATAATAGCTAAGAAGGAGTACATTTAACTTTAGATTATGTATACTTGGCCACAGTCTTTGCCTCTCAAGTGGTTTCATAACTTAAAATAACATCAGTCTCAGCGTCCCAGGCACTTAAACTTTATCTCAGGTCCGTAACTCTTCCGCTGATTTGAGAGTTAGCCATTTTCTCCAGGTCACATCAGCATTAATGTAGAGTATGCTCAGAACGTGCTGTGAGGTGAGGAGAGGAAGGAAGATTTCAGGCTCAGTGTGAGAACAGGATGTTTTTCTTGCTGTCTCTGTGTGTGTGTGCACACGCCCTGTCCACTCTGGATGACAGCCAATCAGCAATTAAATATATAGGGAAAAACATTCATCCTGGGGGAGGAAACAAGAGGACACCTAACTAGACAAAACGTACACAGCTCACACTTCATCAAGACACGCCTGGGTATTTTTTGTCACTTTCATCATCATTTCATTACGTTAGAGTGGTTGGTTTACCAGCTACTCCAGTCTGAGTTTGATAACTGAATTCTGTTGCCTTGCACACTGTTAGCAGTATAACACAAAAAGTTGTTGGATTTAGTTAGTTTTTGATGAAAATTTCAGGAAAGGTCAGTAGAGGTTCTGTACCATTGTGAGATAATTTTTTTTACCTTTATTTAACCAGGAGAGTCCCACTGAGAGTCCGGGCCCCATTGGGGACCTATGTAAATGTTTTTTGGTGGTAGGAAAACCTACACACAGAGAGAACATGCAAACTCCTCACAGACAGCCCACACGCGGTCCAGGAATTGAACCTGGGACCTTCTTTCTGTGAGGCAAGAGTGCTAACCACTGCGCTCTAACTCCAGCTCACTCCAGCTCACTCCAGCCACAAGGAGTCAGTAAAGAAACAAATTATGTTTTAGTGTTTAGTTATTACCATTATCACCATACCACTTTAAGTCTAGGTCTGGACACTACCTCTTTACCTTTAAAAGACAGGGCCAAAGCCTTGGCAGAGGTCTCCTTGTTACAGTGCATTTTTAAAACTAAATTATTGTTAAAAAATAATGTTTTCTTTGTCTTTTCAGGCGCGGCTCCAATGTCTCTCTTGTGCTGGACATGTCGGCTCTGGGTGCAGTCGAGCCCCTAAATGTTACTGTGATAACGCCCCGGGAGGCTGCGGCCAAAGAGTACCTGCTGTCCGCCGGCCGCCCACTAACACGCCAAGAGCTTCAGGAAATCGTCAACAACACACACAAGCTGCACGCTGAATTTGCTGTAAGTTTGTCGACTTCATGAGCACTGCACTAGGCAAACCTCTTACCTAAAGAAAGCCACAAGAGATTTGTATATTGTTTCTTTCTGATTACTTGCTGTTTTACTTGATTTTATGTGATATTTAAGCAGATTTCTTTTGGTCAGAGACACTTAAGCGCAATAAAATAGCTGTACATGTGCTTTTCATCGTTTCAGGAAATTCCCATGAACTTTATAGATCCCAAAGAGCTGGATATTCCAAACCATGGAACAAAAAACAGATACAAGACCATTCTGCCGAGTGAGTAAAGTTTTCTGACATGATATAATAATGATAATAATAGTAATAATAAAAGTCAATTTATTTACCATAAGGAAAACAGCAGGTATTCAAGGACTAGGACACTGGAAATGCTTACCTATATCTGTGTTGTCAAAGCCTTGAGTGTGTTTTCTCTAAGGCATAGTCACTAGATGAGGACATTATGTAACAGTTCCACAAACACACACTAGTTTGGGTTTTTTAATCTTTCTTCCATGTTTTGAGAAGTGGGCGGTAATGTCCAACCTCTGAGACGGGGCGAGGAGCATTTCCTTCCTTCCTGTCCAATCAGGATCTCAGAACGCTCACCTACAGCTGCTGTCATTCAAACACCATCCTGTGTGCTCCAAACTCTGTAACCTTTCAGAAATGCCCAGAACAAAAGAGGATCTAGTGTCAAAATGTGCAGGAATCTGGCCCTTTTAAGATCTATTAAAATAAGTTAAGTGAAATAAGCAACATCTCAAACAGCAAGAAGCACCACTGTATTGTTCATAATCCACCAGCTATACAAAAAAAAAACAACCTGTGGTCATCTGTGGATAAGCTATAGGTTAAATGTATATTATTTTCCACAAATGTCCCAAATTCTACCATTTTCCATGTTTAGATCCTCATTCCAGAGTCATCCTAAAGTTCAAGAATTGCAATGACCTGCTGGGGTCCTACATCAATGCGAACTACATACGGGTGAGTGTACACAGGAACAGATGTGGCTATCAAAACAAAATGTGCCTCACATTACTGAGCAATAGTAGGTTCTTTTTTTTTTTTTTTTTTTTTTTGTGAACATGTTTTTATTCATATATGCAGCTCAATTTTCCATTTCACACAGGAAAACAAATACAAGGTGAACAAATGACATCTCGGCAGATGTTGCAATACATGTCTTTTGCACCAACCAGCGTCCCAGGTTAATGAAAATGCAGTTACAAAAATATTATTAGGGAGACAATCCAAACACCAGTGAATAAAATAAAAAAAATAATAAAATAAGTAAATAACTTCTACAGTTGCAAATATACATTTTCTTACACTGTATGTCATCCATTAGACCAACCAGGAGTCCACAAGTCACAGAACAAATCCAGTTTTAAATGAAGTTTTGCAGCTATTTTTTCCATCAAATACACTTCCTTCAAACCCTCTTGCCATTGTTGAAGAGTGAAGGGTTAAGCCCTAAGCCAGGACTTGGTAATCATCTTCTTTGCCACTAGTAAAAGAATCTGCATCAGCTGAACTTCTGTAATAGTTATATTCTAATATCACCTAAATAACTACTGTCAAACATTAGATTCAAACTCTAGTTATTGCTATTATTAGTTATGAAGCTGAGTCAGGCTGCTGTGCAGTAAGTTCCTCTCTTCAGATGTTCTTAGTCAAACTTACAAAGAAAGGCACTCAGTGAAAGTATATTTGTGCTCTCAAACTCTAAAACAATAGGTTTTCTGCCTGTCCGGAAGCTCCACTCCAACAGTTCAGACCTCTTATGGAGACAAAACTCATGTTTCCGGTGAATGAAAATTGTGAAAGTTTCCATAAATGTTTAAATGAATGTAGAGTACTTGTACACACAGCACATAAATAAAAGGGTCAAACTAAAGCCTTTTACAATTTACGTCTCATGTCTTTGTCCAAATATTAACTACTGCTTAATCAGTGATTCCCTCTGTAATCGCTTTCATCTCAGGGTTACCTTGGTGATGAGAAGGCGTACATCGCGACTCAGGGTCCCATGGTGAACACAGTCAATGACTTCTGGCAGATGGCCTGGCAGGAAGAGTCTCCTGTTATTGTCATGATCACCAAACTGAAGGAGAAGAACGAGGTACTGTAATAAAGAGGAACACATTTTTTGTTTTTTATCTGAAACAAAGCTTCTTGTGTAAACGCTGCTGGAAACAGGGTTTGTACAGTCATGGAAAACCTGGAAATATCATGGAATTTTAAAATGCAATTTCCAGGCCTTTAAAAAGTTTTGGAATTTTATATTTTGGGCTGAGTAACATTTAGCCACTCCTAGTTAAACCTGTGCCATCTAGAATACTGTAAATATGTGTTCAGTAGAAACGCCGTCTTCTTGGCCTCTTCTTGTTCTCTTCTTGTTCTCACTGCAGGAAAAAGTGACCTATATCTATATTTTTTGTCATCATATTTAAACAAAATAATTGTTTTGCTGGTCTTTGGCTCTTTTGGTTTTGATAATACTTTAAAACAGCATAGATGATTAGTTTATATAGCATAATTATCTTTTAATCAAGTCAGTGAAATTAGTGGAATGATATATGTCTGGGGGAAGAAGCCTCAACAGATTTTTTTTTCCTTCAATGAACTAATTTCCAAATTTAACAAATGAAATTGCAGCAGAAGTATGTTTCTAATCTGCCACCTTCACGCACTTTGAATACTGTTTAAACACATGTAAGTCATTTTTCAAGTCTTGGAAAAGTCATGGAAAATTCTTTGTAAAAAAAGTGTATGAATCCTGTTGATAAAATATATGTTTGACATGTTTGTTTTTTCTTATTTCTTAAACTTTTTTTTTTTAAATAGAAATGCGTTCTGTACTGGCCAGAGAAGAGAGGCATCTATGGGAAGGTCGAGGTTCTGGTCAACAGCGTCAGAGAGAGTGAACACTACACGACCCGGAGCCTCACACTGAAGGTCCACAAAACCTACTACACTATTTTATCTTTATCTTAAAAATTTCAATTTCAATTAAAACTAAGTGTGTCTCAAATTCCCTTGTGAACAGTGTGGGAATCAAACCCGCACAGTACAACATTACTGGTACACATCATGGCCTGACCACAAAACCCCAGACTCTGCCATGCCACTGTTGGAGCTGATGACTGACGTGGAGGCAGACAGACGCTCTGCTGCTGCCATGGGTCCAGTCATAGTCCACTGCAGGTAAAACCGCACAAAACATTTATAAAATTTATCTCATGTAGTTGTCTCTGAACTCTACTTTTATTTTTTGCAGTGCTGGTCTTGGTCGGACAGGCTGTTTTATTGCCACAACAATAGGCTGTAGGCAACTGCAGCTGGAGGGAGTGGTTGATGTGTTGAGTATCACCTGCCAGCTCAGAGCAGACAGGTAACACACACACATAACTCTTAGTTGTGTAGCTATCATCTTTACAAATTGTTCAGAAAGAGATAAAATAATTTGTAATACAATGGTGTAAAATTGTGTAAATGTTTGTCTCTACAGGGGTGGGATGATCCAGACAGGGGAGCAGTACGAGTTTGTCCATCATGCCTTGAGTCTGTATGAAGCTCGACTTTCTGCAGAAACTGGCCAGTGAGCAAATATTTTCAGAAGAGACTTGAAGCTGAAGGTGTGCTTACTGCATCTATAGTGGATCAGTGCTGGCATGTGGACTGCAGTAGTATGGAGACTATGGACACGTGGCATATGGTCTGTAGTGGAGTGTGCTGGACCAGTGCCCTAGGAGAGACAGACCTCCTAATGAAATGTATTTATCTTCAGTTGTTTTTGCACTTTAGAAACAAATGTCAGACCTGAGAGACCGTTCCTGGATATTTTTTTCAGACCATTGGACTGTCATGTTTCCTCTTATTTGTTATAATATTGATTGAATGGTGGTACGTTACACAGTAACAATATTGTCTATCTTTGTCATAAGATATTACAGTTAATATGGCATTGTTCTCTGACTTAGACTGTTTTTTAGTCCTATCTACACTATATTTCCAAAAGTATTCACTCACCCACTCAAATAACTGAATTCAGATTCTGGTGTTTGGTTGTTTTTCCAAGACCTGGGCTGGGCCTCTTAGTTTCAGTGAAAGGAGCTCTGAATGATTCAGCACCAAGAGATTTTGGACAATTCCATGCTCCCAACTTTGTGGGAACAGTTTGGGGATGGCCACTTCCTGTTCCAACATGACTGCACCAGCGCAGAAAGCACGGCCCATTAAGACATGGATGAGCGAGTTTGGTGTGGAAGAACTTGACTGAACCTGCAGCAGAGTCCTGACCTCAACCTGACAGAACACCTTTGGGATGAATTAGAGCAAAGACTGAGAGCCAGGCCTTCTGAGAATGTAAAGGATGGGCCGACGTCAAATTAAACCCTATGGATTAAGAATGGGATGTCACTTAAGTTCATATGTGTGCAGGTGAGCTAATATTTTTGGAAATATAGTGTATATCATCTGACTCTGAAAACTTACTGTACAAAATCATGAAAATATAAAATTATGATTTCTCAGTTGCTTTCCAAAAGACAAACCAAATGAAACTAATGTCAAGTTAGTTATTTCTAACAGTGCTTAACGTACTTTTTACAGATTGTGTAAAATAACCTTAAGTAATCTTAAAAATATTTTACATTGGTGCATTGTCTCTACACAGTACTGAAGCTATAAGCTGCATCCTCTCGGATGCCCTACCCCATGGTTTTAGTCAGATAAACTTAATCATGATCAAATAATCTGTTTTTAGGTCAAATTAAGCTTTAGTGCCATAGTAGTAGAACCATTATAATGAATTTTGTTCATTTATGTATAGATGTGTAAAGTTAGGAAGGGGAGGGAGTACTAATTTTCTAGTTCTAGCTCATGGTTTTATCTGTGGATGTGGTCATCTTTCTTGTTAGTCCAAGCTGTCATTTGTAGTAATAGGCTCATACTATAGTTAAGCATTGCAATATTTTAATTAATAAGCTGTCACATGATGCTCATTGATGCGCCACCCAGTAACCTTTGGTGAGTTAGGGTTAGTTTTTGTCTCAACAGTGTGCAAAGGCTTCAAAAAACAAGGACCAATGTTTGCAACAGGAAGAGTAATCTTTAAAATGGTAAAACTTGACTTGAATGAGAACTTGGAAAAAGTTGGCTGCAGTTAGTTGCCTACAACAGGATAAATTCATAGATAGTAATCCTTTTTGACAGATTGTTGTTTCAGAGTTTACACTTAACATTGCATTGGAAATTCTTGTGTAATAGTGTATGTTGCTTTAATACCAAAAATGAGAAATAATTTCTGTCACAATGGTGCAGTACATTATGTTATTTAGTAAGTTATTATTAAGTAAATACTTTATTTTTATACAATTTTTGACAAGTGTTTACTTGCACCTTAGATTCAAGTAGAATTTTCAATCTATAATGGTCAAAGTATAGGAATGTTTAGGTTTACACTAACAAATGTATTAACTGGACAAGTTACATTAAATAAAATACAGTATGCAAACATTTTTATTCCTAGCCAAATTCTTATTGACCAAGTTAATATAAAAACCAAGCTGGTTTATTTGGCCTTATGTGCATAAATAAAGTTGTCAGCATAAAAATATTTTTATAGTATACATATGAAAAGTTCCTGAAACTTTCTGAAAATGAAACTTTGTATGAGTGATCTTTTAAAATGATGTTCATATAAAATAATGTTCAAATAACATCTAGATGTTATTTGATTTATTTTGTGAAACATTGAACAGTACATGAAAAAAGTGCTATGAAACAGGTTGCAGAAACTTTGCTCCAAAATCTGAAAATCTGGATGGGACTATTGTTATGCACAAAAATAACATACAGTAGAAGTCATAGAGACATAAAAGACTTTTTATTTTCCTCACAGATAGTCCTGTACTGTAAATCTATCAATTACCAAATTTGCTCTTTTTTTTTTTAATACTGATGTGGGTTATTCTACTCCATATTGTACATTGCTGTTGCTTGTGTGAATAGGGACTACAGTGAAAGCTTCAGCCTCCATGCCCTCTGCAGCAGCGGGTACCACAACACACACTGCCTCTGACGTAGTATTGTGAATTTACAGTAGCCGGTGGTTCACGCTCTGTATTTTTATTGCTGTTGACTGTTGATGAAGTTTAAAGGGATGCCCTCCATTTCCAATATACACCAGATGATTTATGCCACTTGTATAGGCCACTAATAATAATTGTACTAATATAAATTACATTTGACATATCCATCTTCTTTGCAACAAAATCCCAGGGCATCCCTTTAAAACTCTTTAATTTGGGCATTGTAGCTCAATCAGGGTACACCTAATGCCAACAAGTGTACTGTATGTGATTTATAATGTACTTCTAATAAAACTGAATGTTGTTATTGTTCAGAACATAGGATGTGCTGTAACTTGTTTATCTACATTTAAAATACATACTACCTGTGATATGTAAATAAAAGAGCTCTGATGTAAGGTGTCTGTCTATTATTGACCTGATCAGATACTTAGATAAAAAAAGTTGCAATATATTTTAATGAGTCAAACATGAAAGTGTGGTTTCCTAAAAAGTGTTGAAGAGTGAGAGAAGGGAGGAAGGAAGGAAAGAGGTGTGTGGGTCACTAAAAGTAGCTCTGAAAATTTAAACAAAAACACGCTAACTTCACTGTGGCCTGAGGGCTTTTTACTTACTTGACTAGGATTTTTTTTTTTTTTTTTTTTGGATAAGTCTGTCTTATTTTGTTAGTCATTTCTGTTCCATAAAATAGGCTCATCCTGAGACTCGCTCAGTTACTATGGAAACTAATGTGGGCACTTTAGCCTGGTCCAGAGCAAGTTTAGGTCTGATTTAACACTCAAAGCTGCACTACCTGATTTCCTTTTCCTTGTGTTTTGGTAAAGATTATTATTTAGTCATTAGTCCAGCATAACAGAAGTCATCTGAGAAAAAATTGACTTTGAGGACACCTGTGGTGTGTATTACAAGGGTTTTTGTTTTAGAGCGAGGGAAGGAACAGTTTAACCAATCACACATTTTCCTAGGACAGGAGCACTCTGATTGGTCAATACATCTTTTATCTATCCAGAACTAGAACCTATCAGGAATAATGTGAAAGAGCTATTGTTTTATTTCAAAATTTATAGCTTATTCAGAGTGTTTTTATGTTTTACTTTAAAGAATTAAAAGCAAACTCCAGATCTCTGCTGTGTTATTGTAATAGCTCCTGGCTGTGTACATACTTCAGGTTTGTGTGTGGCTGTGACAGAGCGTCGCAAAGGAGAGGAATTAGGAAAGGGGAGTGTATCATTCAAACTCAACATTGTTTTAGACACATCACTTTTGCAGCCACAAAATCAGGTAGTGCAGTCTTAACTTTAATAAACTTGTGCACTTTTATCACAAACTAAGCTGAATAACATTAATTTTACAACTTTCCCTTAAACATTTTATCAGATTTATGGACTTTACTTTGGAAAATACTTTGCCTGTGGAAGTTAACCAAATAAAAGACTGAGAGAACTTGAGTTTTTTGCTTTATTCAGGAGTATTTCCAACCAACAACTTCCGCTTCACTCCTTCAGAATAAAACCCCACGTTTGTGTGTGAAATGAGTCTCCATAGGCACCGGTGCGGAAACCCTAGCTTCCCCCTGGAAAGCCAGCCTGCCCTCGAAGAAACTCCCCAGGGACCTTCAAAAGGCTGACCCAAAAACAACTCTGCCGGGGGGGACCACAAATCCTCTTTAGGAGCCAAATGCAGGCCCATTAAGACCCAAGGGAGACAGACAACCCAGCCACTGTCCACCAGAGAGGCATGAGGAGCAGCCTTCATGATGCTGTGAAACCGCTGCAAAGGCCATTGGCCTGCAGGTGGTATGATGTTGTGCAATGGAGAAGTTCCCTGTTGAAAGTACTGTACTTCCACTTGGCGTCACGCAGCTTTCTGCTAAAAAAAAGGCCAGAGGCTGCCAGTGCCCCTCTTCCCACTGTTCTCACACCGCCCCCACTGTGTAATCAGACGCGTTGGTTGTCAGGGCAAAGGTCGCCAGGGAACGATTGGGCCAACAATGCAGCACTGGCAAGAGCACTTTTGGCATCGTCGAATGCCTGCACTCTTTCAGGGGACCTCTCTGTCTCCTGGTTATCCTTCTTGCCCTTAAGCGCATCGTACAGGGGGCGCGTAGTATGAGCGGACAGGGAATGAAACGGTTGTAAAACTTCTCCATTCTCAAAAACTCTTGCAGGGGCTTAACTGAGAAAAAACGAAACAGCCTCCACCTTAGCAGGTAAGGGAACCCCACAGCGACACATGGTGTCCCAGGAACTCAATCTCCGTGAGGCCAAACTGACATTTAGCTGGGTTCACTATGAACCCACTGCTCGCTGAGGCGCTCCAACAGCACTAGCTACCAGCTCATCATCCAGATAGATCAACAAAAACGGCATACCCCGCAACACTGAGTCCATGAGTTGCTGAAACGGCATCCTTAAAAACTCCAAAATCCCAAAAGGAGTAATAACCGCTGTCTTAGGAACATATAGCAGATGGACCAGCACCTGGTGATAACCACACACCAAATCGACCGTTGCCCCAGCTAGGTTGACAGAAAAATCCTGAATGTGGGGAACCAGGTACCTGTTGTTAGTAGTAGCATCGTTAAGGCCCCCGTTAGCTTTAGGGACCATGTGCAGGGGCGAAGCCCAAGGGCTATGGGAGCAGCCCACGATGCAAGATGCTCCATGTTTAAGATTCCTCCTTGGCTGTCACCGATTTAGCTGCATATAAATGGTGTGCAAAAATCAGCAGGCCCACAGTAGTGATAGTGCTCAAACCCGTGTTTTGCGACAGCTGCGGAGAACTCAACAAGCAGACGCTGGTACATGTCCCCTGTGGAAGCGACCCCTCTTCCAGTGTACAGGTGTATGAATCAAAAGGCACAGCATCAGTCAAGCATTTGTTAGCAACACCCACTAACAGCACACAAAAAAATCTGCACCAAGAATAGGAACAGCAATGGAGGCCAACACAAAGTCCCAACTAAACTGACCTTTAAAACACACTGGGGGTCTGAAAGTGGGTCAGGAGGGGGGAAACAAGAGTGTCCAGGGAGGAAAATGAGAGTGTCCAGGAAGCAAAACAAGAGCGTCTGGGGTCAAAACAAGACCCCAGACAAAGATCAGGGAGCTCTGGCAGCGACTTGGACCCTGGAGGAACATTAGGAGGCTCCAGCGGTGGCGTGGGCCCTGGAGGAGGCTCTGGCGATAGCTTGGGCCCCAGGTAAAGGTCAGGAGGCTCCGGCAGTAGCTTGGGCCCCTGAGGAAGGTCAGGAGGCTCCGGTGTTCTGTCAAGATGTGCTTCCTTATCGAAATAAGCTACCTCCATTCAGTTTCTATGGAACGCTGACCCCCGCCCCCACCCTAACCTTAACCATAGTAGGGAGTGGATAGTAGTTTTCGACGGGTTGCACATCTCGACAGGACACCGGCGGTGGTGTGAGCCCTGGAAAAAGGTTAGGAAGCTCCAGCGGTGGCATGGGCCCCAGAGAAAAGTCAGGAAGCTCCAGCAGCAATCCTGGAGGAAGGTAAGGAACATGGATGTATTATAGAAATGGATAATGAATAACGTCACGACCGCCATTGTTTTCAATGGCCGTGTTCATTGGCACGCAATGCCAAAAAGTTTCTTACTTCCGCGTTACTTCCGTGTTGTATGGCCCATAGAGCAGGCGCACTGTGGCCCTTGAGCAAGCTTGGTGTTGCTCCACTCACCAGTGACCGGCTCTGACCAATGGGCGCAATGGCGGGCTAGAATGGTGACGTCACAAACTATAAATAGTTGTTTTTTAGCCAAATTAAAGTTTTTGAAGAGGGAAAGGTTCATGGTGTGAAAAAAGATAATAAACACTACAAAATCCAACCATTTTGGAAGCTGTAGGTGTCCTGTACGCCAAACACCAGGCATTTCTTTTTACATTGCGCTCTATGGGAAAAATCCTTTCTGGGCCACATGGGTTTTTTTCGCTACAGTTCTACGAAGCAGCCACTAGGAAATTTGGCATCAGGGGAGAGGGGGTGGTGCCCTATCCATGTCTTATTATACATTCATGGTAAGGAAACTCCGGTGTCCTGTCGAGATGTGCTACCCTTCAAAAACTACTATCTACTCCCTACTATGGTTAAGGTTAGGGTGGGGTGGGGGGTTAGCGCTCCATAGAAACTGAATGGAGGTAGCTTAGTTTGACAAGGCAGCACATCTCGACAGAACTCCGGCTGTGACCCCGGAGGAAGGTCATGAAGGTCTGGATGCTGGACCCCGGAAATAAAGGAAACTAAAGTTTAAGTAGGATTAGTAATGATTGATGGATTAAATAAGCATACAATGTCAAACTATTGTGGTCCTCCATATTTCTGTAACTATTTGCCCAGTCAGCCTACCCGAGCGTACCGTTAAAATTAAGAACGTGAACTGCGTAGCCTTTGCTTAAGCTGTTTATATATAGTTTATAGTATAGTTTATATATCATGCTAACGGTATGTCACTATCGGTTAATGCCAGGTGACGTCACACGTGTGTATTTTGGGTTGTTGTCGCCATCTTGGGAAGCAAGTGACAGTTTTCCCCAAGTGTATAAGGGACAAGACTGTCAATGGTCTCAGCTCTGAAAGCTCCAAATCTCCCTCAATCAGTCTCTAAACTCTCTATTACTTTTTACTGCAGCACTGGTGCACTGTGTACTGAATGGTTTGGGCGATGCTGTTAATCATGTGATGTTTGTAGATAAAAAAAAAAAGTTTCTTAAACTCTACTGATTATGGGCTTTGTAATAAACGTATGCTGTTTGACTAGGCTATTTATAAATACGTTAAAAACATTGTGTTATATTAATAAATACTTTACTTCACACGATCAAAATGCTCTGGATTAATGCAGCTGCTTTAAGATGGACCCTATTAGCTAGTTCGGACGTAAGAAGCTACATTAAGATACTTTAGCAACTTAAGGATCAGACTATTGATATATATTACCTATGGCCCACAGAATACAGTGAACTGTGTAAACAGTTTATTATGAAAGTGTCAACAGCGGATGATCATATAGTTATATTAGTACCACTGACCTACAGAGAAAGTGTGAATGGTTTATTTGCAACAGGGTTGGAGAGGAGACTACTGACCTGAATAACAGTGCATGCATAGCTGTAGTCTTGTTGTCACTTAAGCTCTAACAGTAAAGCCAGAGAATGAAGGATATATGCGCTGTTCAATACTGCTTTCTATCGGAGTTGGCATTTGTTTACATTCACTTTGCCGTCAATATGGCGGCGGGGGTCATTTTGGTCAAGTGCCTGGCAGTGCCTTTATTTTTAATTTAAAAATAGTTTAAATCCCTACTAAACCCACCAACTACAGTGTTCGCTGTCTTGCTGTCACAAGAGCTAGGATGGCATTGGCCACAGAAGAACACATACAGAAAAAGAACAAACTAATCAAAAAACACAGCAAACTTGGATCTGCGCCCTAAGACAGTCCTATAGTTCTTAGGCTTGTGCTACATTCAAAACACCTTTACCTTTATTTCTTATCAATTAAAGGCTAAAAGAACAGTGCGGTGAATGCTGTATATGAATACTTACTAAAGGCACAGCCCTTGATACAAAGATAAATTAGTTAGAGATACTGAGCTTATAAAAAGTTACTTAAATCAAAATGAAACACAAGGTTAACTAATTAACAAATTAAAGTAAATGGAAAAATTAACAAAACAAAAAGAAACCAGTCACAGGAAACTACACAAACTTGGAACTAAGGACTAGTGAAAAAAATATACCAAGCCTGAAAGGGAATAAGGATTAACAAAATCTGAAGAGTGGTACGGGGTGCACGGTGGCAGTTAGTGTTCTCACCTCCCAGCAAGGAGGTCGTGGGTTCAAGCCCCGGGCCGACCAACACACCATCACACAAACTCTGGAGTCTGCATGTCCTCCCCGTGTTACAGTGAGTTCTCGCCAGGTACTCCGGCTTCCTCCCACCGTCCAAAGACATGCATGTGTTAGGTGAATTGGTGACTCTAAGTTAACCCTACTGAATGAATGTGAGAGTGAACGGTTGTCTGTCTGTTTTTGTCTCTGTGTCAGCCCCACTACAAGCTGGCCCCTGTCCAGGGTGTACCCTGCCTACAGCCCAAAAGTTTTTTGGACTGCCGAGTGTGTTTTAGCAATTAATTTTTTAGCAATTAAAAGACATCATCTCACAAAAGGCATCTTGGTACACAATATTACCAAAAGTATTTGCTCACCTGCCTTTACACACATATGAACTTAATTCCTAATCCCACCCTTTGCATCTATAACAGCTTCAACTCTTCTGGGAAGGCTTCCAGAAGTGCATTTCTGAGGTCAGACACTGATGTTGGACGAGAAGGCCTGGCTCACAGTCTTCACTCTAATTCATCCCACAGGTGTTCTATCGGGTTGACGTCAGGACTCTGTGAAGTTCTTCCACACCAAACTCACTCATCCATGTCTTTATGGACTGTGCTTTGTGCATTGGTATGCAGTCATATTGGAACAGGAAGTGACCATCCCCAAATTGTTCCCACAAAGTTTTCTAGGTGCTTGATTTTATTCACCTGTGGTCATGGAAGTGATTGGAACACCTGAATTCAGTTATTTGGGTTGATGAGGGAATACTTTTGGCAATATAGTGCATTTATCCTCCATTTGTTCTCTACAGTCATCTCTATGTATGATTCAAATTGACACTGAGCTGGTTGTTGCATAGGTGAGATACATTCATGTATTTTTAGAGCTCATCTAGCATAGTTTGTATTCATTCCTCTACACTCACTCACAAAGCTGTCAGCTTGATTGAGGAAGTCTGTTCGTGACTCCCAACTGCGACAATATAGAGTCTGACCAATAACCAGAGAGAGCCACAGACAGGAAGAGGGCTACGCTGTTGGTAGGGGTATGCAGAAGAAAGACTTGCTGAAGTTTGAGCTGAGGATAGACCTAGAGGAGACGCATACAAAGAGATAAAATACCTGGAATAGAACGGCTTTTGTCTAGTTTTTTGGGACCACTCTATTTCCAAACATTTATCAGATCTAATCATATATTTAGCCTTTTTTGTAATAACATTCTTGTGGCTTGGCAGAAGTGGAATAGGTTTCGATCCAGCTGTTCTTGAATATAGTCTCTGGGCATCGTCTGTCCCTTAGGATTATGGTGATGTGTGCTTCGTGTGTGAATCTGAAGGATCAACATGCTCAAATGTAAAGGTGATAGTAGTTTCAGCAGTCTGTGGCTTCCCGTACTGCTGCTGCTCCAAGTGAGTTACGCTCTGCTATTGTCTGAACCCAGAAAAAATACTCAACAAGAAAGTTATTCAGTAAGAACTTAAGAGATACATCGATACATATTTGTTCTTATTTTTCCATTACAAAAATCTTCCAGCAATAGAAAAAAGTATCACAGTTCTTGTTGTCTATTATCAGTAGCTCATGATTTACATTTTCTCAGCTAAAATAATTTATTACTGATTGAATATATTGATTCATATACATTGATTTTTGTTCAGTTAGATGGATTGATGTTATTTTATATCATCTAGTGTGGAAGGTAAAAATCTGTCAGTATCTAACTTATCCTCCTATAAAACAACACAGTCATCAGTCAAAAGATAAACTACAGTCAAAGTGAAGATCAACTTTTGAAATAACTTCCTCAAACATATGTCTAGTGGCAAATAATTTTTACTCTCAAAACATGTTTCATTCCAATGGGTTGAAGAGATGTTGACTGTGTTGTGTTTGTAAAGAGATTAGTGTGTAGTGTACATCTTAACATGGTAACTATTCAGGGTGGTATTTTAAACAACCACTAATTTTATAGGATACCGTATAATTTATGATACTGAGAAAAGTAAATAAACTAACAAATATGTCCCTTTTAGACGTGGGTCAGCCCCATTCACACAGAAGGACCAGAGGGACAGTGTGTCTTCACTGTGTCCGCACTGGACTCAGGTCTAGACTTCATTTCAGTCAGAGTAACCACAACTGGACACGACTGCTCCTTTACGGTTTCATCTCCAGAGGCGGAATCAGATGGGACTGAGTGCAGCAGAACAACAGAGGACAATGAGATAGAGACCAATCGGATAAAAAGCAAGGTGCAAAAAGACTATGAAAAAGAGGAGCTAAAACAGGAGTATTTGGGGACAAATGAACTGGGAGGTGAGGATGGGGAGAAGAACGCTGGAGCAAATTTTACTTGCCGACTGGATCACCTGGAGCCTGGCACTGCCTACCAGCTGCAGATCCAGTCACAGAGCGAGGGACAGAGGGCCAACGTCACTGTCCACACCGGTAAGTGTCTGCACTGACGCCAATGCAACGCTTCTGCATGTATAACTGCCATGCTGCGTGTCATATGAGTGCAATTTTAGCACTTATTTCAGATTTGGTAGATTTGGTAGATCTGTGAAGAGAAAAGCATTTCCAGCCACACAAACACAGCTCTTTAGTTTTCTTAATTCAGTATGTTAATAATTTACTGTTGCCCATATTTTCTTGTGTAAAAAAACAGTAAATGTGCAACAGATTTTTGCTACATCCATAATTACCATCTTGTATTACATTTATCAGCTTGCACTTTAAGACAATAGTTCTGCTCTAACCTATTGTCTTTTGTGACCTCTGGTAAAAGAACAGCCTCCTCGCCGTGTTGGCTGTGTGTGTGAGAGTTAATATCATGGAGCTTTCCTCTCTGTGCCTCAGTGATTAGCTGCAGGAACTGTGACCCTGCTGAGAGAGACTGATAGAGCACTAAAAGCATATATATGTGTGTGTGTGTTCAGGCTGGCCACTGTCCAGAACAGAAGTTGGGCCTTCAGTGTGTATTTCCAACGCAGGCAGAGCTCAGGGTTCAGCCATTTCCTGCCTCCTTTGTTTCTTTGTTCTGTGGGAAGCACTGGGAAAGGGTGTATGTGTGGAGGAAACGGGGTGTTACTGCAGCCAGTCGAGTCTCGACAGTAACCTTCTCAGCAGCTCTAAACTCTCGTCTGAGCTTTTTTTGCTTTGTGTTCAGCCTCTTATCTTACCGGCACGTCAGCCCTGACCTTTAGCTTTCATCATTTCTGTTTGTTTTATTTCAACCATACTAGCCAAAGTTTGATTGCTGTTACTGAAGTAAGATTCGATCAAAGCTCTTGTGAGCAATAATTACATGCTTTGATCCCTTCATAGCGATCATTTGTAGTCGTATGCTACTGTAGTGTTCTTTTCACATGCAAAAATACTGTATGACAGGCCCAAATACATCTGATTCACCTTTTCTTAATAACTTTACTTTTTTACCAAACCTGCTCATGTTGTCATAAAATACATACATATTCAGACTTGAAAATCCCATGACAATTATTTTCACTTCATATTTATTACTGATTTGGAGCAAAGGGAGATCTGTTGTTTCCCTCACAGCAAGACAGTTCCTTTAAAGTGATGTGTATGTTTTGTCCCTTAACGCCAGCAGAGGCAAGAAGATGTTCAGGAGAAGGATCCACAATCAATCTAAGTCTTAGCACTGTGGGAGTCCGAGTGAGACAAACACACTGTTCCTACAGTTCCTGAACCAAAACATCATTCATGTGATGCCTCTGGGTTAAATGTGTGTAAAATGTGTGTTTGTATGACGCCAGTGGTGATTTTGGCAGAATTTAAATAGCATATAATCAGACTATGACATCTCTCCCTAAGAGCTAATGAAGCTGTTTTAATTTAGAGCAGATGCAGGAAGCATTTTATCAGGTTGTTATTTGATCAATATTTAAATCCCCAAAGCTTCATAAAACTTTCCTCTAATAATCAAATAATTTTCCTCCATAATTTTTCATTAATCAAAACACATTATGTCCCATAGCGCTACCTTTATCGCTTGCTCAGATCAGTTACTGAAGAAACAGCTTTAAGCCTTGTCTTTTACCCAGTCCTCTGAAAAGGACTTTCATAATAATTTTCTAAACTGACCAGATAGTTTCAAATCGCCTCTTTCTAATAACATTCATCACTTTGTCATTAGGCCCATCAGCAGTCAGTGGGCTGGCAGTCACCTCCAGCTCGTCACAGAGCCTGGGCCTTTCCTGGCAGGCTGGGCCGGGCAGGACGCAACGCTTCAGGCTGCAGCTGTGGGAGCATCCCCAGAGTCCACATCTCTCAGGTACAGCTCGATTGACACTGTTTCTAAACCATTTACACACAAACTAACATAGGCCTTACAGAGACATAACATTCTGAAATTAAAGCAGCATAGCACTTACTGCACAGCTTAATTTGCAACTAATAGTGTTAAATGTATATTACACAAGACAAAAGACAGAAATCAGTTCTACCAAAAGACAAAAAAAAAACAAAAAAAACAAAAAAAAAAAAACAAACAAAACCAAAACAAAGACAAACCTGTATATTTATATTCATGTAGTTTTGAAAAATGCCCATAAACTAAGCTGAAGTGTGTGTTGTTTTTGGTAGTTCTCTTGAGGAATGAAACACTGGAGAGCACCGCAATGCAACATACACTCCTTAACCTGACGCCGGGGCGGGTGTACAATATTACAATGGTGACTGAGTCTGGAGGGTTGCAAAACAGCACATCAATTGAGGCTCAAACAGGTAGAGATGTGTCAAACAGTACTACAGGCTAATAAGCGGCTTTACAAATCTAACGTTAGGTCTGTCTTTTTAGTTCCTTCTGCAGTTTCCAACATCACGGTCAATGGCAGGAACAGCACGAGCCTGTCGTTGTCATGGCAACAGCCTGAGGGAGATTTGGATGAACTCAATGTCTCAGTTTTTGCCAGTAACACCAAAGTTTGGGAGAAAGTCTTTCCTCCTAACGCCACACAGGTCATTATTGATAAGCTCACCCCAGGGTCGGCCTATAGAGTAGCAGTGGCATCATCAAGCCATGGACTGACTAACCAGTCAGAAATCTCAGTGAGGACAGGTGAGTAGCTGCTCTCTTATGTGTTATTCCGATTCATCTTTCTTTACTAATCTTTTTTTTTTTTTTTTTTTTTTTATTAGCTCCTGCAGCAGCATCTGAGCTGGCCCTTTCTCCTTCCTCTGATGGTGGCCTCGTGTTGTCCTGGTCTGCCCCTCCTGGTCTCTGGGATGGCTACAGGCTCTTTCTGTTTTATGGATCTCAGCAGCTAGTAAACACTACTGTCAACAGGGAGGCAGTAAATTTCACCTTCCCAGGGACGAGTCTTACTCCTGGGACAGTATACAAGGTCCTGTTGTGGGTAGAAAGTGGAGGAGACTCTGCTGAAGGTTCCTGTGAAGGATCTACAGGTCAGTTTTCAGCAGGAACTGTAATAACTGTATATATATACTGTATAACTGTATAAATAATTTAATCTAGTGATATCCTCACTGAAATTAAAATGTTCTTTTCCAAGAGTGACCCTGGCAGGGGAGCAAATATATGTTCGCAACAAAACAAGCAACCTCTTCCATACAATATCAAATATGTTTTCTTGTTTGTTCTTCAGATTTATATTTTTTTTATTATTTATATTTATTTTTGTTGTAGAGATATGATATATTTTTATCATAACATGCCTTAAATTTAAATTTCATTTATCATAAATTATTATATAAGTACAATAACATGTTCATCATTTTAATTAATACATGTGTATTACATATGATTTATAACCCTGTAAATAATGCATAATGTTAAATACTAAAGTACATTATAACAGTACACCTTGTAACAATAACAATACAATACACATGTATATAATATACATTATAATAGATTTTTCTAATATAACAACCTTGTAATACCCATTACTGCATTATAAATATCAATAAATTAATCAATCTTTATTTTTAAAGCTCTTGGGATGCATGTGTGTGACACCAACATTAAGCGACATCAAGAAGATTTATAACATTTTTTGTACTTGTGAGATTAACTCAACACCTAATTTTATGTCTTGAGTGCTAGAGCTCTGTTTTTTACATTTGAGTCATGGTTCAGTTTTTCGGTCTGTGCAGCTCCTGCCCCAGTGTTGGACCTTCATATTCGCCACGCTGATGAGACATCTCTCAGTGCCATGTGGAGCCATGCCTCTGGATCTCGAGACAGCTACTTCCTGGTTATTCGCCATGGTAACTATTTCTTCCACATGTCAGACAAGGTGTCAAACTAAACGTCACACTTATTTTAATGTATCTTTTATTTTGAAAGATAATGTGACGGTTGATACTCGGGAGGTGCAGGCAAATATGAGGGAGTGCACCTTTAATGTCCTGACTCCTGGGAGGCACTACTTGATCACTGTGATGTCCATGAGCAAGACAGCAAACAGCTCAGTGTCAGTGGAGGGACGGACAGGTACATACATATCTAAAAATATATTAAACAAATATACTCTACACCAGAACTCTTTTCGATGAGTTAAACCTATTATTTTTACAGTTCCCATGCCCTTACAAACAATCAGCAGCAGTTCAGAAGTGGACAGCCTCCGGGTATCATGGGAAAAACCTCCAGGCGATGTGGAGTCATACACGCTGACTTTGCTACAGGACAGGTGGGTATTAACAATTTTCTTATTAAACACAAAACTATATTTAGGTACTAAACTTTTTGGGCACATGACTTTTTTAACAGTGTTGTAGTGCAGAACTATAGCGTTCCAGAGGGTTCATTGCATCTGCTGCTGAAAGATCTGACACCAGGCACTCGCTACAAGCTGCAGGCTGCCACAGTCAGTGGAGGAGTCCAGTCCAAAGCCACAAGCCTAGAAGGACAGACAGGTGCGCTGTTTAAACTGTAGATTTAGGTATTTTTAATTTGATGCACTGCACAGATCAGTGTTGACGTTGATATGTTTTTAAAGAAGAACATACATGAGCATCATCATCATTGATATTAGTTTGTTTGAAAATTAAACACATCACTACATTACAATTCAGATTTACAAGAAGAAAGACATTTCAGCCTGTTTTTCTGTTGTACAAGGATCTGTTCAGGGAGTGCACAAAGCCACATGGGAACAAATTCATAAAACAATGTGTTATGTAAGGTTGTTTAAGTTAGTTGTGTAGGCTACTTTACTTTATTAGACATTGTGCTTTTTTCACATTTTAGAGATATGTGTATATAGAACTCAGAATCTGTAAAAAGCTGTGAATGTATTCCAAGTACTTAGTATTTAAGTAGAATAATAAGTTCATAACATGTAAATGCTGCAGTTTGGCTGTGGGCGTGATAAGATCAGAGGGGCCATAAAACAATGGGTGAAATGCCAAAAGTGTTGTGTGGAATGTTCCAGACCCACAGACCCTCCCAGTGCACCACTCAAAGACTTCCTGCGGATACACACACGCACCTTCCTGCTTCAGCACCTATTGTGTTTCTACAAAATGTCCCAGTTATTTTCAGGATAGGCTGTGTATTTATGTCTGAGCTGACTACCTCAATCAGTACTTAATTGGTGTAAAGCAAAAACTAAATCTGTCTTACCTTTGTGTGAATATTGCATCATGTTACCAGGCATCAGTGAAAATCATATACAGATTTAATTGCTGATTTTGTTGACACTGAGCGCTTGTCTTTATAACTCCAGTTAACTAACCTAACTAATTCTGAAGTTTAGTAAATCATATTTATATTAAAATCATTATTTTGTCTCAGTGCCAGCGTCTGTCTCTGAAATAACCATTTCCAATGGTGGAAGGTCGGATGCACTGCAGGTGTCATGGCGTCCTGCTCTGGGTGTAGTGGACAGTTACCTGGTCCGTCTTCAGGACAGGAGTCGAACAGTTCACACACTGGCAGTGTCTCGTTCTTCAACACCTGAATGCTCCTTTAGCTCATTGGTGGCTGGACGACTGTATTCTGTTGTTATAATTACAAGGAGCGGCAGTCTGGAGAATGCTACAACTGTTCAGGCTCGAACCCGTAAGACACCAATAACTGGTTTTATAAACGGATATTTACATAATAGTTTCATGATGCTCAATAAATGGTTGTCCTTTTAGAACCAGCCACAGTGCAAAACCCAACAGCTGTCCATTCTGCAAGAGACGACTTCCTTAAGGTGTGTATTTAATTTATAATGACTAATTACTGACTAATTACTACCAGATTACTGGTATAGTGTATAATAGTGTGTTGTTTTGTTATGTTTAAAGGTTTACTGGCGTCATGCAGCTGGAGATCTGGACAGATACATGGTTCAGATTCTTTACAACAACAGTGTGCTACAAAACAAGAGCGTCTCTTCTGGACATAACGAGTGTGTCTTCTCCTCTCTGACACCAGGAAGACTTTACACTGTTTCTGTGGAAACCTGGAGTGGTGACTATGTCAGCAGTGTCTCCACCGATGGACGCACCTGTAAGTCAGAAAGCTAATACTCCCCAATTGTGCACCCAATTGTGCATACTTTTTTAGACTATATATATATTTTTTAGTTCCTGCTGCTGTGGGTAATCTGTCAGTGGTCAATGCTGGGACTGATGATCTGACCGTCTGCTGGAGCCCCGCTCCTGGAGATGTAGACCACTATGAGGTAACTTTAGTGTAAAAAGATTATGAGATTTGGAAAAAACAAAGCTTTGTGATATACATGGATAAAATGATGGCCAGATTAATCTAAAAAAAATATAATCAATGTAATTTGTGTCCAGGTTACATTGCTCTTCAACGACACTCAGGTTTTTCCTCCAGTCACATTAGGCAGTGAGGTGTGGAGACACCATCTGACGTCCCTGACTCCTGGCAGACGGTATAAGATAGTGGTGTCCACATTCAGCGGGCCGTACCAAAGAGCACAGTTCATTGAGGGGCGGACAGGTAAAATGTACCTTACTTATCCGCAGTTATCCACTTCCACTAACAAGTCCAGTTCATGACCTTAGATCTTTTTTGCTCAGTTCCCAGCGCAGTTAGAAACCTTCACTTGATACCACGCACAGGACTAAAGGATGCTTTTGGGGGTCTGGTTGCCTCTTGGACACCTGCACATGGAGATCTAGACATGTACATTGTTTCTCTTTTTGCTAAGGTAATCTAATTATATATACACCAAGACTTAATTTATATTATTATATGATATTTTACCTGAAATATTGCACAAAATATTGCAAGTTAAACGGTACTTGCACATTACTATGTACATTTTTTTCTGTTTCCCATGATATTTTCTGATGATGCAGATTTGGTATTTATTGTTTTATATTATATTTATTTTATATATTTATATTATTGTTTGCTAGAGTGACCTGATTGACAGACGGCCTGTGCCAAAAGACATCTCCTCATTGGAGTTTATGGACTTGATCCCAGGTGAACTCTACACTGTAACTGTCCTGTCTGAAAGTGGGAAGCTGACCAGTAACAGCACAGCTAGTGGCAGAGCAGGTAAGCCTTTGTTTACTTATGAGACATTTTCAGATTTATGTATCAATGATTATTTACTGTCTACCATGATCTAGCTCCAGCCCGAGTGACAGCTCTTCAGGCAGATAATGACCACACCACTCACAGCCTCACTGTCACCTGGGAGAGGCCTGTGGGTGTTTTTGACAGCTACAGGCTGCAGCTGCTGGATGAGGATGGCTCTGTCTTAATCAATCGAACTGTGGCAAAGGAAAGTCGTAGTGAGCGACTGGAGGAGCTGATGTCTGGGAAGTGGTACAATGTCAGAGTTGTGACACTAAGTGGAGGTGTCCGATCACACGAGGCAACAGCAGAAGGGCAAACACGTTAGTTTTATTTATTTCTTTGTTTTGTAAAAAATGTACAATATACAGTATATATGAGTAAAATCTATTTACTTGTCCTTCAAATAATGACTGACATTGAATCCCTACAGGCCCTGCAGCAGTCAGCAATTTGAACGTCACCTCAGCCAATACTTCCTCCCTCTTTTTCTCCTGGCATCCTTCAGACGGCCATGTTGACATTTATGACCTGTCTCTGTATCGTGTCCTAGAGAACAACAGACAGGAAGCTGCTGAGAACAGAAAAGATGATCAGGTGAGTCTTTTTTAAATTTAGCTTTTCTTGTTTTAGTTTCTCTAGATGTCAACAATAAGAATAACACTAGAAACATCCAATAGGACATCAATGAGTTGGTGGATCAGCAGAAAGTAAATCCAACTTCAAACAGCTGTGTGTTCTCTGGCCTCAGTCCTGGAAGTCTATACAGACTGCAGGTGCTGAGCTGGAGCAGAGGCATGAACAGTGACTCCTCAGTACTGGCCAGAACAGGTCTGTCACCTTATGTTCCTAAAATCATTTACACAAAAATCTCAACAATATAAACTTTTTGCTTGATATTTTCTTATTTCATGGTCTGCAGTACCCTCTGCAGTCTCATCCCTAGAGGTTCAGAGTTCAGGTTATACAGACCGAGTCACTGTCAGCTGGCAGCATGGGGACGGACACTGGAGTAGCTACCAGGTGCAGACACAGACTCACAGACAATCTGAAATGTATTGCTGTTTTCACCACTAAATGCTGTCTCATATGTGGTTAAAGGTGGTTCTTTATGATGGAAGTGGATCCACACTCGGAGCTCAAACACTGGGGGCAGACCATAAAAGTCACACTTTCTCAGGACTAATTCCCGGTCATTTATACCGAGCTGAGGTCATCACACACAGTGGAGAACTAACCAATGGTGCTGTTGCTCTAGGATGGACTTGTAAGACACATAATTTATTTTCTATTACTGTATATCAATCATTATATAATTGTTACATGTTAATAATGTGTTGTTGTTTTTTTTACCAGCCCCAAACCCTCCAACCTACCTTTCTGTCAAACAAGGGCCAACAAATGACACCATACAACTGTCCTGGGCTGGTCCTGCCTCTGGTGACCATGATAACTACAGTTTGCAGTGGACCCCGCCGGACCAGCTGTCAGTCAGCCCGATACACTCCACAGGTGGCATTGTGAGCGGCATGTTTCCTGGAAGACTGTATAACTTCACTTTAGTGACTGTGAGTGGGGGAGGAGTTGAGGGCGGGCCCATAGCCAGGAGCCAGCCTATCCAACGGAGCGTCAGGACAAGTAGGTGGAGTTTTCCTTATACAGTTTATATAAAACAAACTGTTTGGTCAGAAATTAATGCATTTGTTAATTAATTCTTTTTTTAAATACACAAAGTACAAATGGTAAATATATCAAGTAACGGTAAGATTAAATAGCTTGTTAAAATGCATATTAATATTGTATTATATAGCCATATAATAGGCGGTTTTGTGTCATCTTTTGCTTCAGACACAAACTCAGACAAACTTTGACACAAGTTTGTGTCACAATTGTTTTTGTGAGGGTAGTTTTACCTCCAGATGGCAGCATAACAAAAGCCTTAAATGGGAAATGAGAACAGTCACCAAAGTCTGCTTGACAGTTTTTAGTTTAAATCTATTTTTAATCACATGCTGTTTGCCTGTGAGGCTTTGGCCACAGGGATAAAAACTGAACACCCAAAGGAATGAAAAATCAGGGCACACACTTATAAATATGAATGACCTAGTTTGACTGAGGCCTGTGTGTTTTCAGCAGAGTTCATCCTCAAAGGTTATCAGGCATCAACTAGATATTGACACACTGCGCTAACATTTTGGGGTGTAAGAAACTTCACAAAAAACATATTTTTAGACACAATGTTACACATGTTTTTTTTGTTTTGTTTTATTAATCAAAATCTACAGCATTGTTCAGGCTGTGACTCTAAATTGCCATCTTTTGTATATTTGAGAGGAATAGGAGTAGATGTAGAGGCAAATGAATGAATAAAAACTTTAGCGATAAAGGACACAGTTTATACATGATTTTATTTTTTTGACAAATGGTACCCTCCTTTGCCTATTATTCTTTGTCCATTTATCTTCTTTTCAGGAGATATTCCTGTGGTCTTATCAGAGTTTCCTTTAACAGACGCATTTAACACACCCATTTGTGTGGGCTCTTTATCTGTCTATCTACCTATGTATATACAGTACGTGTAGTAGAATAATATAAAACCAATAGACCCAACAGTTGTGAAAAGTACGCTGCTAATTCTTTTTAATTAATTGAAAGGGGCCTGTTCAAAATAATAGCAGTGTTGTGTGCTATCAGGGACCTCAGTCAGCTGTGGGAAATCAGCTGTTAAACATTTGTCCCTTATGAAAGGACAAAGGCTGCACATATGCAGGCTGGTTACAGTGCATTTCTTTTAAAAAACTGGCGTAAAATGGGTCGTTTGAGACATTGTTCAGAAGAACACCATACTTTGATGAAAAAGTTACCTGGAGAGGGGAAAACATATAAAGAAATGCAGAAAATGATAGGCTGCTCAGCTAAAATAATCATAAATGCTCTAAAATGGCCAAAACCTAAAAAAAGACATGGAAGAAAGTGAAAAACTACCATTCGAGTAGCCAAATGGAAAAGACTCAACCAATGATCAGCTTCAGGGAGATTAAAGAAGATCTAAAAATACGTCTGAGTCCTGTAACAATTAGAAGACAACTTTGTGAAGCCAAGCTTTCAACAAGAAGCCCCCACAAAGTCCCATTGTTTAAAAATAAGACTGAAGAGGTTACAATTTACCAAAGAACATGCTGACTGGCCCAAAGAGAAATGGCACAACATTTTGAGAACAGATGAAAGAAAGATTGTTCCTTTTGGGTCTAGAGGCCACAGTTTGTCAGAAGACCCCCAAACACTAAGTTCCAGCCCCAGGACACTGTGAAGACAGTAAAGCCTGGTGGAGCAAGCATCATGATATGGGGATGTTTCTCATACTAAGGTGTCGGACCCATTTATAGCATCAGGGATAGTGGATCAGTTTAAATATATCCAAATATTTCAAGAGGTCATGTTGCCTTACGCTGAAGAGGAAATGCCAGGAAATCGGTGTTTCAACAAAACAATGACCCAAAACACACAGTAAAAGAGCAGCATCTTGGTTCAGGACCAACAAAATTAACATTATGGAGGGGGCAGCACAATCCCCAGACTTTAACCCTATAGAAAACTTGTGGGGTGACATTAAAAATGCTGTTTCTGAGGTGAAACCAAGAAATGCAGAGGAATGTAGTTCAGTCGTCCTGGGCTGTGATACCTGCCAGAAGTTAGTGGACTCCATGTGTCACAGATGAAGAGCAGTTCTCAAAAACCATGGTCATACAACTAAATATTAGTTCAAAGATCCACAGGAAAGCAAAATCCTAAATCCTGAACAGCGTAATATTCTTTCTTTCTTCATTTTCTGTAAAGGAATAACAAATTTGATTATTTTTTTGTTCATGTTTTGATTTGGAATAGAATGAACCCTGTCCTCAATGCATTTCCATGAGTAAAAATAAAAGCTAAAATTTAGATTTTGAGATTTATTGACTTTGATGCACACGCTGCTATTACTTTGAACACAGCTGTATGCAGTATATATTTACCTGTGTGTTTTTCTCTGTTGCCCTTGGCTCTGTACAGGTCCATCTCCAGTGAAATCCCTTCACTGCTTCCCTTTGTCCTCCTCGTCTGTCTCCTGCTCCTGGGTTCCTCCTCTCTCTGACTTTGACTCATATGAGGTTGAGTGTCGGCGACATGACGACGGCGAGCTGACCTCAGTGCTGCGGTTGGCTGGCGGCGTTACCACAGTAACCCTGGACCACTTGGACGCATACAGGAAATACACAGTTACAGTTAGATTGTCTTCAGCCGGACAGACAAGTCTTCCAGCCACACACTCGACCGTCACCATGATAGACAGTGAGTTCAACACGCCCACACCTGTATTTAACAATATATATTTTGAATACAAGCCATTTTGTCTCTACTACCTGTGTGAGAGTGATATGAACTAAGATATAAACCAACTGACCAACTTTTCTCTCTGGTTGATTGAGCCAGCTGTTAAACCCGTTCTGGTGTCCCTGGATACACAAAGATGAAAACATTTTTTTTTTTTCTTGTGTTGTAATTGCATTAAAGTCAGTTAAATGTTAAACTGTGGACCACATGATGTAAAGGAGAAAAATAATGTAAATTTAAAGTCACTTAAATCAGATACCTCTTACTCCTTTTGACATAAATAACTGTTAAGCTTAAAAACTTAAAACTACAAAACATGTTTCTCTTGGTTGACAACCTGTTAAACCAACGTGTGTCTCCTCAGAGCCTCCCGTCCCAGCTCCTACTGTCCGTGTCAGTGAGAAGTCCTCGAAGGTCACATCATCATCCATTTTGTTTCGTTTTAACTGCTCCTGGTTCAGTGACGCCAATGGAGCTATTCGATACTTTACTGTGATTGTGGCCGACTCTGATGGTAAACACTCAGACTACATTGAGACTCACAAAAATATACTTTGTTTGGTTTGTTTGGTGAAAATTATGTCCTTCCCACAGCCAATGAGGTTCTGCAGCCAGAGCAGCTTCACCCAATGCCCTCTTACCATGATTACATCAGTAACTCTTCAGTCAGAGCCTACCAGACCGCATACTTCCCAAGCCGCTGCCCTCAAGACTCAGAGACCTCTGCTGGACAGGTACAACATGCGAGTACTAATGGCTTAAGTGATTTAATAGCAAGTATGGTTTAAGTTAAAGGTTTCTAACTTGTTTGATGGAGGTGGTGGAGGTGAACCTGGGGGCAGGTGGGGACCGGCTGGGAGGATCCTGTGACCACTACCACGATGATGGCATTTTCATAAGTGACAGCTATGGTGGCTTCTGCGATGGTCCACTGAAAGCTAAAACCTCTTACAGGTATAATACTAAACTATCTCATAGCAGGCAGCAGCAGGACAGACTTCATGTTATGTCTGTGTGTACAGGCTGAGCATACGTGCTTTCACCAGACTGTTTGATGAAAACCACAAAGAGTTTTCCCAGCCGCTGTTCTCTGACACTTACCTGTCAGCTCCTGTGAGGACACATGCTGGTGAGCAACAAACTCAGCACTAATACACACTATTTTAAGTTCTTTGGACACAGCTTTTGTGTATTTTGTTTGGGACAGAGCCTCTCGGTGGAGTTGTGGAGGGTCTGAGTGCTGGCATGTTTCTGATTGGTGTGATGGTGGCCGTTGCTGCTCTCCTCATGTATAGACAGAGGCTGAGAAAAGTGTAAGTTACCCAGCACTTATGTACTTTTCTAACTTCAGCACTGATACACACAATGATAAACAACTCACATTAACTAATATTTTGTTCCATTACTGTCCCCTTGTGTCTGGAGTTAGTATCCTTGTTTTGTTTGTTTTTTTTGAGTAAAATTTCTGCTTCAACTCGGGAGACCAACTGTTTGTTTATTTGTTTGATTACTTTATTTTGAGCCATAGAAATAAAATAAAAAAAACATTGTACATAAAAAATATAAATGTATTGTACAATATTATACATTATACCCATACTGGGTAGAAAAAACAAAACAAAAGAAACAATCGGAAAAGTATCTATAAATATATTTCAGACATGTTCACAGTTTGTATATTATTGTAGCTCGAAAAGGAATGGGAAGAAGACAGACTTATTTAACCCCACCCCCATTCATCCTAATGAACAATTACTACTATAAAGAACAATGTATTTATATACAATATCTGACATATATCGTACATTATACCTTATAATTACATCTAAGTATGCTACATTACACACATATGCGGTATATATGTTTCTTTTTATGCTTATGATACATGTTAATATAAGTATTACGGTTATAACTCGTTTTACCATCATATATCATCATATATCAATAAATTAGTTAAGTATTATGAGTAATTCTTCCAAATATGTATAATATACTATAACTTACTATTTAAGCATGACAATTGTAATAAATAATTATGTTGACTTAGTGGTGTTGATGGTAAGAATAATTAGTTAGATTGTGTGTGTTGTGCATTAAAGGAGGCTGTCCCACTTTTGGTTGTACTGCACAGCCTTTTAGGTATCTGTCCCACCGTCCCACTTATTAAGACAATGTCCCTCTTTTTCATTGGTCCTCAGTGGCTCTTATAAAAAGAGAGATTCAAGTTCAGAATAACACAATAAGTATTCCTTGTGTAAAATGTAGAATAAATATTTGTGGGCGTCCCATCTTGATAAGTTGAATACAGTATATGGTTGGTGTGTTGTTGCCCCTGTGTTTCAGGACAGGCCTCTCCATGGAGCTGTGAGCTGGGGTTATCCTTCTGCTGGATTGTGTTGAGAAAATACAGACTGAGAGCTTTGAGTTTTTCTGTTCCATCTTTTTTAATCCAACAAATAAAATCTCAGTAAAGACATGACTTTGCAAATGTGTGTTTTGGGATAAAAACAGTTTTATAGGCTCTAAACTGAAGCAACTTGTATCTCAGTAAGTTGGTAAGTTAGATTTGTTTACCAAAACAACCAACAACCAACCAACCAACACCCACAACAAACAAACTGGCTGCAAGAAATAAGTTGCTTGGCAGAATAGTTAAATAAAACTAAGGTGAAATGGTATTTATGAGTAGATTTGGTGTGTTGATGGTCATGTGCTCCTCTTCCAGGGCGGTGCAGGAGAACCCGGTGGTACGGATGAGTATGTGGAAGGAGGTGCCAGCGTCGGGGTTATATATGGGTGTGAGGAGGTGAGTGCGAATGATAATTATTTTTTCTTTCAGCGTGTAAGATGGAGACAGACAGAGAAGGATTAGTTTCCAATACCGCCTAAGTCCAATACGTGAGAGCGTGAAATATTACTTTTCAATAAACTCCCCTCTCTGAGCAGATTACCTCATCATTCAGTGCCATAGTCCACAGCCGCAGATAATTACCGTGCAGATGTTTCGGCGTGTTTCTTTCTCTTCATTGGTTTCAGTGCAAACAAAGCAGTGTGTGGGAGCGCTAATAGTTCTGAACGGGAAAAACACTCCCCGATAGTCGACTAGTTTGATCATTATTGTGAATTTATCGACTTATATTAGCTTACCACATGTCATTATGGTCTTTGAGCCCGTCTTTGGGAAATGGTTATTATAATGATTTTCTTTTTACAAATAAACATAATGGGTTAATTTAAATCATCCTTCCTAGATCAACATGTAAGACGTGGAAATTAAATTAACTTTGAAAATGCATATACAGTACATCTTTGTATTCTTATGAGTTAACAAAGGCATAAAGTTGATGAATGATTATACGCAGGGCTTGACATTAACACTAGTCAACCACTAGCCAAATGTGGGTAGATTTTAATTTTGGCTACTAA
This sequence comes from Bostrychus sinensis, assembly GCA_020698575.1. NCBI lineage: Eukaryota > Metazoa > Chordata > Actinopteri > Gobiiformes > Eleotridae > Bostrychus > Bostrychus sinensis. The sequence goes on from CM036239.1 coordinate 12,028,186, forward strand.
CACATTCAGTCTCAATAGCCACTTTGTCCATTTGGATAATTTACATACAATTTAAATACTTTATGTTTGACTACCTGCTGCTGCTCTTATGTAATTTACAACTAAAGTAATTTATCAGTGGAGAAATATAAAATGCTATAAATGCAGCCTTAATCGTACCTTTTCAGTGGTCACTGGCAAATAAATGGTAATATCAAACTGTCTTATCATATACTACACATGAAACAACAATTCAACATCTAAACTGTGACTAGTGAAAAACCCAAGGGGCTAGTAACTTTTAAAGAACATTAGTCAAGGTGGCCAGTGAGCAAAGAAATTAATGTCAAGCCTTGATTATACAGTATATTCTAACAATAATGCAATAATTTGTCTCAGTTTTGTTGGTATTAACATACAGGTATTAAAAACTTACAATGTATGTCTTTGCTTTCAGTAACCGTCGCGTCACCAGGTACTTCTTTATACTTTTATATCAATGACTTGAATTGCATGGGCACAGGTGCGTAGTTTACATGTACCTAAATCTTTTCAGTCCAATCAAAGCCTGCCACTTTGAGTCTCACCTGAACAAGCTCCAGGCCGATTCTAACTACCTGCTCTCTGAAGAATTTGAGGTGAGGATTTCAAACAAGGCTGCATATCTCAAGTCTAAACTTTATTTTAAAAAAACACTTTGCGTTTCTTTAGGATCTGAAGGATGTGGGTCGAAACCAGACCATGGACCTGGCCCGGCTGCCCGAGAACAGAGGGAAGAACCGCTACAACAACATCTTGCCCTGTAAGAAAAGTGCTACGAAAGACACAATGCATAGAAAAGGGTGCAGATTCTTGCATAAAAATGTGCACATGCTGGAGAGAACGTGGAATTTATGTTTCTGTGCGCACAACCAGCTGCTGATAAATCCGGTGACTAAAAATATAAATGTCCTTAAATAATAATGGTTTAATTTGATGATCAAACCCAATAATAGGCTTAAATATCTAAAAAATCAATTGCCATTTGAAGCTCATGAGTATATTCTAAATAATACAACAGCAGGTATTTATTTTAGTTAATAAAATGGACAGATCTTTGGAAAGCAAAGTTAAAAACAGGAGATATTAGTCAGACTATAGTCTACCTGGCCCATTTTAAACCAGTGGCGAGGCTTGGGTTTAGCCAGGACTCAGTGGACTCAGTGGACTCGGCGTACTCTGCATGATACCAATAACCTTCTGTGTCCTTGGTTTGTGTGGGTTTTCTAATTAAATGAGAAATAGGCTACAGATACTCAGACTAGGTACACGCACAGGAGCAGGACCAGACTAATGACAGTGACTGTATTTACATGAGGGCAAGTTAATTTATTATTATTGTGTGCTAGTATTCGAAGGCTGTCTGGATCACAGTAAATAAATGTAAATTAAAAGCAGTTATGTGTAGCTGCTGCCAATATTCTGCGCCAACAATAAAAGATGATTTGTTACTGGAGGGGATACATTTGCCGCAGCAGCTCTATAATTAACTATCCATGCAAAGTAAATACATTAAGACTCACTGTCACTTTGACCTGGCTCTCATATACTTTTAATCTCAATTACGGATGCACAATATATTGCAAATGTATTGTTATTGTAATTTAACCAATGCAATAGCTTAAGAAACATAAGCCAAATTCCAATGATGTTCCTCCTTCTGACTGGGATTTAAACAGACAAAAACATTGTCCTATCAGAGCCTTTATAAAACTGCACTGGGACCAAATAAAACTATTTTAAACCCTGGTTTAGCTGAGTTTTTTGACTACTAAATACACAAACTTGTACTGTATTTCTACCTAAACTGCATTGAACTTAAAAACTATTACAATGGCTATCGTGTGTTGCATGTTTTGTAATGTAAAAGCATTATAATTTTGAGTATAATCTGATTTTGGCTATATTGTTTTATCATTGTGCCAGATGATTCCACCAGAGTGAAGCTGTCATACCTGGAGGACGACCCCTGCTCCGACTACATCAACGCCACTTACATCCCTGTACGCACGCAGCACCATAGACACATGCGCACTGAGCACACACACACACACACACTTCACTCACTTCTCATGTTTTCAGGGTCACAACTATCGCCGGGAGTACATCGGCACCCAGGGCCCGCTGCCTGGCACCAAGGATGACTTCTGGAGGATGGTGTGGGAACATGGCGTCTACAACATTGTCATGGTGACGCAGTGTGTGGAGAAAGGACGGGTGAGTCAATGCTCATGACTTAAAGGGGCTATATTATGCAAAATCAACTTTTCTGACCATTTTATAATGTTGTTTCCTCATCAAAAACATACCTGTAGTCGGGTTTTTGTTTCATTCATGCATGTTTGAGTAATCCTCTATTCTTTTACATTGAGTTTGTGAGAGGCCAAAATGGCTCGTTTCATTGGTGTTTGCCTTTTCCACCTGACCACTCCCCTTTCACCTCACGGCCCTGTCCTGTTCAGGAAGCACTGCTACAGCTCATGCCTCCCCTGCAGCAACCAAACAAACCCACCCCCGAGATGCAGCAGATACCGCTCAAACACTAGGCATGTGTTGTTGGAACACGCAGAAGGGCGTGACAGCAGTGGGACAGTGGGAAGGGAGGGCTCTTAAAGTGACAGGGACGTAATCTGAGTGTTTCTCACAAAGCCAAATGATTAGTTTCTTCAAATAAGGTTTTTTCAATAATTATTGTGTTTTCTGACCAACAAAACATGTGGATGTAGATGTGTCCTAAATTATTTTAAGACACAAAAAAGCATAATATAGGACCTTTAAAAAAATCATTACTTTTCAGAGGACAATTAAAGCTTTATTTTATTGAATTGAAATGGTTGTTTATACAGATTAGAGTTGGGATAGGGAAGTGGCTCAGCAGATTTAATCTTTAAAGGTACCATAAGCAGCATGCGCTTGTACTGGTTTGAAAACGTTACTGCAGTCTAAATCAAAACAGTGGTCTCTTTTCTGATTGGATGATTGGCAATGCAGTTTTAGAACCAAAACAAAAAATATAAACAAAAACAACTTGGTCATTATGTAAAATATATTTTTAATTGTTAATAACTCAACTGTACCATTGTCATCATTAAAACTAATATTTGATTTAAACATGTTTACATCATATCTTGGCACATGTGGGTCATTTTTATGAAATATAAAAAATATATACTGCTCATATCACATTTAAAAAATGAGCATATTTAAGCTTAGAAATATAAAAAACAACAAAATATAATATAAAAAACAACAAATATCCATTAATAATGGAGAATAACTCACCACTATTAAACAGCAGTAAAGCATTTAATAAATATGTAATTAATTCATTCATTGTTTATGACTCAATGGTAATTGTTAATGTTGAAGAAATAACTTGTAAATAGTTAAGTGCTTACTAACTAATACAATGTAGTGTGAGTTATTGCAATCTTACCTTGTCTTGCATGTTGCCTTTGTAAAACACAACCAGTCTGACAGTTTTGGTTTATACTACAAAAAAAAAAAAAAAGAAAGAAAGAAAGAAAGAAAGCTGAGAAAGTGATAGCACCGGTGAAGCTGCTGGACTGGGAGGACTGACAGGTTGAACTTGTGTTTTACAGGTAAAGTGTGACCAATACTGGCCTGCAGACAGAGAGCCTCTGTACTACGGAGACCTGGTCATTCAAATGCTCTCAGAGTCTGTGCTTCCCGAGTGGACCATCAGAGAGTTCAGGATCACCTCGGTACTGCTCAACTCTAGCTATTGTTTGTAACATTTTTGTGGAGCTACGCCTAAAGAACATGGAGGAGTTTAATGACTGCTCTGTACACTCTGACAGGAGAGCAGCCGCAGTTATCCACGGCTGGTGCGTCATTTTCACTACACTGTTTGGCCCGATCACGGAGTCCCAGAGAGCACACAGTCCCTGGTTCAGTTCGTCCGCACGGTCAGAGATTATGTGGATAGATCTCCCAGCACTGGAGCCACTGTTGTCCATTGCAGGTAGGACAACAAATAGACATTTTCAACATTAATGCAAAGAGAAGTCACTGCATGTGGTTTTGTATGATATATAACTGTATATTTAATTGAGTGAGTGTATTTGCAGCAATAAAACTGCATTTCTTCTCATCAGCACAAGTCTCATTATCCATTGACAACACTTTAGTCCTTGAGTGTTGAGAAAGGCGCTTATAAATAAAATGTATTCTTATTATTATTTAGTGCTGGTGTTGGCCGTACTGGGACATTCATTGCCCTGGATCGAGTTTTGCAGCAGTTGGACTCAAAGGGCACCATAGACCTGTATGGATGTGTGTTTGATCTTCGACTACATCGTCAGCATATGGTTCAGACTGAGGTGTGTTTTCTGACATATTCATTTATATAAAGGGCATCCCCAAGGTTTTAAAAGCATTAAAAAGGTATTAAACTTGATTCTGTGGGCCTTAAAAGTATTAAATATTATGAGTAGATATACAATTTTGATCAACTAGTTCTTAGAATCTGTCAAAACATTGTTAATATTACAAAAGGTAGTCACCACAATAACAAAACTGAAGAAATGCTATCAGTGAAATGCATGATTTATTCATGATTTTTTTTTTTTAATGTACACTGGAGTTTTTTCATCTGTATTAGACTTTTAAAATAAAACCCTTGAGTTTTAGAGAGTATACATTCCTCAGTTTAAAATCCATACAGATTATTGTTCTGTTGTTGATGATCCTGGCATTAAATTTCACTCTAAGTGGCATTAAAAAGTTTAAAAAAGGTCTTAAATTTCACAAAACAAATCATGGAGCTACCCTGTAAATAACAAACACAATAAAGGATGTACTGTGTTTTCCATTTAATTGTCACCAAACCATCGCAGTCCCAAACTACTAAATGTACATTTTTTAATTAAGTGTGTTCAACAGAATTATATACAGTAAGTTGTTTCTCTGTGTTTCAGTGCCAGTATGCTTTCCTGCACCAGTGTGTCCGGGACGTCCTCAGAGCCAGGAAGCATCGCAGTGAACAGGAGAACCCTCTGTACCCGATCTATGAAAACTACAACCCTGAGTACTGCCGTGGTAAGCCATACGTCATACTATAAAGTCTTTTTACTGGTTATGCATTATTAACTGAAATTAACACATTTTTTACTCCAGATTTAATTTACACTGGACGCTGAAAAGTTCAAACTGTATCAAGATCAAGACTGATGTCCTATTTAGAAAATATTGATCACTGTGGAATTTACCTAAAGTTAGCAAAGTAATGGCTTGACTGTTATAATTATTATAATTATTATAATAACTGTAATAACATGGTTGCATTGGGTGCTTTGCCAGTGCTTAAAATCAAAAAACCTTGTAAGAAATATTTTGAAAAGTAAATTAAATAATTTGACTATGGAAGCACTGAAATGCCTCAGTGAAATAAAACATAGTAGCGTTTCTTATTAATAATAGAAAGCTTCACATTATAACAAGATCTTTTTCTCATAAAATGTAATAATATTATGTTAAAACAAGATAAATTTCTCATTGAAATGAGATAATTTTCTCGTTATAACGTAATAACTTCCTGTTTTCCCTGGATTGTCAGTTTGATACTGTTCATCTTTATTATGTCTTCTTAAGAACGTAAACAGTGCCTCCTTTTGTCTTTCCATCTGCTTCATCCTCTGTCTGCGCTGCTCTGATTGACGAAGTGTAACATCTTATGAAGCATCATGGGAAAACATGATCTCATTTAACCCATGGATGTACAAGGTTTTAACCATGGATGTATGAAATTCTTATTCGTCAATGAGTAACTCAAAAAAACTAATTTTAACAAGATAATTTTCTCATTTTAATGAAAAAATTACTACATTACTGTATAACAAGAAAACCATCTTGTTTAAATGGGAAAGTTATTACGTTATAACAAGAAAACCATTTTGTTTAACTATCTCATTATAACGTAATAACTTTCTTGTATTAATGAGAAACATTCTCACTGTGGCAGTTCAATGCTTCTGTAATTTGACCAAAGGTAAATGTAGCATTTATTTTTATACCTTGTGCACCTCTGCTCCCTACAGTATAAGCTGATTATTTAAATCTACACATATTGCTGAATGTAAATATTGATGTAATACTCTTTCATATAATGAGGAATATAATGTGTTTACCCTGTGTAATTTAACTACTCATAGATAACTACAAAAAATAATGAATACTTTATTTTATATTATGCTTTGAACATGCAGCCTACCGTCAAGCTGTTTATACTCTGTCTGTTGTAATGTCAAAATAAAAATACAGGGAACTTAAATCTAATTTAATTTTTAAGAGATTGTTGTATGAGCTATAACTGTATCAAACTGTATTGGCCTCATGTTCAGTTGTGCAATTACTGGATTTTAAACAAGATTTAATAAAAAAAAAATGTATTTGATCTTTGCCTAACAACTTTTCTGTATTTTAGAAATTGTAAAAGTATGTACCTTGTGTGTGACTGACCTTATTTTGTCACCAAACATCCAAAAACTTTTGAGTGTGCTTTGTTAGAGCCAATTGCAAACTTTAGATTTCCATATTGATCTAGGGCACAGTGAGGCCAGAACAGAACTGGGTAACCCACATACAACAAGCATCAGGAGCCTGTCAGGGCTAAGTCCATCCAGGGTAAACCATGCAGCTCCTCTCAAACTGAAGTCAGGGCTTTATACGGCTGAGCGATGTGTACACAAGAGGCCGGTCTGTAGTCCTGACAGAGGAAGACCAAACAACAAACACAGCTTAGGTTTTCTTTAGGATATACCCACATCACTTTACACAGCATTACAAGTGCTACAGAAATGACAAAGAACTCAATAAACACTTTATATAGATTCAATACACACAAATTGAAATATTGAAATATATACTAAAATATTTATATGCATGTACACATCTGGATTAATCAGTAAATCTTCACACGCTTTTACTAAATGCAAACTATTTATTTTTCATTCTGAAGAAAAAAAAAAACACTCATTACTACTATCTAATTTAAGTGACATTTTTCAAAGTGTTAAGTCATATCATCAAGTTTACAGTGACATGACATCACAAGAAAAAAGTATGGTGCTCTCTGTATCTTTTCAAAATAAAAAATGTACTTAAATACTGAATATGTAATGTGTGGCTTTTCTTTTCCTTCTGCTGACTGTAAAACTAAAAACCATGAAAAGAGAAAGTACAGGGTGCGCATTATGTGGCCCAAGGTCTCAGAGGGTCACCGTACTTCACTGAGTCATTGGATATTCATGGTTTCCTCTCTTGTCTACCGCGAGGTCATTCAGCCTGAGATTATGATGGATTTTATTATTATAACGAAAAACTAGAGGGTAGATGAAAGGACATGACCATCACACAGACTTATCCTGTCTGGTATTTCCTTTCATATTTTATATAAAGATATTGTGTGTAGTGTTGATGTTAAAGAAGTGGAACAAGTGGTGTTCAAGCACAAAAGGTATTTTATTTAAAGGTCTCTATCAGGCACTATAGTTGTCGCATGTAAAAACACATAGACGCACCTTACCTGGATCACATTGTTCACAGCTGAACAGAGCAGTGGCACAGAACAAAAGAATTGAGACAGACATTGTTGGTAACGTTACACAGCCTATTCAAACATTTGACTTAAACACTGACATTTAAAATGTGTATGTCACAAATAGTACATCAACAAATTAGACAATCATAGAAAAGTTCATTTATTTCTGTAGTTTCATTCAAAGTTAAACCCATATATTATATAGATTCAATATACACAAACTGAAATATTTCAAGGATCTATTTATTTTAATTGTGATGATTATGGCTTAGAGTTAATGAAAACCAGTATCTCATAAAATTAGAATTACATAATATCACAATTAAAACAAATAAATGCTTGATATAATTTACTCTGTGTGTGTTCTAAATCTATACAAAATATGCTTCACTTTTTAAAATGAACTGAAATCATTTCACTTTACACAGTTTGTTCTAATTTGTTGATGTAGACCTACATCAGTTTTTCAAAATTTAGAGAGAACAGTGAAAATGTTGGTTTCACAGCCATTCACAGCTTTGCATATGGCTTTAAACGGCATTGATGATATCCGACAGTACACAACAGTAAACTGCTACAGTAAGGCTACATCACACGCTTTCTTTGGAAAGATGATTCAGGAGAAATGCACAGAGAAATACAATGGCTTTTACGCAGGTTTACACAGAATTTCCCTTATTTGTGCCTGATTTGTCACTATGCAACCAATAATACATTTAGAAATAGTAAATTTGTAAAGAAAAAGCAAATGAAAATAGATAAAGGTTGAAATGAGGTAAGGGTGACACATTTGACATTTCCTTATTTTAGACTGTACCTAAATATTTACTCTTAAAAATAACACAGAAAAACAACACATTTTCATTAAAAGGTGCGGTGTGGATATATTCATGTTGCTACATCAGCCTGCTCTGCTGCAATGGTGAAGGAAGGTATATTTGTTCAAGAAAACAGAATGATAATAATAATAATGTTGAGCCAAGTTTCAATATTTTTACATTCGACACTTCCATTCAGTTTGATATTTTAAATATACAAAATATTTGCTTCTGCTGAAGATGCACGAGTCCTGCAAAAAAACAGCCCTAAAGTGCTACAGCAGTGAATGGAGACATTCACCATAAAACATGATGCACCAGGTGAACCTGAGCTGAAAATAATGTATTTACAACAAATAGCAGAGCTTAAGTTAATATTCTGCAGCTGTAAATTTCAGTTTATGTCGTAATTTTTGTATGTGGCTATGGTAAGAGTGTCATCGTAAACACTGTTGCCTTTACGTCATTAAAGGAAGCCCGGCCTCATATACACTAGGTAAGTATCTCAGATGCAAAACTGACAGTAAAGATAAGTTTAATTACCTAAAGTCAAGGAGGACCACACGCCTGAAATCTGAGTCTTCCTGTCTTGTACCTATAAATAACATCCGATTTGATCCCATTGTTCTTTTCGTTTACGTGCCCCACCCTCCTTTATATTCTCTTTCCTCCGCTCTGCCCGTTAAGTACAAAGGGATGAACATGTTCGATGCCCGAGAGTATGGCATTCCCAAGAAACTGCTTCACACTTAGCTAAGCTCCGTCATTTCTGTCATCCCGAATGGTTGTGGTCACTCGAGCACTGACTAGCAATGTTGATAGGGAAGCATTAATCTGAGCCTTGGCTTAAGATCCTAACTCTTATATTAAAGAAAGAGACTTGACAAAGGAGGGGTGAGTTCAATCCCGGTCTGTAGCGAGTGCACTAAACAAACTGTTCAAAGGTACATTCTTTCATTCACATGCTCCACTACCACTGCGTGTTCTCATTACAGCTCCAAACATCATAAAAGATCTCTGGGCACAGGCCGTATGTTACTTTTATTATGTCTGTGTCCTGGCTGGTTTGGGCACATGGAACACAAATAAAAACTAAATCTTATTAGACTCAACTGCTCTCTTTTTCTTCCAATTATTGGCTCCAAAATAGCCCACATGACACCATTTTTCTTGATGCATGTGGACACTATGGTTTAATGGCCCATATTTTAACAGAGCTTATACTGAGTCCCAGAAGCAACAGAGCCATTAATTACTCGCCTGTCCCTTAATACATAAAAACTTTTAAACCAACCTAAATAATTAAAAGTACTCTGGCTGACAAGTGCAAAATCTTTTTACAGAATACGTTACACACACCTCATTAAAACATTTTTTTTTCCTTTAATACAAGCTTTGTTAACTTTCCCCAAGCTGTAGTGAAAAGCCTTAATAAATATAATGCTACAGACTTTGGAAAACAACTTTCTGTTTCTTCACATTTAAAAGTGTTTTTTTTTTTTTTTTTTTACAGCTAATAGCGGGAGCTGTTGTAGATAGGTCTGTACATAAAAATAGATTATAAAATCTGAGGCATGAATACTGGTTTAGAAATAAACTGACATTTCTTTGATTAAAACAAGTGCGTGGTTGGTATTGATAATTTCACACATTAAAACAGAGTCTGTTTTTGGCTATTTGGCTACACTGGTATTAAGAAATACTCAGCAACTCTTCAGTGTATGGCTGTTGTTGTGATTTACAGTATGTATTTTATACACTTTACATACAAAACTGTACGGAAGCAGCTAGTTGTTCAATATCTATTTATATTTTCTGATAAAAGGGAGCATAATATTCACATCTCCACAAGTCATTTGTGAAAACTACATTTGATATTAGAAAACTAGACTAAAAGTGCACAGGAACATTTGCGGCTACTGGGACTGAGCTACAAGAGGAACCTTTTTATAATACACTTTGCCAACTTTTGAAAGAGTTATAGCAGTGACAACAGCTGAGTCAGAGGACAATTTCTGATCCTGACACTAAATGCAGTGTGCAATAAATCACGGCACTGGTACCATTTGAAATTACCTTCTGTACCGCCAGAGCAGGATTCAAACAGTGCAGCCTCACAGCCTGAAGTGTGTGGGTCTCAAATCAGAGACTACAGGCTTCTGTCAAATCTGCAGCAGACTGAACATCGTCTGATATCATGAACCTCCGCAGATGGCTGAGGGCATTCAGACCTCAGATGCCAATTGCTCAGTTTCAGTCAAATTCAACTTTCAGCTTTTCAGTGTTCACGATCACGTCTACGCACTGGCACCGCAAACAATGGCAAGGTCCGCGACGGCGACGAAAGCTCGGGGTCTGAGTTTGTGGCGAGGGGACTGCCGACCTTGTTTCGGTCTGAGGCGGCACTTCCTAGGTCCTGGCACACCTCGTAGGAACACTTCCTCTTCTGCAAAGCCTCGGCCCGGACGGCCAGTGAGCGAGCGCACACTGTCAGGAGCACAATGAGAGTACCCAGCAGCAGGGACACCATGGGCCAGAGCACGCAGTGGAGCAGCACACTGGTGTCATGGGAGCGCTGCCACAACACGTCATCGGGCCTGCAAACAGTGACAATGACAGGTCAGAAGTAAAATAACATGATTCTTTTTTATTGGACAGTAGACTTATATTGCACGTTGGCTCATGCTCTCATAATGCTACTGTCATTTCAGATCATGCTCCTGTGACTTCAAATTTGTTTCTTTTCTGATGTCCAAGATTGAACTTTCACTCTTCTTCACACTCCTCTTATGGGACACCTTCAAGGCACATTATACTACACTACACAAGCTTTCATAATAGACAAAGAAAAAAGCTGTCTGAACTCATGACTCAGATATTACAGCTAATTGATTTATATGTGGCCTCCCCCTCCCTGACAGTATATAATTATTGACTTTCCTATAGGCAGAATTTGATCACTGTTCAAGTTGAGGAAATGCTACTTAAATCACAGCACGCTCATTACAAGTATGGGGAGAAGGCGAGTAAATCACTCTCTCACAAACTTTGTAACACAGATGTAGCCCCTCTTATTCCTCAGATTCAAACTACCCTCGGATAATTAATACTTCTACTCATCAATATCAATATTTCTACTCATTGCTTTATGTTTCTGAAAGTTTGTCCAATTTTTCATCTTTTGATTCATTCTTTAAAGGCCTTGTTCTGATGACAGATGCATTGTTCAACCTGCAGCTGGAGGGGACCATAACAGTCAAAGAGATCTTGCAAGCCGCTGTTGCAATGCAGTGTTTATGCCTTACGTATCTCCATTCATGGTAAACATATTTGCACATTCACTTGAGGCTGGCTCTCTTCCCCCATCTTTGTTACAAGTGTCTATATCGTAAATCTTGAAAAAGGATAAGGATCCCCTCTCCTTAATGCAGGCTATAAAATATTACCTAAGCTTCTAGCTACGCATCTGGAAGTTGCCCTGCTGTCTGTAATTAGTTCTGATCAGACAGGTTTTATTAGAGCGAGATACGACTTCTCCAGTCTTAGGCGTTTGTTTAATGTCCTGTACAACTCTTCAGCCTCAAAAGACCCCAAGCTTGTGATTAGTTTGGGTGCCGTGAAGACTTTTAATAAATCGAATAGGGGTATCTTTATTATGTTATGGAGAAATTCAATTTTGGTAAAATTTAATTACTTGGGTCAAGTTAATTTACACTTCCCCACTCACCACTGTAATATTAACACTTAATAACACTACAACTTTGTTCCCCTTCTTGATAGACCTTAAGAGTTGGTTGTTACTTCATTTGTTGGTTGCTGGGCATACTAATACAATTAAAATGAATTTACTTCCTAAATTTTCCTCACTCTTCCAATGTGTCCCTGTATTAATCCCAGTTTCCTTTTTTGCAAACTGGATTGGATCATTTCTGGGTTCATAAGAAAACCCACAAAACTCCCAAGCTACATCTTCAGAGGTCTAAGGTGGGATGGTCCTACCAAATTTCATGTTTTACGACTGGACGGCTAATATTTGTGTCCTTTGGTACAGATTACGCGTGGATGATCTAAGTTTGGAGGGCTCTTCCTGCATGTGGTCTACACTGGCTGCTTTGATTTATGCTCTAAGAGACTTACCCAAGCCAGAATTTTACAAAAAATACAATTGTCAGATCTACCATAATAATTTGGTAACAATGTAGACGTCTTTTTAAGCTGTAAATTTTCTACTTACAAGCTCATTTTGCCCATCTATTGTTGAGCATTTTTCCTCTGGTCCAGCCTTGGGATAAAAATGTTTAATGACCTTTACATCGATGGCCCCTTTGTCTTTTTTTTTAACAGGTTTTGTCCAAATTAAGTCTCTCAAAGAGTATTTTTTTTCTGCTATTTACAAATTAGGAGTGCTATTAAAGACAAATCTTCTCAATTTCAATGTAAACTTACAAGTCAGGGCGTTGACACTCTTTTTTTTGCTGCCTCCTCCACCATCATGAATGCATCTTTTTCAATATATTCAAACTCTGCAGCACTGAAATGTACCTCAATAAGCTGGCTGCGACTATTTTTGTTATGTTTTGGTCATTTTTTCATTGACCAATTGACCACAAGTATTTATTATCATGTGCTGTATTGTATTTAGAGAAGACCATGTTCTGTTACATGAGGCACGCAGCTCTACAAGTGCATTTCTGTAGCAGGTACTAAATGCTCAGGGATGCCATGTCCCTCCATCTGTGATGAGATGTATCTATAGTATCTATACACTTACATATGTTATTCATCTTTTTTTGTCAGAGAGGTATGCCTACAGGGATGTTTGTACCAGTGGTCGTTGCTGGTCTTTAACACGGGGGAAGCTCAAATCATTTAATCCTGGGCAAACTGGCAGCTAGTCCCCCTACAACATTACTATTGAATGAATGAATGAACAAAACTAAAGCAAGATGCAAACTCAACAGTGCTATAACTGTTGTTTATTTAGTGTGTAGTCTGTACAAATGATAAAAACAAAGTCAATCACTTTGCTTTAAACTCCAAACGGCTCCTTCAGCGCATGACTGTCTACTCTGTTGCTCCAATTCATTGCATGCAGTGAAGCCGGTGAGCACCCATAGCAGGGTTCTGTCTGTCAAAATCTTCCACCAGTTCTGCCAATCATTGATCAGCAGCCGTCAAGGCACGCCCGCTGCTTCATTCACTCTCAGAGACGCTGAGTCCAGGTGCTTTTGGCTCTTTTATCCAATCAGCGTCTTGCATTTTTGCTATGAAAAAATGTTTCCCTCTCATAGAGATCCATTGAAACTCAGCGTCAGGAGGATTTACACAGCGTCTGAGCTGCTCTGAAGTGAGAGGAGGATTGCGTCAGAGAAACAGATTATACAGCTGATTAATGAACAACATAGTCAGGAAATTAAACACATTCAAGTGCACTTTTAATGCAACTTAATATATAATTTTGTGAAATTCAGCAGTGCATACTGGACCATTAATTTTATGAAAGTTTAGGGGAAGCTCAGCTTCCCTTGCAGTCAATGAGCAATCGCCACTGGTTTGTACACTGTAAAAAGAGATAGAATAACACAGGGGACGAAAACCTGTTTCAAGATATTCAGTGGAATAAATCAACACTGTTAGAATTTGCTGTTTCACAACTCTGTGACAGCTGAGAAAGTAAAATATAAGGATATTTAAGTTATTTTTTACAATTGATGTTTAAAATAAAGTTGCATTTCATAATTGGCAGTAAAAAGTTTCTCTTTAATACAAGCATTTTAATAAGACATTTACATTTTTTTACTGCAATATCATGGATGAAATAATATTTACTGTGAGAATCTAATACTGTCCCATCCCTGTAAAAGTTTAGTCAATAAACATTTAAACAAAAACAGGTTCAGAAAAGAAACAAAGTAAAGAAGCTGGGTTTAGTAAGCTTGGAGGTGTACCTTTATGCAAAACAAAGCTGATGAGTAATATATACTGTATTAAACTCCCACTGGGACTTTCCTCATTTCTATCCTTCTGCTGCGGAGGTAAAATTAAGAGTGGACAAGGTCACAGGTAAGCACTGTAGATGATAAAACTGACTGAGTAAGGAAATTCCAGGGTTTTCCAGTCTTTTCAGTTTTCACTATTACCTTAAACAAGTGCTGACCTGAGAGAAAAAAAAAAACATCAAGTAGTATAACACTCAGTCCTCAAACAGGTGTCATATATATGTTTATCTTTTAAAATTTACCTGTAAGAATGATGATCAATGGTAAAAATAAAGCAAAAAATGCTTTATTTATTAGATCACAAAATGGTCCAGATCAAGCGAAAATTTGTTACTTCCCCTTTGTGGCTGAGGTTAGTATCTTGTAGCTGCTGGGATATTTGTATTGCTCGCTACACAGTCCTTAAAAACATTTTTTGACAGTGATCCGCAACCACACACGCACGCACAAAGATCCTTCCTCAACCCTTTATTTACCTTTTCGTACAATTCCATAATACAGGCAGACATATTAACCAACAAAAAAGTTTTAAAAAATTGTAAATTTACAAAAGGCAGCAGCTGGTCTCTCTATCTTTTGTAATCTGCTCGGATACAAAGGTCTGTCGCCGAGTTAAATTTCACAGCCTCACACATCCTGCGTTGCAGCGTATCTGTATCAGAGCTGAAAATTGAGCCCACAGTGAACGTGTCTCACCTTCTCTGCTGGTTGAAGAAGCAGGTGAATGACTGGCTGCTGACCTCTCTGGTGAAGTAATCCTCCCACCACAAAACGCTGTCTTTGTTTTTCTGGTTGTCCCGCTCACAAGGAGGGACATAGGAGCACTGCAACACACAGACAGACACATTATTTTAGCATTAGAAAAAGAAGGTTGTTTTTTTATTATGCATGCAACTGTACATCTAAAAAAACAACAACAACAAAAAAAACAAAAACAACAACAACAACACTAACACAGGCATAGGCAAAAGGAAGTAAAAGTACCTTTAATGCCCATCTTATGAGAAATTAATTTTCAACATAATCACAACATCTCATCAACACATTAAAGCAAAAAACAAAAACAAGTTTAAAAATGCAACTCAGTTTGGAGAAACAAACAGGAGCCATGACAAAGACTTAATTTACTATGCTGTAAAAATTCAGTAAACCCTTTACTTCACTGTACCACTTTAGATGAGTTTTTAGGTGAACATATTAGTTGGTGAAACAAAGGTGCTTGAGTCGGTGTCAACTAATTTCTAAAGCCTTTCATTTCATAGACTTAATTAAAGTTCAGCTGTCCAAGTTTATAGTGTACTTTACATTTATTATTAATATTAACACCAAAGTATTAAAATGAACATTTTATTCATGGTAATCTGTCCAATTACTCTCGAGCCCCTGAAAAAAAGGTGGCTACAGTTTTAAAACTTGTCATTGCTAAGCCCTTCCTCTGATTTGGATGTGAATATTCTCAAATTACAGCTGAGAGTCTGCACATATGAATTATATAACTGTATTTTAAATAGGTTTTGGTTAAATAAGCAAATTTACAAATAACACAATGTGTGTCAGTGTCCAAATACTTATAAACCTACCTGTATGTAACTATATGAATAAACTAAATGCACAGGGTGTGCATAAAGTCTCTTTACAATTAAAAAAAATATATTACAAAAGCAAATGAACAGAAAAATATGTGGAAATTATTACAAAATGAGGAGTAGATATTTAAGGTTTTTTTTGCCTCATTTAGTACACTTCTATATGTGCACCATTAGTTGCACGAAGCAGTAGCATCGTCAGTGGTGATCCCACAGCACACATTCACCTTTGAACTTTCTCGGTGAAGTTCCTGAGTCACATGGGGCTGTCCTGATCCCAGATTCTCACATTATGTTTGTTCAGTTTCCCTGAAACCTGAAAGGTTGCCTCATCACTAAAACAAACTCGGGTGAGGAACGTTTCATCCTCAGAAATTAGTTCCAGTGTTAACTGCAAACTCTTTTTTTTTATCTTGGTTTATCATTTGGCTCAAGTGCAGGCTGTTAGAGTTGCATTTTGTAATCGTACAATACAAAGTTCTTGTGTAGGACTTTGTGCACTGTTGAACGTGGAGCTGTAACTGTCTGGCAGCAGAATGTATGTGATTAAAAACTTTGATAACCACTGAGTACATACAACAAATCTGATTAAGATATCTCATCAATTGCCTTTGTAATATATTTTTTAAATTGTAAAGAGACTTTATGGACACCCTGTAGTATGAACATTGTCATGTAAAATGACTAAACGTTCACTAAAGAGGAAGCTGCACCGTGCTAACACACAAAAGTTAGATAACACTGGTATGTTTACAGAGTGACAGATTACACAGCAGGTTGGGCTGAATGATAACAAGATGCCTCACAGAATATGGATAAGCTCATTGTTCTTGCACTAGTTTCAGGTACAAACCGAACCTCATACACATACAAGAACATCACAGGAGGTTGATTGGGTGCCTGTTACTGTGGATTAAATGGTTGTTATAATCATGAGGACGTGATTGGCACAGAGAAGTGTGGCAACTGTGAAAAAAATACTATTCAGTCTGTGAATGAAAATAAGGCATGCTAAAACTAATTTGAATATTTTTATTTATGATATATTAAAAAAAGTCTTTTAATTTGTTGTCAAATGCAGCATGTACAGTTTGTCATAAGAGTCGCAAAGTTAAGTCCACTTGTGTTTATCCCATTGCCTCTGCAATGCTCACTGTGATGTACATGTCCTGATGCACCTCTGTCCTGCCTGAACAAGCACTGTCCCGTTTCAAACTGCATCTCTTTTACAGAAAACAGAAGATGTTTCCTCTCTGATACAGCGTGGCTTACTGTTTAAAGTTCAGCCTGATTAGAGTTCTAACAGGTCTCTAACACATGAATCTATCCATTTGCTGCAACTGAATGATAGGGTCAAGGCACTGCACTCCTGGCCCCAAACACAGTGTGTGCAGATTTGGCTGCAGACTGATGAGCAGAGGACATAAAAATATGCTGTAAAGCATTTAGGCCTTTTACATGTGGCTGTACTGTCATATTGACCGTCGACTGCCTTTTACACACTTAAATTCTCTCTTGCCTACCAGATCTGTGGGAGCAACTGTAGGCGCAGTTACTCATAGCAAATCACATGCAACACACCCACAAACAGCAAACACTATTATTCAATCTGCACTAGCACCTTCTCAGTAGATCTGGACTGAGGAGGGAGATGATTTTGCTGTGGTGAAAGGAAAGAAGACTGACTGGTAATCTGACAAGTCACTTACAACTCCTCAACCTTGCTTTCTGTCAAAAAACTGAATGCAAGCTGCAGTCCAGCACCGTGCAGGCGCCTCATGCCACCGTCTCACAGTGTTGTTTAATTGTGGTCCTACTGTACCCAGCTTAACTAGGCCTTTATTCGTTTCAGTACTATCTGTCATCTGTCCAATCAAACACATCCTCCTCTGATGACATCATGTGGGTTGCCCTGTCACATGACTGCTGTTGCTATGCCAACAAGCTTACAATCATGAGCCGTTGAGAGAGAGAGAGTTGCGCCAACGGAGGTCCAAAATAGAGTTGGTCACATGCCTCATGTAGCCACTAACTTGCACATGTAAATTTGATTTAAATCCATAGATAAACCTGGAATCGTTGAAAAAAATCTTAGTTTTAAAAAATGCAACATAAGGTAGGTTAAGGTACACTTTATTGTACCTGCAGGTACATTTGTTCTCTGCATTTGACCCATCCTTCAGTGCCGATGGGGAAACCTATCAGGAGCAGTGGGTAGCCACGGTGCATCGCCTGGGGACCCTTCTCCAGATCTTGAGCCAGGATCCTGAGTATCTGGCTGTACGATTGGCCTATTGTGTATGTTTGCACCCAGAGGAAGCCCACCCAGACACGGGGCGATCATGCAAACTCCGCACAGAGAGGCCCCACACACTCTGGGAATCAAACCCGGGAACTGATTGCTGTGAGGCGAGAGTGCTAACCTCAGACCGCAGATACAGAACACTTAGGTGGAAGCGGGCACGCTTCAGTAAAAGTTTTGTCCCTTCTGCCATTGCTGCCTTGAACAGTCTGTAAACATCCTCATTGTGTGCTGTCTTTGTGTGTGTTCAATGTTTGTACTTCTTATTGTACTGACAGAGTGTGTGGAAACAAATTTCCCCTTGGGGACAATAAAGGTCTATCTATCTATCTAAGCCAACATGCCACCGTCACATGGACACATACAACTGTATAGCACTGCTAGTGTGAATGGTTAACTTCCACAAACTATTCCTAGGAACTATTAGGGTAAAAAACTGGCCCAATCGGAGTCAATGGAGTTGTGAAATTATTTCTCTCAACAACTCGACATGCATTTATATTGACATATGCATAATGCAAATAGACAAGTGCATAATGTTAACCTCTATGTAGTATGTTCTTAACTGAGATAAATGCAATACTTTTATACTCAGACACTAGTGATATCACATAGAGGTGGCCATAACATTCACACTGTAATTTGCTCTATTTTCTTGGAAACAGGGAAGCCCATTAGCTGAATTTAAGGCATTGTCCAAGTCTGTTTCTCTGAACCACCGTGACTCTGACCATAATCATGCTCCTTTGTACCACCTGACTTAGGATTGTAGCATAGAATGTCAACAAAATTACAAACAAGATTTTAGCTCCTCAGTGGCTGTAGTCTATACTATCTGTATTTCCACAGGTTGCTGCCATTGCCTCTGCGTGTCCTACGGTCCCCTTGTGTCATAACCCAGGGGACTAATTGGAGAAGAAGTACAAAGCTGAAAACAGCGCCAAGAAATGTCAGAATTGTTAAAGAAAAATGTATCACCTCACACGCGGCTTTGAGGGGAGACACTAATGCCCCACTTGGCATCCCAGTTAATTAATTTAAGTTTGCAACTCGCATAAAATTACATTACAGCTATCATCACCCCTCAGTAATTACATAGGGTGTTTTTATAGAGAGGTTCTGCTGAGCTTACCCTGCTCACTTTGTTGTGTTTGCATTTTGGAGCAGTGTCCTTGTTTAGCTTATAACCTTTAACCAGAGGTGTAAGAAATACTGAAGCTCAAATCAAAACATGTCTGTCAGTCCTCCTATCATCATCATCATCAGCAGCAGCAGCAGCAGCTATACTCAGATGGCCTTTGGATACGCACAGCTCTTGTCATTTACATTTATAGCATAATTAAGTTATAAATGAGGAAATTACTTGTGGGTAATTGGCTGAGCTAAACCACCCACCTGCCTCCTTCTCTTCCTTCCTTTCTCTTTTTAGAAACCAGACCACCTTCTACAGCTTACACACATTATTTAGCACTGATCTGCTCTTTAAGTGACAGGAACAGGAAGAACATGCAAATTCATCTCCTTTATATAAAAACTCATCACTCATCACAAACTAACTCTCAATTATACCTTATTATTCCCTGGAGAATCATAGCCCAGCAGTACTGTATGTGCACACTTTTAACAGAAGATTTGAGTTTGGTCCACATAGATTTCATGATAGCACAAGAACATAATTTCATCAAAAATTAAATCATTTTCTCAGCATGTTTGCATCATTTGACATGAAAACATAAAATAAAAGCTTAATGTAGACGTTTCTGTTTGAGTTAGGCTTAGGACATAGGACTAAGTGCTATGGCAGACTTTTTTTTGGCCATAATTTATGACAAATACTCAACACATTCAGCATATCTTTTCCTATGTTATGATCAACTTTAGACCTTGCCTCAGTCACTTAAAACAAAATTACTCTTATATTTTTGCCTCTGAATGTCTTGAGATTGATCAATTACAAATGATTGATCATATTAATGATTTATTCAAAATATCTTTGTTGTGGCATTT
Source organism: Bostrychus sinensis (assembly GCA_020698575.1). NCBI lineage: Eukaryota > Metazoa > Chordata > Actinopteri > Gobiiformes > Eleotridae > Bostrychus > Bostrychus sinensis. The sequence goes on from CM036239.1 coordinate 12,048,477, forward strand.
AACAAATGTGATTCATATTAAAGCTGCAAGCAGCGTTAAAGGGCCTTGCCACCCCTTGCAACCACTGGGGGCAGCAGTGAGAACTCTGCACCTCTCACCGTATTCTCCAGGAAGTTTCTTTAATAATCCATAGAATTCCAGTCCCAGTTGCAGCAGGAGCTGGAGAGACATTTTTTATGATGGCCACTATATTGACATTAATTTCAGGTCGTTGTAGTGCACGAGTGTTACTTTGGGTCCGTCTCAATCAGACATTGTATACGAGAGATAAACAAGCTTTTATACTTATACTATACAAAATGGCCGCTTTGTTGCAGGTTCATCAAAGCCACATCCAAATTTTGATCAAAAATCTAGATTTTTGACCACAACTTTTGACCACACTCACGCCTCTGTAATCTTAATTTCATAGAAAAGGCAAGTTTCAGTTGCGCACGTCACATACATCATATCTCTGCGTTCAGATTTTAATTGATTATATGACAATTGCATCAGAATAGACGCAACATACAACACATGGAGGGGGCGCCATGCGTAAACTAAAAGTGATTTCACGTCAGAGGAACCGAGGCTATTGCGAACCCTGAGCAGACAGGATATCTCAGATGTTTGCTTGTATTGGCATGTTCTATGTTTTTGCCAAGTTTAAGTTTTCCACATTTAAAAAAAAAACGAGGTTGGCTCTCATAGAAGAAATGTATTTTCCCAATTCTAGGGGTCGCAACTGAGCCATTTTAAAATATTTTTACTTTTTCTTGGAAAAAAATGTTTTTGCTAACTTTTAGGTCAATACTGGATTAGTGTAATAAATGTCTTTAGTCTGCAATAGCACAGTTTCAACCCATTCATTTCAATGGCACATTTTTGGTGTTGCCATGGTAACGCTGTTAAAGATAGGGCTATGTCCTTATTGCTGTTTTGTACAGTATGGCATGGAGGATGTGTGTGCCAAATTTTATTTGTCTATGTCAAACAAAATTTCTTGGTCCTATTCAAAATTTGTAGGGGACAGTGGAGAGCCATTTTATAGCCTTAAGCTTGACATTGTGCACAAATGTTACAGTGACATTGACATTTTATGTGAGAGATATAGTATGCACGGTTTATAATGCTCAAAATGGCCACTTGACATTTGGTAAAAAATCTTGAAGATTACTTTTGACTGCACATGTGTGTGATTTTGACCCTTTTGGATGAAAACCTAGGAAAATGAATTAAAGTACAAGGGCCCAATATTGCTGACTCCCTGTTGGTTTAAGGTGGAGCCATAATATCATTTTTGGCTTGTCCTGATATGGTCTATGTTTTGTCAAGTTTCATTTTTCTACATTGAAAAAAAATGTTGTGGACTTCAATAGCCGTAATGTTGATTCTTCAGGGGCTGCCACTGAGCCATTTTTAAATATTTTTCTCGCAGACTTCAAATAACTAAATGTTTCATCGACATTGAATTTTGGGTCAAATAAGATGGACTTTTCATTAATGTTGGAGGGTTAAAAGTATGTATTTATTTTGTTCCAAAAGTATAATAATAACAGCCGGCCTAAGTATGTTGTCTATCATCTGTGGAAAGTTGCAAACTTTATGACTTTGGCTCCACACACAGAGTTCACCTCAGTATGTCATCATTAAAGACAGAAAACCACTCTTGGAAATCATTAAGCACATTACATAAAGATGTCGCTAAATGCAGTAAAGGAAAAATACACATTCATTCTTACTCTCCACACACACCCAAGCATGCACACACACGCACACACAGGCTTTTAATCAATCTAAAGTTTAATGAAGGGTGCAAAACCAAGCTAGACTCCCTAAATTATGCCTGTGTTTCTCTGAGGAGTCAGCTGTGAGTTATGGTTACATTTGAGAGAAGGCCAGAAGAGCATTATGAGATCAGAGCAATAAACTGCTAACAGTCTGTGGGAGGAAAAACAATGAGTAAAAGAAAACACATAAATGCAACCGTGTTTTCCTTTAAAAAACGCATCTTGAATTCACCAATCCAAAATTCAATCACCTGTGGTTTGGTGAAATATGACTTTACATTACAATGGCAAGCAGCGCAGATTTTGTACACACACCATATTCAAAGCAAAAATGGTTTCGTTTCAGTTTTAAAAAGAACTGTCGACATAATTATGCCTGAGATACTGAATATTGTAGTTCATTGTCTTCTTACACAGAAGTAATAAAACTGTTACAGCTCAAGGGAACAACTGTACTGTGGAGACGGTGCAGATAAAATAGCAAAGAAAAAAAAAAACTCTGGACAAGTCCTTTTTTAAGAAGGTGAAAGAATGTATGTATTCTTCATCTATAAGGCACAGATAAATCATGTTACCATTCACTGATCATGTGACTGCTAGGTTTGATCTTAATGTCATGTCAGTCATCTGGTCCGCAGGCGGCTCCATTAACTAATCACCCCCTAAGGACACTACACTAATTACCTCTCTGTCTGTCTCTGTCTGTCCCTCACTGAGCTGCCGTACTGTTCACCTACTGCACAGGCCTACCACAATTAACGTTCTCTGTCCTCTGTCATTCTCATTAGTTACAGGTAAAAGGTCACAGCAATGTAAAAAAACACAGGTTTGTAGTGGGTTTTATCATGATGTCTGAAAAAATTAAACAAAAAAGAATTACATGCCATCTACTACACTTGGTGAATACAGTTTAATTAATAAACTCCTATGATTAAACTGCATTTGCCAACATTTTTACAGTTACTTAAATGTAGAAGTAAGTAAGAAGTAAGTAGATAGAAGTAAATACTGTAGAAAATGTCCTGTTCATAGAGCACTACTTTGGAACCAAAACTTCTGACAAACAGGTGACCTGAGGGTAGTCTTCAATTAGTATCTTCAAGTTAAAATTCAAAATTAGGTCCCGCACAACAAATGAAGCTCCCAGATTTTTTTTTTTTTTTTTCTGTGTGTGTGTGTGTGTGTGTGTGTGTGTGTGTGTGTGTGTGTGTGTGTGTGTGTGAAAAATAATAAAAAAAATTGAGAGATTAATTTGTTGTGTGGAGCCTAATTTAGATTTTTTACGTATGGTATTTTAGTTCCAGCACACAACCTTATTTGTCCTGGATGTGTGAGTTTTTCTATTTCATGATATCTTCAAGTTAAGCCATGGGGCACTAGGAGCTGTGCCCTTAATTGGCCAATCAGAAAATGTGATCATGTAACACGTTGTTATGTCTTTTGATTTATTCTTCAGTCACGCCCTGTCCATCAGCTGTGCAATTGCTCGCTCCATTGGAAATACAAGTCTGAAAAGTGACAATATGGAAAATAATGTTTCTATAAAAATCATAAATTTTACAGGCTACTGAAGCTCAGTGGAAAGATAGCAAAGAACAAGGATGATACCTCTAATTTCTTTGAATTTAGACCAATACATTTAAAAGGAATCTACAAACATGTACACAATTATGATTACATCTTTCAATGTATGATGCAATGGGAGGAAAATGTGCTTTTATCTTCTTGCCATGTTGTTAATGATGTCTTTTTTTTATTGTTGTCTAGCTGTTTTTTCAAATGTCGACCTTGACAAAGTGAAAGCCTAAGTAATTTCATCAAACCTTTTCCCAAAAAGCTCTGTCTGTGCTGCTGTCTGCATCACTGAACGACGTCTAAATGAAGCGTGACATGTCCATCTATTTCTCACATACTCCTGCCTCTTTACATCATCTGTGTTGTGGTCACCATGACAACTAAGCGCCATTGATGACGCGCCGTCTCCCTCTATATTTACTCTGTTGCTGTAGCGACGACCCAGACGTGCACTATAGAAGAGTAATGGCCACTAACTGAAGTGATTTCACTGGTGTAAACCTGAGAAACTCTTTGCCTTCAGGTTGCTAAGTTAAGAATTTAAAGTAAATGTCTAAAAGAGGAAGTGAAGGTTCTACAGTTTTAGCTACAGGCTTTAAATTCATGCAGTAAAGGCAGCCTTGGACATTAGCTTTGGACATTAGCATAGACTATTACTCTAATCGTTTTTGCACGGTCATTCTGGATATCAAAAATAATCCGGCCACAAAGGATCATAAGCCAATGTACTCCAACGGGTTGAGTGAGGAAGGGCACCTGGCATAAAATATACAAATCACTGCTCACAAAGAGGCAGACCCCAGAAAGGAAAAGCCGTAAGGAGTCATCACAGACGGTAAATGTCAGTCATGATGCAGAGCAGTGCACAAAAGGACTGGAGGTATACACTGCCACACACGGTGTCAGCTGTGATGTGTTTACTGTGCCTGGTTTGTTAATGGGACTCTCTCTGAATGACTTAATGATGATGTGTTGTGTCCGACTGCTTCTTTCTTTGCATTAGACATCAGTCTATATTTGTGCTGTTCATGTCTTTAGGAAGCTGGGACAGGGAAACCGATCAGAGAATAATTCTTTTTGCTTTGCTTGAAGCTCACAGGAAAATAAATACATGCGTTTTGGGCACAGGACTCCCGCTGTACAGTCATTTCACATTTGAGCATCTTGACTCTTTTGTGTTATATAGAATTGTAATAGCTTTAGTTGTCATACAGTACCTTGGGGTTAAGGACTAACTGTTGCTCATCGAAGTGCAGCAAAGCCACCGAGTTGGACTCTGAGTTGTTGACAAAGATCTGAAGGCATGGATACAAGGACGTGCCCTTACAGTCTGCACCGCATGTAAACACGCATTCAAACATCTCTTCAGGGTGCAGCACTGACACCACCTGCACAAATAGAAAGAAAAAGTAAAGAAATGTTCTTGACATGTTTAGTTTGCAATATGTTACGCGAGACAGTCATTATAGCAATATGAATACTTGTTCAGAGTTTAAAGAAGATTAGAAGAGATTAGAAGAAGGCACTGGAGAAAGGTAAAGCTGTTGCATGTAGCATGCGTACAATTCTATTTTGCATGTATTTTTTGCAGTATAACAATGCATTAATTATGCTAAAATGTATATTTTGTATCATATTAAGAAAAGTGTTAGTGACAGACCAGACCCACAGCAACATAAGGACATCAGAAGCTGCACTGAACAAACACTGTTATGTAGAATTAGGTCTACACAATATGCTAACAGCCAAATAAATAATGTATAGAAGTCAGTCCATCATTCACAGTAAGCAGGAGTTCATGATGTAGCCGTCTGTAATTTATATCATAAAAAGCTTTGAAAAACTGGCTCCAATATGCTGTGTAAACAGTTTCAGAGCTCCATCGTTAAAGTGACAGCAGCATTAAGGACCTGCTGAGACCCACACAATGTACAGTAATCAACAAATCTGGAACAAAGGTGTTTTATTCTCAAACAAAATGTGTACTTTCATATAACCTTTCTTAAACATAAAACTGTTAGTTAGTTAGCGTAAAAACAACAGCAAAAGCAACCAATTAGACTCAACAGATTATGAGCAAAAGACCCCACTGCTGATGAATTAAAAACAAAATGTAGTAAAATTAAGTAAAACAAAGTGATAATAGTAGCCTACTATAAAATGTTAGCTGTCAGTCTGAGTTTAGAGCCACGAGGATCTTTAGAGTGATGGCAGCTCAGTGTGAGATCAGATAGGAGCTCACCACTATCACTGTCAATCAGCGTGAGGCCCAAAACAGACAAACACTTCAATAAAATTATAGCCTATAACCCTTAGTATTATAGAGTTACTGACTTAGTCTTTATCTAGAAGTCAACCTATCAAACAAAGTTAATAAGCAATTAGATTTAATCAATGCAATAAAAAGATAGAGATCTCAACACTTTGGCTTACTTGAGTAGGTCTACACTAGAATAACACAGTAGGGCAGAAAGGGGCTGCACAATTAATTGAAATTGAATCGAAATTGCAATATGAACGGTTGCAATTAGCAAATTGCAAAGGCTGCAGTTATTTATGTGATATAATATATAAAATATCCTGTCCCCACTGGATCTTAATATGTATACACTGCAAAAAATCTATATCTACATTAAACTGACTTGAATTCAGATTATTAATCCTAATTCGAGCAATTTTCACTAGATTGGATTAATTTACTTATTAGGTAACTTATTACTTATTACATTATTTGACCTGTTTCAAGTTTTTTCTTCCCTGTTTAAAGCTATTTTTTTACTTCTTTCAAGCAAAACTACCTATCCATGTGATAAATGGAATTTTCTTACTCAATGTACAGATAATTTTGCTTGCTTTTGCTGAATTCAAGTCATTTTAAACTAATGTAGATTATGATTTTTGCAGTGTACAGCTGTGGTTTAGACCTCTACAGACATGAACTGTACGCCATGTGATTCATTGCATTAGTTCAGCAGTGAATATTTCATTGTCAGTGCTCCATCAAATGCTTCAAATGTTTACTGTGAACTTAATGATTTTACAAAATATATGGCAAATCTAATCGCAGCCGCAATATCTCCAAGAAAAATCGCATATATTTATTCAAAATCGTTCAGCCCTAATAAACATAATTCACTGCAAATAGGCTAAGAATGCAATCTTTAATAAAAAAAAATAAAGACATGAATGGTCCAGCTGATTCATGTGACTGTCAACTATCAACTCCAAAAGTCGTGAACTATTTCAGCTAATGTTCGTAGCTCTAGTAGCCTACTGACAAACATCCCTGTCCTGCCTCTGCTATCTGCAAGCTATCACCGCCTCATCACGTCAAACTTAACACTTCTAGTAAAAAGAAGCGCGGCGGCGGCGGCGATGCGTTGTATCGCGCGGAGGGGCGGCGTGCGCAGCTCATGGACACCGGGCTCACCGTGCAATTGGCCGGCTTGCTCTGGAGGCTTTGGAGCGTGGGGCTGAGCCAGCAGAAGCCCAGGATGAAGAGGCTGAGGATGCCACAGGCGATCAGGAACAATCCCAGTCTGATGCTCTTGTCCTCGGCCTCGGAGTACTCGTACGACACCCGTATCTTTGCCATAGCAGCCCCGCGTAGCCCTCCACCGTCAGCGGCATTGAGAGCCCAGAGCAGCGGGGAGGGAAGGGCGAGGTGGACGGCGGAGAGGGGAAGAGATGCTGTGGAGCTGCTGTCTCTCTCTGAAGCGGTTTTATCTGCCTCTGACTTTATGTGCCCCCTCCCTCCGCCTCGCACGCACTGGGTGTTTTCTCTGAATTTAGCCACTGGGTTTATTTTAAGTCGGTCTCTCGGCTTTTAAATCCTCCTTTTACATCTCCGCTTTTGCATCTGTTGCTCTGTCATCCGTAGTTCTTTTAGTTTTAGCCTCAGTCCTGGGCTAATCCCGCTCCACATGGCTACATACATAAACTCACCTGTTGAGTTATCCTACTCCTTTAGGGTGACCAGACGTCCCTATTTAACCGGGACAGTCCCAGTTTTAGTTTTAGTTATCATGTCCCAACACATATCTGTAAAAACACTAATATGTCCCAGTTTTCAGCAAACTATGACCCAGTTGTTCCCATTTTAACCAACAGAAACGTGTAGGAAACTATAAACACACTTCTCTAAATACTTTTGTCTCTAAAATTATTTGCAATATCTTCATTTTTTGTAAATAAATGTCCATTAAAATTCAAAATGTAGGTCTTAGCATTCAAGTACAAGTACATTATTACATGACAGAAAATGGTATGTATTTTGGAAGCTTTTTTTGTCACTCATGAGTAAATGCACTGTGATCAGTGAAATAAAATATGTGTCCCAGTTTTTGGGTGTAAAAATCTGGTCACCCTATACTTCTTTTCTCTTTTTATTGTTTATTGGCATTGGGGCACAGACGGCTATGCCAACTACTGTGGGTCTGAAGCGGGCTACACATTGGCTGAGGGACTCTGACAGACACCGAGGGCAACTTAATAAATATTTAGATGAAGGATGTAAGATTGGAGAATGTATGAAGAGTCTGTAGAGCCTTTAAAATCCCATATTTTGAGTTAAGGGCAGCCATTTTGTACTTTTGTGCCTAGAGGGTCATCATCCCTCTTCTAGTGAGTTCTAGATTACTGTATGTAGCAAAAAACAAAACAAAAAAACAAAAAACAAAAACAAAACAATGCCCTCTTGTTGTATCGTTGTCCTTCTGTGTAGGTCATTGTCTACTTCCAGATTTTAATGCCATTAAAATGTGATATCTGTCTTTATAATTAACCATTTAAGTAAATGGTATAGGCTTTGATGTGGGATTTCTTACAACCTACCTCACTGCTGCAGTAAAACAAACCTGCTTGCTACATAATATTATGGATGTGTCTTTTTGTTTGCTTTTTGTGCTTTGTGTGTGTTCCTTTTCCTTCTCAGTTTTTACTGTCTACCATCATTATTCTCTGCAGGTGAGTGACGTGTGCATGGCGATGCCCCAGTGGCCTGATGATGTTTCAATCCAGATTTTTACTTTGTGCCGGTGGCTGCTTGTTGTTCTCTCACTGTTACATGCAGCTGGAGATAAGCCTCTTAACACAGATACAGTGCATCACTCAGAAATATCCTCTTTTTCACAGGCGACAAACTGGCAAACAAATATAGAAAATATAGTAATATAACATAACTAAATTTTTTACCAATCCTTTTGACGCTCTGTAATAATGTTTTTATTACACTATTACACTCTGTCAGTGGTGAAAAGGAACTAGATACTTTCTCAAGTAGTTTAGTTTAGTATATTTTCCAAGAATATGTACTTTCTGAGTACATTTTTAAAATGTATTATTAATATTTATTATTACTTTACTCAAGTTAATTTAAATGAGTATAGCTTTTCTTTGACCTCAGTGGCAAAGTCAGCAGTAGCAGTAGAAATAGTAGCAGTAGATGTAATGGTAACTACTACACTACAAGTAGTACTGTAGTGGTCTGGAAGTACTTAACTTTTATGCAAGTAATTTTTTAAAAGTACTTTTACATTTGCTTAATGAATATTATATGTGCAGTAACATTATACTTTAACTTGAATACAGATTTTGAGCTCATTTTCCTATGCTTCACAACTCAATACATCCTGATTTGTGTGTGATCATGCACTGATGTTCTGTTAGAAATTCATCTTCAGTACATGTTTTTTTGTGTAAAGTCATTGCACATGTGTCATCAGCCATGACTAAAGAAAACAAAAGTTAAGACATTATATTAAGTTTAAAGAGCAATATCAGACCAAACCTTACGTTAAGTAAAATTTATCTCAAAAACAGCAGCCCCCTGGCTCCTAAGCCCTGGCAGCTGAGGTGGGCAGATTAAAGGCCTTCCTGAAGAGGAACAGATTTGTGTTTTTATGTGACCTTAATGTGGTGGAATGTGAATTTGATGTAGTCCATTGTACTGATTTAAGAAATATTTTATTTGCACACATAAATGCTACTAATTCAGATGTGTTTTGGTTATCCAGTGATAAAATTATGAGTTGGCTTTATAATAAGAAGGTTTTTGCTTTAGTTTGTTTTGTTTGTAAGGCGTGGGATAGAAGACAGTGAGTTCTTGGGGGTGGGGGGTCTTTGGAATACACCAAAGTATTCCAAAGACCGCAGGTGAAATGGCTCCCAGCCAGCAAGCAAAGAGAGTGGCAAAAATTTGGAGAAGATGCTGCCCAAATCATAGCCAACCTGTGGAAGGGGGAGGCCGGCAGTCGTCTGCAAGCTATGACTGCCATCATTATGAGCTTTGGGGGAGAATGTTTTGGACATGAGAAAGAAAAGCCCGGGAAAGCACCCTACATCATGACCTGAAGAGCAGAAAAAAATCCATCAGCTCCGGCAAGAGCTGCGGTCCCTCACAAAGCAGTACAAGAATGTGAGGGAGAGAAACCTCCATTGGCAGAGCTCTGCATGATCTTCAGGAGGAAGCTTATGACATTAAATAGGACAGAGTGGCACAGGAGGCCAGGCAGGGAACGAGCCGGAAGAGATCTGCTCTCATAGCTGACCCTTTTGCGTTCATGAAGGAGTTGCTTAGCAGCAAGAGAAGTGGGAGCCTCACTTGCTCCAAGGAGGAGGTAGACCAATTTCTCCATGACACTCTGTCATATCCTAAAAAAGATCAGGATCTAGGGCCCCAGAGAGCCCTCCTTGAACCTCTGGAAACTGCTTCTAACAATCTGGCAAAGAGGAGTCATAACCAGGCAATTGCAATTGCCTGGTTATGACTGGGGTGTGGAAACCAAAAGAGGAGAATCCCACAAGCCTAGAGCATTTTAGATCCATCTTCTTGCTGTGTCGAGTGCAAGATTTTCTTCAGCATCTGACAGATTTTCTGATAAAGAAGAAGTTCATTGACACCTCTGTGCAGAAGGGAGGAATTCAGAGATTGCCTGATTGTTTGGAACACAAGCCAGAGCAGTCACACTTTTTATCAGAGAGGCACACAGGTGACTGATAATCTGGCATACCAGGCAAAATCCCGGTGGCCTGACGGCCCGGTGGTCCAACTTTTTTCATCTTTTTTTTTTTTTTTTCTTTTCATTTTCTTATTTTAAGTTAGGGCGCAGTCACACTAGGGCCATTCGAAACGTGCTGTGCCCAGGTACGATTGGGGAGGGGTCTGTGTCCCGCGCCGGCCCGCACTCTCACCGCACAAACGATCCGTTACGTCATCAGCTCTGAGGGCGACAGGCTGCTACGTCATCGTGGTGCGCAGGTTTGTTTACAAGTCGAGCGAGCTGCTAACACTTTTAAAACCGGTGTAGTGAGACCAGCAGCCTTTAGTATCTGACCTGTTTTGATTCTGCTTTGAGTCTCGTTCGTGAGACGCGGTCTTCTGTCACATGTTTTGGAATAAACCACATACGAGGAGCAGCGAAGGCACCACAGACGATGAGAGAGGCTTCAAAACTACTGCCGCTGTCTGTTCTCTTCTTCAGAAAGGTGAGCTTAAGGGAGTGGCGTTGCTGCGAGTGTTAATAATGGAGTTTATTCACTTTTTACTGAGATAAGAACAGTTGCGTACATGACATGCATGCATGAGCAACCGCGTCGTGCCGTGGCCCACCTCCTCCAACCGTGCCAAAGTCCTGAAGCGTACCGCGCCTGGGCGCGGTTCGGAGCACTCTCATTACCTGACCAATGCGTATGGTTCAATGCCACATAAATTGGTAGAGCTGTCTCTAATGCGACATCATGTTCACAGTACGATTAAGGACCTCATCTTGAACTGCTACAGTAACTCCAGTTTGAGAGTCACTTCTGGGCAAGTAACATCAAGTTGGCACCGGGTAGAAAAAGGTATCATCACTGGATGTACAATATCTGTCATCCCTTTCCCCCTAGCCATGAACATGTTTGTAAAAGCTGCAGAGGTGGAATGCAGAGGCCCCTTGGTAAGGTCAGGACTGTGGCTGCACCCCATCAGAGTCTACATGGATGGTCTCACTGTCACTACATCCACGGTGCCTGGCAGCAGACGGATCTTTCGAGGAGAGAGAGCTTAATCGAGTGGGCCAGAAAGAGCTTCAAGCCAGTTAAGTCCAGGTCACTAGATTTGAAGAAGAGAAGAGTATCTGACAAGATCCATTTTAACCTGGATGAAACCACAATACCATCTACTACAGAGAAGCCAGTGAAGAGCTTGGGAAAACTGTTTGACCACAGCCTCACAGATGTGGCAGGCATCTCACAGCAGTCAAAGAGCTAGAATCATGGCTTAACAGAGTGAACAAGTCAGGGGTCCCTGAAAAATGCTAGTGGCTGGATTTATCAGTATGGCATTCTGCCCCGCATCCTCTGTCCACTGCAAGTGTATGAAGTCCCAATAGCATCCGTGCAGGCTATGGAAAGGAAGAGCAGTGGATACCTTTGTGGGTGGCTTGGACTACCTCACAGTCTCGCCGGCACAGCCCTGTATGGGAAACAGAACATCCTGCAGCTTCCAATTAGCAGCATCACGGAAGAGTTCAAGGTCTCCCGGATGAGAGAGGGGTTGCAATACAGAGAATCAAAAAATCTCATCTGATGAAGTTTGTACAGGCAAAAATGGAGCGCAACCCAGGAACTAACGACAGCGGAGGCAAGACTGAGGCACAAGGCATTGGTGGGAGTTACAGCGAGAGGAAGAGCTGGCTTCGAAAAGTTTCCCCTCGCCTCAGTACAAGGCTTAGGGAAAGGAGAAAAGGCAATCCATTCAGCAAGAAGTGAGAGAGGCAGAGAAGAAAGTAAGGTACAGCAGACTGTCAAGTATGAAACAACAGGGTGCATGGTTGAGATGGGAGAGCACTATGTAGCAAAAACTCAACTGGCCTGATATTTGGCAGGCAGAGCCCCAGTGCATAAAATTCCCGATTCAAGCTGTCTATGACACCCTTCCCAGCCCTTCAAACCTTCAGATTTGTGAAAACACCTAGCTGCTCATTGTGAGAGGAACCCTGTAACAAATATTGAGCAGTGGCCTTAGCGAAGGCCTTTACCGCTGGAAATATAACCAGGTCCTGAAAGCAGTGGCTGAAAGTATGGCTGCAGCTATTACACACTGCTGACAGCAGGGACCCGCCAAAAGACACATCCAATTCATCAAGGCAGGAGGCAGTTGATGGTGGATCTGGGCAAGCAGCTCAAATTTCCAAACATCTCGGTGCGACATAGTAATTCTGTCAGAAGCTACTAAACAACTTGTCCTGATAGAGCCCTGGGGCGACAGAATAGAGAAGGCCTTCGAAAGGAAAGCTATCATATTGGCAGCCAGTAGAGATAGGTTGAAGGAAGCCATCAGGGCTGCAACAGAAGCAGCTGAAAGAGCCTCCAGATGGCTTTGGATAAAGAGGGACGATTCGTGGACTACTGCTGCTGGGAAGCAAGTCAGGGCTTGATCAACCCCGGCTGGGTCGCCTGGACGTGGGTGTCTGATGTTGCAAGACCCGAAACATCCAATGAACCTAGGACACATCACTGATGATGCATCGCAGTGCGTCCCTAGGATGTATTATTTATCATACAGTGTAGCTTTTTGCCATGTGACTAAATGCAGTACACAAAGTTACACAGAATACTATTTCTCTAGTACTAACACAAAATCTCATGGATGAATTTTTTTTTAACCCTTGTTTGTTTTGATTGTGACAGTCTGGATGACTGAGAGTGTTCACAGACAATACACTAAATTGTTATTATTTGTCATTGTTTTTTTGTTTTTTTTTATAGATTTTATTTTATGTAAATTTTTATATTTTTAATCATGGTTTGCACAAATCAAACACGTTTGTGCTACTGAATGGTAATCTCAATTACAATATTCAGTATTGTGCTAAGCAGGGCCATTCTGGCACATGATAACCTTGTATCTTCTGAAAATAAAGCCAAAGCATTACGTATTGGTAATCAGGGAGGCATGTGACCGGATTATTATCATCTGTGCAGATCAAAAGATTACAAATAATAACAGACATCAGAGTGGGTAAGGAGTCTCTGCAGGCAATTGCTGTGGATTCATTTGTCAAGCAATGTCAGTAGGTTACTTATGGTTTCTCTGTCAGTGGTGGAAAATAACTTGATACTTTTACTCAAGTAAATTACTTAAGAACTTTTTTGAGGAATATGCACTGTATATTCTGAGTACTTTTTCTAAACCATTTTTTGTAAAACATAGCTTTACCTTTAATTGAGTACATTTTTACTCAAGTAAGACTTGAAATGTATGAATAAGTTAAAGTATTTTTTGAACATGGTGGTAAAGTGGGTGTAACAGTAGACCTAGTAATAGCAGTAGCACTAATATTAGTAAAAGCAAAAGTAGTAGCTCAAGTAGTAGTTGTAGTAGTATGGTAGTATTAGTAACAGTTGTATTAGTTAGTGGTAGTAACACTAGTTGAAGTAGCAATAGCAGTAATGGTGACAGGTTTAGTGGCAGTTGCAGTAGCAGTGATGTTAGTTTGAATTAGTTTGATTGAATGTAAAGTGTTCTTGGGTTTCTTAAAATGATATATTAATGGAAGTTATTATATATTTTATAATTATTATTGTTTGAAGTAGTAATAGTGGTAACAGAACTAACAAACAAATTCCACGGGATTCTGTTAAACTGGGGCCTTAAGGGCCTGTGGTCTGAAGCCATTGCAGACAACCGCGTCTTGCCTGTCACTCTTTTTCAATGGTCAAGCACCGCCCTCTTGTGGATGGAATATGCAAATGAAATGGAATCGCAGTTTTCTATCACACGCCAAAGACAGGCCAATATTTCAGTAGGTGAATTGGCAAATGGAGGTGGGGGTGGAGTCTGCATGTCTCCAGGTACTCCAGCTTCCTCCCACCAGCCAAATAAATGCACGTGTTAACTGGAGACTCTGCATTGCCCCAAATGGATGGGGCAATGTAGTCTGTCTGTCAGCCCTGCAACTGACTACTGTCAAGGTCGTACCCCACCTAAGGCCCATAGTTGCTGGAATTACCTCCAGTCATCCACAACTCCTCATGGGAAAATGGACAAGATTAATGAATTGATGAATCTAAACTGCTCGTAGTGAATGAATTTGAGAGTGAGTGGTTATCTGTCACTGCACGCATTAAACAATGAAAATTCTTAAAGCTGTTCCCTGCCTCACGCCCCAAGCAGCTGGAGGTAGGCTTCAGCCCTTCCAGTAAACTGTAAAGGAAAAAAAAAAACTCAATCAGAAGTTTAATTATCAGAATATTTATTTTGGATTCTAACAAAACACTAGTTGCCATTTTTTAATAAAACAGACTCAGTCTTCATCCCACCACTCTTCACAAACAGGTGGCATGTCCTCAGCTTTCTCCTGTAGTGTACTGCTGCTCAGAGCAGTGAGGGCAACTGGTGTCCAATGGGACAGCGCCAGCGTGGTCCCCTGTAGAAAGTCTTCATGGTGCTTTCTAAAACTAAACTAGTATTGCATCAGTTTTGTGTGGCCAAAATTATCCTCTTGGGTTTGATCTTTTTTTTTCTTTTTTTTATACCATATGTATATATACCTTGGGGAAAATTTTTAAGTAAAGTTGGAAGGAGGGAATTACAGAAATGGCACTGTACTGTGGCGAAGATAATCAAATTAGAGAAAAATTGAAAGCAGATGTCCTTTATGTTTGTAATGTGTATTGATAAATACACAGCCAATTAGAGCTGACAAAGAAATAAATGCATCAGATTGGCCATTACCACCTGACTGAAAACTGTGGACCTCTGCATCTCGCATCACCTGTCTAGTATAAAAGTACCAAATCCTAAAAAAAGCTTGAGAAAAAATAAACTACTTCCACATAACAGGCACAAAACAAAGGAGAGATATTTTCATCTTTTATTATGAAATAGTGCTACAATGTACATTGCATTTCCTCTCCTGACTGTGCTGACTGTCTGCTGAAGGACGTCTGATTTGTAATGCTGAAAACCTGGTAAGAATAATGTGAATCACATTTTTTTCATTTACAGTGAATGGATAGTTGCAACACAGTGAGCACCGTGCAAAATAATTATCCATCGTGAAAGGTGATCAATACATTTGTGTTAAAATCTGTTTTTTTTTAAAATGAAGTGAAAAACTTCCCTAGACAAAAATAGTCACATTTTTAGAGTAGAAACATGAATCACTCAATCCGATGGACAGTTATTTACAGTGCTGTCTGTGCATGTTGTAATAAAACTGTGCTGCATGTAACAGACCAAGCAAACTAAGGAGGGTGTCAAATAAAAAATGAGGTAAAGGAAAAATATAATCTGAAGGGTTAAAATCAGAGTCTTTTCTGGAGGAGCTAGAACATTGTGTCCTATGTCCTGATTATTGTGTGTAGAACAGAAGAACCTAGCGGGGTGATGATGAGGCCAAAGGGGCAACATGGCAGGAGAAAGGAGAGCCAATCAGAAGGCCTGCTGAGCAGGATTGTAGTTGAAGGTGGAGGGAACGTGAGGTCGCTCTTCTAATTTGTCATATTCCAAATGAAACTCCTAAAAACAAAGATGTTGAGAGTGAAAAGGACAGACTTTGTACATTTTGCTTATTCTAATTTGTCTAAATACAGGTAATGTAGTTAATAAATAATTAGCCATAAATACAAAAGTCTGGCAAATGTTTGTTAACTTAGAAAAAGCAGATGCAAACAATTATAAAACAACTCTTACCCTAATACTGTAAAAAATTAAAAAATTAAAACATAATTTTTGAAACATACTGTTCCTACCTTGGCCACTTTCCTCCAGTTGAGGCAGTCAAAGAAGTAGTAGGTCCCTCTCTCATAGGCATTGGTCTTGAGCGTGGGCTCCATACCTGGAGCTCGGGTGATCCAAACCCGCTCCTCTTTATGGTACCTCCAGTCCCTGTTAAAGCTAAATCAAACAGTGGTAACTCATTAGACAATAGTCATACACTTCTTAAACACACTACATCTGGGACATATCTTAAACATTAATGTGCTGAAGTTTGTACTGTACTTACAGTTCTACTGCAGCCAGTAGTTGTAATAAGTCTCCTCCATTCATATAGTACAGATAAAACAGCAGATCTTCACCATATCGGGACAACTTAATCGCCGCTAACTATAATGTGGTGTAAAATAAAGAAACAGTAAGTATCTAATTATTTAAACACTTAAGTAAACAGTCCACAGATACGACCCCAATTCTGCAAAAAGCTGGGACACTGAGTAAAATGTAAATAAAAACAGAATGCAATTAACTTCCAATCTCATAAAAAAAATAAATTTATTCACAATAGAATATAAACATTATGTTGTGTTTGTTTTACCATTTCATAAAAGAATAATAGTTCATTTTGAATATGATGGCAGCAACGTCTCCAAAAAATTGGGTCAGAGACAACAAAAAGATTTACTAATAAAAACAAACGGATGCAAGGTGCTTAATCTTGCAAATAATGAATGGAGAAGGCAGCAGTGTTTCTAGATCATGTTCACATATCACTCCTTTTCATGATTAGCACAAGTTGTTCACAATGACTTGTGGCATGTTGCTAATCCTTTCAGTAATTTCCAGTGCATAAACATGTTTTTTTTACCTATGTATTTATACCAAGTCATCTCACAACAATGTTGCAAATTAGTTGTGAAATGTTTGTTATTTTTTATTTATATTAGTATAACTTTTTCTTACTGCTTTTTGTTGTCACATATTTGAGACATGCCGCTGACATTCAATTCAAAATGTATCTAAAATATATGCATTTCAACACCTGATATTTTGTTTATGGTAAATAAAATATAGTTTTGTAAAATTTGAAAACCACTGCAATTTGTTTTTTTTTACATTTTACTCAGTGTCTGAAGTTTTTTTGATACAGGATTGCACTGTAATTTGAGTCAATTACCTTGTCCCTTATATGGATGTTGGTTAAATACTCTGAAGGGACATGGAAGTCTGCACAAAAAGAATGCCACAGTTCAAACAGCTGATGTGCTGCTAATATGTTTATTTTGTTTACGTGAATGGCAACCAACCTATGTCCTGTGGCCGACACGGCGCAGATGCCCAGGGCGATGCAAACTTAGGATATAGGTTCCTGGAAGGGGGTAAAGCAACACATGGGAGTTGGGAGTCAGATGACCAACAATTGTCAAATGTCTCAGTGCCTTTACTTGAGACTAAACAGAAACGACAAATATAAAAAATGTTACAATAAAAATTCTAATTAAAATGTACAAATCTCTTACTCAGGTGAGTTGAGGTTGAGCCCAAGGGTGGTCAGATCAGAGCCCAACGCCAAGTGCACCATGCCTGGATCTGTCTCAGCTGCGCGAATAAATGTGAGTAAACCAATCATCCCAAACTGGTCCGTTACCATACCCACTGGTATGTTTGTTACTCGACCTGAAAATGTAAGACACACACACATGAGAGTGTAAAACATGCTTCTTGTTACTGTTTTCATTTCTCTAAGGACAGGTAATTTATTCAAAAAAATGTTAAGTGTGTGTCTCACCATCTGGAAGCACCTGAATCCCTTTCTTCTGCTGGTTGTTGTTGCTCGATGTTACAGAGCTCTTATCACCAGGGAACTTTGGACCATCTGAATTTGATGCAGACTTTCCTGATGTGTTTAGATTCTAATGGGACAAAATATAGAAAAAATTGGGGTCAGTGAATCCAAATGCCAGACACAAGCTACACATACAAGCATACTAACCGCTTTACTGTCTTCGTTGGTGCTTGTTGGATCTTTTGTTTGGTAGTTTGGACCAGGAAGCGCTGGGAAATCTTCATTATGAATGGAGAAATCCTGGGATTGCTCACTGGACGGCTTGGTGACCATGCCAACTACAAAAAAATATATACATGTGAAAATTTGATCAGTATTCATTTTTACACCCCCACTCATTCCAGGAAGCACTGACCAATCCACAAGCCTTTTACATCCAGTCTGCTCTCATTCATTTATAAAAAAAACAACAACAACAGTTGTTTACACTGATTCCTCACAGCAATTTTAAATTTTGTAGTAATCGCACAAAAAGTAAATGAAGTTCCTTTTTGTTCTTTAAATGATGTTCAAAAGACGCAATGCTCTTCTCTCCTGCACTCTGCTGCCCTCTGCTAGTCTCTTCACCTGTGTCTTTATGGCACCAGTAGAAAACTTGGTTGTGCTTTTTGTTGAGTGTTTTCAGTTTGACATTTATTTATTTATTTTTAATTACTTTTATTGAACTTTTTTGATAAGCAGGATAGTAACAACAGCTGGAGGAATACTTGATAAAAACGTTCTTTCCTAGTGAGATAATGTTTTTAAAGGTTGTAAAATGTGAAATGCTGTTCTAGATGTGACCAACATTGGCTTAAAATTTTTAATAAATGTAAAATAAAGCCACTTTAAAAGGTGACATGGTTTATGTAAAAGAAAATACCATTGATGGTCATGTTATTAAGAAAAGTAATAATTAAAGAAAGAATTGAAAACAATTATGTATAAAAACCACAAGCAATAAATACACATGCCAATTTACATGTTAAAAAAGGAGTGGGAAGAAGTGCACATCACTAAATATTAGTTTCTTACCATAGGGAGCCCGACCGGCCAGCGGGTTGAGCAGTGGAGTTGGATTTGAGCTTCCATCCCTTCGATTCCTGTCAGCTAAAGCAGGGAAATCTGACAGGTCCAGCCCTGTCACATTTTCACTGCCATCTAGACACAACAACAAATGTAAGTGATTATATAAATAATTTGTGCAAAAACAAAATTAGGCAAAACATTGGCTGGAGTATTACCTGTGCCATTAAAGATGTTGTTAGATAAGGAGTTGTTCATGTTAAAGCCTGGATTTCTGTTCACCCCAAACCCTGACATACTGACCAAAAACACATCCAAGGAAACCATTAATTGTCACTACTAAATTAATCCAATAGCAGACAGTTTAAATAAGTAAAGATTTGTTCACCAAGTTAATGGATAGTTATAAGCAGACATCATCATAGTGAAATGTGATTAGCTTAGTCAACAGATTAACATAGAAACATGACATAAAGGTAAAGTCAGAGTTGACTCCATACTGATAGATTTTGCAGTGACTAAGGAAAAATACTTGGCTAACACAATTTTCTTTATATTCTTTAATAAATAATATAATTGTAATTTGCACTATAGTCAATATAGAATATACGTGAGTGGATTTATACCAGGTTTGGTCTTATAACACTGTCTCCACATTTTATTCAATTAAATTCCAAAAAGGCTTGTTAGTTACCTGTTAATAGTAAATGGTTGCCGTGCTTGCTGCTGCTTGGGCATCCCAATGATGCTGGGTGAGGACCGACTGGGGCTCCCCATGCTGCCACTCCGTCCTCCTACACTGCTTCCACCCCTCTCTCCACCTGTTCCAATCCCCCCTGACTGGCCCGTTGGACCGCCCACCTGCTGACTGTGGTTCAAGACATTCCCTCTGCTCAAAATACCCCTGAAACACAACAAGTGGATTATACAGCTTTGGTGGCATTTTTATAAATCTCCCTCAAAAAACTTTGAGTGTGTACCTGCTTGGTGAAGATGGCGTGTGCATTGTGCCAGTGTTAGGTGTGCTGGCATGACTGGAAAGCTGGCTGGCAGATTGGTTTAACCCACTTCGACTTAGCTGAGGTGCAGCACCACTGTTCATACCACGCATAGGAAAACCCAACGTACCTGAACAGACAACAGATTTTGTTTGTAAATTATATTTCATATTTTCACATTGAATTACTAAGAAAGCTGCACTTTCAAAACACTGTCAAAAGGTGTTACAACAACTATATTACAATAATTTAAATAAACAATTATCTCTTAGTAGCCTGGCCAGCCAGACTAAGGGCGCACTCACATTAGGGCCATTTGGATGATACTTGCCCAAGTATGATTGGGAAGGGGTGTGCGTGTCCCCCGGTGGCCTGCACCTGCACAAATGACCCGTGCAGCCCAGTTACTTCATCAGCTTTGAGGACAACAGGCTGCTACGTCATCATGATGCGCTGTTTGTTTACAAGACGCATGAAATCGCTAACACTTTTAATACAGTCTAGTAGAAAATGTGAGTCCAGCAGCATTAAGTGTCTGTTCTGTTTTGAGTCTGCTTTGAGTCCCATTTGTGAAACACTGTCCTGTGTTACACTTTGGAATATACGCATATGAAGAGCAGCAACGGCAGCAGGACACTAGAGTCTACAGAACCACTGTCACTGTCTGTTCTCTTCTTCAGAAAGGTGAGCATGAAGATCAGTGGCATTGTTACAAGTGTTGAATATGATGTTTATTCACTTCTTACTGTGAGAACAATAGTTGTATATGACAGGGCTCGTAGCCAGGCATGAGCAACCATGCCATACCATGGCCAAAGTCCTGAAGCATACTGCGCCTAGGAATTTATCGGGAGCGCTCACATTAGGCAACCTTACCGTGCTTTAGGGGTGTTACGGACCTGGGCACGATTTGATTGGACTAGTGTTACTGCATCATAACTCTTTTCCTATTCTGTACAAAAATGTTTGTCTGATATCCCTTCGCTTGAGTTTAAGTTCGATGGACGAAACAATCAGGCGGAGTAACCAATCAGAGAACCGAAAGGTGGAACGTAATCAGCTCTTGAGGTGCTCCCATGGTCCGGTGTCAGACAAAGTTAATGAGCATGCACACATGTCTGTATCAAAGACGGAGCAGTAGGCTATTTAACAAATTGAATATAAAACAACTGCAAACATCCCGTTTAGAGGCAGAGATAAAATGGAAACAAGAGCAGCCTTCCAGAGCTGTGGCTAAACTTTTGATAGAAAGTTGCAGCTAAGATGAAAGTTTGTGCTTCTTCACTGTTAAGGTGAGTCTCCAACCTAAGGCCCCGCAGGTCAAAACCGCTCCACTGTGTTGTAAATTTGCTCCTCTAATTATTAAAACTTGGTACATCTGGGCTTTTGTAGTTTTAATAATGTGTAAAAATATAAAAAGAGGTGTTACAAAGATCTTAAATGAATAAACTGAGCAACAGCACGAACTTCAGCAGACTCAACAGGTGACGAAGGAAAGCACTTAACAGTGGTAATCACTTGAGAGAAGTTTTAAACTTTATTCTGTGTACATCAGTGCCATCTTGGTTATTTTTGATTGGAGATTATCTTCTGCATTGGTAAGACACGCAGCAGAAAAACAGCTGTGATAGGCCGCTCCAAACTGACTGATTGGAAATGGATTGCTATGGCTGAGGATCTAGATTCTTCTGCTTTCAAAAACAAAGTAGGAGAGGCTGGCTGGCCAGGCTAATCTGGTAGTAGTGTGAAACAGAATATTTTTTCCAGATTTTAACAGCTTATATTTTCCTCACTTTGTGGGCCATATAAGCTGGCTCCTAGCTGCGACAATTGACCCGTTGAGGAAGCAGAAGAAGACACCAGCATCTGAACACAGAACAAATAAAATTGTTATTTCACTGTAGTCCTCTTTACAACTGAAGTTGTATTGCATTTTATTAAACACTATATTTTTTATTAGCTCACATCTTTGTCAGCGCGGTGTGGAGGGAACATGGACTGCTGGCTGTAATAGAGGCTGGTGTCATCTGTGTAATCGCTCTCTACCCCTCCCTCCATAAACTTCTTCCGGTTAGCACCAAACATGCCTTGTGTCACCTGGAAACCACAAAATTTTTGCATCATGACAACTGCATTAAATACCTGTTTGGCACTGTGCTTCAACAAAAAACACTTAAGGCACTTTTCCACTAAGAAGAATGGTATGGGACACGTCAGTATGGGACGTCTTAGAACAGGTAGCCCCAAAACCTGCTTGTGTTTCCATTACTCTGGGGCAAGGCTTGTTGTTTTAGCCCGAGTGATGAGGCTCACTCACAGCAGTGCCCATTTCTAACCGTTCCAGACTGCTTAAGTGTTCTGGACCCCACCTGGAAGTGGGGAACACTTTGGGAAGTGGAAACACCCCAAAACTGTCCCGTCCTGTCCTAGTGGAAAAGCGCCTTTAGAGGACCGTTGGTGCATGTAGAGAAAATTTAAGAATTTTAGGGATAGATTTCATGTTTACTGCTCGGTGTTTAGTAGAACATAATGTTATAGCTTTAGCGACCAGGCCCTCGTTAGGAAAACAAAAGAATGTGAAAGCCACAAGCCTGCACTTTTACAATTAATTTAAAAATGATAAACTGTGTAAAAGTGTCTGAGAATCTATCTTATCACTGCCTATAACTTGATGGGATTTGCCAGTGGCAAAGCTTTAATATAAACACAATGGAGGACATTTATTTGACTCGTCTCCTCAGCAGTGTTGGCTATGGATTTTGTAAAGATGTCTAACAATAACACCGGCAGCTGAGTCTCCGTTTATATATTATGCATTATTGCATTAATAAACGTGCAGCTAATTTCTTCCTACAATAAGAACAGTGTTTATTCCAGTACTCAGAACCATTGTGCAAGTATGCATTTCTCGTTCAAAATATAACTAACGCTACTAATGAAGTGTAGCAATGTAGCAAAAGGCTGTTAGCCACCTGCTTCAAATACTGTCAGTAAGAGTGATAGAAAGTTGCTCTGTTGTGGCCAAACAAAAACTGCAGATTCGATCCTTTATTTTTATAAACTTTACAATCCAATAACAAGAACCACAAATCAAAACATTGGAAGCAGCTCAGGTTGTATCCTAGCGCTCTGTGCTAACAGCTATTTATATATTAACACACATACATGTTAGCATTTGAGCTAACACTCTCTACTATGCATGATATTTGGCTAAATGTCATATAAAAAGAACGAAGACGGACCGTAAAACAACGGCCATTGTAACTGTAACGTAAAGGTAAGTGGTGTTTAGCGGTCAGGGTTGTCAATTTGACGAGTAAAAAGTGTATATTCGGGTTTGGGCCTACTGCGCCTCCGTCCGTGAGTTTACCACACAGCAACAACAGAACGCAACTGCATGTTTCACAAAAACATATTTGTGTGCATATGCTAAGAGGATAGTCATCCCATCGTATAACATATAATCATCTCAAAGATACTGCGGTACATACAACTTTTTAAATAAAGAAACGCTGTTAAACGAATAAAAAGACTCACCGCATCAATCTTTCTTCACCGCTACAATCCAAGATGGCCGACATCTCTTCGCCAATCAGCGAGGATGCTGGGATGCCTTTCGCCTCTGACCTCTGAGCCTCCATCGCTCCAGACCGTGGCAGTTTGCCCAAACTTTTATACTCTAAAATTGTATCTTGTAGTCATTGAAAGGGTCATTTGTGGAATGTAATGTTGGTACAATAGGCCTATTACTAATTGATTACACGAATAATAACCTCCTACTAGATACATTAACCTATTCATCATTTTCTGCATCTAGTCTAACTAAAGTGTGAAGAGCCTGTAACCTACGAGCAAGGCCACATCAGTGGTCATACCAATAAACATTTACTTACCTGTCCTTAATGAAATACTATACTTTGTCCAAGCCTGCAGAGTCAGTTAAAGAGACTGTAAGCAGCATGCGCTCGTAGTGGTTTAAATAAGGTACTGCTGTCTAAATTAAAACAATGGTCACATGGGTTGCCAGCAGGGCTTAATTTGTAAATCAAACGATGCCGGAACAAAAATTGTGCTTTGACCTGGGAGTCCACAAGGCCAACACCAATCCCAGAACGTACACACAACACAACGCTTAGGTGCACACATGCCAAAATACCAAGCAACTGCTCATTTATACTCAATTTTAAATTATATTTTAACATATTTGTTAACATTATTAAACATTGTAGCGTCTCACTTCAGTGTAATGTGTCAGTGTACTTTGTGTGATTGCTCAGCTGATCGAGAAATCAGCTGCTACGCGTTTACTGCGCTTTTGTAGATTCCCTCTGTCTATGTCCCCTGTGCACAGGGGACATAATGGAGGAATAAAACGCACACATCGAGGGCTCACGCACACACATGGGGATTTGTTGTAGTGTAGTACATATCTGTTGTTCCAGAGTAGGCTACTGTAGAGTGTGGAGAAAAGTTACATATAACATATCCTAGTAGCTAACAAAATTTGTTTGTGGAACTCTGGTTAAGACACAGAAAGTTTACTGGCATCAAAGTCAGAAACAAAAAGAAGATTTAAGCCACCAAGGCTATATAGGCTACAGCTTGACAAATGTTCCATTTTGGTTAAATATATACAACCTAAGATTGACAAGTCTCTTTAGAGCCATATCACTTTCATTTTACATTCATTAAGTTTACTTACATTGCCTGATTTGACTTCTTTTCGTCTTTATTGAGCTGGATACTTATATTTTATCTATATCTTAATAAAAATATGGCAAATTTCTTTCATGAAGAGCAAAAAGTTCACACTTTTTATATAAAGTTAGTCCTGAAATTAGAGAGAAAAAAAACTACTAATGTTTTTATATAGTCCACACATTAGGTTTCTGAATTGAATACCAAAACCAAAGTGTTAGATAGGATAAATGGGTCTTCTACCAAATCAAAGGCTGTGTAAAGTCCAAAAAGAAAATAAAGCCATTGTCTTCAATCAAATCACTATATTTGAATAAGTCCATTGCCAGCCTTACATTATTGTGTATTGACCTACCCTTACAGCTTTGACGTAACCAAATTTAATTTCTATCTGGTGCTGACTTGGAGGAACTGAGGTGTTTTGTGCTGAACTCTCTGTGTGGTAGAGAGAGTATGGAGCAAGACTATGTCAGCTACAATTAAATAACCTAAATTAATATTTTTATTATCAATAGTGCACATTCTTTCCACCTGTGTGCAGTATGAGGGCCTTATGTGTGCAGAAATGGAAACTTACCACTCTGCTGAGCTTTAGTGAAGATTAAGTTGGTGATGTTCTGGGGTTAAGCATTGTTTTCATTTTATTTATAGCATAGATGTACCAGCACAGGTTAGGGCAATTAATGGGCAATGAAATGAAAAGAATAAATAAATAAAAAAAACTCAGCTTATGGAGACATCTTCTCTTTATTTTATTAATCTTCTGAATATAATGTTCAACAATTTAACAAACAGGATTTATGTTAAAACACAATATAACATTAAAAGGATGAGGTTTAACATGTGAAACACTTTACACACAGAGAAAGTCAAAGTTTGGCTTTTTAACCAATTTGGCAGCAATATTTTTGGGAATAGTGCCAGTAAAGGTTCTCAGTAAATGGAGGCAGCTTCACAAATGATTCATACTCACAGGCAGCAAAGTCTACTGATTCCACACAGTCACTACCCCCTCTATGGCTGGCATAACACAACATCCCTGGGTTATAAGGATTAAAGTCAATTCATGCATTTATGCACCGTTTAGGATGTATCCACAAATAAAAAAAGAAAAAAATCTGTTAAAATGGGGAAGAAAATGTAAATTTAATTGATATAAAACACACTTGTGTGCTATGAACACCAGTACATGCTGAGCACAGGATCACTGCGTTTCATGAGGGTCCAGTGTTAACATTTAATCCTAAAGATTCATAATTATAGTTTATAGAGATTATGTGTAGTTTAAACATCAGCCCATTTATTATCATCCAATTGTAGAATAACAAGCACATCCCCAAAGCATTTCTCAAGCATGCCAAATAACCCATTCATTCACTCTGTTTAAATACTGTGCCAAAAGGATAGTGCAGACGAAGTGGTCCGTGGGCTAAGTGCACCACAAGCACCAAGCCTTTGGGAGCAGTTGAGGTTTCTAAAGGCTTCAGGCAGTGGGGCAGGTCTTTTTGACTTTTCATACCATATCATTAAGACTTAATGTATTTCCAAGCACTTTGATGACATTTTAGGACACAAGAATTGGATGAAGAATGCTTTATGTTTTTTGCTTGACTGAGATGTATTTTTAAAAACACAAATAATTTCTGTTGTGTTTCATCATTTTAATATAACTTGATATCATCTGCTCACCTTTCTTTTGTTCTGGGGTAAGGCTGTTGTAAAATGTTCAGATCCAGCAGCCAGTAAGAAAGGGCTGCATCAGCGTTGTTCAGTGTTCTTGTAAAATATTTACTAAACAAATGAATGCTTTATTTAACTATAGTTTGTGTCTGGGAGAGTGATATACAAGGATTCAAGAATAAGGCTGGACTTTTAGGGATAGCAGCTTCAAGGACACACTCACTGACACTGTCAATCAGGAAGTACACAAAGAAAATAAATGACACAGAATTCTCAAATTGTGGCACATACATACTAAACTTACAAGTATTTTAGTTTTGCCATCATATTTTTTATTAGAGGTCGTGTAATTCTTTTATTTGTTATGCAACTTTGGGAATGTTATGTTGCAGTGGTGGACAGTAACTAGATACTTTTACTCAAGTAGTTTACTTAGGTACTTTTTTTTTAAGAAGTACTTTTCTGAGTATATTTTGTAGAACATACTTTTACTTGAGTAAAACTTTAAATTGTCTGAGGAGTTGACAGTAGTTTTTGTCCTCTGTGGTGTAGTGGGCAGCACATCTGACTGTGATCAGAAGACTCTGGGTTTGTAACTCGAAGAACAACAATAAAAAGATTTGTGTTGGGTACTTTTACTTCTACTTGAGTAATATAATTTTTGAAGTAACAGTACTTTTGCTTGAGTTCAGATTGTGAGTACTTCATCCGCCACTGTGCACTACAAATGAATTAACCTAGAAAACTGACAAAAAATTGCTTTAATCCAACATAGAAATATCACTATTTCATAGCACACAAAGTGATTTTTTTGACTGACCGTGTAATTGTGTGCTTATATCTATAATTCAGTATTGTTTGTTTTACTTTTGCATATCAGGTTCCCATATTTCAAAAAGCAGCTGTTTAATGACATTTTTATGGTGTCTATGAAAGTCAGTGTTTATCTGTTCTGATGGCCGCTATTTGAGAATCTATGGTCAATTTTTCTGTCCAACTCATTCATATTTTACACTTACATACAAACTCATACCACATATAGTTGCTTGATTGATATGTAGGAGAGAATACAAAATAACATCAAGAGAAACAGGCCACACAAAGGTAGAGAATAAATACTTCAGATTCAAGCTGAACAGTACAAAATGTCGCTCAAATCCACAGCTAAGACGTGCCGACGAGGAGCTGGGATGTGTGCTCTGAAAGACCCTGAATGCATATGGCAGTTTTGACCCTGTGTTTACAACACTCATTTGTCTGATATGGACTATGGCTTAGGCCCTAGTCAGGCAAAAGGGCATCCAGTTCAGAAAAAACTCAACTCGGAAAATCTGAACAACCCAGAGTCCTGTTGTCCATTAAATATGTTCACATTTCCTCTCATCTGACTTAAGCTTGCTTATAATCTCTTAGAAAAATAGAAATCAGGAAAACATCATTACAAAAATAAACAAAAAAGAGCAACAGTAATCCACATGACACTAAATATCCACTGATATTGCACAGCGACATGTTTTCTTCGATATGACACAGTTTGTAAAAAAACAAAAACATATAGTTGATGTCAAAATGATCCCAAATCTCATGTTTTCATTTTTTTTTTTTTTTTTCAGAGACAAAGTGCGAGAGCAGCGTCATCCCAGGCCCTCCATCCAACATCAGGCAGAAAAAACAACAAATATATGTGTTGACGGTTTCCAAAGTATGACTGGTGAAGTTTGGTTCAAGGCACAGAGTTAAAAAAGGGGCAGAAGAGACGATTTGTGAAGTGCAGCAGCAGACTGTCCTGGTGAGGATGACTCTCCTGATGCTCGGAGGGCAGGGTGTCAACTCTCTGTGGGCACAACAAGAACCACACAAAAAGCACATTAATAACAGCACAAATTAATAATAAAGTTGTTCAAAATGAAAAACCTGATGAGCAACCTTGAACTGATTATTGGACACATGGGACAAAGATATTACCATTTTTTTCTTATGTCTACTCTCAAATACACTTACATTTTCACGTTTTTGGGTTCTCTTTTGCTTTCGTTGACATAATAAGCAAGTTCTGTGCAGTCCAATAAAATTTCCTAACAACCAACTGTGTGATCGTTTATTTTAGAAGTTGTCCTTTCATTGTTTCAGGTATTGTTTGTCTGCACAAAAACCCACAATGGTACCTTTGTAAGATCTTTGTAATGACTGTGGACTGCTTCTTTATCTCCCAGAAAAAAACATTTGTTCCCTGTGCAACTGCAAACAATAATCACAAATGTACTGTGTGTGATCTTGTGGTTTTGTTATTGCGGAACAGAGTCAGGATGTACTGTAAACACAATGAGCCACATGATTATCTTGGCCAAGGAGGTTATGTTTTGCGTGGCATTTTTTATTGTGGTTCTGGATCATTGTTTGGATCCAGATGTATGGAGCGCAACAGTGCCCGCCCCCCTCTTGTGCCGGAAGTAAATTTCCCATTCATTTTTCCCATAGACTTTTCGGAAAAATACGTATCATAAGAGATTCAAAGCTTGAGAAAGTATAATCAGCTGTGTGGTAACCATAGTGCAATTAATTTAGTAAAAAAAAAAAAAGTTTAAAAAGGCAAAACTACAAACATGTTTCACCAATTATTCAAGTTTAAGATATTTATTTTATTTAAAATGAATTGTGCTATGGTCATGAGTTAGCACAGAGCTGATTAGCCTCCGTCGAGCTTTTAAACTTTTAATATGCGCATTTCTTTTTAAAGTCTATGGGAAAAATTTATGGGAAATTTACAGTCAGGTACACGTTTTATGCACACTGTTTTAGTATTTTAGTAGTAAGTATTTTGTTTTCAGAAGCCAAATAATTATAAACTTGTTTTTAACAACAAAATCCCAATAAAAATAACATTGAAAACTCTGAAATTAAAAACTGCAAATTATTTTTCGACAAAGTAATTAATTATAAGAAACAAGGTAGAAAAATAAAAATACATTTCATACAACCTGAGGGCCATATAAAATTTCAACTTGTGCTGCACTTAGGACATGCCTGATGTAGAACATTGTGAGATATAAGGACAGACTGGATAGAGCATTTACCCCTGAACTATGATGACACAAATGTTAACCATTGCTAAATCAGAGTCTCGTTGCTTTTGGTTTCACTTAAAATTAACAATGGATGAAATATACTGTTATTCAAATGTCCTCCAGCTTTAGTTTCTGTAATAAATATTTTTTTAGATACAAGGACCACAAAGATTTAGCCATTTCCATTCTTTACTTGAAACCCTAATGCAGCTCTTTACCTTCAGATACTAACATGGATATATGGTGGATGCATATAATATACAAGGTCTATATGTGACCCCGGGCCTCCCACCCCCACAGCATCTTCCTCGAAGTTAATCCCACCCACAGCAGCAGATGGTGCTGGAAGCATGTTCCCTCAACTGCTCCTGTAGTTATGAATGATTGCTGGGTCTTAGGCATTAAGTTGGATCAGTGTAATCCACCGCAGCATATGCAACTGCCCACAAGGCTAGAGCCAGCATTTAGGAGAACCTCACTTTCTCCATCACCAAATGCCTCAAAAATAAAGCCATGATGTGTTAACACCACCTCCTCCTCCCGCCCACCATCTCGCCAGTGCATGCAGGCTGTCACAGTGCAGCGTCTGAATTATGATTTGATGAAATATTTGCTCTTATTAATGACTGAATCTATACATTAGCCTGGAAGTCAGACAACGGAGGCAAAACAGTGCAAGAGATGTCCCATTTATTTGTGTTGTCACTGCCGTCCTACTCTCAGGACCATTCTGTAACTCGGGTTGCCAGATCTCACTGACAGTTTCCAGCCCAAGCAGAACACAAAACCTGCCCAACACAATAAAAAACAGCCCAAATCACAACCGCTCTAAATGATAAAAACTATTTTACATAAGAAAGGACACAAAACCTAACTGCAGCACTAAAATAAAGTAAACCAAACAGGTTCTTCGCAAAGAGTGCAATAAGACAACCAAAGCTTTCCTAGTCTGGGCGTCATAGAAACCCCCAAAAATGTATGAAATACCAATGAATAACAATACATTTTATAACAAATGAACTGATGATGTGAGCAAGAGAACACAGCAGTTTGTTGAAATGTGTATTTCCACTTTGTTTGCCATAAAATGACAACTATTTTGTTGGTATTTTCTCCAGAGTATTTTCTAAAAACCAGCCAAATGTTGTGAAAAGCAGCACAAATTTTATAAACCAGCCCAGTGCTATTTTTTTCCATCCCAAGGTGTTTAAGATAAGCCCAACTGATTGGAAACCAGCCCAATCTGGCAACACTGTCTGTAACCTTTTGTCCCACGCCTGTGGTTTTGTTTTTTTATTTTTTTAGTAACTGGCTTAATCACTGTGATCACTGTAATGGCCTGTGATTTATTTTGTTTATAGTGTTATTTTTCAGCTACTCCCTTTTTTTGGAGTGGGCAATGTGTGTGAAGTGTCTTGCCCAGAGACACAACCGCTCTGGGTGAGATTCTGATGGCAAACGCTGAACCCACGGTGCCAGAGTAGTGGCCTCTGATATGCACAACAATATTCAACCAAAAAAAAAAAAAAAAAAAAAAAGTGGTAAAAAGACAGCAGTGGTAAAACAGAAAGCATTTTCAAATCCCATATAACAATTTTTATTCTCATCAGACAATAAACAATATATGACCTGTTGAAATTGAAATATTTTATATGACAGCGTTTTAGACCCACATGGAAAAAATTAAAATATGGGCACAACAAGAATAAAGTCGTAATTTTATGAGAATAAAATTGCTTATTTTTTTGTTTGATTGCAGCAACCCATCTCAAAACATTTAGGATGAGGCACCAAAAAGCAGGAGATTTTTGATAATAAAAGAACTATTTCAGTGAGCATTTAATGATAACTGTTGGTAAGATGATAAAAGGAGTATTTCAGGAAAGCACAGTCTGTATTAGTATTGGATGTGTTAGTCCTATACTCCTAATCTTCAGTCCTTCGCGCGACACTGCATTAAAATCAGAAGTGAGACTCCATATGGGATCACTGCATGGATCATAAACACTTGCAGAAAGTTCGAGCTGGAACATGCAAAGAAAAAGCCATAATTATTTAAACATAATCCACAAACACTGCTGTTCTCTCTGGGTTTGTGTTTAAGATGTGTTGCTGTCATCAAATTAAAAATGAACTATGATTTTTTCTTAAAATGGTAAAATATCTCAGTTTTAACAATACATAGCCATTTGTTTATGGCCTTTTGTGATTAAAATATATATACAGTATTTATAGAATTGGCTAATCAAAGGCTTCTGTTTTTATTTACATTTGTTCAACTGATGAATTATTTTTGTTTATTTTATTATTGTTATTATTTAGTTTTTCTGATTTATTCAACTATTGTATTTACATGATGCTACTAATTTGTAAATCTTGTGGGACTGGGGGTGGGATTACATAAGGTTACACTTCAGCCCACTCCTTTTTGAACATTGTTTATACTGGATGTACATTTATGTCTATTTCTTTTGAAATGTTTGATATAAAATGCACTGAATACTGAAATACTGAATACATTTAACTCATTGCCCCAGCTTATTTGGAATTGTGTTTTCGTGAACCTGTGCATGAAACAAGTGTCTGAAAACTACAGCTACACAAATTAAATGCAGTAAATTAAATTATTACACTGCAATAGTGTAAGGCATGTGGTCGTCCAGATGTTGAGCTTTTTCTTTAATCAGTATTTACAAGCACTTGAGCTTTTTCTCAATGAACATTCGTCTCCACTGATTCATCCCCACAACAACTCCACTGTTGTATTAAAACAATAATACATTATGTCCACTAGGTGCTGCTGTTTCACCTATGCTCATTGTTCACAAAGCATTTACAATGTGACTTTCTTGTTCAACTTCGGACCAAAAGGGATTTGGTTGTTGACCTCCGATGTCATGCTTGATTAGCTTTCTTGAATTTAAAAGGAAAAAAAAAAATCCAATCCAATACCTTGTTAAATCGCTCTCAATGATATGACCCATGTATGATCTTTTTATCTTCATTCAGGTATTCAGTCATTTCTTTCAAAAATAGACATTGCAATATTTTCAAAGATAAAATTAATGCCCGCAATGAATCATGAACCAGAAATGCGTTTCCTTTTTAAATACCCAGCTACCACATGAGACACAATTACTCTCTGCTGAGTACAATAGTACAAAAGCCAAATGAAGAACAGGGGTGGGTAATTGCAGGAGCTATATCCTGCAGTCGAGGTGAGGGATCTTTTGAAATCATATGAACACAGGTCTTCAGGAACAAAGTGTATTATGAGAGACAGTAATTATTATCCGTTGTGAGCTTAACACTTGTAGTTTAACTTCTTTTGACAGCTTAATTCTGATCCAGGGAACACCACTCAGGTCTATTTCTGGTCGGTGCTGGAAATAGGCACTAGGAGGTGCTGCAGTACGTCCCATGGCTGTCCTGTCTGTGTGGGAGGCGGCTGTGTTTGTTTGGCCTGAGATGAGCATGATTGTTCTTATTTGTTTACTTCAGTTTGCAGTGTTTTTATGCTATCCGTCAGTCCTTTTTTTTTTTTTTTTTTTAAATTTCCTTCCTATACCTTTTTACTTATTTATTATAAAGCTGAGGAGATTATAGAAAAAAATGTTAAATGAACTGTGTAGGTCTCTCTATTAATACATTGAGGAGGATATGGACTTGCACAGAGGCTGACCTTTTGAGGTGGAGTTATACATTCAGATGAAAACTATGACATTTGGGTGCTCTTTTCGCTTCAGCAGTCTTATCCCCCTCTGGACTATTTTAGGCATGAATGTTTCATGCATTGAGTGATGTAAAGCATATTAAAAGCAGAGAGCGATATGTGTAGGCTTATATTGTTGACAGAGATTATCTACTTTAAAAAAAGCATAACAATGCAGAGAATAAACAGTATGTGTCTGCTTTGATGATTTTTACCACTGAGATGGTGAAACATCACACTAACATCCAGCGTGCAGATCGTAGCTTTCAGGCTTTTGACAACTTTTCTACAACTACTTTAGATATTATCAGAAGTTGCCATAGTAACAGTTTTCTTTACTAAGGGCTGTGCTTGTAGGATTTGTTTTGACTTGACACTTTCTTTTCATCTAATTGAAAGAAGACACATCCAGTCATGAGCTGCTTGGCATCCATTTATCTACAATGACGTAAAATTCTTTTAATAGAAACACGTAGTGTGATCCGAAGTTTTCAGACTTTCAATCTTTGGCAACTGTGTATTATGATGGAAGCTAGTACGGTGTGCAAAACAAATTGTTGCATTAAAATGTTTATGGTCAAGGTCACTTGTGTTTGAACATTCAGTGTGTTTTAATTAATAACAAAATATAACTGTATAATATATCTTTAATTTAGCCATACATGTACGGCCTAAAATAGACCGCTATAAAGAAGGAGATGTGTCTGTGGTCTGTTTACAGCAGAACCCTTTCTGACCTCTGGCTGAGAAGATGGTAGGCAGTGTCTGTCGAGGCAGCGCCTGTAGTGCACTCGGCATTATGTACTTAAGAGCAAATCCTAGCAGCACAGCCCCAGAGTCACAGCAGTGGCACCGCAGCCTGCAAGACTTAACTTGAGCCAAAGTGTTTTTGCGACCATTACCCAAATAGGGTAAAGTTTTAAAAGGATCTGCACACATTTCAGCCCCAGGCACACACACAGACATCATCCAAATCTGCATGCACTAGATGCAAAATTGACCCTATCCAAATCTGTTTTCACACCCAGCCTATAATCCGACGATGGTCTGGCTGCATTTTGCCTGGAAGGGAATTATGGGAAATCTAACAGTGGCTCTTGTGAAATGCCCCACAGCTGTTAGAGCAAATGACACCAACTCTTGCCAGTAATGTCTTTAAGCTTGTTGTGAGGTAATGTATTTTGTATTGCTGTTTGATTCAGTTTTAAAGTAATAGTAATGGTATAGCTCAGTAGGTAGAGCCTCTCGCTCACTAACTGAAAAGTTGGTGGTTGATTCCCAGCTACCAGCATTGCATACTGTCACTGTGTCTTGTCTGTATAAATGTGTTAGTGTGATTTTCTGTTTGGTAGAGGTCAAAGAGGCCATTGGCGCAGTATGCCTGCCACTTTTCTGCCCCAGGGCAGCTGTGGCTACAGCAAAGTAAAGCTCTTTGAGAACTTTGGGCTTGGAAAGCACAATATAAATCTAATTTTTTTAAAAAAAATAAAAGAACACTTTATTTATTTGTAACTAGACATTTTCTGCACTCAATGAATTCATTGTCAGCTACTGTGAGCTAACTTACACTATTATCTATAGGGCTGCACGATATGGAGAAAACATGCGAAATTCAATAACTATGTTGAAAATTGCGATAACTATTGCGATATTTGAAAATAGAGCCTACTTTTTGAACATAGTAAGTTTAATTCAATACAAATTTCACAAAAATGTAAGTTCCTGTATTTACAAGTCAAAACAGTGACAAAATCAAAACTTACCACAGACTAAACCAGGAATAAAACAAGGCTAAGCTGTGACTAAATTGAAGAAATTACCAATAAAACTGGACTTGTTCTTTTAAGTTCTCTGGTGGAAAATGATTCGTCAGTGTAAATCTCTGTCAGATAGAAGACCACAGCGTTATTGCGATATATTTAGATTCTTGCCATACGGATATTGCATTTGCTGATATTATGATAACGATAATTTTGCGATATATTGTGCAGCCCTAATTATCTACTTCTAGTATAAAGCCCCATTGTTATCTCAAAGTTTGTAAAATGTTCCTGTAATATAATGTTCCCTTTTTACATATCTTGTCATAGTGGTTCAGTTCGTCTATGATCTGAAAACTTAGTGAAATGAATGAAAGAACATTCAGCACCGTTTGCCGGCAACATCCCACGACTTCACACCCTCTTCCTCACCCAGACAGAAGTGTGAAGAGCTGAAGAGCAGTGCGACTCTCAACTCCAGAGATGTTCAACAAAGTCACACACTGCTAAAGCTCTCTCCACACATTTGGAGAGGTTGAGCAGACGGTAAGCTCACAAAAGTTGATCAAGTTTACTATTAATCTTTTAGTAAATATATACAGTGGGTAAAATTAGTGAACTTGTCACATTTTTTCTTGGCTGGTTAATGGTGGGATGATATTCTTTCCACTTCTGTATTATGGCTCCAACAGAGCTCATTGGAGCATTCAGAAATTTAGAAATTCTTCTGTAACCAATACTATCCATATTTTCTACAACAGTAGGGTTAGGCTTCTACCCATCCTAAATGTTTTCTGTGTGACACCTTTGTAAAGAGACACCTTTTCATAGGTCCGACAAGAGATGGTGTGTTGGCTTTTTGGGCCTTTCTGTGCCTCCCTTTCTTCGTGTGTTCAATAATTTCCCCCTGTCATTTCATTTTATTATTCATATTTTAATTTCAAAATTTATCTGTTGTGGTTTCTTTGTATGTAAGGACTACTTGGGTTGTTACTGAAATCTGGTGAATTCAATTCAAGTATTTATTGTCATTGTTACAAAAGAACAACAAAATTGTGTTTGGAGCATCCACATGCATAGTTGATAAAGTGCAAAGTTGGTGCAAAGTGCAAACCCAAGTGAAATAAATAACCCCTAAATAACCCAGTTGTAAACATTTAGCCCAGTATGACATCAATACAGCAGCAGTATTGGCAGAAGCATCAGGGCATGTCATGATAAAGTGCATTAGAGAGCAGGGACATTTGGACAAATATGCAATGCAAAACCAAAAATGCAATTGAAAATTTCAAGTCAGTACCATGTCAGAAATATATTTAATGAGAACAGCAGTGATGTTTTCAATACTTATTTTACCTGCTGTAACAATGATTTATCAATGTTGAGAAAGAGAGGAAGGTTTTACCACTGGCAAATAAGGACAGGTGTTATTTGTGAAAAAGGGGTGCAGATGATGTAAGATAGCTGTGTTACTGTCCCTCTCAGTAATTTTTCTTTTTACACTTGGGTAAAAGGTATTTTCTATAAAAAATGCAATTTTCTCACAAGTTAACTCTAAACTGTTTCTAAATTTATTTAGAAAAAGCAACTGCAACCCGGCCCCGGATAAGCAGTAGAGGATGGATGGATTAAATACATCTTAAGATATTTGCAGTATTGCAACAAATGGGACAGTAAACGCCTGTTATGAGTAAGTTGAGCCTTTTGTACCATTTTCAGGGCATACCATAATTTCAACACGGAGTAAAAGTGATATCAATGTTATATTAACAAAAATTGTCAATATACATAGATAGGTACCATGTACAGTTGCCGTAGTAGCATCTAATTAGCATTATTCTATAAATGACCCCATCCATACAAAACTGATATTTTATACTAAAAGTCCAAGCAAATGAAAAATAAAAAATCCTGAGACAATAATGACGTAGGAAACAACAGAGCATATACATTTCACATGAACTTCTGTTGTTAAGCCTTTGGTTTAAAGGGGATATACTGTGCAAAATCAACTTTTTTGAGCTTTCTACCATGCTATAATGTTGTTACCTTATCAAAAATATACCTGAAGTTCTGTTTTGTTTCATTCACTCCTGTTTGAGTAACCCTGTACTTTCTGAGACATCAGAACACTTGGTTCCACAAACCCCTGCCCACTTCAGGAAGCACTGTTCAATCAACAAGCCCTCTACATCCAGCCTGCTCTCATTCATTTATCTAAAAAACGGTGTACAGCTCTGTTTCCATTGATTAGTCACAGACATTTTTCAAGTTGTAGTAAAATGGCATCATACAAAAATATCAAGAAAACAAGGAACAGCTCTTTTAGGCCAGATTAGCTCAGCAGAGGTCGGCATTTGTCCCAAAGGTGAAGTTCTGTTAACAGATGTGCTTCCCAGGTCACATATGTCCATAATACATAAACACATTTGTAAACAGTAGTTAGCCTGGGGGTTTGTTTGATCTGTTTATGGTTAACAGAGGTGAATTCAATGAAAGCTGTGGGTGATGACACAATACTCTCCATGACCTTTGATGATGCACCGTCATCAGCAGTTCACTTTTATTTGTTCAAACAGCCACAGAGATGCTCGCATATTTACACTATTTATATCTGTGGTTAGACATGGTGAATATTATTACTGAGTAATTAAATCTGTGTGCTCATGCATAAGTGATGTGGCACATGGAGCTGAACGTGCACGTGTAGCCTGTCAGCTGAATAATGAGAAGAAAAAACAGAGGTGTGTGTGACGCAGTCGTGCCCCCTCGTCTGTGCATAATGAAACATCACCAACAGGACTTTCCCTATTTATGCCCCTGAAAACAGACACATTTAATTAATTTATGTGAATAGCAGTGATATAAAAATTAAAAATAAAAATGTCAAAACATTGTGAATCATTCAGAAAAGCTTGTATTTAATCAAAAATCCTACTGTAGACCATTCTGCTGAAATCCAAATTAGGATGGACAACACTTATTCACAAGGTCATTATCAGCATCACACTACGGGATCAAAGTTATCTGTGTCAGTGAGCTTCCTGACTGACCTGCAGAACTTACAGACTCAATGAAAAAGAACAATTTCTCCAACATTTCTAAACAAATGCATCTCTGTCCTGAGTGGAAAGTGGACCACTTTTGGAGCAGTATTTCTTATTATGTACACTTAACTGTTAAAAATGTAAATAGGCCACATCCAGCTGCAGTATGTGACATAGATTAGCACCGTTCAGAGCTTGGATCAGCTGATCTGGGCTGTCCTCTTTGACAGAGAGAGATGTTCTTAATTCTGCAGGAAGAAATATTTGAGCATTGCACTTAAAGAGACTCTTCATGTCATGCATAGAGCATGTGCACGTCATTACCTATGCCAGAAAGAGTTATGCTTCCATCTGATTTAGTTTATTTGTTTGTTGGATGGTTTATTAGACTGTTAGCAAGATAATAAGCAATGGTCAGATTTTAATACATTTTTCAGGAAAGGTCAGTAATATTTGAAGGAAGAAATTATTACTTTTTGGTGTGGACCTGGGACACCAGTATAGTTAGTTATAGTATAATTAGTTAGTAGAATATCTGCACTTCATGCAGATATTGTTTCTTGAGATAAGTCTCAAGAAACAAAACATAATTTGAAATTCTTTTAAAGGCATTTTTTTAACTTGAAAGTAATCATTTGAAATCATTTTACATTCAAGAAACAAATGTAAAACAAAGGGCCTGGTGGCCAATTTCGAATTTTCTTACACACGAATACCAATTAATAAGCAATGAAAAAAAAAAAAAACCCTGATATGACAAAATAAAAATCTACTTCCCAAATAACACTCCCTTCAATGCTCAGAAAGTTCTGTCATCATTATCTGTGATAGGCAAAAGTATTGTGAAACCAAATGGAAGAAGGCTCTGTCTGTCCTCACTGTATTTTTTGAGCAAAGTAGTTATAGAGTATCACATGACGGTCTGATAGATCTGTCCACTTCAGAAAGTGGCCCATCATTGCCCCCTCTGAGCTGTTTCTGTTTGGTGCTGGGTGCAGTTTTTGCTGACCCATTTAGCAATGGAACAGTTAGATCCTGCAGCACTGTTATGGATGCTCCAAAATCATACTGCACTGTCTTGTCATCTGTAGAATATACTATGTGCACATGATATACAATACTGCATGAGTATCTCAAATGATCAGAGAAAACCAATTAAACATGCAGTGGCAGCTGTTTAGCAGAGACAGATGTGCAAATTATTACACAATTAAACAAGATGTCAAGGTGCCAGTGAGTGCTGTTCATCTGCATGCAGCCATAATCATTTAAGCTAGAGACTATTTTTGATACAAGGCAAACCAGAGGGGGTTGGCTGTTGTCAAGTGTTATAAAGGCAGAATGAACATGACTCCTAAGTGAATGGGTCAAGGTTTAATAATTTCAGTAGCTGAAAAGCACTGAATAAGAAAAAGAAAGTACTGGACTAATGTCAGCAGCGGCATCTGGAAGCAAAGAAAAAAGTCATATAAGCAGAAAACAAGGCAACAAAGAGGCTTCGGAGGAAGGTTATCTAACCAGAGGGACTGAATGTAGCACTTCCACATGAGCGATCACTACCATCATTTCTGCATGATCTGCTTCAAGAGCAGCAGGACCACAAGGCATCCACTGCACCTACATACCCCAATGTTAATGTAAATGCTAAGATGCTGCTACGGTAATTAAGCTATACTATTGAGATGTATATATGACATATAACAATCATCTCAACTCAAAATAGATCTCCAGTGACTATGCAATGAAATAAGTATATTCCAGTTGTAATGATGATCATGCTTTGTTTTAGAGTTTAATATGTATTTGGTAGAAAACATCAGAACAGCACAAGCAGAAGTGGCCTCCCTTCTGTAAAGTTGATGACCCCGATGAGGCAAACAGCTGTATGTATTCAGGAAGCAGGATGGAGACTTGCAAGAGGGATTCATTAATTTTCTCAACACAGTTTTATATATATTTGATTAACTCTGGCCTGCACAAGGCCTTCTATTCCTACAAAACTGCTTTTCTCAGAGGCTAAACAATTAGGTTACATAAGATCATCTGAGTCTTGCATTTCCATGTCACAGACCTCCAGCCAGCTGAGCAGCTCGCCTAAAAACCCTTAATTATAGCAGAAGACAAGCTCTTCTATTTACTCCTGCCTTCAGTTCTGCACATATGGCTGCAATCATTGATATGGCCTAGCTGTGCTTTCATTTGAAGAATATTGGTTAGAATATAAGTCACATGGGAACAGTATCATTGATGGTTCACTAACAGCATAGGCCATTAAGGAGAGCTGGACCAAGCCAAACAAAGCCATTCTCATTAATTTGTATATAATTTCTTCTTTCCGCTGTACATTAAACCATGTGCATACTGGGAGGTGTAGCACAGTAAAGCTCTGTCAGTAAAGGGGGTTCAAACTCCCTAGAACAAGCCCGGTAATAGTTTCAAACACAAATGAGTCACAAGCCAGAGTACACCTTTGTGCCTACCCCAAGACGAGATAAGGATGGTAAAGGCATTTAGCATAAAAACCTATGCTAATTTAAATATGCTATCAGATCATTCGTTGTGGTGACCCTTGAAGGACTATTATGCTTAAGAGACATTAGGAATTTTATTTATTCTTAATTAATTCATTATTCTTTGTGTTTACATGTTTATTGAAAGGACAGATGGGGCTAAAGTTGATATTCATAAGCGATATATTGCTAATTGCAATAACTTTCCTAAATAACACAAAATAGACTGCACTGTTTTTTATTAGCTTTTATTGGTTTTCTGAAGGTGTCTGGTTGTGTACTTTAATCTGTCTGCCTGATGGAACTGTGTTAAAAGAAAAAAATCTGTTTTTACTTGGAGCAGACAAATAAAGTTTATATTCTATTCATGTAAACTTCTGTTAGCCATCCATTTGTATTTGTATCAGACCCTATGAAAGTGGGGTGTTCCTGCTGGGCAGACCTTTCATCCTGTAATATGTGTAATGGACCTGTGTGCCTTAAAAACTGTTTCATACTTTTGAATTAGTCAGGTGAAATTGTCAGGGCAGTGTTACTGTTACAGTATGAGGCATACATACTGATTGGGTCAGAAGTGAGCTCCCATGCATATTTTTTATTTCCATTTCTCTGAAATAGGCTTCCTGTCAGTGAAGTGGTTTGCTTGCCTTTGGTGCGTACAAACCTGTCAAAATACCATTGCTAATAATTTGAAGGAAGCTGAAGGAAGACCCTTGAAACATCATTCTGTAAAATATCCTGTGGTTATGGAAAACTAGTTGCAGTGCTTACAATATATTATTACAATATCATTGATGGTGTTGGTCAGCTAAAGCTTAGTACTATCTTTGCTTCCCGTGGTTTTCTTTTTTACTATTTGAGCATTGTCATGTGAGTAAGGCTGAGGATGTACACTTATGTAACTTGCGCTCTCTCTCGTGCTATCAGTGCTGTGTAGTCTGTGCGACCTGTCCAGGGCACCTAACATTCAGAAGAGGAAAATCATCTCTCTCCACATTATAGTTTGTCAGTCATGTTTTGACTGGGCTAATCACATTTGATAGATTTTAAAATCAGCAGTATAATTAGTTCAGCAGCAACTCCTGCTTTCTTGTGATGCTCTCTGTCATGCAAAGCAATAAATACCCATGGATTAAAAACTATTGCATGAGAATATAAATAGAAACATCATAATGCATGAGATGTATACAGTTTTTTTCGTGTTCATATGAGTAGAGATTATGGAAAATGACTTGAGAGTTTTGGGATTTGTTACAGATGCCTATTTATGGTGATGGAAATAATATGTCAGTCAAAATGACCACTGGGACAGGATGTTTTTTTGTCATTATGGAGTTTTCTTATCACAACTTCTTAGCAATGAATTTGAGTTAAATCTTCATGTCACACCATGAGGCATTTAAGGACAGATAAATAAGGCTTGTTAATGCAAAAGCGAAAAGCAAAAGAAGATGACTGAATGGAAAAGTGTTTTTGTGACAGCCTGTCAGTTGAGAGCAAGTGATAATCTGTCCTCACAAAACACCATTTCTAGGTCTAGTTTTCAGCATTTGCCTGCTCTGAACCAGGTGAACTACTGCTGTCCTGTCCTTGACTCCTTGTGATACTTTGGGTAGAAGGTACAGCTTCCAAACTAGAGTTATATCTTTCTTAAAAACTGTGATTAGAGGTGCACTAATAATACAGACCAGAAACAACTAAAATCAAATTCTTATCCCCTTGAAAATAGTTTATACTGTATATCATAAAGTTTAAAGTTTTATGTTGACTATTGATGTCAGTCTAACAATTACTATTTCTACTATATGTAATGTAGACCAGGGTCCAAATCCCTGACAGGTAGCCAAAACTTAATGCACTAAGGGTCACAAAATAGTTTACCTATGTGCTAGTCCAAGCCCAGGTAAATAGAGAAGGTTGCACCAAGAGATGCATTCAGGATAAAGCCCATGCCAGATTATGCAAATCACTACAAGATTAGCTGTAGGAACGAATAGGAATGAATGGCACAGCCAAAATAAATTGTTTGTAATGCAAAATCTACAGCAGGGCAAAAAAGTATTTAGTCAGCCACCAATTGTGCAAGTTCTCCCACTTAAAAAGATGAGAGAGACCTGTAATTTTCATCATAGGTATACCTCAACTATGAGAGACAAAATGAGAAAAAAAATCCAGAAAATCACATTGTCTGATTTTTAAAGAATTTATTTGCAAATTATGGTGGAAAATAAGTATTTGGTCACCTACAAACAAGCAAGATTTCTGTCTCTCACAGAGCTGTAACTTCTTCTGTAAGAGGCTCCTCTGTCCTCCACTCGTTACCTGTATTAATGGCACCTGTTTGAACTGGTTATCTATATAAAAGACACCTGTCCACAACCTCAAACAGTCCCACTCCAAACTCCACTATGGCCAAGACCAAAGCGCTGGCAAAGGACACCAGAAACAAAATTGTAGACCTGCACCAGGCTGGGAAGACTGAATCTGCAAAAGGTAAGCAGCTTGGTGTGAAGAAATCAACTGTGGGAGCAATTATTAGGAAATGGAAGACATACAAGACCACTGATAATCTCCCT
Organism: Bostrychus sinensis; assembly: GCA_020698575.1. Classification (NCBI taxonomy): domain Eukaryota; kingdom Metazoa; phylum Chordata; class Actinopteri; order Gobiiformes; family Eleotridae; genus Bostrychus; species Bostrychus sinensis. The sequence goes on from CM036239.1 coordinate 12,091,421, forward strand.
CGATCTGGGGCTCCCCACAAGATCTCACCCCGTGGGGTCAAAATGATCACAAGAACGGTGAGCAAAAATCCCAGAACCACACAGGGGACCTAGTGAATGACCTGCAGAGAGCTGGGACCAAAGTAACAAAGGCTACCATCAGTAACACACTACGCCGCCAGGGACTCAAATCCTGCTAAAGCCAGTACATGTGCAGGCCCATCTGAAGTTTGCTAGAGAGCATTTGAATGATCCAGAAGAGGATTGGGAGAATGTCATATGGTCAGATGAAACCAAAATAGAACTTTTTGGTAAAAACTCTACTCGTCGTGTTTGGAGAAGAAAGAATGCTGAGTTGCATCCAAAGAACACCATACCTACTGTAAAGCATGGAGGTGGGAACATCATGCTTTGGGGCTGTTTTTCAGCAAAGGGACCAGGACGACTGATCTGTGTAAAGGAAAGAATGAATGGGGCCATGTATCATCAGATTTTGAGTGAAAACCTCCTTCCATCAGCAAGGGCATTGAAGATGAAACGTGGCTGGGTCTTTCAGCATGACAATGATCCCAAACACACTGCCCGGGTAACGAAGGAGTGGCTTCATAAGAAGCATTTCAAGGTCCTGGAGTGGCCTAGCCAGTCTCCAGATCTCAACCCCATAGAAAATCTTTGGAGGGAGTTCAAAGTCCGTGCTGCCCAGCGACAGCCCTAAAACATCACTGCTCTAGAGGAGATCTGCATGGAGGAATGGGCCAAAATACCAGCAACAGTTTGTGAAAACCTTGTGAAGACTTACAGAAAACGTTTGACCTCTGTCATTGCCAACAAAGGGTATATAACAAAGTACTGAGATGAACTTTTGTTATTGACCAAATACTTATTTTCCACCATAATTTGCAAATAAATTCTTTAAAAATCAGACAATGTGATTTTCTGGATTTTTTTTCTTCTCATTTTGTCTCTCATAGTTGAGGTATACCTATGATGAAAATTACAGGCCTCTCTCATCTTTTTAAGTGGGAGAACTTGCACAATTGGTGGCTGACTAAATACTTTTTTGCCCCACTGTATATATTTATTGCATCCTAAGCTTCATTTTGGGATGCTGGACACATTAGCAGGAGACAGCTTCCCCTGATTGTGATCTCCAGAGTGGCAGCCAGTTCACAGCAGATTAAACAGTGAGCCTGGGGTCTGCCAGAATGTGTTGGCAAGCCCTGTGCCAATCCTTTATCCTGCTAATTGATGTATTATGAAACTGGGAAACTATTTTTGTGATACCACAAACAGTGGAAGTTATTTGAATAAAATTAAAGTCACCACAGAAAGCAAACAGCATTATATGCAGTGGTGGATCAACATCTGTACTCATGTAAAAGTACTCTTGTTACTTCAAAAATAATATAACAAAATGTTTACTTTATGTAAAATTTACTTGAGTAAAAAGTACATTTAAATGTTCTTGCAAAAATCTTCTAAAATACTTTCGCTTAGACCATTTCAAGTTTTACTTATTAATTCATTTTCTACCGCTTATTCCCGTTAGGGGTCGCGGGTGACTGGAGCCTATCCCAGTAACTTTAGGCCGTAGGCGGGGTACACCCTGGACAGGGGCCAGCTTGTCGCAGGGCTGACACAGAGACGAGCACAGACAGACAGACAACCATTCACTCACTAGGGGCAATTTAGAACCCACGTAACACGGGGAGAACCGTGCACTTAAGTTTAAATAAAACATTTTCATCCAAAATTTCCAAGTTCTACACGTTCTACAAATTGCACTCAGAAAGTATTTTACTTGGAAACTACTTGCAAATTACTTGAGTAAAAGTATCTAGTTACTTTCCACCACTTGATATGTTTAGCATGTGTTTAAAGTCTACCTGTGTTAGCTTTGAGTACCGTATTAGTGGTTTATGACCTAACAGCTTAAGATGTTACATTGTGTAGCTGGGGTTCATACAACAATATTACTTTCTATCTAGTGACTTTTCTGTATCCTCTACTTTTAAGCAAAATGGCATTGTGGTACTCTCCATACAATGCTATTATACCTCTACCATTACATTCACAGACTAACTAACATAAGTCCCATAAACTATAGCCTCATAATGCTATTTTATAATCCATTACAAAAGGCCGCAAGGGCGTGAGCTGAATTTAATAACAACCAAAATACATTAGTAGGCCAGGCCACTGGGATAAGATTTGTGATGAGATATTTCACAAATCTCATCTAGTAGATGCTGTAAATCAAGTCTATATTAGGACTATGCATAATTATTTATTTTTACTGTAATCAAGAAACGTTGTACCTGCTAATTACCTTTTTACAAACTAACATAAGCCTGTGCAATCAAAATGTGCATGCACAAGGATGGAGGCTGTAATTACTGAGTGAAATCACATAAAACTAATTGAGAATGCAGGCTAACTACATTGGTGCTTGGTTGAATGCACCCAGATGATGCCCTGCTGGCAGTAGGTGAGCATTGTCCTACAGCTTTCTGCTGATCACACAGTCTGTTTAAGTAATAATTATGTTCATTATACATTGTGCATAATGAATCCTACGAGAGCAAGAACACAATCTTTATGTAATAAAAACAGATTTAGGAAGCAAGAACTGGTCACAAAAATATGGCTAATTTATTTAACCACCACTTTACAAAGTTAAAACCTTTTGATGCAAACATAGGCTCTGGTGTCTCCCCAAGTGCAAAACTTTCTTTTAAACCATTCACTTTAAAAGAAGTTAAACATGAGCTGTTAGCTCTAGATTAAAAAAAGCCAGCTGGAATAGATGGACTGACACCATTCTTTTTCAAAACAGCCGCCCCTGTTATTGTGGCTCCGCTTGCTAGCATTTTTAATTTGTCTGTTCAAACTGGTGAAATACCTACAGAGTGGAAATCTGCATTGGTCTGCCCACTTTTTTAAAAGTGGTGATCGATCTGACCTGAACAATTACAGGCCTATCTCTATATTACCATGTGCATCTAAAATTATGGAAAAACTTGTTAATCAACAACTGTTAAGTTATATTGAGAATTTTAACATTCTGACTCACGCACAGTCTGGATTTCACTCAGGTCATGGTTGTATCACAGCTGTTTTAAAAGTCCTTGATGATATTACTTCTGCACTAGACTCCAAACAATTTTGCGCAGCAATTTTTATTGATTTAGCAAAAGCTTTTGATTCAGTTAACCACCACATCTTACAAGAAAAACTTTGCCGTATTGGGATTTCCAATCAGTCTCTGGCATGGTTCTCAAATTTTCTAGTTGACCGGGTACAACAGGTGATTATTGGCTCTCAGCTTTCTCAACCTCTCTGCGTTTCCAGGGGAGTTACTCAGGGGTCAGTCCTTGGACCAACTCTCTTCTCCATTTATATTAATGATATCCCATTGTCTGTTAGCAAAGGAACTATTCACTTGTATGCAGATGATACAATTTTATATTCCTCTGGCCCTAGCCCTGAAATAGTCAATCAAAATTTACAAGAGAGTTTTCTTAATGTAGAGAAAGCCTTTTCACAACTGGACTTTACACTAAATGCAAAGAAAACAAGGGCAATCTGGTTTAGTTGCAACAAAACTGCTAATTCTCACAAACTTTGTCTTAGCACAGTCGATGGAACCACCCTTGAGCAGGTTACAGAATATAAATATCTGGGGATCTGGCTAGAGAGTACGTTAGCTTTCCATCATCACGTCGCTGTTTTACAGGCAAAGGTTAAGGCGAAATTGGGTTTTCTGTACAGAAACCGCTCCTGTTTAACAATCCCAGCTAAACGTGCCATTGTCGAAATGTCCATTCTTCCACAATTTGACTATGGTGACATCATTTATCAACATGCTTCCAAAAGTAACCTTGCAAAATTAGATACCATTTACCATTCTGCGATCCGTTTTGTTACAAATGCTCCCTTTAGGACACACCACTGTCTGCTGTACTCTCAGGTGAACTGGCCCTCACTGCAGTCCCGCCGAAATATGCACTGGCTCATGTTTGTCTATAAAACCATGTTAGGGCTCACACCTGCCTATCTAGGTCACCTGCTCCAACAGGAGTCTTCTTCCAGATACAACACCCAGTCCTCACAACTCATCAATTGAAAGTTCCTAAGTCAAGGTCCTCTCTCGGCCTCATGTCATTTCGATGCGCTGCTGCTAATGATTGGAATTTGACCCAAAGCTTACTTAAACTGCACTCTTTCATTTCTCTTTCGGCTTTTAAATGTAAACTGAAGGTCATTTTTAATGACGTGTGTAAATGTTTTACTAATGAAACTAAAGGGGATTTTTAGAGGTTGATGTAAATATTTGTCTTGATAATGAATGATGTTGAATATCTATTTATTTTAATTCATTTTGCCCTTCCCTGGCTGCTTCTGGCATGCCCAGGCCAACATTGTAAATAAGTTAATAAGTAATTTGTTCTTAATGTTCTGCCTGGTAAAATAAAGGTTAAATAAAATAAAATAAATAAAATAATGCCCTAATTAAAGCCCTACAACAGCACTAATTATGGTAATGTCTATGGAGACCATAAGCAGACGTGCATTCACAATTTTTTTTTTTGCCTCCTGTTATTTTTTTATTAATTATAGTTACCTGATGTAACAACAGTTCTATGAGTGTGTGCATAATCCACCTATGGGCTTCACTATTGGGTACCCTCTCCAGTCAATGCCAGCACTTCTGAGACAGATCAAAGCATTCACTGCACCAACCATGCCCAAGTCCTGGCACAGCCTCAGGGGCGATATGGGCCGCCTTGCCCAGCACTCTCCCTTCTTCGATCCAGCTCAGCAGAGGGAGGTCCAGTTGGGTCTGAGAGTAGGTGGGCTATGCACACACTTGTAGAACTGTAGCTATATCAGGTAAGTATCATTTAAATTTTGCGTGTGCTGTGCCCAACTACGGGTTACCCACCCAGACGAAGTACGCTCACAAAGAATTGGTGCGGGAAAAAGGAGCAACACAGGCTCAACCTCTCCCAAGAGCAGCCATACACGCCCTGGGCAATGGTGTTCTGTCTGCCTCTGGACATTGTCACAAAACCAGACCAGACAGCCCAGACTGCACGCATCCTCCCAGAGCCCACCTGAACTGCACTCTGAGATGCAGGAACAAGATCAGCAGCAGCAACCAGAGAACGGATCTTTGCATGCTCCCGGGAGCCCATGGAGGAATGATGCTCTCCTCGTCCTTGCTCGCCTCAGTCCAATCCATTCAGGCCTAATCAGAAGGAGGAGTCTTGCCGGCAACCTCCGGGGCCAAATATGGAGAAACCAGATCATAAATGCAGTTCAAGGACTGCTGTGGCTGGGGCTGCCATCAGAGGCTGATGATGCAGCAGTCAAGGCCTGTCCTCACAAAGCAGCAGAGTGACAGGGACGACAGGGATGACAGGGATGACAGGGACAACAGGGACAACAGGGACAACAGGGACGACAGGGATGACAGGGACGAAGTCACTTGAGACCAGCAGGTGGCGAAGCTCAGACAGAATCCATCTTCAATCTGCTTTGCAGATCTTCTTGCTGATTCTTCTTGGTGAGTGAGCGTAGAAGTTTATCTCAGAGGAACTGAGAGAGAAGAAGGGAGAGTGCTGGGCAGGGCCACTTATGTAGTGCCTAAGGCTAGCCTGGCCTGCCAGACAAATTCTTTTCCTATACTAAGAAGTTTGTGTGGTACCCCTTCAGTAACATTTTGTTTCTGTGGCAGAACAATGACAGGCAGGATAACCAATCAGAGAAACAAAGGGCGGAACATCAGCCGTGCACCACAGACCCAAACAAACATGGATTCTTGACATTTTTTTCAGAAAACACCATAATACACTGTATTATGAGCAACTCTGTCATTATTTCTGAATGGGGACAACAGCAGAAGCCAGTTGTACAAAGATTTGTGGAAAAAGTTTGTTACATCAGATGTCAACAGGACTTAGCAGTTGTTAAAATAGCTACAACACGAAGAAAAAAGTCACACAGAGGAATGAACAGTAACGAGGACTTCAGCAGAATCGACAGATCACAAAGAAAAGCCCTGAACACTGTTAATCAGACCAGAGAAGTTACTAAATTAGCTTGGTAGCTAGCACTATTTTGGTTAGCTCTTCCACTTTCATAAGACGCATTGCAGATAAATGACTATGATAAGCCAGTTCCAAATCAAACTGGAGAAACGTTTCACTCCGAGAGCGGAACCAGACTGTGCTGCTTGAGAAAAGCAAGTAGAAGAGTCTGGCTCACCAGGTTGGTCTAAGGCTGTGTCAGGACATGGGCATGATTGATGAATGATCAGTCTCAGAGATGCTTGCTTGCATTCGCCAGAGAGGGTAACAATAGGAAAGCTTGTAGTAGCCTGTAATTTCTTGTTAAAAAGATTATTTTACTGATATAACAACTTTTTTGTTCTAAGAAGGCCAAAATGAGTCAGCTTATCCTATGAGTTAATATGTCTCATGTCTTTCTATGGTATAGACTCAGAGCGGCAAGAAAATTTGTTTTTAAAGCAGCAAGGCAATCTCAATCAAACTTGCTGTGCGAGTTTGTGGAGCGCAATCAAATGCATTTGGCATATTCTATGGGGTTCTATGTCAGAGAAATTAGCACACTTTTTTATTGCTGTTGAGCTTTTTATGCCAGGATAAAGTGATTTGAAGTGATTTCTATGAAATGCAGTGTAAGATGCCCAAACTGCTAAAAGTAGGAAGGGCACACCCTGAGCTGGCTTCTCAGCTCTAAAGCATATTAAACCCAAATCTCAAAGATGCGTGGCTGGGTTGTCACAATGGCCTCTAATGAGTTGATTGAATAAAAATGTGATGTAGTGATCCATAATCTCGTCACTGGCACCTCTATTTTGAGCATGAAGCTGCAGTCCCAGGACCCCTATTTACTGTGACAGAGTGCGGTGGGCCTGAGCGCAGGCTCCAGGTCTGCAGCTTTATAATAGGCTTTTGATTTTAGCCAGCGACTACATAACTTTATTAGGATTTGGGGAAAATTCTCAATTCTCATTGTTATCTCTGGAAAACAACAGAATTAACCCATTATAATGAGATAATGGGAGAAAAAAGTAATGAATCCATGGTTGCTTACAGCTTCTGTAGATGTCAGAAAAACAAGTTTTAAATAAGGTATCTGTCCTTTACATTGATTTGGTCTTCATTTTGTTGTCATAACCTCCACCTAGTTAAACAATTCAGAAGATAAGATTGTGCACAAAAAGGTTGCACATGTTGCATATGAGCATTATATCCTTTTCTGATTGTTTTACTTATGATTACATTAGATCTCCAGTCACTAATATTTTTACAACCGCAACTCCAAAACTGGGGCATTGTGTGAAATGTGAGTAAAAGCAGAATGCAGTGGTTTACAAAGCTCATAAAACTTTATTTTATTAACAGTAAACAAAATATCAGGCGTTGAAATTGAGATATTTTACCATTTCATGATAATATTTCAGTCATTTTGAATTTGATCGTCGCAACAAAAAAATGGGAAAAAAACAGGAGGTGATACTAATAAAGAACAGTTCAGCATTTTACAACTAAATTGAAATTTTACAACTTAATTGGCAACATTTCATTAAAGATGTCTGGGTATAAAAGGAGCATTTTAGAATTGCAGAGTCTCCATTATTAATATTGGATATAAGGGATGCTTGTGATCTGAATCAGTTGCAAAATGCTTCTCCAGCTTCGTCTCTTATCAGTATCACTTACTTTTCCAGCCATTTGTTGCTGATGTGCTGCTGCCATCAACTTCAAAATGAGTTAGGATTTTTCATGAAGTTGTAAAATATAGTTTGTTTCATATCTGATATGTTGTGTGTGTTCTGTTGGTTTTAGATTTGTCAATTGGTACTTATATGCCTACTAAAATACTCCATGAGCTGCAGCTGCTACAGGAGAGATATGGCATCTCAGAAATTCCATGCGAGGTTTGGAGAAACAAGTATGGATACTTGGTTAAGTAAGAAACTGTAAATCACATTTTTACTGTAATATCCAATAAAGTTTTACTTCTGGCGCTGAGTGTGAAATTGTCTTTAAGGAACCTCTTAGGTCAAACTATTTTGTTTACACAAATGGGTCAGAAGTTGATCACAGCCCAACTTTAGAAACACTAAATAAGATACGCCTCTGTTTTGATTGATTGTTAAGACAACCACTAGACCTGTGGTGCTTTGAAAACGTGTACAAGTATTCTTATTTTCTTTAAAAATGCACTGAGGTATAGGTAAAAATGTGGTTTAATGTACATTTCTTCTAACTCGGCTAAATTGAGTAAATGGAACCTGTTACCACTCTGCATGGCATTTTTTAAATAGACAGAAACATTAACAACTGTAACACTTCACACTTTAAGACATTACTTATCTCATTATGTTTATGTTGTAATATATTTCCCCCATCCTCTGTCAGGAATAAAATGGAAAATGATCAACAAACAGTAATAACATTAGGACAGCTACGGTACCCTGTGGAGTGATGTGGTGCTGAAAGGACAGCTCCTCTCACTCACAACCCCCTTCACAACTTGGCTTCACACACAATGCATTTGTCTCAGTACTGACCTTGTGCTAGTGTTGCGTGATCTCTCAAGATGGTCTCTGCGCTGTCCTCTTCCTTGGCTTTATCATTCCCATAGTTTATTTACTTCTATTCTGTCTTTAGTTAAAAACATAATTTTCTTGGTTGAAATGAACAAGGCTCTTTACAGATATCCCACATCTTCCACAGACCATTATGGGATAGTGTCTGCATTTGAAAAATATAAACTTTTTTTTAAATCTACTAAAAGGCTGTGGTACAGTCCATAAACAATGTTCAATGGTTCAATGTTCAATATGTATACACTACTGACATGAATGCAACTTATGTGAGGATTTTAAAAATAAAATATGCTGCTTCCTATATGTACAAAGTGTGCTTGCGTTTAGATTCCACAATGCCAAGTAATGTACTGTTTCTATATGATTTTCTTGACGTTTGAGGTTTGTGTTTCCAAATCCAGTGACGGTATGACAGTGTGCTTATCAAAAACCATATTCCTTAAACACTTAAACTTATACACTACAGTGTTGATCTCCTGGTGGGGTGTGCAAAGAGCCCATTAAGAGAGGTTATTGCACACAACTATGGGTTTAAGTTGCATAAAAGCCCCAGTGGGCTACAAGTCCGTTTCCCGTGTGTCCAAACAAAACGCGTAAAGGGATCGCTTGAAATCCATACTGCTGTTCGCTTTGATGTTCGCCTTTTCTACTGAAGCTGACGCGTCGTTGTTCTCCACGTCCGGTGACTTGTTGGATGATTTACTGCCTTTTCGCTTTAGTTCAGGGCTGTTTCTGCCACTGTTGGGCTCATCCTTTAGTGAGGACTGGTCCTGGTCCGTCTCACGGTGGTAGAAGTAGTTAAAGTTGGACACGATGACGGGCACTGGGAGTGCGATGGTGAGCACACCGGCGATGGCGCACAAAGAGCCCACAATCTTACCTCCGACCGTCACGGGCCGCATGTCGCCGTAACCCACAGTTGTCATGGTGACCACTGCCCACCAGAAGGCGTCTGGGATGCTGGAGAAGTGGGACTCCGGTTCGTCCGCTTCTGCAAAGTACACTGCGCTGGAGAAGAGGATAACTCCAATAAAGAGGAAGAAAATGAGAAGGCCTAGCTCCCGCATGCTGGCCTTTAAAGTCTGACCCAGGATCTGGAGCCCCTTAGAGTGTCTGGAAAGTTTGAAGATCCTGAAAACTCGGACTAAACGAATAACCCTGAGGATGGCCAGGGACATGGCCTGCTGCCCGTTTTGGTGTTCTTGTCCTTGCTGTTCCACCAGCTCAGTGCCTACGGTGATAAAATAAGGCATGATGGACATAATGTCAATGATGTTCATAATTGTCTTAGAAAACTCTGACTTACTGGGGCACGCAAAAAAGCGCACAAAAAGTTCAAATGTGAACCAGATAACGCACGTGGTTTCTATGATGAAAAAGGGGTCAGTGAAGGTGAGAGAGGGTCGCGGTGTAGTGCTGTTGTCCAGGCGGCTTGTCACTGGCAACTCCCGTTCGTCCCTAAACTCGGGCAGCGTCTCGAGACAGAAAGTAATGATGGATATAGTAATGACAATGACGGACACGATGGCTATGCCCCGCGCCGGACTAGAGCTCTCGGGGTACTCAAAGATGAGCCAGACCTGCTTCTGGAACTCATTCTGGGGTAGCGGCTTCTCCTCCTCTTTGATAAATCCCTCATCCTCACGGAACCTCTCCATTGCCTCCTCGCCCAGTTGATAAAACCTTATCTCATCTGCAAACACGTCAATGGACACATTGACAGGTCTGCGAATCTTGCCTCCGGACTGATAGAAATATAAGATCCCGTCAAAGCTTGGCCTGTTGCGGTCAAAGAAGTACTCGTTCCTGAGCGGGTCAAAGTATTTAATCCTCTTGCTTGGGTCGCCCAGCAAAGTGTCAGGGAACTGGTTGAGTGTGCCCAGCTGGGTCTCATACCGGAGTCCCGCTATATTAATAAGCACTCTCTCGTTGCTTTCCGCGTCCATGTCCATGTCCAACATGTCCTCATCAAACAGATGGGGACTGTGGTCCGCGCGTAAAAGCGCATCCATGGCGTTCTCGCTGCAGCTCAAAGTATTATTCATGTCGTTGATTTTCCAGGTGCTCTGCTGCTGCTGATGATGATGGTGGTGATGATGGTGAGTATTTAGCTCTTTACTGTAGTCCTCTCCGAGTCCAGTCTGCGCGAAACCCACCTGAGGGACATCCAGCGCGTTCCGGCAGCTGTCCTCGGCATTGTTGCCCCCACCGCCGCTTCCTTTAGCGCCACCGTTCTCAAAGCTCACCAAGGCTATCTCCATTCCGCAGCCATCAAACGGGAAGGTGGCGAGACGACCGAGACTTGTTGAGTTGAAACGCGAGCAACATTGTCGCTACTTTTTACGCGCACAAAAGTTTAAATTTACGCAGACGAGAGAGATGGTCCGCGCGAATTAAAGCTGTCGCTCCTCCAGCCTAAAACTGCATATGCCCTGTTGATGTAGTTGTTTTGTTGTTGTTAAGGCTTAAATCCAGCGCTGCTTCACGGGATGCAAATATCAAAACCACAGGAGAAGAGGACGAAAAGAAGACCCGGATGAGAGAGTAGGCTGGAATGATTATTCCTGACGTCAAAAGTGCTGTTTAGACCGTTTAGCTGCCTCTGAAATGTCTGCAAATGTGAGACTAGCCTCCTCCCGCTGTAGCTCGCTCTCTTGGGGGCGGAGAGATAGGACACTCCGTTTATTTTCTGGCTTTATGACGCTTGAACTGAAGCCATGCTAATGCCATACTGAAGCATCTGTGATTCCAAATGCACTTGACTCAAACCTCAATAGACCTCGATGTCCTGTTGTGAGTAATTTGTCTAAATTTAATTAGATAATCATTATTTGATGTGATGAGATCAGCTTTAGACATTAATTAAGTCTGTTGTAAATTTTGGTAACGGATAGTAGCTACGTAAAAGAAAAATATACAGTATTTGTGTATTTGAAACAACATTTTGGGTGAATGTGTCTGAAACTCACGTGTGCTTGCAGCTGGACTCGCAGCCTTAATGCATTTCTCTACTGTGCAATCACAAAGGCCCAGTTTTCCACATGAGGGGCTCCATCAACAAGTCTCACTGTCATTTGGATTTTTGTTGGCTTTGTGCTCCTCTGTGGATGGCCTCAGGGTCACACTCTTCATCTTTCTTGACTCTGAAGAAGTGAGAAGCAGTTCCATTCCACAGACAGATGCATCTAATGTACAAGTACATTTTATAATCATAAGTTAACAAGTTTGTGAGCTCTATGTGTTACATGTCCTCATAGAGCAGTATATACATGCACTCAAAAAGCCTTGGCATGTTTCTGAAAGCAGAGAAGGTGACCTATTTAAAAGGTTAGTTTCTTAGCCCCATGCATGGATTAGGAAAACAAAGCACTAGCACTATATTTATCCTTTTTCTTATCTAATGCCCCAGCCTCATCATGATAAGAACTATGTGCATCTCCCCGCCCCTGGATTAGTGCACTGTCCTCAGACTGCAGCCATGAATAATAACCAGCAACATCTCACTGTGTGAGTGCCCACTGGCAATGCTGCGATTTCACGCACTGGATACAGCCATTGGGGGCTTTATACAATAAACTTATATTTATCCTCCTGTTTACATGTGGAACTATTCGGAGTGGAGAGTTGTACACAGTATTTTACTTAAATCATAAAACATGTTTTTTAGTCTACTTTAGTTTAAAATTAATTTTGTGTTATATTATTTTATGCATTTTGGTTTTAGAATAGATTTTGAGGTAATCATTCATAAAACCAGCATTTTTATTTTATTCTATTATTATTATTTTTTTAGATATAGAGGTTATGTTTGCTGTGTTGTATGATCTGTTCATAAGTCTTCCACTTGCCTGTCTTATAGAAAGATGAGCTGAGTCTCTTCAGGCCTTGTTGCCAGTTACAGAGGAAAACAGTAACCATAACAACAGGTTACCACTAACAACCACCATCCATAACAACTGCAGCACAAATTAGCGCACTAATTACAGAGCTGCAGTTGTTGCTGCTGCCTTTAACAATGCAGCTATCTCAGAGGATTTTTAAGCACAGCCTTTAGCCACTGTTGAAGTTCACCTCATTTAAGTTGTAGGCCAAGGCAGGGCCAGCGCAGGCTCTATCAAGTTTCATGATGACCATGAACTTGAGAGGTGATTTAAGATCAAGAGACTACTGCACATTACCCGTGACAAAATCTGGAGAAACTGGGGTCAGGCTAAAAATAATTTTTGTCAAACAAAAGTACTGATTAGCAATGCAGGCTGAAATTAGAAATATATGTTTTTTTAAAAAGAAAATAGAAAAGCTAACATCAAGAATTGTAAACAGATAGAATGCATACCGTGAAAATCAATTATTTCAATTCTTATCTAGTGTGTGCTACCAGGGCTCTTGCAAGGTCTTGCCTGACAGCATCAGGAGTAGTGGTAATGTTTCTGCCGGTCTATGTTCAAATACATTAGTGCACACATACTTGTACATGCATGCACCTATGAATGTAATGAAGTGTAGTGTAGTTTACACATTATAAACAAAACACTTAATATTTAGTAAGGCTTCCTTTGGCCTTGATTAAAGCTTGGTTAAGGTAGATGTTATTGCTCCCATAGAGAAATTTGTTCTCTGCATTTGACTCATGCTTCAGTGATGCTGGGGCAGGAGCAGTAGGCGACCACAGACCAGTGCCCGGGGGCCCTTCTCCAGATCCTGAACCAGGATCCTACACAAAGGAGGCCATACACAAGTGTCTTGGTTATTATTATATTTAAGGAATGAGTAATATATTTTTTGTTTGTTATTTATCAAATAAATATTATAAACTAAACATTTTGTTCTTGTTCTCTCTCTCTCCCTCTCTCTCTCTCTCTCTCTCTCTCTCCATATATATATATATATATATATATATATATATATATATATATATATATATATATATATATATATATATATATATATATATTCATAAGTGCATATTCATGTGCGTGTGAGTTTTAATACCATGCTTTTCCTAATGCTTTCCTCTTAATACCCCCTGTCTGAGAGCAAGAGGGGGCACTGCCAGCATACACTCACAGTCAGAGAGAGGATCTGTCTGGGGATTTGGACAGCTGTCAATTAGAATCCCTCGACACAATCTGCGCCCCGCCCCCATGGTCCTGTTACCATGCCACCCCTGCGCTGTGCTCAGAGGCACTCCTGACAGGGCACGCCGATGGACCTTTACCTCCCAACAACCTCCTCCTATCCGGGACTACTTGCATTCATGTGTGCAATGGCAAAGGGGCAGGCAGAGGATGTTATTATTTCTGGACATCTCTAATCTCCCCTCTAGCCTTTGTTGAGTTGGTCTGTGTGTGTGCGTTTGTTTCACTATCCCACTTAGAACTTGTGTGAGTGTGTGTGTGTATATGTGTGTGTATGTGTGTGTATGTGTGTGTGTGTGTGGTTAATATCCTCCCTTGGCTGCTGTGAACAGTGATTTTCTTTTTGTATCTGGTAATCTGGCATCCCGGGGCCTTCTGTACACATGCAGGCCTGCACAGGGCTTTCCCTCGTCCACTGTGGGGGTGTGTTTTTGGAGACGGGGTGGGGGTGGGGTGGTCCACGCTGCATGTTGAAACCAGAGGTGTAATTCGTGACCAGTGGAGGATGATTGGCTCTTGTCTCTTCCATGCACAGTTATTTTCCAGTTCACTGCTCATTTAAGTGCACACATATACAGCTCTTCTGAGCGCTCTCAATAGCCTACACACTTACAGAACTATATCATGTCATCTGTGCTTACTGTCGACCGGGCAGAGGAACAAGCAAAGGGCTGTCTTTACAACAATTTTATACACTTTAATTCTCCAAATTTCAAGTGCATCAAATAAAATGCAGGTGTAAGAATGCAAATTTAAGATCACTTTATGAAATGCATACAGTACCTGCTGTGATTATTTTCACAATGAAATTTACTAATAAAATTGCAGTCTTCTAAACTGATCACAAATGACTTGTCTGCAAAGTAAACTTGTTCACAAATTTGTGGTTCACTTGGTTTACATACTTTAGTTTGTATGACCTATCTACGTTCCAGTGAATGATAGAAAATATTTGTGAATAAGATCATTTTTATGTCTCTAGCATTTGTGTCTATGTACACAAGTTATAAACAGTAACTATATTTTTAAAATGTAAAATCCCCAATGGATGCTCTTACTAGTCCTCACAGATACAGCAATGAGCAAATGTACACACAGTGTGGAGGAGGTGCACATGCTGTAGATATAGGAGCCCATTTTAAACCACTGCCATCTTGTCAGTGATGACCAATTCTCCAAAGCTCAGTGTGGGCACACATTGCCTGTCATTTCAGATTGTGATAGATGTCTGATAAGATGCTGATCTTGGTTTTTAATCTGTTAAATTTATGAAACATCACTGCAGATCCTAATTACACATCATTAAGGTAAACATTTAAAGGGTGAACACCTAAGCATCCCTGCAAGACCCCATCAAAATACTGTACCAATATTATTTTTAAATCCTCCACGGTTTCACTCTGCAGCCCTGCTTTACAAATCCATTTAGCAGCATTGACAGCCTTTTCTGCACATAATCTGTGTTTTAAGCTCCAAGAGGAAACTGTTTCTTTAAATGACTGGCAAGCATGACGTGATTTTGCTGCTTGCACATGTCCTCCCTGTATGTTATTATGCAGGCATCTGCTGTCAAGACTTCTTACACTCATCGTCGAGCTCAGCACACCCCCACTACGGCTCCACGCATGTTCACCACACAGGCCAGTGCATGCAGATTCAAACCAGTGTGAACATGCACACAAAGTCGTGGGCATGAGGGTTGATGTGGCTGCCTCAGGTGTTGCACAGTGAGTGACTCGGCATACTGTCAGTCCCGCAGGCTGCCAGGCTCCTCACTTGCACCCGACATGACATTTTACCGCTACAGTAACAACACTCCCCCAATTAAAACCCATTTATCAGCATGCATGGAGACTTTCACTCTGATGTCAAAAGCCTTTACAATGGTTTCAGTTAAACTGATTAGCTAAACCACATCAACTTATACAGAACATTGTATTATTACTATATGTGTCTCATGTACTGCTTTAATGAGCATGGTACAACAATGAATATTCAAGCTTGCTGTATAAATTGCTGTATAAACTGCATATATACTACAATGAAGAACAGTTTGGCCAATAGCATGTACATTTTTGCACTCTGTACACTGTATTTTTGTACTCTTATGTTGTTGCTATGCATTAAGTAATTTTGCTTTGAATATATAGCTATTTTTGAATCATCTGTTATACCCCCAGTCCTATTGAAACTATGATAACTTTGATGAAACAAATAGATAGATACATGTGCCATTATTTTTTGGTAAAATATGAATATCTACAGAAAACAAAAACTAATTGTGACACTGAAGCTTGTGTTTATACAAAACCAGATACTAGGGATGTAACAACATTGACAATTTTGTGATATTACAATATCAATATACTCACAGTATTGTCATGGACTTACAGTATGGAATGGCAAGCTTCTGGGACTATAATTTGCCATTTTTGTTGCAGCAAAATGGTAATAAAGCAGATGGAACTACATAGACCTTGATTGTTTTCTCTGTTTCAGTGCAGCCAACATGACAAAATGCTATTAAACATTTATTTAGTCTTAATCTTTTGAAATAATACAATAATTCATGCACTAAAGGCTTGTCAGGGCATTTTTTGAGAATACATTTTGTTGTTGTGAGCATTTCTGCAACAGTGTGAGGCATAATGACTCCATAAATACCGTACCGTGAGATTAGTATCATAATAATACTGTACCGTGAGATTTTTGAAATTGTTACCTCCCAACCAGATACCCCTAAATTTTTAACCGAATAAACACACATTTTCATAAGTAAACACAAATCCCAAGGAAGAAACCAGAAAAAGAACGTTTTTTCTCCAGCATGAGGGAACACTGCCCAGCATTGAGAATACCTAACCTGAATCTGCTTCTACACACTCTGCTGCTGAGATCTCCATTCACATCTCATTATATAATTTCAGAGGCCTGGGACCTCTGGAGACCCACCATCACTTCTGCTTGAACAGGTTTCTGCCACTGTAACTACTGTAAATAAAAACACATTGAGGACGATCGCTGATCACTGTTATGGACTCACCATGTTAACAGTAGAGCCAATGATGCCTTGTCAAACATAATTTACATTTTTATTTATTCTGTTATGCCTTTATGAGTTTGTGCATGTAGATGCTGCAAGTAAATGGTCTTTATACAATACATACATGCTGAAAATGTCAGATAGCCGAACCTTTAAGTTAACAGACAATTACTTTGTCATGTCTTTGTGCCATACTTAAGATGAAGGCTTCTTTAATATAATCTGTATTTTTGATCATTTATAAAACATTGATCCCATCATAGGAGAGCAAGTGCAAAGAGGCAGACATCCTTTTTTTGCATACTAAAACCCATACAGCCACAAGCGTTTGATTACATAACCACACTTGAATGTAACACTAAAATAAATCAAGTGTACTCAGCTGTGTGTGTGGCCGATGTGGCAGCAGTGCCTCTTGTGGCTCTACAAAAATGCGTGCGTTTGTTTTAGCCGTGGAAGAAAGACAGGTGAATTAGTCTGAAAAGAAGTGCCCAGCAGGAAAAGGGTGTCCTAGTTTGTCTCTGTCTAAACAGGTCACACATCGGGGACGTGACTCAGTAAAAACTACAGGAGGGAGCCGAAGCTAGCGCATTTGTAACTGGAGTAAACTGTTGTAATGCAAAACAGCATTCCCGTCCTTTACGCATAAATCAAGACGCACGTGACACTATCCTATTTCTACAGTGCTAAAGCTGTGTTTGTTTTTTTAGTTCCCCAGCAGTCATTTTCCTCCCTCGGTTTTGACATCTCTCCTCCTCTCACCAGTTCACAGGTTACCATGGTGACACGCGCGGTAGTGTCTGCCTGTTACCAAGGCTTGTCTCCACGCGGGCGCAGCATCCCTCCCACGGCAATGTGATGGATTTTGTATTGGATGTGTGTTTTTCAATGATCTCTGCCTTTTCGCATCAAGACGAAGACCTGCCATGACATAAAGCAGCCACGAGATGGAGCTAGAGGGCTTTAACTGACAGAGGTGGAAGACGCGCGCCGCATCTGGAGGCCGCAAAATATCAACACTCAAGTAAAAGTAAAAGTACTCAGCAAACAAACTCGGAGATTATCCGGGGTACATACACTGAAACATTTGGAGCACATTGAAACCAGTTTGAGTTTTCCTGTTCAGATTACGATATGGAGAATGATTTCATTAAAAATGTCATTTTTTTTTCTTTACTACCTCAGGGGTCACCATCATTCTTTCACTAGAGGTGAAAATACCTGTGAAAAAATGTTATGATGTTAGGCTACTTGTTTTCATCACAAGGTGGTGCTTTTTTCTCATTCACACAATAGGTCACAGGAAATATGATCCACCAATGTGTATTTTTGTGCATTTTTACTTGGAGAGAGCTGGAAAGGCACTGATGTTAGGCCTGATAAGGTCGAGACTTGTGGAGGACAACATGCTTTAGGCCACATCAGATAAAACACGAGAATCTCTGTTTCACATTTTGCTGTTGTAGAGTCTACAAAAGACCTATTTTTGTTTTTATTTTCAAAGTTTTTAACATTATTTGCTTATGTAAAACATGGAGAAAATTAACTTTGAGAAATACAGAACCCTATGCACAACATGTTTGTTATATTACATGGCTTCATAACTTTATTAACAAAGTTCAGCAACCTGAGCAATATGTTCACATTGACCTTGCTCTTCCCAAAATGCATCAGAAGAAGGGAGCGCTATGGTCAGCAGACTAATCCTTACGTGCACTGACACAAGCAGAAACCCAGCCTGCTGTCAGTGTATGTTACAGGCATGCTGCCCTGTCCTGCGTGTGCAAGGACTCCCTGTAAGTCAGTGAGA
This sequence comes from Bostrychus sinensis, assembly GCA_020698575.1. Classification (NCBI taxonomy): domain Eukaryota; kingdom Metazoa; phylum Chordata; class Actinopteri; order Gobiiformes; family Eleotridae; genus Bostrychus; species Bostrychus sinensis. The sequence goes on from CM036239.1 coordinate 12,110,035, forward strand.
CCATATGGCACAATAGGTAAATAGCTATAAATAAGGTTATGCCACATTTTTGTGGCATAAGTGTGGATGTCCAAAGGGAGAGGTTCACTCTGCCGCAGCTCTAATTTATACACTGTACAATATGTTTTCATAAATGTGGTATTTACAGTTAAATAATTGTAAACTGCTTTGAGTGAAGCCTGTGTGTGGTTGCCAGCTCTGGGGACACTGGAATATAAAAACAATTCACCTGCATCGCTTATGCAACCCAAAGAGTAGTCTACCCACACACTCCAGCTGTATGATTGTACCTTAAACAATGGACATAGCCAACATAAGAGCAACAACACAAATAATACAGAAAATAGTACTACTTTTATTACTACCTTCTGAGATGTTTGCAGATGAGACAGTAAGGAGACCAACAAACATGAAGATCAGACTGAGCAACAATTTAAGATGAGACTTCATTGGTCAAACAAAGACTAGCCAGAACGTTGTAATGAAGCAAGTACAAGTCAGTACAAACCTGATGCTTTCTTTAGAAGGTCAGTAGAAATATAGATTGTGATTCATTCAATAATTTGAAATAGGTTATATATAAACAAAGATTTTTGGTGTAGGTTTTTTTTTCTGATTTTGTGAGACATGTTTAGGATCATGTCAAAACATAAATAGGTGTTGTTGTGGATACAGTAAACTGACCACCAGTCTCAGGCAGTAAAATCAGCTGCGAGTTTTGCACTTTGCACCTCGTAACTGGAAAGTCTGCCACTGTCCGTACTGACTGCTGCTCTGAATCATCCATCATTTAAAGCTCTGCTTTAGAGAGCTTTGTTTGGTATCAATCATTTAGTTCTGTTGTTCACATGCCAGAAGCCCCGCTGTAAAACACACAGGTTAGTGGCCTGTCACCTGCTTTCTCCTCAGCCAGACATCTTGGAAACCAACATGCCACAGGAAGTCTTCTTTATGACAGTGTGCATGCAAGTTTTGCTCTGTAAATTACATTACGCAAAGGCTCAGAGTGTGGAGGTGAGTGAAAGTGAACGACCAAATGTTTGTGCATGTTGAAATAAAGTAGACCTGTTGTGCCTTTGACATAAGCAGACATGCAACTCACAGTGCTGAGACTCAGGAATGTGATTTATTTTGTCTTCCTCCTGTGCCATGTGCAGATTGAAGCTCATAAAGAGTGGAGCATGGAAAATGTTAACAGCTCATGATGGAGAAAAACAGAAATGTGAAACTCACATGTTGGGTAAGTGATGATAACGTAAGTTACTGCTGACAAACTGACCTTCTGACTACAAACACTGAACTCAGGGATGGAGACCTGAAATCTGGGAGTCTTTGTATCTGGTCTTTTTTGTAACTTAAATTAATTCCTCATTAGGAAGGACCAAAGGTCACCGAGGCTTTTATGATTAGCTTTTCCAGCAACTCTGACTTGTTGAAGTATTACCAGTCATACACATTTTTCCTCTGGAGTGGCTCCAGAAAGATGTAAATATTTTATAACTTAATATGATACAAGAAAGAAACAAGACTCCAGAGGAGCTCCTTTCACTATGGACAATCTCTGACAGCCTCTGAGGGGTCTTCTGTAAAACAGTACTTCACCACTGACAGTCAGATTCAAACAAAACTTTTAAAGGAAAACATGTACGAGCGCCAATTTCTGTCTGATGCACAGTCAGCAGCAGAAGTAATGTTGATTGCAGTGCTTTTGTGCGTCCCACTGTGGGCCCATATGGATGAAGAGGTGGTTTTGTGTGGGTCATCTGGTGTTTTGTGTGGAGATGCTGGCTGTACTCTGCCTCACTGCTCCCAGACTGAATAGAGTCATGTCAGCCCAGGTAAGAGCTGGAACTCTCAGATGGAAAATGAAACTGGAGGAGACAGACGGGCTATTAGGTGCAGCACGTCAGTCTGTGTTCGGAGACTCAGAGAGGGCTGGGGTTGTGCCAGTGGGGCAATGTGGCGGGTGGAGGTGTAAGAGGCAGAAACTTACTGAACACACTGATTTAATAAACATATAATCACTTGTTCCAAAAGATAGTACTCAAATACATACTGTATATGAGTGAGACCAGACCAGTTTTGCACCAAAGTGGTGCCTCTCAGTAACAGAGCGGAGCTGCAGCTCATAGCTTTGCTGTGAGTGTTACACAACCAGCTACTGTACAGTACAGTCCACTGTCAGCTCACCAGTCAAACATCACTGTATCCCTCCATCATATTTCTTTTGCTTAGTTGAAATATACTGTACATATATTTTCTCTTTACAGTAGACCCTAATTAAGACTGACTAAAGCCAGACCTGCAATCATAAATCACTCTCACAACTATTTGTTTGTCTACCTGTGTTTTTCCAGCACATCCTCCCACACTTAACTCTTACCTAAAATGCACTTAGCAGACTCCTACCCTCTGTCTCTCTGTAGACCAGGCCAGCTCATTCGAACAGTTACTGTATGCTGCAGTGTTGATCCAGGCTGGAAAAGTAGCTTAATGGAAATAACGTTTATACTCATGAAAAACAATTAAATATAGAAACATTTTTACATTAGCCTCGTCACACGGGAATAATGAGTCTGAGCAATGTGTTTGCTGTTATGACTGTGGTACTATACACAGTGGGATACTGTTTTTAGATCAGTAAGAATAGCTTCTTTCTTTCAGCCCACAGCACAATTTAGCAGATACAGTGAGTAATGTCTATACTGCGTATTTCTTTCTATATAGTGACAGCCTCATTTCTCAAATATGTTACATTTAAAATGTTATATTATTCTATTTAATTTCATATTTCTATATTATGTAAGATCAGAATCCGTTTGACACTAAACTCCTTGGGTCAAATGCTTTTCTTATAACAAAACACTTTAGTGCTGCATTTTAGCCCTTGTTCAGTCACTGATGCTATTTTTCTCTCTCAAGCCTTTTCTTTTCTGTCCTTTTTTTATTGTGAGAGTTTACAGCTACATGTGCCACTGTAGTAGTCCAATGTTAGTTTATTCTTAAAGCTCTGGGTACAGGATTCATCTAAATGTAAATTGTGCATGTAGTTTACAACTCAGACTGTAAGTGTTGGTAAAATGTGACGCATTCAGTAAATCTGATGTAATTATAAGTTATTATGAAGCACTGGGTTGAAAAAAAGTGTAAAACAACAAAACGCTGGAGGAAAACTCAACATTTGCAATAATTTAGCTAACTTAAATTTACTGTATGAAAACCAACATGTGCAGTTTTTGAAATAACACAACAACGACAAAACAATTATGATGCAACAATGTCATCTCCAATCCTTCAAAATTTATTTCAACTGAAATCAAACCAACAGTTATTGTTGAAGAACCTTGCATAGGTTATCGACTATGCCTCACCAGCAAATCACAAACCAGAACAAATTATCAGACAAACTGCTTTAAGAGTTAGGCAGTGGGCCATCAGACAGATTATTGTTCTGTACTACAAATTCCTTCTCAAGGTACATGGCTTTGGCAAAATTGAAAGACAGATACAAAAATCTAAAAACAGAACATACCCATAGTCTAAGATTAAAAACAAATAGACAACTGATCTAATGAGAAGAAAACATTATAATAATTATTGTATTTTGCCAGTTGAGTAGAAACTAGCACCGGCATTAGATATGATTTTGTTCATGCATTTCAGTTTTCATTTTACCATGCAGATTACAGCCATGATCATATCTCCAGTCATGGCTTTTACTGTAAATGTGAGCCTACAGCACAATGAAGCATACTTGATTATTTATCAAAAACCCATTTTTTGCCACTCACTGTAAAACCAGTATATGATTTGCTAAGATGCAATATGTCCTACAGTGGTTTGGAACATTTGGACATGGCAGTCGAAAGCCTGTAAACTTTATATTAAAACATTTTAATTCATTTTTGTTCTGAAACTCCAATCGATTCCAATTGTTTTCCATAAAAATATTAGTAAGTGGATCATTAAACTAAAAGCCATTATTCTCAATAGACTAAACTTTCACCTTTTTGTATATTTTGCTGCTCTGATGAAAGAATACTTCGTTTGGTCCCTTTGTGAAGATACTGAATGTTTTAAACTTTGGCCAACAAACAAATAAAGACAGCCTGTTTTTCATTATATATAGCTTCCCATGAAGAATATATATATATATATATATATATATATATATATATATATATATATATATATATATATATATATATATATATATATATATATCCTCGTAACATACTGCATGATTTACATGGAGCACCTTCTTTCATACTTTTATACTCATTTTTTTTACATTTCTGTTAATTAAAGGGATTTAAACTTGTGTTAACTGCATTCCTCAAAATCACAAATGATGACACAGCCATCTATAGCAATGCAATGCTTTTAGAGAAAACTATGTTTGGTGCCAACAACATAGTTTTCCTCATAATTCTTAAATTCTCCATTTTGCACAATGTCATTTGTTTCTGGGCAGTGGTGTGCTGATCTTATAGGAATGGTAAACCCACAGATAGCCGTGTGATGGGTTTTACAGTGTGTAACAATGATAGTGTGCTTACATTAAATAACCAATTTGGGCTGAAAACTGGTGTTACATTCAAATTTGCTTTTTCTGAATTGTTTAAACTTGCCCCATGGTTGTTTCTATTACAATACATTTTGTCTTTAAGGATCTTTATTTGCCAACTAATAGGAAAGTTGCTATAAATGACTAATAATAGTTGGTAGTTTGATGATCATGAAATAGCCTCAAATATCAAGCCAATGAACTTGTTTAGAGTAAATCTGAAGTCATTGTTCAGTCTTGACCTCAGTGTTTGTATCTCAGAGCCTGCAGAGCTAATGGCAGTTGTAATATAAAGTGTAGTCAGATCCAGATGTCTCTGCACTTGTCTTTTTAACACAGCCGAGACGGTTTAATTTCATTTTTTAGTATCAAAGTTAGAAAATCATAACATATTAAAAATGTGTTGATATATGTGAATGCTCTATACTAGCGGTAAAAAATTACAACAAGGTCGTTTAAAGTTATATTATTTCACTACAAACCTTGTTCTATACAGTATCTGTCCCTTGGCACAGCTTTCTTTTTCCTTCTAATATTAATTTATTTATTCTTTATTTTATTTGGTAAAAAATGTAATTAACTGATAAATTAACTGTTGTTGGCCCCATTAGCATAAGGACATGAAACTACGTACTAATGCCAAACAAAGATAAAATGTTGGGTTTAAAATGAGAAACCCACCTTCAATAGCTGTGCATTGCAGCTGTGTGTCATCACCGAACATGATATAATAGACTCCCATTGTGTCTAAAATAACTTTGCAGTTGCAGAGGTGCGGTGCATCTTTATGACAAGAGAAGATGAGCTGCACTTGGAACGCTCTTTGGGAGGCACTTCACTCAATTCTAAAATGAGACAGGGTTCAAGGCACTAGAAACTAATTTTAGTTAGAGCAATGGAATTTGTTCAATCTAACTATCCTTTCTCCAGTTTCTGAAAAGTCAAATAAAAACTGGTTTCACATAAAAGGTTTTCATGCACTCAATCATCAAAGCTGTAACAAAAGAAATATGTCATATTGAACTGTTATTTTTAAACATGGTGTTTGATATTTTTCCAAGCAGATTTGTCCTTTTAGCAGTTAACTCCATCATGCACCTCTTGTTAGCTTTTATCATAAAGAGGAGAGTCACTGACCCCCTGGTCCTCCACAACCTCAAGCAATTTAATACTGACATCATGCATTGACAATACAAAGCTTTACCATAGCTAATAGGCCATAATGCTTTGTATTTGAACGTGCCATGATCTTTGAAAAGTGTTCCTGTTCCCTTAAAAAGTTAACATTCAACACTGAAATGCTTTGAAATGAATTCAACATTTACAAATAACCAGTGCACTTTTGGTGAAAATAAATCAGAAAAAGTGATTCAGGATGGGCCGATGGGAGTAAAATAGATGAGGTAATGGCTTGTGCATGCCAATATAAGACAGGAGAAATCCTCCACATGCGTATTCCAAGCTTTATATAAAGGAGCTTTGCATTGCATCATCCTCCAGTGTTTAGCAGCAGCAGCAGTACTTGTATGTCTCTTCAACAAAGCCCAGTGTTGGTCCTGTTAGTAAGGTGCCTGAAAAATCATCAGTATCCTGTGTTGTCTAAAATCTTTCCCATCAAAAATGCAGTTGTAATCCAAGCAATGTTTATATGGCATTTACATGTGTCATACATTTTTGTGCACATTCAAAAATAACATTACTTGTCATAAACCATAACCTGTTTTCTCGTGCTTTAAATTTTGTAGGAATATTTTAGACTTTGCCTGCCTATGTTAACAAATAGTTTCAATGAAGAACATTGTTTCAATGAAAAGAGAGGTACTTTTTTGTTGCATTAAAATAGATGCCACATGTTTGAGGGTAAAAACAGGTGCCTCAAACTCAACGTTTAAGCTCCTTAATATTCTCATGCTTTATAGGCATTTACAAAAATTGAAATAAATCTTTATAAATATCTTTAAAATGTTCTGCTGACACCTTCTGAGCATGTTTACATTTTTATAAATTCAACATCTTCTTTTGATTGGTTTATCTGCTTTGAAGTCAATGCTTAGTAATAATTAATGACGAAAAATAACCAATGAAGAAAAGCTGCTAAATATTTCTACATTATTTACATTGGTGCAGTGGAGCTGCTTCACACATCGGTGAGCAGCTTGCCCTTGCTCACACAGTTCTGGCTTGGAGCCATGCAGTTGGCAGTTCGAAGGTTGGCTTCCCTAAAGTTATCAATGCTGTTGTTCATGTCCTCATCTATCTCCATGTATTCGGACTTGCTAACAACAGAGGAGCTGCGGCGACTTGAGTTGGTTTCTGAAGCGAGGTTTTGCTGACTCACATTAAGAAATTGGGCTTGCTCCTCTCCCTCTGTCTCACGGTGGTAGAAATAGTTAAAGTTAGAGACAATGACAGGCACCGGCAGGGCGATGGTCAGTACTCCAGCAATGGCGCACAGCGAACCCACAATCTTACCCCCAATGGTCACAGGGTACATGTCCCCGTAGCCCACTGTTGTCATGGACACCACAGCCCACCAGAAGGCGTCCGGGATACTAGTAAAAAATGATTCCTTCTCTTCAGCCTCAGCAAAGTAGACAGCACTGGAGAACAAAATAACACCTATGAAAAGGAAGAAAATAAGCAAGCCCAGCTCTCGCATACTGGCTTTTAGAGTTTGCCCCAAAATCTGGAGCCCCTTGGAGTGTCTGGATAACTTGAAAATCCTAAAGACCCTGACCAAGCGAATGACCCTGAGTATAGCCAAAGATGTGGCCTGTTCTCCTCCACCCTTGCCCTCCTTGTTGTCCTGATCATCAGCCAGCTCTGTTCCCAGCGTAATAAAGTATGGGATGATAGCCACGATATCAATTGAGTTCATCATGTTTTTAAAGAATGCAGCCTTACTGGGACAGGCAAAAAAACGGACTATCAGTTCAAACGAAAACCATATGATGCAGAGTGTCTCCACGATAAAGAAAGGGTCAGTTAGGACATTTGGATGATAATATATGGTAGAGTTCCCCACTATCTGTACCCGGTCTCTAGGATCCTCCTTCAGTTCTGGTAATGTTTCCAAACAAAATATGACAATAGAAATAAGGATGACCATCACAGAGACTATGGCAATTCCCCGGGCCGGCCCAGAGCTCTCTGGATGCTCAAACAGAAGCCAAATTTGTCTCTGGAACTCCTTCTCTGGCAGTGGTCGCTCCTCCTCCCTGATAAACCCCTCGTCCTCCCTGAATTTCTCCATAGCTTCTGCACCCAGTTCATAAAACTTGATTTCTTCTGAAAACATATCTAGTGGCACATTGACCGGTCTTCTAAGCCGACCCCCTGACTGGTAATAATACAAGATGGCGTCAAAACTAGGGCGATTACGGTCAAAGAAATACTCATTTCGTAGGGGATCAAAGTAACGCATCCTTTTCTTGGGGTTTCCCAGGAGCGTGTCTGGGAACTGGGACAGGGTCTTGAGCTGGGTCTCAAAGCGGAGCCCTGAGATGTTGATGACCACACGTTCACAGCAGTCGTGGTCCTCGTGGTCATCGTCAGGGGGGTAGGGGTCCTGTGGGTGCCCTGGCAGAGTGGACGTCTCGTCCATGTTCTCGGTGGACACCACGGTCATCCTTCCTGCTGCGGGCGGGACAGGAGGAGGCAGCGACGTCAAGTGCACGTAATAGATCAGAGTGAACAAGCTCCTACTGGGGCCAGGAGCTGCACAGAGCCCCCCAGCCCATCATCATAACCATAATCATCTTCATTATGTACAGGTCTTCTCAGGACTGTCACCTGAAACAAGACAAACACTTGCTATGACATATATCCACAAACCACTTGCCCTGTTTTACGCAGCTCACTACGGAAGTGTCATTTACCGCATACATCAGAATTCAAGTTTGCAGTCCTGCTGCGTTCTCTCTGCGCTTTTCAGAGCCGCAGTCTCCCCACTCTCAAACTCGTCAGATTCACACATTTACACAAACATCTTCATGAGTCATGAAAGTGAAGTGCTGATTACCTGTTGGGAGTTGTGAAGAAGCAGATCGGTGCAGCTTTTTACGGCCACCCTCCACGAGTAGGCTTTAATACCGTTATCGTTTTACAGTATACTTGAAATATTGATGGACTATGTTGTCTTGACCAACATCCGTATCCTCGTGGTGTAGGTTTTCAGTGTCGATCGGTGCAGCCCGTCGGAGCACGGCTTTAAACCGCAGCTCAGCAGCAATAATCTAGTCTGACAATTAGTCCAAAGCATGCTGAAAATAACAGGAATGAGGTAAAGCTAAGTAGTAACACAGGTGCGGATGTGCGCTGAGACGACTGAACACTGCAGCATCAGCAGAAAAGCACGCGACAATTACTGCGGAAAAAAAAAGAAAAAGAAAAAAAAACATTCGTATAAAACGTGAAGCTTTTGGAGAAAAGTGTTCTGGGATCCCGCAGTGAGAGCGCGCGGAGGAGAGCGGGTCCGTCTCGGGTAATTTGGAAGCATATTGCAGGATTTGATCCAGAGGAGGAGAAGAAGTGAGAGTGGGAGAGGGAGGGGTTGGCGAGCGGTAGGAGAAGGGGGGTTTCGACGCAATGCAGACAGATTGTAAACCACACTTTGTACTCGCCTACAGTAGGCTGCTGCGGCGCGTCCGATCGCAAATAATGCCAGGACAATTATTTCTATTTTATTTTAGGTGTTCAGAGCAAAAGACGCGGTGCTAAGTCCCGATGAACATATCTGCACTGCATCGTTCTTTCATTTGTCAGCACACCCAAACTCAAAACACTCATCACAGAGTTGATTGTGCCTCACGGTCTTGTTGAGGAAAATAAGGAGAATATTTCCCAGAATTAGTGGCTGTGTAGTTTGGACAGTCGTGCTTTCCACGATAGTTTTAGTGTTGCCATGGTAACAGATGAGGCTGTTTGATCAAGCGATTAAGTTAATCTGAGACTTGAATTTTATGAGTTTAACTGAAACCCTATATAGCCAATTAAAATACACTATATTTCCAAAATTATTCGCCCATCCTAATAACTGAATTCAGATTATGGTGTGGGGTTGTTTTCAGGAGCTTAGTTCCAGTGAAAGGAACTCTGAATGATTCAGCACCAAGAGATTTTGGACAATTCCATGCTCCCAAATTTATGGGAACAGTTTGGGGATGGCTACTTCCTGTTCCAACATGACTGCACCAGTGCACAAAGCACGGTCCATAAAGACATGGATGAGCGAGTTTGGTGTAGAAGAATTTGACTGAACCTTTGGGATGAACTAGAGTAAAGACTGCGAGCCAGGCCTTCTCGTCCAACATCAGGGTCTAACCTCACAAATGCACTTCTGGAAGAATGGTCAAAAATTCCCATAAACACTTCCCAGAAGAGTTGAAGCTGTTATAGATACAATGGGTGGGCCAAAGTCATATTAAACTCTATGGATTAATATGCATGTAATTACATGCATGTAATTCATATGCATGTAAAAGCAGGTGAGCAAATACTTTGGGAAATATAGTGTTGGATATCATACACATACAAACATACAAATTAATAATGCAAACAGGCCAAGCATCATTTAGCCTACAGTGTAAACAAACTTTAACCTTTAGGCTAATACAGTTGTTCACGTTAAAAATGTGTGTACACTGACTGAGAAAAACGAGGTCTGGATGAAGGTTACTCTTGAAGCTGAAGATCTATATTTGTCCTTACACTGAATTTGTTACTGGAACTGTCTGACAGCTGCTGGACTGTCTACACGGCTGTTCAATCCAACCGTAGGAAATATGCTAACAAATTCCTGAAAACAAAAATTACTTTGTATATAGGGATAGTTCACAGAGCCATGTGATATAAAAGTGTGAATTTATTCATGAATTGAGCTTGTGGACACATACAGTAGGCTAAAGGCTGAAGAAGACCTTGCATTGATAGAAAAAGGGCTTTATGATCACCCATCCATATTCAGCCAATCTGCACACATGACACAGATCTATGATGAGCCAACAGTCTCCTGCTCAACCCATATGTTTTGCTAATCTATGACCTGAGAGATTTAAAGGGCAATATTTAATCCATTTTGACTTTGTTGAATGATGTATTTGTGAAAAAGCCAAGGTCTGGCGCTGGCAGCCAAGCAAACAAATAACTGGGCAATACTGCGTTTACCCTGTTGTAACAATGTTACTTTAATATTGAAAATAAGTGAAAGTATATAGGAAGTTCTTTATTTATCCAGCAGTGTGAACTCTGTATTTTCTCATTTCTGTCTAGAACTGTGATGCAAGTATGATCAGTGCCAAACTACATTATCTAAGGTTTAAGTTAACTGAAATCTCAATAAGACATTAAAGCTCATGTTAAAAGAGAGAAAAAGGCTACACATGTCTGAAAATACAGAAATGGACAATAGCTGCAGTAATAGTACAGTACACTGACATTTGACAGGAGCACAAATCTCACTCAAATTACTTTGTACTGGTGGCATTTAGCGTTTTATCTCATGTTAGGTGATATGTGCAGGGTGCTGCCGTACAAAGAGTTGCCGCTACAGCTATAACCGGCTGAGGCTCACATTACAGCTGTTTATCCTGCTTTGAAACTGAAGATGGAAGACAAAACCCCAGAGTAAAATACCTTTCAAAAGCAAGCTGAAAGTTTAATGTGCACTTGAACTTTTAAGACGGCTCTTACCTCTCTCCTTTATCAGCATCTCATCTAATCAGGGGCTGCATATTGCAAACCTTAAGTTTCTGCAGACCTTGGTTTCCATCGCTGCATGAAGAATGACTCTGGTAATACTGCCCATGCAAAAACTGACCTTGATATTAGACATTCATCTTCAAACATTATGACCACTGAAAGGTGAAATGAATAACACAGATAGTCTCTTTTTGGTGGGACATATTAGGCACAAAGTGAACTTCAAAGTTGGTAGAAGTAGGAAAAATTGTCAAGTGTAAGGATATGTATCGAAAGTGGTTCAAGAATGGAACACAGGGGCGACAGGTGATGCATGTGGGGGGCAAAGGCTGGCCCATGTGGTCTGATCCAACAGACGAGCTGCTGTAGCTCAGATCAGTTGAAGAAGAAGATGCAGGTTCTTGTAGAAAGATGTCTGAATACACAGCGCATCACTGTTTGTTGCGTTTAGGGCTGCATGAAAGGCAGGGGTCATGGTATGCTATGTTAGACAAACATTTTAGTCCAATATTTACTTGTTACTGTGTGTTGTGCATGTGATGATCAGCAGAGGAGGTGGAGGACGCGTGCCACATCTTCATGCAGATCGGCACAGCATCCCCTGGAGCCACGCACTGGCCTGTCATCTCGTGCCTCATGCTTGTGCCCAAATCAGGGCCAACATACTCATTAAGCCTCTCTTTTCCAGCGGGCTTTGCTTCCTCCGCCGCTCCATTCCTTCACTCTCTGCAGGCATCAGCTTCTCATACATTGCTCTTATAGCTTTACTCTCACATCAGCATCATCACAGAAACCTCTAGAGGCCAGCTGGGAGAGGCTGCTGGAACCAGAAACACACATGAAAACACATCAAATATTTATCAGCTAAAATGAGAATGGAAAGGAGACTTGTGGAGTCACCTGCTAAAAAATATGATAATTTTATATGCTGATCGAATTAAAACATATACTAATTGACCAATTAAAATAGAGCATTTTACTTTCTTTATAGATAAAAACTGAACCAAATACAAAAATGTTGAAACTTGTACATACATGTACGTAATTGTCATGTTCCATGTCTGTGTCCTGTTTTCTGTGTTTTGTTTCCCTCGTGGTTTATTTTGTAGTCTTGGTTTGTCCTCGTGTTTTCTGATTTACTTCTTGCCTTTTGTGTTTCCCACAGGTGTGATTGCCTGCCTCGCCTTAATGTGTTTCACCTGTGCCTCATCCCTGTGTGTATTTAAGCCCTGTGTTCTCCCCTGTTTGTTGTTGGATCATTGTCGTGTCTTTCGTGAGCATCAGTGACTTGTCCTAGTCTGCCTTGCCCTAGTGTTCCCTGTGTCTCCTGGCTTCTGTGCTTTTTGTAAGTTTTCATTTGTATTTTTGGATTAGTTGTTACTCCTCTGTTGCCCCATAAAACCTTAACAAAGAAATGATCATTCTCAAGTTGTGATATAATTGAATATATAATACCCTTACACAAGCAGGGAGTTTCTTGCTGGGCTGACCATTCACCCTTCAAACAGTGACTAAAACAGTTTTGGGGCTCTGTGGTGTTGCATGCTGCATTTATGTTCTTCACAGCAGTCAGTCCATAGATTCATATCACCTTGAACCTGGATCATAAGGGTCATGCCCTTCTGATTCTTCGGGTGGTGTTTTTGTGTTCAGTTTCTCATACGTACAATAACAATAATAACACCCTAATATACATATATATGTGATATGAGTGTCACTTTATCAAGTGCAATTATAAGTTACCTTAGTGTTAACTTTGAACCTGCTGTGTGTAGCAGCAGAAACTGTATTGGTGTGCTCATTATGTTAGTAGTGCCTCCATCAGGCAGCATCACCTGACAGGATATAAAGGGCCACCAACTTGAGTGCTCTCTCTCTCTCTGCCACTGAGCACTCTGCAGCCCCCGATTTCTATGTTTTGTCATGTTGCTTGTCAATTATCCCTAGTAAGTCCTTCATTTGCCTTGTTGCCAGCTACTTGGCTTCAATAACCCTGTTCTATGTCACGTCGCTGGGCTCCCAAAATTGTTAATATAATTCAAACTTGCCTCCTGCATTGGAGCTACAGTGCTGCCTGCAACCTAAAGCTGCTATTTTGCCTTTTGTTGGAGGGAGCCCCAGTCTCATCCATGTAAGAAGCTCAATCATCTATTTGGTTAGGTAAATTGGTAAACTGAAGAAAGGTCATCTATCTGTAAAGTTAATGTACTAATATTGTTACTATTCAAAGACCTTAACTGTTCACATATTACTGCAAGTGGTAAGAGGACAGTGTTTGGTCCAACAGCTGCAGCAAGGACTTGTGAATGTAGCAACCATCCTTGCCGCACTCTCATTCATAAACACATGGATATATAATGCATGCCTGTGCCTGCATATGTAATGCCTATGCAGATTCCCCTATTTCTCCAAAGCTATTTATAAGCTCATAGCATCAAGGGAAAAGAGCGTAGCCAGTTCATGCAGTGCCCTTCAAGACCAACACTAGGCCCTTGGGGGCAGCTGGGGCCCAACTTCAGGGAGCTATTATTAGAGTCACGTCATGAGAGAGGCAGCAAGAAGAGAGGAAAGCAAAGTGACAGTTTGGGGGAGGGAGAAGATACAGTACGGACACAGAGCAGAGTGATGTGATGACAAATGTGGAGGACACAATGAAAAAATATTGAAGTCAGGGCTTATTAGTGGAGCAACACAGTAGCTGGAGGAAGCTTTTTACAAATGTGCAATTTTTCACAAAGATTTATTTCTTTATTTTACACATTAAACTGACTGATGAACATAAATTCTAGCTGCAGCAGAAAACGGAGATACAGTCACACACCAAGTTACCTTGTTACCTGTTATCAGTAAATGTAACGTACTGGTTTCGCTGGATGAGATCTTATGTCCTGTCAGTGAGAGTTAATTTAAAAGACATGAAGGGTCAGAGTAAATAAAGGTGACCACATCAATGTCCAATTAGCAGTTTTATCATCATAACATCCACCTAAGTGTGACACCTTGTCAATAATGTGATCAATACAAGTACTTGGGTTGGCAGGAAGAAGGCAGCGAGTGACAGATTGACGCCAGCGGAGATTTAGCCGCTGATGGCAGCTTTGACAGCCCATCACTGCCTACAAACCTCTGACAACTAGGGCCATATATCACTGAAAGTGATGTATGGGAGTAGACTTTTAGACAGTTACAAATAGTAAAATAGAGAACATCATCATCATCTTTATTGTCAGACTCAAGGTCCATGTAAAAAACATCACATAACAAACCCAACACACAACATATACAATAGAAAGGAAGAAAAAGAAAAAAATTATAAGAGACACTTATATTCTGTTTCCACAGAAAGGACTGGTAATGCATTGCACTAAAACCGGGATTCACCAGCATCAGCATCTGTTCTCAGAGATATTCAGGTGACAGATGAATCTGTACATCAGATTTCTCATTAGAGCCTGAAAAATACTGACATGAGCATGAGAAAACAAAAGACTGGCACTGCTGGACCTGGGCTTCTTGAGCAGAATCCTTAAGGCATCATTGTAAGCAACTTTAAGCTTCTGTATAGTAGATCTCTTATATTTACACCTACAGTGGAGCAGTATACAGAGGTAGTACAGTAAATTCTCAAAAGGTGGATTTTTACATTTTCTGAACACATGTGAAATTTCCTAGCCAGAATATTACAGAGCATCTTGTTTGTATTTTGTTCCCACCCAAAATATCTGCTGACATTAAACACTCAAGTGACTAATCTTTGCTTCTCACAATTTTATTGCACCCAGGACATTCTGTCATCACTTCAGAAGCAGATGGGATTAGCACTAATCCAAGAAAGTTCCTGTTCATTTGAAGAAGGCAAGTGGCTGGCTGTCATTGATCTGGGCTGAGAGTGAGCCGCTGCATTGACCTTTCAACCAAGCCTCACTGTGCTTTTTGGACTATTCAGCTCGTATCTTTATATAAAACAGTATTGTAAATCTGCATTGATGTGCTTATAATAATGAATACCATTTTGGGTCGTACCATAGCACAAAGATCCAGAGGGGTGAAGCAGGACAGAGAATAGTGCTTTATTTGTGCCATTCTATTTTGCTAATTCCCCACAATTACTTAATTTTATGATCTCTATGGTGTTAATGGCAAAACTGCAGAAATTTGTCTAGTGTGTGCTGTTCATGTGTGCACTAACCTCCAGTTGTTAAATGGTGCAGATGAGCAGGACCCTCGGCAAAAATAGACTGCAAAATCCCCTCCAAGAAAGAGGCAGAGCTAAAAATAGCTCCTACAAATGCACATTGAAAACCAGAGTCACAGAGACAAGGGATTCCCTAATCAGCTTTTGGTTTTACCATTCACATCAGAAAGCTGGTTTAGCACAACTATTCTCATACTGGGGGGCCCCTGGACCACAGGTTGGTGGGCTGCAAAAAAAAAAAAGCAAATAATTGATAATTTATAATTATTCATTTTAATTTAGATTATCATGAAAAAGTCAAATTATTTCAACTGTGAAAGTGAAATGCATTTTATATGGATTCAGCATACACAGATGTTATGATTATGTAATATTATAATGGCAGTGTGGTTAGCACTCCTGTTTGTCATCAAGGAGGTTGTGGGTTTGATCACTGGGCCACCTGACTATGACCTCTCTGAGTTGGGTCTACATGTCTCTGTGTCAGCCCTGCAACTAACTGGCCACTGTCCAGGGAGTACTCTGCCTGAGGCCCAGTGTTGATGGGACAGGCTTCAGCCGCCCACTGCCCCATAACAGGAATAAGAATTAAAGTAATATTTAAATTTTGAGACAATTTTGTTTTTTATTAACTATAAGCATAATCATCACAACTGAAATAAATAAAATGTTAAAATATTTAACTGTGTGTACTGAATAATGTAACATGTTTTTCACATTGAAATGAACTACTGAGATAAACAGACTTTTCCTTGATATTATAATTTATTGACATGGGCCTCACTCAAAGCATTTTAGATCTTATATTTATATATATGCACTTTTATTAGACAATAATTACAAAAAATGTAATCCATGTGAGATTATGTTGACAGAAAGTGCCTCTAAAACCTTTACCATCTTATGTCAGGCAGATATGAAAACCATTTGCAGTCCTGGATACGTAGCTGTGGGTCAGATCAAGTGTCTGTTAAGCTCAAAGAGAGGAAGTCTGCTGACTCTGCAAATCGGACTAATGCTCTTTGCTTCACTGTGGTTTTTCCGTTTGCATTCTCCATTGACTCTGAGAGCCTCTCTCTTAAGTAATGGATCCCTTTTCCCGTAGCTCCAAATCATTACTTTTGAATGAGACGTTTAAGTGCAGTAATCTGGTGGATCTGCGTGACTCTGCAAACTCTAAATGTTACAGTGTTCCTCAGTGTGTTGCTTTGGCCATTGGGGCCCACAATTTTTATAATGACAAACAAAACTCCAATAAAGTTGAGGCAATGTCTAACATATGAAGTTAATTTAGTGTTTGCTTTATGCTCTGCCTTTTGGATTTTGTAGTTTTGCACTTTTTTATTTCTTGGTTAGTTTTTTGGTATCTTTGTATTAGGATTATTTTGGCGTTTTGTTACTTAGTTTTTTTTTTTTTTTTTTTTTTTTAGACTGTTCTTCAGGTTTCTGGATTTTGTTTAATTTTCATCTTTTATTAAAACTGCACCCAGTCCTGCTCTTTGGGTCCCTTTTCCCTTCCACCCCTCTCTTTATAACATAGAGAGACTAAATACATTTAACAAGTGTTGAAACTGACATTTGTTGAAAATAATAATAGTTCTTCAATTTAATGGAAGCAAAATGAAAAAAAAAATGTACTAATAAAAAAATGCCTAAAAAGCAGCATTTTGCTACTCTTTGGGGCAATTAAAAACATTTCATTAAGATGACTGTGTAAAAAGAAGCATACTGGAAAGGCAGAGTGTGTATCATTGAAAGTTGAAGCTGTATCATGCAAAGAAGAAGTCATGCAAATGGGGTCAAAAAACACTTTTGTCTTCTGTGGGCCAAAGATTATAAAAATAGGGTCGAGGTAAAATTGTTTGATCAAGCAAATCCAAATAAAAAAATACTAACCCAATTGCAGTGATACATTTTTGATGGTCTATTGCAGATAAAATATAGTTTTATTAGATTTTTAAATCACTGCATTCTGCTTTTACATTACAGTGTTCCAGCTTTTTTTTTTAAATTGGGTTTGTTTATGAATAAAAAGGAGACAGAGAAAAACAAACGTGAATTGTTTACCACTGTTTCTTTATTAAACATAGGCGTTAGAAACATAAAGCCTTAACTTTTATATACATTTTTTCTTATAAATCATTTACAACATTGCAGTACATTGAAAAGAAAAGGCCACATGAAACATAGTCACAACTATTCAGAATGATTGTGCATATACAGTATGTAGTCTTTTTAAACACTTACTGGTACCTGTTACACTTAATAAAATAAATCTAGATTTGAGATTCTTCGCACTGAGGAGGTTTGTAGCGACGTTTTTGCCTGTCGTGTGAGGTGTTAGGAAGAAGAACATCAGCAGAGACACAGACCCACATCACGAGACAAGTCCATGACATTTGTTCTTTTCATTTTTTCCTCAACAATCAAATAAAAAGATTTATGTAAGAAAAGATAAATGCATCTTCAGTATAATATACTCTGAGTTTTTTTTTTTTTCACACAAGTCCATAGCCATTTATTAACATCTTTACATACATTTTAGCAAAAAGCAATGCATTTTACTTCATTTCACACTCATAGTTACTTTAGGTCTTTCAGATTGCCCTCTTTGTGGGACATACTGGAAGCCTTTCACTCCATCCATCTAAACTTTTTAAGGACTGGGTCACAGTGATAAAGTTGCAAATATATAAGTATTTTCAACGATAAGTTTGGGTTTGAAATTGAATAAATCTCTCTCCAACACTAACCAGGAAGACATGCTTACTGTACATTCAATAAGTTTACAATACTTTATCTCTGTCTCAGTGTTATTACAGTTCTACTTCTTATTGTATTTATACCTACAGTAATACACTTTCTACATCTTATATCACTATAACAGAACCAGGCTGTGGTAAAGGCACTATGAGGGTTTTCTACACACACACACACACACACACTCGCACACATCATGATGGTGATGCTCTCAAAACAAATGTATTATTGCTTACAAATTAATTATTCTATATGCTTCTAAAAACCTGCTGCCTTCATGTTAACAGCTATTTGATGTTCCACTTTTAACCATTTCTGAAATCTGCAACATTTTATCCATCATTTAGTCTTGTCCTCTATACAAATTAACAATTATTATTATGCTGGGTGAAAACAATACTCACTGCATTTATCTATAATAGGGTATACTACTAGCAACTATGACTAATTCAGACTACAATACATATTTGTTTTTTGTTTACCCCAATATGATTTGCTCATGACGGCACAAGTGATATCAAATCAATTTCAAACCATTATCAATTCAAGTACAAATATCTGCAATGCAATTCAGCTCTAATGGGTATGTAATGTATGAGTGATTAACAAAACATGGAGTACGGTGCTGGCACATGTGGAACATCTGAGGGACAGTGAAGGTGCACAGTGTTGGGGTCGGGACACAAATAAATCAGGAAATTCATTCGTTACTGGTTCTATGCTTGTTCCTGGGACAACTCCATTTTTTGTTGGTTTTGTGTCAGTCCAAGGTAGCGGTCAAATCACATAAAAAGCAGAATATGACTGCTTTTACAGCCATTATATTTGGACAATCTAACAAAATCAAATTATGTATTTTGTTATATTTGGTGAGCACTGTAGAATAGTGCACAGTAAATTTCCAAAAGTAAATTTTACTTTATCCAGAGTGTATATGGCACTTAGCTAGATGGAGTTAAATTTACTCTCTCCTTAGTGTTAAAATTTAAGAGAAAAATGAACGCAGCACAATGACACTGGTGAACAATGCCACACATGAGCTGATGTCTTAAAGATCATAAGAGAATGTGTTTTAAATTCACTCACTCTCATTGTTGAATGTGCTGTGGTTGCAAAATGTATTTCTAAAAGCATTAAATTCAGAAAAACTTTAAAATTAAATCCTAAAAGCTCAAAACTGTCCCTAAAAGTACATTTTGTTAATTTTTCAGCTGTTCTCAGAACTCAAATAAAGCCACATCCACATCGGTGACGGTCCAACCTTGACTCAGATGAACATTGACGCACATGACCCCTGCATCAATTGATCACACAGTTCCATTTAAAACTATTTTTTTCTGTTTAAAAGAAAATTCATTTTTATTTTTACATAACTTTTTTTTTTCATAAAGAGAACATGAGTTCCTACAAACACAATTTTTATTTCTCTAGCTAAAATAATAAAAACTGCATTGCCAATTTCCGCCATGACGATGCCACTCATGCAGGGGGGTCCTAGTCCTCTTTAACTGGGGGGCCACACTGGGGCCAGCCTTTCTGTCAGGGGGCACATGAGACATTTTGATGTAAACTGACTGGAACTTGTTTTAAAAATAACAGTTAAAAATAACTCTATCATCTTTGTAAACATAATAAACATGCCTTCCTCCCTTTATAATGCTAGAATAACCCATGTGTCAGATTTACAACATAATGTGTGAGTTTCATGAGGCATTTAGGACACTTCAGAGATGTGGCCACTAGGGGGCACAGGCTCACAGGGGCACTGGCCACCCCCTAGAACCGCCCCTGCACTCAGGGATATGATTTTCTCAACTAAAATGTTGACATTAAAGAGAGTAAATTTAACTTTATATAGATAAGAACCATATACACACACATGCATAATGATGTCTCCTATATTATTGGTCATATTTTGATGTTTGCACAGTGACACATGTTCTCCAGTTGTGACAGTGACTGCAACCATTCTGCTTCAAACTGAACTTTCAACCCCAGCTCTGCCTTGTTCTGATCACTCTAACCCTAAGTCCAGAAAGGCAAGACACATGGTCAAAAGCTAAATGAAGCATAAAAATGACGCATCTGAATGTGCACATAGAGATAAAAAACAATACAAAATAAAGATTTATTTTATAGATCATTTAACAACTGAAGGTCAAAGGAAACAAGAAAACAACTGACATTCATGAACAGACAGAACTGCATACTTCCCACAGCAATGTAACCATGCACACTATTGCTTTTTGTTTAGACACGAACAAGTCTGGTGATAAGAAGAAATGAAATGTGTTGCGTAGAGTTCAGCTGATGGTGACAGTGAATCATCACACAGCTCTGCATCACACAGTTCTGCAGCCATAAATGTCTGTATTATTGTATATTGTTAAATTATTATGGTCACTGATGATCTGTGTGACTGAATGACTCTCTCAGCACAGTTTATGGACAAGCAGCGGTGGAAACACCACTTTACAATAATACTGCATGACACCCAAGAACTATTCATATTTCACTCACTTTACAGTCATACTAAAATGAATTTGTAAACCTGGAATAATATTGGAATAAAAATAATAATATTTCTTTGGCTCATAGATGGTGCTACAAAATAAGATATCCACAATGGTTTCACTTAATATGGAAAATAGCTTCCTAAAGCAATTTTAGACTGGGCCCCAGCTCATTTAATGAACTAAACAAAAATATTTTGGAATATGTAGGAAGTTACATGAGTGTGCCTATAGTATTTGCTAAAGAATTTGCAGTCAACGAATACACACAAATTCACTGTACCTTAATAGTTCTTCCATGTCCACGTAAACGTAACAAATAATATTTTTTACAGATTTACAAATACATAACCAATTGCATTTATTTTTACTTGAACTGACCAAATTTTGAGGTCTTTGTTTGCATTTTTTATACAAAATAGAAATCTGTGCTGCACTAAACAAAGGCATGACAATCCATATTGTTTTAAGATAATATTGCTTTTAAATAATTTAAACAACACACTTGCTCCCACACTTAAATTAAAATAAATGTATAAAATGTGCAAATAAAATCCTGACTAGTTTGGTATTCTGTCCTGATGCTGTAACACTGTGTGATCAGACTAGACAACAATGATTTAAAGACTATTATTACCATAATTTGGGCTTGTGTTATTCAGCTGGAAGAGCAGGGTTGTCTCATGCAGCAGATTCTTTCAGCGGCCATGCAAAGCTACGTCTGTGTGTTTAATGGAGCCTGAATTAAAGCTTCAGTTGTTGATGAAGAGGACACTGAGGTAGATGTTATCAATGAAATTACAGCATTTTGATCAAAACCCAAACATATCACCAAAATATTTCAATATACTTAAAGAAACTTAAGAGTCAAATATCTGCATTAATACATTTGAACATTTTATATCACACACAACATTCATTGCAGGGGCAGAGAGTTTGCTTATTTTCTTTTTTGGTAGACAGAGCTGGCCAGTGCTGTTACGTTTTTACTAAGGCAAAAATCTACACAGTTATACAACAGTTGCTTTGTTCTCTCCATAAAAAACATGTAGACCTACTGTGTGATATGTTTTAAGAAGAGATTTAACAACTAAGTCCACCAAACATGATCTTGTGATGTTGACGACAAATTATTACCAGATTTCAGATTATAAATGCAGGGCCACCGACACTCAAGTCAGACTTATTCAGATGCTTTTCTAACAAGCATGCAAAGATGTTTTGGTTTAGTTACACAACATACACACAGAACATACACGTTATTTCTTCTACATGTAAAGGAGTGATGTCCTAACAACATCTATTCTAGAAAGTAGATGATGATTCAAGTAAGTTGTTGTACCTCAGAGTCCTACTGCAGCTTTGCTCTGTGCAAAAATCTACCCGAGTGTGTGTCCTCCTGTTACTGAAAGGCTTGCCATAACTTTGTGTGTCCAAAGAGCATCAAGGCTCCATCCAGGGTGAGTTAAGCAGAGTAAATGTTGGTGATGATGGAAAACAGTTGCTCTCTTTTGGTTTAAGGTAAGCAGAGCTGAGAGGAATGCTCAATACTCTTCCCCTAGGAAAAAAAACAACAACAATACACTGTTATTTTTATATGAAACTCAATCAATAAACATACTTGGATAGTCTGATGATGTCCTCCCACTAATTTTACTTTCACAGAAGGAAAAGAATGGCCGTAGATCAAGGTTTTTCAGGTCAAATTGAAATAGTTTTGTCCTCGCAGTCACATTTCTTTTACTAAATCAGTTGCATGAGCAGATATCGGATGTGATTTTTCAACAGGGGGTGATTTTTTTTGCCCTTTTTTCATTTCACTACAACCCAAGTCAAAATTTGATTGAGTGAGTTGACAAGCTTGAATATTAAAATGTTGCTTTTGGGATGTAGTGTAAAGAATCTAACTACCCCTAGTTTTAACTTTCAGTTGTATTTTAGACTTTTGTTGTGATAAAAGTGCGATAGTGAGAATGTGTGCATTGTTGTTCCAATGTGAGCTGAGTTACTGCTCCCTCCCTGAGTGTCAAGTTTTACAGTCTGTGCATTTATTTTGACCTTAGTGTCCAAGCAACAACACAAAACTGTAACTTTAGAGAGGGTAGTCTCTGTCTGCACAGACCACACAGCTGTGATATGGGCCATAAACAGAAGCAGTCCAACCAGCTTTGTGTTCATTGTTATTTGTAAGATAATTCACTCATGTCTGTAATTTGGCAAGCATCACTTCCCTCCAACCAATTCTGCAAGGTATCAGCTGGCATCTTTGGGCTCTGCTGCACATTTTGTTGCAGTTAAAAACAGAAGGAGCTTGTAAAATAGACTGGGTCAATTTGTCTACTTCATCTGTTACCTCCTTTTAAAGGTCAAAGGTCATTTGCTGTTGTTCTTCATGTTTTCAGACAGTTATTGTATTTCACATGTACTCCTCTGGTCTGGTCTGGCAGATCTGCACTGTATGTTCATTAATGAGGATTGTTATAAAAAAAAATGCAAAGTCAGATGAATACAAACAGTTGCTATGGAAACCCAGTAATCACTGCAGAGACATCTTGAATCTGTGTGCAATGTTATTGTA
The DNA here is from genome assembly GCA_020698575.1 of Bostrychus sinensis. Taxonomy (NCBI): domain Eukaryota; kingdom Metazoa; phylum Chordata; class Actinopteri; order Gobiiformes; family Eleotridae; genus Bostrychus; species Bostrychus sinensis. Next base: position 12,133,347 of record CM036239.1, read on the forward strand.
ATCCTGCTGCTGTAGCAACCAGCAGCTGCTGTCACTGACACAAGTTAGAGTTGCACTGGTCAAGGTCTTGTGATTGTTACTAATCAAGTGCAAGTGACATAAGTGCACGGATACATTGATTCAAATTACAGTGACCTCTGACACCAATAGACTGCCTGAAAATAAACAGTCAAGCACAATGATTTTTATTAAAAATATGATCAAGAGTTTAGATTTAGATTTTTTTTTTTTTTTTAAGTTGGGCTGATTTTAATTAGTTAATATAGCCACATGGCTCACAAGCTCCTGTGCTCTTTATGTCAGCCTAAGCCTGGATAAATAGAGATGGTTGTGTCAGGAAGTGTAATATAACAAATCAATATGAAAATCTTGAGACAGGTGACTGATGTTTAATGTCACTGTGTTTAAGTTAACTAGAATCAATCAAAATATTTTCATTATCATAACTAACTGGTTGTAATGACAGACTCCAGTCAAGGCTCAGTGAGAAATTAGGTTTGGGCAGGTACTTCAGACATAATTAGTGTTGATAAAAAAGCTACCATATAAAATATATATTTCAGGATTCACGTTAAAGTCATTTGTATATTGATTCACACCTCATTCGAGATTGTTTTCTTCATTGGAAAAAGCAGTTTGGAGCAACTGAGGGGTCATCAGGGGGGTAACGCTCTGTGGACCATTTGAGGCTTCAGGACACATTCCCTCAGTAGTGACACAGAGGCTAACAATAGCTGTGAGAGAGTAACAACAACAGGCTGAGTGTGGCACGGGGAGAGACCTGTTTACCACTGCCGCATATGTTCAGAGGATACAGTGAACAAGACACAGCAGAGGTGACTGCACAGGACATCCATTGACCAAAACCCTCTGGGGAACACTCATTCACTTAGCACAGTTCCCCATGGAGCTGTAATGTCTGCAGCTCTGACAGGAGATGCTGTGTTATGCAACTTCAGCATGCAAGATTGGTAAATAACATAGTCCAAATACAACGTTTGCCCGCTGAATTTTCATTTTAACATTTCACAGGTTAAATTTCTTACAAAAACATATCACATACAAAAGGTTATGTCCATAGTGTTATTTTAAATCACATTTTCCATATTTTATTACTATGATTGTCATAATTAATTGAAGTAATGTAAATGCAAAATCACTCACATCAAAAAGAGATAATAAAACACTTGTTTATGAGCAAGGACAGTTAGAACAATCTTTCTCTTTAAGGAATTTGAGCCTAATTGTTCCACCACCAAAAAAATGGCTTTAAGGTGCCATGGCTAATGCAAAAAAAATATATAGATGAATCAGAAGTGCACAATATGAGACAAGGAACTGGCATAGAAATGGAGCTTACTAAGACTAAGAGCTTTCTTTGAAACAACCAAGGCTTTTGGCTAAAAATCCTCCCCTGTGTATTTGAATGTTACTGAAAAACAGTATCCAGCCCTTTAACTATTCCTTTACTAAATCGTGCACAATGACCTCTATCACTCAGTGCTCTGTGTCCTCTCCAGCAACTCCAGAAAGAGCACTTACTGCCATCTACCAATGAAAAGACCTACTGCAAGTTCTTATCCATATCTACTTAAGAATAAGGTTCTTTGATTTTAAATATCAAATAACTAGTGTTTTAGACCATTGAATATTAAAATTATTTTGTATAAATAATGCCATACTCTCTAAAGGTTTTCTTTAAAGCCAAATCTCAAAAATCATACAATCATCTATCCACTGAATTGCATGAAAAGAGAAATTTAAACAAGAGAAAACACAAGGTTTTACTCTTACCTCTTTGTGACCAGTCGCCGTGTATGGCTTAGCATGTACTGTAGGCCTGTGTGAAGGTTTTCTGAAGTGCCACACGTTGACAGGTTCGGAGAAGTCCTGGCCAATAATCCAAAGTGGGTTTTGCCTCCCATCCAAAATGTCCACAGGGACCATTTATTCCCATCAGTTTCTTAACAGTGCCATTATTATTATTATTATTAGTAGTAGTAGTAGTAGTAGTAGGAGGAGGAGGAGGAGGAGGAGGAGGAGGAGGAGTAAGAGTAGGATTCCTGGGCCTGAATGCATTTAAGGTGCTGGAGCTAGTGCTGAGTATGGAAACTTCACATTTAGAACACGTGAGACTTTTTTAAGTCAATCTGGGAAATCTGAGCTCTGTTGAAAATAAAAAATAAAATCTTTAGTAAGTGCATGATGACAGACCAATGACTGAGGTGAAATTTGATCCCTTTTATGAATAGTAGTTTCCATATCAAAGTTTGACTGCCCAAAGTTATGCTGTACCAGCTTATTAATCGGAATACAAAAAGGTTGAAATAGTCAAATTGATGTTAAAATTATTTCACTAACTTTAATAAAAGTAAAACAATGTTGAGTGAATGTGACTAATCTCAGATGACCAGATTAAATGGCTGGGTATGTAACTATGGTCTAATACCAGATTGTATTGTATAATTTATAGTAAACAAATCAGCCCTTGATTAGTCAGAAATCCAACAACATGGAGGCTTCCACAACATGGTGGTTTTCTGGTCTCTAGTTTCAGTCTGCGCCCTTTCTATTCGTGAACAGACAATACAGAAAAGTCTGGAAGGTTGCTATAGCAACTGCTTTCACTGTAAGGTGCAGTGTGTCTTGTTAGCCACATGAGGGTGCGCCTGTATTAAAAGTGTCCCTCTTTTCATACTGCACCTATAAAAAAAGATCATAAAGGCTTAAGGAATTACTCCTTATTTAATTCTGCATTGACGGCTAATATACAGGGCAGAGTATAGGCATAGACAGTGGCCTGCAGATTAAACAGGCCTATAGAGTTTGTCATGCGGACTATTGGATATTTTAGGCTGCATTTGAAAACACACACTGATCTACAGCTGAGGTCCAGCCAACCATAATAGAAACTACATAACACTGTTGATACCGTAATGTCTTTTGGATTAAGTTGGTCCTGTGTTGTGACTGCGTGTAAACTGTGAAGTGCATAAGGACAATCAATGGCAGAGACTACTAAGAGAGATCTCTATGATAAAGTGCTACAACGAGCCTGGTCCTGTATTAAGCTTCTGTTTGATTTGAGTAAAATGGAAGACACTGAGGGGCTATTCACTCTTATTATTAGAATGGTTCCGCTTGATGCCAGAATGCACAGAGCTCAGTCTAAACTTAATCCAGAGCTGCTTTGAGCGGGAATGCCACTCGAATATGTGCGCTCTGAAGCGTCACGTAGCGCACCAGTCACACGTCCGTGAGTTTCCCGGTGTACGTCTTGCGTGGACTGCAGTTGGTGTATTTGATGGAGTCCGCCTCATCGCTGTCCAGATAGTCGGACTTGGTTAAGGACGGCTTACTGTCGCTCTTTTTGAACTCCCCAAACGGTGTCTGTTGCTGGCCACACGTCACGTGCGTGTATTGAAACTGCTCCTCGTGCTCTGTCTCACGGTGATAGAAGTAGTTAAAGTTGGACACAATGACGGGCACTGGTAGTGCAATGGTGAGAACGCCGGCGATGGCGCACAAAGAGCCCACAATCTTACCCCCAATGGTCACGGGACACATGTCCCCATACCCCACTGTTGTCATGGAAACCACTGCCCACCAAAAGGCGTCGGGGATGCTGCTGAAGCCCGAATCCGGGTCATCAGTCTCCGCAAAGTACACAGCGCTGGAGAAGAGGATGACTCCGATGAAGAGAAAAAAGATTAGAAGGCCCAGCTCTCTCATACTAGCTTGTAGAGTTTTGCCCAAAATCTGGAGCCCCTTGGAGTGTCTCGATAGTTTGAAGATCCGGAAGACACGAACAAGACGGATGACCCTGAGGATAGCCAGGGACATGGCCTGCTGTCCATTGCCCTGGTGCTCCGCAAGCTCGAGCCCCAGGGTAATAAAGTATGGCATGATGGCCACAATGTCAATAGTGTTCATGATGTTCTTGAAGAACGCAGGTTTGCTGGGGCAGGCCAGGAACCGGACTAGCAGCTCAAATGAGAACCAGATGATGCAAAGAGTCTCTACTATAAAGAACGGGTCTGTGAACGGATTGGGCTTTTTTATGCGTGAGGTTCCGTTCACCATGAGATGTTCCTCAAACGTTCTCGCCTCTTCCCTGAACTCAGGTAATGTCTCCAAGCAGAAAATGACGATGGAGATGAGGATGACCAGCACTGACACAATGGCGATGCCCCTGGCGGGTCCAGAGCTCTCCGGGTACTCAAACAGAAGCCAGACCTGGCGCTGGAACTCGTTGTCTGGCAGTGGCCGCTCCTCCTCTTTAATAAACCCTTCGTCGTCCTTAAAATTCTCAATCACGTCGTCTCCAAGTTCATAGAATTTAATCTCTTCCATGAAGATATCCACGGGCACATTGACGGGTCTGCGCAGCCTGCCGCCGGATTGGTAATAGTACAGGATCGCATCAAAGCTTGGCCGGTTCCTGTCGAAGAAGTACTCGTTCCTAAGCGGGTCAAAAAAGCGCATCCTCTTCCGCGGGTCTCCAAGCAGCGTGGACGGGAACTGGGCGAGCGTCTTCAGCTGCGTCTCAAAGCGCAGCCCAGAGATGTTGATTACCACGCGCTCGCAGCACTCCTGGTTCTCTGCGCGCTCCGGGTCATAGACATCCTGCGCAGACAGAGCAGCCAGTGCCACGGTCTCATCCAGGTTCTCCGCGGGCACCACTGTCATGTTTCCCCCAGGGCGCGCACCTCGGTCCTCTCAATCTTAGCTCAGGCTGGCTGTGTGCGTCACGTCTGTGGGTGAGCTGGTTCGGCTGGCATGTTTACAGCCCCCTCCGCGCACACCTTCTCTCCGTGCGCCGCTCAAGCCTGGACTATGGCTAGGGCTGTCACATTCAGTGCATTTTAAGCAGGCTTTGCCCTCCCCGAGCTGACGTGTGTTCACGCTCTCTCACTGAGGAAAACAAAACACACATGCACGAACATATGCGCAGGTCAGGCTGAATTTAGCTATTTGTGAAGAAACATGCACGAGACAAAACCTTTAGAGGGAAATGTGAGACGTGCACATTTGGACCTGTGCGTAAAAACCTGTTGTCTCCAGTGCGCGCGGGTTCAAGGTTATGACAAGACAAAATTTGTGCCGTCGCTGAAACCCCACAATTTCCGGACAAAAACGAGAACAACACGTTGCAGCCCCTTTCGCACAGCGACCCTCCGGTCCCTTTGATCAAGTAAAAAATACCTGTGGCTCCATTCAGTTTCTGCCTGCGTGTGGTGCACATGGAGAAGATTAAAGCTGCTGTGCAATGTCACGTTGCAGATGTTTCAAGGAGAGCCGTCGCTGACGTTTCCACAACACAGCAGCCCCGAACGCTGCACTCATCTGCTTCACAAGTTGGGCACGACCTGGGCTTAAATCTTAGCTGTGTGTGCAGCTGGCACAGTGCACCATAGGATAAAGAGTGCGTTATTTCTCTCCTGCTTAATAAAGACACCGACAGAGTTTGCTTTAATGTAAACACTGGGACATGCAACAAGTGCAGAAAAAAGACAGACTATGGAAATTTGAGTTTCTGAGCATGCAGCTGAACGCAGTGACGTTGTTTTCCTAAAATAGATGGATTTCTCCCAGAGCAAAGTTTCTTTTCCCATGGAATGGCTGAAGGGAGCTAGGGCCAAAAAACAGGATAAATACACAAAAAAGGAAAAGCTGTGAATACAGAGTAAGACACTGAAAATATTCCTCAATTAAAAGCAGCGTATCTGACCATCTGCATCAGAGTTTTGTATACTTTTATATTAATATACTGTGAAATGAACCACGTTTTAATAACGTATATGTTTTAAACTCTAGTTTATTAAACTCAGTCACTCATTATTCAAATGAGTGACTGGAAACCACAGTCACTTGAACTTTAACCATGACGTAAAATAAGTCATTGTTTCATTCATAAAAAATGCATCACTGTAACAATAACGTCTATGTACCAAGTTCTTGCTTGGTAAATAGTTGTCATTGTTACAGCATCACTGTAAAGACTTGGTTTTAATGTCACTGGCCTGTTCCATAGTCTTTTGTTGTCCTCTGTGGCTGCTGCTGTGGTTGAAGTTGTAGACTGTCACCATATAAAGCTCTGTTTTGTCCACTGGCTCATATCTGATTCATGTTTAAATGCTGACTGGAGTCTCCTGTAGACAGTCTTAACAGTCTGACACTACCTCACTTCATGTATCTCATTACTTAACTTTCCTCCACATGTTGCAAATGTCACATTGGCCTCTGCTGCATTCTTTGGCAGCCCCTCTTATCGTTTCTGCCCAAGTTTTGGCAGCTGTTGGACTGCAAGGCCACTACAGCATCTGTCATGGACATTCAGAGAATGAAAGAAATGCTTAAGCTTAAATGTTTTTTTCTTTGCCAGATGTCCCAAAAGCGTTTGCAAAGAGTTAAAAAGCTTTTTTGGCTACTTGAAACCAAACTTTACAAAAATGAATATTTTAAAAAGGTGTTAGGACTCCTAAGCTAAGATGACTCCACGTTCCAACCCCTCCCCATCAATAACTTTTAGCCTCAGCAGCACGTGGCCAACTCTAATGTAACTAATTTAGTGTTGGTTTCGGAGTTTGCAAAGAGGAGGGGGCTGTGGTGATGGCTGCTCTACTAAAGCAAACAATGAATGTCTGAAAAAGTGCACTCTTATTTTTAGGGGGTGACTGTGTTTTGACGTAATGGGTCACTGTAATGAGAATAGCTCCATCAATCACTGGGCCAGCGCTGTCCAAATACTCTGGGAACGCTGGGATTAAAAAACATCTCATTCTGCCAGAGCACTCTCTCGGAAAACTCCAGGAGCAATAGACACCAGTGGGAGTTAGCATTTCCTTGTCTGTATACATGGAAAGCTAATATCTTGTAATTGAGGAAAGATTCAGCACTCTAACATAATTTTAATCAAGTCTAAATTTTAAGGCCAAGATGTATTCAATGCAACCACAATAGATGCCAGGTTTGTAACAGCTTGTAAGAAAAGTAACAAAAGTATCCAGAAAACTCAGTAAAATTGAACTTTAACATAACTGCTCTCCACCTTTGCCAGAGCTTCAAGGGAACTTATGAATAAACAAAGAGGTTCATGAAATAGTGAGCACTCAGGAGCAGGAGCTTTGTCATGTTCATCAGTATGGTTAGATGTTCTAAGTCATATGTTGTCAACCAGGACCTCTCCACAGAAATTTGGGGGATTTGGATTAACATTTGCCCTGCTGCACTGGGGATAGGTCTCAGTCCTTTCAGTGGTTGCCTAGTGCAGCCACCTTTTGTCTGAGAACTTTCATCAGACCATATGACATTTTTGTTAGTAAGTTTACCAGCAGAGCCATCAATTTTTTTAAGAATATGGAAATTCACTCCTTATCTTCAAGTTGTCAAAAAGGTTTCACTATTATTTTTACTACTTCAAAAAAATTACTAGACCTAAAGATAGTGACTGTGCTTTGTTAGCACAGAATTATTGTGTGTTAACAAACAAAAATGACACAAAGGATCTGTTAGGTTTTATTACAATTCTTTTCTTCACAGTTCTCTAACCTCTTGAGGACACCACCAAAAAGTCACAAAGTCACAAAGGCCCATTTCATTTTGACCCTGACAGTAAATAGCTCTGCAAGAAGCCCTTTTTTCTTCTGTTGTAATGAGTTTGAGTTGTGAGGAGCCTCACATTATGATCACCAGTAACACAGAGGCTTCTTGCAACACACTTCTTGCAATGTTCTGGCCTTTTTCTTCAACATTTTTTTTGTTTTAGAGCAACACTTTCAGTTCCCCAAAATGTTGAACTGAAAGTGTTGCTCTAAAACAAATTTTCAGTTCTTGTCAATACTAGAAACATAACCTAAAATATGAAGAAACCTGAGTGACAACTGTAATAGCAATTAAAGATGTGACGTTCACAAACAATCCTAATCTTTTGAACAGCTATTTTCTGTGAACGATGAGAACTGAGTTAGAGGTTTTTGTTTTTCTTGTATCAAAGAAAAAAAAAACAAGCTCTTTTTTTTTTGTTTCCATTAATTATTAATATTGTTGACAATGTGAATTCAATTTGGAACTTAAAGTCATTTTGCATGAAATTTTATTGTTGCCTATTTAGTTTTTATTGACATTTTTTTAGGGACATTTGTCAAGGGGTAGCTATATTTTGCACAATTTGGACATAATAAATTATCAATGGTGGTCTCACTCTATGCAGAGGTATGTGACATCACCATTTAGTAAACACGTGCTAATTTTATTATCAGCAATGAATAAGATAATAATAATTTCCCACCAATATAATACATTTTATTCTGATTAAAATTATAATGTATCAGTGATCCCAGTGTTTATTTTCTGAATGGCTGGATTCTTAAAATGACGTAAATCCCAAAACAAGCCAGTTATTTGAACGGCTCCCATTAAAGAGCCATAAATCCCCTCTCTAACATAATATAGCACACATTCATCACAAGAGCACATTTAAAATACTGGTTTAATTGTTTTTAAAATCATTTTACAATTAAACAATAGACTTTTTTTTTTTATTATTTTGAAGAGTTTGAGAGATTTTTTGTGAAGCTGTATGTGTTCCTGGTCCATGTTGCTGTGATTATTGAACTCGGGAAAGTAGGAGCCAAGTTTAGTCATAGATTTCATGGATATATTGCTCTTTATTCCAACGCCACATTTGTGCTCCTGGTACCAGTTGAAATCAACTGTGCCTATGACACATGTGGGATGTGTCCTACATTTTTAGGGCACGTCGTGTGTTCATTTCGTGCTCAGGGTAATCATACTCATGTCCCACTTTCATTACACACTAATTATAATCTCTTTCATTATTTTCAGTACATTTTCATTTAAATTGAGAAATTAAGTCAAATTTAAGGGAAGCTACAGTACAGATGGATATTTTTACCACACAATGAAGACAACAGAACACATACTGATTCATTCAATAATATTCTTTTGCTTATTCCATTAGGGGTTGCAGGAGGAACTATGGGCCTTAGGCAGGGTAAACCATGGACAATGGACAGTTAGATGCAGGGCTGACACAAAAACATACACTGAGAGACAACCATTCTCTCACATTTATTCACTAGTGGCAAATTAAAGCTGGCAAGAAGATCGAAGCCACAACCCTCCTGCTGAGAGGCACAGGGGCGAACCACCACTCTGCCACCAAGCTCCACATGAATACACCTCCACACGATTGTGAAGATTCTTGAACCTTTTTGCTGTTTTCTTTCTAAATTGGTTTAACCTGTACCCCTTTTTAATGTTCATCCCAAGAGAGATAGTAACACAACATGAGTTTTACATGGCAGTATTAATGTAGAGCAGCCTAACATACGAGACTTACAGGCTCTTGTCTGTCCACAAATGAGGAAATTCACTTATAAATAGTTTGAGCATGTTCACACATAAAACCAACAATGTACAAAAAACTGTTACACCAATATAACACCCTCCACCTATCTGCTTTTCATATCAGTAACTTTTAAAAATATGTGCATGAACTCTGTTTAGCATTTCACCCACTGAAGGAAACACTGTTGGCTGACTGCAACAGTGTTGAGAGTCTGACTCTGTTTTGAGTGTTTAAATGCATTTGCCATACAATATTTAGATGCTGTCACTCTAATTTCTCAAGCATAATCAAAGAAACTCCAAAACTTTATCATAAATTATAGTGACAGCAGCATGCATAATAGTGGGAACAGTCTCTGACACTCCCATATGCAGCATACAAGAGCAGTGACGCTATATCCATGTTGTCAACTTGAAAGATGGTTTGTAATTCTGTTCAGTATGAAGCCTTGTGATTTCACAATAACATAATGGTTGTGCCAGTTATCTGTTGTCTTTTACATTGAAAATCAGAAAAACTGCATATTTTTTTATGATTTTCTTTTCTTTTTTGAGCCAATTGCCTGATCTCAGAGTAATGGCAACATGACATTTCAAGTCCATAAGAGTTAAGCATGTACACTGTGCTCTTGGATGAAGGGAGAGAGACGGCAGAGAATTAATCCATCTCTTTAAGACACTTGTAGTGAACCATGTAATCTGGTAATGCATGCAGCAGGAGACGACTCATCCCTGAACACATGCCTGTCCTCCTCGTCTCCACAGCAGTCCACAGTCACGTACATTACCCAGTGTCACCTTGACACATCTGACACATCAGTGCAAAAACAACAAACAAACAAACATTGACGTCTTGTGATACATCCGATTTGTGAGTCATTTTTTCTGCTGCCAAGAAATGTCTGTGCTTTTTGAAGGGTAATGAATTATACTGTTTTACGCTGTCATATTGATAAAGCTTTGGAATGAAAAGGGAGTGAAGTGTTTTTGTATGGTAAGACTCACCACTGAAGTTATTTGTGCATAAATGCATGATTGGACATGAACCATGTAATAAATAATGTTATCATGATGTCTTATTTATGATGTTATCGTAGTATAAAAACTACAACCTGCATCTTTTTGTCTCCCAAAGTCATGTGTTCAAAACATTAGCCAGCAAAAGGGTCGATGAATCCCTATGTGAAGGTCAAAGGTGTGTCTCGTCTCAGTAAAACCTCTACTACTTACATTTCGCAGCCTTACAGAGCTGTTATTGGCTAGAGAGCCCCCATCTGCTCATAAAGTTATCTGAGAATATTTGGCAAATGTCCTGTTTTAAGAGATTATAGTTTTTCTCAGTTGCTTTGATATATTTCTCCAGACACAATAGTCATTTACAAAACAGGTCACACAAAAACCCCAAACTGGATTTCAGGTTCTCAAAGCAAAGGTTTTTCTTTGCAAAATGCTGTTTTGCAATCAAAACCCTTAAAATATCCCCCAAAATCAAGTTCTTGCATCAGAATTTGCAAATTTTCATTTGCATCTGTTTTCATGCACATTTCACACAGCAGGTCCTACTCTCAGTAACTGCAGCTCTCACTTATTTGGTGCAGCAAGAATTTGGGCTCATGCTTCACACTTACCGTATGTTCCGGACTATAAATCACACTTTTTTCATAGTCTGACTAGGGGTGCGACGTATACTCAGGTGGGACTTATATATTAAAATATTTCACGTGTTTGTTAGAGGGTGTTATAGGCTTGTGTACCAGCATCTGCTGCACCTGTACCACTGACAATTTAAAATGTAAACATTACTGCTAACAACTTAGGCGATAAAGACAACTGAGAAAAACCGGAATAATTGGAAATGGAACTGATGCTGAGTCTGACGACAGCCTCGCAGAGGAGGAAGCGGCGCTTCGTCTACCTCCGGAGTTGGCGGAGTTGTTCAGAAGCGACACAGAGGATGAAGAATTTAAAGGATTTAGCGATTAGGAGTGAGATGGTGAGTTTGGTGAACTTGTTATATTATGTTCTTTATGCTATAGTTATGTGAATAACTGTTAATATATTACGTTAACATACGAGACACCTATTCAGTTGTTTATGCTTCACGTAGCTGAATAACCATCACTGTGCTATGTTAGCAAACCACACACCTATTCAGCCTGTTGTTCTCTATTCTATTTTTACTATAACTTGCCTTTCAAGATGAAATGTCTGTGCTTGGTGTCGGATTTTGTAAAGTAAATTTCCCCCAAAAAATCCGACTTTTAGTCCAGTGCAACTTTTTTTTTTTTTTCTTTATTATGCATTTTTTGGCTAATGCGACTTATACTCTGGAGCGACTTATAGTTCAGAAAATACAGTCAGATCAGTGGACAGGAAACTGTGGGTATTTTCACTTCCTAAAACTTTTATATTGGAACAAGAAAAATAAAAAAATATAGTTTTTACATAATTAGAATGTGCATTTTACTGATTTATTCCCTGTACTGAACATTATTATACACAAGTCTTTGGATACTGTAATCTTTATTGCCTGTATAACTGTTAGAAATGACTGAAGCAAACAAAATTAGGTTTATTCTTCATGCTGACATCTTTAGCACTGGTGACAATAATTAATATATTTGTTATGATAAAGATAGAAAGAACACAAAATGAATTCATAGTAGTAATGGGCATTTACATTATGTGAACAGGTATCCTCCTTATGATATTTTTTTAAGGTCTGCGTCAGGTGTTGGGAACCAGAGCAGCCTGATGAGAAGTGGGCTACTGGAACAAGACGGAAGTGGACGAGATGTGAGAACAAGGCTCTGTTGGAATGCTACTACTCCAGTAACCCTAGTCAGAGGGGTTACATGAAGAGAATGTGGGAAATATGGCAACTTCGAAACCCACAATCAACACTCACTGCTAAACAACTAGTAGCTCAGTGTTCCAACATCCACAAGCGGCACCTGCTTTCACAACTTGAGATTGACGAGATACAACACATATGCTACGGCAAGGGGGAGCCAGGACGCAAGGTCAGAGGGGAGTTAACACCAACTCCCCATCCAGAATTTGGGTACGAAGCCCCAATAAGCACCATCGAGCTGAGCGAGGCAGCAACTGACCTGAGAGATAAGATCATGGCTAAAATGAAGACCAGGCAACCCCGACACCAGTTACACAGGCTGAGTGAAGTACCTTCAGAAAGTCTCCTGGAAGATGTGAATGCAGCTTTGGGAACAATACCTACGATGACCATCACTGAAACCAATGAGCTGATATACACTTCAGCAGCAGTGATCCTTGAGGAGCTTGGCTATCAACCAAAGAGCAACCACAAAGATCCATATCCACCATGGAAAAGAAGGTTAGAAGCTAAAATCAAGGTAACTCGGAGAGAAGTGAGCAAACTGTCAGAGCTCCAGAAAGGTGCAATGAAACAACAAGCACCCAAGAGGTACAGCAAGATGTCCATACCTGAAGCATTGGAAACTGCCAAGCAAAGACTCCAAGCCTTGGCCACCCGACTAAAGAGGTACACGAGAGAAATCGAAGCAAGGCGAATAAACCGGCTGTTCTCAACTCAACCAGCTAAAGTGTACTCTCAGTGGCAGGGTAATAACAACAGAGCAGACCCACCAAGGCTGGAGACTGAACAATACTGGAAAGGCATATGGGAGAAGGAGGCGTCACACAACAGCAGTGCACAGTGGCTGGAGGATCTAAGAGCAGATCACAGCAACCTCCCTGAACAAGAACCAGTAACCATCACAGTGGCAGACATCCAAGAAAGAGTCTCAGGTATGAAAAACTGGACAGCACCAGGGCCTGACATGATCCACACCTACTGGGTGAAAAAGCTAACTTCACTCCATGAGCGCCTGGCAGCACAAATGAACCAGCTGCTAAAGGATGGGACCCACCCTGAATGGCTAACTGAAGGCCGGACAATCCTGATCCAGAAGGATCCCCTGAAGGGAACAGCCCCATCCAACTATCGACCAATAACCTGTCTCCCCACCACATGGAAGCTCATGTCAGGCATCATAGCGGCTAAGATAAGTGGGCACATGGATCAATAACAAACACTAGCTGCTCGTAGATAGAACAGTCGCTCAGGATTGCAAAGCCAGACACACTAATCTGTGCACCGCCTGGATTGATTACAAGAAAGCCTATGACTCAATGCCACACACATGGATCATGGAATGCTTGGAGATGTATAACATCAACAGGACTCTAAGAGCCTTCATTGCAAACTTGATGAGGCAGTGGAAGACCACCCTTGAGGCCAACTGCAAGCCAATTGCACAAATGTCCATCAAATGTGGGATATACCAAGGAGATGCTCTGTCCCCGCTGCTGTTCTGCATAGGTCTGAACCCCCTCAGCCAGATAATCACCAAGACTGGCTATGGGTACCGACTCAGGAACGGGGCCACCATCAGTCACCTCCTCCACATGGATGATATCAAGCTGTACGCCAAGAGTGAGAGAGACATTGACTCACTGATCCACACAACCAGGATCTACAGCAATGACATCGGAATGTCATTCGGACTTGAGAAGTGTGGGCGGATGGTGACAAAGAGAGGGAAGGTAGTCCATACAGTAGGGGTCCCACTCCCAGACGGCAGAATAGCAGACATTGAGGACAGCTACAAGTACCTTGGAATCCAACAAGCAAATGGCAACCTGGACCAGGCCACAAGAAAAGCAGCCACAGCCAAATACCTCCAACGAGTAAGGCAAGTCCTAAGGAGTCAGCTCAATGGCAAGAACAAAGTCCGGGCAATCAACAGCTATGCCCTGCCGGTCATCAGATACCCTGCGGGAATAATAAGCTGGCCAAAGGAAGAGATTCAGACCACAGATGTGAAAACACGAAAGCTCCTAACCATGCATGGAGGGTTCCACCCCAAATCCAGCACCCTGAGACTGTACACTAAGCGCAAGGAAGGAGGCAGAGGACTAGTGAGTGTCAGAACCACTGTCCAGGATGAAACATCCAAGATCCTTGACTACATCAGGAAGATGGCCTCAACAGATGAAGTTCTCAGTGAATGTCTCAGGCAGTGGAAAACAGAGGACGAGGTGCTGGAGGAACCATCATGGGAGGAAAAGCCCCTACATGGGATGTACCATCGACAGATAACTGAAGTGGCTGACATCAAGAAATCCTACCAATGGCTAGAAAGGGCTGGACTGAAGGACAGCACAGAGGCACTGATCATGGCTGCACAGGAGCAGGCCTTGAGCACCAGAGCAATAGAGGCCAAGATCTACCATACAAGACAAGACCCCAGGTGCAGACTGTGCAAAGAGGCCCCTGAGACAATCCAACACATAACTGCAGGCTGTAAGATGCTGGCAGGGAAAGCATACATGGAGCGTCATAACCAAGTGGCTGGTATAGTGTACAGGAACATCTGTGCAGAGTACAGTCTGGAAGTCCCGAGGTCAAGATGGGAAACACCTCCAAAGGTGATAGAGAATGACCGAGCTAACATCCTGTGGGACTTCCAGATCCAGACAGACAAAATGGTAGTGGCAAACCAACCGGACATTGTGGTGATGGACAAACAGCAGAGGAAAGCCGTTGTGGTTGACATCGCAATACCAAGCGATTGTAACATCAGGAAAAAGAAACACGAGAAACTGGAGAAGTACCAAGGCCTCAAAGAAGAACTTGAGAAGGCCTGGAAAGTGAAGGCAACAGTGGTGCCCGTGGTCATCGGAGCACTCGGGGCAGTAACCCCCAAACTGGAAGAGTGGCTACAGCAGATCCCAGGAAAAACATCAGACATCTCAGTCCAGAAGAGCGCAGTCCTAGGAACAGCAAAGATACTGCGCAGAACCCTCAAGCTCCCAGGCCTCTGGTAGAGGACCCGAGCTTGGATGGATGAAACCGCCCGCGGAGGGCGAGAGGACAATTTTTTTTATTTATTTATATATATTTAGGACTACTGTATATTGTGTCCTGCCCCTAGCTTTCTGCAGAAACCCTTTCCCATTTGGTTCTTGCGTGAAAACAGTGAGACAGAAGTCATTTCCTAATAATCAGTTGCTAAGTACCCACAAATGTTAGATATTTGCAGCTACGTTCAAGTTTCTATATTTAAAGAGACTAAAATCCCTTTTCATGTGTGAACAGGACTATTGTATTGGCTAAATTTAGGTTTTATATTTTGTTCCCTGGGTTGTACTTGGGATGGTGTTGCAGCAACAGATTGACCCAGGCCTACAATTTTGGGTTGGTGGGAAATTTGTAGTTTCTAGCCTAGCTCTCCTGTACTCCTACGACCACAACATTTGTAACATACCGTACATACTCGACAGCTTTATTTAGGAAAACAACTCAGAGTGCTTTAGATTACAGCAGGTAAATAACACAGTTAAAACACACAACACAGAACCACCATCAGGGTTCATACACTTTTTTAGTAAGAATTTTCCATGAATTTTCCAAAACTTTTGACTAAACTTCCAAGAGCCTAATGACTGAAATTACCGATAAAAAAATAATCAAAATGTCCAGTGTGGTGCATTAGAAACTTTTTCTACAATATAATTTGTTAAAATTTGAAATTAGTCAGGGGCTCTTCCCCAGAAATATGTTATTCCACTAATTTTACTGAATTACAGCCTACACACCAGTGATTAAAATATAATTTTGCTTGGTGAATTGGTTCAGAACGCATTTTTAAAAAGTAAATTAAGATATAAAGTAATCATCTAGGCAGACTGGCACAGGTTTAACTTGTAGTGGTCGAGTGTTACTCAGACTGTTTAAATTACCAAAGCTTTTCCAAAACTTTACACCAAATCATAAAATTCCCAAATTTTTCCAGGGCCTGGAAATTGCATTTTAAAATTACATGACTTCTCCAGGTTTTCCACGACTGTACGAACCCTGCACCACAAAAACAAAACTTTATAAATGAGTAAAAATCTAGTAAAAACACAGGAAGCGCTTTGCCTTAACAAAGAAGGAATTAAATCCATATAATAAAATAAAATAAAATAATTAATATTCACAGAAATTGCTGCTCAAAGTCTCACCACAAACAACAACATGGCGAACACATTGGTCAGTCCTCCACTGTTAATGTGACTGCACTTGGGCTCTTGTTACAGCGGATAATGTGAAGAGGACGCAGCTCTGCAGTTTGGTGATACGCGTTTTCCTGAGCTTATCGGCAGCTGTCCTTGTTAAGCACAAAGGGGAAGGGGGGGCGTTTTATCTGGGAGTGAGACAGGTGCCGCAAGACGCACACAAGGTGAGATGAAATAAAAGCTCAAATAAAGCCCCACTGCTCCTGTACGCAGCCATTAGTCATCAGCGCTCGGTCACACGCGGAGGTTACACTGCACAGGACGACAGACAGGGCTGCTGCAGAATCACAGTCAAAGTGGAGCTTATCAATGTGTTGTTGTTTTTTTCTGGCACTGTGTGTAACTCACAGCAGGGAGAGCAGTTTAGAAGGCTACTAGTCTGCTCACAGTGGATTGTCGCCCCCATCGCTGGCCAATCTAAAGGGTGCAGCAGGAACAAGAGTCCAAAGCAAAATGAATTCACAAGCTCCCTCAGGGCGAGAGACGAGGGAAACCTTCCTCAGAGCCAGGGTGTCGGTAGCCGTGGCAACCTGAGACTGTCCCCTCCTCAAAGCAGCGCGGCGCAGAGAAGAGATTGACCTGTCACATCTTATCAAACCTACAATACATTCATGCAAAGGTCGTAGGACGTCGGGACATTTCTGCTCCAATTTGGGGACTGCAGTAAATACAAACAATTACTGTAGATTTAGGATGTTAGCAACCTCTTTTTGGTCAATTAACATCATAAACAACATTCAAAAGAACACTTAGAGAACATAAATTTTGGTACTATTTTGTCAGTGGTACAAAAAAAAAAAAAAGATACCATACACCAGATGTTTTTTAAAAAGCAATTTTGGATGAAAAACCTGTATAAAATGCAAAATATCCATCAGAAAAGTACAAAATGGCTGAAAAAAAAAGAAACAATGAACGTTTGGTATTACTCTGAACAAAAGACCAGGATGCGAGGAGGATAGACACTAAGTACATGTTGTTTGAGCAGTTTCTCATGAGGGAGGTCAAACTGGCGAGCAGATGTGCAAAGAATGGTTTGGAAAGAGGGGGTCTCAAATAAGCTGCAAGATATCTTCAGCCTCCTAATGTCTGCATGGTTGAGCATTTTTTTCCATTAACATATGGCTATTCGTACAAGCAGCTATACACATGACAAGACTCTGGTACATTATTTTCAAGGTGACCCTCGGTATTAGTAGGCCTATGTCAAAAAACAGAATAAAAAAGCCCTGTGTTTCTTTGTTGATACAGTCATTATATTATTTCACATTGCTTTCATGTGATTTAATCACAGAATTCTTTGTTTATATATATATATATATAACTTGCATTCTTCATCCTCAGACTGTGAAGGTCGTAGCCACACATCAATCCTTTATAAAAATCTCATAGAGCTAATTTTCTAGAGCTCAACTTTCAGCAGAGCATCTAGTCATGCATTTAGGTAAATCTAAACTGTAGAAAATAAATAAATTAATCTTATTGTAATGGTGTATGGTACTGGTAAAGCACACCATCCTTCTAATTATATCAATATAAAACGAGCAAATGTTTTTTTTGTTTTTTTTGTCTTGCTGAAGGGTTGCCCCTTAGCTTGGTGCAGCTTCTCTATACTACTGCATAATGAGAAAGGGAGACAGCAATTATTGCAATTACCTACACCGAGATGGCCCCAATTAAGCTCTTCAATAGAAGTAATTATCTGGAGGTACCGAGCACTATAAAAATAAAATATTAATATGGGAAAAGAGCTCCATATCTCTTCCAATGGTGAAGAAGCCAGAAAGCAGGTTCAAACTCATTCTAGTACAATGCATTTGTCAGGAAATGAAAGACTAACGCAACCTTAAACCACTTTTTTTTAGCCGCTGAGCAGTAGAAATGCAGCTTTAGTGACAGATCTCACTGGTTATAGTCTGATCTTTGACTGTTTAGTAAAAACGTTTAAATTGACATTTTGTGATGTAAAACAATGGATGTGGTACACTCCTATGGATGAACAGTGGCAACCTCTGCTCAACAGTTTCTGGTAGAAAATGTGACGTAATAGTTTACCGCTTTACCACACCTGTCCCATCTCACGCCTGTCCCATACCATCTCACTCCTGCCCCATACCACCTCACGCCTCTCCCATACCATCTCACTCCTGTACAGTACCATCTCACTCCTGTCCCATACCATCTCACCCCTGTCCCACACCACCTCACTCCTGTCCCATACCATCTCACTGCCCCTGTGCTCTGTCCCAGTCTAACTATTGCCAGGTTTGCAGAACATATACTGAGCTATATTGTGGTTTTCTAAAGTGATGCAGCCCTGCACTGCTTCTGCCGGGCCGTCCCTTCTGCCCCATCCATGCCCTCTCATAGCAGCAGGAACACTAGAAAAATCAAAAGCTTAAAATCTGTTGCCTATGAGAGGACATGAGAAAAATAAATAATATGAGATTTTGAGTTCTTCATGCATGGGAAGGACTTATAACACCCTTCCAATTGTGAAACTTGTACCCTTGTGTTTTAAGTTGTTCCCACACATTAAGAACTCAAAAATTAAGGTGTTAAGGCATTTATGGGACAAAAGCAACAGTCTGATAGAGCAGGGTACAGAATGAAGTCGCAAAGGGATTTACTCTCCAAACTATTAGGTTTTATAAACACTGACATTACAAGGTGAAATTCACACACATTTGGTTATTTTTTCTTTCCACTTGGATGGGTTTTGAGGGGGGTAATTGGGACTACTTTTTTTTTTTTTTTTTTTTTTCTGGCACTTGACAACCCTGCTGCTGAGGACATCCATGACGGTGCTCTGACCACTGTCAAACACCTGTCCAGGTCCTGCTCCAGCCTCGGTTCTTGTCCTCTGTCTCTGCCCACTTTTCCAGCATTGCTCTGCTGGAAGTGGGCGTAGTATAGGGTTCAGTTACTCTTTAACTTATTCAGACCTTCTTCAAAATGTCCTCCAATCAAATCAGCATGAGGCATTTTAAAATAGCTCCCAATATCAAACATGTTTAGTATACTACATTTGGACATACATTAAAACTGATTTAAGTATCTAAATAGGTAATTGGTAGATGCAATGTTTAAGAGTGTAGACCTTGAGTCTCCATCATTCAGCAATTACATCAAGAATTTGAATTAAATGAGCCATTTTTAAGATAAAAAGTGTTTAATTTCATTTTTGCAGAGTAAAGAAATTCTATTGCACCCTACTCTATCTGTGATGGACCACTGACCTGTGACTTCAGGTTCCAACCCTTGCACAGATTTCACTTAGCATCCCATCCCTGCAGTGTGCTCATACATGTCCAGAGTGTGACATTAATCACAACAGGTCACCACTGACAGGCTGTTACAATCCTTACTACCACAGCAATGTGGTTCATCTTCTACCAATCATTTCATGAGTTGCCTTTGCCAGGGCAATCTCATCCTTGTGAGCTGAAACAAATGCACACTTTAACACAAGAAAAGGGTTAAGAGAATGGGGCGAAGGCGAGGTCATGAATGCAATTGTTCTGATGTAGCAGCAGCCATCCAGTCTCCATTTAGCCACAATCATACACAGCAAGAATAAGGCAACAAGACAATTGATCAAATTCAAATTGTTAATCTTTTTTTTTTTTTTTTTTGTCTCCTATCTGTTGTCTCCTATTTTGCTAAAACTAGTATTGTAGTAATTCTTGTAAACGCCAGTAGCACAGCTGCTTTTGTTGTCACAGAGAAACTGCTATAACATAACCAGTATGTGGGGCCAATATTTTGTCCATGATACTGGACGTGATAGCATTTAGAGCTGCTCAGCCCACCTTGTGGAGGTGACAGCGGGACTCTATAAAATTCTATAAAACCTGGTTGACTTTTGACGTCAAGCTTCTACACCATGTTGCCTACTGCTGCAAAAGAAGTTGGTTTTGAAAGTTTTGTGGAGTCTGACGTGCGGTGTACATGATGCTGATGGACTTATTTTCTTTCTTTAATGTTTTATTGTTCTGTGTTTTTCTGTTTCTTGTTTTTCTCCTTTATTAGTTTATTTTATAGATGAAGTCCTATGTGTGACCTGTAAGTTTGCTGTAATATTTGGCTTTTTTGGATTTTTGATTAGTTTTTTGTTCATTATTATTTCTTTGTGTTTTTGTTGATTTGTATTGTGTGTATTGGACTTGTTTTTCACTCCTCCTGGATAAAACAATCAGATGGAAGCTCTTTTGCTCTAAGTTGCTGTGAGCATAGGGAAAGCCTGGTCGTTGCATCCCACAGGAGTTAATAAGTGCAAAGAAAGTTAAAGTGTGACACTATGAGAGGACAAACACTGACAGCCATGATTCAGGGAACCCCCTTTGATCTGCACGTGCTAAATAAAGACACTAATTGTATCCTGAAGCCAGTGTTTGGTCACAACATACTGTATGTTTCACAGCACAGAAAACACACACTGATGGCTTAGTCATAAATATGTATAAATAAATGTTCATGGATTATTCTTATGGACATACTGTTTGTCTGTACTGTATATTTTAATACATTTGACCAAAAAGACTTAAATGGTAATGGAAACCACAGATCAATATCATTGACAAAGATTTGTTCTCCAGTTAATTTGTTTTGTGAGGTCCATATGTAGTGTTAGTGGTTGGGATTAATAGAATGTAGAGTTTTATATTTCACTATTTATCTTAACATTTTATATTCTATTACAGTTTTATATATGATACTGCTATGATCATTTATGTTGATTAATGTGCATCTGATTAGCAGGAAGGCAGAGACAAACTGAATGAGGTTTCCAAAGCAAACCAAGGTTTTCTCAGCAGACAAAGTGACAGCACACACCAACAAACCCAGAAGAAAACCGAGGGTGGCCAAAGTGCTTAATGACAGAGAGAGCACGCGTGTGTGGTGCCCTTTTTATAGCCTACAAGCTGGTGCCAGGTTTTTGTTTCAGTAGAGTAAAACTGAAACTGTTTGGCACTTAGTGCATTTAGGGCCATATTTACTAAGACAGGTGCTAAATTGCGAGTGCAGATTGAAAAATAGAGTTTGCTATTTGTGGGCATGTTGTGTGTGATAAACTATGAGAAACAGTGCAAGTAATTGCTGTCGCTAATCCAATATGTGAATGAGAATTTTGTGTAGACAAAATGATAGCACAAGCAAAGCTGCTCCAGCTGCTCTGACCGTATCTTTCCTCATAGTGTAACAGGACTGTTGTTGACTGAATATGTTCACCGTCTTTGAGGAATAATCATTTCATTGAAAAGGGGCACTTTTTCACAAAAGTGTGACTGTGTGAAAGGTTAATCACACAACAAAGGCACTGACCAAGTGGCTGAGAAACTCAGCAGCATCGTGTTCACTCAGTCAAAGTTTAATCATATCTGTCATTGGGGTAAAGAGGTCTCCCTTTGGTAAAAATCTAAATGTCTAAAGGTCTATATGTGTCCACCCTAAATCTATACAGTATGCCTATAAATACACACACACACACACAGTGTAGTAAGAGCACAGTCTGAGTCCATTTAGTCCAAGGTCTTTAAAGGAGGAAACTGGCAGTGCAGAATGGTTGCTGACTGTTCCAGAAATATCCATGTATACTGATTACAATTTATTGAGTGCCTCCTAGATAACATATTGAGTGGCTGACTATGTATCAGGTGGTTGTCCTACAGAGGTTGTCTTGAAGAAAATACTTTTTTTTTTCCATCGACATTAAGAAGTTCTTCTCAGGTTGTCCACCTTGGGCTTGTCTTCCCTTGTGGTCTAAAGCAGGATGCAGGCTGAAACTCAAGCCCAACGTCCTCTGAGTAATAATAATTTCCCTCATATCATAACTCTACCCTCTGTTTCTTACTTACGTGTCCAGTAGCTCAAACTTTTCGCTTCTTCACTTTCCTCAGTAGAAAGCAGACAATTAAGTGAGTCATTCACTGTATGTTTACATGCAGAGCTTACTCAGGGCACGTGCGTAGTTCATCTTCACTTCGACTTTGCCAGGGAATTGGTTAAACCACTTTTGGCTTGATTTACCTGCTCACCAGAGAGTCAAACAACTGAATCCACAGCACAGTGATGAATTCAAGTAGTGCTAAAAGTTTGTAGCAGTTAATGCTAATAAAGTAAGTAATTAAAACAGAAGAAGGAACCCATCACCATTTTATCTGATATTGTCTTTTAATTGCTAAAGTTTGAAAAAATCAATAAATAAAGTGCTAGAGAGCACTGCTCAATCCCACTTAATTCTGTTGCATATGGTGAGACAATGCATACAACAAACTTTTCTGAAACAATAACGTTTTTGTCTCTGTGTGGACATAGCCTCAGTGTAGGGTTGGGCAATAAATTGAATTAATGCGATTAATTTGCATTTGAAATGTTGGACAATGTCAAAAATATCCAAATTTAGCAGGAGCAGCATCCTCCAAGCACCGCACTGGTTCCTGTGTTGAGGCTAATGCTGCTGTTACGCCTAGAGCATCTTAAATACTGACTGGAGATTCTGCAGGTGCTAAAAACACTAATAACCACAGAGAAAGGAGTCCCTTTACCTTAGTTATGCCTTCATTTAGATGTAGCAGTTTGGCCAAAACAAACAGTGTAGTGCAACCAGCAGTAACTTACAGACTTTGTTTATGTATGCTAATTAGCCACATGCCCTGGACCTGGAGTTAGCGTCTTTTCACAGGCTACTATGGTGTCTGATGGTGTACTGTATATTAAAATAGATCTGGTCTTTAGAAGCAGATAGGGCTTAAACTAAAATACATTTATGTCACATTTAGAATAGCTAAAATAAAAAAAATACAATTATGCAGTGATCTCATTTAAAAACAATCAAAGCTGATGCCTAGGTGCTTGATTTTATTCACCTGTGGCCATGGAAGTGATTGGAACACCTGAATTCAGTTGTTTGGGTGGGTGAGCAGATATTTTTGGAAATATAGTGTATTTCTGTTGGAGTGCTGGACACGGAGACGTACTGCAATGCAAACAGTGTGACCTCATGCATTAGCTTGCATTGCATCTATATCTTGCGGAGGTCATATGGGACACATAACGGACACACAATGGATTCAGAGTGAATTGGGCATAAGCAAACTATTAAGCAGTTTGAGCTGGAGGGCTTTCTGTCTATAGAATGATAATTATCTCAAACAAAGTTAAGTGATCAGCCTTCTTATGCAAGGTTGTCAGAGAGTCCACAAAAATAAATGTGCAAGACAATCAGAACAGTGGAGTTATGGTGCCGCAGAGACTGAGATAGCCTGCATGCTAGAGATGAAGCCACGTCAACATATTCTCTTCATTCATCTCATACTCCTCATACTCCTGATACATACAACTGATCTGTGTGTGAGCCTGGGGTATTCTTCATCTTAAAATAGTACACAAAATCTACTGGACACTATAATAACAAATGCCATTCATGCAGTACTGCTGCTGCTTTTAAACAGGCTGCTGTGATTACACGATGTCCAGGTGTTATACTGAACATTGCACATAGTTTTCTGTAGTGGCGAGAATTTATTTGATGATAGCGAAAGACTGATTTGGTTTGTTTTAAGTAATCAAACAGAGGTGAAAGAGCTGACAGTTGTTTTGGTTGCAATGTGACTGCAACCATGAATAATGACCAATACTGCATCTAGTGAGACTATCATTAATCACAGGTTTGGTACAGGTGATGCTTTCATTAAATTAAATAAAAACAGGTTAAATGCTATCCAGCTTTTGAAAAAACACCATTTCCAAGTCATAACCAAGAGTTTGTTTATGTTGCAGCATGATATTGCCTTTAAAGAATGGTGGTTTGTTTCAGTATGAATTTCAACATTGAAAGGTGTCATTTATTTGTGGTTATTATTAGCTTGGGCTAATTTAACTTCGCTATAGTATTGTAGCACTTGTATTTTAGGTTGTTTGAAGTGTTACCAGAAATGATGAGGTCGTGGGTGAAGATAACAGCACAAGGAGAGGGAATAGCTGCACAGGAAAACTTTTAATAATGACGACTTGTTCAACAGTCCAACTGTAATAACGCTTGTTTCAGTCTGCACATGACCTTATCACAACACAAATCCTTCCGCCAATGCACTTCTCTTACTATAGTCCACTGAAGCCTAGTACAACAGTATTAATGAATATAGAGCTTGAATAAAGCATGGTTCATACATTTTTTTACCAAGAATTTTCCATGACTTTTCCAAAACTTTTGACTAAATTTCCAAGACCTGAAAAAAATACTTACATGTGTTTAAATAGTATTCAAAATATCAAAGGTGGTACATTAGAAACATACTTTTGCTGCAATTTCATTTGTTAAATTTGGAAATTAGTCAGTGGAAGAAGAAAAAAATCTGTTTCATCCATCAAAAATATATAATTCCACTAATTTTACTGTTATTAAAAGATAATTATGCAATATTAGATATAAACTAATCATCTATGCTGTTTAAAAGCATTACCAAAACCAAAAGAGCCAAAGACCAGCAAACAAATAATTTAGTTAAAATATTCTGACAAAAAATAGATATTAGTCACTTTTTCCTGCAGTGAGAGCATTTACTATATTCTAGTTGGAGCAGGTTTAACTAGTAGTGTCCAAATGACCAAAGTTTTCCAGAACCTGGAAATTGCATTTTAAGATTCCATGACTTTTCCAGGTTTTCCATGACTGTACGAACCCTGATAAATGTAGAAGCATGTAAATAAAAATTATCAATGCAAAAATAAATCATCGTACAGTCAGGGCTGTACACAGGATTTTAGAAATACTGAGGCTGATCATGGTGGTTTAGTCCTTGTTTAGTTCTGGTTTAGTCCAGCTTTTGGTCCTGGTTTGGTCCTTGATTAATCCAGCTTTGGTTCTTGTTTAGACCTGGTTTTGCACTGGTTTAGTCTTTATTTAGTCCAGGTTTAGTCCTGGTTTGGTCCTTGTTTAGCTCTAGGTTTGTCCTTGTTTAGACCTGGTTCAGTCTTGGTTTAGTCGTGCCTTTTTTCTAAATAAGTCCTGATTTAGTAATTGAGTCATTTTTTCTGGTTTTGATCCTGGTTTAGTGCTGATTTAGACCTGGTTTAGTCCCGGTTTAGACCTGGTGTAGTCCTGGTTTAGTCTTGATTTAGTCTAGCAATAGAAAAATACCAAGGTCTGGACCTCTTTGACCTCTAGTACGTCCATGCTTACAGTGTTAAAGTGCTACACACATTCTCACGACATCTCATCTGTCCTAAATTGTTTGTTATTTTCATAGTGCTTTATTTCAGAAGCCAAATACAAGTTGTATATTACTATGATAAATGTAGTATATCTGTTTATTATTATGTGGTATGGCAAAATAAAAACAGGAAGCAGTATTTTAGGTTGGTTAATGTTTAGTTCATTGAAAATCTAAGCTTTAGGCCAGGTCATAGTATAGCGGGCATCTCGTTTTTTTAGTGACATTTAACAGTGACAAGGAGAGCTGTCTTTAAATTGGTTCTGGATATAAAAATATTATGAGGACCTGGTGTTATTTCTCCCTTCCCATCCTGCCCAGTTCGTTGCAGGTAATTAGGTCCTCGACAAGAACATGAAGCACTTCCCTTCTCCCTTAGGACTACACCTCACTACATTATCGTAAATGGCTCCACACATGAGCAGCAGCATCTCAAAATGACTTGTAGTAGGTAAAACACGTCACATCATCCATCTTCTCTTTCTGCAGGATTGCAGGAGGTGTGATCCGCTGTAAGTCGTCAGCAGCTAATTCAAAGAAAAGTCCATCATGAAGACATGCCTGTGTCTCTGCTCATCTGAATTAGGAGCAAGAGTGCATAATCAAGTGGTTGTTTTTGGCTTGAGACAGCAGTCATTTGATTATTAAGAGGCTTTTCTGAATCTGAATCTGAATGCAAATGCTTTTAGGAGTTACATCAGGTTTGAAAATGTAAAGAGAGTTGATGTAAATTGTGTTTATTTGTGATTAACATTAAAAACCCTGTAAAAAACAGGGTTTCTGCAGGGTCTTCAAAAGTCTAAAAAAAGTCATAAATTGAAAAATCTGCATTTCAAGCCTTAAAAAATCTTAAATTTGTAGAGATGCAGTGTACTAGGTCTTAAATATCTTTAAACAGGAAATAAATATGTCACTTACATTTGATGTAACTATTTGCCCTCACAACCTTTTCTAAAATGTTCCCCTAAAGGCTCAAAGGTGAATTACCGTCACTGACTTGAACTACTTAAATATTAAAATGTTAAATAAAACCAGTACATTTAATGTGATATCAGTCACAGACTATAACAGAATCTTCATAATGTTCATGTTTTTATTGTTTCAAAGAGAAGTAACGGTGAGCTTTGTTTACAGCTGCAGGACAGAGCGGATTTCTGCAACACTCCGGTGTTTGAGAATGAAACGCTTAGTCTGGGTCTGGACCTTTAGTCCAGCGTTTAGTCTTGATCCTAGTCTGGACCTGGACCTGCTCGGTCTCGACCTGGCTCTGCTCAGTCTGGACCTGGACCTGCTCGGTCTCGACCTAGATCTACTCAGCCTGGACCTCGGCCTGCTTGGTCTCGACCTGGCTCTGCTCAGCCTGGACCTCGGCCTGCTTGGTCTCGACCTGGCTCTGCTCAGGCTGGACCTCGGCCTGCTTGGTCTGACAGTGGTTCTGCTCATGGCTGCAAAGATAACAAAATAAGCTGAGTTACTGCAGAATCACACATCACACATTAATAATGATGCCACACACAAATGAAGCACACAAATGTAAATACATACCTGTGAGTGTAGCAGTGAGCTGCCTCTGGTTTGTTCGATGCCGTCTTTGTGTTCTTGTTCTTCTGGTCTTGGATGGTCTTGTTGTTGGTCTGAGCTTTAAGAGGAAGCTCTGAGGTTTTGGACACCTCCTGACCATCAGCTGTACGAAAGAGCAATATTGGAATGATTATTGATAATAGACATTGTTGATTATAACCAGAGGCAGCAGAGGCAGGCCTGCCATGGGGCGGGGGTGGGGAGTGGTGTGTGTGTGTATGTGTGTGTGTGTGTGTGTGTGTGTGTGTGTGTGTGTGTGTGTGTGTGTGTGTGTGTGTGTATGTGTGTGTGTGTGTGTGTGACTTCTAGAACTTTTATAGGTGACATCAC
Source organism: Bostrychus sinensis (assembly GCA_020698575.1). Taxonomy (NCBI): domain Eukaryota; kingdom Metazoa; phylum Chordata; class Actinopteri; order Gobiiformes; family Eleotridae; genus Bostrychus; species Bostrychus sinensis. Next base: position 12,160,949 of record CM036239.1, read on the forward strand.
TGTTTCTGTGGAAATGGGTTTTGTCCATTCTGTTGTTGGAATTACATGTTCTTTGAAATTTGTTGATCAGTTAAAATACATTTTTTGATTTGGTGAAATCCAACTTGACGATTGATACTTTTGCTTTTTAAACTTTTTCTGCTTTTTTAAGCTTTTTCTGCTTATTTTGCTTCTGCCTTCTAATTCTGCCATTTAAAGTGTTTGTGGTTTGTGCTATTTTATGCAATTTTTCTGCCCCATTCATTTCTAATGGGACTTTTGCCATTTATTGTCTATCCTTATACTTTTTATAAATTTTTTGGTACAACCAGCATTTTAGTGATTTGTGCAATTTCAGGCCATGTTCCCTCTATTCAATTCTATTGTGCCACCTGCCATATTATGCCATTCTGCCCCATTCTGCCTTTCTGCCCTTCCCTTTTGCTTTTTCAACTTTTTCAGCTTTTTAGGCTTTTTCTGCTTATTCTGCTTCTGCCTTCTAATTCAGCCTTTTACAGTTTTTGCATTTTGTGCCATTTTATGCCACTTTTCTGCAAATTCAAATTTTCTGCTTTTCCTTATTTAAATTCATTATTTCTGTCTTTCCTTCTGCAGATTCTGCCGTTTTTGGTCATTCTGCTCTTTCTGCTTCTGCTAAATAATTCTGCTTTTTAACGATTTAGCAAATTGTGCCATTTTATGCCATCTTTCTGCAAATTCAAATTTTCTGCTTTTCCTTATGCAAATTCATTATTTCTGCCTTTCCTTCTGCAAATTCTGCCATTTTTGGTCATTCTGCTCTTTCTGCTTCTGCTAAATAATTCTGCTTTTTAACGATTTTGCAATTTATGCTATTTTATGCCATCAATTTTTCAGCTTACGCAAACACTCGCGAATGGCTTCTGCCATTGCAATTTCTAGTTCAGATTTTTTTCTTACCGAGAACAAAATGCTTCACGGCACTCACTGTCACAAATAGTCGCAATTAAACATTTATGACTCAGCTTTTTGTACACCGTGTGTTTATGAAATAGGTCTCAATTTTCTTCAACAATGGTCTTAAATAGGTCTAAAAAAGTCTTAAATTCAACTTGATGAGCCATGCAGAAACCCTGAAAATCCATCATTTAACACATCACAAGTCAGTTTTTCAAGTGGATGAAGAGAAGATTCTTTAGTCAAACACACGTCCAGAGGATGTGTTTGGGGAGTAGACAATTTTAGGAGAATATATGTTTTTTAGAGACAATAAAATCAACAATATTGTAATGGTAACACCGTAACAGTATAAAAAATATTATCAGAAGCTGCAGTAATTTAGGAAATAGGTTTTACAATGGATACACTTCTTAATGCAACCCTATCTATTTATATGGGCTTTCAGTTCATCATTTATGTAGGTAAGGGTTATTTTCCCAAGGGCTACTATTCCTTTGTGTGCTTTATTCTAAAATGTGAAAATCAAACAGTCCCTCCTAAAAAAGTAAAGGATGGTTTAATTAAGAAGTAACTTACTAAGCACTGAGCTCTTGCTGTTTGGTCAGTTTAGTTCATGAGTGTGGCATTTGACCTTTTGGGCACACCTGACTGTCTGGTTTCATGTCTCTGTGGGGCTTTCGGTTCAGTTTATTTGCCACTTGCAGTAAAAAAAATAAAATAAAAATAAAAAACGTTGCATGATCCTAAACATAGACACAAGCAAATACTAAAAAACATAAAACACAAGGGTTAAATAAATACCAATAAATGTGTTTCTTTAAGGTGAACTCCTTTAATTTACGTAAAAAGAAGAGACATTGCTGTGACGTTTTGACAATAGTGGTCTGTGATAACCGATAATGTAACGGCCAATAATGTAATAATTTTGGACATTTTAAATGTAATAAAGCCAATAAGTTATTACATTATTGGCCTAGCATTAAAATCCAAGTTGCATCACACAGTCCGACAGTTTTCCGTTTGTGAATGAGCTTCACAGGGATCAAAGCGTTAAAGCAGAACTGTAGTCTATAAAAAGCATCCTTGCATGAGATACACTTCACATATGATGCTCTACAGTTGTTTGTTTTCATAGTTCAAAAGTAAACACAGGCTCTTCTTTTCTCTTCGTGTATACAGGGAATCAGAAACATGCTTCCCTGCTGCAGCTGTTCCGGCTGTCTGATAAATCACAGCTTTGTGGTAGGTTCTGTACTGTACATAATGTTCATATCTGTTTGCTCCGTAACAAGATTGCTGTGGCATTTTCAGCTTTCTACAATAATCAGGCATGCATTTAAGGAATTTGAGAGGCAATGATCTGATCCAAAACATTATATTGAAAGAAATTAATTTACATTTGAAAGAATTAAGTGTGCTGCATGTCACTTTTTTTAAAATTAGTCTTCCGACATTAGCACCTCAAGCAAGAAATTCCTGGTGTACATTACTTTCCTACTTAATTATTTGAGAGGGACCATTGTCCAGGGTTCATACTTTTTTTTTACTAAGAATTTTCCATGACTTTTCCAAAACATTTGACTAGATTTCCAAGAGCTGAATGACTGAAATAACATAAATAAATAATATTCAAAATGTCCAGTGTGGTGCATTAGAGACTTTTTCTACAATTTTATTTGTTAAGATTGGAAATCAGTCAGTTGGGAAAAAAGCAAACATTTCCCCAGAAATATATTATTCCACTAATTTTTCTGACTTATAGCCTACACATCAGTGATCAAAAGATAATTATGCTTGGTAGGTTTAGAACGCATTTTAATTTATAAAGTAAATTAAGGCTAGGCAGGTTTAACTAGTAGTGGTTGAATGTTACTCAGACTGTTTAAATTTCCAAAACTTTACACCAAAATATAAAATTACAATCCTTTTCCAGGGCCTTTCCATGACTGTACGAACCCTGATTGTATTTTATGAGCGTGTACCATTCACAGCCATGACACTCTCTGTCTTATTACCACTTCACGGCAGGATTTGAGGTTTAATGCAAGAAAAACCCGACTTTTCTCCAGGACACATCATCATCAGTGCACCATAAGCAGCATGATGGGGACAGGTGCAGCATGCAGTCAATCCACTAAGTATAGAGCCCCAGAGCCACCCCCACTTTGTGCCGGCGCATTCCTGCCGCGCCACTCAATATGGAGAAAACAATGCCAAATCAGATGACACACGCTAAAAAGTATCCCACTGTTACACAGCCAATGGCCCTGTCAAACTGAGACATGCACCACCACCCACAGGACGGGAAATAAAAAAGCACATCCTCCACACACAGCCATTGTCACACAGAAATAACAGCCGAGAAGCAACTATTGGATGTTCATCATTTATTTCTATGTTAATGTCAAGTATAAAGTGTAGGACAGGCCTTATGTATGTCAGTGATTCAGATGCTGATTGGTATTGGTTTTATTCCTTACTCAACTCTCTATTTATCCAGGCTTGGGACCAGTGCAGTCTACTTGGGTGGTCAGATTGGCTCAGGTTGCTTCACGTAGAGCCTGTTTACACGATCCTGGCCAGGAAAACGCAACAGTTATGCTGCCTGTGATTTGCATTTACATGAAAACGCTGAAGTGTGAGAAAAAGGATTGTAAACTGTAGTACCTGTATTTGTCCAGCAAACGGCGCTGTGGGCCCTGCAAATGCTCTACACCCCACAGTAAACAGCAGAGGAAATGATAGCGCTGGTCCAACTACTTTAGGATCTTTCAGATATAAAAGCCTTGTATTTTGCGCTCGCAGGTCAGCTGACATACGGCGGGCAGCCAATCACTGTTCAGACTGCAGCTGGTACATCATCGGTTTCAGTGAGGGCGGTGTTTTCACAGTTTACACGAGAGTCGAGCGGCTCCGAGCGGCTCCGAGCGGCTCCCTGCTGTGAGACCAAAATACCTCTTCCAGCGTTTTCAAACCTTTGCAGATTCAGAAAAAGAATCCCCGTCTATGTGTAAATGAAAAGCCAAACAGCAATCAAACCTTTGCAGATTTGGAAAAACATGTTGTCGTCTAAATGGCCCCTTAATCATGGCACTGTGATTGGATGCGACTTTGAGTGAACAGCATGATTGCCTGTACGTTCCAGCTAACACAGAATTGACAACCCGAGCAAATCTGCCCAACCAAGCCAAGCAAATCTGATCCAATGGGGGTCATTGTTACTTTACAGAAAAAAAAATTCACAACTATTTATTGTTCCCAATTATTGGTTGTTAAAACAGAATATCAGTATTTCTGACAGGATGTTTGTCAGTTATAGTTTTATCTGCTACATATTATCCTTCTACATATTAAAGGTACTGTAAGCAGCATGCGCTCCTACTGGTTTGAAAACAGTACTGCAGTCTAAATCAAAAGAGTGGTCTCTTTTCTGATTGGATGATTGGCAATGCAGTTTTAGAACCAAAACAAAAAATGTAAACAAAAACAAATTGGCCATTATTAAAAGAATATGTTAAATTGTTAATAACTCAACTGAACCATTCTTATCAGTAAAACCAATATTTGATTTAAACTTGTTTATCTCAAATCTGCGTACACATGTAGTGAAATTTTACGAAATATCCAAAATATTCTGCTCATAGCACTTGTAATATTTGCCTTCTATAATAGCTCAGCAATGGTTGAAATAAAAGCCTACATTATTGTGCTTTTTCAGTATTTATTTAAGCCTTTGTATGATACCTCACGTTCTGTATATTGAGTTTATTATATTAATGACAGTGACTGTACACATTTAAATAATAAATAATGATCATAAACACTTCAAATGCCCAAATAACCCTTCAAAAATAATAACAGAAGCTTATTTATGCAGTGTTTTCTCAACAAATTTGAAATATATTCAATATGCATTCATGGTCAAACTACCGGAATCTTTAACAAAAGCATCATGGAATAATGAAAAAGAATCATAAACTACCGCAAATTCACACTGCGTGAGAGTTCACATTAAACTGTGGGTACGACTGGAGTTAGTTGAAGTAAATTTCAGGCTCTGGAAACAATGGCCCTTATTTATCAAACTTGCGTATGGCAAAAAAAATGCCAAAGCCATGCAAGTTTCGGGATATATATGGATATGGGCGTACGGTACGCTCAAATCCTACGCCAGCTCAGGAGGTGGGGTACGCCAGTTTCAAGTCAGCACCAGGGGCGGTTCTAGAGGCTGGCCAGAGGTGGCCAGTGCCCCTGTGAGCCTGTGCCCCATAGTGGCCACCCCTCTGAAGTGTCCTAAGTGCCTTATGAAACTCACACATTATATTGCAAATTTTTTTTAAGGGCTATTCTAGCATTATCAAAGCATTATCATGTTTACAAAGATGATATCACAGTTATTTTTAAAGCTGCACTACCTGATTTCTTTTTCCTTGTATTTTTGTAAAGATAAGATAAGATAAAGATATTTAGTTATTAGTACAGGATAACAAAAGTCATCTGAGAAGAAATGTGACTTTGAGGTCACCTGTGGGCTGTATTATAAGGTTTTTTGTTTTAGAGCAAGGGAAGGAACAGTTTAACCAATCACACGCTTTCATAGGACAGGAGCTCTCTGGTCAATACATCTTTTATCTATCCAGAACTAGACTCTATCAGGAATAATGTGAAGGAGCTAGTGTTTTATTTCAAAATTCATAGCTTATTCACAGTATTTTGATTTTTTATTTTAAAGAATTAAAAGCAAACTCCAGATCTTTCCTGTGTTATTGTGATAGCTCCTGGCTTGTGTGCATACTTCCAGGTTTGTGTGTGGCTGTGACAGAGCGTCCCGAAGGAGAGGAAGTAGGAAAGGGGAGTGGATCATTCAAACTCAACATTTTTTTAGACACATCACTTTTACAGTCACAAAATCAGGTAGTGCAGCTTTAACTGTTTTTCTTTTCAATTATAAGTCACAGTTGTTTTACATCAAAATGTCTCATGTACCTCCGGCAAAAAGGCTGGCTCCAGTGTGCCCCCCCCCCCCCCCCCCCCCCCAGCTAAAAGTGGTCAAGAACCACCCCTTGTCAGCGCCAAACTGCACAGGATTAAAAATTAATAAGAGCATAAAACGCAATGCCACATTAAATCTACTCAAAATTACAATCCTGCAAAACAAAAAAATTATATTATATTATAAATTACATTAAATTATTTTTGTTTGGACCATATATCAAGCAGCATGAGCTGTCAGTAAGGTTTCTGTGTTGCCCTAGCTTTAGTTTTGATGAGGCTGCTTTTGATAAAGCATAAATCTCCCATGCCAAATTATTGTACAGCAATAAACAGGAAATTGTGGTTGCTTTAAGCACAAAAATTGCTAAGTGTAGCTTAGACAGAACTTGGAATATAACTCGCTGCGTGCTGCAGCCATCTGCTCAGAGCCGAGGTCACCGTGCACTATCACCACGGACAAGCCAAGCACCAAGGCTGTCCCGGAGAGACAGGTAGTTTTGTCATAAAAAAGGACTGCCGTCTACTTTTATATGGGCTAATGTTTGGGCAAACTTAGAATGAGGACAGTTTGAATCCAGTGCTTCACTTAGAAAAAGGAACTTTCTCAGCTCACAGACAGGAGCAAGCACACGTATTGCCGCGGGCCTGGCCGTGTATTTACGGGGATGCACCTGGGACTGAGCACGGCTTATGCTGGTTCAGGTTCATAAGGTCCCGCGGTGTGAGCATAACCACTGTTTCTGAACTACGACAAACTATTTTTCCCACAATGAAAAATCTTTCATCTGAGACAGTAAAAATCAGTGCAATGTAAACCCGGCTTACTGCAAGCTGATCTGACCGCTCGAGTAGATCTGTTACCTACACCAGGACAAATAATAAACTGGTTTGGGACCCCTATGGTTGGATTGTGCAAGCAGTCTATATATAAACAGTATTTTTAATGTCATTCTGCTACAGGACGGTACATTATAGCTTAGTCTTCTTCTTCTTCTTCAGAGATGGCTTTTATTGTTCTCAAGGAACACAATGACAACCTCATCAAAGCAGAACCCACACACTGTTAGCTTTTGGGAGGGAGTGTGTGTTGCTGTTTGTAGGTGCACATGCACAGGAGCACACACACGGACACAAGGGCTGACCGCCAGGCGCAGCGGAGCGTTGAGGAGGAGCCGTCCTTGTCTCCCTGCAGCACTTTATTTCCTGACAACCAGCCTCTCGCCAGACTTCATGATCTGAAGAAACGATGCTCACCATGGCTAGCCCAGATTTCACTGTGCAGTTAAAGTTGATTTACCATTTAAATATGTATATAATGTTATATGTATGTTTTAAGATGACTAATCAAACACTAGGATGCAGATGATTTTCTGTGGCAAACCCAGAAGGGAAAAGCCAACAGCAAAGCTGCAAGGAAATTAAATATGTTTAATCAATCATTTATTAGCAGTTAGCGGCAGTTAGCCGCAAGGCTGACACTGACAGACAATTATTCACTGTCACACTGATTCACTAGAGGCAATTTAGATTAATCAGTATACCATAAATGCATGACTTTAGACTTTAGACTTGCATGCTTTTGGCTGGGAGGAAATGGATTACATGGAGAAAAAGACACTCTTATCTGGAAGTGTATATTGATTGGGTTTTATGGTTAAGGAGAAAAAACAAACAGACACCAGGACATGAAGACACACCTTTACGGATGCAGTGTTAATCATCTAAATGTGCAGGAGACTGGCTCTCACTTTACACACGCATTAAATAATAATTTAGGTTATGATGGCTCTACTGTTAAAATGCAGTTAATGTATTCAAAACAGTACAAAACACTTGTTCTTGGTTAGTCACAAGAAAGTTCTTTGCTAGTAGCCCAAAAGCTGAATCCACTTCAAAGGAGAGAATAGTCTTTCTGTAACACAACCCACAGAAAATTTCATACAACATACAATAAAATTAACAGAAAATAAAAGTTAAAGATAAATCTATTAAATTTTTCAAAAGTGATTGCATCTCCAGGTCCTTCAGAAAAGTCAACATGGTCCAAAGGGACAGTGGACAGTGGCACAGTGGTTAACACTTGCGCCTCAAAGTCTGAAGGTCCCTTGTTGTCCCAGACCGGACAGGACCTTTCTGTGTGGAGTTTGCGTGCCCATGTCTGCATAGGTTTCCTCCAGGTGCTCCGGTTTCCCCTGCCACTTAAAAAACACGCGGGTCAGGTTAGCCCATAGTGGCGGCGGCTCAAGACAAAAGGGTTATTTATAGTCCCATTGTGTACGTAAATAGATCCATCCGTTACAAGCGTTGCTGGCATCACAGCATGTGTACTTCCAACGGTTTTCTATGTCAGCGCATGTGTTGTGTTAAATAACCTGTAAGGGACGATTACCAGCAGTTAAAAATTTTACCAAGGACCAAGAAAAAGAGCAACAACCACAACAAACATGGCGGCACTCATGGACATTTTTGACATTTTTACTCCACATTTTTTGAAAATGAGCCAAGAAAATTAGGCAAAAATGGCTGTGGGTGTGTTCAGTTTTGGAATATACCATGAATAACTTGCTCTAGTCACCCCTAAAAAGTTCCTTTCCTCTGCTCTGACTATTGCACCCCGAAACGAAAATGCCATACATATACTTAAAAAACTTTTATGAGAAAAGTAATGCTTTGTGTCCTGCTGTTGTGAGTAAAATTAGTACAGTTTTTATGAGATAAAACAAAAATCATCTTTCAATGAACAAAATTAATTCAGTTTTCACAAGAAAAGTTTGTCCACTTTGCAAAGACATCTCAGGTGTTTGCCCTGTGTTTCACCGTTGCTCTTGACTGCTCCTTACTGCAGCTATAGGCTCTTTTGAGATGAGCTAAACCTGCGCACGCACAGTGGCCCGACCACAGATGTATCCATGCTTGCTCCCTACCAGATGTATAATAAGAGCTTGAATGGACATGGTTCTTGACCGGAAAAGGGTGGCTTGCCCTCTTCGGGTTGGAGGAGAGTTCTGCCTCAAGTGGAGGAGTTCAAGTATCTCAGGGTCTTGTTCACAAGTGAGGGAAGGATGGAGCGTGAGATTGACAGGTGGATCAGTGCAGCGTCTGGAGTAATGCGGTCGTTGTATCGGTCTGTTGTGGTGAAGAAAGAGCTGAATCGAAAGGCAAAGCTCTCAATTTACCGGTCAATCTACGTTCCTACTCTCACCTATGGTCATGAGCTTTAGGTCATGACTGAAAGGACAAGATCCCGGATACAAGCGGCCGAAATGAGTTTTTTTCGAGGGTGGCTGGGCGCTCCCTTAGAGATGGTGAGGAGCTTAGTTACCCAGGAGGAACTTGGAGTAGAGCTGCTGCTCCTCCACATTGAGATGAGCCAGCTGAGGTGGCTCGGGCATCTGTTCCGGCTGCCTCCAGGATGCCTCCCTGGGGAGATGGCATGTCCCACTGGGAGCAGGTCCCGGGGAAGATAGGACACGCTGGAGGAACTATGTCTCTGGGCTGGCCTGGGAATGCCTTGGGGCTGTAGTGTCCCGGGGGAGAGATGGTGTCCGTGCTTGGACTGCTGCCCCTGGACAAGCAGAAGAAGATGAATGGATGAACATTATGTTGTGTGCTCCCAAAGAGCACATTATTTAGAGACTGTGCACCTGTCATAGACAGGAAAGATGTGATCTGAGCCACAAGTTTTTGTCCTCCTCCCATGTTTGTTTTTATCCTAATAAAAACAAAACTTTACTCTTAAAATAGGATTTTTTTTCTCTCATAACTAAATTTACTTATAAAAATAGAACTTTTCTCATAAAAACAAAACTATTTTCTCTTAAAAAAAAAAAAAAAAATTTCATGTGAATGGTTCTGTAGAATATGGCAGCACTACAATTTTTTTTACAAGAAAACAACAGTTGCATTCTTTATACAGATAGATATTTTAAGATATTTTAAATAATAACATGAGATAAATATAAAATAATTTCTGTATATTTTATTTTGTATTATATATATATATATATATATATATATATATATATATATATATATATATATATATATATATATATATATATATATATATATATATATATATAATGTATTATTGCAAAATGTATTTCAGTTGTATCCTTATTTTATAGTTTACTTTATCTTGTGTTTTCTGATGTTATACGTATACATGCATTGATTTAAATAAGCATATTATTCTAGGATTAACCATGAATAACAATGTTCATTCATTCATCTTCTTCTGCGTTTTTTTTCTGTGGGGGTTGCATGTGACTTTCCCAGCAACTATTGTCCTCAGACAGGATAGACCCAGGACGGTGGCCTCTTGAGCCCCTTTCAGATGGGACGCTGTAGGCAGCAGCACATACACAACGCACCATATCTGAAAAACTGTCCACTGTCCATGCCGTACCCCGCCTTAAGCATCAGCGTTTGTTAGGTCCCAGGTGCTGCTGGGGCTAAGGTCTCAGGAAGTTCACAGTGAGCTGTTATTGCCTTTCCACTAATACAGATTATGACAGCCATATTTGTTATCAGATGTTGCGTGTCACAATGATGCTAAAGCCTTTAGCTGCCCTGACAGGGGGATTGCTGGTTGCTGAGCGACAAACACTCACAAACTGAGGGGACGAGCAGGTGCCAGCGGCTCGTGTTAGCGGGAAGCAGAGACGCTTGGCACCCACACTGCTTTTGTGGGTCACTCGGGTTATTTTTATCCCACAGAGCCTAAACGTTCCACACTGATGACAACTGACACACATCAGGCACAAATCCCATTGTCAGCTGATTGCTCAAGTATCATATCCATCGCTGAACACATATGATAGTAACATATAAAGAGTGAATATGGATAAAGTGGGACAATGGGTAAAGTGGGACAGTTAAGTTTGTTAATGGTTATCTTTCAATATGTCTTTTTCATTTACTAAAAAAACACACTGAGCTGATAAGAATGTGCAGGGTCAAAAATCACAGATTCTGTGGGTATGGCATCACTTCCTGAGGTTTGGCAAAGTGAAAGCTACAGGACAGCAGTAAAAAAGTGAAGGTGTGTACAATGACATAGCAACTGGGGATAAATGACCTTAAGAATATAACTTTTAAAAACTAAAGCACATTTAGTTTTTTTGTAAAATTATTATTTATTAATAAAATTTCCAAAATGTACAAGTTTTTTTTTTCCTTTTTCTTATTATAAATGATTTTTACACTGTCGCACTTTGCAAATAGTGTACTGTAGTATATTGTAGTGTTTTGTTTAGTTTTTTATCTGTAATGTATAGTTGAGCTCTTAAGCTGTTTAAAAATCTATTACATTAAAGGTTCGAGCATTTGAATCCAAATTTAAATAACACAGAAACGGCATTTTCAAAAACTGTCCCACTTTACCCATATTCACCATACTGTATTTTGTTAGGTTTGGTTCAGGTAATGTCTTTTTCATGACATGAAGGTCCTGGTGTTTTTAACTACATTAGTATCTTGTCTATCCTCCACAGATCAATAAAGCTCTTGTTTTCAGTGCCAGTGCCAATAATTGTCATTATCTGTGTAAATTTTAAGATAATGTGCCAGTAAAACCAACTGGATCAGAACTGCTCTGTCAGACCCTAGTCCCTGAGAGACCATGAAACTCTCAGTGCAACAAAATCCATGTGATGCTAATAGCGCTTTCAAGTGGTGTTGGGTTTGTCGTATATATGACTTTCCGACATGAAAGAGCACATAAACAAGCCACCGAGTCGTTTGATCAAGTGTGGTAAATTGGGAATTGTCGAATCAAGTGCCTCGTCTTGAAAATTCACAGTGTGTTGTGAATGGTAAAATGTTTAAGATTATTTTCTGTGAGAGAAGTAAAAGCATAGAAGTATATTTTTTTGAAGTTTAATAATGTTAGGTTAATGTCTGTTTTGTGCTACACCATGATTTCATATTTAGTTAAACAGATAATGTGATTGATCTCCATTATGACATTTCTAGGTTCCCACCGTCCGACCAAAAAGGACGAAGAAAACTACCATTCAAATTGTCCAGCGTGCACTTGAACGCAGCATTATGCCATGTCCAACAGAGAGGGCTGCTTTGTAAGCCGAGCAGGCAGGTCAGGGGTGGAGCTGGTGTCCTGAACTAAACTCCTCAAACCAAACAAACCCTGTCTTTTACTGGAACAAACAAGTCTTGACCTAAATATATTTTCAGAGTTACAATGTTTGCTGTGTCTTTTGTGTAATTACAGTAATCAGTATTTGCCAAGTTTGCCTTTTTTAATTGCCAGGTGGAGCTCTGTGAGTTAAAAAGGCTTAGCCACAAAGAAAATAACATTACACACGTTGAAGAAAACATGCACTGACTGAGAGCTAAGTGCTGTTCTGTGGGTCACTATACTGTATATATAATATTTTTGGGGTTTTAGAATAATTCATGAATATTTATTTACTCACCTACTATCACACTCTTGACATTGCCTTTCCATGAATGAGATAGTCAGAACATAAACAACATTTCTGGTGTAAACACTGAGATGTTTATTATTTCATGACAAACAAATATCTCATGTTAAATATGATGGCAGCAACAGGTTCACACAAAAGTTGGGACAGGGGCAACAAAAGGCTGGGAAACTTTTACTGTAAAAAACAGCTGGAGGAGTATTTTGCAACTACAGTGAACGCCAACTAGCAGCCCAGGGGCCAAATGCAGCCCGCCAGAGCTTTCCATCTGGCCCCAAGAATATTACTAAATTCAGGAACAGCCTGTTGAAGAAGAAAATCTATGATCCTATATTTGTTTTTGCTTTTTTGTTTGTTTGTTTTTTTTCCTTAAAAGTAACTTGTGCCATAGCCTGCCTTCAATCAAAAAAAATAATAAGCTCTAGTTTTACATTTTTTTATTGTTCTGCAAGCTAATTTTTTAACTATTGCTGTTTTTTTTTACAAAATGTCATTGCTTTGGCTTTCTCCGCCCTCACAGTAATGCTCAATTGCAGTGTCTCAATAGCAACAGTCATCTCAGAAGAGCCTTGCACATCAGCAAATAAAACTTTACATAAAATCAAAGCCAGTGATTTAACAAATAAAGTAAAGCCAACATCCACTTAATATAGGACTCGACAGTGGTCAGGCTTATGCACAATCTGAAAATTATATTTTAAATAATAATATATAACTTACGATACAATTTTTTTATTTTTTTTCATGGGAGCATCTGGCCCTCAAACTGTTGAGAAAAAAATCGGGGCCTTGGACAAATGTAGTTGATGACCCCTGGTGTAAGAGAATTAGTAAAAAAGGTTAATAAGAATACTAAAATACTCAACCCAGACTGTACTGTATTGTGTGAGCTGACAGGTGCACTGTGTACGTTGGACTGGGTTCTGAGACACGCTGCCAACAGCACCGAGGGCCTTGGTTTTGGCAGCCGGATCACACCTCCCTCAGACCAGTAGAAAAACGGAAAAAGCAGGAATAAGCAGCACTGGACACACACAAAAACACAGATCTACTGTGTGGAATTGCTCACAAATGGCAACTCTTCAGCTGTAAACAAAATTTGGACAGACACACCTTTAGTTTAATTTGGGTGACGGAAACAAGGTTTTTAGTCCTAGGCATTTCAAGTCCCACCTAACATGTATCCAGTGAATTTAATTTAGGTGTTGGCAAACACAGCCTTTCACTGACATTTTGACCATTTAGTTTTACCAGTTCATGTATTACCTATGCATGTCAGTGGAGGGTGGGAGGAAGCCATGTGTCATTCACTGTTTATCTAATCTAAGCAAAACAATTCCCAAAACTATCCACACAAACAGCAAAACTTAATGTATTGATTGCTAAATAATAACACTTGTTCAAAATCCTTCGTTGATCTCTCAAATATCTCAGGGAACACATCTGAGTATCAGATTAAGAGTTTTCTGTCAGCGACCATTAAAATGCTTAACCATGTTGTCAACTCCAGATAACAATTAAGACTAAAGTTTCTTAATGATTGAAATTGGACAAGGCTGCATTCTCCCTCTGTAGCTCAGTTTACTGGGAACATAAGGAACAGAACTCAGATTGTATTGCCATTTGGGATTTGGGAGTGGAGAGGATGAAATGGCCTGCTGTCCTCATCTCAACCCCACTGAACTTGAGGAATCAGCTTGGGTGTGCTGTTCGTGCCAAAGTGACCAAACACAACCTCACTGGCTAACTTTCAACAAAAGCTGGCTGAAGAATGGGCTGTGACCAGGCTGTGACCAGCGAGAGAAGGAGGAGCCAGGCTGTTGTGGCACACATTACTAACTTAAAGAGCAACTCACCCCTAAATTTTTTTTTAGCTGATCAGCTAAAACAGAGCTTTAGTGATCCATCTCACTATTTATAGTCTTATGTTTGACCGTTTTGTAAAAAAAGGTCTAAATTCACATTTTGTCATGAAAACCGTCAGAGTGCTGCCCTCCTAGGGTCAAACAGTGGGATTTATGCTCAGTAGTTCCACATAGGCAAGTGTGACGTAGTATTTGACCTTGTTACCACACCTGTACCACACCTGTGTTACCACACCTGTACCACACCTGTGTTACCACACCTGTACCACACCTGTACCACACCTGTACCACACCTGTGTTACCACACCTGTACCACACCTGTACCACACCTGTACCACACCTGTGTTACCACACCTGTACCACACCTGTGTTACCACACCTGTGTTACCACACCTGTACCACACCTGTGTTACCACACCTGTGTTACCACACCTGTGTTAGCACACCTGTGTTACCACACCTGTACCACACCTGTGTTACCACACCTGTACCACACCTGTACCACACCTGTGTTACCACACCTGTGTTACCACACCTGTGTTACCACACCTGTACCACACCTGTACCACACCTGTACCACACCTGTGTTACCACACCTGTACCACACCTGTGTTACCACACCTGTGTTACCACACCTGTACCACACCTGTGTTACCACACCTGTGTTACCACACCTGTGTTACCACACCTGTACCACACCTGTACCACACCTGTGTTACCACACCTGTGTTACCACACCTGTGCCGAGTATCTCCTCCCAAGGCCCGTGCTCTCCACGCCCTCGCTGTCTCTCTCCCCCGCGCGCTCGTCCCAGTCCTGCTGTTGCCAGGTGTGGGTCTTTTTCCTAAACGCACCACTCAGCCCCGCATTCACCGTTCAGTCCCCTCTCCCCTCTCACGGCTGCGCTTCCACTGTCCCATGTGTCAGCGCACAGTAAGGCATAATGAGCCTGATCAATGACAGTATATACCTACAAATTAGTGACATTGGGGAGAGTTTTGACTCCACAGATGTGTTTAAGTCACTTTTTGTTTGATGACAATTGATCTCTTACTCGCGGAGATACAATCAAAAACAGCTCTCTGAATCTGAAAAAGCTGAAATAATACCTTCAGTAATAAAGACGCGATCTGAAGCACACGTTACTGTGGCGGCGCACGACGCCTTTCTCACAATATTTCAACTGTGTTATTATAAAAGCAACATAAAACATTAGTCCAGACGTTCTGTATTTTTTTCCCTTTCTGGGACTTGGCAACCCTGCTGTGGAGGACGTCCATGACGGTCTCTGACAGCTGTCAGTCACAGGACCAGGCCTCGCTCCTCCCTCAGTTCTCCTCCTCTGTCTCTGCCAGGTCTCTGCCCACTTTTTGAATAGTTTTCAATCTCTGGCAGTGGGCGGAGTCAGGCCTGGGCCAGGGGTGAGTTACTCTTTAAGGCTCTTATTTGTTAAATTAATACATTATTAAATTGTCAATATGTCTTTGTTTCTTCAGACTTTAATCATCAAATCCACCAAACAGCAAATAAAAGCTGAAGATTTGTCAAATCATTCATGCACTCTCACTCATACACTCAGCTCTGCTGCTCATCCCACAAATACGTTTCTTACAAATGTGGCACCATTTAAAAGGGAAATAATCTGGCTTTGGTATTAATTGCCAAAGAGCATTGTTGCAACAAAGACATAATCTATCAAACACAATTGCCTTTAGTTTTTGTGCATATTTGCATTGTTTGTATTGCATTTTAGGACATGGATGACTTTTCTTAAGTCTATATTGATTTTTTTTTTTTTTTATGACTTTAGGAAGAGCCAAAAACAAGCAGATACCAGGACGTGGACAGGAATGACACTGCCATTGAATTGCAGTTAGTTACTGTATTAAAAGCAGCAAAAAAATGCTATTAATGTTGTTGTTGTTAATTATTAAGGTTAGACATAAGAAAGTCCTTAGTAGGAAAAACTCTGAACCATAACTACTGATATTAAGGTCCTGCTGCTTTAAACTACATCCCTATCTTCCCAGTTGTCTAAAGAATATCTATTAAAAGTCCTTGCTTCAAAGCTATGGAGAACCCTGAACGCCATGCTCAAAGGAATAAGGCTTTTATTAAAGGATTTTTCAAAAGAATATTTAATAAATGAATTACTAAATGCTTTTATTACAAGAAGAATTAACAGCATTATTCATTAATCTGTTTAGAAAACCGTTTTCTAAATGTATTTACAAACCCTTTTTGGTAAAGTGATTGCAAAACATTATAGTTTCTCCTTTTAGCTTTTTATCCTCCTGGATAAACTAAAGTAAAATAAAAAAGCAAAGTGGTGTAACAAGCTATTGTTTAGTAATCAGTTTATTAAATGCTCTTTTGATAAAAGCTTTATTCTTTTGTGCGTGGTGTTCAGGGTCCTCCATACAAAGCAGCTATTACCAAAGTAAATTTGAGGGTAAATATGCTGGTAAAGCCAAATTAACTTCTTAATCAAAGCCTTGTGCTTGTAGCCTGGCCAGCCAGACCCACCACTTTCTTTTCAAAAGCAGGAAGCCATTAAAGCTGTTTATCGGCAGTGCGTCATAAAAGTGGAAGATATCCGAAATAACCATCTCTGTTTGATTGTTTTTATCACTGTCCTTTGTCACCTGTTGATTCTGCTAACATCAATGTGTTTGTTCATTCCTGTGGGTTTTTTTTTTTTTCTTCGTCCTGTTGCCATTTTAACAACAGTAAAGTCCTGTTAACGTCTGACATACAACCACATAACAACAACATTCAAACAAACCACAAGTCTTTCAACAACTGTCTTTTTCTGCTGTCCCTGTAACTACAGAGTTGCTCATAATACATCCTATGCTGGTGTTTTCATGGCATTCATGCATTGCTCTTTTTGTGTTGATACGAGTCAGCGCTCTGCATTTCTCTGATTGATTACTCCTCCTGTGATAGTTCCCCCTACTGGAAATCAAATACAAGTCAAGCGGTACCAGACTAATTCTTTGTATAAAATAGAAAATATCTGGCTGGCCAGGACAAAGAGAAATCATGAAATTATTTCTAGATTGTGGCAAGTTACACTTGCTTGATATTTATTTTAGCTACTTGCAAACAAGTAGATTATCTGCCATTTTGTTTTAGTCATGGCCATTGCAATAAGGAATATCTTATCCAGTTAATATCCACACCCACATTCTTTAATAAACTGGAAATAAAAGCTGATAATGTGCTGATAAAGAATCCAAACAAAGCGCTCACTTGAGTTCAATCATTTCTTCATTAACTCCGTCACTGAAATAAGACAAACGTCATATTGCTCATAATCCAGTTGGTCCTGGACAACCAATCTTCAGGTTGGAGCCAAACACAGATGTGAAAGTGATAATATTATAATATTAATATAATATTATATTGTAATATTATCAAGTCCTAAAAATCATCAAAAGCTAAAGATGTTTATTGGCTTTACACACATTTCTTAAAAACACACATCAGGATGATCAGGATGGAAGGTGGCTACAGTTTGCCAATTTTCAAATCTGGAGACAAACCAGTTGATCAAACAATTGCCCCATCAGCATCCTGCCAGTTGTGTCCAAGATGGCTGAGAAGTGGGTAGCGAAGCTGTTTAACAAACACCTCAGCCATGGCCACTCCCTCCTGCGGCCCATACAGTTCAGGTTTCACCAGTACCACTCCACACAAACGGCCTACTGTGGGGCCGTTTAGATGACAACACGTTCGAATCCACAAAGGTTTGATTGCGGTTTGGCCTTTACTTTACACAAAGATGGGGTTGCCGTTTTCCAAATCCAAAATCTTTTTGTGAGATATTTTTGTCTCACAGCGGGAGCCGCTTGGAGCCGCTCTGCTCTCTGTAAACTGTGAAAACACCATATTAACTGAAAACAATGACGTGTCAGCCCGAATGTGATTGGCTGTCAGCTGCATGTTTGCTGACCCATGAGCGCAAAATACGAGGCTTTTGTTTCTCATACATTCATATTCAGTCCAGTAACTGTCAGTAATATCTGTATACATACTTATTTTTATGTGAGACTTGGAGAATGGCTCCAGAAAACCACAAGATGCTAAAGTAGGGAAGTTGTAGACTGGAACTATATTTCCTCTGCTGATAATGTGTAGTGCAGAGCATTTGCGGGGCCCATAGCACCGTTTGCTGGACAAGTACAGGTACTACAGTTTACTTTAGTTTTCTTCACACTTCACCGTTTTCGTGTAAATGCAAATTACAGGTGGCATGACTGTTGCATTTTCCTGGCCAGCGTTGTTGTGTAAACAGGCCCTTTGTCTTCATAGAAACAGTCAAATGTGTCGGTGCAGTTTTTTTTAATTTTGAAGATGGCATACACTGTAGACCATCAAGCCCTTCTCTCTAAACTGATCACTTTAACTAAGCTGAAGGCACTTTAGCATGGTTTAAATCTTATTTGTCTGACAGAAGACAGTGTGTGAGTGTGGATGGCACTATGTCATTTTACTGTGAATGTCCTGCAGGGGTTCGCCAAGGGTCTATTCTAGGACCTATATTGTTCTCAATGTACACAAATGTAAAACCTGCCAGTTGTGTGTCAAAATGTCCATTTTGCTGATGCTGATGATGTTGTCATTTTTACACCTGCTAAAGGCACCCAGGGGGCATCATCTATCCTCACACCTGCCATGTATAGAGCAGTGGCTCATGAACTCACGTTTATTATTAAACAAAAAGACAACAGTGTCAATGAAATTAACAGAAAACCTGTAAAGTTAGATAGGACCAATGTGTTCCTGGGAGAAATAGAACTCGACCTTGTTGAGGAGTTCAAGTATCTCAGGGTCACACTGGATCCAACATTTTCTCTAAAAAAAAAAAAAAAAATTAACAGCCAGCACAAAAAAGTTAAATTTACAACATTTGAAACAAATCATTCAAGTAGGACTTGCGTGCGGAGGTGGGCTGCAGGCTGGCTGCTGGTGCTGTGTGCGCCCTAACCCACAGCAGCGGTGCAGAGCAGAAGACAACAGAACAGGTAATGTCAGGCTGTTCAGTGCAAATATCAAGGAGACACTGTATCTCCTCACTGTTCCAAATTCATCCACTTCCACGGCTGTTTTATTTCCCTTAATTTCCAGCTATGGTGGCTTGTTAACTCCAAAAAGGATGGTGATGTTTGTAGTTATTCAGGCCGTAAGTGAATTGTACCAGAGTCGGTTTGGAAGTGGACTGAGATCCGACTGAAGAGATGGTCTCAGTCTGTTTCTAAACAGAGTCTGGCACAGACCGAGTTCTCATGAGTGTAAACACACCTGCACATTTGGTCTGGACTAACCTGAGAAACAAACTCTGGTCTGTTTTAACCGGACCAAACAAGGCAGACGTGAATACACCCTAAATTTACATTTTCCTAATGTCCTAATGTGTGTCTATGTCTACGTGTTAATCATTGCGTGTTATGGCGGTCATTTGTGGTCTGTTCTTTGTGTTGTTCTGTTTTACCTGCCTGGGGACTGCAGATGAAAATGTGCAACTATGCTACAATCTGTACACATTTAAATAATTGTTCATTAATGTTCACTGTCCCAAATAAATAAATAAATAAATAAAATGTATTACCGGTGATGAAATGCTGTTTTAATTGAGGTGTTGTGGTCAGGCTGTTCCCTCTTTTTACAAACCCTCTTTGTACTTTTACAGCCACATCTAGTCTGGGGGATCTATGGCATTTTGCTGCATGATGTGGAGAAGAGCCATCTGTCTCGGGCCGTGGGGTCGAGGATGACCAGGACAGGACGGGGCAGAAGGGGCAGAGGGGCAGCTCTGCAGCGGAGCCTGGCAGAGTGTCATTGACCTCTACATGGCATTTCCTTTAGTTGAGCACCTGAGCTCCTTAAAGCAGTTAGTACTGGTCCGAGAATCAGGAACATAACTGCTGGAGGTCATCACTGTGCTTTATTTTGCAGCAGCCATTTTAATTTCACAGGTTTATTGTTTTTGTCCCCTTTACCAAACTAACTGGTTTAATAAAAACCCACTCTGTGTCTAAGATTTCTTTATATAATGATGAGCCACATTTTCACTCTGTGTTTCTCTTTTCAACTCTTTTAGTGTCATGGAAAGGTGCCATGTGGAGGATTTATCATTAACCAACAAATATCAGAAATTATGAATAGTCAAGATGGGTTTTGTAGAAATTAGCATATAAGCTAAAGGCTAAATAATGTAGGTTTCTGAATGTGTTAGCAGGGCAAATAGTTACAGAAATGTCAGCGTATGCTCAGATTTAATTATTATCTGCTGCCCAGTGTGCAGATGCATGAATAAGATAAGGATCAGTGTGGAGGAGGAGTTTTTATGGAGCCTTAGCCTTATTGATTAAGTCTCCAGGATCAATATATTTACACTGGATTCACAGGGAGAGTATTAAGGACAATAGGTCCCAGGGCAATGTGTCTTTAAATGGAGTGGCCCTGTCATCCCACCTCATGTAAAGCACTGTGTTTAAAATCAAATGAATCAGTTGTGGGCCACAGAAAGCATGGGATCAAAGCTGAGGCTTGCCTACATGTGTCCTTAGAGGGAATGGCTTCCTTCCCAAAACACACAAGTAATTTATGAGCGTGCTGTCAATTATCTCCAGCCGTTCTCCAATGACCCAGGTCAAGCATCAGCGATTTTTCCAGGGTGGGATTTAAATGTGTTGGTATCCTAGGTTTTTTTCTTTTTTTAATCCATCCCATGTAAATTACACAATTACAATACGATTGGATGTAATTTTTAAGTCAAGATTCAGTTCACAATATAGGATTTCAAACATGTGATAGAGGATTGACACTTGAGAGAACACTGAAATCTGCTAAATCTGCTATCTGCTAAATTAATACAAGGAATTAAAGCCTTTCATGCCCTATGGATATTTTATTTTCTGAGATGTGAGGTAATTGTTATTGCATATCACACTGCATAATAACAAGAGGAGGCAAATAAACCACAGTTGGTATATTTAATGTGCCTATGAAGATTAGTAACTAAATAAGGTGACAAAGATGATTAATGCAGAAGAAGTATTCCTATCTAAGTGTTCTCAGTTTGTCTGACTTTGGCTTGCAAAGTATATAAGAAAGCTGCCAAAGTAAATTGTATCTCCCACGGAAGCATCAAAATATAGTCTGAATATTTCTGAGGTTATTGCACCTGAAAGCTCCAATGCTTTACATACAATAGTTAAATTATAAAAGTAAAACACATACTGTATTATAAAATGATTCAGAGCAAAGTATTGGACAGTGAGTCGTAAGGCTGAAACAGACAACAGTTCACTCTCACAGTCTTTCACTGTGAGCAATACAGATGATGTGTGATTCTATGATTGCACAAAATTAATTTAGCTTTGTTTTAATGTCTATAAAAGACATTTAACCCTCAGACTCCCTTTTAGGGCTTTTCAAATGTACTTTTGCTCTCATTTTGGCATTTCTTATGCTAGGGTGATAATATTTGACAAAGACGTTCATTAACAAATTAATTTTAGAATTTTAGTGTCACAACTGGAGAAAAAAGATTTCTGTATAAATAAAAACTCACATTGTTCCTCTTAAAGCCCTTTTTAGTCTCACTGACGTTAAAATAATTTATTTTCACTCTACTGTCATTGCAGTACATAAATGTTAGCTCATGTTAATTCCTCTGCAACCCTGTCAGTCAGTGGCTGAAAAATACACACACACACACACACACTCACAAACACACACACGCACACACACACAAACACACACACGCACGCACACACACACACACGCACACACACGCACACACACACGCACTCACAAACACACACACGCACACACACACACAAACACACACACGCACACACACACAAACACACACACGCACACACGCACGCACACACACACACACGCACACACACACGCACACACACGCACACACGCACACGCACACACACACACGCACACACACACACGCACACACAAACACAAGTCACCACCAGATCCATAATTTTCTCATTCTATTGTGGAAAATAATTCCCTCATAATTCCCCTGAGATAACACTGACTGTAGACCAGCCTCTTAGAGCTTTAAGAGGAAAAATGTTTCAGACTGTGGAAATTATGTGAAAAAACTGACATTTAGAAGATTAAAGATATAAAAATGAATTCACTTTTGTTATGTATGATGAGGACAGAGGTTATTGATCAAAAAACAAACAAACAAAAAGTTTTTTTCTTAATGTTTTATATTTTTAAATGTGACCCAGTGACCTAAAAGGGCTTGAAGAGGAAGAACGTGATTTTTTTAAAGGCGGGCCTGAGGGTTAAGGCTTTTGTTGAGTTATCTAACTTGAAGCAGTAGGCAGACACATGTAGTTCACCCACACTGCAGGTTGGCAGTAACGTGTCGGTAACTCGCCTTCTAAACATGCACAGATGGAAAACATTATGGATTCTGCTCATTCTGCTGCATTTAAAATCACTTAAATAACTAAACAATTGTAATTTATCATTATCTAATGTTTCCACATTTGGAATCAAGTCTGTGTCCTATATCAGAATAACCTGAAAGCAGTGGCTCTCCTCGTTAGAGTGTCCCACTCTGCAGCTCTACAGGATGCTGGCGGCACAGAGCAGCTTTGATGTCCCTCTTGGAAACAGCTTAACAGAGAGAGAAGGAGAGGGCAGAATGAACAGCATCCTCATTGTCAGCAGAAAACACTACAAGACTACAGTTAATTATTAGGTCACAGTGACTCCTACGCCATCTTCACCAGTGCTGCATGTGTTAAGATAAGAAATTCTTGTATGTACTTTGGCCAACCTGGGCAGAGGTCCAAATACTAAACCCACTCAAAAATCATTTTCTACACAGCCCACTTGGCAACTTATTTTTAGTGACAACCTCTGGCTCCAAGTCATGCTTTGAGGCATCCTCTAAACAAACAGATTTCGAAGTAACAATAGTCTTTTACTCATGGAAAGACTACTAATACTCAGGGTGGTGGTGGCACAGAGGGTTAAGTGTTCACGCAACTGGAAGGTCGCTGGTTCAAATCTCATCCAAAGAGCTGGGCAAGACTCTTCACCCACCTTACCTATGTAAAAATGTGCCAGTGTGGTTGTATTTGGTGGTGGTTGGAGGGGCCAGCAGTCTGCCCCAGGGCAACTGTGGCTACACAAGTAGCTCACTACCACCGAGTGTGTCTAGCAAGCAACATTTATCTTTGGCATTTTATTTAGTATAATATAACAAAGAGCTTAGCAGCTCATGGGCCACACATATTGCCAGCGTGCTTACTGTGTTTGTTATTATTGCACAGTAATCAGTCTTTAGTAATATTTAAATTGTTCTTTAATAATAAAGAACTGAAATATGCACAAATTCAAAAACACACAAACATAATCTGAAGAATGTACACAAATTCAGCACCACGCACACAAATGTAAAAACATGCAAACAAATTTGAAAACACCACAGCAAATGGGACTGATCCTACACAGAGGCTGAAATTTAGACACTGTCAACAGAAAAGGTGCATACAACCCAAACCCCATACCAGCAGGTTTTGTGGGTATGTTGTGCATACATAATTCATATCAATGTACTCCCCTCTTCACAGCTGCCTAAAAAAAAAAAAAAAATGAGTATAGCAATTCACTTATTGCGAAATTGTAATCAGATTTAAAAAAAGGTATTAACTTGTCATCTGGAAGTGCTCCATCCCTTTTCAAGCAGGCTGTGGTCAAACCCTGTTTAAGAAACCTTCCCTTCTCAGAATTCAGGAACCTTGTCCCATTTCTAAACTAAAATTTGTATCTAAAATTCTGGACAAAGTTGGGTTTAAAACAATGCACATCACATTTACTAGACAACAGCCTCCTCGAGCCGTTTCAGTCCCTGTTTTTTTGCCAACTTTTCAACCAAAACTGCGCTGGTTATAGTGATCTAGATAGATAGATGACTCATTGTCATTGCTGTTATTGCTAGACCTTAGTGCCACATTATTGATTATGTAGTACTGAAAGACCGACTAGAAAATTGTCTCATAATAATAATAAAAATAACTACAGTGCTTTCCTTGACACTCAAAGTGGCTTTACAATTTGGTGCATTATTTATTCACTCCAGCGTGGCTCCCATTTTCCACCTACGGCCCTACCGACATCCACCAAACACACAGGCAAAGTGGATGAAGTGTCTTGTCCAAGGACACGACAACCGTATGCAATGTCAGCAGCAGAGAATGAACCTGTAACACTTGAGTTAGTGTGCAAACGTCTCTACCGACAGAGCTACTGCTGCCCTTCTTAGCTCTGTGGTAGATCACATTCTGTCTTTTTTAATAATTCCTTATCCTCCACTGTCCCGGTGAAATTAGGTGAGCTACAACACAAGTTATTGGAAGTTACCAGATCAAGTTCACTTGCTATGCAGATGATACGCAGCTGTATTTTCCATTAAAAGCAGGTAATCAAGCAGATGTCACACTTTTGGAGCCTTGCCACACTTCAGTTGTGAATGTCTCAAAACTTTCTTCATCTAAACCCAGGCAAAGCAGAGTTGCTGTTAATGGGCACCACAGCATGAACAGCTTCACTGTAACCCTTGACCACTGAGTCCTTAAGTACGGCAACACAGTGAGGAACCTTGCAGTAATATTTCATTGTTAACCTCTGTGGAAATACGGTTATCAGAGTTTTCAAACCCACACGCTCACATTCTTGCCAAATTTGTACTGGTTTCATTTGCATTCTTGGAAATGTGTGGACTTTGGAGGAGCTCTTGACAAAAGGCAAAAAGGACAGACAGGTCCAGAGAGAAGAGAGATCTGTTTCTCCACCTTCCACTGACGGAGAGCTGACACAGCAGCCTCTGCCTGTCTCTGCTACTCCATGTGTCTTTGTCATGCCACACTGCAATCTTTTCTTTTTACTCTCTTGACTTTTAACAATGAAAGAGCAGCCAGTGAACCCAAACCTACTTTATCCATATACCAGAACTGGATATGTTTTAGTGTATATATATATATATATATATATATATATACGTCCAGTGACATGTTGAACTGAAACCAATAGAGCATGTGATGTATTTGGGTCAAAGACATAAATAAGTTCATAAGATGAATAATTATTAGTCAGAGTGAGATGTCTACATTGAAGGATATTTGTATCAGCAGATGACTTCTTTCAATATCTTCAAAGTCATTCTCTTGTTCGTGCAAAACAAGCTAATGTTCACAACAAATAGGGTCTGAAGATGCTCATGGACACGCTGAATGTGCCCTAAATGTTTGTGCCTTGGGAAACTTTCACCTAAAAAATGAAATAAAGAAGAACCTCAAAATGAGAAAAGCAAGCTTTGTGTGGAGCCTTCTTTATTGTCTACCTACACAGTTACATGTCGAGAGGACAGCACACAGCAAGTAAAATAGATTAGAAATACATCAAAAACTTACTGAGTAACCATTACTGTAAACCTGCATATTAGTTTCAAGAGAAAATAACTCATTAACTTGTAGTAAGGTTTACTTAAAGAACAGTTGTGTTAATTGAAGGTTTCTATTATTTTTGGTGTTGTTATTAAGTTACTGTTACTTGTTAAAAAAAATTCTAGGAAACTGACTGCCTTTAAAAAGTCTAGTAAGCTCAACAAAAGATTTTTAGCGACATTTTTTGTTTGTTTAACAAATGAATACTACCAGCATAGCAAGTGACAGATTAGCACAAATACAATATTTTTTCTTGTTTCAAAAGTGTGACACTATAAAAAATATTGTTCAGTACAAATTAAATACAAATATTGTGTGTAATTTAGTCCCATGTGAGCAGTCTAACAAGAAACTGGGCTCACAAGAAGTAATAATGATAGTGATGAGCAATATAGCAATGCATTGCAAATCAATGGAGAGAAAATTTGAATCGATAGAAATGCAAATCAAATCTCGATGCACCCTTAAAACTACATATGGGTGACATAAAGGAGACATAAAATTGTAAAAAAAAAATATATATATAATAATAACTTTTGGTCATTCTTTGACTGCAGCTTAGTCTGTTAATAAAAATCACTTGAAAACTGTTTTGTGAACCTTAAATTTTGAATCAAATCATGACCTTGTTACATGATTACATTGATAGTGACCAGTGGCGGCTGCTGGGAAAGTTTTGAGCTGGATTAACTATCAGGCTAGTTTCCCTGCGGTGCTGATTAAACAAACAAACTAACAAAATTAAAACAGGATGCAAACTCAACAGTGTTATGATTGTTCATATTACACTTTAAATAAACAACAAACGATGAAAAAGTATAGGTATATCTGGTTTGACAGAGTTCAGTGTGAATTCGAACCAGACCAATTAGATCATCAACACAGCTGCGTCTGTCGAATATGCAGCACCCTGCTCTTCTTAGCCCCGCCCCTCAGGCCACCAGAAGAGTGGCACTGAAGTGAAACTAAAAAAAAAAAAAGTTTGGCATTTGCTACATTGTGTGGATACATGAGTCATGAGCATTAGTGTTAATGGAAAACAGTGTCTTGCTTCCATAAATACTGAAAGTGTATGATGAAAGTGACAATAAAAGTAGTGAACTGAACAGAGCTGATTTATCGCTGTAGAAACACACCATCATCTGGCTCATTAGCATGCAGACAGCCTCACTACAGACTGGAGCCTCCTCTCCTGTACAGAGTGCCACATACACTGGTGATTCTGGTGTGATGTGGGAACAATAGTAGTTAATCTGACGGATAATCCTCAGAGGAGGCAGAGAAACGAGCCCCACTGCCTCACACAATGAGCAGGTCAAGGCACTGGGATTTTGTGAAGGTCAGATACAGAGCTGTTAAAATGGTGAATTGCCAACATAGCGTCAGCTGCAGGGCGAAGATAAGCAGTGACGGAGGCTGTCTTTTTAAAATTGAATGCATATCCATCATGATGGAGGTGTAGCACAAGAGCATGTAATGTCTGATAGACATTATAGTTCTGGACACAGGGAAGGACGAAGTAGCCTGTCTCACTAACAATGGGGGGACTGAGTCAGAGACATACAAAACCATTCACTCATTCATTCACTAATGGCAATTTATTGTCACCATTACACATACATGTTTTTGGACAGACAGAGGCAGGTAACATTCAGAGATGTACTCATGAAGTAAAATAAGAGTATTTAAGTAAATTAATAAAGGTATCTAGTAACTTCCCAGGGACTGTCAGAGCTGCTTGGTTTGGGTCATGATCCAAAAAGATGTATTTGTTAATTAAGGATTTCTTATAGCCAGGCCAATGTTTTTGTAGCCTGACAAGCCAGCCTCTGCTACTTTCTTTTCAAAAGCAGAGCAGTCTGGTTCCTCATTCGCAGCAAAGCGTTTCTCTCTGGTTCATTTGGAACTGGCCTATCACAGCCGTTTATCTGCAGCGCGTCGTACAAATGCAGAAACTAACCAAACCCTAATTCTAACTTCTCTGAACTGATTTTTTTGTTTAGTTCTTTCCTTCATCACCTGTTGGTTCTGCTGAAGTCTGCATTGTTGTTCAGTCCTCTATGTTTTTTTTTTCCTTCATCTTTTTGCCCTTTTAACAACAGTAAAGTCCTGTTGATGTCTGACGTAACAACCACATTCAAATAAACCCACATTTTCCTAACTCTTTGTACAACTGACTTCTGCTGCTGTCCCCCTTCAGAAATAAATACTCATAATACAA
Source organism: Bostrychus sinensis (assembly GCA_020698575.1). Lineage (NCBI taxonomy): Eukaryota > Metazoa > Chordata > Actinopteri > Gobiiformes > Eleotridae > Bostrychus > Bostrychus sinensis. The sequence goes on from CM036239.1 coordinate 12,188,895, forward strand.
AAAAGACAAAAATGGCAAGCCACCATATTTGTTTGGGTCAGTGCACTGCTTACATGCTTCATTTCTCTGACTGGTTACTCTGTCTACAGTTCTGGGAGCGCATTTACAGATTTTGACGGCCTCCTTGGTCCAGCGGTGGTGTTTGTTGTTCTCAGTGCCTGACTTTTGCAGGTCCAAGTCCATGATGTGGTTTTTCCCTTTGCTGTGGTCAGATATAGCAGATTTGAGTTGTTAGGCTTGTTGTTTTGTTGCTCTTGTGCATGCTCATGTTGTTTCTTTCTCACATTCTGTTTTGTGTTCCTTTTTTCTGTCTGTTTCTCCTACGTACTAATTATTGCACAACAAACAAGGTATTTCATAAATTACAGTGCATTTGTGTTCCTGGTGAGTTCTGTCCTTTCCCTTATGGCCCATTTTTAATATTTGCAGTTTCTTAGTGCTTCAGTGATATGTTTTTCTTCCATCCTTTGGTCTTTCTCTTGTGTTAAAATGTTTATAGGTTTTGGCTTGGAAATATAAGATATATAGGAGATACTGATCATTGTGTATAGGTTTTTGATATATTTTTTATATTTATGCTGCCATCTCCCAAGTGACTGATGTTCATGTCTGAAAATATTGTGTTGTCTATTTCTTCTTCATCTGTGAATTTTATGTTGTTGGTTTCATCCAGTGTATTGAGGGCATCTGTAAGCTCTGGTGTGTGTCCCAAAATGTCTCTTCCATAGTGTGAGGCCACAGTGTGCAGTTGTGATGGCTTTTGCCTTCAGGTTCTCCATGAAGAAGCCGCTCTTGATTGCTGAAAGCAGGTCCCCCATGTGATGAAACTGCAATAACTGTGTGATATTCTTTACTGTGAGTGTTTGCCGTTTGTGTAATGATCTGTCTGTCTTGGGGCAATTTTTCACAAATGTTTTTGTGAAGAATATGCCTGTGTCAAGTCAAATGAATATTTCGTCTTTTGTTCTTTGATGTCCTTCAGTTAGCATTTTTACAGTGTTTTACGTAAAAGGAATCACAGAAAATATACAACGGGCCATGAACACCACACACAACTGAATTCCGCAATATCTGATCACTGCAAAAGAAAAAAACACATCATGACTTGGACGTGAAAAAGTCATAGGCACTGAGAGCAACAAACACCACCGCTGGAACTGTAAATCGGGACGAGGGGGCATACCAGCTTTCTCACACCTGCGATACTGTTCTGAAGAAGTCGGACTGCAGATGGCGCTGTCGTCCTACCTACCTGGGCAGAGCTGAGAAACTTTGAAGCACTATGAAGTAAACTATGACTGTATGAAGCATAAAGTTACTGTATTTTGTAGTTGTTCAAGCAGACTTGGACAAGGCTGTTATGTTTTCGTTCTCACTGAGGACGCAGTTTTCTCAGTATACACAAGTGCAGAGTGCCTCCAGCGACTCAAACTGCTCCCCACTGTGAGACAAAAACACTTCTTAAAGCGTTTTCAACAGATTTTGAATTTGCAAAATGGAAAAATCATTCTTGTGTAGATGAAAGGTCAATCCACCATCAAATCATTGCGTTTTTGGCATTTAACATCATCTAAACGGGCCCTCAGTCAGTGTCTCTGTGTCAGCCCTGTGACTAACTGGCCATTTTGCACAGTGTACCCCATCACAGGATCATAATTACTAGGATTGGCTCCAGCCCATAGCAAGAATAAGCCAAGATTCACGAGTTAATGTTCTTTATATATATCTCAAAAACATTAAGTATCACAGAAAAGCTATTTTGATCTTTAATTTTCCAATGTAACATGATCTATTTCTGTTTATCCACTTGGCAAATGAAGAAAAACTACATGTTACATTATAGTGACTGGGCTGTAGTTTGTTTGTTTAAACTCCACCCTTAAACTTCCTTTCACAATACAGGAAGTGGCTAAATTGGCCCAAGACACCTTAAGTCAACTAATGACTGATTCCTTTGGTAGATAAAGTCTAACAGTGTTGCAGAGGCGCTGGTGCCACAAATCCATTAGTCAATGTCATGGCAGGTTTGACCGCGTAAATATTTAATGTGTGCCCCGAGGAAGAGCCAGCAGTCTGCATCAGTGAGGAGGATCGATAGAAACTCAACACCTTGATGCTCTTAATCTGGTCATCATAGATCTGATATTAAGTCAGTGGGTTAGCATTTATTGAATTAAAAACATCAATGAAGTAACTTTAGTAAAACAGTTTTAAAGTCAGCATATCGTGAGAATCACTTTTCTCACCTACTGCTATTGTTACCTACAAGGTTAAACTCTGACATACGGTAGGAGTACAAATATACTCGATGCATTTGAGCTTTCTATCTTTGTCAGAACGGGCAAAAACGTCCTGGATGATCTACCGTGACAAACTCTTGCATGGTTGGAGGACAGCTGAATATATGTTATAGCTGCAAGAAATGTATTTTTATACTTTTGTCATAGAGGAGCATTTCCCAACAGAGAGAGGAAAGAAGCTTGGGGACAGATGCGACCTTATCTTGCTCTGTTGACCTTCAGTGCTCACAATCTGAAGATAACAAACGCCAAATTAAAGTTGGCAATGTGTCCTCTTGTTTTTGTGGGAGATGTGACAATTTCTGTGGGAGATTAGACTTTTTGCCTTTAAGGGGCAGTTGTGATGGTTGCAAATGCCTACTGGGACAATATTACCTATAAATCACAGGGACACCTCTGAAAAGGACAGAGACATTATGGTAATAATGTGGTGGTAGTGTTGAAAGCCTTCCCTGCAGCCATGGTGAAGCATGTGGGTTTTATGCTACCTGAATGTGAATTTCAAGGTTTGCTGAATGTCAGCGGTGACATTAGCAGCCTGCCACACTGATCAATTAACTCTTCAACCACATTTTACTCAACCCGCTTTTATTTTGGTGATGAAATCCAGTGTTTATTTGAAAAGGTCAATGGTGTTTTTCTTTGGACAAGAGGTTGGCCCAAGATCAAGCCTCCAACCTTTATGTCAACATGCTTTCCACAGGGAAAACTGCAACTGATCATTCACTTAATGGTTGATGGTAATATTATATAAATACTAACAATAGCATTTTTCATCTGAAGAATGCACTATTTCGTGTAACTTGTTCTCAGTTTTAGATGATGATCTCTATCACAAACACCGGTTGATAAAGACATATTAGGACCGATGTTTGAGCTTGGAAAACCACTGCTTTGAAGCTGGACAAATCCTGCATCTTATGTCCAATGGCAGGAGGAGACAGAGGCACTGCGGAGAATCACGGACTAATTGGCGCAGGGTGAGTGAGAATAAACCCACAAAGCTGCTGTGTCTCGGTCTAGAATGTCATCAGGACCTTGAGATTTCAACAGAAAATCAATTAGGAGCGTAATGTGGAGCAGCGGGCCGGGGGAGCCGCTACTGCTCTGAGCGCTAAATTGGCTGCTAGCATTGAGGGGCCAGCTGCTTGTCTCTCACACTGATTGTCCCTGGCAGAGGTCAGCGGCTTTCTCCAAACACCTAATGCTAAACAACAACACACACACCTATTGCAACTGATTACTGCTCCGAGTCCATGTACTGCAAGATTTTAGCCAAAATCTATACAAAATCTATGCAGCTACAACATGTGGACACTAAAATATCATCATTAACCTGTAGCCTATGTGCATGGCCATATGCTTCATAGAGTCCACAGAGGTCCTTCCTAGGCTAAACCAGGTCTAAACCAGGACTAAACCAGGACTAAACAAGAATTTAAATACTCTAAACCAGGACTTAGAAAAAGACAGGACTAAACCAGGTCTAAACAAGGACTAAACAAAGAATAAACAAGAACTGACCCAGGATTAAACGAGGTCTAAACACAGTCTAAACCAGGACAAAACAAGGACCAAACCAGGACTAAACCATGCTAAACAAGGACTAAACCAGGACTAAACCAGGACTAAATCAGTACTAAACGAGGTCTACACAAGGACTAAACAAGGACCAAACCAGGACTAAACAAGGACTAAACCAGGACTAAACAAGGACTAAACCAGGACTAAATGAGTTCAAAACAAGAACTAAACCAGGATTAAGTGAGGTCTAAATGAGGTCTAAACAAAGACTAACCAAAGACTAAACAAGTACTAAACCTGGACTGAGGTCTAAAAAAGAACTAAGGCAGGACTAAACGAGGTCTAAACAAGGCCTAAACCAAAACTAAACCACGGCTAAACAAGGACTAAACCAGGACTAAATGAGGTCTAAACAAGAACTAAACCAAGGACCAAAACAGGACTAAACCATGGCTAAACAAGGACTAAACCAGGATTAAGTGAGGTCTAAATGTGGTCTAAACAAGGACTAAACCAGGACTAAACCGGGTCTAAACAAGGACTAAACCGGGTCTAAACAAGCACTAAACCAGGACTAAATGGGGTCTAAACAAGGACTAAACCAGGACTAAATGGGGTCTAAACAAGGACTAAATCACAGCTAAACAAGGACTAAACAAAGACTAAACAAGGTCTAAACCAGGACTAAACCAGGTCTAAACAAGGACTAAACCAGGTCTAAACAAGGACTAAACCAGGACTAAACCAGGTCTAAACAAGGACTAAACAAGGACCAAACCAGGACCATATGAGGTCTAAACAAGAACTAAACCAGGACTAAATGAGGTCTAAACAAGAACTAAACCAGGACTAAATGAGGTCTAAACAAGAACTAAACCAGGACTAAATGAGACCTAAACAAGAACTAAACCAGGACCAAACCAGGACTAAACCATGACTAAATGAGGTCTAAACAAAAACAAAACCAGGACTAAATAAGGAATAAACCGGGACTAAACCAGGTCTAAACAAGGACTAAACCAGGACTAAATGAGGTCTAAACAAGGACTAAACCAGGTCTAAACAAGGACTAAACCAGGACTAAACCAGGTCTAAACAAGGACTAAACAAGAACTAAACCAGGACTAAATGAGGTCTAAACAAGAACTAAACCAGGACTAAATGAGACCTAAACAAGAACTAAACCAGGACCAAACCAGGACTAAACCATGACTAAATGAGGTCTAAACAAAAACAAAACCAGGACTAAATAAGGAATAAACCAGGACTAAACCAGGTCTAAACAAGGACTAAACCAGGACTAAATGAGGTCTAAACAAGAACTAAACCAAGGACCAAAACAGGACTAAACCATGGCTAAACAAGGACTAAACCAGGATTAAGTGAGGTCTAAATGTGGTCTAAACAAGGACCAAAACAGGACTAAACCATGGCTAAACAAGGACTAAACCAGGATTAAGTGAGGTCTAAATGTGGTCTAAACAAGGACTAAACCAGGACTAAACCAGGTCTAAACAAGGACTAAACCGGGTCTAAACAAGCACTAAACCAGGACTAAATGGGGTCTAAACAAGGACTAAACCAGGACTAAATGGGGTCTAAACAAGGACTAAATCACAGCTAAACAAGGACTAAACAAAGACTAAACAAGGTCTAAACCAGGACTAAACCAGGTCTAAACAAGGACTAAACCAGGTCTAAACAAGGACTAAACCAGGACTAAACCAGGTCTAAACAAGGACTAAACAAGGACCAAACCAGGACCATATGAGGTCTAAACAAGAACTAAATCAGGACTAAATGAGGTCTAAACAAGAACTAAACCAGGACTAAATGAGGACTAAACAAGAACTAAACCAGGACTAAATGAGACCTAAACAAGGACTAAACCAGGACTAAACCAGGTCTAAACAAGGACTAAACAAGAACTAAACCAGGACTAAATGAGGTCTAAACAAAAACAAAACCAGGACTAAATAAGGAATAAACCAGGACTAAACCAGGTCTAAACAAGGACTAAACCAGGACTAAATGAGGTCTAAACAAGGACTAAACCAGGGCTAAACAAGGACTAAACCAGGGCTAAACAAGGACTAAATAAAGACTAAACAAGGGCTAAACCAGGACTAAATGAGGTCAAAAGAAGGACTAAACCAAGACTAAACAAGGGACAAACTAGGACTAAACCAGGACTAAACAAGGTCTAAACTGGCCGTCAACATGGTGGACCTCATTGTTTCTAAAATCCTGTGTACGGCCCTGCATTCAGCCAGATAAGTGTGTATGCTGATAATGACAGTGGTCTCAGGTTTGGATGTATTCCCTGATTTTCAGTTTACCAGTCAACACCAGGACGGTCTGCTGCAAGGCTGACATCTACTGGCGGCTGGGGTGCAGTACAAGTCAGTGGCTCTAAGAAAGAAAGCCCTCACTGATAAACAGACATTTTAATTTCCTTGTTTTATTGGGTCATTGGTTGTTCTGTCTGGTCATGAATACGTTTCTGTATTCTGATAAATGGATAGTTGAATTGTCTATAGCTATTTTTGTTTGCTTTATTATTGCATTTAGATATAGGCCTACTGCTCTGGGAAAAATAAGAGACCACTGCTATTTATTCTGCAATTTTATATCAGTGTCTGTCAAATTCCTCAATGTTCACCATCGAGCAAAGCTGAGAGAGTGATATGAAGTTACCCAACAGCAAGACACAGGAAAGCTCAGCTGTGATTACAGAACAGGGCTATTCCACCAAATAATGATTCTGAATGTTCTTTTGACAAAACATTATCACCTTTTGGCTTAGAAGGGCATTGAAAACATTGCATAATTTTTCTTATTATGATTTGTATAGTTTTATTTGGACGTCAGGAGAAATATGGTCAGCAGGTCACATAAATTAAGGCGTCTAATAAGTGTTCAGTTTACCATAAAAGATAAAACCTGAGAAGCTAATCATTTTGCAGTGGTTGCAGTATGTTAATTTTTCCACCGTAATCCCATATTGATACAACATCTTTCTTGTTCCGCCTGGAAGTCTCCTGCAGTGTTTACTCAGAATGAGTTTTGTTTTCCCTCCCGAACCCCCGCTGACTCCCACGTCTCTCCCCAATGTGTTTATTTTTAGAGCCTATTGGAAACATGCAGTAATGAATGTGAATCCCATCTCCCTCCCTCTTAGCACCCGCAGTTAATGAAAATGTATGTGGATGAAGAATATAGGCAGAATATATTTGCTTGCATGTGCATACAATCTCAAATATATCAACTACAATACTGCAGTGTTTCTCAAACTGTAGTCTCTGAGAATAAACAAACAAACAAATAGTATATGTGTATGGAAATAGGTATTACTGAAATATTTGAGAAACACTGTACTAGTATAATATTGATGCTGTACAGAAACCTTTAGATGCAAAACCACTATGAACCACATTTGTTCATAAATTTGACAAAATTAAAGCTCTTCTCTCCTTTTACGGTGATGTTATAAGTGAGGCCATAAGTACCATAGAGGTCACTGAGGTCCAGACCTTGGTATTTTTCTATTAATAGACTAAATCAGATCTAAACCAGGACTAAACCAGGTCTAAACCAGGATTAAAAATACTCTAAACCAGGACTTAGGAAAAAGACAGGACTAAACCAGGACTACACCAGATCTAAACCAGGATTAACAATATTCTAAACCAGGACTTTCTTGGGAAAAAGACAGGACTAACCAGGACTAAACCAGATCTAAACAAGGACTAAAGCAGATCTAAACAAGGACCAAACCGGGACGAAACAAGAACCAAACCAGGTTGAAACAAGGATTATTAAACCAGGACTAAATGAGGTCTAAACAAGGATTAAACCAGATCTAAACCAGGATTAAAAATACTCTAAACCAGGACTTATTTAGGAAAAAGACAGGACTAAACCCAGACTAAACCAGGTCTAAACAAGAACCAAACCAGGTCTAAACAAGAACTAAACCAGGACTAAATATGGTCTAAACAAGGACTAAAGCAGTTCTAAACCAGGACCAAACTAGGACTAAACAAGGACTAAACCAAGACTAAACATGTAATATGTAAACACGCTCATATTTAGCCATAACTTTCTGAACACAGCATCTTAAAAGTATCTTATGAATTATAATGGACAAAACAAATGAATCAATTAATATACTCACAAAAAATATTTTACATTATAAACTTTATGTATATTTTTCCATCTTTAGTTGCAGTGCTGACTAAAATACTTAGTGCATACTCTTACAGGACCATTTATTGTAAAGGCAAACAGAACAGTAACAGATAAATATATGTACAGGCCTTTCACATACCCCCAGGTGAAGGATTATGTAAAACAGTAATACATCTCCTCCATGGCGCTTTGTAAAAGACCTAAAGCTATTCATAAAAAAGGACTGTTTCCAGGGAAATGGTAATGCAACACATCTTATTCCTGCCAAGCTCTGGATGCATGCTTGGGCCACTTCACATTACCCCAGCAGTAAATTTAATACTGCAGTTTCTGTTTTGAAAGGATGAGAGGACCAGTGTATAAGTAGGTCACTTCACAACGTGGTGGAAAAAATAGAAACCTGACTCAGTGTGAACAGCCTAATGCAGAATATACAGTAATACATAGGGCTGGAAATGCATACATCATCATACACAATAATATAAGAAAGAAAAATAGAAAAAAGCATTATGTTCAGAGCTTGCCATCCATTAGGTCTGTGGTTTCCCCCAGGACCTGCTTTAGTCCTGGTTTGGACCTGGCTTAATCCTGGTTTGGACTCAGCTTAGTCCGGGTTTAGACCTGGTTTAAAAGACCTGGGTTGTTCCTAGTTTTGTCCTGGTTTATTTCTGGTTTAGTTCTAGTTTTAGACCAGTTTTTTCCTGGTTGAGTTCTGGGTTTAGACCTGGTTTGTTCTTGGTTTAGTTCTTAGACCTGGTTTAGTTCTGGTTAAGACCTGGTTTAGTCCTTCTTTAGTGCTGCATTGCCTTGATTTAGGTCAATTTTAGTCTTTCAAAGCCAAATATATAAATGCAGAACAATAATCAGATAACTCCATGTTCTCCCTGCAAAGTGCTCACGTATCCCCGGGGGTCCCCGCACCCCTGGTTGGGAAACAGTGCATTAGGTCACTGTTTCCCAACCAGGGGTACAGGGACCCCTAGGGGTATGTGAGCACTTTGCAGGAAGTGCTTGGAATTATTTCATCATTTATTTGGAAGATTGTAAGAAAATATTTGTGATCTTTTCATATTGAAGACTTTGTGCAGTGGCTGGACTCTCCCATCATCAATACAAGATCTTAGCAAAAAATTAACGCAACACTGGATGGAAACAAACGTGATATTGCAGGAGCTTATTGAAACAATGCTACAGCGAATGCAGGCCATAATCAAAGCTAAAGGTCAAACAAAATACTAGAGTGTGACTTATGGAGGCAGTCACTCCAGCACATCCCAAAGATTCTCAGTGGGGTTAAGATCTGGACTCTGTGGGGCCAATTCATGTCTGAAAATTATGATGATCATACTTCCTGAACCACTCTTTCACAGTTTGAGCTCAATGAATCCTGGCATTGTCATCTTGGAATAAGTCCGTGCCATCAGGGAAGAAAAAAATCCATTGATGGAGTAAACCTGGTCATTCAGTACATGCAGGAAGTCAGCTGACCTCATTCTGTGCACATAACGTTGCTGAACCCAGACCTGAGCTACTGCAGGGAGGCTCTTACCTATTTACTTAGTTAAATCCAGGTGGTGACTTTTTTTTTTTTTTTTTTTTTTGGCCAGGTAAAGTATATGTATGGTATATGACAGCGGTCTCCAATCTTTTTTCACCTGAGAGCCACTTTTACAAATCAAAAATGGCAGAGAGCTACTCATACTTTCTAATATTTATTTAGTTACTGGAGCCTGTCCCAGTGACTCTGGGCCTAAGGTGAGGTGCACAATGGAGAGCTCACACTTTCAACACAAAGAAGAGTGTATTTTGTTTTTCTTCCTTAACATTTACCTGAACATGTACAAAATGTTGGTGTACTCAAGTCATGTTTTAAATTAAAAACAAGAAATATTTAGTTCACTGCATGTGCATTTTGTATGTTTTTGTGCAGCGACTGAAAAATGTGAAAGAAATGTGAAAATACTGTAGTGAAGCTAATATCAGCACTGCCATCAAGCAACTGTTTGACTGACAACGAGACAGCGAATACTACTTTTGTACACAAAGGGGCCAAGATAAATCCAATTTGTCTAATCAAGCTTATGTAGGAATCTTAAAGCCTTTAGGGAGCTACTTGGGAAGTGGCTGAGAGCTACAGGTTGGAGACCTCTAGTTTATGATAAGCTGAAAGAAATGTGCTTTTATTTGTTTTCATAATAAACACTAACCACTGGACATAAACTCAGCAAATACTGAGAAAATGTATTCCTAAAAAAAGTAGTTTGCTTGTATCAATTGGTGTTTAAGCAATGGTTTAACTATAAAGCTCTGTAAAGCTCTGTAATTTTTTCCCCTACAATAGCATAGTGATACTCATAAAATCTATAGAGGGAATTAATATAAAAGCCAAATCCACCCACATTTGGCAGGTTGTAGTGTTGTATTTTTATTATTGTTATTAGGGCTCGAGAAATTATTGCGTTAAGGCAGTGCGTTAATTTATTGATTTAATCACGTTAGTTTCAATTAACGCAGTGCACGCCGATAGATTTGTGTTCGACTTGTTCCCGACTTGCTCTGATGCCACGAGTGCGACAGTCACTGTGAGATCCAAACGAGACCAGCGCCTGAGCCAGGGCCGCAGTTCATCAGGAGCAACTGCGGAGGCTGCACGGCTCAGTGCATGATGGGAAATCGCACACCTGTCAGCGGTGAACTGGATCTGAGTTTAGTGCTGATCAGAGACGTAACATACGACAGTTCACTGCCCTCCTCTCCTCCTCCCCTGCCTTTTTTCTTTTTTTAATACAGACTAAAGTTACAGTTTTGACCTGGATAAACTTTGTGCCCTGCTGCTCAGTGTGAAGTAGAATATTAATTACTATTATTATTATTAAAAAGATTGTGCACAATATCTGCTGTTATAGAAGGCTGTTTAACATTTAAAATGTGTAAATTTAGACATAAAAGCTAAGAATCACTGCTGAATGTGCCTCATGTTGTGTGCTCCAAAAGAGCACCTCATTTACGCACAGACTGTGGTTAAGCACCTGACAGAAAAGTTCTTACAAATCAGTTTAATGCATTTATTTTCAAAATCATACCCAAAACACGCGAGAAGTGGATTTTGGGCGTGATGGTGCGTGGTCTTTGTAAATTTTGTGTAATTGTTGGTTGTACCTTATTTAGGCAAACTTTGTCTGAGTTACAGGTCTCAAAGAGACTATGATTTCATTTTATTTGCAAGTTTTGTTTGCATTGCACAAGTTTACACTAAAGTATGTGAAGGTTAATTCAAAATAAATGTTCTAAATTTACAATTTTGTGTTTGTATGTGAATTCATAATAATTGATTAATAATCGATTAATCGCGATTAATAACTGGTAGTGATTAATTGCGATTAATCACCATTAATTTTTTTCAGATTTGCGATTAATTAGTTAATTTTTTTAATCGATTCCCAGCCCTAATTATTATTATTATTTATTAATTAATTAAATGGACATCTTTGGAACAGTAAACTCTTATTTTCTTTTTTCTTTTCTTTTTTTTTTTTTTTTTTTTGAGGTTATTTTTACAGCATATGAGGTGTGGAGGTGTCGTCCACAGCCTGTGATTAAGCTCATCATTATTCTGTCCCATATTTGGGTCACACACAGCCCAAGTGTACTCTGCTCATCTGCATACTCTCAGAAAACCAGAATATCAAAACCCAGGTTTCATTTCCCAGCCCTGAGTGCTCGCAGAAACTCTTAACTCATGTGAAGGTCCCACTATTGTGTGTTTGATAATAATAAGAGCAGATTTAATGTTTTCATTCTAGGCTGGGAAATATTTTGTAGCTGTCTGAAGACTTATCAAAGAAATACACGCAGCACAATATGGGGCCAGTGCATCCTGATGAAGAATAACAATAACAAATGTAGTGTAAACTGTGAGATTATAAGCATTAGATTTAGGACATATACAGTAGTATTGGCAGCCTCTGTTCTTTCTTCAGCTATGGTTCCTGTGAATGAGTGGCTCTATAAATCTTAAAAACAACTAAAACTGTTTGTATGATCAAAGCAACCACTGGACATCAAACATTCAGGTGTATTTTTGGAAGGACGGGAACTAGAAATTGTCTCTGAATTCAAGTTTCTTGGTGTGACACTTGATTCCACACTATGTTTCAAGAGCCACATGAAAAGAATATCTAATACAGTGAACAATTTTAAACAAATACAATCTTTCATAACACTTGGTGAAGCTAGAATAGTTTTACATTCAATGATTCTGGCTCATATTGAATATTGTATCATATGTTGGTTGCTGGCAGGTGTAAATACAGGCAGAATCATAGAATCACCCCATAAAAAATCATTAAAGGTCTTTAATAGAAAATCAATGTCATTCCACATTTGTAACATTTTTAAAAAGTACAACTTATTGAGTTTCAAGATTTTTTTTTTTTTTTTTAATTTGCTTGATTGATGTAAAAGGTGTTACATGGACTTGCCTCACCTCCCACATCTGACTTTCTTAAAAAAAAAAGTCTCATAGCAGTCTCAGGACCATGGCCTCCTCTAGAGGGGACTATAACATCCCACACAGAAAAACAGCCTTTGAACAAAATTATCTTTCTGTAAAGGCCAGTAAGATCTGGAACAGTCCTCCACTCTCCATAAAGGAGTGTCCCATATTACAAACCTTCAAAACTTACCTCCAGCAGTGGTTGGAAGCAAACCAGTCCTGTAACCATTGTTTTTTAACTTCTGTAATGTACTGTCTGTGATGTGCTCTTATTGTGATCTATTGTCCTGTGCTGTCATGTTTTTGTGTTACCTCCCTAGGGACTGCGGATGCAAATTAGCATTGTTGCTATAATCTGGCATATTTACGTCTATTGCTGTCTGAACAGATGTTCATTAATGTGCACTGTCCCTATCAAATTAAATAACTAAATAAAATATAATGATTATAATGAATTATAGACACAATTAACAATGTATTTGGTGTAACAAGGTTTGACAAAAATGAGAAATCAAATATAAATCATCACAAAAAATGAAAAACAAACCATTAAGTTTGTGTTTTGTATCTCTGTGTCTTCTATAAGCCCATCTCTTCCAACCCTTACAAAAACTTGAAGAATAATTTAATGCACTTACACTAACAAAGTAGTACTGTATGGAGCTGTAGAAATAGGTTAATGCAGAGTGGGGAATTTCTGAATATTAAGTAATCTCCTTGAAGCACCTTGCATCTGCCTCCAGCTGCTAAAATTATTAACAGTGACAACAAAATTATAAACAGTAGCTTGTATCTTGAGTAACAGGATGAGGAAGTGAAGTTTAGTCAGGTGATTTTGCTGTTTGTATTGTCTTTTGATCACGGAGGTCATTTTTTATCAAGTGTTGCAATCACTGTGGCAGAGGACCAAGAGTCTCTCAGATTTTTTTCCTCACAGCTTTGCATAAAATTTGCCAATAAACCCTTCCCTGCAGGATTTCTTCATACTCCAAAGCCACAGAAACAGAAAAGAACATTTGATTTCATTGGATGAAAACTAATTTATAACCAGGGCTGTACACAGGACTTTAGAAAAGCAGTTAGCAATTGTTTAGACCTCATTTAGTTCTGGCTTAGTCCTTGTTTAGATCTGGTTTAATCCTGTCTTTTTCCTATGTAAGTCCTGGTTTAGAGTATATTTTTCTGGTTTAATCCTGGTTTCGTCCTAGTTCAGCCCTGGTTTAGTCCAGGGTTAGTCTTTTTCATAAATAAATCCTGGTTTAGAGTATTTTTTTTTCTGGTTTAATCCTGGTTTAATCCTTTTTTTTTTTTTTTTTTTTTAGACCCAGTTTAGACCTGGCATAGTCTGTTTTTAGTCTTGTTTTTTGTCTGGTTTAGTCCTGATTTAGTCCTGATTTATACCTGGGTGGTTTAGTCCTGATTTAGCCCTGATTTATACGTGGTTTAGTCCAGCAATAGAAAAATAAGGTCCGGACCTCTGTGACCTCTATGGTCCGTACGGCCATGTTCATACCAAGCACCATTATATAACTACATTATTACATATACATTTAAAAAGCAATTAGGAAAAAAACAACACTAAACAAAACAAATTTGTTAGTTTTTTGTCTGAAGTTCACCTTGAAACTGTTGCGACTCCTGTCCAGCAGAGGCCAGGCTTTCACCACTTTCTGGACAACGCGATCGTGAACGCTGACTTTTGTAAAAAAAAAAAAATAATAATAATAATAATAATAAAAATAAAAATAAAAAAAATCGTCAAATTGCATTATGCACCTTGATAATAACAAATTAACCTAATTTCAAACGCTTTTGCTTACTGCATGTAATTATATTTGAACTGATATTAAAGCCTTTATTTTGCGTTAGTAAATAATAAAACGTACTCATTCAAGCCACTGTACAAGCAGCTACATGTTTTTCTGCTCCAATAATTTATAAGATTTATTCTGAGCATGCGCAGTACGCTGCTGATGCCAATCTCTCGAGGAAGTGAACTTTTCCACCTGGAGAGAGACCTGAGCGCTGGTCCCGCTGCTGCAGGTGAGTGTTGTTACAGAGTTTACACACTCTTATCTTATCAAGCTGTACACATGTGTTTACCTCAGCTTAGATACTGTTTTATGGTTACATCCTGTCTGACTGAATGAAAGTTTACGTGTGTTGGAACTGAAGCTTAAGGGTCCAAATTCATAGAAAGTATGTGTGTACTGGGGAGTGGTGGAAGAAGTACTCAGTGTCTTTACTTAAGTAAAAGTACAGATAAAGGAGCAAATATTTTCTCAAGCAAAAGTAAAAGTATCCCCTTTTCTTACTTTCTACTTAAGTAAAAGTAGCTATAAAAGTACTTAGAAACTACTTTTAAATGTACTTGCGAGTAAAAAAGTAAAAGTATTTCACCCAGACTCAACAACTCATTGATGTGTTTAATGTGAGGGATTTTCCTGAAAAATTGTGTTGATTCCAGATGAAATGAACAAACTGGTGCAGTAGAAGAAACTGAATCTGTCGCTGAGGTCTTCTGTATTTATTATTCTGATGTTTCTAAAGGAGTACTACTTTACTGCATCTGTTATATTTAAGTACTGTGTGTCTACACTGAGGCCATGACAAAAACACATAATTTTAAACCAAAACTCAAAATACTTTGCACTTCAAACCAACTCATAAATGTAGTAGAGTAAAAACTACAGATACTTGCTCTAAAATGAAGTGAAGTGAAAGTAAAACTAAAAGTTGCCCTTTGTAAAATTGACTTAAATAAAGATATATGAAAATTGTACTTAAGTAAAGTAACTAAGTACTTTTATTTATTGCATTCGACCACTGGTACTGGCTAACATTATTCTTCCATTTAAATGTATAATCCCTAGTACTCATTTTCTGAAATGTCATTAATAATATTTGATGTAGCGTTCTTCAGGAGCTTGTTCTAACAGTGGATGCTTTGTTTGTTTTGAAACATCATTTAAATTAGAGCCCTGTTTAAAATCTAATGAGAATCTCTTGTTGCTCTCTCTGCTGCTTTGTGAAACAAGAAATGACCTCACTACCGGATTTGGAGCAGCTGGCAGAGATAGGTGAGTTTATAACATGCATCTATTATACAAGAAGACTGAGGATGACAAAATTGCTAGCTTCATATTTTTTATAAAAAGACACTTGACCCTGTTGTGGTGGTTTCACAAAAGTTTGCTTTACTCGTTTCTAAATTGAGCCTTTTGTCTGCTCCCATTACATCCCAGTTTCCTCCCTGTTATCAGAAACGGTGTGTTTACAGAAACTCCCCACAGTGCACTAGAATAAACATCCACAGGACAGACCAGTCTGCATCAGCATTTCCCTCCCACACCAGTTTTTATACATCAAAACCACAGTAGATAAGGCTGTAATTGCTGCTGGGGTTTGGTTTGGGTTTGGACCGTTTTATTTTTTTCAGGTCATGCATATCTCAGCCATGACTTTCACATTTACTCTTGCCCCAGACTCAACAATAAATATACACTAGATTTAATCGAGTCAGGAATTAGATTCTGTAGGAAATGCTGATGAACTGAGTATTTCAGCTAACCTCTACTGATTAGTGATTTTCAAATCTTCATCTACAGAGCTTCAACGGGAGGAGGATGAAGAGGATCCAGTGTGTACTACAGATGGTCCTCCCAGCAGCAGTTGCAGTCCTGACCTCTCTCACCCATACTACGACATTGCCCGACATGGGATCATTCAGGTCTCTGGTCAGTAGCATGTTAGCTGTCAGAATTTATTTTATTTATTTACCTTCATTTAACCAAATAAAAGACCCATTGAGATCAAGCTCTCTTTTGCAAGGGCGACCTGGCCAAGACGTCAGCAGCGCACGTCATTATAAATTATAACAAGTTTAACAATAATAAATACACAGCTAAAAAAAGTCAATAAAAATAAAACTATTAAAAAAGGTTACATATCACAGGCAGTCAGGCATTTAAAAGTGCAATAGATAAGAGCAGAGTAACAATGTAGAAACACAAGCATTGTTCATGGGACTCTCATTGTTTGTTTTTAAGATAGCACAAAAAGCACTGAGAGATATTAGATTTCAGTTTCTTTGTTTTTTTTTCATTTAGATTTTTATTAGGAACAGACACAGTAACAAATACACCTCCATTCAACAAAGGCGTGTACAGTTCTTCTTTTGCATGTATTTGCTCTTAAATTACTAATCACAGACAATCAGACATATAGCACAAAAAAAGGAAATGAAAAACAAGAAATAACAACAAAAAATGAAATAGGGTTACAGTAGTTGTAGTAATTTACACTCAGCAGAAATCAGACCTAAATGGTTCTACAAACATTCTCCATGGATGCTCAGGTCTCATAGCATATGTCAGTTTCTCCATTACATGTTATACATATATTTTTTAGCTGGTCTGGTCTCTTTCCAAGGTACAAAGTCTCAAAGTCATGTGGTAGAATAATCATAGTCACTTTTTATATACTATTTCTAAGTTGGAGCCAAAATTATGCAAGTTTGGGACAGCCCCAAAATGTATGATAATGGCTGGCATGCTTTGTCCTACACCGTCTCTAGCAAGAGGTATCCCTGCCCATAGATGCCCCCTGTGAGGGTACCTTGATAAATAGTACTGTATTCATCTAAACAAATTCTCTCCAAGAAAGAGAAGCTGTGCATTTCAGATTGCTTTCTAATATTTCTTCCCATTCTCCCCCATTGAAGAGTAAAACCTTTATGTTTTTCCCACTTTTCCTTAATGTATTTTGTGTCTGTACCCAGATTTGACAGTTCTAACTCAGTTTGTAGCGTATTCCAGGCAGAAGAGGCAGCATAAATAAAAGCTCTTTTCCCCAAATCAGTCCTAACACAGGGAACAAACAAATGATAAATGTCACGTGAACGAAGAGCATAATGACTCCTTATCCTTTGTAGGAGAGAGCTTATATAAGGCACAACAAAGCCAAGCAGAGCCTTATAAACCAGAATTATCCAATGAGTTTACCTTTGCATACTCGAATAAGGCCATTTCGCTCTGGCGTACAATTCACAGTGATGTGTGAGACGACTTCAGCCTGTTACAAATCTCATTTCACAATGATACACAGAATTTAGAGACTGGACTGAAAGCATTTTGTAGAGGCATTCATACAGCATTCCTCACGGACAATGGTTTATTTCATTGTATCTTCCATGCTCTCCTAAAATCATTGTGTTTCCTTTCTAGGAGATGACAATTATGGCAGGAAGTTGATCATTTTCAGTAGTTGTTGTCTGCCTCCGTCTCACCAGCTGAATCACCGCCGTCTGCTTGAGTACTTACTACAATTTTCTACATGATCATATAATCCCCTTGGAAATGGACAAGTACTAAAGATGTACTGTATTCTTTATTTTTGCCACCCACTGCAGATATCTGAAGTACACGCTGGATCAGTACGTGGAGATGGACTACATCCTGGTTTACTTCCACTACGGTCTGAGAAGCACCAACAAACCATCTCTGAAATGGTTACGAGAAACTTACAATGAGTTTGACAGAAAGTATGTTTTTTTTGTTTCGTCCATATATAGATTGTTTTATTAATTGCACCAGTTTATAGACACACAATTAAGCTTAAGTTAGCATTAGAGATATGACTGATTGGATTAGTTAAGACTTGCTTTGCTTTATTTCCTATTTATTTTTATTTTATCTTTATTAACTAGGAAAGTTCCCCTGCAAAAGAGATTAACAATCTTAACAAAGAGATTAACAATCTCCTTTGCCCCATAGGGAACTTACTGTACATGCAGTGGTGGACAAAGTACTCAAAGTAGAAGTAAAAGTACCCAACAAAAATTTTACTTTGCAAATTCTTCTTCTCCTTCTTCCCCGACTTTCGAACCCTGAACCTTCTGATTGCAAGTCACATGTGCTGCCCACTACACGACAGAGAACAAAATCATCCAAAATTAACTGAAGTAAAAGTATGTTCTACAAAATGTACAAAATGTACTCTGAAAGTACTTTTTCTTCAAAAAATGTACTTGAGTATAAGTATCTAGTTACTGCCCTAATCCTAACCCCCAAAACTGTGTATATGTTTTTGGTGGTAGGGGAAACCGGAGCACGCAAAAAAAAACAATCCATCCGATCTGCAATTCTTTTGACAGCCCATAATTCAAGTGATGTATTGACTCCTTAATTGAGTGCGTTTACATGCACTATCTCGGTTATGAACCTTATCCCGGTTATGACAGTATTCTGGACATTTTGTTTGCCTGTACTCAGAGACACCAGGATCACAACATGACAAAATATAGCATCTTGCATATTCAGGGGAGAACTGTGGCAAAGTTATTAACACATGGCTTATTTACCACATTTCTAGTGATAAAGAGAGAGAAAAATATCAAAATAAACATACAGTACATACAGGTATGACTTACTGTTGCTGTGGGAAAGTTGAGGCTATTGCGTCTCTGGAGTTCGCACATGCTCAGTACGTCAGCTGAGTTTAGAAATCAGGATTCTGCGTTTACATGCCACAGTATTCTGGTTACTGGAGTTTTCCAGCTCGAGTATCCTGGTTTCTCATAACCAGGATACTGACATATCCTGGATACTGAATTCAGGATACTATTATGTTTACATGCACAAAGACAAAACCAGGATACTTAAAAAACCCAATCATAACCGGGATACTCAAGTGCATGAAAAAACACTCACTCTTGTGGATGTTTTTCAGATACAAGAAGAACTTGAAGGCCCTATATGTGGTCCATCCTACAAACTTCATCAGAATAGTTTGGAATATCTTCAAACCTCTGATCAGGTATCAAAAACAAACCTGACACATCTGATGCAGCTTTTCCAAAAATGAGTCTCAAAATTTCATTCTTCGTTTGTTGTTGTTTTTTTTTTTGTTGTTTTTTTTCTAGTCACAAGTTTGGGAAGAAACTAACCTATGTGAACTACCTGGCTGAGCTGAGGAATGACCTGAACTATGAGCAGCTTATAATTCCTCCTGATGTGATCAAGTATGTATGTTAGAAAGAAAATGACAAATCACACCTGTTAATAACACTGTTGTGCATATTAACAGGCATGACGAAAAGTTACGGGCGGCTCAGAAAGATGGACCTCCCCTCTTCAGTGAAAAAGCCCCCACCTCGACCCCCACTGCCCACACAACAGTTTGGTGTCAGTCTTCAGTAGTGAGTGTCTGCTTCCTGGTGTTTACTGTAAGCACTGATCTTCTATTGCGTATAAAACCACAGTTTATTTTACAGTATCCGAGAGAAAAATTTGGGGACAGTAATCCCACCTGTGATGTCCCAGACCGTTGCATACCTTAAGGAGAAAGGTGACTGTCATTGATAAGCAACAGGAGAGATATCCTACTAAAACCTAAAACGTGTGTATCTGTGGTTGTGTCAGGGATGAGGACTGAGGGGATCTTCAGACGCTCGGCACACGTTCAGCTGATCAAGGACATCAAGAAACTCTATAACTTAGGTAATCTCAAAGAAAAAAGCATGCAACATTACATTTCAGTTCTGATAAATATATTAATGTCCTGTTCAGGTAAGCCCGTAAAGTTTGAGCAGTATGGTGACGTCCATGTTGCCGCTGTGATCCTGAAGACATTTCTCAGAGAGCTGCCTGAACCTTTGCTCACTTTCAGAGTCTACAGCAATGTACAGGACATCATGAGTGAGTTTTATTTCAGCAATTTTATTTTTTTAATTTGTTAAGTCCTCAATTTCTATTAATGTCACCTAAGTTAAGGTTGAACCTTTAATTTAGAAGTTTGGTCTTGTTTTATAGAAGAGAAGAGCAGCCTGCGAGTGACCAGGTGTAAACAGATTATTGAAAGTCTTCCTGAACATAATTTTACTGTGACAAAATACCTGCTGTGTTTTCTCCACATGGTGTGTTCACATTTGTTACCACTGTATTCACAAAATGATGTCAATTATATACTAAATATTGTAACTCCATCTCTCCCAGGTGTCCCAGGAGAGCATCACTAACAAGATGAGTCCCTCAAACCTGGCCTGTGTGTTTGGTGTGAACCTGGTTTGGCCTCGACACGGCTCTGTCTCACTGACTGCTCTGACACCTATCAGCATCTTTACTGAGATCCTCATTGAACACTTCCCCACTGTGTTTGGCTCACGCTCCTCATCTGCAGAGGTACTGCCCTGAACCTGAGTCAGAGGGTTTTGCTATTCTTGCAGAGACAGGAGATTAGGACATGAGGACACATTCCTGAGGCCTGTACTGCAAAGCTGGCTGAACTTATCCCTGATATCTCTCTTACTTGGATAGACAAAACCAAAGAGGAGCATCTCTGGATTAGCGATACTACGAAGCAGAGCTGTGAGCGCGTTCATGTGGAACAGTCTGCGCTAAACAACCAATCACTCTGATGTCACAGAGACAGTTCATCTGAATATCACTGAGAAACGACACTAAACCAAAGACTGAATATAATATTTTAAATTTTATTTTATTTTTTTAATAATAGAGAGATTATGAGTCATTCTGAACAGAATATAATTTTTTGGCCTACGTGTAATGCGTTTATCAAGTTATGACATTACATTGTCTCTAATGCTGGCTTTACATCCACGCTGCTGTAGCTGTGCAGCTTGTGCATTTCATCTTTGCCTCTCTCACTGCAGTTTTCTCCTCCTCCTGTGAACCAGCTTCGGTGTACCAAAAACCTCACCAACTCTCCAGCTTCGTGGTACAGGGCCCTGCTCACCAGTTGTAGAGCAGTTACTGGATCAGTTAGTGTAAGGTTTTATTAACATCTAAAAAAGGTTTCAGTGGCTTGTTATCGTTTGCACAACACTTTGTGTGTGATTTACAGTTAGGTTCATAAATATGTGGACACTGACACAAGTTTTGTTATTTTAGGTATCCAAAACACATTGTTACAGTTATTTAACTGATATGTGCTTAAAGTGTAATTTGAGGTTATTCACATACAAATCAGAGAAAGGGTTTAATATGTAGTCACCTCTTTTTCAAGCGATTAAAAGTAATTGGACAATTGCCTCACAAGCTTTTTCATAGGCTACACTGGCTGTTTCCTCTTTTACTCCCATTAACCCATCATCATTTAAGCAGGTTAAAGGTCTGGACTTTATTCCAGGTGTGACATTTGCATTTGAAAGCTGTTGCTATGAACCCAAGATGCAGCCTCTCAACGGAAGTGACTCAAACCATCCTTAGGCTGGATAAAATGGTGAAGAAAAAACCCTTTACAACATCCACCCAAGTGAACAACACTGTCCAGGAAATAGGTCTATAAGTATCTAAGTCCACTGTAAAGCAAAGACTTCATGAGCGCAAATACAGAAAGGTCAGATGAGACTTTAGAAAAAACCCCTAAAGAACCCAGCCCAGATCTGGTACAGTATTCTCAATACAGATGAGACTCAGACCAACCTGTACCAGAATGATGGACAGAGAAAAGTCTGGAAAAGGCTTGGAACAACTCATGATCCAAAGCACAGCACATCTTCTGTAAAACATGGTTGAGCAGTGTGATGCATGAGCTGCAGAACGTCCAGTGGCACTGGGTCACTGGTGTTTATTGGTGACGTGACAGAAGACAGAATCAGCCGGATGAATTCTGAAGTGTATAGGGATATACTTGTGGCTCACATTCAGCCAAATGCCGCAGAGTTGATTGGACAGCAACCCAGGAGTTTTTTTTAAGGCAAACAAGTGGAATATTCTGTAATGCAGTCACCAGATCTCAACCCAACCGTGCTGCATTTCACAAAGCTTATGGCAAAAAGAGCCACAAAAAAAACAAGCAACAACTGAAGACAGCTGCAGTAAAGGCCTGGCAAAGCATCACAAAGGAGGAAACCCAATGTTCGGTGATGTCCATGTCCTGCAAATGATCCTCAACAAAGTATTAAAAATGGATATATTATTCTTAGTAATGTGAATTTGCGCAACTACTTTTGAGCCTTTGAAAAAAAGGTGGCTACACATTAAAGAGCTGTAATTCCCAAATCCTTGCTCTGATTTGGATGTGAATTACAGCTGAGTCTGTACTTTAAGCCCATATTAATTATATCCCTGTATTTTGAATATGATCTGGTAAAAAGCCAAAATAACAAAACTCATGTCAGTGGTCAAATATTTACAATAATGCCTTGCCATGCATTCAAGAAAATTCATAAAAACAAAGCAAATAAAAAACAGACAGTTGGATCAAACCACTTGATCTTTAAATTTTGTTTATTAATGATTTGTTTTTTTAAGAACTTGGTACAAAAAGTGATACTACTCTTTACCATTTACCAACTTCCACTGATCAATTTTCAATGCATCATAAAAAAGAAAAAACTACATTGGCATATGTAAGACAAACACTTTCCTATACACACTATCCACTGGACGGTTCCCTCAATGACAAATAAACGTCTACTTCAACAGCCAAAAGACACTTAAAATTTCCATCCAAACCTCTTTGTGTTGTCTTCTTATGGCAAAGTAATACATCAGACATTGCAAGCTTGAAGTCAGAATGCAGAATTACCAAACCATAAAAAATCCCAAATGTTCTTGCTTTATTTTTTTGCTTCTTATTAAAAGAATATAAAATGTTCTATGTTCTACTTTTTTTTCTTATTTGTTCAAATGTTGTGTTGTGTATTAAAATATATCTGTTTAAGCACTGCACAGTTTCTCCCGGAGAAGATTGATAGAAACAAATGAGGTTTTGGGATATGATGGGCGGACACTGGTCTGAGCCATCTTGTTCTCACACCTGGATTCTTAGATGGGTCATTTGATATGCATCACATGTTACATTCTGACAAAAAACAGCTAATTTCACCAAAAAACAATGAGAATGATACAGTTTAGTTAAAGGCAAGTCGGGTGCAGTGTTAATGCATATGTCTATCCGGCAGATATAGAGCCCTACTGTTTTTACATAAATAAAACAGTGTGTGCTTAGGTACAGCTGTGTCAGAGAGCTAGTTTGAGGATACACAATTAAGAATAATATGTAGATTTTGAAAAATATGGCCAAATAAAGTTTTAATTTCCTGTAACACAATTAAAGCAGATAAGGCATGTTTTAATACTATTCTGTTCTTTTTCATTATTGTGTCAGTGTGAGCAGCCAATTTTACAAGATTTGATCACATGCTCTTATAATTAACATGTTTTTGTTACTTCTATCTAGAAATAGTACACAATGTCAAACTTTTGTTTGGGAGACTTTTTGATATATTAAAACATTAAATACAAAATGTTAAGTTTAACTTTGATCTGTGTTGGCAGCTGCTAACTGAAAAGAAAAAAGTACGTAGTGTGAATTTTTTTTATATAAAATGACAAAGGGTTGATATTATATTGCTTTTTGCCTATGCCACTCTATTTTTTTCTTTCTGACTCGTTTTTCAGTATTAAAGCCACGGATGCAGGGTCATAGTAGCGAGCTGCACATTGGACAAAATAAAGATATTCTAGTTTTGTAATTATTTCAAATAATGTGAACCAAAATAAATTACATCTTACAATTTACATTTCCCTCACATAAAGGCATTTTCTCTGAAATTGATAGAAATGTTCAATATGTTTGTGCATTATCAAACTGCAAATATCTGCAGTTTGTTTGATACATCTGGTCAAGAGTGTTACTATAAAAAGTGAAATATAAATTGCTAAACAAAACATTGCTGGACTAAGGAAGACTAGCAAGACACTTGGATGAGTACGAGACAAGGACTGCCTCCTGATTTGAAAGTTAACAAACCAGGAACAAACCGTCTTTGTCACATGCATCCATCAAAAGCCAAAGGTGTTTTTGCAGTTTGACGAGCTGTCACATTTCTAGCCAATTCATGTTTATAAAAAATCAGACAAAGACAAACCCCTGCATTAGAAGGATTTGTACTTGAGGCAGTGTTCATCTGTCTGTAACAACCTTGTCATTGGTAATGCTCATAAAACATTAATGAAAAATGTGAAAAAAGCAGGGAAGGAAAAAAGCACAATAGATGTTAGAATATGATTTCAGTAAAAAAAAAAAAAAAAGAAAAAAGTTTTTGGCATATTTTATACTGGTTTAAGGGAAAGGGACTGAATAGATGCATCACACATCAATCCTTCGATGTGTAAGAGTATAGTAGTCAGTGTAAAAAATGTTCTGCTGATCCCTGCTGGTATCTGCTCATTTCTCTGCACAAACAAATGTAGGATTTTGGCATTTGGAGAAAAAATATATTACATTAAAAACAAGTGAAGGCTATCTATAAATGTACAAGGCTTGTTTTATGGTAAAAATTAAGAATGTAGGCTTTAAATATTGAAACATTGATGATGATTAAGAGTACCTTAATCAACATAACGAACCAAATACCTCAGTTACTATCATTGTCTCTAAATCATGCTGCAACTGCATCAGAATAAAAAGTTCCCTAATTCTTTCTTTGTTGGTTGATCCTTTTGTGTTTCCAACTGAAAACAGACCCAACAGGGACCCAGTTGTTTTTGATGCATCCCTCGTGAAAATAACTGAAATAAAAACCTGATTTTGATGTAATAATAACATATGTACAGTGATCGCCTTGAATACTCCAAACTTACATTTATTAACAGGCAAGCGTAAAAATGCTAAAATCTTCACTAGAAATGCTAATTTATGTAGTCTTCTCTTAAATACTTTTCTTTGACTTTAACTATATTTAACACTGAAAAAGTTATCCTCTGTTTTGTTTGAAGGCTCGTGTGCATTTATAAACATAATGAAATCCTGAATTTGAATGGCAAAAATATTGTTCGTAGGAGAATGAGAACAAACATCTACTTGAATATAGCACTGTACAGTCCATCATTGCTCCTTTTTTTCTGGCACTACAACTAACTCTACTGTTCTCTCTCACTATATTGAACAGTAATTAGACCTGTTATTTTAAAAAAACGGGACATGTCTTTTAGGCCACGCAGAAAGCCTCCTAAATTCTCTGCTGCAGCATTCAAATCTAACTTCTTGTATTAATTACATTAAGGCCAAGAACATTAATAAATAAAAAATAACTTAAAAAAGAAATCTCGTAAGCACTGTAGGTGACGGCTTTAAAAAATACTTGAACTCGAGACTATTCTCAGTTTTTGTCGCTTTTTTCAACTGTTCGAGAAAATAGATGTTGAGATATTATTAAAACAAAAGATTCTTGATGTCGGCTAGTAGTTGTTCTGGCTGTGGCTCTTCTGCATGGGCGAGGCCAAAGGGCTGGCCATGGTGGTGCTGGTGGGTTTCATCCATGCCTGGGACAGCAGGGAGGCGCCGATGGTGGTGGTGGTTGTCATGGTGACCTGGATAACCTGGTCACGTTGGATGAGTCTGATGAGAGACTTGATGCGGTCAAGGGATGCCTGGGTGCCCTTCTGCTGCTCCAGCAGCCTCTCTCTTATGTCCATGCATTTCTGCAGATACATGGCATGGCTTTTTAGTTATTCAAGAAAGGGAATTCTTTGATTTAACCTAATCAAAAGCACTTTTAACAAAATATTTTAAATAATATCTATGAGACATGAGTATTACTTTAAGCGTCTTGCTGAGCTTTTTGTCTTCTTCTTCCAGATGAGCACATTCTTTCTTCAACTCATTGTTTCTCCTCAGCAGCCGCCTCTTCTCATCCTGTCTCACTGTAAAAGCACACAGACTCGCCTTCAGTAAACAATGATGCTGACTGTGAATTTACATTATACTAGGAAGAATAACTCTCACCAGTCTTGTGTGTGACGTAGGACTGAACAAAGTTTTGTGGCCATGACAAGTTTTCTTTGTTCAGTACCTGCAGAAAAGACACAGATGAACCTTATATTAACTCAGTGATAATTGTTTTACCCTTTCTGCATTTTTATTTTTTTTATCAAGACCCTTTAGTCCATGTCAGGTTTATTATGAAGAGTATTTAGTATAGCAAGTTGTGTAGCTTGCAGCTCCAAATAATAGGAGACGCATTAAAAACTGATGATAAATAGTAAAAAAGTTAAATATTTAAGAGTAAAAAATAAAACATTCCCAACAGTGATTCATAATGTTAATGTTAAGCATAAACTGAAAACGTGTTAGTACCTTCTTTTGGCACTTAGGGCAATACCAGGGTCCTCTGGGTGGGGTTTTGAGGGTTGGGTGGAGGCAGGTGGGGTGAAAGGCTCGAGGGCAGTTATGGCAAGGTTGCAGTTCACCATCTTCCTTACAGATGGCACAGTGTTCATCATGCTCGAAGTCATCCTGCAGCAAAAAATCAAAACACGGATTAGACTAGCACTACACTAGACTAGTCCTACTCCCAACAAATACCATGAAAGGTTAATGCATTGGAAAGTTTTACAAAGTAGGAATAATAGATGTCTGTATTGTTTGCATTTTGTTATGTTTAGGGAACAATCCTGAACTAAGAAAGTTGGATTTGTTAGCAGTCCTGTTGACTCAGCCATGTCACGTACCTTCCAGCAGAAATCCCCCGAGTCTAGCATGTGGATGCAAGCAGAGCACAGGTTAGTCACAAACAGCCAGATTAAAAGTAAAGCCATGCAAAAGGTTGGTTTATAAAACATGCAGATTCAAAGCACTATATCAAAGTTTGCATTTTAGTGACTGGTTATTAAGGGTTGACATGAATAATAATAAAAAAAAAAAAAAACAGACATGAAAGGGACAAGAGATTTCAAGTCAGTGAAATTGATGCCACATTAGTCGTTAGACAAAAGGCACACATGAGAAATGTCTGTGTGTTTTACCTCCAGCTGTCAGGTAGAGTGAGCTGTTCAGGTAATGAGATGCCAGACGTTTTCTCTGCATCAATACAAAGTTTAAAATCAGATTGCAGCTCAAGGTTTGGTTGGCAATAGTGTGTTAAGGAAACAGTTTTCTGACCTCAGGTTCAAACAAGCCACTGTATGCTGGGTTGGCTGTGCTTCGTCTCTTTCTCTCCTGCCTCTTCAACTGGATTTCTGCAAAATGTGTGGAAGAAGATGATTAAATGAGTAAAATAATGCCTCTCCATTGTAGAAAGTGCATTTTTATCATTTTTATATTGCATAAAACATTTTCTTTGTAAAAAATGTGAAAATACCCATTAATATGAATGCTTTACACGCAGTGAGCTTACCTTCCAGGTGATCTGTGGTAACAAGGCCAAGGGCCACCATAAAGGCAATTTTCTGTAAAACAAGAGATCTATTTAGGTTTTGCCAGTCACTACATTGCAGACATTTAAAAACAAACATTTGTTTCTATCATTGTCACTATAATAATGTACAGAAGTTTTCTTACTTGAGGATCCTCATCTTTCTTTAAAGAGGAGGACTTAGGGGCAGGCAGAGCGTCCTGTGACGGGAGGTCAGCCTGGGCCCCTGGAGACCCCTCACTGCTGCTGGGCACCTGCGGCTGAATTATTATCACCTGAAAACAGAGAAAACTATTAATATTTAGGATTTAATTCAAACACTCTATAATGCAGTTAACAAATTCTCCAGATGCAGTATTATTGTCACATATGACAAGCAGTCCAGTTTATATGATGTAGTTGTATGTATTGAGTTTTTCTTACAGGTTATAACGTTAAAATGCTTCCTCTAGTTAATTTTTATCTATTAACAATGGACACCAGCCTTGTTTTCTGCGCTGAAGATCAGTGGTTGCACCTTGACAGCATCGCTGACTACTGATACTCCATTGCTAGCAGCAGGCGATGCAGCAATAATGGCATATGCCACGCCGGGACCTGCAGGAGTGGGCTGAACAGGGTTGCTAGACTCCAGCGCCCCAGTCAGGTTATGGACTGAGGGCTGAGGCGGCGAGGCACCCCCCTGCCTCTCTGGGTGGTCTTGGCTCAGTGTGCTGTTGGCGGTGGGAAGTGTGGGGCCCTGGCTTTTAGGACTGACCACTGCTGTGGCCTTGTGCAGGCTGAGAGGCTGCAGCTCCTGGCAGGGACTACTGAGAGGAAGGCTGTCAGGGATCTGGGTCTTTGGCCTGACCTGTGGGAGCAACACAAGGGAGCTAATTACATATTGTCATATTTAGTGTACAAGCACTATACATTTACAGTATGCATTCTCACTATTGGTTCAATTTTGCATGTGCTGCCACCTAGTGGATGTCTGTTTACACAGCCACAAAAACTGGACTGATTTGGATTGTAGCACCAAGTATTATTTCAAGTTAAGTGTGAAAATTAGGACAAATTATATACAAATATTTACATAATTTAAAATATGTGTACAATGTAAAAAAAAAAAAAAAAGGATGCTGGGATGGTTTACCTGAGGTAACACTGTGGCGGCTTGTCCTGCCAGCCGGTGCAAAGAGCTGACTTGAGGCACCTTGATAGGCACAGCAGTTAAGGTCCCCAACATCTGCACACAAACGGCAAAACCACACATGTTTACAAGGCTACATGCAACTTTATTACAACTGTTTAAATTATGTGTAGTCATTGTTAGAATACTTCATGTATAAAATGTGTATTTTTATAGAAACATGTTACAACTTTTGCCTTAAAATATAAAACAGTATATGTTGCAATCTAACTTAGATTAAACTAAAAATAAAACAATAATAGTAACTATAATGGTAGTAATTGTATTAATAATAGTTGAATATTTACATATGTTTCCATGTACAGTATGTAAGCACCACTCATCATTAAAACGTGATTAAATACAGTGTTTAAACGTTTTTGTTTGTTTTTTTTTTCAAATGTTTGCAGTTGCCAGGATATAGCAAAAAGGAAACTGCAGCTAAAAAAATATGCCAAGTAAAAATGTCTTTAACCATTGATTTCCCATTTAATCATCTTGCAGCAACTGTCTGTAAAATATAACCACCAGTGCTCAAATGTATGAATTTAAACTTGGTGTGCTCTCATTAAGCGTTCAGCTCAATCAAAAGATTGCTCTGCTGCAAACTGCTGCAGTTTCCATTCTTGATATTCACAAAACTCTCTCTCGCTCTCTCATTGTTGCACAGTATCAAAGTGAAGGAAGAGCAACAGAGCTTTGTCTGGCTCAGGACTAACAAGGGCCACAGCGTCTGTTTGAATGACTGTGGAGCTGTTTGTTGTTTAAGGGGCAGTCTCCTGTAGCAGCTGCGAGAGAGCAAACTATGCCATTCAGGGATAACAAATTCACACATTTTATTTTAACAAATGAATACTTGCCGTAACAATCTCCCCAGCAAAAATGGACCTCTACTAAATGATAATGATAAATGTGGATGTTACCCACAAAACCGCAATTTCTGTAAGCAAATTTCATACATAATTTATTATCGGTATTGTGCTTGTGTCACTGTTAAAAAGTTTTAGTCACATTCTTCAAGTGCTCTTATGGAAAAAGTATTACTTTGCTTGTTTAGAGTTCACTGTGATAAATCGGTGAATCAAATGTGACCCAAAAAATGAAATATGATTCTTGTTCACATCTTTGGTACTTCCTGTTTCCTGCTTGATTCTAAGAGGGATAAGTTTTTACTTTCTCCACAACCTCCCCCCTTTCTTCTTGAACGAAAATCTCTTTCTTGCTTTGTATTGTGCTGCAGAACAGGCTTGCACAGCCAGGAGGGGGAGGAGGCAGCCAAGGCGTGTTCCTATGGCAACTGCAGAGATGAAAATTCTTGCAGTGCAAGGCTTTCATTTTGGTAATTGTTGCCTCTTTTCTCCAAAGCTAAGCACCTTCGTGAAGGGGGGCTACTCCCCTTTCACTGAGCACAACCTTGGAAAAGCCATTTCCTGTTTTTGAAATGATTTTCTTTTCTAAAAGCAGAGTGAATAGTGGCTAAGACAGATCACAGTCTGCAGTAAACACTGGCAGCCTCCTCCATCCTCTGGCCTGAAGTCTGTAAAGCAGAACCGATAAATCATAGTGGCTCAGGGTGTCACTGTGTCATCGAAAGGGGACTCCAACAGTGAAAGCCAACCTGAGCCACATATGACAGGAAAACATTTTTCATTTGCTGCTACCAGTGGTAATGATGACCTACAACTCTAATAAGTTTGATAGATACAAGAGTTTTCAAATGTAGTCGTTTTCTTGTGTAATGCCAATTTACTACGATAGTATCTCTATTTATTAACTATACTTCTATCAACATTTGCATGTTTTAGTAGGCAGACACAGACAAATGTAACCAAATGCAGTACCAGCAATAAGCCTCAGTTGTTCATGTTTAAATGTATGTTTAAAAGTTACTATTACTAATAATTATTATTACCAGCCAGCATGTTAGGAAAGTGAGGCATTTAAACTGAACAAACTATAGCAAACCTCTCAACCCAGAACTGTCTGAACATG
Organism: Bostrychus sinensis; assembly: GCA_020698575.1. Classification (NCBI taxonomy): domain Eukaryota; kingdom Metazoa; phylum Chordata; class Actinopteri; order Gobiiformes; family Eleotridae; genus Bostrychus; species Bostrychus sinensis. The sequence goes on from CM036239.1 coordinate 12,219,731, forward strand.
TAGCTCTGTTTGCAGTCATTAGGGGGCACTGTATCAGGCCTACTCTGCTCCACATAAACACTGACTTTTATATTTCTGCTATTGTTAAACTGTCTCTGAGTCTCATCTTGATATGGGATATGAAGGGAAACTTTCTATTTATATTTTCAGAAAGGAGCAGTAGACCCTATTCAAATAATGATCTTGTTGCACTGACTTACAGAGTAGAGTATATTGTTAATTTATCTATTATGTTAAATCATCTACACATTTCAAAAACATGTCTATCCATCTTGTTATACATCAACAAACAACGATCTAATCTAATCCTAAATAGGACAAAGGCAGTGAACACATTTACCATGCCAGGAGGAGTTGAGAATCCACTTGTTTCAAATTATAGACTTTTAAAAACCTTCCATAAAAACAAAAATAAATAAGAGAATATTTACCATGAATCATTCATATGATCAATTCACACACGTATGTCTTCATTTTATCAGTACAACATGGTGTCCATGGCAACAACAGACCGTGGCCGAGCCCCTGGATTACCTACTGAGATCATCAATCCTCCTTTCCACCCTCTAGACCTTGGGGAGCACTAAAATCTCAATCTTAGAAGTGACAGCTATATTTTGCTATAACCTCCCAACAACTGGATATGCATTTCTATTATTACATTTATAATAAAACATATGCGTACTACTATACTATATTAAAAGACCCAGTACAGTCGTTCAAAGATGTATAAAGGCCACATGGTCACCTGTAGTTTAAGCCTGTCTCTCTCAGACCCCAGCAGTGACTGGGAAAAGAGCTACTTAAAGGTCCTGGCCTTGGTCAGGACCTTAGTTGCTCTTTGACAATGACGAAAAAAAGTGAATAAAAAGTCACAAAACACATGCAGCTTCTGCCTTGTTTATTTCCAAACCCCTTAATTGAATTGCATCAGGTATCCATTTTTTCCCCTCATCGAACATACCGATGGTTGAGAAATTAACTTCAGATTAGTTACAATACACTTCCCTTTCTGAGATTACTCTGAATGAATGAAAAAGTGTCCTTGGATTATTCCACACTCTGAAACCCTTCGCAGTTCACTGAAACAATGTGGCTCTCATGCTGTAATCCCATTACATCTCATTATTGATTTTCAAATTAGTGGCCAGGGGGTGAGGGACACCCCCCCCCCCCAGCACTTCTTTGGGCAAATCAGAGAACAATTGTGAGCCATAGTGGTTAAGGCAAGTTTTGAGTTGTTTGTTTTTGTTGTGAGTTTCTAATAACAAAATTATACTACAACTTTTGTTTTCTCTCAAACCTGTTTTTGGGCATGTCAGCATGACATTTTAACTAATTGACAGTGTGATCATACTGTAAACCAAAGCCTCTGGCCCAAAGCCTGGCCCAGCTCTCTCTATGGGGCTGTGCAATTACTGCAGGAGTGTGGAGGCTGCCAGTACAGAGCGTGAAGCTGTTCCAGCCTGTGGCTGATAGAGGCAATGTCCTGAATACAGAGTGTGGAGCTACTGCGCTGTGGCCTGAATCCTAACAGGCCTCACCAAGAGGCAAAGAGCTCAAAATGCTTAAAATGCTTTAAATGCTTAAACAATAGGGAAAATCTGACACTTAAAGCATAAATAGAGGGTAAAAAGAGCAGCCATACTTAATCTACATTACAGTGTCAGTCACTGAACAGTCATGGTGCACTACCAAATCTTATGTAGGATGTAATTTCTGTGTTTAAAGAATAATATATTAGAAAACAAACAAGCAATCGTGAGCTTGTGAGCATTTAAAGGCTGTTACATTGAGACGCTAGGGCAAAATGATTAAAAAAAAAAAGTCATGGTGCTGTGAGAGCTTATTCTTTGAATCATGCTGGTGTCAAAGAAACACTTCTGAACTTTTGTCTTGCTTAAGGACAAGAAGCAGCTACCAAGATGAGATCTATGCATGTTCTTTCTTCCTGATAGTTAAGTAGAAATTGGAGTTGTATTTATTCTTAGCATCTCAGCTCCATACAAGCACCATTTCATAACCTTTCAGTCTCCATAGAAACAACCTAAAGCCCTGCCATAGAAATACTGCCATAGTATGTATGCATGGACCAGAACAAACCGTAAAGTGCTTATCCTTTTATACCTGGCTGTTTCCTAGGTTTTGTTAACGGTCGAACCTGAGTGACTCGGACTGTTACCTGAGATGGAGGCAGCTCAGTGGCTCTCCTGCTCAGTGAGTGGACACTTGCAGCCACCACTCGGGTACTGGTTTGGAGGTTGATAGGGGATGTTTGTAGTGGTTCCGAGCTTGGCACCTTTTGTCCATTTATGTGTGCTGTAACCATAGAGACGGGGGCTTTGGCTGGGACCACAGAGATGGCGATGCCCTGGCCGGGGGTCTTGATCAGGGACAATGGCTTGGTCGTCCCAACAGGACAAGTTCTGACAGCCAGCTTCTGTAAGGAGACAGACAGAAACAAAAAACACAGTCAGAAAGACACCACAGAGCAGCCATAACTCCTGCTCCAGTTAATACATAACATAGACCCTACCAAACATTTATAACGGTTCAAGCTGATTTTGATATGTAATAGGCAGCTCTAATACCTTCTGATGATCAACATCAGATAAAGACTAAGCTAAGGGATAAACTTGGCATGTAAGAATGAAAGACATATAAATTATATGTTTTATCACCTAAAACACTGAAGTACGCTAAATTGGGAAAAGAGTTCAGTGTCTGTATAGGCCCAGGCAGGAGGCAAGGTCATTACCATGGCAGATTTATGATGCCATCTGTGAGCAGGAGTAAAGACACTCAGAAGGAGCAGCTAGATAACAATACACATAACAACATACTGCTAATAACAGATAACTAGTGAGATGGGGAACACAAGCAAAGCAAGAACCCGCAGAGTGACTTTTGCTTGAAACCCCTTGTTGTTTCATGTACCCTAAATAACGCGGATCACTACAAGCTGTTCTGAATGCAGCTCCCACTATAACCTGCTATGATACCTTTTCAATATTGGGTGATAACGCTGCAAAAAAAAAAAATCAATGTTAGCATTAGTTAAAATTACTTGAATACAGATTATTAATCTTGATTTGATTTTTTTTTTTTTTACTAGATGGGATTTATTTACTTATGAGGCTAGATTATTTGACTTGTTTCAAGTTATTTCTATCTTGTTTCAGCAGATAATTTTGATTTTGCTTTTAAATCAAGATTAGTAATCTGAATTCAAATCATTTTAACAAAAGCCAATATTGTTTTTTTTTTGCAGTGTATAAACAAGAATATAAAGTCTGCTATAATGCTTCAGAAATACTTCAATTGTGTATAACTGAGAGAGTTATCTTTCATTTACTATAATCAGCTATTTTGCACTCTGCACTATTTTTTTTAGGTTTAGGTTTTTCTATGCAAGAGTATATATGTCTGTAAAACATTAAATCTGTGTCAATAATCTAAAAGCACAGAAAATCCACTGGTAATATTATGCAGTGTACCTGGACCGCACAGTTAGTTTTAAAACACACAAGAGCTTTAGGCAGTCTTTATAATGTGAACAGAACTGGCACCAGAACACTTTAGTTCAGGAGCTCAGAGCTCAGTCCTTGTCGTGCCAGACACACTGCTACCGCTGTTACACTGAGCAGACTGGCCTCACACCAACAACACATTCCCCTCCCCCACCTGTCCACTGCCTCCTCCTCTTAAGCCTGGAAAAGAAAAATACATCTTCCAAAGCAGAGATAAGTACATCTCACTTTCCCCTTCGCTTCACCCTGCAGTACTGAATACAAGAGCCACTCTAAATATTTTATACTGGATCCCACTGCCCCCCTATCTCTCATCTCCACATATGGTCTCTACACTGGGTTTGTGGGCGTGGGGATGGATGACAGACGAGAGGGATTTCTTATGCTCTGGCAGCAGCAGGCACTGTGTGATTTTTGTCCAAGAGACGCAGCTCGCAGTATGAAAGCTTTTGCAGACCTGACCGTCCTTGCTGGATGCTGTAATTAGACTGTGAATGCATCTTGGTGAAGAGACTTTGATAAACAACATCAAATGCCAAGAAAAATACTGCTTAAATATTTGACTGGCTGAAAATCTACAGCCTACTGAATAACTTAAAGTTTAACATCAGCAAAGTGAGAGACTTTTCTTCATTTTGGAAAAGCATTGCAGTGGAAGGCGCACACAATGGTTGTAAGTGGGGCATAGGGAGAGTAAACAATACACAAATATCACATTAACAATCAGTTACAAAATGTATTATAATGGCATTTCAAATATCAAATTATTTATTCTGTGAGAAGTGCAAACTATAACCAACTAAATTATTTTTAAGCAAACAGTATTAATAAGACCTGGATCTATTTATGTGTTCTGGTTTTTTTCATTCAAATCAACAGAGAGAGTGGAGGGCCCCATTGTTTCATGTAATCAATGTAATCCACAGGCGGCCGAGTAGTGATGCCCAGGGGCCAATGGAGCCCATTCAGTAGTTGTTCAGACTGGACCACCTCTGATTGACTCAAAGGTCACCCACCACCCCCACTACCCCGCTACCAAACCCAGCAGAGGAGCACAGAGTGGCCCCTCCTGCAGAGAGCTAAAAGAAAAGTGAATGAGTGAGATGTCAGCAGGTATCACACAGCCATGTTGTATGTGTTGGAGATGGATTAGAGAGGCTATTCTTCTCATGCATTAAAGATGCAGCCACATAAATAAAGCAGACGTCTTGTTAATTACATCTGACAAAATGTGGTTGCAAAAAATTACTGGTTGATCTGTATTGGTATTAGTAATCCAAAAATGTTTTCTTTATAGACTGCATTTGTATTAAATATGAATAAAAAAAAATAATCCTAACTGTAACTCAGATTTATCCAAACTGCCAAGGCCAGGGCAGCAGGTGTATGGGGTGGGATTTGTCTAAGACTTTTCTAAACAAACTGTTTTGCACTTCTATCACGTAAAAAGCTTCCAACTGAGGTGGCCCCATCACCGTGGGTCCACATGGCTACAGATGAGTACTTTCCCTGACACTTCTGAGTGTTAAGTTACACACTGGGCACACTGTACAAGGCTTTGAGACGAGCTGATAGCACAAATTACCCCTACACTTCATCTGGTACAGATTTCAGATGTCAAAGAGCTCTGCTAATGCACACACAGTGCTAAAGCTAACACCAAAGAGATAAAATAAGTGTCTCTAATTGTTTGACACATTCGTCCTGTCAATATCAAAGGTCTTTCTTGTTCCTTGAAATAAACAGCCCTAAACTATGCTTTTATCTGCCAGAGAGCACAGTATTACATGTTGAACAGATAATGGCGGCGTTTACAAATTGATCAGCAAGCAAACTCAATAACTGTAAATGACTTGAACACTGTTGGATTGCCTAGAACGAAGTGCACTTTGCATAAGGTCTCCATTCCTGGGTGACAGTTAAACTTGATGGGAACAAAAATGGCAATGATGTTAAAAGAGTTGCTGTTTTAACTATCTATTTTGTGAGTGTTAGAGGCTGGCTGCAGTTACTTTTATCACCATCCATATACTGTACATCCTTCAACCACCTTTCTACTCTATACCATAATAGTGGCTCTCCTCAGTGTAGCCTTCATCAGGGTTACATCAACCTGCTTTGTCTGTAAAACATAAAATTAAATAAAGACCTCTACATTAACAAGTCACCTTGGTTCCATGAATCTTGAAATTGGTGTCTACATACCTCAGAGTCAGTGTTTTTGACATTCATCAGCATCTACACTGTTGTACAGCGGCAGGACACAGTGGCTCATGCAGACCTGGGTGGTCAGAGATAGCAAACCAAAATCACAGCTGCTCCTCACATCACAAGGTTTGGTTTGTTTAGGAAAGCTGCCGTTTTCATCCAGTATTTTCAAAACATCAGTCGACAGGAAGTTGACTAATAATGTTTATTTTTAACTGGTTTAATAAGCTGTAACACGCTCAACAGGAAAAAGCTTGGTGTATTAGCCTCACAATAAGAAAAAGGCTTCTCTCTTTTGACATTCACGTTTAATTGAGAGACTGCCGCAGCTTGCCTGACATCGTTAAGGTCATCCATTGCATCCAGCAAGCGAACAGGATTATCCACACTCATTATGTACTCCAGTTTGATAGTGTGTCTTTGTGATAACAGGCTGCTGAAAAGCACATTAGTAGCTGTTCAGATAGCCATCAGCACAGCTGCCAGACGTTGTCTTTTGTTTACACTTCATTTACTAACATGGCCCTTCAGTCCTCTGAGGTGCAGGAAACAGACGGGTCCGTTTGTCCTTTATACATGAAGGAAGACACTTTTGCTCCTTTACTTCAGAAACTAGTTTAAATGCAGCCCATGAAAACTTTTAGACTTGGACCCAACCAGCCTGCAGTAGAAGTGTTAGAATAGTCCATATCTTTGCTTTTTGTTATTTATTTAGTCTGCTTTGAATTTAGGGTCAGCATTATTTGCAACTGTAAAATACTGTATCTTTTATTTTCTAAGCTTGTAACAAGCTTAACTAAGCTAAATGATGACAGTACCAGAAACAGGGTTGTACTTGTGAAGATTCGTGCACCTAATCTGGCAGTGGATCAGCTTATCAATGGGGACACACTGGACAGTTTGGCAAAGGGGGCATTAGGTTCCCGACTGGCCCAGATGTACAGGTTGTGCTTAAGCCATAAAACGCAACATGCAAACACACAGACAGTCAGGAGCCTGTTTAACCAGCCAAATATCCATTATGTGAATCTGACCAAACTCAACTCTACAAAACAACAAAACAGTGCAGCAGTAGTGTTCAAAATAACAGCAGTCCAACATCACAAAGCAAAACAATCACTGTTTTTGGTTAAAAAAAATCTTTTACATGGCAAATAACTTGCTGGTAGGGGTATTAGAGTAATAGAGAAGCAAGAGACCCAACAGTCCTGAAATGCATTCTGCTAATTATTTTCATTTGAATAATTAATTGAAAGGGGCATGTTTAAAATAACAGCAGTGTGGTGCACTATCATGGACCTCAGTCAGTTGCTAGAAATCAGCTGTTAAACAGCTGTCCCTTATGTAAGGACAAACATATTGTGCATGTTGGTTACATCGCATGTCTCTAAAAAAATCTGAGTAAAATGGGTTGTTTGAGACATTGTTCAGAAGAACAGCGTACTTTGATTAAAAGGTTTACTGGAGATGGGAAAACATATAAAGAAGTGCAGAAAATGATAGGCTGCTGAGCTAATGATCTTATATACTCTAAAATGGCAACCCAAACCCGAAATACGTGGAAGAAAAAGAAGAATCATCATTCGAATGGGCCAAAGAACAGCCAAAATGGCAAAGACTCAGCCATTGCATATGAGTTGCACAACATACTGCAAATGTATTACTATATTGGCAAATACAGCCACCATATTGCAAGGAACTAAATAATAATGTTATGGTCATCAATCTGAAATGTACACTGTCAATATAAGTGTCTGAAGCCAAATTATGTTTTGACTAAATAAAAAACTTTGATAATGATGTAGACCTAACTCGGTCCTTAACTTAGATTTGGTTTAGTGACCAGTAAGTCTAGAGCCTTGTATCTCTTCATACACTGCAGGATAGGTGTGGAGAACAATGAACCCATGGTGACTGTAAATTGGCAGTAAAGCTTAGGGTTCAACAGAGTGCGTTAAATCCACATCAATAGCCAGTCAAGCACAGTATTGATGTCTATTTGTGCAGCAGAATTCAGTTTTCCTACTGCTTTCATTCTGTGAAATTTGATCATGTGGTCAGAGCCTCTTCACCCCAACGAATCTATTTAAATGCAAATCAAACAACGTATAATTTTCTTTATGTGACACAGACCTTTCCTGGAATGTCCCACAACAGCAGCTGCAGCAGGAAGTATTTACACCCAGCTCACAGATGATCAATCCATTTATTGACCAGTCAATTTACAGCTACTCAGGTGGGTAATTAAACTTTAAGCATGTTTAACTGGACGTGTAAAGGAGGTCTACACAACATCTTTTAGTACTTTTTCCTCATTAACCATGAGTCCATCTTTTCAAATATTTCTAATCTATAAAAACATGCTACATATTCCGTCATGAAAATCCCAAAAACCCAGCCTTCTACCACTCTCTCGATACAAGTGCTTCAGAGTTGTCCTCTAACTTTTGAGATATGAAGAATTGCAAATGATTAGGCAGGAGCTGTGCTGGCAGAAAGTGAATGCTTCAGCAACAGAGATGGACACACAGCTTTGGAAAAACACATCGAATGAGCTGGCCCAAATGCTGTTTTTCTTCACATCCTCATTCTGTTTGTGGAGAGAGGGGAATAACAAAGAACTCAAAGCATCAGCTTCAAAATCTGCTTGGAGCATTTAAATCAGGAAGATAAACAAACCAAAAGGCAGAATAAGATTTTTGACAAACTAAAAGCCTTATAGCTCTACAGCAACTGGATATTGCAGTTCATTGTTAAACTATTGCTCCATGTATACAGTGCTTAAAGTAGAAAAGGCATTATTAGAACTGCACAGACACATTCTTAAAATTACCAAGCAATGAACATATTTTCCTGATTTGCCATGTAATATACTGCCATACCATCAAAATGTTTAAAAATAATGTGATAAATCTTTGGTCATCTCGCCTGAAAAATACTCTTACATACACCTGAATACATGATTAGCCTGAGTAGAGAAGCTATTTTGTTCTCTCTTATGCATGTAAACTCAGACAAAGTGAGAAACTTTGTTAAATGTTTTGGTGAAGTTGTGTTTAAGTCTGAAAGCAGTGGTGGGGTATCACAAAGATTATTTTGCAGATTTTTCGACAGACTCTGATAGACATGATGATAGAGAGAAGAAGAGATGAAAAATGGCATATGTGTGGGAATCCTGCAATGGATGTGATTAAATAACACTTAGTAATGAGACTGTCTCTACTGTGCAGCACACACAACCACACAGTTCATGCTGTAGTTGATAATGAGATTTCTCATTTAGTTTAGGGTTGCTTTCAGTACAGTATAACTGCGTATATATAGATAAAGAAGTACCACCACCACCACCACCAGGGCCACTGAGGTAAAAAAAAAAAAAAAAAAAAAAAACATAGAAAAGTCAAAGTTTCCCACTAAAAATGTGCACAAGTTAAAGTAGTGGCTAGTTACTCCAAGTAAGATCCAGGCCGGTTATTTTCCACTTTTTTGTAGGCAAAGATGACCAAAAACTGACTCAATAAAAAAAAAAAAAAAACTGTTCTAATAACTTTTTGGAATAGGTAATATGAATAAAACATTACTTTACATTAAAATACATTTTCTTTCTCTTTCATTCTGCTCATTCTCAGACATAGCCTCACATATGTCATGAACACACTTTGGATACACTGTTAATTCAGCCTGGACTTGGCAGAGTGAAGATGAGGGAGAGAACTGGCCCAGGACCAGAGGGGGTCCTGCGGAGTCCAACTGGCCTGTGGGGAGCTACAGTGCCAGGGTCGGCAGCTAAGAAAACAACCGCTTAACATGTTGGATTAGCCTGGATTAAGAGCATCTGTTGAGCAAAATGAGACTATTCTGTTGGGTTTCCTGCTGCTTTCCAGCAGTTATGAAAAAAGTAAAACTCAAACGCCTGAATGTCAGGAGAGAAATATTAGAGCCAGAATCGTGTAGCAGCTTGGTGAAAATCATTGATGATACAAGCACAGAATTTTGCTGAAATTTTCATTATACTCTAGATTTTAATAAAAAAGTGCTAGCCACTTGAAATTACAATATGATGGCCATTTTCCAACATGGTTGCCAAATAATGCCTATAATGTAATATGCCAGGAGCCAGACCCCCAATATGAATAGTTTTGCTTCCATTTTTAAGTATTTTTTGTTAGTGTATGCCTTGGCCCATTACAAGTTCATAATCTTTTGTGTCAACTCTGCCCTGTTTGGTCCTGGGACCCAAGCTCCTCCCAGGGACAAGCTCCTGGCGGAATTATGGGGTGCTACAGGCGCACACACTGACAGAATTATGAAATTTGGTACAAAATATCCTGGCATGATTAGAAAAATAATTACATAACATTATTGCGCCTAATGTTGATTCTGTTTTTGTCTGGAAAAAGATCCAAGACAACCATTCTGCTGACATTTTTTCTCCACTAACTGTTAAATTCTGTCACTGTGTGATTGAAATGACTTCCCTGCATGTAAATGGAAAACCTCCTTTGTTCATTGGCTTCAGTAGAATGGTCATTTTGGATGTTTTTCCAGATAAAATGTTTAATGTTTCAAAACAAAATAACTATATTATGTAATTATGTATTTTGTCAGAATGTCTGTGCCTATAGCACCTTGTCACCTTGTCTGTCAGGAGCACGTCCCACACTGCAAAAAATCAATATCTACGTTAGATAAAATTACTTGAATTCAGATTATTAATCTTGATTTGAGCAATAATTCAGATTATCAATCTTGATTTAAGCAAAAATAACTAGGTTAGATTTATTTAGTTATTAGGTAACTTTTTACTAGATTATTTGCCTTGTTTCAAAGTATTTTTTCCTGTTTCAAGCTATTATTACTTATTTCAAGCAAAGTTATCTGTCCATGGGGTAAGATTTTTTACTTATTGCAAGCAAAATTGGTTGAAATAAATAAAAAATTGCTTGAAAGAGGAAAAAAAATACTTTGAAACAAGGCAAATAATCTAGTAATAAGTTACCAAATAAATAAATCTAATCTAGTGAAAATTGCTCAAATCAAGATTTATGATCTGAATTTTTGCTCAAATCAATTAATAATCTGAATTCAAGTAATTTTATCTAAAGTAGATATTGACAATTTGCAGTGCATAGAAGAGGTTTTTTGGGCGCTGGGACCAAACAGGGAAGAGTTGACACAAACAATTATGAACTTAAAATGGGCCAAGGTATACACAAACAAAAAATAATGGTTAAAAAGAAGCAGCAAAAATATCCACATGGGGGGTCTGGGTCCCGCTCTATTACCTTATAGGCATTTTTTGGCAACCCTGTCAGAAAATGGCCACCATATTGAAATTGAAGGGGCTAGCACTTTTTTTCTGAAAATCTAAAGTATAATGAATATTTCAAATGTCCTAATGTCCAAATGTCACACTTGTATCATCAACTGAATGACTGTGGTCAAAAATCCAATTAAGCCGCTACACTAGAAGGGATTTGGCTACCACAGAAATCATCTGTGTTTGTTGGACTTATAAAATCAAAAACAGTACATAATGGCTGCATTCCCAAACTCTCCAAAGAGCTTCAGTAAAATATATGCATTGTGCAATGGACACTGTAAAATGTGATTATTAACTTAAAAAAGTAAATTGCTACAAAATAAAAACTTGTTCCTATTGTCATCACACCACTATAGTACTGATAAAATAGTACTCACTATGTTAGTTGAAGACATTAATACAAAATTTCAAGCAGGTATTGAGTTACAAATGGTTAGTTTAAAAAAAGCAAATGAAACTTACAGCTTGTCGTGTGACTTTCACTAATGAAGGTCTAATGTAAACATTTGCTAAAAGTGGACTAACAGCTCTGCAACTGTGGTCAGTGAGAGGACTGAGGGCTCAAACTATGGGCCGGAGGGACAGCTGGCTTTCATACAGAGCTCCAAACAAGAGCCTGATTGGACAAGAGGAGGGGGTCGGGGGGGTAGTGGGATTGGGGGGAGATCCACAAGGGTACTCTGAGGGGGAGGAGGCCAGCAGATGGACCCCTGCAGACAATAAAAGCAGACAGATGCAGCCACAAAGAGCAGCCCGCACACACAAAACACAGGACCACACTTGAAGGCACAAAAAACTAAAAACAATCTCAGGATTGTGTGATGATTAAGTACCAGTACCACCAGGGCTACCCTAAATACTGTACAGAAGAGGTTAAAATCACTAAATGGAAGAGCGATGTACTACAAAAAATGTAATCAGTACATGAATGTAATAAATATAAATGTACAACTTCATATTAACTGACACTTACGTTAGTTAATTCTCAACTTCTCCAATTTTTAACTTACTTTACTTTTTTGTACCATAGCTAAAATCCTACTGTCACTGCTGGCCATAATACTGTCACCCACTGGGAGTGATGAGGGACAAAATAAGGTTTTCTGTAACCCCAGCCCCTCCTCCATGGGGCAAAGCGGCCCGGGGCAGAGAGGAGGCACATCCCAGCACACTACGTGCACACCGACAGGAAGGGGGCAGGAGCCTGTGCACTACGCAGGGGTTTTAATGATGTAACTGTGGGCTCGGGGTTGATGTTGCCATGGAAATGACACTCAATTACTGATAGTCAGCATAACCAAGACAAAGAGGATTAAAGATGTGATTTTTAGAAGACTAGAAATATAAATATTGCAGACTTTATTCCTAATTTTAGGTATGAGGTTTATTTTTTTTATGCCTAGTATCTAAATAGGTGATTCAATATCCAAGTACTGGAAGCAAAATGCAAAAATGTAGTTGTGTGGGAAGTGTGCTAGACTGTATTTGGTCGTGTGTAGCAGTACCAAAGGCTGGAGGGAAAGCTATATTACTGCTGGAAAAAAAAAAAAAAAATAGACAAAACAATGTTCCAAACTCCATGACAAGTTCTTCATAAACTTAAGTAGACAACAAATTATTTCTGTTTTCAAGCTATAAGAAAGAGTAGTTGCGGTTTAGCACCACTGACTTTTTTGATACAGCTTTGAGTAAAGACTACAAATCTGTTTCCATAATTGCTAGTAATTTTTTTTGTACTTGTTTTTAGTGGAACAGTTGCATCTTTTACTAGAATGCAATTAGTAAGAAAAAATTGCCACTATTATTGGTACTTAAATAGTTTGTAGAGGACAACAAAAATAAGTTAGGTTATTAAGTGGGTGTTGTACCTTGCTGAGCATAGTTTGACTTGAATATGTTGAAACAGCAAAAAGCAAAACAAACAAAAAAAAGCAAACAAAAGCCCTTTGCAAACAGCGCCTACAGAACATCTCAGGCGGCATGCCTCCTGATGTTCTCCTGACCTGTGCAGACTCACATGCTAATGAAGTCAGTAGTATGTCTGTAGGATTTGTGCACACATGAGAGGAGCATGTCCGTGTGCTGCAGGGAGGCGAGTGGAGCAGGGTATGGCGCTTAATGGCTGCTAGCAACACAAAGCTAACAGATAAATAAGTAGAATCCTTCTCAGTCTGTCATTTTGGTCTGAAATATTTGGTGTTTAATCAAAGATATTTAATTGCCCATTTGACCTGGATCCAGAAACAATTATTCTAGGTACATCAGAAAAAGTTACTAAATTAAACTCCTCCTGACAACAATTCATTTTATATTGCCTCACAGTAGCAAAAAAATTAATACTGAGATTCTGGAAAAAGGAAGAGGCTCCATCTCTAAAAATATGGATGCAAGAAATATCTGAGATACTCCACTTGGAATGCACATGATTCATCTTAAATGATAATCTTTTAGCTTTTGAAAAGATATAGCTACCGTATGTTGCCTACCTCGAAAGCAAACTGGTTTGAATCACTGTGTATTGTCTGCATGAGAGTAAAATGGATGGGAAGGAAATAAGGGGTTGGGAACCTATGTTTTTTTGTTGTTTCTTTTTTGTTTAGTTTTTGTTTCTGTTTGCTTGTGTTGATTATTGTCCGCTCATGTATTTATTATTGTTGGTTTATGTTTGAGGGTTTAGCTTGTGAAAAGTTAATCTCTCTCTTTATATGGAGTACAAGATGTTTATGCAAAACAGCTCCTGATAAAACATATTTAAATCAAAAATCCTCAGGGGTTTAAGCCATGATATTATAACTACGTTTAACTGGATCTACTGTGCAACGTCACTATATAGAGTAAAGTAAATGCAGAGTGCACTAGGGCATGAAAAGAGGGGGAGGATTGTGTACAAATAACCAGGTGCTCCTCAAGATTTCAGGAGCGAGTTCGGGTGACGGTGCGTGTGTGTAAAGGGCAATAACCTAAACACACTCACAAACATGGGGCCTGTTGCTTTAAGTTCTGGCTTGGGGGTTGCTGTCACCTCATGGAGGAGGTGTGGCGCTCCATCCACACCTCACCTTCTTTATCTAGCACATTCCTCCTCCTCGCCTTTGCAGAGTGTGACGGCTTTCAATATCAGTGTATTTGGTTTTGGCCAGTGGGCAAATATTGGCACAGTGGAGCTTAATGAAAGATATTCAATTTCTGTGGCTCAGCGCGGCACTTGCTGATGAGTTTTCCACGGTGGTAGGGGGAAGAAGATGTACATCGCAGCAGGGCTTTTGGAGAACGATGGGGCATACTGAGACACTGTGGGGAAGTTCAAACAGACTCTAGGGCCTCCAATTACACAAGCCATTTCTTTTATTTATTTTTTTTACACCTGTCCCACATACATCACCATCTACACAGCAGTTTAACCTCTTACACTTTTCAGTTTTAAGAGCTGTTTCTTTACAACAACAGCAGATCTAATTAATTATGAGATTGCATAGCATCTGATGAATTAACATGTCCCTACTTGCTCACTGAGCTTTTCCACATGAATATAATCATGTAAATAATTTTTACATTTAAAGGAGAAGTATTAGGGACTCTTAAGTTGATGTCAAGTTCTTCAGTTAGAAGAGCCAAATATTAGGATCCCGAGTCATCACTATATTTATGAAACCATGTTTATTATAACATGTTGCAGACTTCTGTTCATCTCTTCAACTCAATAATTGACTTCATCCAGCCAATTACAGCCATCTTAACAAGTGACCAGCAGCACCCCATTAGGACACCCCCGCCCTCCCCCCTTTTTTTTCAGCACCATTACAGCTCATCCACAATCACTTCAAATTAGATCTACAAGTCAATACCAGAAGTCAATATTTAATTTGCTCATAGCAGGTGGTGATTTAGTCTGAGACCTAGTGATTTCTGGGCACACACTGTGTACTTCATGTGAAGCAGTATAGGCAAAAGGGGCTAAAACTGTTGTTAATGAGAAACTAATATGGACAACTGCAATAGATAGGCAGAATGGCTGAAGTCTAAGTATGTTTTGTGTTGACGCTTGTTACCTGATTGACTAATATTGGGATATCTAAAACTATGCTGTTTCCCTTGATGTTGACTGAGACTAACAGTAAAGATGCTTAGAAAACCTCTAGGGAATCATTGAACAGCTTGGCTCTGTGTCATGTTATGATGTTCTAAACTGATCTCCTTTCTCAGCCCAATGTAATTACACCGCAGGGAGGTAACAAGGGAAAGTGAACTCTTCATCACTCGGCTCAACAACCAACGACTTTGAGTACAAGAATGACTGTCCTGAACAACAATTAACATTTGTACATCAAAGTATAGCATGCAAGAGCGATACTTGGATGTGATGAATTTGTTGAAATGATGTCCTTTTGGTGCTCTTCAGTGTAGGGATCAGCATCAACACTGGTAAAAAAGCAGGAAACTGAGGCACTCAAAAAGGTAGAAATTATTAAAAGGCCTTTATTATCACATGGCTGGTTAGTTAAAACAATGCCAATGCGTTTCGGCTCTTAGGCCTTCATCAGGGCAAACTCGAGATGGCTGCCAGGATGTAGCTTTTGAACTTGTTGGCCTTGGTCACATGCACAGAAGGGGCTGGTTCTCAGTCTCCTGGTACATGATGTAAGCCAGTATACAAACAGCTCATTACTTAAAAAGATTAAGACAAAATGTCTTTACTATACATCATAATAAATTTTCAATTTAATATACTTTATAGAAAAATATACATATAGTAATTAAACGAGGTAAGCTATTATCTAAAGAAAAGGGGAAAAAATCAAGTTCCCCATTCAGACCTGGATATTGTGTAGCTTTGAGGGTATAAATCCAAAAGGACTCTCTCTGTAGGAGCTTCTTAAGCCCATCATCATGTACCAGGTGACTGAGAACCAGCCCCTTCTGTGCATGTGACCAAGGCCAACAAGTTCAAAAGCTACATCCTGGCAGCCATCTCGAGTTTGCCCTGATGAAGGCCTAAGAGCTGAAACGCGTTGGCATTGTTTTAACTAACCAGCCATGTGATAATAAAGGTCTTTTAATAATTTCTACCTTTTTGAGTGCCTCAGTTTCCTGCTTTTTTTCCAATTAACATTTGTACTTTAAATGTTCAGTGTAAACACCACAGGGCATGACTATCAACAAGTAGGTTGAGGTTGTCAACAAGTTTGTCTACCTTGGATCCTGCTTGTCAGACCCTGAGACTTTTTGCAACCTCCAGCAGGCCTGCAGCACTTTCGCTCATCTCCAGAGAGACTGGCGGAGCGGAACAATCTGCACATCCACAAAGATGCACATCTTCAACACCTGCACATCTTCAACACCTGCATGGTCCTGGTCCTCCTATGAGAGACCTGGACTGTCCCCACTGCCACCATCCGCCGGCTTGACACACTGCACAGAACCTGCCTTTGCAATGTCCCCAGCATCCGTTGGATTCACCAGTCATAAACGACAAAGTCTATGCAAGGTGCTCCATCTCCACTGTCATCAAGTCAAGATTAAGGTAAGCAATCAATTCTATGTAATTATGATTTGACATGGTCAATGCCATGCTGCCTTTGCTGTCACTCCTGTCCTCAAGTAAACACATATAATTATGTCAAAATCAATTACACAAACTAATTCTGCAACATGCTTATCTATGTATCCATCAAAAAGCAAACAGTGTTTTAGTGTTTTTTATGCATTGTATGTTCTGTTTTGCAATAGAACAAATGCAAAGCTGCTTTGATGCAAATAGACTTGAGTGGTAATAAATCACAGTTGTCAAAGTGACAAGGAACTTCTATCCATTTAACTCTCCTCTGTTTCAGAAATAATTTACATTCAGCAGCATTTCTCTTTAGATACTAGCTCTGCGTGAGATGGACTATGGTCCTGTCTACCCCAGGAAATTGTGGTCTCTGCACTTTCTAAAACTATGTAGAAACGATTGCAGCATCTGCTTACCTGTCCATTCTGAAGTTCATTGAGGCTTTTGCATATCGTCTGATTCTGTGAATAAAAACACAAGATTAACTGCAATGTTGCAACACTGTCACAGAAGTGTTACTGCTGGGTTTTACATAAATATACTAATGTATTAAAAAGTGCAGTGTCACTCAGTCTGAAATAATATTTGTCTTTTTGTTGTGCAAACTTTTAATTCTGCCAGCTCCACTGTGTGCTGTATAGCCCTCCAGCAGTGGAACAAACAGCAGTGAAACCTCAGGAGAAACCTATCACAGCTGGGCCGCTGCATGTCGACAGAGGAAGATCTGTGCCCATTTGTCATCTGTAATCTAATGGATACATGTAGAAATGTCAGGGGAGAAGAAAAACTCCTCTTTATAGAGATTTCCCTGCAGCAAAGCAGGTGGTTAGGAACAACCAAAACTGTGTGTGTGTGTGTGTGTGTGTGTGTGTGTGTGTGTGTGTGTGTGTGTGTGTGTGTGTGTGTGTGTGTGTGTGTGTGTGTGTGTGTGTGTGTGTGTGTGTGTGTGTGTGTGTGTGTGTGTGTGTGTGTGTGTAGCTCAGATTGTCAAATAGATGAGATGAATTCAGGAGCAATCATCCAGTATGCATTGCTTTCTCACACTGGGGAAATGTGGAAAAACAGTGCTTATAGTTTCCAAATCAGTATGTTGCACAAGAACAAGATTACAATATTGTACAGCACTATGCATTGTGTCAAGTCTTTTACCATTAGCAAGTGACACCTGCTCTCAAACCCTCACTGAATGAGCATGATTTTATGAAAATGTAATATAATATAATATAATGAACTTGAATGATGGATGGGTAGCGAACAACAACTCCAGTACTTAGCAGTATGGAAAAAATAATTTTCTTTCTTTACCAAGTTCAATACCTGGCGGGTCCTGAGACAGCGCTCCAGAAAGCTAAACGGCAGCCACGACTCATTTAGCTCCATGTTTTGAAACTGAGTTTTCAACTTAAGCCCTGGATACAGCTAAGACAAGTTAGCGCTGGACATCCTCGCTGTAGCTTTTTTACCTCCAGAGAGCATGGGACAGAATAAGGAGCTACCCCTAACAAACTGCTAAAGAGTAAAGCAAAAGCAAACAGTGAAAGACAGCGCTGTCAGAGCTACACACACATACACATACTCTTGTGACTATCCACAACTAGAATCTCAAACAAGCATGGACTGTCTCGCGTCATGCCATGCACGCGCTCACATTGACCATAGGCCGAGCCCACAGAAGCGCTACTCACTAATTGAGATCAGCTGTGCATTCAAACAAACCTATTCGGAAACATATCACTGTGTGGTGTGACAGACTTAAAACATAAGGCAGTGGTTGTAGTATATGGTGGCCTAAAGCATATTACAATTCTATTATTATTTATATATTTAATGTCCCTGCGATATGAATCAAATGAACAACACTTAACACATAAGTGATAAAACTATACTTCTATACCCACAGGTTAGTATTTTTTTTTTCTTAATAAGTTCAATTTAAAATATTTTGTTTTGTTTTGTCACATTTATGGTTAGAAGATTTATTAAAATAGCATAGGTATAAAAAAAAAAAGTATTGCTTGTACTAATATAAAAAAAATTATACCCAGCAGTAGTGGATGATATGAATGATATGAGGCACTACCTCTGGATAAAGTAACAGCAAACTTTAAAAAAGAGCAGCAGGACTTTATAAAGTTGAAACCAGGAATGTACATACCCTGTATAAAAAGATCTTTTTTTTAAACCAAACTTCTAAACTTCTTATGTACTAAATCAGTAAGATTTACCAAAATTATTTCTATTTGCCAAATACCAGTATTGAGAGAAATATTGAGAGAAATAATTTTTTTGGAGTTTTTTTTTTTTTTTTATTATTATTTTTGTCAAAGTCAGAAGTTTACATACACCTTTGCCTTTAACCAATTTGTGAAAGCCCAGATGATGATGTCATGCTCTGAAAGCTTCTGATTGGCTAACTGACAGTCGCTGAGTTAATTGGACGCACATTTGTGAACGTATTTTAAGACCTTTAACCCGCTGCTTCTTTGTTTGACAACACGGGAAAATCTAAATAAATCAGCCAAGGTATCAGGAAGAGAATTGTGGACCTCCAAAAGTCTGGTTCATTGGTTCAAACTTCAAGCATTCATTCACTCACCCACACAGAACAGTCACACTCTTTAAAAATGAGTACAGTTTTGGTTTTCCTTTAGCCAGATTTGTTCTTCTTCATAGTGAATAGTACTGTAGAGACAATTTACAATGATGAACATCTAACTTCCACTGAATATAGACAAAAGAGAGCACATAAACCACAATTTTTTCAAGACTCAAACCAAATCCACCAATCACACATCTATATTTATCTTCTACAATTATTTAATATATGCAAAGAATAAATAATAGATTTTCAGCCAAATCTCTGGGAGAAGAAAATCACAGTCCCTTAAATGCAATGAAATGAAAACAAATGGCATTTTCTTTCATATTTACAGCCACAGCATCTGTTCAAAATGTACAAAAACACAGCCAGCTTCTGCTGGCTTGTTAGCATTTGGATGAGGAAGCTTTCTGGGGAGGGCATTAGCACTGTTTGGCTAACTCTGACAGGCTTCATCTTTCAGTGCTGCAACTATGGGCCCTCATGGGAGCCAAGGCCACCTAGCCAGCTGCCTCAAACTCCCTCTCAACTCCACTTTGTCAAAGTCTTTTTCGAGATGAAATCTATTCTTAGTCATTTATAATGTGCACTAGTGAGAGCACATTTCAAAGCAAAAATTGGCTTTTGGAAAGACTAGATGTGTCATTCTTGGTTATGTGCTACTAACTCATATGCCTACTATCCAGGCAGCCTTTAATGCAAATAAAGTCAGTTCAGAGAAAATGTTTTGATCAAAAGGAAATTTTATTGTATTTATTTATTTAAATACAAGCTTTTGTACTTTCTCACTACTGAGAAGTGCTGCCCCACGGCCTTGGCAGGACATTTTTATATAATACATTCCTGCAATATCGTGAGCCTCCCCACAATATCACAATAAATATACAGTGAGGTTAATACTGTGATTAAATTGTACTGTAAGATTTGAATATTGTTACATCCCTAAACATCAATAGTAGTAGTACAGTACAACATTAAAACAACTTTTATGGCACAAATCAAAACCTTTGTTTTAGTCCAACATCACACAGAAGTCACAATACAGACTAAAAATTGAGTTGAAGAGACATAGACATCATGCAGCCATGCGGTTTGCCTCTGGAGACATGAACATACCACATTTCCATCCTGTTCTGAGCCTGGAGGCTGGATGACCCTCTCTGTGCTATCACGCGACAAACTGCCTTTTCATTACAGTCAGGTAAATGGAATTGTATGCGCCGCTGCAGCAGTTGTCTGTGTGGTCACAACAGTTCATTATGGTACTGAGCATAGATCACATTCAGGCAATGGCTCTGGAAACTGTCAGGCAGAAAACTGAAACGCTAACAATGGAAACCTGTTACCCATATCCAAGAAGATATAACAATAAATCAAATTTGCAGGACTCGCCACGCTACACTACAGCCCAGTCTATATAATAAATGATATATCACAAACCACCATGTGTTGTGTATTTAAGTTAGTTAAATGCAATTGGAGATGCTATACTAAGTGTATACTAGTATGCCATTTTTTTTTAATGCTACTGGAGAAATGGTAATCTGGACAAACACCATTTAACCTTTTTTCCACTGAGTTCTCCTGGATGACTTATCCTGGATAAGAACCTACACAGGCGTATTGGAGAATTGGATTGTTAAGAAATCCCATATACTGAAAATGCAACAATTTCAACATGAAATTCCTCAGCACACATTTTGTCCTTGTTTTCCTTGTTTAGTCAAGTTTAGTCCAGTGTTAGTTATGGCTTAGACCTGATAAAGTCCTGGTTTTGTACTCATTATGTGCTGGTTTAGACCTGGTTTAGTCCTGGTTCAGTCAAGTTCAATCCAGATTTTGTCCTGGATTAGACATGATAAAGTCTTGTTTCGTCAAGTTTAGTTCAGTTTTAGTGCTGGTTTAGTCATTGTTTAGACCACGTTTAGTCCAGTTTTAGTCTTGACATTGACCTGGTTTAGTTTAGGTTTAGTCCTGCTTTAGTCCAGGTTTAGTCCTGGCTTAGACTTGGATTAGTCTGTGTTTTGCCCATATTTATTCTATTTGAAAGCCACATATTTTCTAAGGTGCTACTTCTCAAAAACGGTAGAGAATCACTGAGCACTATACCTGGGGAAGAGTTTTAACTTTCCAGTGGCCAAGTAGGACAGCTTGCATGTGCAGACAAAGTTTAAGCAGTGCATAGAAAACAATCAGCTACAAAAATAATGGTCTCCTCAGCACAATTTTTCTTTTCCAGTGTGACATTTTATCCACCTCTGTAAATGTGTTCAAATTAATTTCCCATTATTGCCTTTGCTTATCGGATGCCACAGAGTCGTAAACAAAGATGCAGACAAAGACTAAAAAGCAATTAAATATGAATGGGGTTTGGACAGAAGTGCCTAAGAGAAAAAGATAAGGGCTGTAACAGTATGAAGGCTATTTGAAGAAACAGCCATTCGTCACAACACAAAAATAACAAGCAGCAGCAACAGTTTTGACTTGAACAGACGTTTAGAGGCTTGGCCTAGGGCGTCATCACACTTAACGGCTAAATTAACCTAATTATTTGGAGCAAGTTGAAGTGGCACGGGCACTGCTGTCTTTGGGCGCTGTTATTGTTAAGTATGTGCACATTGTCTTCAGGATATGAGCGCTGATTGTGCACAGTTATGTTAGCTACACATTACTCAACGGTCAGCTGAATCTGTGCCTGAGAAAGTCGAGTAATTACTGTGCAACTTTGTTTAATGAAAAATAATGAGTTGTTTTCCACCTATTTGTAGTGTGTGTGTTTCTGAGTTCAGTGTCAAAAAAATATGAGACAAGAATCCTTCGCACAACCTGTTCTCGGGCAAGCAAGATGAATGATGGCTTGTTTCTGTAGCAAATATAACAAACTGCAATTCAAATTTGTTTATAAAAATAATAAAGACAAACAAATGAATGCAGACATGCTGACAGAAGAAGGCTGCAGGCCGCGCTGCTGTTCTGCTTTGTGTAATTTAAATGAAGGCTAATGCTACACCATGCGACACTAGCTGGGGGCTTTAAACTGCTACACAAAATAAAATAAAAAAAATAAAATAAAAAAAACACAGGACAGGGCCTAGGTTTTCTTCTTTTTAAATTACCTGTGATGAGGAAATAGAAAATAGGTTTGTTGAATGTTGCGAAAGGTTTCTTAAATCTGGGAAATGTTTTTGTTAAATGTTTCACGCTTTTTGTAGTTTTTTTTTTTTTTTAATACTCTTTTACCATGAGCACAAAAGGGTTTGGTAGCTTTTTACAAATCCTTTACAACTGCTCTGTTGTCCTCCACCATTGCAGACAAAAAATTAAAGTTTAATTTATTATGCAGTGTTCAGCACCAGAGTGCCTGACTGACACCACAAGGACATCCCCTTTCACCATTAAATGTATACCCAGTCCTGTGTTTTTCCTCAAAGTACTGAATAAATCACAGGTTTTATTTGGCTTGTTTTCATCAGCCTGATGTCTACAATTTCAGTAACACAATAAGTTTCTCAGTCTATCCCATTAGTCACCACTGAGATCTAAGCAAGTTCATCTCAAAGTGATCTTTGGCCAAAGACATCTCTTTACACATTAAAATGTTAACCACTGCTGCCTTAATGCTGCACAGGTTCTGTCCCCCTTTTCAAGGTTGATTCTAAGGCCATTTAGCTATTCACAGCCATTCCCCAAGAGCTTTTGTTAAGGAATTGTAATTCTTAAGTCAACTATTTTTTTCTGCCATTTAGTTACCAGGCAACTTGACTTCATCCTTTCAGCGAGACGTGAATAGGCACACATTTTATTCTCTCCTCTGAAGGCCTGATGAAACGCTTTTCAGGCCTGGGAGTCCTTGTCTGTGCTTTTAATTCCTCACGTGGCTTTTTATCCCATCCCTCAACATGTAATGTCCAATTCAAAAGTCACACAGCGTCCCAAACCTTTGATAAAAATCTCGGGAATGAATGGTTTTCTTGCAGGGCCAAGAGCGAAGCATATCATGTTGGCAAAGTAAAGGTGATGCATTTACAGCTCAGCTCTCTAAATCTCAGCTCAAGCCAGGAAATTCCTTTTCACTTTTCATTACTATCATCAGCCAATTATTTGTCATTTTGCTTTATGTGCATGTCTGCATTTGCATTGTGCAAGCCCTGGTTTCTCTGCTTCTGTTCCCCTCCTGCGAGTTTATTTACAGACTGCACACATTTAAAAGCATGGCAGGGCTATTAATAGCATGGCGGCCCTGATCTCTAGTTTGAGGAGAGAGTACATACGAACCATGCCATCTTCTGGCTGCAGTCGAGACAAAAATGGCACAGTGTGGATGGAGGAACAAATCACACATAAGTGTGGCAATGACAGAGATACCTCTGCTTGTAAATGATTAGTAACAAGAGACGCAAATGTTCTGTGCATCTTGATGAGCTCAGCATGGTTTCTAATTACTCTTTAAAGTGATGTCTAATTAACAACTAATCATTATATCATCGACGGGGAAAAATGCTAATCAAGTTAAAGGGATTCAAGATCATATGTCTACTGTAGTTTCAATATTTGTTACAGGTGGTCATAAGCCCTGACATGCTAAGTAAAACAACAAAATATTTTTTACTAAATGAGCATCCTCACGTTCTAATAAATTCGAAAATGGACTTTGATAAACAATCTTGAAAATACAATAAAACACGCCTTAGGGAATACACAAAATAAGGATTTTGAAATATTAGAACAAAGTATAGTCCTGATGGTTAGAGTTTACGATCCTAATTTATAATAAACTACAATCTTTAAGTCCACACTTTATAAATTAATAAAGACATTTTTATGTTTTTAAGTTATGTTTTTTATCCATTTATCATTTAATGTGAGAGAGAAAACAAGGCTTGGAGGAGTATGACATCAGACCCAAGTCAGAGCTCTGGTCTTGTCATATAGTATTGTTCCCAAAATCACCTTTCTTTCCTGGGTACTCTAAATGGTACAAACTGTTTTTCTTTGTCAAAGACGCTTCCCTGAACTTTCAACCTTTTCTGGTAAAGCTGACTCACAGGTAAGTGGAAGCCTGCATAAAAAACACTGCTGATACTTTTTTATATAGTGATTCACTGTGACACACATCACTTTTCCTTTCTCCACCCTCTCCTTCTTCACTACACATTTTGACAGAGTGCTGGGGCTGTAATGAGCTAACACTGAGAGGATTTGCAGCAGGATGAAAGGGCTCCTTCACTGGATGGTGTGTTATCGTTATGTGAAATGGAACCAAGCTTTATGTTTCTCTTTGACACAGCTGGAGATAGCTCTGTATACAAATCAGAGTTAAATTACAATTAACTCTTTACTTTAGAAGTAAACATGATCTTTGCAAAGGTAGAATCCAGAAATGCTGTATGTGTCAGATTATATACCTATGCTTGAAATTCATGAATGTTCTCAATCAAAACAGTATGCTCTTTTTGATCTTCTATTTCTTTCTTTGGGAAACACACACTCAAAATATAAAAGGTAACAACAAGCCCCTGCCACCAACACCATTTAATATAGGCTGTATAAATCCAAGCATTTTCTGCAATGTTAAAGTAATTGCTCCCCAAACTATGTTTTCAATAAAGTATTTTGTGTTATAATATGTGAAATGCTAATGCAAATGTGTCCAGATTTATTTCAAAAAGCTTGAAAAAAAAAAAAAAAACTTCCCCTGTAAGGCCCTACTGGGTTGTACATCCTGTGTGTAAATGCCATTAATATGTAAACCTTTGGAGGTGCATTGAGTTGGCTACCACCTTTAAAAAAAACACATTTTCTGATTTGTGAATAAAACTTGCTTTTTATATGGGATGTGTTTTTTTTTTTTTTTTTAAGAATTCTTGTGGGTCCACTTCAGACCCAGTCGCTCTGTAAGTAAATCTGGTTATTACTGTACAATTACTAAATTAACTCAAATGTCAAATGTACCTTTGTGACACTAACCCATCTTCACTTCAAAGCACGCAGATTTGGAGGCAGAAATGTCCCTCACTTTAAAGCAGATCAGGGATGTTGTTGAGCAGAGGCTGACAGTGGGAAGGATCTAGATGAAGGCTGAGAGGCCCCCAGAGGTTTCTTCACTGGTGCAAAACAGAAAAAAGACGCTACTTCAAAGCACAAGGCTCCCGAAAGGTGGCAACTTTTGCCATCTTCACTGTTTCTGCTGCCTTCAAAGTACCGAAGAACTTAGAGTCCTCCATTCTCTCAAGTATTTGTTTCTGGGTCAGCTAAAACTGGCAAATACAGAGGAACACAATTTACAATAAGGGATTATGGGTAATAACTTCAAACAACTGCATGGGTTTCTGCTGAATGCTGAATATATTTTCTGCAGTGCGTATGTAAAGCCATTAACAGAATAAACTTTGGATGTTTACTAAGCCTAATTTTGAAACATACAAAAGGTGTGAGTGGCTATTTGCTACTTGTTACTTTTACTACTTTGATTAAACGGATTTTCAAAGATTATGTTCCCCAAAAAAACAGAAATGCATTATCAGTATTAAAGCAGCAGCAATGCCTTGAGCAAAACTGGAGATGGGAGAATGAGATCAAATTTGAAAGGATCATGGCAGGATTAGACACAGAGGCGTAGACCTGACAGCTCATCACAGATTAACACAGCCATGATCCGCAAACCTCCAATATCCTCCCATCTTCAAATATTGGGGCTCGGGACAAAATCCTCCACAGCAAATCAGAGTTTTACTTTTAAGGTGGTCCTGAAGGGCAAGTCACACAAACAAAATCAAAATCACACAAACAACAACTGAAACATGCACACAAATTCAGGAACATGCACACAAATTTGAATAAACTGTAATTGGACAGAGGAGCGCTGTTTGCGGTTTTGTTTCAGAATTTGTGTGCGTGTTTTCATGTTTGTGTGTGTGTTTTCGTGTTTGTGTTTTTGTATTTGTATGCGTATTTCCAAATTTGTGTGCTTGTTTTTCGTATTTGCGGGCGTTTTTGTATTTAGGTGCGTGTTTCCAAATTTGTGTGTGTGTTTTCATATTTGAGTGAGTGTTTCCAAACTTGTCTGCATGATTTCATATTTGTGTGTGTATTTCCAAATTTGTGTGCATGTTTTTGAATTTGTGTGCGTGTTTTTATATTTGGGTGCATGTTTCCAAATTTGTGAGCGTGTTTTCGTATTTGTGTGCGTGGTTTTATAATTGTGTGCATGTTTTCATATTTGTGTGTGTATTTCCAAATTTGTGTGCATGTTTTTGAATTTGTGTGCATGTTTTTGTATTGGGTGTGTGTTTCCAAATTTGTGTGTGTGTTTTCTTATTTGTGTGTGTGTTTTCTTATTTGTGTGTGTGTTTTCTTATTTGTGTGCGTGTTTTCTTATTTGTGTGCGTGTTTCCGTATTTGTGTGCGTGTTTCCGTATTTGTGTGCGTGTTTCCATATTTGTGTGCGTGTTTCCATATTTGTGTGCGTGTTATTGATTTAGATTGTGTGACCGCTGTAAGATCCACATGTAAGGAACAGAACACATAATGATAACAAAGCCAAAGTTTGTATGATTAGCTGAATGTAAGCAGGCTATTACACAAACAGATGCAGACAAAATGGGCAAAGATCTTAGTTTTTTTTTTTTTTCTTTTTATCACAACAGCAACACAAAAGAACCAAGTGTAATTAAAATCTCTCACATTGATATTTTCTGTGGCAGACTGCGCGCTCTAAAAATGGAAGACATTTCACAACTGAACAAGTCAAACAAACTCAGAACGCAATGCTCCTCCTTTTAAAAAGAACATATGCAGAAACCATAAAAACCTTGACACAGTTTCAAAATCTCTCACATAATCACTAACTCTCCCAGGAATTAAAATGAAAATAATGCAGGTAAACGTATGTATATCTCAAGTTGTTGTGACAGCATCAATTGTGTATAAACAGGCTGAGTTAGTGAAAAGTGCTTATTACTATGCTTCTTCAAATGTGCATCAATAACAATGTGTAAAATAAAACTATAGATCATCCTTGGCAATGGGGTTCTCACAAAATAAGTCTAATTCTTCATTTACAATTTTTCCTGTTTATTTAACTAAACAATTGTAACTTGGAGCTTAGTCTAGAAGTAAAATTTCTATTATGTATAAATCAAAGTCTCTTCTGTGTCAGACAGAGCCATTGTGGCTTCCAGCTGAAACCTCAGAGTTATTTATTATCTGTTCCTGAAACACAGCAAGTGAGCTTTGGTATGGTTTTATTATAATGTGGATGATGTAATGAGCTGGACGACCCTGTGACCTTCTGCACTAAAGCATGTGACTGTTCCTTTGACTTTTATTGTCCCAGACCAGTGCTGTGCCTCAAATCCTCAAAACAGGAAGAGTCTTTCTCTTCTGCCCTCCAACTCTTTCCTCTGACTCTCATTGATGTTTTAGTGAGAAAAAAACATAAATAAAACAACTCATCTCAAACGCAATGATTTAATAGTTACCATGGCAACACTCTACAATATAGCTATCTTACCACACAGTAATGGGGTCCACCACTTGGAGAAAGCTGTTTTTGCCTTCAAAAACAAAGTGGCGACCTTTAGAAAGTCCCACAGATGTTCTTACCCTTCACAGGACATAAAGTTGCACAGTAACGTCTTGAACTGGTGTTAGCTGTTGTTCACTGATGAAAAGGCCTCAGCATAGTTTAGCTACAAGCCCACTGATCAATTTTTCAAAGGCTGTTTGAAGTTGCCCTTGATGAATGAGCCCTAGTGCCTTATATGTAAAAGATTATTTCCCTTTTTAGAAGAGACCTAATAAAGCATCAAACGCAGGGTATTGGCCTTGCCTTAGAAGGAGCGTGTAAAATAATAGAGAATTGGGGTCTAAAAACAGGCCACGCCCACACACTGTATAAACAAACATAGTCACAGCAACTTTGACTGAGGATGTTGTTTGTGAGAAGCAATCCCCAACAGACATACAAAAATACTATAAAGAATAAATAACCTATAAAAAGAGTTTTCTTCACAATCAGGCTGGTGTGAATGTGTCCCCAAAGTAGAAAACAATAATATACAAAAGCCACATTTTTACCTATTTAAAAAGGTTTCCTTTATTTTGGTGATTTCTGTTTAGCTCTATAGTTTGGTCCCATTAACAGAAAATAAATGCTTCACAAATGAGTTACTTTGGTGCATTCACACAGGAATGGAAGGAGAGGCAAAAACCTAATCAAGAGCAGTGAAAAAGGCCCTAGACTGCAGGGGCTGTGAAGGAACCAGCTCCTCAGAGGGGAAAAAAAAACCACTAGCATTACTTTCCCTTTTTCTTTGGCTCCAACAAACCAATAAGTACTGCCTCTCAATGCACAAACGTTTCTGTTCGATGAGTAAATAAAACCTGCTTGCATTTCTAATACAAAACGTACTGCCTGTTTATCCTGACTAAATGCATGCTTGTGCAATACAAATTCTCAATAAATTTATGACTGAATGAATGAATATATGATGATAGCTTCCTTGTCTACAGCTAATTTTACAATCTGTATCCTAAAGGGAATATATTATGCTTTTATTCACATTTTTAAACCAAACTTGGTCACCTGTAGAAGAGCACTGCATGTTTTACAACCTTTATAAACATTATGGCTAAAATATTTTTTTTTAATAAGTACTCTACTGGTGCCATGCAGAAACAGGTGACGAGACCAGCAGAGGGCAGAGGTTCATGTTTTAGGCCTCAGAATGGACGTGTCAGAGAATAGAAGATTACTTATGCAGGCGTGAATGAAGCAAAACATTATAACATGATAGAAAGCTCAGAAAAGTCAACTTAGAATAAGACAGCCCCTTTAAGAAGAACAACAGATTCTCTGAATGAGTCCACTCAGATCAAAGAAAGAAGTGTGAATATTCAGTTTATTCATTGTTTATTGTGTGCCTTTTCATAATTCCTCATCACCAGCCAATCAGAGGTCAGGATGTTTGGAAGTGGCTGATTCAGCAGCTCCCCAGCCGGAGACAGGCCCACACTTATGTCTGCCAATGGGCCTGTGTTGGTGGTGGTATTAATAAACTGTAATTTCGAGTGTAATTAATTATACCACAAGCTCTTCTACTGCTCCTCACACACTTCCTTACAATTTGCTCAGAAAGGTCTAAATGGGGAACACTAGATATTTCATTATTGCCAAGACTCCCACTAATCAATTTTTTTCTGGTGGTGGGAGGAGGTGGTCGGGGCCACTGTCCACTAGACACAAATCAAAACAAGTGATTCTATATGTTCCTGTCAATCTTTGGAAGTGTTTTGAGCTAAATAAATCCTAAAACTACAACACTCCTCCTCATTGTTAACCATACGCCATCTTTAATAGTTTTAGAGACTTTTTAAACTTCCTAATAAATGAGAAATTAAAACATAAGATACAAGCTCTGTTCTGCATAAAAAAGGAAGCCTGTTACTCCCCTTGGGTTCAGTTGCATGAAACCACAAAGTTGTGGTCTGCCAGTAAACTCTAACAGGAAAATTATTAAAGAAAAGTTAATATGATCACCTTTCTGACACTGCGTCCATTACCTCAGAATGCCTATTTTGGACTAAAATATCAGGAGCTATGTCCATAGAGAGACAGATGAGTGCTCACCTAAACCTGCTCTCTGTTTTGCAAAAAAGAATGCACATGCACAAGTTGCCTCTTTGTCAAAGAATTTGCCCAAGTCTCATCCTTCTCCTTGCAAAGACATTATTCATCTTGTTAGTCAGCAGGTTGTGGACAGTAGCAGTGGGTGGAGCCAGAAGATAAGCCCTGAATTCAAACTTTATTTGAATTGGCTTCACTGCAACTGTCAGTCACTTTTCTATATGAGAAGACTGTTTATCTTTATGCTTTATGCTGGCCTACCTTTTGAAAGTCTGGTACTTAAGGCTAGGACACACCAACCAACGCCTGACTGCCATCAGAAGACGCAAAGCATCACGTCACTTCTTCCCTGTGTCTTACGAGCCAACTTACGAGCAGCATGTATGTTCCGCACATGCGCGAGACATAGTGACTATCCATAACAGCAAGTGGCGCTGTAAATAAACTCTAAATAATTATCTTATATGCTATGTTAAACGCATCATACCACATTAAAGGATAAATGGACTGGGTTATTGCAGCTGTTTACCTTAAAAGGAGGCTATTACTTTTTATCTATACAAGGCTACAAGCTGAGGTAAGCTAATTGTAGCACATTAGCATCACAGATGTAAGAAACACGGCGAGTGTTTTTTCAAACAAAAGTCCCTTATAACTTAACATTAATCAGGAGCTGTACGACAGATTACGAAAGGAGCACAAGCCAATCAGAACGCTCCTTTGAGGCCAATGTCAAATACCGGTTCACTCGGCCAAAACTAGGTCCGACCTTCTTCAACTACGTCCGACAGTGCTGAACACACCAAACAGAGTCACTTCATCAACCCTGCCAAACTGTCTGACCGTGCCAGATGGCCAATGGTGTCCCAGCCTTTAAATGTAAGACAGATACCAATGAAAAGAGGTTGGAAAAAGTACCACTGAGCTGCTGCAGTTTTTAAAGGATTTAGTAAGTCCCAAACTTGCACACCCATAGTTCAGGTTGCCGCATATTCTCTGTGAATTAAATATCACACAGAGTCACACAAGACCCCAAGTGAATAGCTAAAAGAAATGGCAGGAATGTCATTAAGTCTGATGCTTGTATCTGTGGAAGGAAAATAAATGTATGGTTTTTGTCTCTACAGTTAACACCGAGCAGCAGGCAGACTCAAGCCATTTATATTTGACAGCACTGCTGACCTCACAGACTCACTAATGTCTATAGTGTGAGCTTAAGACTGTCCAAACTTAACTCATACAGTTTGCTATATTTGCAAAGCTGAGTGTTAATTAGCAACACAAAGCTAACATATGAGCCAAGACCTCTATAGTCACAACGGTTTAAGTGCTGAAATTATCACTACACATAAGCCTATTCAAATGAGCCTGCAACATAACATCAAGAGGTTCATGATAGTGTTGTGTGGGTCATCTCGTAACAAATGGATTTTTCCTCTTAAAAAGTTATTCATGTATACTGTGTGCAGCACGTTTTGAAACACAAGTCTGATGACAAGAAGGATGTGATGGATCAAATGCTGAAGTGCAAAGGGTCCTACATAACTGAATAAGTCCGGCAGCGCTCTCAGCCTACCTTACACTATTTTGTTAGGTGTTAGCCCACATTCCAAACTCTCATTAAATTTGACAATAAATAATTACACGTGTGACCTCAGTGGGTTGTTGTGGTGTGTGGTGTGTCAGTGTTACCGCAATATGGTTAAAAGTGCAGTTTGCTACAGCTGGCTGCAGCTGTGCAGCTCTGTTTCCCGATGATTGTCAGAGATTTCAAATGTGTCTTAGGGATATTAGGGAGGATCTTTATAAATTCATTTTTTGCAATATTTATTAAAACTACCTTCATTGCCCTGTATAAGGCTTATAAATTGGTATAATATTAATAAACTGTGGACTCTGTGGGACTTAAAAAACTTCAACCAATCGTTTTCGTCATGAGTACAGTAACCATTGTTCCACAGACTCGCCAATCATTCTGACTTCCTGGTTTCAGCGATACGAGCACGTTCTTGTGCCTGCGCATGAGTACGCAGTATGTTTATGTAGTCCAGCGTTAGCCGAGCCTCATCGTAGCGCGAACAGCCTGACTTCGAAGAGCACAATGGCTCAGGAAAACCCTGAACTGGGAGGTCGCAAAAGGAAAACTGTTTTTGAAGTGTACCAGAGGAGGAGAATAACTGTAGACGAGCAGAATAAAACCTGTGTGGTTCTTGGCGA
Organism: Bostrychus sinensis; assembly: GCA_020698575.1. Lineage (NCBI taxonomy): Eukaryota > Metazoa > Chordata > Actinopteri > Gobiiformes > Eleotridae > Bostrychus > Bostrychus sinensis. The sequence continues at coordinate 12,251,786 of CM036239.1, forward strand.
TTCTTTCAAATGATGGCGTGCGCTGAAGGAACAGAAAGGGCTTCAGACCGATCCATTGGTCGTCAAGTTTCTGCTGGACAGGTATGTTTATCTTATCTTGAAAAAAAATGTTTTTTTTTCTTTATCTGTTGAACCATTTCAACTGTACAGCAACGTCAGTTTGCTAATGCTACCAATAGCACATTGCTCACATGCTCACATTTAGGGACTGTGCGTGTGACTGGGTATGTGTGGGGAACTAGGTCAAAGGTTGCGCAGACAAACAATGCTGGTCTAGGTTGAGGCGAATCTCTGCTGATGCTGGCTGTAAACAAACACTCATGTTTCAACGTTCGTGCACGTCGCTGTGGAGGAGTTCCTTGAAAAGGAACAGTGAAGGGCGGAGGAGGCCTGACGCTTGCGTGTTATTCAAAAAAGGACAAACAGTCGCTGGTTCCTCAGCATTCGAAAAAAAATCCTCCCTAATATCTTTAAGCTGGGGACACACTAGAGGATTATTAGTCCGATTCAGGGCCCAATTTGCCTCTCTCCGAGTTCGGAGAGGCGTGGCCCAAATAAAGGCTTCTTGCAACCGTTTATTTGTCGTGACAGACTCTTGTCGCCAACCGTGTCAAACTGTCTGACCACCCCAGATGACTGATTATCGGCCTGGTGTGTCCCAGCATTTAAGATTTGAGGAGATGGTCCAGATGACAGTACATGTGTGAATATGCTTTTTAAAAAGGGTTCTTAACAAAACACAGCTTCAATCTCTGCCCTCAAAATATTCCAATCCAAATGTGTTTTGGAGCTTTACTTGGAAATTACTTTTAAAGGGTCAACATAGACAAGGTTTCCAAGGATCAAGGTTCACAATCATAATTACAATAACAATATCTAAAGGGTTCAGTATATCAGTTTCCATTTTAACAGTGTGCCAACCTCCATAAGAGAAAATCAACAAGGAAAGCATGACAGTTTATTTCAGTTTTGACTTGTGCTGAAAAGACCATCTAGAAAAGGGCAGTGGCAACTAGCTCTCATATATCATGTTGATTACTCAAGCACTTTGCCTGTAACAGAGAAGAAGAAACTCTAAACATGATCCACTGGCAATTTCTGAGTTATTACAGCAATTTTCACAGATAATCCCAGCTCTGACTCATTCCCAGACGATACAGTCTTCTGAAGACCTAAAAGAATACAATAGAATAAGAAATGTATGTGCTATGGCATGTCTAATCAACAAACTAAAATATGATGTTACAGTCAAGTTTCAGCTCCATACCTGTGCAGACAGCTGCTATTTGTCTCTCTGCACTTGGGGCTTTGTATGAAGGCTTCTTATTATGGAAGGCAAACAGTCATTTCTGGGACTGTGACAAAAGTGCTGATGTAGCCATGCTGAAGGCAGCTAGAGCAAAAAGGCTACAATGAATTAACCAATGTTGACTGCCGCTCTGCTGTTTCTCCAACTGAGGCACCCATCATCTTGTATCTGGCAGCAACAGGGTGAAGCACAAAAGTGGCTCTGAGATCCCTATTGTCCAGAATACGCCATGTCTTTACCAGATTAACAGGTTGATGTTCGGAAGTACAAAAAGTAAAAGGTATTTGCCGCATTTTCAAACTGCATGCTGAAATTGCATATTGAAATGCCAATTGAATAAAGACTCTGGAATGCCATGGAAAAATGGCATTTAAAATTATGACAAATATTTATTCAAATTAAATGTATGCTGCATTGCCACTTTACATATTGAATTGACAATCGAAACTACATTTTCAGTTTGGATGTTACAATTGCATATTGAATTGCTGAGTCCAAAAAACTTAATCTACACCACACAGTGATTAAATGGCAGAGGAAAACAGAGTTCCAGTCAACAACTTCCCGACAAGTTTAAGATCTTGTGGTATTCTGGAACCAAGCTGAAGAAGTCTTAAGTAAAAGTAAGTACATCGATATATTAATGACAGTTACTAGTGTAAATATAAATGTATGAGACATAAAAGCGTAGTTTGCGTCCGCAGGTCAGCTGACATGTAGTTAGCAGATAGCCAATCGCTGTTCAGATTGGGGCTGTTACATCATCAAAACCGCTTTCACTGTTTACACAAGTGCGGAGCGGCTCCAAGCGGCTCCCCACTGCAAGACCAAAATACCTCCTCAAGCGTTTTCAAACAGGACTAACTAAAGACCAGGCATTTCGCCTGTCCTTCCTGTATTACATATCCTCATAGTTGGAAGTGGAAGAAGTTATCTAAAGCATACTTTTATTTGAGTTACTGTAAATACATGCTCTACAATTTCCCTGAATATAGACTGAATGGTAAGTGGCTTTTTTATTCTGTTGCCTTAAAATAAACTTTCACTAATGGCCTGGAGGATCATACTTTGTTTAAATGTTTCAATGTACTATACCTACTACACAACATACTGACACTGAACCTCATAACCTAGCATCTACATATATACATAGTAATGGTAACATAGTAACACTGCATTCATATGCATTTTAAATACAGAACAATACTATGAGTCCCACTGCCTTTTTACTGTCTTTAGTAACAAGAAATATATTGAGTAAACCAACATGATTTTAGAATAAGCTGGGAATTATTTCTAACTATCATTGCAGCTAAAAAAAAATTGTTAAAAGGTCCCCTATCATGCTAAGCCAACATTTTTAGCTTTTAGCCATGTTGAAAACGTTGTTTCATCCCCAAAAACAGACCTGGAGTAGTATCTTGTTTCATTCACACATGTTTGAGTAATCCTATATGCTGAGGCTGTCCCTCTTAAAGATCTGAAAACACTTCCACCGCTCTACTTAGACACATGAAACCAGGAAGTGCTCCTGCGTATTTCTAAAGCCCACACCAACACCAGACATCTTGTGATAATTTCAGCGCTTGAACTGCCATCAATACGAAGAAATAAGCTAATTTGTCTATTTGCGTCACGTTGCTTAAAGCCATGCCAAGTACTCATTTTATTTTCTGTCTATTCCCCACCAATGCCAGACACTTGATCCAGCAGAGTCAAGGTAAGAGCTCCCCAAAAGAAGATGTTTTCCATTCATATATACATTATTAGGTTACAATAGGTGATATACCAATGTAAAGGTGTTCAAAATAATTAAAAAAGCCAGTCACACTGTGAGGTTTTGAGTGTCACAGATGAACAATTAACAGTCATCTTTATTGATATAGATAAGCAAGCAAATGTATCAAACATAGGACTACTCTCTTTTTTTCAGCACCCTTAATACTCCTAAGTACTGCGTTGTTATTAATAAATGCATTGTAGCCTTGCTGGAATCATTCACTACACAGTGTGGCATGTAAATATTATAATTTTTTGTTGAGGCATGGGGTAAAACTGTGATCTATTAAACTGCTAATACACCATAAGAGATGTTAAACTGCTTTACGCTGAGAAAATGGAACAAAATCAAGACAGGAAATAGTGCCATGATGCAACGCTGAGCAAGTTAAGCAGAAAGAAAGACAATAAATGAATCTATGCTTTTTCAAGGGCCCAAAAACTGTGATCTAGGCTAAAGGTGCCGGATGTAGATTTTTTATGGCACAGGCCTTGATGAGAATGAGAAAGAAAAAAACATTTTCTATACCCATCCCATCTATGTTGCAGATGTGCATCTACTTAGTTGCATTTCTATCCATCAGCAGCAGACAGCAGCCTGTTCCCTCCTCTTACAACAGTCTAGTATTAAACATGTTGTTCTACTCAACATGGATGCAGGAGAAAGACTGCACTCCTAATTCTAGAACTGCAAATTTTATTTTTTGCAGTAAAATGATAATAAAACTTCTACATTCAGCTTGTCAGCCTCAGGCCTGCTCAGCCTGTGACCATGAAATGACCTCCAGGCTTTTCCTTGTTGGAAGAGATTTTCACATATTGATACCAAGATCATAATTCCTGCAATTTGTAAATTATTGCTTTATGTGGCTCTTTAAAATTTTGTAGGACTACTCAAATGTTTACTGAACTTCAAAAGTTACCTTTGCAAGAGCTTACTTTCAACAGAGTGCATCATTACATCATATGTTGATTAAAGCAGTTCTGTTTTAGTTTAAGTGTGGAATTAATTTACTTGAAAGTGGTTCATATACATGCTGTGAAACATAAAGGTCACAATCGGCTGCTACACAGAAGGAAATCAGTAGTGAGTAGTGATTAAAAACATGGCCATGCAGTGCTGACAGGGCTTTCTAGCACTCTCTTTCCTGGCACCCCTCCCCCTCCAACCAAAAACAGCATCAAAGCAATCAAAATGGTAATGTTAGGCATGAATGGGACCCATCCCCCCTCCTTCTCCTCCAGCATGAAACTCTGCAGACTTTTTTCTCTGTGTCTTACAGGGGGAGAAGCCACCCCCTTTTCTCTCAAAATGGAAGCTTCCACTATAAAAACTGAAAGAACAAGGCTGACAAAACACTACAAAACAAACAACCATTTAGCGCAGAATGACAGCAAAATTGGATTAACAAAGATATCCATAAGATAATAATTCTGTAAGAGTTTTTGTGGCTACAGTGGATTTAATTAGGCTACTTAACAACAACAAATCAAAAATAGCCAAATATATTTACATAGATTGGTTAACGACCGGAGTGTGGTTGACTTTGACATACTAAAGCGCACAGAAAGCATAAATCAGACAAACACAAAGCAGAAAAGCTCGGAAGTTCTGTGCACTGCTGCGGGAAGGGAAGGCTCCGGGAGGGCGGTGCAGTGGCCGGGGAGCTGGCCGAGGTCCTGAACGCAGCTGCTCAGCCCCTACTTCCAGCCAGAGCAGCTCCAGAAACGAGCTTCTGTTGCTTCAAAGTTAATGTAGGACACCGTTTGCTGCCCATTAGATAGTAAAAAAGTGAAAGCGTGATCGTGGGCGAATCACAATCACCGGTGAGATCACGTGACCTCCAAGAAATAACGCCAACAGACTATGTGGAAAGTATTAAAACCGTCGTGTCGAGCGATCTAAAAACAATTAAAGACAACTCGATGCCGATAATAGCGTTTGATTGAACTGAGAATACCAAATATGACTTCTGAAGTCTCCATGGGACAGTTAATGAAGCTGTTTCTTTTATTATCCCACCCCTACTTTCCAGAAACATGTCGACCTACTCAAAATGGACGCTAAAATGTTCAACATTACACAACTTTGAAATCCTAGGGAAGAGACTAAACGATGTCTGATGGTCATGCTATAAGTGCAACACGTCAAAAAAATACTAGGAATACACTTTTTGTTTTATTGTGTTAAATCACTGCTGTGAAAAAAAAATCCATCACAATACTCAAAGTCACCAAAGCGTGAGGAAAGATGCAGGTGCTGAGTTGTTTATGACTAAAAGCATTTTTACACCTGTCATCCATTGTCACTGAGACACAAACCGAACAACGCAATGTAATTCGTCAATGTAACACAGCGAGGAAACTTCACAGCACATATATTCTAATGTTAATCGTTTGAAACTACTGGCTCAAATAAAATCTGTCTTCAAAAGGGAAAGGCGTAGCGATGCTAAACCAAACGAGGGAAGATTTGTGCTGATAAAGTTTCTCGCACACTCCACAATTCACTGGCCCCGATGTTTGGAGCTTTAAGGGAATATAGCAATCACCTATTTAGGCTTACTTCATTTGTGCAACTAGTTACTAATCAGTGAACGAGCATATGAATGTTGGAAAAGTGTCTCAAGTTAGTATGCAAGCTACGAACAAAGCGGTGATTATAGCTACAACGACTCAGTTTCTTGCAGCTCATAAATATTCAGGTCGCGTCCTGATCGCCACACAGCACCGCCGCATTATTACTCCAAATTCTTGTTGCTCGATAAAAGACCAGCGACATTTAGCCAAAGTAGAGTGAAAAGTACACTTGATAAGACTTGGAGGAGGACGTCGTGTCACCGACAGACATTTTAAGCGACATGTCGCAGAGTTATTCAGTTGGAGTGTTAACCTTTCATCCCTTGAGTTATCCCCAGCTGCTCTCACTTGCTCACAACACCAATAAGGATAGAATAACACGATGTTTCATTTACCTGGTGACATTGGATTTCTACTTTTAACGCCTCCTGTAGGCCCTGTAGTTCCATGTTCCGAGTAGAAAAGCACTTTTCTCCCACTTTCGATGCGGTCGAGACAAAGTTTAAGTGAATTAAAGATTTTTAAAGCGACAATAACAATTGAAAGAAGAACTACTCGGGCTGCAAAGCAAGTTCTCGCTTCTTTTACAAGCTAGGACGGATCACCCACTTTCCGCCCGTCTCAAAAAGTGATCCAAACAGAGCAAAAAGATATTTGGTCCCGCGCGTATACTTTCTAAATTACGTCCAAACGCCAAGGAGTCCACCAGAAAATCAAGCTGGCTTCTTATTTTATAATTTTAAGTTGAAAAATGGGGACTATATTTTGTCCGAGTCCGCGGCTTGATTTCCCTTTGCCTGGAGAAAAGTAGCGCTTTGGCTGTCAATGGTAATTCTGAAGTTCCCGGATGAAGCCGAGAGCACAGAGTGTGCATGCGCACTGGGGCAGCCACAACTTAAAAAGTACATATACTGGAATAAACTAAAACTACAATTAATGGCATGCTTATTTAATATTATTTTCTCACAAAAATGCATGGGGGCTAAGATTTGAATATATCATATAGACCAAAAAAACAAATATAACACAATACAACTGCAACAGCGAATTGCTGTACATACAGTCCCATAACTAAAATGGTTTTATTATACCATAAAGCCTCAACCTAACCCTATGTAACTGCATTGCCATATATTTTAAAGTTTAAAATACAATTTAGAATTCTTAAAGTAAATCAAAACTTGTGCATCTTGGATGGAGGTTTAAGCAAATGAATTGAATACTTTACTCTGTCTGAAACAGTTTACCTTTAAAAATGTGGTGTGGCTCCAGGTAAATACCGAAGTCATTTTAAGTTACCATAAATGCACAGCAGGCACAAAGTAAACACTGACATCATCAGAAACTAAGACTGTTGCAACATTTAGCTTTGATGAGCTGTGACAAAACAAGACGAACATGTGCCTTGATATAACATTTTTCAAAATCAGGGTAAATATGACAGTTCTTTTCTCCTAAAACCCAACCTCTCCTCCCCTCTTTATGACAGCCTGACCCCCTGATAGCTCCCATTCCTGCACCCACCTACCGCCTTCCCTCACCAAGTCGCCATTGGACAAATTTACAACAGGGACAGGGGGCAGCGGAGGAAAGTCAACCTATGAGCTGTTGGACATGTGGTGATGCGACTGAGTGACAGAAATAACAGCCAATGAACATAAGAGATTGACCCACAAGGGAGGGGTTTTACGCAGCAATATGTGATCTGAGAGTTGATGTGAAAGAAAAACTGTTCTGTTAATGCAGTGCTGTTAATTTAAAGCAATGGCCAAGTTATATTGTACAATCAAATTAATAAACTACAATTACAGGTCATTACACATTTCATTACAGACCTTTTTATTACTCTATTTCAACAAAGTAGCACCATGGACAGAGGCAGCAGCTCAAATTATTCAAGAAAAAGTCAAAGGCGTAAGATTCATGAAGGCAAACCTTATTGTCATGAACTGTATCCCACTTGATGCATCTTATAATATACACACACAGGCTGCTTAAAGCTCATTAACTATTAGCATAAGCCATTTACTCACTTGAACCCTGAAAATAAAGTTACAGATGGGGGACAGCTTGCACCGCTGACAGAAAGTAGTCCCCTTGCTTACCCACCCCCTCTTTTCTCTGCTCCTCTTTCAACTGCTCACTGCCTGTCCGCTGAAACCCTCCCCCACACCAACCAGGTCTGCTGCTACATCAGCTGCTACTTTTCATTTCACGGCTCAATGGTGAAACTCCTGAAGTCTTCTCTGTGCTGGTTTTTTGGGTCTAAGCTGCTTGGAGTTTTTTAAGTTGCACTTGTCAGATTTGGGTTCATGTAAGATAGATATTTTTATTTAAAATGGCAACAGTAGCTTTCGGTAGACCAGCTTGAAAACAAAAAGAACTTACTGTTATTGTTTACACTGAATTACCAAGTGGGCTCTCAGAGACAGAATGGTCACCTATAATTTCCTTAAATTTGTGTAATAAAAAAATGGTAATGCAGTTACTATGATTTTTTTGTTTATGACAATGTACGCCCTAATACAACATTTGTTTTTGTTAGCCCCAGTTATCTTTGTGTTATTGCTTTCTATTGCTTTTGCTAATACAATAAAGATGTGTGCATGTAGTCCAAGTCAAAATGATAAAAGGTGAGTTCAATAGTATATGTTTGCTATAACACTCTATAGAAATTATCATCAAGTGTATATGAAACTGTCTACCTTTTTCACTTTAAGTTACTCTTCCTTTGTTTGTGTTAATGTGATTAAATGTTCCTAAAATTAGAGCTCATTTGCAAACCTAACTGGAAGTCATGAAGTTTTATTTTTATTGTATGCAAGTTTGAAGTTCAGAACAGTTAAAATAACACATAGAACAAAGACAATGAAGAAAATGATATCTGATGGAAAAACAATGATTTTCTGTCACACAGTGCAAAGCAATAGAGAAACTCTTTACTCATTTATTTAATAAAGAGCATCAGTAATGTAGAGATGATTCCTAATATCACCCAGTGAAGTGATGCAGTGACAATTTTATTTGTATGGATGGTTGCACCATGCAGACAGAGCAGAGGCCAAGAACATACAGATGATTAAAATATACTCTGAAATTTGTGGAGATTGTGTCTTTGGGCTTACAAGAGGTTGACATGAATGTCAGCCAAGCACAGTCCAAGAGCTGGAAGTCAACACAGCAATCCCCTTAATAAATGCTCCCTTTTCAGCTTTTTTTTTTTTTATAAAAGAACAAAATATTTATGATTTATGTGCACAGTTTTTAAGCCTATAGAACGAATATTGCTTTTAGTGTAGAATGGAACATTTAACTAGTTTTTAACATATAATCAGCTGTTTGCTTTGCTTGATGCAAGCAGTCTGTAATACATGCTATTGCTATATCATTAGGTAGGATGGAGCACATTAAACATTTAATCCTCCTAACAGACCGCATAACTGCTCACTTTCCCTTAATTTTGTGAAGGTACTGAGATGACTGCCCCCTAATTGAAGTACATTTATATTACGCTTAAAATACTGATTGTATGTAAATGTGAGTAAAATGTGGGCTGTTACAGGCATTTCAACCAGATGCAGAATAACTCACTGTCTCTTGTGAGGGCCGTATCAACACAAACCTGTATAAATGAATTGCTCATCAATTGCTTAACCCAATTCTCACATGAACAGAAGAAGTTTCACTTAGGTTTTAGCTTGAACAGTCAGCTGATTTTGTGTGTTTGTGTTGATGATTGTGCTATTTTCGCTCACTCTCTCTCCTCCTCCTTTTACGGTTAGGCTTCCTATTTCTCACTGTACTAATTCCTGTTCACACAGCCTATCAATTAATTCAAGTTAATTATAGCCTTATTTGTAAAAGCCTAATTGGCACAATGGCTGAACAGGCAATTAGAGTGGATGTGCATGAAGTTTTAGACACAGCATGTAAAAGAGAGTATAGTTTAATCATGTAATAAGAGAAAAATTGAAGGGCAGAAATCTTAATTATGATTATGACGATGCAAATAAATACATGTTGTAGGCCTAAATCAATTTTTTTACATTAAATAAAAGCTGAAAAAATTATGGAAATAAACAAATAAAGCATTAAAAAATCTTCCGTTGTGTGATGTATTTCAGTAGTAGATTTTTATTTTGTAATTTCTGTCATTTTAAGCAACGTCCAGTGTCACTTCATTAGCAAAAGAATAGCTGATGTTCAAGCCAACCTCATAAACATAGCTTTCCAGCACAGCTTTGATTTTACCCACAGATCTCAACTGAGGCCCCTTAAATCTAGCACAGCTGAGCACAGAGGAGCCGTGCTGCTTGATCCAGGTTTCAGGGACACCCACAGGGAGGATCTCCCATACTGGGCAAAAGGGGCACATGTAAAAGTTAATATATCCTTTGATTCATTAATCCTTTAGCCAGATACTTCCAATTAATTTGTTTCTATATTAAACTGTTTTTCTTCTTTTCTTTCTTTGTGTTTTGTTTTGTTTGTTTGTTTCCACCAAATCTCAATATTTTCTCCTTGCCAGCTGGTCAAGGGTCTCCTGCTGCCACTAGGGCCCACAGCTCACTTCCTACTTTCTCCAGCACCTGTTTCTGTTTGGCAGGGCCGACTGGAATACTAAAAACTTGGACACAAGCCATCTGCCACCAAACTCTGCACATCGTTTTACCCCTAAACCCTGGTCTTCACAAGCATTGGATTTCCTATTCTCAATAACAGTACTGCTGAAAACGCAATACAAGGTGTAGCCTAATTTAAAAGAAAATAGTTACTTTCTTTTAGAAGCCTATGCTTTAACATGGGAAATAACGAAATAACCTGATGAGGTTCAGTTGGCACAGATGAAAAATAATAAATAAATAACAAATTAAATGTCACTAAACACAGAAATTAGGAAGGGGGGGCTGCAAGAAAAAAAATCTCGGCTCACTTACTGGCCGGTCACAACGTAGCTTTAAAAATAAAGCGTTCTGGACTACAACTCCCAGATGTATTACATTTAGTGGTGCGCATGCTCAGAGGATGGGGAGCGCGAACACATGCGGATATGCCGCTATGTAAAATGGCGGTGTGAGACCTACAAGCGGTTAGTCCAAAATACTGTGGATTTATCTTAGAAGGCGTTCTGTAATTGATTGTGTAAAATAATATTACTCCACAGCTTGGAATATTCATTTAGGAGAAGGTACGTGAACGTCCATTCGGTGTAAACCAAAACCGACCGATTTTAAATACCCACCTCATATTCGCCTTTACCATAGACTGTAACTTAGTAGCTAGCAGCGACAACAGCTAACGTTAGCGTTAAGGTTAATATTCAAACACGGCTGTTTCGGCTCAAATGTTATTAGCCGTGCCTGTCGTAATCTCACTAACGCTACTAACCTTACTTTGAATACAACATTGACCACAGCAGCGTTTAAGAGGCTCTCCCGTTCTGTTTTCTCTAAAAAACCTTAACGAGCGGTGCTGGATAAGATGAAAAATTATTTTTGTTGGTCATTAATGATTACAGGTATATAAGAAAAGAATATTTCAAAGAGGTTTTGTAACTAATCAATGTTACGTTACGTCTCTTTAACACCCCCTGTTGTTTCATCAGTTTAACCTCGCCGGGGTCTAACGCGGTAATAGTAACCATAGGTATATAATGTCTATGGTTGTAAGGCTATTCCAGAATATTCTGTCACACGTGAACCTCAGTGACACTTGTCATTTAGTAAGATAATAAAAATTATTAATCACACCCATCTATAAATATCTACACAATGTTTTATCCTTAAGTTTCCTGCATTGTGTTTTAAATTAACTCAACATCATGGTAGTCTGTGTGGCTGTCTGTAAATTTGTTTCATCTTTCTCAATCTTGATTCTGTCACAAAGGGATGGCCAAGCGGATTGCAGACAAAGAACTAACAGACAGAAACTGGGATCAGGAGGAGGAGGGAGAGGAGGTCAGTACAATTTATTTGTTGCCAGTTTTGACGCACTATACAGTTTATACATTATTTAACCCTCTGACACCAGTTAAAAGATTAATTTAATAATAAATCAGAGTAATTTTTTTCTACATTCAAATTGCAATTTGATATTTTATATAAGCGTATGTAAAAGATTTTAACCTTTTGCCTGTTTTATTTATAAGGCTGGGACATTTTCTATTGCAAGTGACGACGTTTTAAAGAATCGCGCAATTAAAAAGGCTAAGCGCAGAAATGCTGGATCAGAGGTAAATATTTGTATGATAAGACTGAACCACACAGTCTGTGGAAATGTACATTTTTTTACTATAAATAGTTGTGCTATTGTGATGGTGCACTATTTAAGTAATGCATCTAAAAGTTTAGTTTACCATTATTTTTTTTTTTTTGTTTTTTGTTTTTTGTTTTAGGCTGACAGTGGTGGAACCTTCAAAGGTTTTAAGGGGTTTTCTCTGACACCATCAGCAGCAAGTGCAGGATCAAGTTCAACACCTTTTTTGGGTTTTGGCAATGGCAGCAACTTCAAAAGTTTTGGCAGTTTGACCAATGGAAACAGCATCACTCCTTTTGGAAATTTGGCTGCACCTGCTTCTTCCACTGCTACAACTGGTAAGCGGTTGAACATTCTTATATAAACTGGTTTTACGTTATTATTCTGTGCTAGGGATGGTCCATTTGTGTCCCTTTTGTGATTTAGGATGGCATTAATGGCATTCTTGTATGAATTGTTATGTTTATTTTACACCTTACACCTTTGCTTAATATACTAGCTGTTATAGTCAGCTCTGTTCTCCATTTGATATAACATTTAATAGCCTACAGTCTCATTGTTTCTGTTTCTCTATGTTATATGTATGCTCAATTACCTTATAAAGGCTGTTTATGTTTATCTCTTATGTAATGGAGGTGAATGTGAAAAGTTGTGCTCTTGTTAATTTTGTATCAAAGTGTAATGAAGCTGAATTACTGTCTGCAGCTGTTGCACTGACATCTATGTCTTTATGTGTTCAGCATTTAATGGCTCCACCTCCTCCAGTGTCAGTGCTGACATCACTAAAAAACAGACCAATGGCTCTACTCTGAGTCCAGCTCAAAGCTCAGGCTCCTGCAGCAGCAGCAGCACCAGTAACAAGGAGTACAGTCGGCAGCTCACTGCACTTAACTGCTCTGTGCGGGACTGGATCACCAAGCATGTCAATGACAACCCTCTGTGCGATCTGAACCCCATCTTCAGGGATTATGAACAACACCTGGCCAGCATTGAGCGGAAGTATGGGGCAGGAGCGTCAGATGTCAGCTCAGAGGAGAAGTCATCAGTCCCAGCAACTACTGCTCCTCCTCCAGCTGCTTTTTCCACCTCTAGCAGCAGCAGCAGCAGTCCAACACCAGCCTTGTTCTCATTTGGGAAAGGGCCTGATTCAACCCAAACTAAAACCACCACAACCACTTCAGTTCCCACAGGTGTTACATTTAAGTTTGGCCAGAAGGTGGACTCTACAGTTTTAGGCTCATTTGAATCCAAATCTGCGGCTCCCAGTTTTTCTTTCTCCTCTGGCAGCACTTCAACCCAGAGCTCTCTGTTTGGAGCACCAAGCACACAACCAACTTTGTCGTTTGCTGCACCGAAAACTGAGAACACACAGCAAGCAGGTAAGATGTACTGTACTTATAGAAGAAATATCTGATTGACTTCACACCAAGCGTAACAATGACGAATGATGTTAAACTAATTCTCTTAACTGTTTATTATTTATATATTTGAATAAAACAATGAACAAGATAAATATTTTGGTTTGTAGATGAAAATGGAGAAGAGGAAACAGAAGAACCGCCCAAACCTGACATCAAGGAAGTGAAGGAGGAGGATGCCTTCTACTCCAAAAAGTATGTCACACTGTGCAACAGCTGAAATTAGGGATATACAGATACCATGTACCAAGCACTCCTATTCATAAAAGTGGGCAGATACCACTTTACAGCGCTGTCACGTGACATTCACCTCTCAGCTGGGCAGTGAGAAACGTGGAAGGATTTCAAAGTGAACTATACAGAGATAAAAGCAAAGCTTGACTCTACATTATGCTCAACCAGACATCCCAAATCATATGTGAGTCCTAAAACTTAAGCTGTTCCTCATTGTCCCAAAAATTATACCAGCGCGGAGTCTGAAGCAGTTGTTGTCTGATAAAACATAAGGATTACCATTGCTAATTGTGTTAGCTGCTGTGGGTCCTTGCAAATCTCCGCTGGTTATGCTTAGATGCGCAATCTGTCTTTAAAATGATTTTAAAGACTAAAAGGTGGAGTGTCTAAGCTTTCAAATGTCTAGTAACATGTCCATATTGAACAAAGTTTAGCCGCGGTTAGTTGTGTTCAAACCACTCTGTTGTTGTTGTAAAAAAACAAAAAAACAACTTCACAACGCAGTGAGGATAGATAGCAAAAAGACAACATGGTACATGATGAATGAGATAAATTAGTGTAACTTTATAAAGTAGTACTACTTTTATTGGTACTTGGTATCAACAAGTACTCAAGTGGAAGTACTTGTACTTGTATCAGGTTGGAAAAAGTGGTATTGGTGCATCCCTAGCTGAAATACTATGCATTGCTACAATAAATTAAACAAAACAAATAAGACTGTCATAACAGTCCATCCAGTTAGTCTGTATCACAATATGATGCATTAATTCACTGCGATGAAATGTGAAGTTGTCCCTTTCATAATACCATTCTTGTGGAAATCTGGCCATTGTAATGTTTGTCACATAGATAACAATGTGTGAAATAATAACAAAATGCATCACAATACTATATAGCAATGATTCATACAAATGAAGACAATTATTTAGACATTAGTTAGACAAACATTTGATTTATTTTATTAATTCATGACATCAGAATTGTGCTTTGGCAGCAGCAGACACAGGGATTATAAGAAAACCTCAGTGACAGTTTCCTACAAAAATCTACATATTTACAGTGCTGTTTTACCATTTCTGGTAAACAAGCATAGATGGTGGGCTGTAAATATTTTCCTTGAATAATATAAATCAAGTATGTTCTTACTGCTTACTACTAGTAAATTTGTTTAATGTAGCACTTGAAATGTAGAAGCAGATTTTAAAATAGTTTTTGTTCTTGTTTGCTTTTATAGTCAAAAATGTGCTTCATTGTTTTATAGTGTTTTCCTTTTTCCTTTACCTTAGGTGTAAAATGTTCTACAAGAAAGACTCTGAATTCAAGGAAAAGGGAGTGGGAACTCTGCACCTGAAACAAGCAGGAGAAGACAAAACTCAGATGATAATCAGAGCAGACACCAATCTGGGTAAAATCATTTTGGAAGTTGCAATTGTTGTTGCTGTAAAAGGAGGCGCATTATTTTTCAAATGGTTAGCCTGTAAAATTGTAAGACATTTTATAAAGGTTAGTGCTTAGGTTAGCTCTTAGGTTGTTCATAGTATAGAAAAATGGAAGCCTCTGAAAGCTTGTTTAATACAACTTATGTCTTAAGTGGCAATTCTTAAATTTAGCACTTTAAATCTTCACCATACTTTTAGATATGCATCAGGTCTATACAAATGCAGTCCGCTCATGGAGAAGTAAAAGTTTCTAAGTAACTGTGGATAAAGTACTAAGACTTAGACTATGGTTGTGACTGTGAAAACCGTTTCACCTGGTTATGCACAAGAATATATCGTATAGTGACACCTCCCTGCACATACTGTATATTGGGATATTCTGAAATAAGTAACTGGTGCAAAGGGTTTGGGGCAAAAAAAATTTGTAAATATGTATTAAACATACTTCGTGAAATGTTAGAATGCAAGCCACGTGTGTTTGTTCTGTTGTAGTTTAGGTTTTCACTTGAATTTGTTTTATGTCTTTTGATAGGAAATATCCTCCTGAACATCATTCTACAGTCGTCCATACCATGCTCCCGGGTTGGCAAGAATAATGTTATGCTTGTGTGTGTTCCCAATCCCTCCATTGATGACAAAAACCCTAGCACTCCTATCCCACTCCTCATTCGTGTCAAGACGGAGGAAGATGCCAACGAGCTCCTGAAAATCCTGGAAGAGAAAAAAGGCTAAACTTGTCTCTTTTCAGTCACCCTATCACCTTTTTAGCAAACCTCACCACCTCTGCTCAGATCCTTCCTGTAGTTAAACACCGCCGGCCCTATCTCGTTTACTTAATCACAGTGGTTTTATTAACATGTACACATTTGTACTCAACTCATCCTCAGTAATTTGGTGGTTATACTGTGAAATATTTGTTTTTGTTAAATCAGATGTTCTCAAGAAGGTAGTGGCTTTTTTTTTTTTTTTTTTTTTTTACACAGCTACATTCCTCTTGCTGCTGTTTTATTAGAAATTTACAAAGTGTATCATACTGGCCTCTGTTTTAATTTTACTGTTTTAGAGAAGGAGGTAGAGTGACTGAGAGCTGAGTGTTCATACAAATTGTTGTGTGAAGAGTGTATCATCACTTAGAAGTTTTTGAATTTTGGAGGAAACAGAATCTCCAAATAACGGTCCAGTCGATTTGGTTTTACAAATTAAATACTTGCAGCGACAGTTTATTATTATAATGAAAGTGTGGGGGATTTAGAAATGTCCTTACTCAGAGTGTCTGCGGAGTGTTTGTTTTTTTATTTTTTTGCTCTGGGAACTATTTATTGCATCGACAGGTTTTGTCTGAATCTTAATGATTGAACCCTGTGTGAATGTTTCCCTCAAGAGCTTCTTAAAACAATATGAAAGTGCGCAAGTATTGATTTTTTTTTCTTCTCTGTAAACATGCAATCTGTTCTTTTCCAAGTGTCCTTTGTGTGGCCTTCAGTCTGGCCTTAAATATGAGGCATGCTGTCATTATCAAAGAACAATTGTGAATACATTTATTGGGGAATAAAAAAAAAAAAATCCATTGTCTACTGTATGCTAATTTTAATTTTTAATACATTTTTATATATGTGTGTATGTGTGTATGTGTGTATATATATATGTATATATATGTATATATATGTATATATATGTATATATATGTATATATATGTGTATATATATGTATATATATGTATATATATGTGTATGTATATGTATATATGTATGTGTATATGTATGTATGTGTATATATATGTGTATATGTATGTATATATATATATATGTAAATGTATATATATATATGTATGTATATATATGTATGTATATATATGTATATATATGTATATATATGTATATATATGTATATATATGTATATATATATATATATATATATATATATATATATATATATATATATATATATATATATATATATATATATATATATATATATATATATATATAAATAAAAAATAAATAAAAGCAAAAGCTGTTTGGCCATCTTTTCTTAAAACACAAGAGGTTATAAAATATGTGTTCAATAAGCTTACTGGGGGTATAGATTAACTAACAGAGCTTACAGCAAAAATCCAAGCAAGAGTTTGCATCAACTTGTCAGTAGCCTGTGACAGATGAAATTTAGGCCTAGTCTTAATCATTCATATAAAATATTTTAGTGAGTACCCTGGGCCATTCATCTGATAAAACGTAAAAAAAAAAAGTCGCAAAATTATTCAAGTCATTTTCAGCTTAATTTGTGATAAAAGTGCACGAGTTTATACAGGGTAGCTCTAGGTTTTGTCTTGTTAGACTTAATACCTTTTTAAGACTTTTTAAAGCCACTTCGAGTGAAATTTAATGCCAGCATCATCAACAACAGAACAAAATAATACAATAATCTGTATGACTTTTACACTAGGGAATTATCTGTACTACTCTCTGAAACTCAAGGGTTTTATTTTAAAGTCTAACAGATGAAAGAACTCCAGTGCTGCATAAAAAGAATAAAAATAAATAACATTTCTTCTGTTCATATACTTTCTCATTGTGGTGGTGCTACTTTTTGTAATATTAATATTTTGACAAATTTTAAGACCTAGATTAACAAAATTTAATACCTACTCATATTTAATACTTTTAAGGCCTTGATTTTGACGCTATCATTTTAAATACTTTTTTAATGCTTTTAAGACCTTGGAGTGGCCCTGTTATAAAGTGCTGAGGCTAATTCAGACCTGAAGCTGGCTGAATATGTTTCCATGGTGACTGAGCGAGTCTCAAGATAAGCCTGTTTTGGAACATGTGATAACAAAATAAGCCAAACTTAACGAGTTGGCTTTATAGAACAGCCCTCGGGATTGACTACAAGTTTCCATGGTGACTTAGTCGGGCTCAGTCACGATAAACCTTCTTCATGGAACAGAAATGAGGATAAAATAAGCCATTCTTGTAAGTTAAGAGTTAGCTTGTTGAACTTGTTTAGCTCAGAGCGTAGCAGTGATGGATGTTTTATAGATCAGTGGTGGCTGCGGCTGTCAGAGGTTGCAGCGGGATCACTTCCTGCCCTCGACCCGGAAGCTGATCGAGTGGACACGCCGCACCGTGGCTCCTGTCGTGTAAGTCCAAACCAAACCGAGTGATCTGCCTCATGTTAGCGAATTCGTCATGAGGCAGTTGAAAAACAAAAGCACTTGATGTGTTAAAGTCCCATGAAGGTAAGCATTTCCGAACTGACTTGATTTTTGTGTTGACTAAAACTAAGCGTTTGGGGTTTGTTTGCCATCGTGTGATTTTTTTTTCTTTTTCTGAGCGGTGCTGTGAGGCAGACAAACAGCAGATAACGTCATGTTAGTCCACGAGGACTGGAAAATAAAGATTTTCCTTATTAAATGTCAGCCCACTGTTATTGAGAGGCATTTATCGCTGGGTCTATGCACTGTAAAGTACTGATGATTTATCAGTTGGAAAGCTAACATTAGCCTATCTTGGCCCTAGCTTCATATGCCTAGGGCTTGTAGCGCTGAGTTGTCAACTTTTTTAGGAGTGGTTTCTGTCGCATCTTCGTTCATCAGTAAAATCTGCTCAGTGTTAGATTATCCTTTTTGTTGTACTTTTCCATCAGATGTGTTTTCAGTAGTTGGTGCTGTGTTGCATCATGTAGGTAAGCTATGAGTCAATCTGTCACATGTGCTGTCATTTATCAGTATCTATTGTGGTGTTATAAGCATTGTTGACATACACGTTGTTTAAAATACGCCCTCAATGATGTAGGCGTGTGTAATTCACCTTGATATCCTTTAATCTCAATGCTGCATATTGTACTGTTTGCATTAGGCCATAGCAGATTCTTGAAGTGGGACAAAACAGCACCTAATATTGGAAAAGGAAATTAGGAGGACCTGTAGCCACCTTGTTTCTAATTATTTCCCAGCTATATGGGACCAAATTTCTCCCAAAACTCTGCAAACAAGTAAAACATGTTCCACAAATACTGTGTTTTTCTTTCTTTAATAAAGAGTACAAACAGTTTTATCCATGTCTGTGTTTGATGGTCGTGACAAATTTTACAAGTCTAGAGGCATACCTTTGCAAGTCATTACATACATTTTTGCAAATAATTACATTTGTTTCCATATCATAAAATATGTTTACAAATCCAACTACATTTATTGTCAAAGCATAAAATATATTTTTAAATCAAGTTATATTTGTTTGCAAATTGTGACACACATTTACAGATTCATTTACATTTATTTACAAATGTTGGATTGCATTTGCAAACTAAATCACATTTGTGGAACATGTTTCACTTGTTTGCAGACGTTTGTCAGGCATTTGGCCCCAAGTTTTTTTTAACTAAATATTATAAATAATCCTAAAGTATTTCCTATAGAAATTTGCTGATGTTGATAAATCAGCATTGTGGCATGTAAAATATTAATAACATAAAAAAGTACACTTTCTTGATTTTGTCTTACTTTGATACATTTAGCAATATTAAAATATTACTAGGAATTATACTAATATTTGCATTTAATGGTTTTGAATCATAACCAAATTGCAAATGGAGATTCAAAATACAAAAAGATGAAAATTACATTTAATTAAAGCTCTTTCTCAGCTGATCAAAAGTTTAAGAGACAGCCTCAAAAAGTTGGTCAGTGTGGTGAAGAAGGGCATCCACGGTTTGGACCTCAGTTTTTGCAAATTTCTTTTGCCATTCATCTCCAAACATTCTTAATGTGATTTAGAGCACAGGATGGGCCAAAAGATAAAGATGATGTTATTCTACTGAAGAAGTCCTTGGTCAGGCGGGCACTGTGAACTGCAGCGGTGTCCTGTTGAAAGACCCAGCCATCACGCTGCAGACGAGGGCCTCAGTCCAGAGGGATGTCCACTGAAGGAAAAAGCAACTCAGATCATCCTCAGGATCTTTTAAGAACTTTAAAATTACTGTCTTAGTCCGTCCAAACTTGTCAGTGATGGTGCGTTTTGAGAGACATCCTTTGAGCAGGTCAACAATCCTGCTATGCTGAAAAACAGAAAACCTTTTTGCCTTTGTCATCAGGTCATGACAGTGTGAATGCCTGACAAAAAATATTTTTTTTGACTTTTTAAGGCTATCATATTAAACTTGTGATTGTTTTTTATTAAAACCAATTTTAGATTAGATTCTAGGACTTTAAGTTGTATTTAATTTTATTTGTTGATCTTTATCAACTTAACTCTGTCCACAGATGAAAGGGTCCTGTCTGTTACTTGAAGAGAGGAGTGAACCTGCCGTAGACGATAGCTAACACATTAATGGCCTGCCAGTCTGTCATTGCAGTCATGGACGAGCAGGCCCTGCTGGGGCTCAACCCCAATGCTGACGCCCGCTACAGGCAGAGGGTACGCATCTTCTTTAACTGACATAATCTTAAAGGGGCCCTATTATGCAAAATCGACTTTTCTGAGCTTTCTACCATGTTTTAATGATGATCTTCCATCAAAAACATACCTGCATGCATCTATTTATTTACATTGACTTCCTGAAAGGACCAAAATGTCTTGTGTCACTGATGGCTGCCATTTCCACCTGACCACTGCCTCTCCCCCTCACGACCCAGTCCCGTTCAGCTCACACCTCCTCAGGAACAACCAAACAAACCCACCTGGACTGCAGTAGCATGTTGTGAGCCTGAAGGGGCGTGACAGCAGCTGCGCCATGTGGAGGGAGGGGCTCTTAAAGGGACAGGGACCTAATCTGAGCGTTTCTCACAGAGTCAAATGAGTTTCTTCAAATAGGGTTTTTTCAATCACTGCGTTTTCTGATCAACAAAATGTAAGATGCTGATCTAGAGGTGTCCTAAATTAATTTAAAAGACACAAAAAAAAGCATAATATGGGCCCTTTTAACTATTTGATCTACATTATAGAGCTAAAGTTATTCTTAAGGGGCAGGGCATGTTTTAATGTTTAAGTCTTCAGGTATTAAATATAGTAAACGCCTTTTTCAACTAGCTTCTTACAGTGAGTACTCAGGTTTAACATTAAACTGAAAGGAAAGTTTTACTTTAACTTCATTACTTATCGGTGTTAATTTAGTTATGTTAAATATTGCAATAATGATATGATTGGTGAAATTTAATAGGCTTAAGGCTTCATTAAACATAGACAAAGTAAAACCTCAATTATAATTAATAAAGCGATTCAAGGCTCTGACTCAAGACTTACTGGTTACAACCGGGGCTAAATTAAAACTTGATCATTTAAGTGAAATTATTTGGTCATAGCATAATATGACAAGACACTTGGAAAATAAGTGTCTTGTTTCTTGTTAATTTAGTTTCTTGTGATATGGATATTGCAGTGCAGTAGAATATTTTTCTTTTGTCACTTTCAGATTTTCTTTTCATATGATTTGTAAATTAAATTGAATGTTGTGCTGTCTGTTCGTCAGGCTATGGCATATTTTGAGCAGCTGAAGGAGTCTCAGGATGCCTGGGAGGTGTGTGCAGAGACCCTTGCAAAAGGCATTTATAAGTAAGTTGAAATGGCATAAGCTGCTTGAAATATTACTGTCAAGTCATATGGGGATATTTAATATGTATCAAATGTTTAATTTTTCAGTGATGACCATGTGAAGTTTTTCTGCTTTCAAGTTTTGGAGCATCAAATTAAGTACAGGTCAGTCTGTGTGTTAATAATTGATGTATAATATATGATGCAGTGTATAAACACAAAACAGTACATAAACACACAGTTTATTTAATAGGATATTTACTTCATAAATACATAAATGTTTTAAAAAAGAATCACTACATATAAAAAGCAACTATGAGTGAGGAGTTAGTGGGATAAGCATAATACTGTCCACTACTACAGTCAAGTTAAAATACAGGTGCCCAGAACACAATGGATGGAGACAGAGGTTAAGTTTTTGCCAAATTTATTTAACATTAAAAGAACCAGGCACTTTAACAGTCAGGTAAAAAGCCAATAGCTAAAACTAATTCAAGGTAAAGTTAAAAACAGTACCATTATAAAATAGTTAAATGCAAAATAAAACACAAATGTTACCAAACTAAAGAAAAGTACACAATAAAAAGGGCAACACTGCACATATTAAAACCAAGTCCTTAAAATAACAGTATCAAGCAATAAAAAAAACAAAACTGCACATACTAGTGACTTCACTGTTTAAAGTGCCAAGTGACTAATCAAAACTAATAGACTTAATGATATACTTAATAAAAGGAGAGTAAAACAAAAACATAATGGGATAAAAGCACTGAATTAGTATAGTTGTTAAACCAAATCATCGTTTATAAAGTTAATTTGTTTAAAAGGTACCTCTGCCAGTGTGGAGATAAATTTTAACACTCTTGAATTAACTAAAAACACCCAAAACTAAGAAGATTACTGGAAATAAATGAGTAAATACATAAAATATGAATGTTAAAAGTGCAAGTGCAAACTCACATTTGTCCTAAGGTGCAACTTCTATTTACTGTTGTGCATGGCTGGAGGAGGTACATGTACAAACAGGTTTGCCACATGTCCTACAAATGAAATATTGTGCACATTACTTAAGTTTCTGAAACATAATACATTGGCAAATAAAACTACTTTATTGGTTAAGTTTAAATGTGGATAAAGTAGGTTAAAACCTGTTCACAATTTGCTCTTGGCGTCCTGCTGCATTCCAAGTGCCATGCAAAGGAGTTAGAGGAAGTGCATTTTCACACAGCATGGTCATTTTCTGAGTACAGCAACTCCGCAGCTCTTCCTGTTGCATTTATTGTTGACTCGTTGTCAGTGACGGCTGATAGATGCATTATATCAGTGCACAATACAGCAACAACATCATCAACACTGCTTACTACCACCATACACAGCAAGTGTTCAACTTTAATATTATTTATTGACAAATGCTTGCACAGAGCTTCAAAGATGCCCATAATACAAATTCAGCCAGTGCACAACATAGCAAATTACGCATCCAAGTGCCAGGTGATACTGTCATTTTTTATCGATCTAACAATGTCTTAACAATCGCAAAATAGGGTAACGGTAATATAAGAAGACAACAGTCCCATAACATACGTCCTTACAATGTAGCCGAGATGTTTCCAAAAAATACTTGGACAGGTGTAAGAGATGAACAGTATTTCTGCATTATTAGATTTAACTGGGGGGGCATAGGAGTGACCAAAGTGTGCATTTGAAAGTGTTTCTCTCAACCTCGCTTGCAATCCAGTTGACGCACTGCTCATTACACCATTAGATTATTCTCCAGTTTGTATGGCTGGAGCTTCTCTCTTAGTTCCTCTATAGTTCTCACTTGTCTCATCAGCTTGTAAGGCCACGAATGATGCATGTGATATTCCTTGTCTCCACCAAAAAGCAAGCAAGGGAAACAATAAAGTGAGTTATTAGCCACAATCGCAGTTAGCCAGTCCTTTTTGTCAAACCAAGAAAGACAAAATTTCAAATTTAGATGCTTGTCTTTTTTGAAAGGGTGGGCAACCCAGCGCATTGATACTAGCCGTCCCTGCTCGTTGTAATGTGTGTACTACTTGTTTTCTAGGCATGCTGGTCTAAGTGCTCCTCAACAGCAGCTCATCAGAGACTCTCTAATGAAGTGGCTCCAATGTCAGGTATAGTAGAGCACAACACAGTAGGTAGTCAATTGCATACTATAATTTAAATAAAGAGCACACTGCGTTCTCACACTTATTACTGTTACTTACTTACTTTTTACTTAAGCACATCCATGTATTTCGGTGTGTATATGGTTCAGGTTTGCATTTTTATATCATTACAAACTAATGTAAAAACTATCAGTCATCCGGGCTGTGACAATCAAATTAAAGATTAAAAGAAGTCCTCTGTTTGTGGTTTGTAGAGGTGAATAAACCTGCAGTTAGAGCTACAGTTTTATTATGAATAAGGGCCCTGCTGTAATCTGAGAGTATTCACATCCAAATCGCAGGAAGAGTTAAGGAATTACAGTTCTTCAGTATGTAGCCGCTTATTTTTTTAAGGGACCAAAAGTAATTGGACAAGTGCCTCATAAGCTATTTTATGGGCTGCATGTCCCTTGTTAATTGAGCAGGTAAAAGGTTTGGCATTGATTACAGGTGTGGCATTTGCATTTGAAAGCTGTTCCTGTTAAAACACAACATGCAGTCTCTTAGCAGAAGAAGTCAAATTATCAATAGGCTGAAAAAGAAAAAGAAAACAAAAAAACTTGGATGAGAGACAAAATGTCTTCAACTACAAATCATGTCCAGATGGCTTCTTTATAGCCTTATTTTGTGAAACTACTGTAAAGAACATTTTGTTATATACAAGTATACAGTACACTGTGAGGAGTCTTTCCTGTGAAGCTTGAAATAAGAGAAGGCTTTTGTTTTTTGTCTCTTGTGCAGCTAATCAACCCTCAGCCTGAGAAATCCTTCATCAGAAACAAAGCCGCTCAAGTGCTTGCCCTCACGTTCATCATGGAGTACCTGACTCTGTGGCCCAAATTTTTCTTTGATATTTTGTCATTAGTAGGTTCGAATCCTCATGGTGTCGACATTTACCTGCGGACACTCATGGCCATTGACGCAGAAGTGGTTGACCGGGACATCATGCATTCACCTGAGGCAAGTCTCTTACAGTAATTTAGTTATGTTAATCAACCTTTCCACCCTTTTTGTTCTGTCACTTGACAGTAAATCCAGTAATCTAGTTATTAAGTTAGTAATAGAGTTTGTGTAGCTGAAATCAGATGTTACTCAATGTTTACCTTCCATAATATGGTGTGGTTTCATGGTGAATGTTCTAGAACCCTAACAGACCCATTTTTGGGGTTAAAATTGGTGATAATACTACCAAAAATCACCAAAGTATCCCACTTGAAGATGTTTATAAAGAGCATATATACATAAAATATCATATGTAGTACATGTGTAATATTTTAAATCAAAAACATAAAATGTACATTGTTTGTTTACTGCGCTATCTTGGTAATAAAACAACCTCTCTCATGTCTTGTCACATCACGTTTCAGAGTCTATTAAGTAACCCAGTTGGCAATTATTTGATTATTAAATTAGTTGACGATTATTACAATAATCAATTAATTTGTTTAGTTGTTGCAGACCTAATGTATAGCGCTGTATTGTGCTGGACTTTTTTTTTAGTGTTAAAAAGACAGATTTTTTATTGTTGTTTATTACACAATGTTGTCTTCTTTCCAAATATGTTGAGTTGTTATAATTAAAATAGTCTATGAATGAGAGTGTCATCATTTAATAAGTCAAATGCCTTTTCAATTAGAATTAAAATGAATTAATAGAGGTTTTATTTTATCATGTTTTGGTAGTAGACTTTAAGTGTGCACCAAATAGTCCCTTTGTTTTTTTGTCATTGTCCCATATAATTTTACCATTAGTGACAGTTGGAAAAAAAATGATGCAATGTATCACTGCTTCTTTTGTTGAATCAAGATATATAGTTTTGTTTCTGAAGTTGAAGATATATAGTTTTGTTTCTGAAGTTGAAGATATATAGTTTTGTTTCTGAAGTTGTTTCTTGTACATTTCTTTAGGAGACCCGCAGAAATACTCTAATTAAAGATACCATGCGTGAGCAGTGCATCCCCAGTCTGGTGGAGTCCTGGTTCCAGATCCTGCAGACCTACCAGCAGTCCCACCCAGACCTCACTTGTCAGTGTCTGGAGGTGGTGGGGGCCTATGTGTCCTGGATCGACCTCAACCTCATCGCCAATGATCGGTTAGTTTTATCTCAGAAACAGGAGACGAGAAATGGCTAAATGGGACAATTGTAATCATTTCTGTTGATACATATTTAGGTTTGTGAACCTACTGCTGAGTCAAATGTCCATGGAGGAGCTCAGAGAAGAGGCCTGTGACTGCTTGTATGAAATAGTTAATAAAGGAATGGATCCTGTGGACAAAACTAAGCTGGTGAAGTCTTTGTGCCAAGTATTGCAAACTGCAGGCTTCTTCAATGTGGAGCAGGTGACCCAAACTTTATCTCTGCCAATAAACTGTAATATAGTTTGAATTGTTGGTATGAAATTGAGTAATTTAGGAAGTTTATATTGAAATGTAAACAAAAAAATTACCAGGGCAGTTGATCCCCGCTACCGGCCATGCATACTGCCGTTGTGTCCTTGTGCAAGACACTTCACGGACCTTACCTGTATGAATGTGTTAGTGTGACTTTGTGATTAGTGGTTGGAGAGGCTCTAGGCGCAGAATGAGAGTCTAGAAAGGCACTATATAAGACTAATGCAATATTAATATACCACATGTACTACATTTACATAAAGTTTATTTTGTCAGTATTGTTTTAGTATGTCTGCAAAACCAAGTCTTTCCTGATTGAAAGAATAATTTGTTTACTGTTTTTCTGACACCAGGAGGAGGATGTAGACTTCCTGGCCAAGTTTTCTCGGTTGATAAACGGCATGGGGCAGAGTTTGGTGCAGAGTTGGACCAAGTTGGCAAAAGCTGGCAATGTAAAAGACGCAGCTGAGACTCTGCAGGCTTTGGAGGCCAAAGTACCACTGTTGCTGCAGCTGTTGGTGCATGAGGACGATGATATCTCTGCAAACATTGTGGGATTCTGCTATGACTACCTGCATGTTCTCAAACAAGTGAGCTCCTTTGTGATGCATAAAGTATAGTCATAGTTGACCATAGTTGACCTGTCATTAAAATTTCTTCATCTTTAATGACTTTGCATTTTCTATTGCTTTTTTTAAAATTTATTTATTGTTTTTGTAGCTTCCTCAACTGACAGATCAGCAGACAGCCAACATTGAGGTGAGTTTTAAGGTTTTATCTTGTGTCCAGCCTTTTAGAACTTTGTCATTGAAAATATTGAATATTTTGTTCTGGGTTAATGCAAAATGTACCAAATTTGGCCAGGGTCACCATTTTTATGGAGCGTTTCAAATTCCAGTCTCATTTGTCGATTTAGGTCTATAATACATTGTATACAAACAGTTGTTACTCTGATGGTCTTTAATGCCATTTTGGTACCATTGATTTCCATTAAAGTTATATGGCCCTGTCCAAAAAATAAGAGTTCATCAAAATCAGTGACATGTCCAAGAACATAATATATTATTATTATTGAAAATTTCCACATAGCATTTAGTATGTTAAAAATATTAAATTTTTTGTGTGATTTATAGTAGCAAAATGACATAAAGGGTTAAAAGCAATTTAAAAAAAGTTAATTTTATATAAATTGAAGTTGATAAGATGAATTGAGTCATTCAAAGGGGAAAAAATATAATATTTTAAAAACACTTTTTAGAAGGTGAGCACTTTTGGTACTAAAGGCTCAGACTGTATGTTTTTTAAAGGGCTGGACAAGGGTTAAGGACAATTATACTTTTCATTTATTTTAACACAAATAGCAGAAAATTAATACAATAATGTTTTGTACAGGCAATAATGCTTGCGGTTATGAAAAAACTGACCTATGATGATGAGTACAACTTTGAAAACGAGGGTGAAGATGAAGCAATGTTTGTGGAGTACAGGAAGCAGCTGAAGATGCTTTTGGACCGTTTGGCTCAGGTTTCTCCTGAGCTGCTGCTGGAGGCTATACGTCGAGTCTTCACTAACACCATGCAGTAAGAAACTTTATCTTTTTTTTGTTTTTACAAACACCACATGTTTTCTTTTTAGAAAATAATGTTAAATTGTTGGGAAATTTTAGATTTCTCCTTCTCCAACTACTTTGAACAAACCTTTTTTTTTCATAGAAATTGGCAAACGGCTCCATTCATGGAGGTTGAAGTCGCTATAAGGCTGTTGTACATGCTTGGCGAGGCACTGCCTGCATCTCATGGTGCACATTTCTCTGGAGACACTGCAAAGACAAGTGCACTGCAGGATATGATGAGAACGGTTCGTTTTGAAACTTAATGTTTCCTTTTATCAAAAGGATTCAGTTAAAAGTGTAGATTAACAATACTGTCTGACTCTTTTCTCATGTCCAAACCTAGTTAGTGTCCTGTGGCGTAAGCAGTTACCAGCACAGCTCAGTGGCTCTAGAGTTTTTTGAGACTGTTGTCAGATATGATAAATTCTTCATTGTGGAGCCTCAGCACATTCCTAATGTTTTGGTGAGTGACACCTGGCAATAACTAAGTTGACAGTTTCATGTGTTATCCTATTTTTAAAGGTCTTGTTTACTTTCTTTTGAACAGATGGCATTTCTGGACCAAAGAGGACTAAGACACAACAGCCCAAAGGTCCGCAGTAGAGTGGCCTATCTTTTTTCCAGGTTCATCAAAACCCTGCAGTAAGTCTCTATACAGGTGCTATGCAGTAAATTAGAATATTATGTAAAAGTGGATTTTTTCCTCATAGTAGTTCAATTTAAAAAGTTAAACGCAGACATTTATATTTTCAGTACAGGAAGATTTTGATAATTGTGGATTATAGTCTGTGAAACCCCCAAATCCAATAATTCAAAAAAATTAGAATATTACATGACACCAATAAATATAATTAATAAAACCATAATGTTGGCATCCTGAGAAGTATACAGTATGTATAAGTACTCAGCACTCATTTGGGGCTCCTTTTGCATGAATTACTGCCTGAGCATGGGGTGTCCTGGAGCGGATCCTCCTGTGGCACTGCTGAGCTGGTGTGGAAGCCCAGGTCGCTCTGATAGAAGCCTTCAGCTCCTCTGTGTTACTGGGTCTGCTGTTTCCATCTTCCTCTGGACAGTACTCCCCAGATTCTCTCTGGGGTCAGTCTGTCCCAGTAATAGTACAGCCATTACTTAGGTACTATGAGCAGAATATTTTTTTAATAACTGCATTTGGGGGTTTTATTAACGGTGAGCCATGAATATCAAAATTATATTAAAACAATGCTTGAAATGTTTAACTCTGTCTGTACTGAAACTTTAAATACGTGTTTTTCACCTTTTGAATTGAATCTTTGAGAGAAAAAAGGACAATTCTCATTTATTGGATAGCACTCAATTAAAAGATCAGTTTCAGAAGCTGTGCACACATTAGACTTAAACCAATGTTTTTCTCTGTCTTGGAAACAGTAAACACATGAATGCCTTCATTGAGGACATTTTGACAAGGATCCAGGACCTGCTCGCTCTTGCTCCACCCGTAAGTATTAAAATGTAATTATTTATCCATTTTGTTACCAGAAACACTCAAATGCAAACTGTTGAAGAATCAGAAAACAATAAAAGTATCTTTCTGTCTCTGTATTCAGGAAAATGGTTTCCCTTCGCTTTTGACTAGTGACGATCAGCTATTTATGTTTGAGGCCGCTGGCATTCTGATTGTCAATGGTGAAAGTCCAGTGGAGAGGAAGCAAGCAATGATGAGGAGCCTGTTGACACCACTGATGGAGGCCTTTGGTTTACTTCTTGCCAAATTGCTGCAGGAGACAGAAGAGGAGAGACAGGCTGCTCTTGCAGACTGCCTGAGCCACGCAGTTGGCTTCGCCAGGTATGTGTTAATTTATTATCATAGAAGTCCAATGTAACATGAATTTAATGCGCAAGTTGTTTCTTTTAGTCGGACCAGTAAAGCGTTCAGTAACAAGCAGACTGTAAAGCAGTGTGGCTGCACTGAGGTCTACAGAGACTGTCTTCAGACCTTTCTTCCTGCGCTAAGCTGCCCCATTCAAAGAGGAGTGCTGCGCAGCTCAGTCCGCTCCTTCCTCCATCGAATGATCATCTGCCTGGAGGAGGAGGTGTTACCCTTTATTCCTGCTGCCTCTGAACACATGCTCAAAGACTGTGAGGCAAAGGACCTGCAAGAGTTCATCCCCCTGATCAGCCAAATCACTGCAAAGTTTAAGGTACAGCTGCAAAAGCATGTTAGAATTAGTATCTGTCAACTCAACCTCATGTAGTTACTGACTCTGGTTCCTGTCTCTGTGACAGCGGCAGGTGTCCCCCTTCCTACAGCAGATATTCATGCCACTAGTACTTGCCATTTTTGAGGTGTTAGCCCGGCCAGCGGAAGACAATGACCAGGCTGCTGCTTTGGAGAAGCAGATGCTGAGGAGAAGCTACTTCAGCTTCATTCAAACCGTCACTGGGAGTGGGATGAACGAGGTGATGGCCAATCAGGGTGCGTTACAGTGTTATTAATAAACCCAATATAAAATAAATGCAATCTGAAAACATTCTCTATTGCAAGAGTATACATTAATTTTGTTGTCATTTCTGCAATATAGCAAATTGTTTTTTTTTTTCTTTATCGCTAGGAGCAGAAAACATTGAGCAAGTTGTCTTCACAATCATCCAGGGGGCTGTAGACTTTCCTGACCCAATTGCTCAGAAAACCTGCTTCATTATCCTGTCCAAATTAGTGGAGCTGTGGGGTAATGACAATGAAAATAAAATAATTACATTTTTTATTGCATTTTCTATTCTTTTTTTTTTTTTTTTTGTAAATGTTCTGATTAAATCCCCAGGAGGGAAAGATGGCATGGTGGGCTTCCCAGACTTCATCTACAAACACATAGTATCTGCATGCTTCATGGCTCCTCTTAAACCAACCTTTGACCTCTCTGATGCACAGACAGTCCTGGTAAGTTTATATTCTACCCCTTGCTCTAAAATTAAGTTTGCATCCTCACAGTGTCCTAAAGAGCTATGTTTGTTTTGTAGACGCTGTCTGAGTGTGCTGTCACTTTGAAAATGATTCATCTCAAACGGGTAAAGAACAGAAGCCATTTAACATTTTTTAACACAAGTTAAATATAGTCGCAGTTAAACATAGTAGCAGAAATAATGCTACTAATAGAACTAATATTTATTTTGTCTATTTCAGGGCCCGGAGTTCATCCAGTTCCTACAACAGGAGTATTTGCCCTCTCTGCAGGTGTCTCCAGAAATATCACAGGTACCATTAGATCGAATAATGGTTAGAATTGGAGAAGTAAGAAGTTTTCTTGTAGGTTTAAGGTGTATTAATTCATCTTTTTCCCAATTACTAGGAGTTGTGTCACGTGTTGCAAGAGCCAGATGTCAAAGTTCTCAAAACCTACCTGAAGGTCAGAATTACTCGATTGCATTTAAGTAAAACTTTCTAAACATTGGTTCTTAATTTATTTACATCTGTTTTATTTTTTTCTAAGCAGGTGTTTTTTCAGCAAGCTAGGCTGTAGGAAACAGGATTGTTGAAACTGATGGGACACTTCACGTGAAGTGGTAATACTTACCACTTAAATCAGAAAGGAGCTGCACTTAAAAGTAAATGCATCACAAAGCCCAGTCTGTCGGGATGACAGATAAACGGATGGAAACAGTCCTCCAGTGAGATGAGCTGTCCACGCTTCCGACATCTGAGCCCTGCTGCGGGCGAGAAACTTTGTGGAAAGTAAAGTTTGTTTTGAAAGGACTCTGAAGTAAACCTGGGAGAAAAATTATCCTAAATGTTAGGATTTGTCAAATATAGCTGTATTCTAGTCAAAACTATAGGAATCACAGTACAACAGGTCATACAGTTTTGCTAACAGAGTGGACAAAAAGGGCTGAGAATGCATTTTTAAAGTGTGACAGTGAGTTGTTTTTTTCTTAAATTTGACAAACATATGATTAATTTTGTGTTTGAAGTGAAACAATTGCTTAAAGCTTGAATGATTGATTGGGAACGTCCCTAAGTTGACGCTCAGTTTAAATGTTTACTAAGATACTTAGTTGTACTTATCATTCATAGTAGTTTGGTCACATGAACACTACTGTAGCTAGTCTGCCTTTATAAAATATGTTTGCTTTAAAGAAATGACTAAGAATTTGGACAGGTTTTTTCCTTTCAAGTGAAAGTAAATGTGAGATAAAACAAATTGTAAATAAGAGGGTAAGATGTTCAGAAAATGTAAATATAGTTCCCAGGTTTATTATTTTTTTTATGGAAGCTCATTTGTGCCAGAAAATGGAAAAAAAAAATACGAAATGTATATTAATAGTACAATGATATGAACAGTCTGTAACAATATTAGCCTTTGGTTTTCAGCTTGACATTAATTCATCATTACATGTTCAAATGTATTTTTCCCCCAGACTTTCTAGACGCAAATGGGCTTCCTAGAAAATACAAATCACATAGGAATGATCTTATGTACAGCTCTTGTAGTTCATTGATTTTTCTAAGAAGTATTTGACAATTCAAGATGCTCAGCCATTTCATTATGCAACATTTGCTGCATGTTATACTGTGAAGATGCTCCCAAACATTTAAAATCTATGTAATACAATGCGACTATGTTAACTGCTGCGTGCTTCTTGTTTTTCCCTCTGATGTAAAAAAAAAAAAATTCCTTTGACAAACCTTTCTTTCAGTTGCTCTTGCTCCTTTTCTCTCCTTGGTATCACCTTAATTTACCTTAATTTTGTCATCAATTTTCTTTTCTCTGGGATGCAACGTATAAAGTGCCTGCGTTAAATTAAACAGGCATAAAATTAAATATAATTAACTGATGTTCTATCAGCCAATGTTTTTTAAACCCAGTGTAATCATAACCAGACAAAACTGTCTATAAGCAGCAGTAACAATGAATTTAGTCTGTACTGTATCAAGCAGTGGACTTTGTGGTTTAGTGGCTTCACTGATCAACTGTTACAAATTTTGGGCATAAAATAAAGACACATGGACCTAATTTACCAAATAAAAATTGTTTATCTTGGATTTATGTGGTATAATACTCAAGTATTTGTTTTGCAATATATTCTATTCAACATGTTATTTGCTGAGGGCAAAACAAACTGGAACTTTGTAAACCAAGTCTCTCTTTTTATTATGACTTTATTGCTCACTTCAGCTAACCTCAGTCACTGATATCAGTGTATTGTGACAATGCCCACAACTCAGTCCCACACACACGTACGTATGTTACAGCTCCACTGCAGGAGACTTGGTTTGACACACTACACATTCAGTCCTGAGAAAGAATAAACACATTTAAATCATGTACATTGTGTACACAGTGAGATTTGTGATTTTGTTCTTCATTGTACCCTATTGTATTGTAAGGTCGTAACAAAAACAAACACTTAAGTTTGCCAAAACCTTGGGATAACTGGTGACAGAAGATTAAATTAGCTGAGATCGGTTATTTTTTTTTTATATGCAATTGATCCACTTTAACTTCAAACTCCTGTTAGAACCAATAAAGTGTTTCTTAACCTGGAAAATTGCCTTTTTGCTTTATCTCTAATTATAGTAGCATAGATTTTACTATACTTTTAACTTTGACCAAGATGACATCACTGAAATGACTAAAGGTGACAATTCTAACAATGGGATAAACCCTTGTTGCAATTTCAGTTTTGTGATCTTTATTTGAATCACATTAAAGGCATAAACATAACATTATCAAAACAGAAACTGGATAACTTTATGTTAACACATTTTAGCCCAAACAAAAATGTAAACTAAAGCAAAATTCTTCTGCTTTTTTTCCAGATTTGTAGCATTTGTCATTTTTACGTAGAAGTGTTTAGTCCATTGTGTTTATCCTTTAATCACAGCGATAGGTCTCAGTTTGATGGCCTTTTTGCTGATTCCAGCATCATGGCACGTGTTGACGACATCTGTCACATTTTTGTATGATTCAGGAGCCTAATAAATGAGATATATTTATATGCATACCATTTAATACACAGTAGTAGAAGTATGTGACTAATATAAGCTTGTCTTACTCACCTCCTCCATGACCAGTTTGGGTGAAGCCACTCGAATGGCAATGCCCTTGTCAGCTAGTTTGTCCAGGACATCCTGGAAATCCAAGTTTCTGCGTGACTTTGCTCTAGAAAGAGCTCGGCCCTGGACCAAAAGAATGTTTTATGTACATTTAAGCATTTAGTAGTAAGTCTCCAGTAAGTTGTCAATTGTTCTAACCTATCATATCTTTTTATTTAAATGTAAATTATAGTAAGTAAAGGTTTTAAAAAGAAGCCATCTGGACTGATTTTTTAAGTTGGAGATCTCTCATCAAAGAGGCTTCGTCAGTCCCCAAATTAAACTGAGTGGAGCTTTCTGCTCCTAGGAACGAGGAGTTTTTGACCTGAAACTAAATTCTACTGGTCTAGAATAGTTGAGGCTACTATTTTGGGTCGTTAGAAGTAATTTGTCGTCTGCTGGAGGAAAGACATAATCTGATGTTAATTGGCCTGAATGAAATTTAAGATCTGGGTTTTAAGAGACTGACGCCATTTTCTGTATCTATGGCCTCCCCAAAATCCAAAATGAGGAAATACTACTCAGACCCATCAGCCGCAGCACAGACTCCATCACATAAAACGTATCCAAACACCAGGCTGCCATTCTAGCTCCCCTGGTTGGCAACACAGAGCATTACATCAGCAATTCAAACATCTCCAGCTAAATTATTGTCATAAGACTATTGTGTTTTATGATGTGGTGTCCCTGTTCACCTGCATCCCCACCACAGAGGCAGTAACCGCAGTAAGGAAGAGACTGCTTCAAGAGTCAATGCTATCAGGACTAAACTGACACCGAACTACATCTACCAACTTCTGGAAATATGTCTCAACACCACATTTCCAGTTCAGAAGAATGTACTACCCAGGTACTACCCCCCCAGCCACTGGTTTGGATACGTGGACGACACCTGGGTTAAGATTGAGGAAGTGGTGGCCTTCACAGAGTATATTAATGCTATGGACCAGAACATCAAGTTCACCCGTGAGGATGCCAAGGAGAATAGCCTAGCCTTCTTAGACTGTGCAGTAATCATTGGAGAAGACAGGTAATAACAAGGGGAAGTTAACAGGAAGCCCACTCACACAGATCAGTACCTGTTATTTGATTCTATACACTCGCTACAGAATAAACTCAGTGTGATCAGGACACTGCAGCACAGAGCCCAAGAGGTGCCCACAAGCTCTGAAGGAAGGAGAAAAAATGAGAAACATGTCTGCCAAGGCCTCAGAGCCTGTTATTTCTTATGTATCTGGCCTGTCTGAGAAGCTTAACAAGATATTGAGCCAACACAATATCCCAATCCATTTCAAACCTGTTAATACCCTGGGACAGCAACTGGTTCAAATTCTCAGTTACAACAGCAATGTTGTCTATTCCATGCACTGCAATGAACAGTACACCGAAGAAACCAAACAGCCTCTGCACAAGAGGTTTTAACAACACCGCAGGGCCAGCCCCAGTGGACAAGAGTCTGCAGTACACCTCCATCTGAAGGACACAAACCACACTTATAAGGACAGTCAGGTCCAAATCTTAGTCTGAGAGAAAGGATGGTTTGAACAAGTAGTCAAAGAAGCAATCTTTGTAAAGAAAGAAAAACCTTCTTTGAACAGAAATGGTGAACTGAGATATAACCTTTAATCTGTTTAAAACAGGTCTCTTAAAACCCAAATCTAAACAGTTTTACTCCAATCACACCAATTAACAACAGACAGAGCAGATTATGCTAATAGTCCTCAGTTGGGTTAACGGCTGCCCCACTAACTTCAGCAGAGGAAAAATGACGTCTAATGACCCGCAAGTAGAGCCCTATGCAGCAGACGTGCATCCAGTCCGGCAAAATAAGACTCTCTTACCATTTAATTTCAGAATTGACAAAGCCTTTTTTAAAACATTTTTGTGGTGATTTAATTAGCCTGGATGACTGAGAGTATTCTAAACATAAGTAAAAAGAGGTAAAAAGCTTGTACCGCTCCATGACATGTTGTACCAAATGTTTCAGTCATCCCTTCCTCTGTGCCAGTTAAGACATAACTGCAGGTTCCCATTGTTCCTCCTATCAACACCGGCTGACCTGTGAGCTGAATAGAGAGAGAGATGTATTTACATTTTGTGTCACATGTTTGCTTTGCATCTAAATAAAAGAATTAAAACTTGGGTATGTACCTGGTAGTCAACAGGAATAAGCGGATGATGTGGAGGAAAAGCTCGAGTGGAGCCTTTGCGATGGACCAACAGTGTTTTCTGTTTGCCATCCACTATGTGTTCTTCTACTTTGGCAATGTTGTGGGAAACATCATAGATAACGTGCATGTCCAAGTCGTCAGGTGTAGTTCCAAAAACTTTAGAAAATGCCTGGTAAAATAATAAATACATTAATTTTAAACCCATATTAAACATTGTTGCAGCAGTTCCCACCTGTCTGGTGAGGAAGGTCATAGACGAGCGATTGACCCAGGCATAATTCCCAGCGGCAGCCATGCCTTTGAGATAGTCCTGTCCTTCCTGTGAAAAGATACGAGCGCAGGCCAGCTGACGGTCATTCACTGTGATTTTGTCTCTTTTCATTGCCTTCTCCATGGCAACCAAGGCATCTATCACAGGATCAATATGTGATATGATTAGGTAATGTAGGTGCCATTTCATGGTAGGTCATCTGCATAATTAGGCCTAAACACTAAGACATTATGGCAATTGCATGTTCATTCAATAAACTTTCAGACCTACCAGTGGCAACCTGGTGGCCGAGCCCTCTGCTTCCACTGTGGATCATCACACACACCTGGCCTGTGTGGTCAATACCCATCTTCTTGGCAGCATAGTCATTGTATATCTCATCTACCACCTGAATTTCAGCGTAGTGATTTCCTGCCCCTAGAGTCCCAAGCTTAAACAAAAGAATATGACTACTTAGACAAAGGTTCTTATGCCTCAAAATAAAGAAAGCTCCTTGTGGTCTGTTACCTGTGGCAGTCCTCTCTTCTTAGCCTTGGAAGACACTTTGTTGGGATCAGCCTGTAACATCCTGCCATACTCTTCACAGTGCTCCTTATCCTCAGCCCAGGCATAGCCCTCTCTCAGCGACCAGTCCACACCCATCTCCAGAGCTTCCTCCAGATCCCTGACAACAATTGGA
Organism: Bostrychus sinensis; assembly: GCA_020698575.1. Classification (NCBI taxonomy): domain Eukaryota; kingdom Metazoa; phylum Chordata; class Actinopteri; order Gobiiformes; family Eleotridae; genus Bostrychus; species Bostrychus sinensis. Next base: position 12,288,694 of record CM036239.1, read on the forward strand.
TAAACAGTCAGTAGTGGATGAGGCGCTCTGGGCTTCAGTATGTGAAGCATGTTAGGCTTAGCATATGTACTGAAACTTACTTGGCACTCATGGGAATAACTCCCTTGGACCCAACTCCCACTGGGATATGATCAAAAAGAGACTGAGCTAACTGCTCCTTAACTGGCTGAACGTCCTGCTCATCTAGATTTGTTCTCAGCAGACGGACTCCACAGTTTATGTCGAAACCAACACCGCCTGCAGAAATATACATGCATTTTTTTTATAGAACAGGTTAACCACATACATTCTGATAAAAGATGGGCGGCAGTAGCTCAGTTGGTAACATCCTTCGTCCACTTACCAGGTGGTTCAAACCCCACTCCCACCAAAGCATACTGTTGTTATGTCCTTGGGCAAGACACCTTGCCTACATTATTGGCGCACCCTGGTGTATGAATGTGTGAGTGCATTTGAGTGTGAATGGGTGAATGGTTCCTTGATGTAAAGGGCTTTGAGTGCCCATTGAGGTAAAAAGAAAAGCATCAAGTAAATGTGACCATTTACCATTTATAAAAGATGTTAACATATACAGTACACTAACTAAATAAAACTTCATACTAATAAATGTGTAATATAATTTTATCTGGTACTGACGCACCTGGGGAGACCACAGCTTCAGGGTCATTCATGTCAAAAGCTGCCATGTTTCCAATTGCAAACCCATATCCAGAGTGGACATCAGGGAGACCAATGGACCTCTGTGAAGTTGTGATACAATGATATAAAGACAAGAGATGTTGTTTGTTAATTTATTAAATCATATTATATCATAAGTACAAAACAAACTCCCATGCTGCAGAGTTTGTCTAGTTACTCAAGCTTACATGTACAATTCCAGGCAGAGCTGCCACATTTCCAATCTGTTTCATGGCTGGGAGGAATCCACCAACACCTAAAATTCAAAACCAGGAGTTGATATGTTTTACACATTTTGTTTACTTAAAGTTGCATAACCATAATATTGTTAGGGGAAGGAGGTGCAAAAATAGGATTAATCAAACAATTACAGATAACCAACTGACAGAGGAAAAAAAAGCGCACAAACCTCCGCCTCTAGAGGCATTGCGAAGCTCCTCAAACATCAGTTTCTCCAGGGAATCATTCACATAGAAGTTTCCTTCAACCTGAAAAGACAGGTTAGAATATATTCTATGGCGTAGCCTTACAGAGCACCAATTTAAGAACATGAGAAGCGTGATGTTAAAGTTATGTGACAAAATCATCCTGATTCATAGCATGTTTATTGTGTATTCAACAATCCTTACTCTTTCATACATGTTCATGTTTCATACATATTCATACATTAGGGTGACCAGATGACCCTGTTTAACTGGGACAGTCCCAGTTTTAGGCTCCCTGTCCCATGTCCTTAGACATATCTGTAAAAACATGTGCCAGTTGTCCCCATTTAAACCAACAGAAAAGCATAGGAAACTAAAAATGTAATTGTTGTGTATCAATAAATTAAATTGACATTCAAATAAATTAAAATTTTAGACCCAGTGTTATGTACTTTGATTACATGACTTTGAAATTTTATGGATTTCGGAAGCTTTTTTTCACTTGGTAAGTTAAAATGCAACGTGAATTAGAGAAAAAAATGTGTCCCAGTTTTTGGGTCTAGAAATCTTGTCACCCTATCATACATGCTTACTGACCAAAAAACAGAGCAAAACGGATGACCCATAAGCATGCATCCACGTTATATATACATTTTTAGATTTCCATTATTAAACTCGTATTATAACAATATTAGCGTTAACTAACCATTTCATAATTTAGAGCAAGAAAAACCCTACCCCAGATGTACTGAGTAATATGCAGTATACTGGGCCATAAGCTAAGAAACCAGCCACGTTAAAGTCCTCTGCCTCACCTGCATGTTGGGCACAAAGCCCTTTTTAATGCGCCAGCAATTACTGCTGATCTTGTCCAAGAACTGCAGTTCATCGTTGTAACTTCGACTCATTTCTTTTGGTAGTAAAGTAAATTAATTTCCCTGATAATAATGCTGTGTTACACCAGTTGTCCCAGCCAAGTGTCTGCCATCAGAGCGGTACGGAAGCCCACAGGAAATAAATGAATAACGTGCATTGGCGAATAAAATGTTTCCAAAAATTACGTGTTAAATAAATAGATATATTTCTACTACCACATACGTTGTTTTATGCAAGTTTTATGTTTTTTGTTTGTTCATTTTTTGTTTTATGCTTAAAAAAAATATATATATATACTATATAAAAATACAAAGTTCGTCTTATATGAGCTGCTGGCTTACCGTAGTTGTAGTGCAGGGGGCGAAATTGAGAAATCGGAAGTGATTAAGTACTTTTTGAAAACAAAAGTATAATTTCTCCGCTTGCCAAATTTAAGGCACTAATAATAATAATAATAATAATAATAATAATAATAATAATAATAATAATAATAATAATAATAATAATAAATAGCCCTACTACAGTCAAGCCCTAAACAATAATTTTTTTTTTATTTAAACAACATATAAAAAATAAAGTTTCACAAAATAGAGTAGTTATCTAATGAGTGATCTAATTTAAAAGCTCTTAACAGCGAAGATTGCATTTAAAAGCTTTTATGTTGACGCCAGAAACTCGCCAGCGGAAGTTGTCGGTTTGCCTCTGCGGCTGCGTAGCTAGTGTTTACAGACTGTCATGTTAGCATCAAAAATGAAACTTTTCACTCGAGAGAGACACTGCGATACTAGTGGACCAAGTAAGTGCCGAGCCCATTAAGCAAGTGTGGTTTTGTTAAATAATTGTTGCAGTTATCAATATCTGTAGCTTTTTGTGCAGTTTTTGTAGAATCACTTATAAATAGCGTCGAAAAACAAAACCGAAACGCCTCTCATTTACCGTTAAACTTTACAGTTAGGTGCAGTGCATTGGTTATTATGTGTTATTGTGGACAATATGCTTATTGTCCTTATTCAGATCAGTTTAGTTCCGCAGTAGCTAGCTCTTATTGAGAGAAACGTCTAATTTTAGATGACAGACACCACCCTGACTTTAATTTACAGTGCAGCATATTGAGAAATGTCTAAAACTCCTTGAACAAATATTAGAAAAAAAATAACCTTTTTAACACGTACAAACCTGGAGCCACTGAAGGTAGTAGTGCTCCTTTTCTTTTTATTTTCTTTTTTGGACTTTATAACAACAACAATAACAACAATAAACCTTGTACAATGGATGTATGTAAATCAGATTTTCATTTTATACCTTCCTTTGTAGCATGAAGCTGCGGGTTCGGGTCAAGAGCCAGACCAGCCGTTTGGAGCTACCTGGAGAAGATCCCACTTTGACAGATCTCATAAATTGCATCAGACTGACTGTGCTGCCTTCCCAGGGGCTGAGGTCAGACATTTTATTGTCCAGTTTTGCACTCAAATATAGCTGGCATGGCATGATACAAAGCATTTATTAGGACCATACATATCTGGCTACTGACACAAGTTTTGTTATTTTCACTTTTTTACACATATTTTAAATACAGTTATATAATTAAAATGGGTCTAAAGTGTTGACTCTCTGCTGTAATCCAAATCGGAGGATGGGTTCAGGAATTACAGCCCTTTATCATGTAGCCACTTCTTTTTCAAGGGACCAAAGGTAATTGGACAGTTGCCTCAGCTACCATTTCATGGGCTGCATGGGCATTTCCCTCGTTAAACCATTATCATTTGAGCAGGTAAAAGACCTAGAATTGATTCCATGTTTGAAGTTTGCATCTGAAAGCTGTTGCTGTGAACCCACAACATGCAGTCTCTCATAACAAGTGAACCAGACCATCCTTGCACTGAAATAAATGATGATGAAAACCCCTTCACAACAGAATTTACCCACGTGAAGAACACTCTCCAGCAAGTAGGTGCATCAGTATCTAAGTCCACCATAAAGTGAAGACTTCATGAGAGCAATACACACTGCAAAAGAAACCCAGGGCTTTTTAAGCAAAGAAGTGGAGTATTCTGCAATGGCGTCAGTCACCAGATTTCAGCCGATTGAACTGCCTTTCACTTGTTTAAGACAAAAAACACTGTCAAATTACAGCAGAGAGTCTGCACTTTAAGCCCATATTAATTATATAACTGTATTACAAATATGATTAAAAAAAATGCAAATAACAAATCTTTAGTCTCCAAATATTTGTGGACATAGGTGTATATTTGTGATCAATTGAACAATACTTCAGCTCCCTTATTATTTTTTTTTTTTCCAGTGCAAACACAGAGTTCAGTCTATCCCTGAATGGCACAGAGCCTCTTTCAAACAATGGTCAGACTCTATCGTCCTGCAGCATTGTCTCTGGAGATTTGATTTGTGTCATACTGCTTGAACATGTCCATAACCAGATACAGACACAGCATCCAACAGCAACGTCCTCCAATGAAGTGAGCTATTTGTGTTGCATTTATTGCTTACTTAAAAACAAATAGTAAAGAAATGTACATGTAAAATAAATAAATATAAATATATATGTATATTGTAATATAAGAAAATATAACAAAACTGAAAATGAGACCTTCCTTTTACTCCTTATGTTATAGCCCAGCTGCAGCAGCCCTGCAACACAAAGTGACCCAGACCAGCAGAGTGAGGTCTTGGACTCTGGACAGACCCCAAGTTGGGAGCCAATGCTATGCAGTGAGGCAGAGGATGGCCAAGCGCCCCTTTCTCTGGAGCTCCTCTACCATGGAGCCAACATCACAAGTCCCAGTGATGCTATCATTGTCGCTGGAAACCTGTTGATGCTGGAAACAGGATTTACTCATGAGGTGTGGCTAGTAGTTGGGAGCACAAGAGTAATATTCTTCAAAATGTTAATTTTAAGCTATATAGGTAAAGATGTATCTGGAATCCAAATTGAGACTATTGTGTATACCTGTCATTGTTATTTTTACTTTATTTGTCTTGTCTGTCTGCCCAGGGACGTGAGCTCGAGTCAGTGGACATGCCCGCTGTGTGGAGAGGAGCAGGGGGAGTTTACAAGCTGAAGTACACCCATGCTCTATGTGAAAACAGCCTGGCAATTCTGGCAGCTGTGTGCACAGGCCCTACACTTGTCATTAATGGTCAGTTATTTTCCATTTTTGCAATACATTTCAAGAATATCTGGCCTCTGCTTAGTTTCTAATAGTTTGTCTCCCCTATAGCAACTCTGAAAGTTAATGAAACAGTTGACGCAGTTCGCAAACTATGTTTGAATCCATCCAGCTATGTGACCAATGAGTGGCCAGGTAGGCAGCTCTGACTTCTGATGTTTATGATTTTTATAATGTAAAACTGAAGAAGAATAATGTACTCTCTAAGGTTTTGTCTAAAAGAATGGAGAATTAAATTCTTTAAGTAGTACTCACTTTCAAATGAGATAGGCCAACATAGTATGCTGGAGTCACTTTACCTTTACAAAAGTGTTCATTAGAACAATGATATATTTATTTAACATCTTGCACTTTGTGTGTTTTAGGAAAGTGTGCAGCTGCAGCTTTCAAAGATCTGAAGAAACTGTCCAGAATCTTCAAAGATCAGCTGGCATATCCACTAATCGCTGCAGCCCGAGAAGGTGCTAATTCAGACACTGAATTAATTTCTTTAACAACTGATATTTACTGGTTTTGTTCTGTTTGGCGTTTTTAGCCATGGCTTTGCCTGTAGCCTTTGGTCTTCCTGCTCTTCCACCAGAGCTTCTCCTCAGGGTGCTCAGGGTGCTGGATGTCCGCTCTGTGACAAGGCTTTCAATGGTCAGCAAACACTTTCACAACACAACGTCCGACTCTACATTGTGGAAACACCTCTTTCTGAGAGACTTTAGAGGTGAGAGCTGAATCTGTGAAAATAGAGGAATTGTTTTAAACATCTGTGGAAAGCTTATTAAACAGGTGTGGTCATCATAAAAACCAGTAAATTATGAAATAGTTTATAGATAGATAGATAGATAGATGTAGATCTGTACATCAATGTACATCGCAGTAGTGATTAGTGTCTAGGTGAAGGACAAAATACTAAAAAGTCATATGTTAACTTTTTGTCACTAGACCCTGACGCCAGGAACCGACCCAGAGATACTAACTGGAAAGAGGTGAGTGAAAAAGAAACTATAATCATCAAAATATTTTAAGTTTTTGTTGTGAGGTTTATTTATTTGTAGACTAAGACTATCTATAACCCCCCCCCCTCCAGCTTTACAAAAGGCATTACAAGATTCGCAATGAACGTCAGCAACTGAGACATCACCGCTCTCTTCCTCCATATCCAAGCCCTCGAGATATCTTTGGCACTGTTCCCATTTTTGAACCCCTTGTCCCAGGAATCATTGGTGGGGACTATGACCAGAGACCAGCCCTTCCACGCGTCCTGTTACCTCGCCCACGTCATGACCCCTTTGGTCCATTTAGAAACTACACACCGAGATCAGGAGGAAGAGACAGAGGTTTCATCTGACTTGTTTGTTAACCCTTAAAGAACTTCTGTAATAAACCCAGATCTGAGTGGAATTACTGTTTGTCAGTCTTAGTTGTTTTCAGTTGCAGTTTCAGCAGGCTCTGCAAAGACCACACAGCTGTAAAGGTTTAGGCCATAAGTATGTCACTCCTTTGTCTTTGTTTGACTGCATGTACTAATTAAACATCATCTTCATCAAAAAGAAAAATATATGTCGTGGATTACACTCTACATTACAAAAAATAAATCACTTTAAATTACAAAAATACAGTAAAATTAGTTCTGAAACCCTTGATGCTGGAATAATCACAACGTGAGGCAGTAGTTAATATTTTGTAGTAAAAACAAAAGAAAAATGTATTTTTTTTCTCACAGTAATAAGCTCAAGGCACTGACGTCATCCTTTGGCTTAAAACAAAGAGTGCACTTGATTTAAATCTCCGGTGAGCCGTTCCGGCAGTGTCGGGGTGGGCGGAGTTTATATCCAGGGCGAAGTTGGTGTAACGCTATATTCGGGAGCCCCAAAAACTCAAAAACCGCTGTTACATCTGTTCTTGAGTTAATTAAACTGTTTCACTCAGTCATACGCAATACTATAATTGCGGACAAACTGATTTTATTTTACCAAATGGCTACATCAAGGAACTAAGACTATTTGGCGCTTGTTAGGTCACGAGATGTTGTCACAAAAGGCGCTGGCTGACCGGTAACGCTTCTCCTTAAGGGTGCTGTTTCTCTTTAAGAGCCTCGATCGTGTTGTTACCGGAAGTGTAAGGGGTGTTTCCAGCTGATCTACACAACAGAGGGACCAGTCTTCCAGTGTGGCCACCCTGTCTGCTCTTTTCTACGGCCAAAGACTGGGCTCCGAGCCCCACTCGGCGTCCTTTTAACCCGAGGGTCCCTTTCGCTGTGTAACACCGGGAGCTTCTGGGAACTCCTTCCCTGCTCCGCTCCGCAGCCGCTGTCGGTAGTTGTTAGCTCGGACTGTCATGATCCCAGCTCGGAGATGGCGTCTTTCCCCGGTTTGTGTAAGGCTGTCGGGCCCACTTTGGAAGAGGACAACGGAGATCTGGACCACTCTCTGGGGGAGATGCTGAAGGCAATCGCTGACGAGCGGAACCGACTCAACATCAGACAGGAGCTCAGCGGACTCGGTGAGCCTAAAGCCTGGGACTCTCTGTTTTACAGACCGAAACTGAGCATGTTGTTTTGTCTTAGATCACTCTATTAGCCCCCCAGCAACATGTCCTTATCACTATTAACATTATTGACGAAAACATGTAGGACGTTATCAGTTCAAAGCATCTTCGTCACAAAACATCCAGGCCTGCTGCCTTTAACTAAAGCGGAAAATCAGGATTTCTTTATCCACATCCAACAACTAGTCTTTTTGCTATAGGATTTAACTAGGGACTAGCCATAGATTTGGCTATTAATTCATCAAGCATTACATGGAAAGTTCATGAAAGGACACTGACCGTCGAGTGGCCCTCTACATCTAATGTTTGTCAAAAATGAACATTTTAACCTAATACTAGCCGTTATCAATTAAAATCTAGCATAAAATACACAGTAGGACTCTGAAAGTGGTAGAGATACAGTGAGGCAGAACAAATGAAACTTTATGAAGGCTGTATCAAAGCACACCACTTTGAACCAAAACCAGTTATGTAGGTTTTGCAGAATTTCTAACCATCTTCTGTTCTGTTCTTCCTCGTTTTTTTTTTTTTTTTTTTTTTTTTTTTTTTTGTTTGTTTGTTTTTTTTTTTTTTTTTTTTGACAGAGCCTAACTTGAATCCACACAATACATGTTTTACATGATTTGATATTCCACATTTCAAGAACTAAAAGCTGACTAAATATATGAGTGCTTGGATGTCTTTTTAGGCTTAAATAAAATAGGTAAGAATAAAGTGTAGACAGCGTTTTGGTCTCTTGTGTATTCATCATTGACTGTAGTCCCAGGATGACTGCAGATATAATAATCACAGCCACAGTTGGATCTCTAGGGACTATTGTGGCACTTGTTTTGTGGGTCATTTGTTCTGACAATGAAATCAATAGAGCTTTGTTCCTCACTCATGATTTCATCACTGCACTTGTGTTGGCCATGCTCACTGCTTTAGCACTGGTGTCAGCATCAGCAAAGGAAAAGGGTTTTCGTCAATCATCATGTGGCAACTTCGCCAATGCTTTGTGTCTTTTTTTGGAATTATGTGTTGTTAGATGTTAGATTGGATTGTTGAAGAGATGACATTTTAGTAAGCATACAGTTAGGTCCATAAGTATTTGACACAAAACCTGTCAGTGTTTACCAAGACATATTCAAAATACAGTTATATAATTCATATGTGCTTAAAGTGCAGACTCTCAACTGTAATTTGAGGAATTCGCATCCAAATAGGAGGAAGCTTTTAGGAATGACAGCTCTTTAACACGTAGCCAGTTGTTTCAAAAGCTATTTCATGGGCTGCATGGGCCTTTTCTCTCATTACTCCAACATAAACTGAACAGGTAAAAGGTCTGGACTTGATTCCAAGTGTTACATGCTGCATTGAAAGCTGTTGCTGTGAACCCACAACATGCAGTCTCTGAATGGAAGTAAACCAGACCATCCTTAGGCTGGATCAAAAAAAAAAAAAGAAAAACCCCCTCACAACTTCCACCTTAGAGTAGAACACTCTCCAGGAAGTCGGTCTATCAGTGTCTAAGTCCACCATAACCAGAAGACTTCATGAGAGAAAATACAGAGTGTTCATCACCCTCAACAAGAGAAAGGCCAAAAAACATCTAAAGAAGCCAGCCCAGGTCTTGAACAGCATTATTTGGACAAATGAGACTCAGACCAACCTGTACCAGAATGATGGACAGAGAAAAGTCTGGAGAAGGCTTGGAATGGCTCATGATCCAAAGCACAGCACATCTTCTGTAAAACATGGTGGGTGACAAACTGGGTCACTTGTGTTTATTGATAATGATGATGACAGAAGACAGAAGCAGCCTGATGAAATCTTAAGTGTATAGGAATTTCTGCAAATTGAGCCAAAAGCCACAATGTTTTTTTGGACAGCGCTTCACAGTACAAATGGACAATGACCCAAAACATACTGCAAAAGCAACCCAGGAGTTTTTTAAGACTAAGAAGCGGAATATTCTGCAATAACAGGGTCAGTCCTCAGATCTTATCTTGATCGAAAGGCATTTCACCTGTTTAAGACTAAACTTAAGGCAGAAAGGTCCACAAACAAACAACAACTGAGGACAGCAGTCAGAGCATCTCAAAGGAGGAAACCCAGTGTTGGTGATGTCCATAGGTTCCAGACTTCAGGCAGTCGTTGCCTGCAAAGAATTTTTAGCAAAGTATTAAAAATTAGCATTTTATTTACAGTAATGTCCAATTACTTTTGAGCCGCTGAAAAGAGGTAACAAAAAGAGCTATAATTCCTAAACCCTCAATACCTCAAATTACAGCTGAAAGTCTGCTCTTTGCATATGAATTACTTAACTGTATTTTTTAATATGATTTGGTAAACAGCTAAAATAACAAAACTTGCCAGTGTCCAAATAATTATGGATCTAAAAGTATGTTGCTGTATGTGCTCCATAAGTGTTCCAGACACAGTCTGTTGTTTTTGGATCTGAAAATGAGAAGTGTCCCTCAGCATTTACAACCACATTTCCATGACACTTCCTGTTTCACTTCCTGAGTATAAATATGTTTTATATGATAAAAAACTAACCCTAAAATGACTGATATTGCTGTCCTACTCATACCAACATGCAGCACAAATGAGTACTTTTATTTTTATCTTTCACCAAGCAGCTCTGGACCATGTGATGTTTTCAGGGTAAATGTAGCATGTCATCAATTCATCAACATGTACTGATAATCACATGATAGGACAATGGTTCCGCTGACATGAGGGACGTCCTCCTGTGGCACTCAATGTGCACTTTTATTTCATTGTACTTGTGTTTTCACAAAATGGCGTTAAAGGGGTGAAATACCAACAATACTATTTATTAAAAAAAAGGAAAATAGAAACCTGTAACCTGGATGGCTGAGTCAGCGCAGTTTCTGTTCATCCACCTGCTTACTCTTAGTTTTCTTCTTTCATCTGAGTCATTGCATTTTGTCAAAGCTGCTGCCCCGCAGCGTATTATATAACATAAATATAAGACCAGAACATGGCTTATAAAGTACCACTGGCCACAAGCAGAGAAGATTCTGGGTGATCTAGTTCACGTTTATCTGATGATGAATGACACAGGGCTTTAAACTGATGTATTTTTAAAATGGGCTGTACAGCTATAGCCCCATACTTTCATCAAACTCTTCTGCTGCAGCTGCTAAGAATGAGTTATGCATTAAGGTAACAACCTGTTTAACGAGAGGAACACTGGTGACATTAAAATATCTCAGACACTGGGAGTCAACCTGTGCTTCTGTCCCCCCACCCCCACCCCCAAAACCCTTTTGAAAACCTCATGTGTGCCATGCAGGCCATGCAGAGGTCATATTTACATCCACACTCAGTGGGCTGCTGGCGAGACTAGAGCTGTGCTGTGTAAATATGAGCAGCTTCACTGCTGCAGGGCCATGAGCTTCTTCCACAAGCACATTTATTATCCAGGATGAAGGTTGACCACAGGCATTGCTTTGGTTTTGATGTCAATAATTTGTGTTTGTTTCTTAGGCACTGACACAAAAAATGTAATGTTCAAGTTTATTGTTTTATTAAAACATTTACACAGAAAATTATACACTGAAAAATAGCTAGAGGGCAAGCAATAAGTTAGTGACATTTTAAATGGATTTATTTATTTATTTTTATTTATTTGATTGCTTGTTTTCCGGTTTGATAGTTAATTTGCATCCATAATCAAACAATGTTAAGTGGACACAAATAAATGCAGTGTGTTACTTGCGCTTATGGCCTTGTTATTCAAGTGAAAGGCTTTCAAAATCTGCTTTGGACTAAGGATGGTAATTGTCAGTTGATTACAAATCTGGACTAAAATGTTTAATAGGCAATTATCCAAATAGCCACACTGTTGTACATTTACTAACATTATAGCCAGCAGATAGAAACAGTGTTAATGCGCTGCATTAAAATTGTTTTAAATTCGTCTTCTAAATAAAGGGTAATGGCTGCTGTGTTTTTAGGGTTTCCTCCTGCTGCAGCTCCAACAGGAAGTTGAACTTTATGCCTTGTCATCCCTGGCCCGTTGCTTGGCAATAGTTGCTAGGTGGCAGGTGCTTCTGCTTGTACAAGGTAGAGCACCCTTAGGGCTTTGGTGTGGATGATTGTCTGTCACTGTGACAGTATTGTATTATTCAGACAGTACTGTGTCTATTCATTGTCTTTGAACCAGTATTTTAAAACTAAAATCAAGGGCGTGGCATCATTGTGTGCAGTGTGACTGAACTGGGGCCCATTGGAGTGTCCTTGTCTATAGCCATAAATTGCTCTATAGAATTAATAAAATGTTTATGTGGTCCTGTAGGTTGCTTTAAGGATGACCGTATTGTGTTTTGGACATGGATGTTTTCTACATACTTCATGGAGAAGTGGACTCCTCGACAAGACGACATGCTGTTCTATGTTCGGAGGAAGCTGTCCTACGTAAACACAGACAACACTGAGGGCAAAAAGGTGAGGAGAGAGGGAGTCTGAAAATTAGATTAGAAAATGTCACTGGATTTGTTCAATAAAGAAAAATTACAGGTTAAAACATGAGCAGTGGTAAATTAGGAATTTTAGACACAGCTTTTTGTTTTAAAATATAAATGTTCTGATTCTTTCAATTATTGGTGTCCTTATGATATATTATAACAACACCAGACATGACAAAGATATGTGGAAAATGTGATTAACCTTGACCAGTTAATTACTAAAAATCGACTGATATGGGTTTTTCTAAGGCCAATGCTGGTGTAGGTACAGAATCTACTCAGGTCGTGCCGCTTAATGATGAGGTTAAGCAACAGGGTTAGGCGCCACGTCGAACAACATGATTGTTCGTCCGAGCAAATCTGGCCACCAACGCTGAGCAGATTTGATCAGATGGAACATGTTATGATTCCTTAACAGAAAAAAATAATTCTTAACTACTTATTGTTTGTATAAATAGTTGTTAAAATATAATCTCTGTATTTTTTATTGTGATATCATTTAGGTTTTAGCTGCTGCTGGAGGTACAGATTATCTTTCAACAAGTCTATATTTGCCCTCTATTATAGCTTATATGCATTAATGGTTGGAATAAAATAAAAATAAAAAATCATTATTATGCTTCTCCAATATTTATTATTGCTAAAGATTAATATTTCTCTAAAAAGGTATATTGTATAAATATTGTGACAGAATTGTAGATTTTAAGAAGTAGGTTGCAATGTGTTGCAGGTTGAGGTGGAGGTGTACAGAAGAGACTCTAAGAAACTGCCAGGCCTTGGAGATCCTGATATTGATTGGGAAGAGAGCGTGTACCTGAACCTTATTCTGCAGAAGGTAAGGTAATAAGAATACAATACATTTTTAAAATACAACCTGGTTTACGGAAATGTTGTGATATTTAAAATTTGAATAAAATGAAAACTAAAAGACTTTCAAATCACATAAACCAATATTTTATTCACAATAAAACATAGATAACATAAATATTTACACTGAGAAATTTTACACTTTTATGCACAAAATGAGCTCATTTTAAATTTGATGCTATAGGTCTCAAAATAGATGGGACAGGAGCAGGTTTACCATGGGGTAGCATCTCTTCATTGTCTTTCTGAAATACACAAATTGAAATAGACGTTGCCTGGAGGGGAACATGTGTTGCTCTATAATTTCCAGCATTCATAGTTCCTTTCAAAACACACAAGCTGCCCATACCATATGCTCTTATGCCCCCCATAACATCAGAGGTGCTGGCTTTTGAACTGAACACTGATAACTTGCTGGAAAGTCTTCTCCTCTTTAGCCCGGAGGACACAGCATCCATGATTTCCAAAAAGAATGTCAAATTTGGACAGGTCTGACCATAGAACACTGTCCCACTTTGAAACAGTCCATTTTAAACAAGCCTTGGCCCAGGACACGATGGTGCTTCTGGACCATGTTCACATATGGCTTCCTTTTTGTATAATAGAGCTTTAGTTGGATTGTATTTACCTACAGTGGTTTCTGGAAATATTCCTGGGCCCATTTAGTAATGCCATTGACACAGTCATGCTGAAGAGTGATGCAGAGTCGTCTGAGGGCCCGAAAGCCACAGGCTCCAATAAAGGTCTTCAGCCTTGTCCCTTATGCCCAGAGATTTCTCCAGTTTCTCTTAATCTTTTGATGATACAGTATTATGCACTGTAGATGATGAGACTTGTAAAGCCTTTGCAATTTGCCGTCAAGGAACATTGAAAACGTATTCCACAGTCTTTTTCACACTCTTTCACAGATTGGAGAGCCTCTTCCCATCTTTACTTCTGAGAGACTCTTCTTCATAGCTAATCATGTTTCAGATCTGATATCAATTAACTTAATTAGTTGCTAGATGTTCTTTCTGAATCTTTTCTAAAATTTCTTGCTTTTCAGCCATTTGTTGCCCTGTCCCAACTATTTTGACCTGTAGCAGGCATCAAATTTGAAATGAGCTCATTTTGTCCATAAAAGTGTTAAGTTTATCAGTGCAAACATTTGTTATGTTATCTATGTTCTATTGTGAATAAAATATTGGCTCATGGGATTTGAAAGTCTTTTTGTTTTAATTTTATTCACATTTTTAAAAATGTGCCTTTTCCGTAATACGGGTTGTATGTATTTTGGGAGTTTTTAATGTAATGCTTGTGCTTTTCTATCAAAATCCTTTTTATCACCAGTTGGATTACGTGGTGACATGTGCGGTCTGCACACGCTCAGATGCTGGGGATATTCACATCCACAAAAAGAAATGTCAGGTGGGAAGCTGTAGTCTGACTGACAACACAACTGCTTTGATTAACTTCCTTTCAGATCTTGTTTAGTCATGTTATATCATCTGAGAATGGATGTGGTTTTATATTCTTGCAGGAGGTGTTTGCTTCTCCCAGCAAACATGCTATGGACAGCAAAGGAGAGGAGTCCAAGATGAGTTACCCGAACATCTTCTTCATGATTGACAACTTTGAAGAAGTAAGAAATCTGTTGCTCTACACCTACAATATGCATAGCACAGTTCATACACAGAATAAGTCAAAGAGCTTTACAGAAAAAAACTTTTAGTTACTGAAAAGTGCATTGACCTGCTGGAGATAAATGCATGGATAGTGGCACAGCAGCTTAGTGGTTAGCACTCTTGCCTCACAGAAAAAATATCTTGGTATTTATTCCTGGACCATGTATTTATTCCTGGCCTTTCTGTGTGGAGTTTGCATGTTCTCCCCGTGTCTGGGTGTATTTTCTCCAGGGTGCTCTGGTTTCCCCCATCAACCAAAAACATGCACAATCAGGATCCTGGCTCAAGATCTGGAGAAGGGTCCCGCCGCGCTGCACCGCGGTCGCCCACTGCTTCTCACAGGTTGCCCCAGCAGCATTGAAGAATAGGTCAAATGCAGAGAACAAATGTCCCTATGGAAACAACAAAGTATATCTTAACCTAACCATAATGGATAAGTCTCTCTAGGTCTGTTTTAGACAGTATACATACAGTATACTATACAGTCATACTCTGTGAAGACAACTGAAAGCATCTCAGTAAAATCATCAATAAAACTTTGACAGCGATGGGATGACTTGTATAGGATTATGTGGAGTATGGTAGGAGATGCTTTTAGCTCCAGTTTGAATGATACATATAATGAAATTTCTCCAAAGCTGTAGTGAAATCCTTTTTCCTGATGTCAACAGCACCGACATGCAGTTTCAGCTGTTTGACTTCCTGGTGTTTGGACATGACCTGTGATATCTGTGACCGTGGCACTTGGGGAAATACTAACTGGATAGAATCTGATGGTAGCACTTTGGACCTGCAAATCTGCAAATCAAATATTAAAAATACACTGAAATAATTTTCAACAAGTTTCACTAATATAAACAATATACTGTATGATTAATTGTTGGATATTAGGAATAGATATTTTCGATTGCTTTGAATTTGGTCCGTCAGAAACAGAGACCATCAGAAACAGAGACCTGCATGTAAAGGTTGTGAGTGTTGTTTTTGCTTTGTGAGCTCACAGAGGTAATGCTGCTGGGGTAATGATGTGTGACTTTGTGCTTTTTCACTTACATTTTCACATTCAAACACAAGCTCTTGTGCTAACTGTTTTATTGGTCAGCAGGCAGAAACAGCAAATGTCAGTGATTTCTTTTAGTAGGAAATCAATGGGCATTTGGGTGGTTTGGACAGTAAAACTTATTTGTAATTCAAATATACAAGGTGTGCTGTACAATATTTTTGTTTTTGGATAAGATGTGTGACTTTGGTGTAATGTACGTATTTTCGTAGGTGTTTAGTGATATGACTGTGGGCGAGGGAGAGATGGTGTGTGTTGAGCTGGTGGCAAGCGACAAAAGCAACACTTTCCAGGGAGTCATCTTCCAGGGATCCATTCGTTATGAGGCACTGAGAAAAGTCTACGACAACCGGGTGAGATTTGTTTATTGTACTCAAGTAATATGTTCACACCAGTGTTTAAAATGTTTGAAGAGTCTTTCAATAAATACTTTTCTTTGGCATGAAATTTCAGGAAATGTCAGTAACGGGTAACGGACAAAAGGAATAATTTTGGTGTGGATCCAGATTACTGTTTTAATCCAAGGGTTGTTTAAGTAATTCTGTATCATTTTGAGATATGGATCAAACTCACTAACTTCACTCACTGCTATTGTGAGATATAAAGGTCTTCAGTTTAGTTTCTTTGTTCCCTTTCCCACCTTTCTTTTTCAGGGTAGCCCCAACGTCTTAAAAGCATAAAAAGATATTAAATTTGATCTTGTCAAAATTAAGGCCTTAAAAATATTATGAGTAGGTATTAAATTTTGTTCATCTAGGTCTTAAAATTTGTCAGAACATTATGTTAATATTACAAAAACATAGAGTCACCACAATAACAAAATATATTTGTTGAAGAAATGTTATCATTGAAATGCTTTATTCATTTATTCATGATTTTTAATGCAGCACTGGAGTTCTTTGATCTGTATTAGACTTTTAAAATAAAACCCTTGAGTTACACAGAGTAGTACAAATCCCTAGTGTAAAATTCACACAGATTATTGTTCTGTTGATAATGCTGGCATTAAATTTTACTGTAAGTGGCATTAAAAAGTCTTAAAAAGGTCTTAAATTTCACAAGACAAAACCTAGAGCTACTCTGTTTTTTGTTTCTTTGTTGTTTCTTTTCTTAAACACCTTGTCTAAGATTTTTGCACAGTATAGTATGCACTATGACACAGAAGAAAGGGCAGCAATCTAATTACATTCCAAGAAGAATACTTTTTCACATAGATATGTTTATTGTGTATAGATGCCAAATGCCAATGATAACTCAAAGCTAAACTGAACTCCCGTCAGTCATTAGTATGTATATAATAATGTTTGTTGTCTGTGCTGTAGGTAAGTGTAGCTGCTAAAATGGCCCAACGGATGTCTTTTGGCTTCTACAAATACAACAACATGGAGTTTGTGAGAATGAAGGGTCCACAAGGCAAAGGTCATGCAGAGATGGCTGTTAGTAGAGTCCCAACAGGTGACACGTCCCCTTACGGCACAGAGGAAGACCAGATGTCACCAATGCATGAACGGGTAAGAGCACTTTCATTCATTTTCTGCTGCTTGTTTTTTGGGGGTTGTGGCGGGCTGGGGTCTTGTCCCAGCTGTTTTAAGCAAGAGGCAGAGATCAATGCCAGCCAAACACAGGTCCATATATACATACAGTCGTATGTAAAAGTTGGGTCGCTTGAGTTATGCCAGTCCACACCACGTTATTCCAAAATAAATCTGGTTTTTCTAAATTAGCTTTTGCCTACCTAAGTGACTCTGTTTGTGGTGTGGCATCGTCCTCCCATACAGCTGTCCTTTGTGCAAAGTGCTCTGGATTGTTGACCCATGTACAGAAACACCATCTGCAGCAGGATGATGTTGTAGGTGTTTGGAGGTGATCTGTGGGTTGTCTTTAACCATTCTCACCATACCTTGCCCATGTCTCTCTGGTATTTTTCTTGGCCTGCCACATCTGGCCTTAACATCAACTGTGCCTGTGTGCTTCCATTCCCTGATTACCACCTTAAATACCTTTTCTCACTATTGAATGCACCTGTCTATGAAGTTCATGGTTTAACTAACTCATCTAACAAGTTTTGTGTTGCAAGTAATCCATTCCAAGAAGTCACATGCATTCAAATCAGCAAACTTATAGGGGTGCGCAAACATTTGTACAAGCATTTTTTTTCATATTCAATTTAATTTCATACACCGAAATACTGCTACACTAAAAATTGTTGTTAGGAAAACACCCTTGAACTCAGATATGACTATAAAATGAATTACATAGCTCTGTGATCTTTTTAAAATTATTATGCAACCTCAGAGGAGTGCCCAAACTTTTACAAGGTGAATCCCAGGAGCACAGAGGTTGATACTGTAGAGTACAACTTATATGAGATTGTAACCAATAACAAGTGTAGCTAGACAGGAGTATGCATTACTTAACAAAAAGCAATCTAGATGTGTTTTATGGAAGGTAGAACATAAATTATTTTAATTCTTAAGTCGATTCAGAAGTATTCAAACTAGTAAATAATTATTTTTGTTTATCAATTGTATTGTTAGTCTGATAATACACGCAAAATCAACTTAATGTAAAAAAAAAATTATGGGATGTCTTGTTCTAGGTGACATCTTTCAGCACTCCTCCAACCCCAGAAAGAAACAGACCCTCCTTTTTTTCACCTTCACTGCGTCGCAAGGTGCCTCGAAACCGAATCGCAGAGATGAAGAAGTCTCACTCAGCCAATGACAGCGAGGAGTTCTTCAGGGAGGAGGACGATGAAGGTAATATAACAATAATGTATCAAGATAAAATACTTAAATGGAGTCATATACTAAAATTATGAGCGATTTTGACTAGAACATAATCAAATAACCACAAAAAACAACTTTAAAGATCCCCTATTATGCTAAGTCAAGCTTTTAACGTTTATCATTTATCTGTCTGTTATCATGTTCCTAATAGCCACGATAAATAGCCATTTTATGTTCTGTCCATTCCCCACTGTTGCCAGCAGGGGTTCGACAGACACCTAATCCAAGCCTTCTGTCAAATTAACAGCTCCCCAAAAGAAGACGTTTTCCAGTTATATACACTGTTTTAAGTTATGAAATGTGAAATGCTAATACAAAAGTGTCCAAAATCATTTCAAAAAGCCTGAAAAAAGCATAATATAGGACCTGTAATCGGTTAAGAGAACTGCTAAAAAATAAAAAAATATGAACAAATATCACTGGCTTTAAAGTTTAGGATGGGCTGTGAATATTGGATTTATCAATAATATTATTTTCTATTTTAACAGGAGGTAGGACAAACTTAAAATCCACCATACTTGACCCTACCTTAATCTTACTGCCCTGTTTTTTTAGATATCCACACAGCCACAAACCTGCGCTCTCGCTCTCTGTCTGGAACGGGACGGTCACTTGTTGGCTCTTGGCTCAAACTGAACCGGACAGAGGACTATTTCCTGCTCTACTCCCACTTGACTTACATCACTCTGCCTCTGCATCGCATCACCACAGGTCAGAAGTCACCAGAGAAAAACTCAACCAGTGATAGGGTTATTTATCTGCTTCACTGTGTAACATAGAGCCAGACTAACAAGTGTTTTATGATCTTATATATTTTAATATTATGTGCATTTTGTCATTTAGACATCCTGGAGGTCCGGCAGAAGCCTATTCTAATGACATAGCATCGTTCACTCAGAGCACCATTACCAAGTGCCTCCCTGCAGAAGGCCACTGAGACAACAGCGCCACCTGAAGTTGACCCGAACAGTTGCAAACATCTGACATCTGGGACGATCAAAACCAGCCATTCAAGAAGTGCCTCTTCCTTCTTTTAATTTCCTGCTGTTTGGACGGGAAGGTCGTCCCTATGGAAACGACTAACAGGAGCACGTGACCTGAGTGTGAAAAGGCACTGGCTGAACTCTGACCACAAGAATAAAAGAATGTCAGTTTTCTTGTAAATATTCTGCTGCTTTACTCACTGAGACTCTGTGACTAGCAAAACAGATATTTTTCTGTTTTTTTTTTTTTTTTTATCTACCGCAGCAGATAATTTTGAGTAAACTTTAAATGATTTTGTCTGAGAAAGAACAGTTTTGTTAATGCTTTTAGCAGAAAATGTCAAGGTGCATCAAATTCATGTATGTAAGTTATGGCTGATCTGTAACAGAACAGTAAGAATTATGTTGTTTATGTTGGTCAAATAGTTTTTCCCCTTGGCATGACTTTTTACACTGCACTTTCTGTGCTTTTTCTTATTAAGTTTGTCACTTCTGCAGCACTGAACACATATGTTTAGGTATATTGTCATTGTGCTATTTATTTATATGTTGTTAAATGTTTAGGCTTATTTTGTTTTGTTTTTAACTAATGTTACAGAATGTATAACTACAAAGGGATGTGGTCTGTGCCATGCACACCTACAGCCATCATCACAATTGGACCTTAACAAGGGGAAACATACTACCAAACTAGATATTATTTTAAAATGTGCAAAATACAAAAGGATACACATACTGGACTGTAGTGGATATGACCATCTTTCTAACTGTTTTGTGTGTTTTGTAACGTAAATGTTTTGCTTTGGCTTTTGACCATATAATGAAGAACAAACAAGACTGACAAAAGGAAACTGAAGTGTAAAGGAAATTTGCAAGAGGATTTATGGGTTTTCGAATCAGCAGATGTGATCTTGTCATATCCTTATACATTTTCTCCCTTTTGTACTCCTCAAGCCTTAAATCTTAACTAATGTAAAATGTTTATTTTAATGTAGTAACATCCTTTAAACTACTTGGTTCTCTGCAACAAACAACCAGCCGAGGCTTCCAAAGATCCAGCAGTCAGAACTCATGGTGGATAAGTGCATGAGATCTTGTTTTTTGTAAGAAGGGCAAATTCACCGATGGTGAAATTTCTATAATGACAAAACTCTGAAGATTAATCAATTGTTTTTATAGTTTGTAGATACAGCTCAGCTTCCCATTGATAAGAAACCATTTGGTTGTGCTCAGATGCTTAGTTTTACGATTCAAACATTTTACTGGACGTAAATATTTATTTTTCAATTTATTTTTCAATAATTACAGGTCAATAATAGTTCAGCTACAGGTCAACATTAAAAAATGGACCTTTGTTATTCTGAAAAAGTTACACAAAATATCTAGTTGAGCTGTTGAAGAGAGGCACCATATTAATTTGCACTCAGAGATGAAGCCATCAAAGTCAGTCATCAGTGTTCACTGTTCACAGTAAGCAGGGCACCTTCCAGTGTTAATGTGTTAATATAATGAAATAGTTTAGCTCCTCCAGCTGAATGTATACACACTGTTTGATAGCAAATACTGCTTTAACTATTTGATTCTATATAAGCTAAATGAAAGTGTGCACTGTAAAATGCTATTAGAATTCTTTGTTGATTGAAAACCTTTTGGCGACAAGTTTTTACGTCACCTGTAGTGCTTTCTTTGTCAGCTTTTGTACATATTCTAGTCTCTACAATGTGCATGTTAGTTTTCACTTTGTTGTTTTGTTTCCGAAACTGTAGCCTGTACATTTTCCTGTATTTATTTATTAAAACACACCTGAAAAGCTAGATGATGGTTTTTAAACTGACCATATGGCACTGAGGCTAGAATTTTAGGTAGGCTAGGGTGACCAGATGTCCCTATTTAACCAGGACAGTTCCAGTTTTAGGCTCCTTGTCTCATGTCCCAAGATATATCTGTAAAAACACTCATATGTCCCAGTTTTCACTAAACCATGCCCAAGTTGTCCTCATTTTAACCAATAAAAAGCATAGGAAACTTAAAACATATTAGTCTAAAGACTATTGTCACTAAATTGATTTGCATGACAGACAATTGTATGGATTTCGTAAGCTTTTTTGTAATTTGGTGAGTTCAAGTGCACCGTGATGAGTAAAAATAAATAAGTGTCCCAGTTTTTGGAAATAAAATTCTGGTCACCCCAAGGTAGGCATATATTGGTATTATCTTTTCCCTAATGATATTTCTTTAGCCCTAACCGGTCGTGCATAATATTTCCCTCCCCTGTTAAATTTGTTTTCTCGGTAAAACATTTCCCTAGATAATAATTTTAATACGTGTTTTAGCGAGATAATACATTTTAGCAAACAGAAAAGAAAGAAAGAATGAAAGAAAGAAAGAAAGAAAGACAAAATTGTGACAGTGCCACGTGACCCTACAGTCTTCCGGCGTCCATTTGACGTACGGACGCTCCGCCCTGCTGCTTCCTCTTTTACCGTGGCAGTGAGCGCGAGGCACCATGAAGGCGTCCGGCACAGTACGTAAAAAGCAATATTTTTGTTTTCTTAGTTTTACACGGCGTCTCGTTACAGCGCCTAGAACACAATAAGAGAAATTGCAAGCCCCTTAGATGTTTATTGTGCAGTGAAGTCACATTAATAGACCTTTAATAGTAATTTTACTCCCGGAGCTTTAGCGGCTACAACATGGCGTCCACAGCACCAGTACCATGTGGACGATAGGAGCTTGTCTGTGGCTCAGTGTTTCTATTGTTTGTCTGTTCTTATTATTGAAACTTAAATGTCTGAAACTACAAGTTAATTACGATAAAGCGATTTAGTAAATTCTAGCTATTAGCGCAGTAATTTACAGTAGGATATAGTTAAAGCAGCTGATGACAGTGTCGGTCCTGTGATAATGATATCATATGCTTGTCCAAGCGTGTTTTATGTAATATATTTTCTTCTACGTTAAATGATTGATGAATAACGTCAACAATTACAAATGCATTTAACGTTTTACGAGCACATATTGACAATCAGGAACCAAGTCATCTCTTATTGCTTAATGATCCGCAAGTACTGATTATACCACAGAAAAAGACTTAAAATATATAAATGCACCCAAACCCAAAGGTCATATCTTTTTAGTGGTATGATTTTGTCTGGTGTGCTGATAGTAAATTGTTCCTTGTCGCCTTTCTCTGCTGCTGCTTATGTGCCTTTGAAAGTGAATTCAAGGATCCACATTTTCCATGTGAACAACTTATTCTGTGTTTGACTTGAAACTTAAAACTAACAGTTGTATTGTCATGTGTTCAGCTTAGGGAGTATAAAGTAATTGGGCGACTGCTGCCCTCTGCCAAGAACCCTTCACCCCCTCTGTACCGGATGAGGATCTTTGCCCCAAACCATGTTGTGGCCAAGTCTCGCTTCTGGTACTTTGTCTCCCAGTTGAGAAAAATGAAGAAGGCATCTGGGGAGACCGTCTATTGTGGACTGGTTGGTTGTTTATAACATTTGTATTCTTTCATATTTTTAAGATTTTGTCACCTGTGTCATTGTTTTTGATTATTGCGCCTTCTCAGGTTCATGAGAAGACCCCACTGAAGGTGAAGAACTTTGGAATCTGGCTGCGTTATGACTCTCGTAGCGGCACCCACAACATGTACAGAGAGTACAGGGACCTGACAACCTCTGGAGCTGTCACACAGTGCTGTAAGTGACACTTTAAATCACATAACAAAACAATTTTTACTGCTTTGATCTACCTCAGGGCTCCAGACTTGCTTTGTTTTTGTTTTTTTTTGCCAGAAGAATTGTTGCCCCTGACTGAATTTTTTTTAGGGGCACAAGTAGAAAATTCAGAGGTGCATACCACAAATCTGTGTCACAAATATTCAACTCCCCTTTCCAGACTCACAGTTTAACCTAAATATTTACAGAATGAGGAATGTGGTCTGAGGAACATCAACAAAGGATGGCTAAAATGAAAATCAGAAATGTTTTAATAGGTAAACTCTCCAGTTTTTCCCACAGATAAGGTGTTAGATGCGGTGGTAGCCAGAATTGTACATCTACACTTACAACTCTTAAATGCCACAAAAAGTTAATTTAACAGAAACACTGGAGTATAATTGGGTTTTGGGGGAATAAACAAAATTTATATATTGCTTCATATAGTCCTATATTGAATGGTAGTCAAGGTGGCCTCCTTACTTATTGAGTGCTGGAGGAAACGGTGCTGTCTCCTCATCTTTCTGTTAAGTGAATTATTAATGTAACCTTAATCATTCTTTTGGTAATTTTAAATATTTCGTCTATAAGGATGACGGTTGCTTTTTTTTTTAATCTGTAAGCATTACTTGTTTGATTTTAAAACATAGTTGTGTGTACTTTCTATAACAATAGTTTGGATTTTTTTTTTTATTAGATCGGGATATGGGAGCTCGCCATCGTGCTCGTGCTCATGCTATTCAGATTATGAAAGTGCACATTATCCCTGCCAACAAATGCCGCAGACCTGCCATCAAGCAGTTCCATGTGAGTATACAGCCATGTTCATTAAAGACAGCTGATGTTTTTGGCCATTGCCAGTGCCAGTTAAACCCCCAACAATCATAGTCAGATTCCTCTTAGACTTTCAGCTTTGATCCTAAAATCTGGCGCTAAACTGGCAAGATCGCACCTGTTTTATGAAACTCCATGTTTACTTGTTTATGAATTATATCCTATATAGATAGAGATTTAATATTGTCTGGAAAATGTTTACATTTTCTACACCGGTGGTCAGTCTGAATTTATTACATTAATAAACTAACTCTTATCTGAAAATTACTTATTAAAAGATGGTCTAGATCAGATTGACAGTTTAGATGAAAATATCATTTACAGTTAAACCTTTTATTGCATTATCCATTTGTTGTGTGTATATGTATCTGGAGGGGAAAAAAAGGATAGACATTAACTATGAGCAATACGTGCTTCGTATTGGATATTCTCAAAAGTGGTCTGCTTCTGCTCCAACAAACGGAAGTAAAGGGTACTGCATTTTTGCTTTAGTTGGTTCGCTCCTGAGAGTGAGGGGTAAAGGTAAAAGGGGTGTTAAGGAGGGTGACAGTTTTTTCGGCGTAGTTGTTCAGAGCTTCTGTTGAGTTATTGCTCAACGTTTAACAACCTACAGAACCAAAGCTTATGTTACAAAGGCTTATGTCTGACTGATGTTGGTGTGGTTAGATTAGGCTAGGATCATTGAACCATTTAACCCCAAGTCTCATGTTGATGCGAACTATCTTTTGCAGGACTCCAAGATCAAGTTCCCTCTGCCCCACAGGGTCCTGCGCCGCCAGCACAAACCCCGCTTCACCACCAAGAGACCAAACACCTTCTTCTAAAAGAATTTTTTTTTGTGGTTTCGTGCGGAAATAAAATAAATACAGTTAAGGACTCTGTCTTTTGGTTTCACTAGTTAATCTCTGTTACTGAGTTTAAGTAAGATTGTCAGGTCAGGACGTTGACCTGCACAGGCTGCGTAAGGTGTGGATAAAATTTGATTTTTGGTGTTAAATGAATGAGACAATTTCAAAATTATGAAGGTGAGACTCAAAAGACAATGTCATCACTGACAAATATGCTTTTAGGTCCATAAGTGTTTGGGCACTGACAGTTTTAGTATGTTAGCTTTTTACCAAAACATTAAAAATACAGTTGTAAAAATATGGCCTTAAAGTGCAGAGACTGCTGTAGTTTGAGGATATTCACATCCAAATCTGAGGGTTTAGGAATTACAGCTTGATATGAAGACGCCTCCTTTTCAAGGGACCAAAAGTAATTGTAAATGTTCAATTTTTTTTTTTTTTTATTGTTAAAGATCCTTTACTGGCGCTGACTGCTGGAAGTCTGCAACCTATATATATATATTATATTTTATACGTTTTGGTAAAAAAACTTATTTCAGTGTTGAAATACTTGAGACCTGACAATAATTATGAAGGGATATTATTTGTTGAGCACCAATTTTAAACGTGGAAGAGCTGTGGGCACAGTAGTTCAACAATTTTTCTAATTGAATTGCATAAAGAGATATAACCCATGCAACAAATGAAATACTTGTGCTTAGAATGGCATGAATATAAGCCCTATGCACATGGAAAAGTTTTGTGGCCTCACACCTCTGACATGCGCTTAATTAGGCTTCTGCAGTTGCCCATTTTGTCCACACGATGGCAGTATTCTCTTAGTTCTAAGCACTACACTTTGAGGTTTAAAAATTAATGTTAAGCTCATTATGACTTACCATGAATTTAGTCTCAGTTTAGTCCAAATACTGGAATGTCAGATAAATGCATAGTATGAATCAAATGTATCTAAATTAGCATTTATTTGCCAATACTGGCTCTAGGGTGAAAATCTAAGTAAGTGCAAGTGTTCACTGCACTGTAGTGCCTTCCTGAGGACAACTTAACATAACATGCAAATACATTTTAAGTTAAATATGTAAATACAAAAATAATGGCCACGAAGAATAACCATTTAAATACTGACTTAGATTTTTGTAATACTTTTCATTTTTAGCAACTAAGTTCATTCTCCATTTTACAATCACTGTCTTTACCTTTGGTCAGCTGACAAAGAGGAGGTGGTACAGAGTTGTTGGTGCAGATGCTGTGAAGCTGGATGGCAGTGTGAGTGGGTGGCTGCAGAAAAGACCTCACTTAGTGATGAAAAACATTCTTTTCAATGTGTCGCAGTCATTAAGACCCCCCAAAATTTCTATGAGTATGAGAGACACACTCCACCACCAATGGACGGAAAACAATTACATAAAGCAGGTGGTTTTGCTGGTTAAATAATTCTAATATAGAGCCCGATGTTTACAAGCACATTCAGCAGCAACATTTATCATTATTTTTAAGCAGTTCTTTGACAGGAAGCCGGTTATAGCTTTAAACACTGAGGATTGGGATTAAAAGCCTGTATAACTAAATATAGTAGTAGGTTCACTATGACTCCATAACATGATAAAGTTAGTGTTTCCCCATGGAGCTCTTTGTGAACAACATCTCCAAGAATTCACAAACCATTAAATATAATTGTCAATGCTTCTTGTCCCTCTTAAAGTACACCCACATCATGTGCTAATGTACCGCTTAATGTAGAGTATATCATGTTGCAAACCCAACAAGAAGTAAAAACTACTGTTAACAGAGAATTATGTAAACTCGTAAAATAATCTCGTACCTGTGTTTGTACTTTCTGTGTTGTCTGCAACGGTGGATAAAGTTCTCAAAACCTGTACTCAAGCAAAAGTATTGTTATTTCAAAAAGTAAAAAAGTATCAAATGTATAATTAGCCTTTAGAAAGTACATTTAAATGCTTTTGTAAATTCTTCCTCTAGTTTTGAACCCAGAGCCTAAGTTCTGATTGATAAATGACTGATTAAATGATTTTTCCCTTTTAGTAATTGTTCTGCATTACTGTAATAATTCATGATGGACATCTACTGTGCAGACAGAAGGGTCTAACTGAGGTTCAGAGGCTTAGACCAGACCACAGTCTGGTCTTGGCCTTTGCCAGGTTTACTCTCATGAGGTCTGGGCTACAGGCTGAGGTGGCTGTGAGTCCTTGTGGCAAAACTTCAAGCCACAGAATCCACAGGGCATAAAGGCGCTTAGTGTAGGAGCTCCACCAGGCGGCTGGCAGGTCAGGATGACTGACAACTGGGATAACACGTTGTTGGATATGTGGGAGCTGAAGGGTACAGTGCATTGTTGTCTAAAAGGGTTCTAAGGAGTCTCCCACAGTGGATTCTTCTGCATCTTTCCAAAGATCTGCTGCAGCCCATTTTGAGAATACAAACTTCTGTGGCTGTCGCCTGCTGATGTTGCTCTAACTGGGGTCTATGTCTTTTTCTAATGCTTACCCATTTTTTCTTTGACCATCTGTCAAATTGGACAATACCAGATTTTAGTGAGATTTTTGTGTCCCATTTTAACGGTACATCTATCTATACTCTGCAGATTTTTCTGTAGCATACGAGTGACTGTATTTGTGTTACATTCCCACTTTTAAATGCCAGTGTCATTTACAGCGTCTCTAAGCAGTATCATATTCTAACACCACAGAGTCACAGAGTCAGAGTTGGGGCGGCAGTAGCTCAGTTGGTAGAGATGTTTGCCCACTAACTTGAAGGTTGACAGTTTGAGTCCCGCTGCTGTCATTGCATGTTGTTGTGTCCTTGAGCAAGACACTTTACTAACTGTGAATGTGTGTGGGTGGTTGGAGGGGCTGTAGGCACAAAATTCCAGCCACACTTTGGTCACTGAGTACGAATGAGAAATGCATCATTGTAAAGCAACTTTAAGTGTCTAGAAAAGCACTATATAAAACTAATGCATTATTATTATGCATCTGTGCATTTTCTAGTCCAGCCTTCAGTCATTATTGTGGGCTTTTTCAGTGCCAGTCATTTAAACATCTGCAAGTGGCCTTGCCCCACACATCCATGTCACATTTTGATTGTCAATTTCTGTTGATGTACATGAGTTTACAATATGTACCATAACATTCTTGGTGATGAAGTTGTTTTTGTAGAAAATAGTAATTATTTATATTACAATAATATTGTAAGATTATGTGGTCACCATGGATAATGATTCCACCAAATATTTGTAATAAAAGTGTGTGTAAAGAAGTTATACAGCAGAACAATTCTACCACACAATACACAGAGAGGATAGTATCTTTTCTACTTTTATTGGAATAAAACAAGTACCCTAGCTCAGCAGAAATCATAACCTGTGGGCTCAGACCTAATGCCTTTGATTGATGGACTGTAAACTTGCCCAGTTTTCTCAGTCCTGCACAGATCAGGACTTAGTCCAGATTTAGTCTATGGAGGGCTCCAGAGGAATGTGAGAGACAAGCTCCATCCAGCCCTGCTCTGTTTGCTCTGAGAGCCTCCTGTGGGTCTTCTGTTTGAAGATGTACCAGTCTGACTTTAAGTACATGTATAGTACATATCCTGGTTTTAGGGTGAACACTGATACTCAACACCAGCCTTTTGCTTTGCTTTATGTATTGAATGTTTATGTTTTTATGAGTCAAGTCTCTGTTACGGCCTTTGCATTTGAGAATGTAAAACTATACTACTTTAGTAATTGGTGCCAGGTCCTGGCCCCTTTTATAGATATTGGAGCAAATTATTTTTACTTCAATTTTCTATATCCAGGCTAGTATCATGCACAAGTTTAGAAATGGTTTATAAGTACTAGACATTCAAGTTTATCAAAATACCACCTTGTGGATGCCCGATCCCATCAGACCTCGGAAGTTAAGCAGGGTAGGGCCTGGTCAGTACCTGGATGGGATGGGGTAATACCAGGAAGCTGATGTGAGTGAGTGGTTGGTGGTGGTCAGAGGGTCCGCTGGCGCAGATGCGCTTCTGTCAGTCTGCCCCAGGGGAAACTGTGGCTACCAAACGTAGCTCACCACTGACTATGGAGTGAATGAAACACCACTTCCCTTCTGTGTAAAGCACTTTGGGTGACTTGTGTCATTGGTAAAGCGCTATATAAATACCATTTCTATTCCCAAAATAACTATCTTGAAATTGTTTGGTGTGAGTGCAAAAATCATGACCACATTTTATAATGTCTCTGTGTCACATTGTGAATAAAATACTGAATTTAGCAAAACTACTACTGCATTTCTGGCACAAAACAAATTTTTGTAGTTTGTGCTTAACTTGATGTGACAGTTGATGACATCTAGTGACATCTACTGGCCGAAATATATAATGATATAATGCTTTGCTCTAAAACTAGGTTGTGGAGGGAAAATTGGGAAAACAGCTTCATCACTGTGATGCGGAAACATTTTATTTGTGTTTGTCATAACCTTTCGTGAATATCTAAAAATATTCAAAGTAATATTATTAGCAATTCAACTTTAACATTTAAATTGAATATAATTTGGTCATGTTTTGCAGAGATCTAAAGGATGTATCTGAAAGGCCTAGATGTGTTGAATACAGCAGCCCAAATTAAGGGGACAGCTTTTCTTTAATCCTAATCCAAGCCGCTTTCATCAAACATGTCTTTCTGATGAAATCCTCTGTCAGCGTTGAGGCCACAGTGAAGCAGCAAAATACTCAACTGAAGGGGCCTTATTCTTTGTGAGCAATGGCTGAAAATGGGCAAAGAAAACAAAGTTTAACCAAAAAAACTATGGAAGACAAGGCTACAGAAGGAAAGGAGGATAAGAAATAATGTAATAAATGAATAAAGAAATAATTATGGTAATATGGAAGCTAAGAGAGAGCGAAGAGACAGGGAGGAGAGTTTTCAAGTCTCTGCTTTATTGCAGTGTAACTTCCAACAAGAACAAGTGCTTTGCAGTACAAAAAGAAGTGCTTTTGCCCCCTGCTCACTCACTTCCCCAGCCCACCACTTCAGAATAAAAGTGTTTGTGTGTGTCTTTGAGTGTGTGAGGTAAATGTTTATAGTGTCCACCACAGTAAGGTGTTTCTGGATTTACAGAGGGCTTTTTATTTGGCCTAGGCTCAGCCAGCAAGAGCCTATTGTTATTGGAGGTGTTGACAAAACAAATGCACATTTAACCCTATGAGCATTAACAAAAAGTCAAGTCAAGAAAAAAATTCAAGGTTAGCAAAAAATGTATGTATTTGAAGGCTCCGTAGCAACCCCTGGAAGCTGGAAAAGTGTCAAAGGCACCACACCCTATCATTTACCACACTGTATTATCATAGGCACGCCCTGATATTTGGTAAATGTTAGTAATTTTTTAAAACATACTTTTATGCAAATACTTTTTGACTAAATGACAACAAACCCAATATCTCAGATCTAGAATGTGATGGGGAACAAAAAAAGTAAATGGGGCCAATGCTCTATCTCCAACTATATTAGCTTATCATAGCCATGCCTTGAACATGCAGAAAATCTATACAGAACGTAAGAGATTTTGTTTAGCCCAATGAAATTTGGTACACATATCCAGCATAGACCCCTGAGCAAAAAAAGTCTATGGGAACCACGTCCTATCTCCAAAAGTTAGGCTGCCATTTTGAATCAAATTTATAATCTAGAATTTTATAAAATGTTGAGCTCGCAAGTATAAAAGCTTGTGTATCTTCTAATACAATGTCGCATTGTGACAGACCCAGTGTAACATTTCTGCACAATGACCTACCTGAACACAATGATGTGTCAATAATATGGATATCTTACTAAATGGACTCTCCAGTGTCCCCCATAAATTTTGAATGGGACTTGGATCCAGTGATTTTTTTTTGAAGATATGTCCATGATATAGCTGACAAGAACATGGTGAGAAGCATAAAGTGCAGTCCGCTTGCTGATGTGTGCTCCCGATGTCACAAGGGTCAGCGTGGCCCCTTAATGCCACTTATGGCTTTAATATTATATTTTGCTTTAATTCACTAATAATTTAGAGCAGTGTGGTTTATACAGTATTGGAGTTTGCGCCACAAGTGACCAGGTTCTTCTTTGGTGGCCGGGAAGCACCAGTGTTGTTGTTCGGGTCTACCGGACACTTACTCCCACTTCCACCTTAGGTTGATTATTTTTGGAGCGACCTTAGGATTCATCAATGGAAAGCTAAAATGTCAACAGACACTTAAATGCAGCCCGTTAATCCTATTAAAGTGCGTGAAAGTGTGTGTTTTTTTAGCTAATTGCCTGAATTATTCAATTTGTCTGTTTTGAAAGTAATGTTTGGATAGCTAACTTGTGGAAGACAGTTTCCATAAGGAGAAGAAAGGCAGGGTAACTGTCTGACTTTTCAATTTAGGAAAAATAGTGCAGTAGTATAACCTTTTGTGTAGATACGGCACACCAAGTATGGGCAACATCACTTAAAAACAGAAAATGATATGTTATAACATGCTAAAGTGTTTAAACAGTGTTTAGGGTTATTTTCTTGTTCAATCATGTTTGAATCAAAATGAGACTTTCCCACATTTTTACCCCTGCACCCTTGTTGCCTGAGCTGAAGTAAAAGCAGTTTGTTTTGTAATTTTACATACATTACCTGCTGCTGGTGTCTGCTGCTGTTTTAAAGTCAAACAATTTGGTTGTGTCTTCTTCAGAGATGTCTGGAGTTCCATTTTAGTTCATATTATGTGCCAGCTTTGGGCTAATGAAATACTCCTACTACTGTTATTAGATCAAACCAAGGCTAACTCTGAAAAATTTGCTATTACTTTATGTCCAGAGACCATTCAAATGACCTTTTGGTAATTTGAGGAAAAAAACTGAGCTATAGGCCTAAAAATATAAGCTAGTGCTCACTGTATGGATAAATAATTGTCATAGCGATTAGTGAATAATTGTCTTTTCTCTTCTAAGGTTGCCACAGCAAACCACCTGCCTTCTAGTGTGTATTGATTTGGTGTAGGTTTTACACTGGATGCCATTCCTGGCATAGCCCTCTTCATTTATCCAGACTTGGGACTGGCACCAGAAGTTCACTGGCTTGTGACCCCTGTGGCTGCAGTGATGTGTAATTAATTATTTTTTATATATTGTATGTTCAGGTGGTAGCATTTTTGTAAAAAGCAGAGCAGGGATTTGTCCACCACCTTTTCATCTTGGCCAAGATAGTTCTGTTTCTCCTGAATAAATTCCACTATTCCTTTCAAAATAAACTAATTGAATTACAAAATGGTGTTTTTATAATGTCTTGGTTTTATGTTGGCAGTTTGCACAATTTGTACCAAACATTACTCAAAATAATTAACAAATATTAATATATATTGTTGTTTCAGCACTGCATTTAATTTACCTTATAGGAAGTATGGCATTGACAGTTTTATTTAATTTTTCATGTCTCTGTTTTCATAAAGCATCTATCGATGATATACTGTTAAGTCAGTGAGGATCAGCATCCTGGAGCCAGAGTTCAGGCCCACTCCCATCTCACAATCATAACAAGGAAGAGCAGTTTTCAGTGCCCGACTCCACACCCCGACAAAGGGTAACCCGAGCTGGGGCGGATCACACAGAATGTCCTGAGTCCTGGAGGATGGGTGGGATGAGCTGCGCTGGATTTCCTTACACCTCTACAGCAAAAATAGACAAAGAGACAAGAAAGTAAGTTCATTTACAGTAGCGCCATACTGAGGTGGGGCACAGACCTTTTAAAGAAACTGATTATATGTTGACACAAAGAAATCTTAATATAATCTGATGTATTTGACTGACAACTGAAGTATCCTTACAGTATAACTGGTCATATATCAAAAGATTTGCCATTGATCCTAGTATTTTAAAGCACCTCAAAACCTACAGATACAGTGTGTCTCTGTGTAAATGTAATGCCAACGTACCACAGCAAAGCTTTCACTCTTTATGCATGAGGTAGCGTAAACTGAAGCATTGGCAGGTCAATCCCTGCTCCCCCAGTTCATTTTACCGTTTTGTTCTTGGGCAAGACACTTCACCCACCTTGCTTCCAGTGTCTGCGGCAATCATTCATTCATTCATTTATTAATTTTCTTCCACTTATTCCCATTAGATATCATGGTTGACTGGAGCCTGTCCCAGTAACTTTGGGCCTTAGGACGAGCACACTCTGGACAGGAGCCAGCTTGTTTCAGGTGTGTCTGTGGCAATGGTGTATGAACATGTTAGTGTAATTGTGGTGGTCAACAAGGCCTTAGCTGCCACATCTCCGTCAGTCTGCCCCAGGGCAGCTGTGGCTACAGAAGTAGCTTAATGTGAGTGGATGAATAATGGACTAATCCATGATTACTATTAGTCTATGCATCACAATGAATATTTTGGAAAGACCAATCCAATCAACTACTGTCACATTGATGTGGATTAATGACTTATTATTAACAAAAAGAGAGTCCCATAGCAATGCTAACATAAAGGGAAGACTGCCAGAGAAAACAATAGGAACTGCGTTTTTTTGTGTTTGATAATTGACTTCTGTCCTCACTCCCGATCGTTATACAAACTGAGGGAATTTGAAGTCTCTGAAGTCATTTGTTGTATTTGATGGAAAGATCTCAGTGAAAGGAGACAATAGTAAGATAGATATCACTTCTTTTATCACTAATTTTTGGCTTGTGCTCTCATTATTAAAAATAGGAGATGAAGTGGGCTGGGACATGCTGAATAAACTCAGACTCACTGTAGGATGGAAAGCATGCAGCTATGAAAACCCCACAGTTCTCCTCCCTCTCCACCCTCTGAGCCTTTATCAAAAAATCAGTTTTCTTGAAAAAACCCCAGGCACATGACAAAAGACTAAACACAGTCTGGTCTGGAGACAGATTAGATGATTTAAAGGACAATTACATTGTGTGATTTGAGTTCGATGACAGATATACAGCAGATAGGACATCTTATCTACAGCTGACAGATCTCAGGCACATGTCCAAACTTTCTATTTATACATTTCTGCTAAAATGTAAATGCAGTGTGCTGTCTTGTTAATAGTATAGTTAGTGGCAATGATATACTCTTAAATGTCTATTTATTAATAGCATTTTACAGCTTTGAAGAAAAATCTTACTACTTCATAAAATGTGTAGTTATTCTAGGAAACCATTTCTAGTTTCAGTCCATTTTATTTAGATTTTGTTCCACTCTTCTTGGCTGCGTATTCATGGACATGCTTAATAACTATATTTCTACGTTTAATTACATTTTTGCTTTTTAACCAGCTCTCCGTGGCTGTCAGTAGCATTGAGTTAAACACGTCTACAGCAAAAGGGCTGGTGCTACACATATGGTTTAGGTCCTACTTGACAAAGAGAGGTTTTAGGTAACATTATGTACTTTTCTGTGCTTCTTACCAGTGGGATTTTTCCATCTGTATAGGTTTATTTTAAAGCAGTGTGGTAGTGATAGAGGTAGAGAAACATAATGCACAGGATTTGGAAAAGACAGCAAGACTGTATATGTTAATTTCTGACTTCTGCCATCCTTGATCTTAGCATACAGCACTCTGCATACACAAGTCTTTTGTTTTTAAATTACTTTGTAAATAATGTCAGATTTGATTGTCAAACATGAGCTTATTTTAGAAAAAGGACAAACTCTGTGAACTTGAACATGCAGAGCCAAAGATTATCTCACCCAATCAACTTTGACCTCGTCTAAGGGAGCTGCAGTACGTGCCTTATGGACATCTCTCGGCTGGGTGTGTGATCCCAGCTGTCAACACCAAAAGCACAATAGCTGGGCTAAATACAAACTGCACTGGGGTTAAAAATGGGTTTCTTATCACATCAACCAATCAAATCAACTTGTTTACAGCATAAGTCAAATGTCATATTGGAACAATGCAATAATAAACCCAAGTCTAAACATGTTTCTCTGCAAACTGTACTTGTCAGCCTTATGCAATTTCTTCCGCACATGTCTGTCATATAAGTGTGCACCAGCTTCCTGGCTCTTCATCTCTGGAAGTTTTCAGTCAGTCCTCCACAAATAATTTCCATTGGGGAAATAGACAAGTTTGGAGTTTATGAGGAAGCAGGCATCAGGACTGTATTTTACCTTTTATTTCACCAATTTGGTCTAAAGCAGTTTGATTTTGATCATACTTATTGAATTAAATTTAGCAAAACATATGTAATAAGCAGGTGCTTGATAGAGGTTTAAATCTCTTAATTTCGTTCTCATCATGATATAATTATCAAGAATGTGACTGTCATTTTGGTTTGGACAGTTAACATAATGTCAGTGTTATAATGGAGTCACCAGTCCAAGTCACACTTGACTCCTCAGTGTTTTATTCCAAGTCAGTAAAGACTGGGTTGAGTCACTATCCCTTGAAGTTGGAGTGTGAGTCCAAGTCTGAGTCACCAAAAACAATAATCAATCCGAGTTGCGTCATCTTGTGTTCCTTTCCCATTGTCCAGTCCAAATTAACTGCAGGCTATATCGATGTCAAGTCATCAAATTTTGTATATTTATGGGGATAAAATAGACATTTTATATTTTTTTTTCATAACAAAGCATTTGTGTTTGCTTTTGTTTATACTCAAATATCTTCCAACACCATCTCTGCTTTCAGCAGTAAAAGTATATGAGCCACTCGCAAGTGCTTCGTACGGCTGGGTGCTGCTTTTGATACAGCTGACCATGTGATCCTGTTACAAAGATTAGAAGACTGGGTAAGCATTTCTGGTTCTGCCCTTAAATAATGATGATGTCCTATCTTAAAGGCAGGAAGCACTTTGTTGAAATCGGTAACTATGTCTCAGATCACATGGCCCTGACCAGTGGGGTGCCCCAGGGGTCCATCCTGGGACCTCTTTTGTTCAGTCTTTACATGTTCCCTTTAGGCCAGTGAATAAGCAGCAATAATGTATCCTACAACAATTATGCAGATGACCCTCAGATTTACATCTCACTGACAGCAGGTGAATATGGACCTGTGGATTCACTCTGTCACTGCATCCAACAGATCACTGAGTGGATGAGAAACAACTTTCTCCAGCTAAACACAGACAAGACTGAAATAATCATGTTTGGCCCACAGAAACAAAGAGAAAGTGTCTGTAGTCCCCTCAAGTCTCTTTCTCTAAAACCTTCAAGTCAGGTTAGAAATCTAGGGGTAACCATGGACAGTCACATTAAATCTATAACATCATCAGCATTTTACCATCTCAAAAACATTGCCAGAATCAAAGGTATTCTGTCTAAACCAGACCTAGAGAGACTTATTCATACGTTTATCTCCAGCAGGTTAGACTACTGTAACGGTCTGCTCACTGGACTCACTAAACCAGCTGTAAGACAGCTTCAGGACGTCCAGAACACTGCTGCTCAGGTCTTGACTAAAACTAGGAAGTACGACCATATTAGTCCTGTCCGCAGGTCTCTGCACTGGCTTCCTGTTGCTCAGAGAATAGACTTTAAACAGCACTGCTGTGTACAAGTCTCTCTATGGCTTAACACTAAAGTTCATCTCTGACCTGTTTGTTCCCATATGAACCATCTCGGACTCTGAGAACCTCAGGGACAGGTCTCCTGCTGGTCCCAGAGTCAGGACTAAACTCGATGAAGCAGTGTTTCAGCAAAAATCTGAAACAGTCTTCCTGACGATATTAGACAGGCCTCTACTCTGACAATGTTCAAGCCTAAAACTGTTAAAACTGTACTTTTTAGCTGTGCATATGACAACTGAAAGTGTTTTATCTGCACTCTTCTCTTTTAATTTAATTTTAAATAGATTCATAATTATAATTTTCAAATTTGATTTTACTGTTTTAATTATAATTCTTATCTAAGTACTTTTACCTTTCCTTTTTTCTGTAAAGCACTTTATATTACTCTGTTTATGAATTGTGCTATACAAATAAACCTTGCCTTGCCTAATATCCACAAGTCTAAGTCCAGTTGATTATTTCACAGTTCCAAGTTGAGTCACAATTTCTGTCATGGGAGAAGAAACAACATCCAGTCATTAAGGCCTAAGCTCGAAAATCAGGTCCTGAAATACTCCATCTCTGCATAATGTACACCTCTGGGACACAAAAAGAGACCACTGCAAAATTATCAGCTTCTGTCTTTTATAGGTGAAATATGGTGAACTGAACACATTTTGGGAATCTGCTGGCAATATTTCTCAGAATTTCTAAATAAAACTATTGTTCTTCAGAACACTGCCAAATACTGCCATTACAATACATCAAAACAAGACAAAAGTTCATTTCTAAACAAAATGGTAATAATAATGTTTTGACTAAAGAACATTGAGAATTAGGATTTGGTGGAATAACACTGATTTATAACCACAGCTTTCCTGTGTCTTGCTCTCCACCAGTTTTTTCATATTGCTGTTGAGTAACTTTATCCCACTCTTTTAGCTTTGCTTGATTGTCTTTGAGCTCATAAATCAGAGTGATGTGTGAGAAGGAGTTTAACAAACACTGGCCTGGAATGGTTGTCAGCCTCACAACCGTTCCACAGGACTGTCCTGTTTACAGCTCATGTGACCACAGCTTGTTACCACAGAACTACATTCAGTACTGAAAAGCCCAGAGGATCCCCCATTCTGCAGCTCCTCTGGACCTTATGAATGAACAAGTGTTTCATGCGGAAATTGTTATTTTAACCACATACATAAGTGTTTTAGGGCTGTTATGGAAAAGTAATTACCAAGGAGGGGGACATCTGTCAGAGGGTATGGTGCTTTCCCATAATACAAACTTTCTTCTGGGGAGCTGCTGCTGCATTGGAGCAACATGGAAACAAACACCTCTGTCTTTACAGTAAAAAACTAACCAAGGTTGATAGAATAATCCATTTAACTTAATTTAAGCAAGAGACCAACAAATCAACCAACCATCTGTACCACGTAAACACAACAGGTAAAGCTCACATCTTGTTTAGGGGATGATGACAAGGTAAACATGTGTTGTTGCCTAAACATTACAAAGTCGAAAGATTTTTACTCAAATATTTGAGACTATTTGCACAAAATGTCACATGAGACACAAAATGAGGTATAGTATATAAAGGAATTAAGCATTTAATTTATTTATGTAAAGTGGTTCTGATACTGAGGCTTGCAAAAAATGAAAACAAAGTACATTTCATGTGCCAAGGATGTTTTTGTGCTCTGTCTACAACTGACTTATTTTTCAGTCTTGTCTATTTTTGAAACATGTGTGTAAGCCACATAAGCTGACATTTGACCTCACTGCATCTAAAAATAAATCAACAGGTTAAAGGTTAAACATCTCTGCTGCGGGTCCAGATTTGGCACCTGGTAAATGGTGAGAACCAAAGGAATATCAGAACTTTTGATTGATGAGAGGAGGAAAGGGCTTTCCTCATTCGTGGAAAAATGTTGCAACATTAAAGCTAAAACGGTCACAGACACAGGTTAAACCTGTGTCAGTTTAAAGGAATTAAATTAAGGAGAGTTTTTAATACTTGCTTGATAAAGGTTTTTAAACATTGCTTAGGCTAAATTTGTGTCACCTTTTATTTTGAGTTCAGTTCAGATGTCACGTAGCTTAACTTTACAGAGACTTTAAATCTGCTCCATCCAACAGCAATATTAAACTGTCACCCATCAGACCATCATCTTCCCAGACACTTCCTCCAGTACCTTCAGCATGTCCTGGGTCAGCCCAGGGGTTTTTCCATGAGTCACCTCAACAGGTCTTGTAGATGTTTCTAGAGAAATACCCAGTTACCCCCAGAAAACACTTTTTTAGCCTCTTGAATCTGAGATCTTGTCAGTTACAACATAAACACACACACATTTGTATAACAACTGGTAAAAGGAGAGTTTTGTCTGTCTGCTCAGCTCTTTCTTCACCACAACACTGTTCTGATCTTAAATTCTCCCAGGCCATTATTCCTTCAATTCTAAACTACTTCATCTTCAGGTATAGTCACTAACACTCACTTGATGTTGAAGTAGTGCGTCGGTCAAGATTGTCATGACCCTCTGCTTGTGCTTGTTTCCCTTTCCCTTGTATAATACATGCTTTAATGTGTTTGACCTGTGCCTCATTCCCCATTTGCAAAGTGCGATTTGCTGGGAAGGGGGGCAAACTTAACTTCGGGGGGGTAAAATTGGGTGACTTTGTGCAAGACTCCAAGTGACACGTTCAGCAAATCAGGGCTGTGTCCTGCATTTTCCTGTTGGCAGCACAAACTTTCTCTTAATCAGTCACTCTTTGAGGGCCGTGCAGCTTTTGTCATGTTGTTCCCTCCCTCCCCTTCGCAGCAGGCTGTGACAGCGCTGCACTCTCGCAGACAACCTCCTGGATACTCGCTCGCCTAAAGCCTGCCTCTCACTCACAGATTTACATGGGGTTGAGGCGACAACAAGGCGTATGCAGAAGTCTCTTTAACAGGCTGTCACAACTCGCCGAGCAAACGCCAACATTTAATTCTTTCCTCTGTGTTCAAGTTTCCATGAACATGCGTGTAGAATTCCTTTGCCTTTTTTTCTTTCTGTAACTTGTGAATGAACTCATTTGGGCCATGACTCTCTGTCTCCTGTGGGACAGCAGTGCGCGGCGACGGGGCAGTGAGAGCCTGAGCAGCAGAGGACAGACAGCAGACACACATCTTCTTAACCTTCTCAACTACTTTCTATATATTTGCGATTTAAAGATGAAACAAGCTAAACAAAAGCTAAGAGCACAACCACAATGTTTATTGTTTGCTTTAGTTTGTTATGCAAATTAGCCATATGAATATTTAATGAGGCGCTATGCACAGGTATGCGAATGACACTTTGATTGTCCTGAAAAGTCAAACAGTTTTTAAAGGACATATTTTTTTATCATATATCACCTGATTCTAACTCCCCTCAAAGAAATTATCTGCCATCATATCATGGTGAGAAAAAAAAAATACAATACATTTTCTGGTGGAGGCACAGTTTAATGGGACGTGGCAGTTTAACAAAATTCACACCTTTCATCTTGTTTTAACTAAGCTTGCTAATGCAATAAAAATACAGATTATATTAATAATTTTCCTCAAACTATAGTCAACTAAAAAACAAATATTAAAATGCACCAGAATGCAGGAAATGTGGTCTGCTCTTTTAAAAATGTTCTGAAGGAAGACCCTTGCCAAAATTCTTTTATGATTTTACATGACCAGAATACGACTGTGGTCTGTCTTTTGTTCCCCACATCTTCTCCAACATTCAGAAGTCGAATTTTTGTATTTCATTTTTATGTTGGTAGTTTTAAAATAGCAGTTTATAATCTTTCAAGAATATTTCTTCCAGTAATTTGAATGTTTTTGATTAATTTTTCAGTCAATCAGTTAATGATATATCTATTGAGAGTTCTTTTTCCCATTTCTTCTTAGCTTTATTTAAAATCTTTTGATCTGTAATTTGTATAATTTTGAATATTTTTGTTTGTTTGTTTGTTTTTTAGTTGCGTATTCTGATCATGAATGTGATTAGTGGATTAAAGTCTTGAACGGACTTTTTGTTGACAACATCAAGTATGTAACTGCGGATCTGTAGGTATATAAATAGGTGGGAGTTAGGGATTGCATACTGTGTGGCCATCTGTTCATAGGAATATTATCTCTGTATCTCCCAGCATGTGTCCAAATTTAGATGGTCTTTTTGAAACCCACCAATGAAATGTCTAATCTGATATATTTGGGATAAATTCAGGGTCAATATCAATTTGTCTTAGGAAACTTAAATCCTTCTCTATTTCTTGTTCCTGACATATTTGTGTCCACATCTTTAATGTTTCTATTACCCACCTATTATCTAATTTTTCCATCACTACCTTTTTATGTTTGATAAATGATAATATATTGAGTGAATTTGATCACAATTTGCTTCTATTTCATCCACTCAAAAATATTTCTAGCATGTGCTGCTTGATAATAGGATTTAAAATTAGGAAATGCTAAGCCTCCCATTTCCTTTGGTAATTTCATGTAATTTAATGATCTTCTTTTCTGTCTGTAATTCCAAATGAATTTTGTAAACACTGAGTTCCATTGTTGAAAGGTTGTGGAAGAAATATAGATAAATAAAATAATATAAATAATAAAAATCTTGGCAGCATATTCATCTGTATCATTTTGATTCTTCCCCAGAGTCTATCTATTAAACGCTTGCTTGATTTCATTTATTAATTCTCCATAATTTTTAATGTATAAATTATCCAGGTCCACTGATTGTTCTTTCCTGCCTAATGTGTTGAGCCAGTGGTTCTATGCAGAGGGCAAATATCAGTGGATAATCCTCTTGCCTTGTTCATTTGGATATATTGGATATGGCTCCATTCACTCTTACTCAAGCTGTTGGATTTTTATATATAGCTTTCATCCAAATTATAAATTTGTCATGTAGGCCTAAGTTTGTTAAGGCTTCAAACAGATGAGGCCATAAGATTTTATCGAAGGTCTTTTCTGTGTCAAGCGTGAGAATTCCCATGGGTAACTTCTGATTTTGTGCTAGAACATTTAGGGTACGTCTTACATTATCTACCAGCCTTTTGGGTTTGTTCCCTGGTGCCCAATATTCTTGACAAAAACAGTTGGGTTTAGTTGCATAATGAAATTTGACGATTTTTTTTATATTTATATTTTTGGTGAGCATTTTTAATAACTAGAATGTCTACATTTGCGCAAAATGGCCATGAAACCGATCTTTGCAGGGGACTCTGCTAATGAGCCACATAAAAGTAGTTCTCTCCAGAGGGTTTTACCTACATGGAAGAAAATTAAGAGTATATCGTTGAAACAAGGAGTTATTCTGTTCTTGAAAAAGCTCTCATATTGGTTTACACCTTTACTGCCAGAGGTGAAGGCTTTCTTTATGTCCACATTTTATCTTTGATTACTGTAATTGGCACTGAGGCCCAGTAGACACAGCAAGTCTCAAAACCCAGGAGGCCATGTCAAAAGTACCCACTCCCTACAGCCATTAACCCTGTCATAACAGGGGGGGCTCCAAAGTGATTCACCTAAAAGACATATTCCCAATTAATGAAGAAAAGCCATAACCTGGTGCCTCAATTTAAAAGAAATTTTAAAAAAAGTGGAGAGGACAAGGCACATAATGGTGTCTGTAAAGGGAAACTACGAGCAGTCACTGGCCAATGAAAACAGTTTGCCTCATGTTCAAATCAGAACCACATGCAGATGGAAAGAAACATGCAGAGTTGTAATAATGAGGAGGTTCTACTTCCTGTTGGCTGATTGGGGAGTTGACCACTGGGAATTTAAGTGGTTGGAGGTCCTACTGCCAATAAGCAGTGTTGAAGTCCCACTACTGAGCCATTCATTTAAGTGGACAGGTAACATGAGCATCTTTGCAACTGTTTATGTGGTCTATAAACATTCTGCAAACTATAAAACTGAAATCTAAATTATTATGACCAGTTTAGATAAAAAACAGACAATCATGATTTTGTTTTAGGAACAATGAGATTAGCATTATTAGCTGACAATACAATTTGTAGGGCTTTTTCAGCTTTATTAGACAGTACAGCCAGGAAGGGAGAGGGGAGAGACATTCGGCAAAGTGTCAAAGTCCGAACTTGAACCCACGACACAGAGGCAGGCTATAGTTGCTGTGCAAATGCGCCGCAGCTCTACCAGCTGAGTTATACCACGGCACTCGCTAGCAGTACTACGACAATAATAATTCCTTCCTGCTGACGTCACTTCCCTAAAGGCACGACCCTACCTACTCCCCTCTCTCAGACAGAGCAGCTCCATAGACACAGAGATGAGCTGATTTAACCTGGCTTCAGTTTGATTGGCTTTTGGTTTTAAAGATTTGTCATTCAAAATATGGAGAAATAGCCTCCCTGAGCTTCCTTATGAGCTGGTACAAACCCAGTATTTAGGTGCTTCAGTAGAGCAAACAGGGGCTGTATCTTGTAATGATGAAGGGAGAGTCGAACCGCTGCACAAAGTCTTCTCCAGCACATCCCAAAGATTCTCCATGGGGTTAAGCTCTGGACTCTGTGGTGCCCAGTCTATGTCTGAAAATTATGTCTCATACTTCCTGAACCACTCTTTCACAGTTTGAGCTCAATGAATCCTGGTGTTGTCATCTTGGAATAAGCCTGTGCCATCAGGGAAGAAAAAATCCATTGATGGAGTAACCTGGTCATTCAGTACATGCAGGGAGTCAGCTGACCTCATTTGGGTACATAACATTGATGAACCCAGACCTGACCAACTGCAGAGAGGCTCTTACCTATTTACTTAGTTAAATCCAGGTGGCAACTTTTTTTTTGGGCCAGGCAATGTATAAAACAACATCATATAATTTACTTCTCAGCCCTAAATCTAAACACCCGTATCATTCCTGTGTAAGCCTCATATTGTCGATCACTCATCCAAACTGGCAGAAACAAAAAACAATTTTGTTTCTAATTGTCTTCCATCCTCCTGGTCTCTTTTCTGAAATTTTAATGTAATTCTCTGACTTTCTATCCAGTATAGTTTTAGACTCTGATAAGATTGTAACAGAGGACTTTAATATTCATGTTGATGACAGCAGAGACTGTCTAGAAAATGCATTCACGCCCCTTTTAGACAACATCTTATTATTTAACAAAGTCTGAAAAAAACATCTGAGTTTTTAAAGGATACTGTACCATTGCAAGATGGGACCAAAATTACAGTTTTTGTTTAGTTTTGGTGGATTCAGTATATCAATATGCTGAAAAAGTCTGTGTGAAATGTTTTTTCAAATGGTTCTTGATTTGATGAGAATGAAAGATCTTCTTTTTCTCCTCTTCGTAACTAAGAATTTGTGATACACTATTTCAGAGCATTTGATTTCTGAAAACACACCTCCAGACAACTGCAGATCACCTTATAACTGTTGAGTTGAGACATTACACATGTGCTACCCGTTGATATTGTGTCTGGAAATGCATATTCACTTGAGGTCAACCATTGACCAGGTGTTCATTTTTATAATGTGTTTGAAGGACTTTGACCCAGTAAAGCTGGAGCTCCACTGAGAAAAATATCCGGTT
The DNA here is from genome assembly GCA_020698575.1 of Bostrychus sinensis. Taxonomy (NCBI): domain Eukaryota; kingdom Metazoa; phylum Chordata; class Actinopteri; order Gobiiformes; family Eleotridae; genus Bostrychus; species Bostrychus sinensis. The sequence continues at coordinate 12,332,739 of CM036239.1, forward strand.
GATGTACAGCATGTGGCCGCCAGAACTGTTTAGGTCCATCCCCAGACCTCTCTTTCACCACTGTGGAGGGAAAACAGTCCATTTTTAAACAGTTCAGTCATTTTGCTCCTCCACTGCTGCTGAAGACAAAACATCTGATATGGTTTTATGACAAGGAAATTATTATTAAAATGTACCAAAAACTACACAACTGCTCTTAGAAAATGGTTTTAAAAACAATCTGCAATTATGTGACTTATTTTGAGGGACATGTACATAGGGCTACCCCCTTTTTGAGGCATTGTTTAGTCAGATGTTGTGAGCAATTATGTAAACTCCATGGTTCATATAACTTAATATATATAATTATATTAAATCATTTTCTTTGTGCACAATGCTTTATTTATGGAACAATCTATGTCCAGAGGATGAGAGGATGAGGAGACTAATGTAAAAAACAGAAGTGGGTGGGTTTGAATGACTGTCCTGCTGCAGGTCAAAATTATGAACAGTTCATCATTAGAGTCTGGAGAGTGTCACCACTCACTCACTTATTGGTTTCAGTGATAGCAAAGACACAGGGCGGATTCTTTCACAATACTCTCAGTTTGGAGTTAATGGCTTCTGGGGGTCTCACAGGGGGTGGGTAATACACAGAAGAGATTTGGGCAAGACAAGGGCAAACAACTGATAAGCCACCTGGCAGTCCGAGGTCATGTCCAGCAGTTGATAATTGTACATTTAAGCTGCTATGGTAAACAACAATATTAGCGTATTTGCTATAAACTTCTGCTATAAAAACAGATGCATGTGGGCGCTGGGTGTATTGATGGTGGTTTCTGAGTACCGTACTTTCCACCCCACCCAAAAACATGCATAAATTGTTGAATTTAAATTGCCTGTGGTGAATCAGTGTTCTTATTTATTTACTGCTATTCCACATTTTCCAATTCCTGACATATTTTAAAATCTTTTTTCCTATTGTCTTTTCCTTTTGGGATCGCCACAGCAAATCATCTGCCTCCTATAGCATGCAGTGATTTCCATTTTGATTTGACATAGGTTTTTACGCCAGATGCCCTTCCTGATGCCTTCCCTCTCCAGTTTTCCAGCCTGGGACTCAGCATAAAGCGTGCACTGGCTTGTGGCTGGATTCTTAAAATACATTCATATATCTTCATATATCTCAGAGTAACCTGTTGAATTGAAAGCTGTAACTTCTCATGTTGGAACTTTCATCTTGGGTCACTGAAAAAAGAAACACTATTTTAAAAGAGTCAAGCATGTACAGTTTAAGTACTGTCATGAAATCGAAGCTTTTAATTTCAACAGCTAAAACCAATAAAGTACACCGTTAAAACAGCCCTTAACTTTGCCACTACTACTGGTCATCATCTCTGATTTTCTTCCCCTGGCCTGGAGTACATGGTTTTTCCAGTGTAAAATTCTGTCCAGAAGTTTCTTTGATCGTGCTCATCTGCGCGTGTCAGAGTCAGCCCACACTTTTCCCTGCCACTGTCCAACCGGCTGTCTCACGCTGCTTCACAGAGCGAGCTCAGTGACTTAAACCAGATGAGGAGAGGGACTCTTCCAATCAGCTCTGGGGCTTCACTCTTCAGCTCAAATGCTTTTATCAGTCGCTAAATGAAAATCCATAACACAGCCAGGCCTAATATATAGTGCGCTGTGTCTTTTACATCAGTGTAGGGCCGCTGGAGTAGGTCCGTTTTCAGTAGTTTAGTGACTCTGCTCAGTTGGCTTTTGGAGATGAAAGCTGAGACTTTATTGCTCCTGGTGGGGACATTGTCTTTTCCATTGCCATACTATAATCAGGTCATCTTTCACTGAAACCTCTCATACACATCTGGAGTTCAGAGAGTCTTAGAAATACTTAACCAATGCAGTTTTTTACAACCCATTGTTGCATTAATTACCAAACAAAATATAATAATCGACATCATGGAAATAACATGATGACGGCTTTAGGGCATTACTATGAACCTTTGCTTTGTCTGTGGTCAGATCCAAGTCAGACTGATTAGAATCAGGCAATCTTCCTGATATTGAATTTTTATATTATGCAAAATCCACTTTTCTGAGCTTACTGCCATACCTGGAGTTGTGTTTTGTTTCATTCAAGCATGTTTGAGTAATCCTCTAGTCTCTGGCACGGCCATTCTGAGGCTTCAAAATGCTCGGTTGCACAAACCACCGCCTCTGCCATGAACCCCAGCCCACTCCAGGAAGCACTGACCGGTCAACAAGCCCTCTACATCCAGTCTGCTCTCATTTCTTTATACAAAAAGATACACTGTGCAGTTATATTTCCATTGGTTCCTCACAGTTCCTTATTTTGCAGTAAAATGTTTTTTCCCCTCTGTGTTCAAAAGACAGCAACAGTCTGCACTCTGCTGCCATCTGTTGGTTTTTTCACCTGTATCTTTATGGCACCTGTAGAGTACTTTTTTTCCTTTTAGTCAGAGATGTTTTTAAAGGTTGTAAAACGGGCAGTGCAGTTCTAGAGGTGACCAAGATTGGTTTAAAAATATGAAAAAATGCATAATATATCTCCTTTAGTATATATAACCAGTTGCCTATGTGGACAGTTGACAAGTGAGTCTGTAGCATCTCATTTCCTGAGCAGCTTTCATGAATTTGTGTGAGAAGTGGTGGCACAGGGTCCCCTTCACATTGTACTAATCAGGAATGACAGCCAGCTCCATTTGCTGCCACTAACTTCCACCTCTAAAGAAGGCCACAATGAAAAGAGCAGTGTTTTCTGCCTTTGACAGTAGCGCCTGTCCTTCTGCTAAGTGCCATTTCAGAAAGGCAGGATCTGCTCACAAACAAACTATATGGATTGTGGAGTTATTCACTAAGGAGGTCAAGTCAAGATAAAGTGGCTGAGTTGGAATTCCTGACTAAATTAACTCTTACCTTTGTGGCTGTGTGGTGTAACACACATTACATTCTTAAAAAGCAACTTCTCAACACAAAATTAAGACAAAAGCACTCTGGACATACAGTTAAGTCCATAAGTGACACAAGTTTTGTTATTTTAGCCTTTTTACCAAAACATATTCAAAATACAGTCATATAATTAATATGGGCGTAAAGTGTATTTACATCCAAATCAGTGAGAGGGTGTAGATATTACAGCTCTTTATTATGTAGCCACCTCTTTTTCAAAGGGTCAAAAGTAATTGGACAGTTTTTTTCAAAAGCTATTTCTTGAGCTGCATGGGCTATTTTTCTCATTAATCCATCATAAAGGTAAAAGGTCTGAACTTGATTCCAGGTGTTTGCATTTGCATTGAAAACTGTTGCTCTGAAAGCACAACATACAGTCTCTCAATTGAAGTGAACCAGACCATCCTGAAGCTGGATAACAAAGGGGGGAAAACCCCCTTTACATCATCCACCCAAGTGAAGAACACTCTCCAGAAAGTAGGTCTATCAGTGTCTACATCCACCAAAAAGAGAAGACACAGAGGGTTCACCACAAGGTGCAGACCATTCATCAGCCTCAACAACAGAAAGGCCACATTAGACTTGGCCAAAAAACATCTAAAGAAGCCAGCTCAGGTCTGGAACAGCATTCTTTGAACAGATGAGACTCAGACCAACCTGTACCAGAATGATGGGCAGAGAAAAGTCTGGAGAAGGCTTGAAGCGGCTCACGATCCAAAGCACAGCACATCTTCTGTAAAACATGGTGGTAACTTCCAATGGCACTGGGTCACTGGTGTTTATTGATGATGTGACAGAAGACAGAAGCAGTCAGATGAAGTGTATGGGGATAAGCTTTCTGCTTAGATTCAGCCAAATGCTGCAAAGCTGATTCGACAGTGCACCACATGACAGATGGACAATGGCCCAACACATACTGCAAAAGCAACACAGGAGTTTTTAGAGGCAGACAAGTGAAATATTCTGCAATGTCTGAGTCAGTCACCAGATCTCAGCCCGATAGAGCTACATTTCACTTGTTCAAGACAAAACTTAAGGCAGAAAGAGCCACAAACAAGCAACCACTGCAATAAAGGCCTGGCAAAGCACCACAAAGGAGGAAACCCAGTGTTTGGTGATGTCCATGGGCTCCAGACCTCAGGCAGTCATCGCCTGCAAAGGATTTTTAACAGTGTATTAAAAATTAACATTTCATTCTACTTGACTCTGCCAGGTACTGCCTTCTTTTATTGCATGTGGTTGTTTTTATGAATTGATTGGAAATGATAAAAGTTTGTTATGTTCTAACCATTTTCTGCCACACAATTTCTTTTGCCCCTTCACCATCAGCAGTGTTAATGTTAGTGTCATCTAGAATGAATCTAGTATAAGTCATTATTATCTGACAAGACGTAATTGCTCGCACCTTTAGAAGTGTGGTCTTCCCCTGCTCTTTAAGAGACTGCAGAAGCAAAAATTGTGATGACAGGATGTGAATTTATCTTGCTGTGCTTCAGGCAGCAAGCACATCACCAGTCAAAGTCCAATAACTGGGTGCTAATTTTCACCAGAGGGGCACTTATGTTTTTTTAGTAAAACCAGTTCATCATAAATATTTGAGTTATTATTTATTCAATCAACATTTACAAACATTCTGTTTTTGACACTTGATGCAAGCATAAACACAAGAAAGTACAGACATGGTTCTTACTGTCAAATAAAAACAATCCGGTAACACTTTGCTGTAATGGTACACGCATTAGTTAATAAATTAATCATTACTCCATATATTACACACCCTATTATTTAACAGAACTTACTAATCATGTTGTTTCATTATTGGCTTTGTACATGAAACATTTAGCTAAGGTAAAAATAGCATACATCATTTATGCATCATGATCATGATGAATTGAACCAAATCCAAATGTAAAGGCCAGAGACTAACTTCAAAACTTAACATTAGTTCATTCTTATTTCCTCATAACTTCATTTTGCTTGTGGCCCCTCAAATTAAGTGATGAACTATTTATTTCTTTAAAAAAATGTATCAAAATTTTATATCAGAATATAATTTTAGAGGATTAACTGTGACATACAAAGCTAGGGGTTTTACTTTATTTATGTATTTATTTATTTATTGAATAGTTTTAATCTAATTATTACACCAATCCTTACCCCTCTAGGCATATAAACAGACAGAAACAACATACATTAATTTATCTTCAGCAGGTTTTTCCTCACAATAAAAGATAACTATTCACTTTGAGCAATTACTAATACTAATTCAATTATACGTGTATGGCTTGTACAGTGGGAAGAAGCCTGGTTGAATCCATGAGTAGGCAAACAACCCAATTAAACCTGAAACCACTATTAACAAAGCTACTGATATATAAGAGGAGACCCTACAGCTAAAATCTTTAACATGTAATCTTTCACACTAAAATACATGAAATATTCACATTACAGAAAATGTTTGTCACAGTTCTGCCCGTTCCATTCCCATTTTTTTCCTTTCCACCACTAACTGCTCCATCTCCTTGCCAGTTCCAGTCAACCTTTTGCCATCTACCCAGTTTTCGGCATTCAGACCACCTCTGACCACAGCTGTATCCCATTCCCCATTCATCCCAGTATATATACTCTCTCAGTTCTTCCCTTTTTTGTTTGATTGTTCTTTTACAATTGATGAGAGATTTTCAAGCATTATTTTTGTACTGCTCTACTCTTGCTTATTTTTGAACTCCAATTCTGCTTCTGCCCTCAATAAAGCTATTTTGTGTGTGTGTTCTGGGACCCTCTACCTGCCTGAGTGACAGCCAGTTAGTTTAAGGTTGCTGCTTCTTTGAAGATTTTTTGTTTAACTTTTATTAAGACTTTCTGTGTTGCTATTGAGTCCAATTATACCTGCATCATATCACACTCTAACCAGTAACCATCAGCCCAGCAGCTGCTTTAACAGCCCAGATCCAACAACTGACTGCAGAGCCTGAAGTCATCCATTCTGACTCCCACCTGCTGCTACCCTTACCTGGGAAGTGGAGCAAGAGTCAAGGCAGTCTTTGAGTATGGAGCTATATTTGTCTCAATAATATTAATTTAATGAAAAACTAAAATGAAATGAGGCACCAATAAATGTATTATGTATTAAATGTAATTAATGTACGTAAAATGATTTATTCAAAATCCCTAATTTGTGACTTGCATGCAGCGATTTTTGCAAATAAATTCTAATTTGCAGATATATTATTTGCAATTATTTTACAAATAATGTTTGTCATTTAGAAATCTTCAGTTTTGCATGTGAATAGTCCAATTTGCATTTGTGGTTTGCTCCATTTGCATTCATCACTTCTGCGCATTTGAATCTTTTTGACATAATCATTCTGCATTTTGAGACACTCCTGTTACACAATTCTGTTCCAATTACGACCACTAGGGGCAGTGTTCAGCAACAGGGGATATTTTCTAACTATTTCTTCACTGTAAGCAGCTTGTGAACAGAAAGGTTAGCTGCAGGACAAGGACAGAAACCACTTTCGTCCAGAACAGTTGTGTGAACTGTCCACCCCAGATTTTGTTATGATCTGCCCAGCACCAGAAGCCGTTTGTCGGCTCAGGAGAGGGTCCACTTGTACTGAGGGCCTGGGAGGGGGATTTGCAGAGGGGGATGATTGTCCGTCAACGTGACTGTCAGCAACACAAAGCTGAAGGCTCTTTAGGCTGTGTACTTTATAACTAAATCCAGGTGGGCAGTTTACAGAACTAGGCCTGTTATGTTCCTGTAACTGTTACGTGCAAAGGCAACTATTGAGTGCATTTAATGCGGTGTGACACAGTACAGACACAGACAGGAGAAACAGAGAGTTGCTAGTGAGCAGTGCTAGTGGGCTGCTAAGTGGTTATTGAGTGCATTAAATATGTGGCTTATTTAAATACTAAATACACAAATGCAGCTAAAACCCCTGTTTAAAGGATTAGATGCGGTTTGTTTATAATACAGTTAGATTGATCCTCCACATGTGTTTGCTGCAGTGCTTGTCCTGCTGCTAACTTACAGTCAGGAAGCAGCGAGAGCATAGCCCCTGTTGTTGAACACTGCCGCAAAAATTGCGGCATGCAAGTTCCAAATTCAGGATTTTGAATAAATCATTCTATGTGCATCAATACATTTATTGTTGCCTCAATTGATTTTATTTTTGCATCAATTCATTTTAATGAGACAAATAAAGTCCCATACTTCAGGACCTGCCCAACAACTGCCTGTTTGTTCCCCTTGCAGTATCAGAGGTCTGATGTTCTCCAATGGTCTCACTGTCCAAAAATGAGGATCCTAGGATCGAGCGAACTAAAAAAGTCTTACGGCAAAGGTGGGCCACCCTCGAAGAGGACACTCAAGATTTGTCAATGCCTCTCCCATCTGCAATTAGTCTATATCTACTCACCAAGCATCTTTATCCCCCATGGACACACAAACATCCTGACAGTAGTTGCTATTGCCTAAACTTCCATCGGTCAAAGAGACAGCAGAACTCATGTTCCGACATGTGTTTTGCCTGCACGGACTCCCTGCTGTTGTGGGCCCACAGTTCACCTCCATTTCCTAGCATAAGTTCTTTCACTTTTGGGAGCCACAATTAGCCCGTCACAAGGCTGCCACCCACAGTCCAACAGCCAAACTGAACTCAATCAGATGAAGACAGCTCTGATTGTACACTCACAACACCCTAACCAGTTCTGTCACAGGTCTATTGCCATTTTAATATGGTTACAGTTTCCAACCACTCCTGTTGCCATCACTGGAGAAGATGTCTATCTGTTCATGCTTTCATCAAACACTGCCACTGTACCTAGAACCAGGCCCAGGCTGGTCTGCTCTGTTCGGTGCTACTCTGCAGCTAGCTGGCACATCTCTAAAGCTCCCTCTTACCAGACAGGTCACATGGTGTGGCTCTCTACCAAGGATCTTCCCCTCTGAATGGATTCTAAGAAACTGGCTCCAAGCTTCATCTGCCTCATTGAAATAAAGAAGATGGTCAACTCAGTGGCTGTGAGCCTTAAGCTACCCAGAGCTGCATGGATCAACACCACCCTCCACGACCCCAAGGTGAACCTGGTCCATGAAAGCCCTCTTGCTCCTGCCATACCGTCTCCACCGTTGATTTGTCTTATTGATTGGGAACCGGCCTACACTGTGCATCGTCTGCTACATTCCCAAAGCCACGGTAGAGGAATCCAGTACTTGGTCAATTGGGAGCCAGTCAACTGCATCATCCTAGACCCTCACCTCATCAAGGCCTCAACATCTGGACCAGCCAGTACCTAAAACTCTTAATTTTAAACACAAATGTATGATATAATTTGTTTCTTCAAAGTTTATTTACAACTCTACTTGTTCACACAGTTCACACAGGAGCTGCAGATGCTGAAATTCAACTGAAAGTAATGAGTCATAATGCAATCTCTTTTCTCTTTGAAGCCCATTTTATCTGATTATTTGTTGTCAAAGGCCTGGTTCAGGGCTTTCTGCACCTGTGGCTGTTCACTCTGCAGTCAGTTGTTGGCCCTAAGACCCGTGGGAGGTGAACACAATCCCACCCAAGCCTTCCCCTGTTATACTGATCCACATGTCAGCGCATACCAGCACAGAGACTGAGCCTTCAATCCCCTGACCTGTTAACAAAAGCTGCCAGTGCTACTGTGGGAACATGCCTTGTGGTGTGACCCCTTATTTTAAACTATCTATATGAGAACATTTATATTTTGTAAATTTTATAAGACAGTTCATCTGTACATTGAGTACACTTGTGGCGGCCTTACAGTACAGTACTATTTGTTTATACCAGAGGTTCAAGAAGTACTCTAAGCTTCAAAATATTGTTACTCAAAAGTAAGTAAGCAAATAGTCATATGAGTATAAGTAAAACATTTGTGAGTTTAAAGTTTCCTAAAGAAGAAAGCATTTACTACTTTTGCTACTAATACTACTAGTACCACTACAACTATTGCTACAACTATTATTACTACCACTTTTCCACCAAAAATAAGTTTAGACACAAAAAATACTTTACTTGAGTAAAAGTAGGAAAAAGGTACTATTTATTTTTCTAAACTGTAGTCAAATAAAAGTCATATTACAAAAATATTTAATAAAAAGGTACACAATAAGTACACATTCCACAAAAACATACCTAAGTAAATTGAGTAAAATTATCAAGTTGCTTTCCAAACCTGTTATATATATGGGAGGGAGTGCTATGGGAAGAAACCTTCCCAGAGGGTTGCTCTGACCAATCTGTGATACTGTCCTGAGAAAGGAACTGTGGACAGTGATTAGCAGGCTTTAGGGCTTAGCTCCTGTAATGTGCGCCAGACCCAACGCTGGCCATGCCCTCCAGATGCTGTGAGGAACAACACTGTCTGCTTCATCAGCACAAGCAGCATCTGACTCCTCTCCTCACCTCTACACTCTCCCACCTCAAGTTAGAGTCAGATCATTCAGAGCAGTGTCCTCTACATCTGCTGAAGGTGGGTTTTGCCCAATCCACACTGAATGCATTGTGTTACATGTCCTGTACGACCTCCTTAATAAACATTACATCTTAACTGGGGACAGCGGGGTCACAAACAAAATCAATGGGAGATCATGGTCAGAGGCAAACATGGCTTTTGTTTACATGTAGCGCTCTGCACACATGGTTGTTATCTTGTAAACACAACTTCAGCTTAAACTTGCTACTCTCCTGTTAACTCTGCTGGCTGCTGTCAGATACGTGCTGCACAAGCAACGCACTCAGTGTGAATTGGAGTCAACATGAAACACATTCTTCTTCTTTCCTTTTGGCTTTTCTTTTCTGGGGTCAACACAGTAACTCATTTGCCTCCTATTGTGCAGTCATTTACACACATGCACCCCTTTATCCAGGCTTGGGACAGGCCAGTGGCTGAATCAGGGAACAAACACGATATACTACTGTAGCATTTCCGTTGTCCAAAGCAAACATGGTTTAGATCATAAATAAAGTAGATTACAGGCTATTCCTACAGAACTCTTATTTATGTACAGGTATGTGCCATTTTACTCATGCAGTTTTTTAGCCTATGGGGCATGGATATGGCTGCCTATATATAATTAGTGTGATGAGTGAAGTTTCTGGGAGTGGGCTGCAATGAAATCTTACTCACACTTCCTGTTGTCTGGTGTTAGATCTTAATTTTCAGCTTAACATTATATGAACAGACACCAATAAACTGCTACAAGCCTGGGGGTACTTTTTACAGCTTCAGAGAGATGACTCACCACACCAGTCTTTTCAGTCTATTCATTTTTTTATTCAATTCACAATATTGTCACTAATGATTCAGTGTCTGACCATGGTGTTTGTCCTTAAAAAAGAATCCCTAAAAACTAATAGCTGTTTTATGCCAGTTTAATGTAGCAAAATGGTTTCCAAAAATAACCAATGGTTCTGTTATACACTGTAAAATCTGTCTGCATTTATACAACGTGTGGGCAAGGACAGGAGATGGACTGTGGAGGCACCCACTCAGACTCACAGTGGTTTTGGTTAGAAATAATTTTACATTGCTGGTTAACCACAGCATGAAAACTGCACATGTATAATTTACTCAGGGCAAACAAATTGAGTTTTACAGCATTTTCCTGTCGGCCGAGTAACCACTGAGTGAATTACTAGGGCCAGTACGACTCAAGTGTGATGGATGACAACAGCGTTAATGTGGTTTGTAATGAACCGCGTTGTAGAGACATTTGGGTCATCAAACTGTAGTAGAGGTGAAGTTCAAGTGTATAACAACCAAGGCTAGGCTAACCAAGAGGCGGGTTTTGCCTCAATTTTAAAGGGTTTATTACACTAATGGTACTTTAGTGATGCATGTTTTTGGATGCTGGAGAGAACCCACAGTAACACAGGGAGGACATGCATACGTCACTCAGAGAGAGATTGTTTTCTGGACGTCCGACGATTAAACCCACAACCTTCTGGCTGAGGACAAGTCACTATATTGCACTTTATTTGTGCTGGTGTTACTCGCACACACAGTGGTTAATTGAAATTATGTTTATATACAGTACTGCGCTAGTTGTGTGTATGTGGATGTATTTTGTTGAACTAAATACCTGTTTTTAAAAGAACATATAAGGTGCATTTCCACTGGTAACTCCCAAACAGGATTGTGTTTCAATTAATCTAGGTCCACTAGGCACCACTTTACTGCATTAACTACTCATCATAACAACATCAGTTTGACTTGTGTTCAATGCAGTCTAAACTAAAAATGCAAGATTTTGATTCACAATGCAAGGGCCACAACAACCGGAAACAGCTAATATACGCTAGCTTTGTTTTCCAAAAATTCAGTACAATATTTTGCACACCCTCTGGATATGGCTGATGATCACAAGAATTAATTGTTTAAATGTTTAATTAAAATAAAAATTTCCCTTTTATTTCTGGTCTAATAACTTTATATAGCACCTTTTAAGAAACCTAACCTTAAAACAAAAGGTTCTGAGTCAACGTCTCTACTACAACAGCTAACTGCAGCCAACTGTAGCTAACTAACTATACAACAAATGGTGAGTCTGCTAAACTTTGTTCTTAAACTATTTTTTATTTTAATAATGACGAATGACAAAAAGCAGAAAGCCTTAAACTGAACCTTTTTTTATTTTAGATGAATGGCTGCTGAAGCATTGGACCTGAACTGAAGACTCCAGAGGAAAGCATAGAGTCCTCTCCATGTCTTTGTGATAATGTCAATGTAAAACTGTGAAACTAACCACCAAACTCTTAGTGGTTTAAAGAACCTTTAATATCATACAGTTGTAAAAAATATTAACATTTTTATTGTGCTTATTACAAATATGTAAGTTTGTTCTGGAGAGAACTGCTGACACCAAACACATGTATGATAGTCAGAGGAGGGTCCTGTCACTAACATCACGGTACATGTTTATATTCTACTGACACTTACTGTCTGTCACTAATTTATTTATATTAATTGTACTCACTGTGTTTGTTTTGTAGATCTCAGACTTAGAAATTAACTCAGCCATTATAATTCTATTGGACCTGGGACCATGGCCAGATATCGACTGCATTTCACTTCTGTGACATTTTCTGTGTCCTATTTCAACAAGTTATTAATCATTTCACAGGAACTGGTTATACACTGCTTTGGGTTGTACCAGTGATTTCCAGTCTTAGTGAAGAGAGGCTGTAGTGAAGGCCCACTGTGGTTCCCTTCACACTGAACCAAACCCTACAGTACTGCCACAGTAGTACACTAGAGGAACCTGAATTTGTTTTTTTTGTTTTTTTTTGTTCCAGAGAGTAGGTGCAGCAACTCTGAAGGTTCAGTCTCCAAATGTTAGAAGTCTGTCCTTTGTCTGAAGATCTCTGTTGTCTCATTTGGGTGAAGAGCTGGAGCAGATCTGATAGATACTGAGGGGTAAAGGAAAGGAGGCCTTTGTATGTGAGCAGGAGGATTCTATATTGAATGTGGAATTGAATTAGGAGTAGGTGTAATATTTTGTGAGTTTGAGGACCCTGGCAAAACAGTTCTGGACATACTGGAGCTTATCCAGGGATTTGTCATAGGCAGCCTGTACAAGACCCCATTACAGGAGCAGTTCATGTTATAAAGAGGTGGATCAGAGTCTCAGCCACAGGGTCGGGGAGAGATGAACGGAGATGGGAGATTTTTCTCTGTCCACACAAATATCTCCAACCTTTGTTGAAGTGTCTTTTTTAAAAATTATTATTTATTATTATTTTGTTTGCTGTTGAGTTGTAGAAGGTTTGCTGTCATCCAGGTTTTTATATTATGAAGGCTACAGATCAGAGATTGTGGAGGTAGCATTGTGAAAAGTTTGGTTCTGACATCTAATGAGAAATAATGTGTGTTTTTCACATATGAATGAAAACACAATCTGACCGGAAGGGGGCATATAGACAGTAAACAGGAGAGGGCCCAGGACTGAACCCTGGGGCACACCATGATTAACTCGGGCCAGAGGGGATATGGAGTCACCTACTGCAACAAACTGCTGTCTGCGTGAGAGACAGGACTGAAACATGAGGATGTTTTTAGCCAACTGACTACATCCATCATCTTCTCTTAGTGTAGGATTGGCCTGTGCTGTCATCAAACCATGTCTGTCCTGTTGACAGAGGCAACATTTGGACCAATCTGTACAGAATACAACCAGGTTTGTGGCTTCTGCATTACAACTGGCCCGATTGTTCATCCAATGTCATGAACCCTGTGAGAGCTGTACACTTTCCGGAACTGTTAATGTTTTTGACTTGGCTGTCACAGGCACAATCCTGTTTATTCAGGTGTGGCTGCTTAACCTACAATATATAGTAATAAAATATATTGTATATTTTTTAATAATTTAGAACTAATTAGGTTTACTGCTAAAAGGGAAGAAGCTCCTTGGTTGACACTGAGCCCCATTCTTCTGAGTTCCACAACAGAAACTGTCACCAGTGTGCCCTTGTAGTCCACAACAATTACTCTTTAAAATAAGTGGTAGTCATCAGCAATCTACTAGGCAACTAAATGTAAATGCAACTACATGTGCTCACTGAAAAAATGTGTGACTCTGTGCCCAAGACTACAATATAGTTAATTTCAAATGTCAAAACCGAACTCAACATCCTTTAGAACACAGGAAATGACTCCAGTAATGAATATTGGTAAATCTTGGTTTGAAAAAATGGTTGCCATCTTTGATTTGTGTGGTAAATTGGGCAGAATTAAGGACCATGGCTTGAAAAATTTGATGCTTGTATCACAAGCTAATGGTTATGAGCAACAGCTTTTTCTGGTTTTAGACAGCACTGTGGGGCTCTCGCTTCGTGATAGAAACATTGCATTTATTCTTAACATTGTATTAACACAAGTCAAACTAGTGATGTTACAGTGAATCAGTAAAATGATGGGTTAGTACAGTTGCACAGCATGGACAATATAATGCACAGAAAGCTGGGACTAAACAAGAAACAGAAAGTCTACCGTAGTGTTACCCTTATCTCCAGTCTCTCAGCGCTACACTCCAAGATTTACTCTCGCCCTTTTATTAAATACTGACAATGCATTATTGATTCAATTTCCACAATAAATATGTTTTATATATTAATCAGACTATGCTTTTAACATGTAAACAGGAATATTACAATTCCAGTAGCAGATGTAAACACTTTATTCAGAGTATGAGCTTAATATGACTATGGACCTTAATCGGAGTATGATGTGCCATGTAAACATCCTCATGGTTCTTATGATATTTGTATCAGGTGACAAATCCAATGTTTTGTGCTGCACTGTTTGAATGTCTGCTTTGGACAGTGTGCATAGGAACTGTAAGTGTTTTAAGTGCAGGGGAAAGCCCGGAGCAGCTCAGCAGCAGCTCAGAGATGATCTGGGCGTGGACCACAGGCTAAGATGTCCTTAACCTATCAGCCTGATGAACACTTGAAGCTCTCACTTCTGAACAGGTTTGTTTATTGGTTTTGGAGAACCACCCTGCAGTTCTTGAAGCAGCTCCATGTGCTTTAGCTGCTCTAACAGTGTAACAGTTTAACACAGCTGGGCTGAGAGCGCATATGGCAGCATTAGGAAAATTGATGACACAGTGGATGCTCCACTAATTCTTCTCTGAATAGATAAGGAGTGCAGTTTTCATGTTAGCACTTATACAAACTATGCACAAGCTTAGCTATTTCAAATAATTGTAAAAAAAACTTTGAACAGTATTTTCCTTTTGTTTAACTAGCTTTTGTTTATCTTAACTTTAGAAAACTTTCTATAGTTTACATTGCAGTAATGTTTGTGAGTGTTACAAAAGCCATGTTCCTCCAGCACTGCACTTTCAAAACCTCCATCAATTCCTCTTTGACCTAGACAGTAGCTCTTTAAAGAGAAGCAACATCAGGAGATACTATTCCTCAATATAGGCCTTGTTGGCTTTCATAAAAAGGCTGACGCCTTCTTCCTTCTCTGACAAACTCCCAAGGAATGCCAAGGTTTACATGACACAAGCAGAGATCGGCTCCAACTGTCTGTAAAAGGGGAGTTTGTTCAGAGGTAGCAGGAGAACTGCTTTATAAACCGGATACTGAGAAATGTTCCTCTGTGGAAGGAAAAGAGCGCTTCAAAGACCAATTTATGTGAGGAGTATTGTACACTGTGGAGAAAATGGCCACACGCAGAAGAGCTGACCCCAGAACTGCTGAGCAAACATGAAATACAGCAAAGAAGCAAAGTATTACTTAATTCTCCACTTAAAATGTAAACCATGAATGGATTATTATACCCAGAGAAGAGCGAAATTACACAGGTATCAAGTCACATCAGTATTTTCACACACCGCCGATGTTCCCGTCTGATTACTGAGAGCTGTGCCGCTTCAGCAGCTATCTGACCATTTACCTCTGCTCTATATATTTACACTGTATATGTTTCTCTGTAATGGTTCCCATGCAGCTGGACTCAAAGAGACACTTGTGGAGGGATCAGAAAGTGTGTGCTTCACACTTCAACAAAGTGTTGATCTACATCACTTGGGGCCATATCTGGGATCTGGTCAGGAAACATGAACACTGTGCAGGGTAATTTAGCAGAAACAAAAAATATTGACGAAAGGTATAGCTATACTACAAAAATCCAATTTCATGTTCATGTCTACTGCAGCCAAGAGTACTTTTTCCCTGTTACCCCGTTCTATGTCTCACCATTCTATATAATCATGGAAATGTAAGGACTAACCAGCATGGCATTGGTAAATGAATAAGCTCTTAGCTGACAGATTACTGTACATATTACTTTTACATTCTGGTATATTTTACTCACTTCAACCTACTCACTAGTTTGTCAAAATACTACTCTCCAAAAGCACTACCTTATTCTCTAAATAAATATGCTTGGTTCTATAGACCCTTCTCACACAGCGTCATCTGATCACGTGATTTCCACGGAGCCGCCATGTTGGATGGCAAAAGCCAGTTGTCATGGCCCGATTTGGATCAGTCCTGCTGTCTGTTAGCCTAACAAATTAAATTTGTTTTACTCATCAAAAATAGTTTAATGTGTCCTATATCTGTGATAGCATCTACCAGCTGTCGTTTGAAGTTCAACATTTAATGTTGCACTGTTTGACAAAGTTTATTCTTTAAAAAAGTCACATAAAAGATCGCTCCTGCTGTAATCGTCAAATAAAGTAAAAACCGATCTGAGGTCAGTTCTTGTCTGCTCAGGTTTATTAGCAGGGTAAACATGTTTTCACGGACATTTAGCAAACGGGAGAGAAAAGGAAAATAAAACGTTCAGGACAGCTTGGTATTTGTTCATTTCTGCGTGAGGATATGGTGATTACAGGATTATTTTCACAACATGGAATACTTTGATGGAAATATATCTCGATATTTACTTCTGGATTTATACGAACTGATTGAGGGTTACTAATCCTGGATTGGACTGGTTTTGGACAGAACCAGTGTTCAAAGGTAAAAAGTCTGTTTTTTTCGGTTTGTGCATACTGAGGAATCGTCATTAATTACACATATGTCCTATTTTAAGCATAAAGTTAACTTAATTTCCATTTTGTACAGAACATAAACTTTCTAACAATGTATATCACGCCAGTATTGACCAGATAATAACCGTGCAAATTATGTTTTCATGGCGTTTCTTTCTGAATCTGGTCGCAGCTAGCTTGAATGAGGTTAAAAATATAAATCCTAATTCTCCATATCTCAGCAAATTTGCCACTTTTTAAGGCCTTAAATTTTGATTTATAATTTTAGACTTGTAAACCTCAGCGGAAAGCCTACTTTATTAAAGTATTTATATTGCCTTTTCACTGATCTGCGTCCCTCATCTGCCTACTCACATGGACAACAGTTGTTTAGGGCCATACTTGAAGGTCTGTCACCCATCCTGCCACTAAATATTGTTATGCCTCTAAGGAGCTCTCTACCTCTTGTGAGCTTTTATATGTGTCCCTATAAAGTGAGCTTGTCGATTGGTTGACTAAATAATTGTAAACGTTGTTGTATTACCAAAGCAGATTGTGTGTTGAAGGCTGGTAAACAGTAAATTTGACATCATATGGGTCTTAAGCATCGACAAGTGAACATTTCTCTAAATATCGCTGTCTGACCTGAACACTTAACGTTAAGTATTGAAACGGTGTAGAAAGTGGTAAATATGAACTCAATTTCTATACATGATCACTAATCGCTAGCCAGCTACACCGGCTTTTTGCCATCCAAAATGGCAAACCAAGCAACAACAAACAAACCAAGTCACGTGACTGAGAACGGTCTATTGAACTAAAATTAAATATGTAAGTCATAACTTTATTAGTGTAAACTTGGGGCTTTCACAATTGAGGCAGTTGGCCTGTCCCACTA
This sequence comes from Bostrychus sinensis, assembly GCA_020698575.1. Lineage (NCBI taxonomy): Eukaryota > Metazoa > Chordata > Actinopteri > Gobiiformes > Eleotridae > Bostrychus > Bostrychus sinensis. The sequence goes on from CM036239.1 coordinate 12,350,114, forward strand.
CCACTAGGCTGACAAAGTTAAAAAGTGTTTTTTTTGGACAGGGCCAAATACTCAATTTCTTTAGAGAAGAACCCAGTGGTTTATCCACAAATCCATTTCCTACACCAACCAAGGCCCGCTCCTGGCATAAACGTTCTAGGCGGTTGTTTAGTGCCACAACCATTACAGGGGTCACATGATCAGAAAGGTCCAAACAGAGGTCAGAGATGGCCCGTGCCATAGGCGATATGCTAAAAGCACTGAATGACTGAGTGATGTACTCTGCTGACATAACGAGCCTGGTCAATCACAGTACACAGTGGATGCTAGGACATTGTTAAATCCATAAATGTGAGCTACACTTCTCAAGCCTTCTAAAGTTTTTTGTTTGATGATAATCATCCTCATATTTGTGGAGATCTGCTCATAAACAGGGCATTGAAATTATACGTGCAGTTATTCACAGCGTAATCTGAAGCGTGACCCTGCAGAGCAGCACCTCGTGGAGACAAAGTATTTCCCACAACAGCCTGTCTATCTATTTCTATATAAAAACAAGATAAAACAGAAGTTCTGATGTCCTGACAAAGGTTTTTGTAGCCTGTGGTGTTTTCGAGAGCCTCCATCCAAAGCCCTGTGTGACTCAGAGACTGTGTTTCTGAGCTGAAGCAGCAGGGGCAGGGCAGAGCAGTATCTGGTGCTGGGGCTCTATCATGCAAATCAGACACGAACTTGGACTCATCTCTTCTCACAGACCAGGACTCATGACTTGACTCAGAGTTCTGAACCTATGACTTGGACTAAGACTCTGAGGACCAGATCTTAGTACAGGTAGAAGTCTAGACAGAAGTACATTAGTGGGCGTGTCCGTGTGAATGTTTTTCTATTTTGAATAGTGCATTAGTCTAAGAGACTTGGGCTGGCTCTGGTCCAAAGAGGCTGCGCTTCAGTGTCAGGGCTGTGTCTGCTCTGGACCAATCCAAGCTCCCCCTCTCAGCAATATGAGAAAAAAACATCCTTAAACAAACTTGGCGAATAATAAGATTATGCTGTAATTTATTATTATTAAATTATTATTAATAACTTATTGTGTTTTTATTTTATTTTTTAAAACTTATACACTCAAATTATTATATAAAATTTTGTATTTATGTATTTTTGTTTTATCTGTTTCTTTTTTCTTTTTAGTTTTTATTTATTGCTTCATTTATTTTGTATCTATTATTTTTAAATCAAATACAAAAAAGCTTATTCTTATTTTGTATTAATTTATCATCAAGCATTTGAAGTTTGATTGGCAAAAAAATGTATAATGTTCAATATCAAAAGTACTTAGTCTCCTGTATCATAAAAATACATTATTCATATTATTATTATATTATTATTGCCTGTGTCAATAAATTATTATTTTTAAACCCATCAGAAAATAACACTTTTTGTTTTTATTTGAATGCCTTTTCCTAAGTAGCCTATATTTTTAATACTGTGTGTAAGAGTGACCTAAATGAGCAGCAGCCTTTGCTGAATTCCAGTGCAAAATTGACACATTTATCTGTCTCTGGATTTAGTTTACATACAGAATAATGAAACAACAAAACATACGAGAATTACACACTTTGTTTTTTAGGCCTCTCTTATCCCCCCTTCATCTGGGCCTGTCTCTGTGGCCTTGATTAAACCACACACATGATCAGGGCATAATCCATACAGGTTTTGAGTACAAAGACTTTTCATACCGGGTGCAAAGGCACACATCCCTTTCAAGGAGGGAGAGAGCGGGCACAGCGGGCACAGCGGGCACGTGGTTCTGCTGCCCCGGTAAGTGGCCAGGTCCACTGGCAGGACACTGCAATGAGTGTGCCCAAACCCGCGAGCCACTGGCGCCCTGAGTCTTTTTAAAGTGAGCCGGTCGCAACACAGCGATCCAGAGGAAGTGCGCACTGCGGAGACCCGCCAGCATCTGGGGAAAGGTCCCGCAAAGGGATCCTCCTACATTCCTACAGACCCCCTAAAAGAACATGAGTAACTAACGAGACAGTAACTCACGACACAGTAACTCACGACAATAATTCACGAGACAATAACTCATGACACAATAACTCATGACACAATAACTCATAACACAGTAACTCACGAGACAGTAACTCACGAGACAAAAACTCACGAGACAAAAACTCACGAGACAGTAACTCATGAGACAATAACTCACGAGACAGTAACTCACGAGACAGTAACTCACGAGACAATAACTCACGACACAGTAACTCACGAGACAGTAACTCACGAGACAAAAACTCACGAGACAAAAACTCACGAGACAGTAACTCACAAGACAGTAACTCACAAGACAATAACTCACGACACAGTAACTCACGAGACAATAACTCGCGAGACAGTAACTCACAAGACAGTAACTCATGAGACAATAACTCACGAGACAATAACTCATGAGACAATAACTCGCGAGACAATAACTCGCGAGACAATAACTCACGACACAGTAACTCACGACACAGAAACTCGCAAGACAATAACTCACGAGACAAAAACTCATGAGACAATAACTCGCGAGACAGTAACTCACGAGACAGTAGCTCACGAGACAGTAACTCACGAGACAATAACTCATGAGACAATAACTCATGAGACAGTAACTCGCGAGACAATAACTCGCGAGACAGTAACTCACGAGACAGTAACTCGCGAGACAATAACTCGCGAGACAGTAACTCACGAGACAGTAACTCACGAGACAATAACTCACGAGACAGTAACTCACGAGACAATAACTCACGAGACAGTAACTCACGAGACAATAACTCACGAGACAGTAACTCATGAGACAATAACTCACGAGACAATAACTCACGAGACAATAACTCACGAGACAGTAACTCGCGAGACAATAACTCGCGAGACAGTAACTCACGAGACAATAACTCACGAGACAATAACTCACGAGACAGTAACTCACGAGACAATAACTCACGAGACAGTAGCTCACGAGACAGTAACTCACGAGACAATAACTCATGAGACAATAACTCATGAGACAGTAACTCGCGAGACAATAACTCGCGAGACAGTAACTCACGAGACAATAACTCACGAGACAATAACTCACGAGACAGTAACTCACGAGACAATAACTCACGAGACAGTAACTCACGAGACAATAACTCACGAGACAGTAACTCACGAGACAATAACTCACGAGACAGTAACTCATGAGACAATAACTCACGAGACAGTAACTCACGAGACAATAACTCGCGAGACAGTAACTCACGAGACAATAACTCACGAGACAATAACTCACGAGACAGTAACTCACGAGACAATAACTCACGAGACAGTAACTCACGAGACAATAACTCACGAGACAGTAACTCACGAGACAATAACTCACGAGACAGTAACTCATGAGACAATAACTCACGAGACAGTAACTCACGAGACAGTAACTCACGAGACAATAACTCATGAGACAGTAACTCACGCGTATGGCTGGTTCCTCTCAGGAACTTCCTAGCTCCTTATGCTGTAACTGGATGTAGGTCATTGTCCGCCATAATATGGACTTTCCTGTTCTCTCAGTAATGAAGGAGGTAGGCAAAGGTGCTTTGTTGCTTCTTTACATAGCTCCTTTAGCATAGGAACCTCAACAGGTTCTTTATCAACCAGCGGGGAGCAAGGGGGTCTCCCACAGTCCACAGCAATAACTCCTAAGTGTTTCCAAACACAGCCGAGTAAGACCAATCTCTGCGTGATGAGTTTGGAATGAGTTAGTTTCACTGCCTCACATTTTTTTCCATAAAATGATCTGCACAAACCCCACTTTATAAAAAAAGAACAATTTAGAGCCTCCACAGTGTCTGATGTTCGACTGTCAGAGAATATTTATCACAGCCTGTTCTGTGTGAGTGGATTTACAGCAGTGTTCGTTGCGGTTCATGTTTAAATCTCCCAGTTTATGTTATGATACAATCTGTAGTGTTTGTGCAGAGCTCTTTATTAAACAGAGCAGTAGCTTTGCTTATATGAAGTGATTTTGGATTATTTCTGTACATTAATGTTTAAAAGCTCAATAAAATTAGCGTATTGGAGGGTGGGTGCTGTAGTTTTTATTAAACAGCTGTAGGTCCATGTAACTTCTCTCATGTTTCCACCGCTGGGTTGAGACAGTCAGATCTTCCAAAAACCGCTGAAGATCTTTTTCTTTCTGCATTAGTAGTCTTACTGTTGAGCTGATGACGTTGTGGAAGTTCACAAAGAGAGACGCCAAGGAGATTATCAAGTCTCTGCTTTATTCTTTGCAAAACATCCAACAACTCCCAGCAACCTTCTGCTCCCCTGAACCTTCAGAATAAAAGTCCACATGCAGTGTGTGAGACAAGTCTCTACAGTGTCCCCCCTGTAGAGATGTAGCTCTCAAAGGTTAAAAAACAGGAGGTAGGTGCAGGAGTTAGGAGGTACAATTTCCAGTTTTTGGAATCAGCCTAAAACGGGAACTAGAGAAAGAGCAACATGCATGTGCAGCATCTACACTACGCTGGAGGTCAGGTCTTGTTAACAACCCTCGGAGGAGGTATTACCATTTTCAAAATGTCACAATACCAACACTTTATTTTCCCCCAATGCCTGTTCACAAAATGTTTTATTAGAAATAATGTCTAAAGTTTGTTGTTGTTTTTTTAAATAAACAAACAGGTGGACCACACACTGTCTCAAAACAGGCTTATGGCAGTGTGCAGTGGGGAGGGAATGAAGCTCCAGCATGGAATAGGTAAACTGAATCCAGGGAAAATGCAAAAATATAAAGGTGAGAAAGAGAGACCAAAGGTAGCCTATAGTATCAGTGCTGAAGCTGATTAATAGGCCTAGATATTAACAATAATAATAATAATACCATCAGAGAACAAACATGGATAAAGTAGAAAGTTGTCTTTCTTGTGTTGTGTTTGGTGACAATTCATTGAAAGTGCAGTGTTGACCTGCACTGAGAGATGTGTACACCAGTGGAGTTACTGTTGTCTGGTGTCAGTTTAGATCAGCGAGGCCACTAGTAACTCTCCAATTTTCTGACATCACTTCTTCATAATACCACTTATGAGAATACAAGCTCCGCCCTCTCTGTGCTTAATTTAGCTCTGGTTCTCCATGCCTCTGAATCACTGTACTATTCATGCCTGACTCCCCTCTAGCAGGTTACCTCCTTTTTCCACACTATTCGTCACTGAGTGCAGTCATTCCAATGCGTCCTCACATCATTACACCCAACCACAACAGTTACTCCCTGCAGACAGCCCTTTTTGGCCAATGGGACACATATAATCCATAAGCAACAGGAAAGACTGCTAGAGATGTCTAATTTATTTAATTTGTCAAAAACCATTAAATGATTAGTTTGAGGCTTTTTATTCAGATCATTTAGGGAATGTTTTTACATTTTGTATACCAACATCTTTCCAGAAATATTCAATCACCAATCTGGACAGACTGAGAGTCACCTCATATGTGTTGTGACAAAGCACTTGTGTCAAAAATCCAATCACATAGACTGGAGGCATGTTAAGTTTAGGTTCACACACAGAAGGTGACATGTCTTTCTGGGGTCTGCCTAATTGGCATCACTCCAGACTTGGACCACACAGGCTGAGGGCTGTTTAAAGAGCAGAGAGGAAGAATGTCGGACATCTTTCATCCTCAAATGGAAAATCAGGCAAGACCCACTGTCCAGACTGCAGCTGGTCCCAGAGGGCCACAAATGTGGACCTCTCTGTATGTCAGTCAGAGGTAACTGAGGCTGAGGATGTCCAAGAGAAAACTCAAAATGTATTTGTCTACTTTGTTCTATTTTTCCTTTGTTTGCATACTGTAGCAGCAAACATGTTCTTAGTTCCATCACCTCCACCAGGACTGTCTAGTTTAGGTATACTCAGTTTTTTTTTATCCTGTGGGTCATGACTTAAAGGGCCATATCATATCTAGTTGTTGAAATTAGTATTTTTTATATAATTGAAATAAAATAGTAGCCTGCTTGGAAGACAAAAATCTGTGATAATGTATATTTTGTAATTGTTGTTTTAAGACTGATCACCAATTTACACCAAAAGCAGCAGCAGCGTGGAATGGCCTGAACTGTTTTCTGTTGAACCAGTCTGGCACACTGGCGACACGAGCAGCCGAGCAACAGAGCAGCACCTCACACACCCTTGGCGTAAAATGACCCGCATAAATCAAAAAGTAGAGCAAAATAAAGCTGGCATTTGCTATGTTTGTTTGATGTAATGTTAACAATCTGTTTCATATGAATCACTTTGCTTTAAATTGTAAATAACATAACTTTATTGGCACTAAAACATGTGAAATGTCCAGCTGCCGGAAGCTTTGAAGTTGGGGAAGTGATTCTCTGTGTTACATTTACATCTTCTACAGCTCATAATTTGTTGGCTTTTCATTGCAATAATCCTGACTCTTTCTTCATCTCTAATCCTTACAACAACACAGGTGATGAAAACTAATAAATGAAAGGGTTTGATTTCCGTTGGCACTGCCAAAGACCACAGACTCACCTTGACGGGTCTTGGGTCAGGCGGGATTGCATAGGACTGGAGGGATGTTTTCCCACAGGGCGTAGCCTTATTGATCTTATATATCAGTGCAGTGAAGGTGCAGCCAACAGGGCGCGGAACAATAAAAAATAAGCACTGTCCAAATGTTTATATCAAAACCAATGAATTTGATTTTCAAAGTCCTCAAGAACAGACTGTGGGAAATTCAGCTTTTTGCAAGCTATTGATGCTTACTTTGATTTCTATAGAGACCCCTCTGTGCACTGAATATGTGCAAATTGCATCAAGTGTATGAACAGAAATGTAAGTATTTACACTGAACACTTTTCACGCTAAATTGAACTTTGGTATCAGCTCAGATCAGGTTTGAGGGATCAAGTGTTTTATGTAACTGGAAAAACCTCAACCTGCTAATAGTCAAACATCAACATGCAGCAGTGTGTTCTGTGTTACTGCCATAAGGCAGGTGTGTGCAGCAAAAACAAAAGGCCTTTTTTTGTCTGGGAGAGGTTCCCACACACATCAGCAGCTCAAACTTTCACCTGAAGTGAAATTACAAAAAATAAACAGCTTTTCTAAACAGCTTTCCCATCTTTCCCATAGAGTTTCATCCTGAGAAAGTGAGCCACATCTCACTCAGTATCCTCCTGATGAACATGTTTCTTTTCTTTGTTTTGCAGCAGAATATAACACCCAATGAAGTCAAGTCAAATCTATCACAACTGCTCTGTGTGAACTGATCAGAAACCTCAAACACTAATACAAACATCATAATAACACACACATACTAACACACACATCTGCATACATCGGTCTCATCTGAACCTTGTGACCCAAATCTAAACCTCTGGTGCTAACTTCAAGTAACAGGAATGTAAAACAACAGACCCCTTCCACAGCCTCACATCTTTGGACTTTTTGTTTGTTTCACTGACGGTCTCAAAGGGTTTTTGGATTTTGGTTGGCTTGCAGTTTTATGCATTGGCACAGAGGAACAGGAAGGGAAATCTTTTACAGCTGGCAAATGAATTGAGTGTTCATCTGTCATTTATCTTTTTACATGAAGAACTAAGAGGAGGGAGGTGAGTAGATTTAGACCTGTTTTATTTTTTAATTACAGTGTAATATGGCACAAATGCATGTGAACAAGCACATTCATAGAACCAACATAATTACAGACAATATTTGTTTGTTTGTTTGTTTGTTTTTTGCGTGTGGTGTAAACTTTGGAGAAGTTTGTGTTTGTTCTGTCAAAATTCATGTTTGATAACACTGTTTTAAGCAAATGACATATGTCAGTAAAAAAACAAAAAACTTTCCTGGCATTACTGCTGCATTATAGCCACCACATGCACAGCAAAGTGTTAAAATAACGCTGTCAGAGACTACATGGTCATTTTCTTTATAGTGTTAAATTTACTCTCTCCTTAGGGTTAAAATTTGAGTGTAAAATTAACACAGCACCATAACTTCTTTGAATGTTACTTTAGTGAACACTGCACTGCAGGGGAAATAAAAGCAGAAAAATCTGTAATTAAAATTAATTTCAAAATGGTGTCTTTCTGGAACTTTTTGAATAAAACACACTGAGCTGGACTCGGCTCAATATACAACATGGTACTATCAGTCCTAACAGTGACACTTGACTCCAGCCATCAACTGGGGATACATTTTTCTGCAAGTGCCTGGGATCAATCTACATTGCAAAAGATCCATTTTGTTTATTTTTTATTTTTTTATCAATAGATAAATAAAGACTGCATCCCTATTTCTGTCATGATGTTAATGTCAGTCATGGTCTCTGATTCTCTCAACTATAATTTTAACACTAAAGAGTAAAGTAATTTTACCACTATATCAATAACCATCATTATACACAGTTAAATTTACATAACATAACATTTTCTGTGTGGTGGTATGAGTTCTCTAATTCAATAATCATGAATTCTCTCCACATCTGCTCTGAAAGGTGCCAAACTGTCTCTGGTCTTAAGTATTTTCCTATTCTCCTTGGTCCAGGTGTCCTGTGCTGTTTTCCACTGAATAAACCTTTTTTTTTTTTTTTTTTTTTTTTTTTGTCAAAGACAGTCCAAACAAAGGCCAGGGTTGTAAATCTAAATCTGGTTCTTTGTGGTCCGGGCTACCGTCCCTGTCAGGAAGGGGGATTCCAAACAAGGTTTCTGTCAGGTGAACATCTATTTAAGGTAAAAAACAGCCAGTTCAAAGTACATAGGAAGTTGTTTCAGTGTTTATTATGCCACCCAGAAGACTCTCTGCAAAGTACATAATGCCACACAGCACCTGGAAGCTCATCTTAATGTGTGGGGTGGGTTATTGACTCCTTTCCTCTCCTTTATGAAAAGCAGAGGTCAAAAACAAATGCCAAATAATATACAAAACAAAGGCAAAATAGACAAAGTCAATATCCCAGTTTGTCACAGTCTGCGCGTGTGCTCTGTGTCTCGTCTGAGCGGCGTTCTGCAATACTCAAGAAAATATGTGAAGTTATGTAATGTTAATATGTGAGAGACGAATAAAAGCAGAACTATAATGGTATAACACAGAACTACAAGGACCTAAACAAGACTAAATCCTGGACTCAGCTCTGTCCAGACTAGTGATTCTCATCTGGAGGGTCAGGACCTAACAGTGGTACGGGTACCACTGGTGGTACTCAGAACGGGGGTCTTTTGCTGTTTTCAAGTCCTGCTTTAGTTTATTTTAGAGCCAGTTCTATTCTTTTTTAGGTCAGGGCTAAAGTTTGAAGTTTAGACCACAACTCTGTCCTGGGTTTAAACCTGGTATAGACCAGGTTTAGCCCTGGTTCAGTCTTGGTTTAGTCCTGGTTTAGACCTGGTTTAGTCCGAGTTTAGCCCTAGTTTAGTCCTAGTTTAGCCCTAGTTTTGTCCTGGTTTAGTCCTGGTTTGACGCTGGTTTGACGCTGGTTTAGACCTGGTTTAGTTCTATTTTAGCTCTGGTTTAGCCCTGGTTTAGTCCTGGTTTGGGCCTGGTTTAGTCCTGGTTTAGTCCTGGTTTAAACCTGGTTTAGTCCTGGTTTGGGCCTGGTTTAGTCCTGGTTTAGTCCTGGTTTAACCCCGGTTTAGTCCTGGTTTAGTCCTGGTTTAGTTCTAGTTTTGCCCTGGTTTAGTCCTGGTTTAGCCCTAGTTTAGTCCTGGTTTAGTCCTGGTTTAACACTGGTTTAGCCCTGGTTTAGTCCTGGTTTAGTCCTGGTTTAACACTGGTTTAGCCCTGGTTTAGTCCTGGTTTAGTCCTGGTTTAACACTGGTTTAGCCCTGGTTTAGTCCTGGTTTAGCCCTGTTTTAGTCCTGGTTTAGCCTTGGCTTAGCCCTGGTTTAGTCCTGGTTTAGTTCTAGTTTTGCCCTGGTTTAGTCCTGGTTTAGTCCTGGTTTAGCCCTAGTTTAGTCCTGGTTTAGTCCTGGTTGAGCCTTGGTTTAGTCCTGGTTTAGTCCTGGTTTAGCCCTGGTTTAGTTCTGGTTTAGACCTGTGTTAGTCCAGATTTAGGATAGCGCCTGTAAACTTGATGCAGCAGGGGTTGGCAACATTTTTGGCACAAAGACAGAATTGTCTTTGCATCACGTCTGCAGGTCCCTGTCTCTAGAATACCTCACATACTTTTCCAACCATTCCTTTAAGTTCAGGTAGCCGCTGTGCCTCGTTAATCTCTTCAAACAACTCACTGACATATAACTGAGTGTGAACCAGCGGGACACACATTCCTCAGACGCACTACTATTTTTAGGTCTCTGTCCTCCTCGGCATGGGGAGGTAAAGGGTCATCTTTCCATCTGACTCCCTTCCGCCGTTCTGCCACCCAGATGTGTTTTCCACAGTTCAAACAGATCCTGGTTTAGTCCTCTCAGAGTCTATTTCTATTTATAGAAATGTCTTCACTCTGAATGATGAACTTATTCGGCAGCATGTGAGAAACAAATGTCCAACAGTGAGAGACTTCACTTTACACAGTTGTTATGCTTTAGAAGTCAGTCCAGTCAGTTTTCATTCATTCATTCATTCATTCATTCATTTTCTTCTGCTTATTCCCGTCAGGGGTCGCAGGTGACTGGAGCCTATATCCCATTAACTTTGGGCCTTAGGTGGGGTGCACCCTGGACAGGGGCCAACTCGTCGCAGGGCTGACACACAGACATACATAAACAGACAACCATTCACTCTCACATTCATTCACTAGGGGCAGTTTAGAGTCACCAATTCACCTAACACATGCATGTCTTTGGACAGTAGGAGGAAGCCGGAGAACCCGGAGAGAACCCATAGTAACAGGTGGAGGACATGCAGACTCCACCCAGAGAGTTCATGTGATGGTGTGTTGCTCGACCCGGGACTGAACCCACGAATTATATAAAAATGTGACTTAGGACTGTTTGTCAAATTAATAACATGGCTGTCAGAAATTCCCACACTTACACATTCCTGAACGCAGCACTTCTGCAGGTGGAGAAAAGAAGCGCTCCTTTACTTACCAGCTCCACACTTCACACCTGGATCTCATCCCCAATCAGGAACCTATAGGCGCTTTTCCACTAGGACGGAACGGGGTGGTATGGGGGTGTTTCCACTTCACAAAGTGTTCCAAAGTGTTTCCAAAAAGTGTCCCAAACGGTTCTACTTTTGACACCCCTTCCCGATAGGGTCTGCAACAGTTTGAGGCGGGCTTTGCTGCGAGTTGATTGGACGAGAGAGAATCCTCACTTGGGCAAAAACAACAAGCCAAAGAACAGAAATAAAAGGGAAAATGGTATTTTTAATGAAACACATTCTCGTCCTTGTGATAAACAGCTGTATTCCAAGAGAGAACAAGTTTTTCTTTAAATAAAGCTAGCGTATATTAGCAACAGCTGTTTCTGATTTAGCAAAGTACAACTCTCGCTTTGAGAATCAAAGCATGACATCTTTAATTTAGTCGGGATTAAACACTAGTTATACTCATGTCCCTTTAGGGTCAGTGGTAAAATGTGTTAAAGTGGGGCAGAGAAGTGAATTTAATGTACAAAAAGCTGGAGGTAAACCTGAAGTAGTCTCCTGTTTACTGAAGCTAATACAGCTTTAGCTCCAGCCTCACACAGACGCACACCAGCCTCACACAGACACACACCAACCTCACACAGACACACACCAACCTCACACAGACACACACCAGTCTCACGCAGAGACACACCAGTCTCACACAGACACACACCAACCTCACACAGACACACACCAGTCTCACGCAGAGACACACCAGTCTCACACAGACACACACCAACCTCACACAGAGACACACCAGTCTCACACAGACACACACCAACCTCACACAGACACACACCAGTCTCACGCAGACACACACCAGTCTCACACAGACACACACCAGCCTCACACAGACACACCAGCCTCACACAGACACACACCAGCCTCACACAGACACACACCAACCTCACACAGACACACCAGTCTCACGCAGACACACACCAGTCTCACACAGACACACACCAGCCTCACACAGACACACCAGCCTCACACAGACACACACCAGCCTCACACAGACACACACCAGCCTCACACAGACACACACCAGCCTCACACAGACACACACCAGCCTCACACAGACCCACACCAGCCTCACACAGACACACACCAGCCTCACACCAGCCGCCTGTTTGTCTGTTTAGCAATTTGATTTACATTCACGCCTGATTGAAAAACTTTGTATGATTTCACTGACCATACACAAAATGATCTAAAAAATAAAAAATCTGGATGTGGTTTTTAAGTTGAAGGCGTTTCACGTTTCATCCAAGAGACCTTGTCAGTTCTGAGGTTGAACTGGTGAGAGCTCATGTTTTTATGTTCCTAGGAAGGATGAGTTTTGACCTGAAACCAAATTCTATTGGTCTCGAGTTGATAAAAGCCTTAAAGAGCAACTCAGCCCTAAAGCACTTGTGATCAACTGCACAGACACAGTGGCCCTGAAGTGCAACATCAAAATTGTTTTTGTCAACAAGAAAAATAAAAGCAGAGTTTTTTAAAATCTTGCCCTACAAAGAAACTCAGCCAAATTGGCAATGGTAATTTTAAAGGGGGAGACATTTTGGGGAAACAGCGCCCTCTTTTATTTGAGGCTGTGTGTCTTCTTATTTTTAGATTAATGTTAGTCTATTTAAAAAGTGAAATGAAATTGAATGAAATTTTTTATTTTATTTAGTAACTTGCTTTTTTCATTTGAAGAGCATTTAAAATCTATTTTAAATTGAGATATGGCTTCATTTTAGGTGTGTTTCTATTTTTTAAGTCACACATTTAAGAATCTTCTCTTTTTTTTTTTCTAGTGGACAACTATTTTGACGACACCTCCATCGTACTTTAGTGGTACATCTCTTACTGCCCTTCTAGGATCAAACAGTGGGTGCTGCTGCTCAGTAGTTCCAGATAAACAAGTGTGAGGTAGTATTTTACCTCGTTACCTGTGCTGCGTGTCTCCTCCCATGGCCCTGTGCTTCCCTCTGTCTCTCCTGCGCACTCGGCCCAGTCCCAAAGTTGCCAGGTGTGGGATGTCGTTTACCTACAAACATCATGCAACCCCACACTGCTTACAAAGGCTCTCCCATCCATTTGCCCAGCGGGACCGGAGTCAGAAACACTGGGTTGCTGCTCTCTCCTTAGGCTTTCGTAGGGCATTTGTGGGACAAAAATGTCACTCTGACAGAAGGCTACAGAATGAATGAAGTCACAAAAGGATTTACTCTCCAGACAATTTGATGTGTGGCTTTGGCAGTAGCTCAGTTGGTAGAGTCGCTTGTCCACTAACCAGAAGGTTGGCGGTTCCCACTGTTGCATACTGTCGTTGTGTCCTTGGGCAAGACCCTTAACCCACCTTGCCTCTGGTGTCTGCACACACTGGTGTGTGAATGGTTCCTTGATGTAAAGTACCTATGAAGGTAGAAAAGCGCTATATAAATGTGACCATTTATTTTTATTTTTATTATTGTCCATTATGGTGTTGTGACAGCTGTCAAACACAGGTCCAAGCCCCACTCCACCCTCACCCTCAGAGAGTCTTAAGACATGTTGCCTCTGATTTAATGAACATGTTTGATTAATACTGATTAGACATAAAATACAAACCATAAATTTTGATGTGCATTTACTTGTAATACATCATACAGGCCCTGGGGAAGACCTAGGACACACTGGAGGGACTACGTCTCTCGGTTGGCCTGGGAGCGCCTTGGGGTGTCTGGGGAGAGAGATGTGTGGGCATCCCTGCTTAGACTGCTGCCCCTGCAACCTGACCCCGGATAAAGCGGAAGAAGATGGATAGATAAATGGACATCTCTTTCTTGTTTGTTTGTTGTCTCAGAAATACAGACCTTGCTACATGCAGCATGCCATATGTCTTATGAAAAGCAAAAAGCATCAATATGCATCAGCATAGTACACTGACATTTTACAATAATAGAAACACCCCGAAATTTGTTCTCTGCATTTGACCCATCTGCTCGGGACCCTTCTCCAGATCTTGAGCCAGGATCCTGGTCAGGAGTACCTACCTGGAGGATTAACCTATTGTGCATGTTTTTTGAGAATGATGGGGGAAACCAGAGCATCTGGAGAAACCCACCCGGACATGGGAAGAACATGCACAATCCACACAGAAATGCCTCAAACGATCTGGGAATCGAACCTGGGACCGTCCTGCTATGAGGCGAGAGTGCTAACCACTAAGCCACAAATTCAAAGAAGTATTTGGTCATTTTATGTTTCTTTCTAAGGTGTTTCTTTTGAGAATGTGACAGCAGAAGCAGTGTAGTTAACATGGGACAATTAAGCTGTTAAAGCAGCCGCAGAACTGAGTGGCAGCAGATTTGATTCAATTGTCCATTTTAAGCTGTAGTCGCCTCTTTGAAAACCTCAAGTATAAACACACTTAGCTCCACAGCCAACTGTAAAAGCCTCCTGTTCACCTTTTTCCTGACCAACACGCACCCATCACATTTACAAAATAGCCATGTGGTCCAAAACACACAGCCCACTTCACCGCTGAAATAAATCTCAATTTCCCTTTAGCCACTTTCTTCATTTAACAGTTATGTAATGAATTATAAATCAAAGCCTCTCTGAAACAGACAATTTTACATGACCAGGGACAGAAAGCAAATTTACATCGCTCCTAATAATATTTTAAAACATGAAGAACTCAGAGTGACATCCTTGGGTTCAAATGTGGAGCGGTGTGGCACACAGGTCATTATTTCTCCTCGCAGCACACCCACGTCAAATTTAATGGGGCTGTCAGAAGAGGCTAAGGTGTGGTCACCAGCCATTTTCCAAATAATTACCTCTTACAACAGAGACTTTATTGTGTGGAACTGCGGGCACAAAAATTTAGGTGAAGTACATGTTGGAGAGAGGAAGACATGTCCGAGAGACTAGCTCTGAACAATGTAAGTAATACTGTGATGGTTAACAGCACAATAAATTATTTTTTCCCCCAGAAGGCTTGTGATGTTTTGCTTCTTTTGTGGGTTATTTAGGAAGCAGGCCCGCCACCAGAGCTGTCAGTGTACAGGCCTCAAACATGGTGCTCCCCTACTCAGATTCAAGTGGGTTACAACATTTCCAAAACAAGTCACGGCAAGGTAATGAGGCAGAGGTTTTGCACTTAGAGCAGCAGCAGCGTGTGTTAATCAAAGATGAGGTGGCATTTCAAAGATGAGTGCACTGTTTGCATGTTTGTACATTGGGGAACCATGTACCTACATTATTTGGGTGTTCATAAGCAATTACATAATTCTCTGGAAACTTTTGTCCACTGCTAGAATGGAAATATGAATAGGTGCTGTCACTTGTGTTTTCATTGTAACACGTGTAACAATAATTATCGTCCTTGTACAAACACTCAGGATCCATTATCTCTCATTAGCAGCAAAATTAATAGTATTTAATATTAATAGGTTTGGAACATGGAAATTTGTGAAAACTGTGTGAAACTACAACCATTTCCTTCTGTCTCCATTTACACATTTTCTTTGCAACCTCCTCTCTCACACCAACTAACTTCATGCCCTCTTTTACTACTCCATATCTTCTTTTTGGTCTTGCTCGAGGCCTCCTACATAGCAGCTCTAACCTCATCATTCTTTTACAGACATATTTACAATAACTGCTCGGTAAATATCCAAATTTAAGTCTCAAATGTATAAATAAATAAAAGGAATTGTTGTTTCTGATGTATTTTGTTTGATTTAAAAGAACAAAATATTACTTCAATATACCCATTAGGATCAGAAAGGCGGCTTTTTATACAAGTTTTAGCATCAACATTTTTGAGCAGAGCATCAATCAGCAGACACCTGACCTTCTCCTGCCCCTCTGCAGCTCTCGTCCTGGATGTGGCCCATGGCAGTGGCAGAAGTGTTAGCAGAGGCCAGTCATGGTCCAGGCCTCACAAACCAGGTCCATCATGTCCTGGAGCTGAGGGAAAATCTGATCTGTCCAGCCTTCACCTTTTCTCCTCTTCCTCTTCCACTACTTCCTGTGGTGAAGGCTATTCATCATCACAATGTTGGAGGGATTAGGCACAAGGCTTCAGCCATGGAAAAAGTGAAAAACCAGAAAAGGCAAATACAAAACAGCACACAATGCTAACAGTGTGTTTGGGTTTATTTTCAAAATATTTAAACACACTTGATGACAGCAGCAACATTTAAGAAACTTTGGGCCAGATTTATTCAAGGTTTGCGTGCATGCTAAATGAATAAGACCTACCAAAAGTGGAGCAAACCCAGACTCAGCTGAGGTTAGCATCTTTCACAGGAGCTGAACAAATGCAGCGCAGATTTTGCACTGGTGAATGAATATGTAAAACAAGGCGCGCAAAATTCAAGTTGGAGAATAAGCAGATCTCTTTGCAGTCATTATTTTAATTATCACAAGTACGGGAGCTAAATGTGCATGAAAATTTAGCACATCGGAGGAGCAGGTGCAAAAGTTTTGTGGAGGAAAGAGTGTAGCTTTTAGTGCACAGATGAGGCATTAAAAATAAGTTATAATGCTTTAACTGGGCTCATTTACAAAGATACAACAGCAAAGTGTTGATTTGAAGGCAGGGGCAGCAACAAAGAGACAGACTTTA
The DNA here is from genome assembly GCA_020698575.1 of Bostrychus sinensis. NCBI lineage: Eukaryota > Metazoa > Chordata > Actinopteri > Gobiiformes > Eleotridae > Bostrychus > Bostrychus sinensis. Next base: position 12,366,818 of record CM036239.1, read on the forward strand.
CCTGCAACATTTTTTCCTTTATTCTTGCTCATTATATTATATCCCACTGAGTGCAGCCTTTACAGCCCCTGTCTCTGGGCTTTCAGTCTGTCACACGTAATTTTTAATCCTTAAGCCTGGGACACACCAACCCAACGCCCGATCACTGTCAGCAGAGGCGGGGCGAGTGCTTGTCTCCTCACGTCTCCCCTCGTCGTCACTGAAAGTCGCTGCAGACACCAGAGTGATTCAGACCCACGACCGAGCAGTGCGCATGTGTAAAACATAATAACTATTTACAACAGCAGGTGGCGCTAATCACTAAACTCCGCACGCAAGTAAATAAAACTCCACAACACACACGTGTTTAACTCAAGTATTTATCAGTCAATAATAATTATACGCACTAGATTAAACTCGTCTGATCACAGTAATGAATAAAAGGGACTGGATTATTGCAGCTGTTTGCCTCAGAGGAGGATTATATTTTTATCTGCACCAGGCTAAAGCTAAGGTAAGCTAACTGCAGCACATTAGCGTCACAGATGTGGAAACATAATTAAGTAGTTGTAGAACAGAAAGTTCATTATATTTTGATGTTAAACTCGAGCTGTTTGACAAATTGTGAATGGGACACAGCCAATCAGAGCTCGTTGACCATGAGGGCCCGATGCTGATTCAACAGTGTAATCGGCCAGAACTACGTCCAACTGTCTCCTACTACAATGGCGTGGAACACACCAAACAGACTCACGTCGCCGACATACAAACCATCTGACCGCACCCAGCGTCCGATGATCGCCCTGGTGTGTCCCGGCCTTTACGGTGATGGAATAGTCTTTAAACGCTGCATAAAGGCTACGTGACGTCTCACTTGTGTTCATCCCATTGCCTCACAATGCTCACTGCACTCACAATTTAGCACCCATCTTAGTAAATAGGGCTCTATATATCACCAGAGACAAGGTTCTATGATCACTGACACCAGCTACCAGACTGGTTTACAGATAAAGATAAATAACTGCTCAGTTCAATAAAATGATTAAAAAAAATTGTATGAATAAAACTAGTCAGTCCATAAAAAATATAAAAGTCCAGTAAAAATGGGTAGTAGGTGCATAAAAAGGCTAAAAAGAAATGCTGGTACTCAAAAGTTTCCTGCTTCTCAGTCTCGCGATCTCTTCCAGTGTTTTGAAAGCATTGAAATCGTATAAACTGCTCCTGACCTGTCTTTTTTTCCCCACTTTTGCGATATTCTTTATTGTTTTTCAGTGCAAATGAGAGCGCATGCCATGACAGCCAGCTGATGACACTGTTAGTCCTCCATCGTCTTTGATGCTGACTTTTAACATAAAGGCCTTGAGTAAATCCCGTTGTGCAGCAGAGTGAAAACATGATTTTGACTTGTGTTAAATGCAATCTAAACTACAAATGCAATGTTTTGATTCTCAAAGTAGGAGCCGTACAATGCTAAAGCAGAAACAGCTGCTGCTAATATACAGTAGACAGCATGATCTGATATAACAGTGATATAACGTTAACTCTAAATACATTTTGAACTGTCATGCCCTCATTTATTTTATATAAACATTGTGGAAGTTATTTCTATTGAACATCACAAGAAACTTAAGTCTGTAGCCAGCTTCAGAAACAACCTGAACAACAGCGCTGCTGTTGCTGCACTGTACTAATGCAAATGAGGACTGTAGCTGCTGTGGTGTTCCTACCAGACATCAGCAGACACCCAAAACGCACATTTCAGCATTTAGCACAATTCTGAGCTGTGATAGGTGAATGTGCAATGCAGGTTTTGTGTCTAGACCACACAAAACATTGCAGTTTCCTCTTGTAAATATTTGGACGTGTTAGTGTTGAGTGGTGCTGGTCTTTGCAGGAGAGCCTCCAGGCCTGCTTTAATGATACTGTTGGCAGTAAAAGGCAGCCTGTGATGTGGTGCAAACCTGCCTCCAGGTATTTCAGAGGGACGCTGTCTTTATGAGTCTTTGTGTTTGTACCTATACCTCAATAAGATGACACTAACTTTAATAATAATATAAACAGGAAAGTAATATTATTGGAATTAGTAAACAGAAATGGCTGTTTGTTGTGTTACTGTGAATACATACATGCCCTAAAGCAGAGAACGGGTCAAAAGGTGTCTCTTTTTCAGAACAGTCCTTGATATTTTGCTCAAACTTTCAGTTTAACTTTACTACAGTCTGCTTAGTGAGACACAGCCCAAAGAGGGGCATTGATGACCAAGCTGCAGTCATTGTGTTGTAAAATGGCATTTGTGTGTTTTCAGCTCAAAGAATTTATTCTTGTTGCAGAGAAAGAATATGTGCTGTTTTTACATAGCCAGGTCTTTAAACTATAAATCCCCAGCATCACAATGACTTCAGCACAGATAGATGCTGACTGTGTCACATCTGTAAATGAGAGAGATTCTGTTTGTTCATTGTCCAGGGTCAGGTCGTGACATCACATCCTCACATGAGGTTATGGGAAGTGTGACTCAATGCATTTCAATGATCTTTAAAAATAATAATAATAATAAAACAGTGTTTTCTTGTGATAGAAAGGTATTCTATTATTTTATAGTGCATTGTGCCTCACCTGGTAGAGAACTGGAGTGACTTAGATTCAATTCCTGTTATTCCTCTGACATCTGTGTCCATAATGTCAAAAGGCCAAATAAAAAACTTCTCTAATAACTTTCACCTATTGCAACAATATATTGATCATTCAGGGAAACAGAAAAGTTGTTTTCTGAGATCTATTTGAGATTTAGATAATTGGTCAATCAGACCAGTCCCCTTCCTTAGACAGTGTTGTCCTGACTGTGTTGCCCCGACTTGAGGGTGAACAGTGACAACCAAACACTCCCTTCAACATCAAAGACAGTCACCTGACAGCCCAGCAATTACCATCCCAGTCTGTTTGATTTGGGTGTGTTTGACGACACAAAAACACAGTTTTCTCTGCATCTGACTTTCAACTATCATCTATTAAAGATGATTATCACCTACTTGGAGAAAACTGGAGGCATTTGCTGAATGAACAAAGAGTAATGGTAGTTTCTGTCTAACTACACATTTAATGCAAAAATGAGGGAGTTAATGTTGAGTTTGAATGTGTTTCATATTTTGTGAAAGAAGTATGACAACTCTGGGTAATGTACCAAAAAGATGTCTTTTAATGTCAGAAGAAATGAACAACCCCACCTACGCTGTTTTCTCCAAATGAAAGCATAATGAGAAAATCTCTGTGATTACTATTTTTCAGTGCAAAAGATCAACATCTTTGTCAAAAATTTTAGACTTAAAACATTTTATGTGGATTAGAGTAAAATTAAATTATACTAACTACTTCTAACTGTCAGTGCAGTGATTTTTTTTTGTCATTATGACTTTGCAGTTCATAAAGACAAAATACAATATCTACCAAAATCACTCTGTAGTACAGACTTGCACATCTTGGAGAAAATGAAGTGAGCTTGAATGAAATGAACTTTTCCTGTAGCTCGAGGTCGTGGTGATTCTGTGAGTGAGAGGCTCGCTGAAGGAAGTCAGTCAAGACTTTGGAGGGATCTTTTCAAGAGTTTGTTTTTTTGTAATTTGGCTTACATGTTTGCACAGCGGGTACTGGAGGAAGTGTGTTGGTAAACTTGTTCCTATGATAAATCAGTGTGGCCAGTGGAGGAAATCTCTTCATCTGTTATCAACAGAGCTGGCAGCTGTCATGTGAGTGATACTGTAACCTGCTGCCTGCATGATGAGCCTGGTCAGTCACAATAAATAGATACCAAACGTGCTCTACACTTCAAGTGGAAGAGTTTGTGTTGATACTATTTTATAGCTGGCTCTGGTTATCAATATAAAGGTGTTGGAGTAAAGTTCTAATGTTATATCAGTTATGCATTATACTTAGATTAACATACAGCAATGTCATCAGTTAATTACGTACAAAGTTTGCTTACTCCACTGCAGAGCCAGCTCTGGCGCTGCTGATGCTCTAGGCAAGATTTTAGATTTACTGTATACATGTCTTTTTTAGAAGGCTCACTCAGATGAGTCAGAAATTCCATGATGTATTTATCAAATAAATACCAAAGAATAGATCTTTGTTTCTACATAAAGTAATCATGTTTGCTTTCTAAACTAGCTGACTGGTTTCTATATGCTTTATCCCAGGGCCAAATTAATAAATGAAATGGAAAAAAGATCAAAACCAACCTATCCCTCTCACCTCTGCAATGATTCATTTTGAACCTAGAGCATTTTATGACACCCACGGTGGTACTACACCTTTTACTGTTAGATGAGGAGAAAATAGAGTAATATTCAGCAATTACATATGTGAGAATAAAATGGAACAAATGATTCATGTTTAAGTAATAAACTTTTAAGCATGTAGCTTTAATAACAAGACTTGAAAACATTGATCTCAGTCTAGCAGCCTCAATCCATTAGTCCAAATTTCACTCTGGTCATTCATAAGTCAAAGGGATTTTCATCCAATTTGTAAACTGTGTCATTTAATTTGATTGTAATGTGTGAGTGGACGTAGCTCAGGCGTCAGTAATTATAATAATGTGTCCTCTAAGAGAGCTGTCAGGTCTCAGGGAATCCCAGATTCAATTAGTCTGAAGAAACAAGGACAGCTCGCATGCAAATCTCACATTTACGTTTGTTTACATGAGCTTTGCCGTCAATCAGCTGTTTAGTAATCAGAACACATGTGTTTGTGTATGTGTAAAGGAGATGGCTGGCCTTTCATTTTATGTATGGGTTGTTTTCACTTTTTATTTTATTTTGTATTAACCCTTGTGCCTCAGTGAGGACAAAAGTGTTTTTTTTGTTTTTTTTTTTTTAGATGGGGGGGTTTGGGGTGGTTCTGGAGTTGGAGTGGTTCTTACCTTTTCTATGAAATTTGGCTCAGGTGTATTTTATAAAATCACATCATTTTACACTCTTTAACTAAATTTGTCACACTGCTTCTGTTTAGTGGCACAGTGGCAAAGTGGTTAGCAGTCTCACCTCACAGCAAGAAGGTCCTGGGTTTAATTACGGGACTGTGTGTGGAGTTTGCATGTTCTCCCTGTGTCTGGTTTCCCCATCAACCTAAAACATGCACAATAGGCTAAAACCCTCAGCTTGGTACTCCTGACCAAGATCCTGGATCAAAATCTGGAGAAGGGTCCCCGGGCGGTGCACTTATCACAAATTTTAAATATTTCATTATTTTCAGATTTTTAACCCTTTCTATGCCAGTGTAAGTGATTACAAAGTTACGTTGTTACTGTTAAGTGACAAAAATGTCCCTGGCACAAAAGATCTTATAATATACTAGTATACAAATGCTATTTTTCTGATGTTTGGTGCCTGGGACACTTTTGTCACTCAGCAGTAACAATGCAACTTATTAAAATTGGGGTGTAAGGGTCAATTTGTAAAAATAAAATCTTACTATAAACTTTCTGTGACATTATTGGCATTTGTCTATTGTTATACAATCATTAATGTCAAAATTCATATTATTATTATTCATATCTCCATTCTAATACACCATAATACATTATTTGTCACATAAAGCAGCTTGGTATGCTGTATGTTGGTACTTCCCTCTGAATTCTGATTGATTGTATATCTATCAAATTGTATTCAGAGGTAGTTTAATCAGCTTCAACCTCTGGAAATCCACCTTGAGATAACAGGGACTAGACTAATTCTGTGTTTTAGTCATAACACAGGAACAGGAAATTACATTTCTTTAAAAATAGCTGAATGGTACCAGCAGCTTTTGCATAAATTGCACATAAACGACTTAGGCCATTGTTTATATAATGATAAATCCTCAGTGTCCTTCAGTTAGGGCTGGTAAAACTAGCATGTAAACTTTATTAATGCAAGCGTTAATTTGACGCATCAACCCCATCCACACTACACTTCACTTCTGTTTCCGGTGGCGGAGCTGCAGATGAAAACACACGCTGCCTCGTACTTCTGCTGCAAACACAGACAGCTCTCTGTTCTGTGGAGAAGTTGCAGCAGTTTAAAACTTGTGAGGGTGCAAGACGAGGAAAGTAATTTGAGTGGCTTCAGGGGGCTTGTCATTTAGCAAACAGTGAATATTCTGAACTCCAAAGTGAATGATAATGCAGTTATTTACTAAGAAAGTTATTTTTAAGTTTATTTATCAAGCCACTTTTGGGTGGTGATTGAGACTCAAAGCTTTGAAGCCTACCTTTAATCCCTTTTACTGCATTTCTCCTGCTTCAATGTTTAGTCATTTAAATCAAGTTAGTCTTTGTTTTAAGTTCATTCATAAACTTTACTGCATGTATTATGCGTCTAGACAGTTGACTCCAGTTGCCAACACTTGACTGTTAAATGGGAATATAAAACTGTGTGGCAGTAGTTAGAGCTACTGAACCTAAATTGTGAGCTATGTGGTATCTGTTAGTTGTTTGTCATGTTTTGTTTTTTTATTATGACCACCCCAATAAACTAAGAAGAAAGCATGACAGTAAATCAAACAACACTAAAGTAAAGGCAAAAAGTATGTGTTATTTATTTTAACAAAAGGTTTTAGGACAACATAGGCCATCAAATGCTTCTTTTAAACACACAAAATAAAAGGAGAGATTTGAACGCTGCTCTGCAAGTGACTGAAGGCAGAGCCAAGGTGAGCTGGCGCGTGCACGACGTGTCCTCCAATCAGCACCACACACGGACACACCCTCTCCACGCAGCACACATTACATTATTACAATAGGTGTGGCCTTCTCTGACTCCTGCGTTATGTCAAGCAGAGTGATTAGTGTTGTAATGTTTTGTCTCCCGATAAATACAGAGCACACACAATAAGATGACACTGATCCACAGACATACATGTTGTCAAAAAAATGTTTTATGGCATAGCAATTCATCCCACAAACCTCAACAATTCACTCTATAAATGTTCTTTATGCATAGTTACAGCATGTGCAATGGGGCATCTTAGTCTTTTACACTCACAGTTACATGCTCTAGGGCTTCTTTGATGTATGGTGGAAAGGCTAAGGATCTATGTTTTAAGCTTTTTTAATTTAAAAAATCAACTTTCATTTATGAGCTCAGTAAAGTGGCAGTAAATTCTGACACACTGTAATGCAATATTTAAACTGTGAGTCATTTTTTTAAAGAAATTAGGTAGAAGTAGTGAGTAAAAAAACAAATAGTATCAACACAAACTCATGGGTAATACATCTTGTTGACCACAAAAACTAGAATCCACTCGTTGGTGGCTACAGCCAAATCCTTGCCCCGCTGTCTCGGAGCTCTGGGAAATTTGGTAGGAGTTTCCCAGTAAACTGCGTCAGCTCCTGTTGGACACACCCATCTTCTCCGACAGTTGCATCACACCTTGTGTCAGACGCAACATCAAAGCTACATCTCTGCAGCAGCTCTGGATGGTGGCCCAGGCTGCATGACGTATCCAGAATATCTACTCAAACATTCCTGCCTCTAAAATAACTCACCACACGCTGCTCCAGAGGCAGACAAGAGCGCTGCTACATTTTACATTTCTTATGCCTTTAACCCAAGAGGTAAGAGTAGAAGTGGTATATTTAGAACAGGCCCCATCAAAAATAAATGTGCTTTTGGGACAACATTGCATGCCCTCATGACAGTGAATCCCTGCAGCTGCAGGCCCACACAGGAAGCATGTCATCATGTTCATCCCCAATGTTGTCATCAAAAGCCTAACCAGAGGGACTGCGTCTCTGCCCACAACAGCCCAGTGCTGTGGCGGAGGCATACCTGCTGCTCTGCAGGAGCCACTTCCACTGCACTTCACAGACTCAGGCAACCGCAAGGTAATGGGGATTCCTTGGCACTCAGCCAACAGCCATGCTTTGAAGAGGCCCAAACCACAACAGAGCAAAGCACAGGGCTTGATCCAATCACACCAACAAGGGGGTAAAATGACCCACAATCCCCTGCAGAGAACAAGAACAACACCTCCATAACAAAAGAGCTTATTATTTTCACAAAAGACAGGCACTAATCGCTGCATTTTCTATTTCAGTATCCCAGTACATCTTGAAGTCTGTGTACTTAACACACAAGATTCACAAACAGCATTCTTGGTGTAAGACCATTTTAAACAACATGATGTTTTATGTCCAAGTCAACCAAAGTTAGCAAAAGTCCACTGTAAACTATAGTTTCTGATTAAACGAGCTGGCTTGTCATGTGATCACTCACTTCTTATTCCAATTGATCTAAAGTGGAGCTACTAAACTTGCATGAATGTAAATAAGATCCAAAAAAAAAAAAAGGGGGGACTTAATGTAATAAAAATAAATCAGATGACAAACTGATGACTTGTCAGAGGCTTTGAAAGATTGCAGCTTTTACGTGCAATCATTTTAATATGACACCACCAGTGCGGGTTGTGACTGGGTTTAGACTGAGCAGCAGCAGATGAAAGAGAAGAAGCCGATCCAGTGATTTATTCCATCAGACAGCTATGAGTTCACTGCCTGACCTAAACTCCACCATTAAACTGCACCAGTCCACGTCTGACTACCAGGCTCGGTGGGAAATGGAGAAGGGCTATAATTGGAGAGACCTCCACGCTGCCAAATATGTCAACATCCCTGTTAATGTGCCAGATGGCGGGGCTCTGATCCGTATTTATGTGCCTTACCTTTCCTGATTGTCTCAAGGCTTGGTAACGTTGTGTTTCTGCCTGCCGCTCTCAATCATCATCAGGCAAGTCATTTTTGTATAATTATTTTGTTTGTAAGGGTTGAAAAATAAAGTGATGAGCATTGCATCGCCATCACGCTTGTCATGCTGTATCCACTTCCTAAACAGCAAAGGGCAGAGAATGTGAAAATTTCTGCGAATTTACGTATAACAGAAAAATATCCCAAGAAAGTTAAAGTCATTTGCTATTGTCAATTGTGCTGAACAGACGTGAGTAGTCAAAAATTTTACTCAAAGCCAAATAATTACTCAAATAAAAGTACAAAAGTTAGATGTCAGTGTGTTCACCTCCCATTTTTCCAGCAACCCTATTTAAAAGTACTATAAGCAGAAGAGCTCGTACTGGTTTGAAAACAGTACTGCAGTCTAAATCAAAGCAATGGTCTCTTTTCTGATTGGACGATCGGTAACGCAGTTTTAGAAACGAAACAAAAAACGTAAACAAAAACATTATGTAAAACATATTTTTAACTATTAATAACTTAACTGTACCATTGTTATCAGTAAAACTAATATTTGATTTAAACATGTTTACATCATATTTTGGGACACATGTATTTGTTATGAAATATAAAAAAATGTATACTGCTCATAGCACCTTTAAACCTGTGAAATTCGTCCAACATTGTCTCTGTTCTCTGGAAAAAGACAGATAGAGCTTTGTGCATAATGAAGCAACATCTGCTATCCATACAGCCAATTAAAATTCACTCACCTCATCCAATGGATTCCGAGCTGATTACCAATACTTCCTAATCTGGATCTGAACGTATCAGTGATTCCGTAGCAATGGCATTTTCCCAGCAGTCAAAAAGACAGAGGTGAACTCCACGCTCTGTGGTGCACTCCATGGAGCTGCACGGGCAGAGGCCAGCGAACCCAGTGAACAAGAACTCCCTGACACCAACTCCATCCCCTGCACACGCCACTGCAAAGCCTCATAGCCTTCTTCTTTAACAAGCCACCGGCACTGCTGCTCTCACCGCAAGCCGGCTTGCACTTGTCAGACCCCAAACAGTGTGTCCCCTTCACTTTTCAATGTATGCCATCCCTGAAAACCACAACTAAAAGACTTTCAAATCACATGAGCCAATCCTTTATTCACAATAGAACATAGATAACATAATACATGTTTACACTTTTATGCACAAAATGAGCTCATTTCAAATATGATGCTTGCTTACAGGTCTCAAAATAGTTGGGACAGGAGCAAGTGTACTGTGGTGTAGCAGCTCCTATTTTTTATTTTTTATTTTTTCAAAACTTTAAGGATGTCTGGGCATCGAGGTTATGAGTTTCTGGAGTTTTGTGTTGGAATTTGGTCCCATTATTGCCTGATATAGGCTTCCAGCTGAGGAGCAGCTGGGCTTTATAACATGCTGCTCTGAAACCTTTATAAAGCGTTCAGCATTCATAGTTCCTTCCAAAACACACAAGCTGCCTATACCATATGCACTTATGCCCCCCATACCATCAGAGATGCTGCTTTTGAACTGAACGCTGATAACTCGCTGGAAAGTCTCCTCCTCTTTACCCAGAGGACACAGCGTCTGTGATTTACAAAAATAATGTTAAATTTGGAAAGGTCTGACCATAGAACACTGTCCCACTTTGAAACAGTCCATTTTAAATGAGCATTGGCCCAGGACATGATGGTGCTTCTGGACCATGTTCACATATGGCTTCCTTTTTGCATGATAGAGCATTCGTTGGGTTGCATTTACCTACAGTAGTTTCTGGAAGTATTCCTGGGCCCATTTAGTAATGCCATTGACACAGTCATGCTGATGAGTGATGCAGAGTCGTCTGAGGGCCCGAAAGCCACAGGCTCCAATAAAGGTCTTCAGCCTTGTCCCTTATGCCTGGTTCACACGGCAAGATCTTAAAATTGTCGGAAGATTTTCAAAACCTGAGAGACCCCACACATGACGATAAAAAATCAAAGCTATCACAGGTTTGGTCCTGCAGTGTGTGGTGTGCGGCCACACAGCGAAGACAACACACCACACACAGATTTCACTCACGAACATTCCCAGGTCAGACGGGAAATCTCGCAAAACCTCACGAGATTAAACGTGACTTCGGCGTACACAAACATGACGTACACAAACACGGCAATTGCTATAGTTTGTGATCTATTTCTAACAGAGAAAAAACAATACAAAAAGAGAAGGCGTTGGTTAAAGGAGAGGAGACGATGCGGACATGCACCATGACAGCTGTTTTGATTTTGGATTCCCCTCCGTGCTTCCATCACCTCGCTTTCTGATTGGCTACATGTCACATTCAACAGGGTGCATGCTCATTTGTCCTTGGGACACACCACACACGCTGCGATACCGGGCCAAGACAATCCAACATGTTGAATATCCCTGGTTTGAGATCGGAGCAGTCCCAAAATCCTTCCAGGGCAGACCAGAGCACTCTTAACTCACCACACACAGCAGGAATATCTGATAAGATTATCTTTAGTGCCATTACAATAATCGGGGCGTCCTTAAGATTGTCAGAAGGGAAGAATCAGGTCAAAAATTCGCATAATTATCTTGCGGTGTGAACCAGGCTTTACACAGAGATGTCTCCAGTTTCTCTGAATCTTTTTTATGCACTGTAGATGATGAGATTTGCAAAGCCTTTGCAGTTTGACATTGAGGAACATTGTTTTTAAGTATTCCAAAATCTTTTTAGACACTCTTTCACAGATTGGAGAGCCTCTGCCCATCTTTTCTTCTGAGAGAGACATCCCTTTTATAGCCAATTATGTTACAATTTCTTGCTTTTTCAGTCAATTGTTGCCCCTGTCCCAACTATTTTGAGGCCTGTAGCAGGCATCAAATTTGAAATGAGCTTAAATGTGTCAAATTTCTCAGTGTAAACAATTGTTATGTAATCTATGTTCTATAGTGAATAAAAGATTGGCTCATGTGATTTGAAAGTTAATTAGTTTTCATTTTATTAAAATTTTAAAAACATTCCAACATTTCCAGAACTCAGGTAGTAGACAGAAAAGTTGAACTTGACGATTATCTTTTAGTCATTCTTCATCTGGCACGGGAATGGCGGGACTGGTTTCTACATTTATCATTAGCTTTTCTCTACACAGGCAGCAGAGCCAATTTAGTCAAGGAATCTAATGGGACACCTCAGACTGAGAACTCTGTAGGGTTTTTGCAGCCCACACATCTCTTCTCTGCTGAGCTTTTTCACATCCAGCCTTGTCTAAATCCTCACCCCCATGATTTGGTTTTTCTACTCTCATTAAAACCTCAGACTTCAGTGTAGCTCTGTCCAAAGAGAAACCCTTGGGGCCTGCGTTGAGTTCCTCTGCTTTACCCTTCATTGTATTTCATTTGAAGCATCTCTTTCTTGAGCATCACACTGCTCCTCTCAAACAAATTTTTAGCAGACAGATGCACCATTTCCTAGGTCTCTTCAGCCACCTTAACTTCCCCATACCCATCATCCCACAAGGTAAATCCTCTCTCTAAGGTATTTAGCCCAAAGTAGCAGTTGAACGTTGAATACATTACATCCCACCATGCTGCTGATGCCTCTCCACAAGACGCACTTTCCTCACTGAAACTGGTGAATAGCAAATGGACTCTGGTTCAGCAAGCTCTTCCATCAAATCTTAAACATGTCTAGCTCTTCTGATGATTATTCAATGCATCTCACCCTCTCTTCAGCTTATCCAGTTCATCCTCCAATAAATATTTTAGATCTACCCTGATTGATGCGTGGATTTGGGTCTTTCTAAAGGTTTTGAATTTATTGTGCATCATTGGAGTTTTCAACACACGCACAAAAAAGAAAAATCTCTCCCCCTATACAATACCTGTGTCATTTGCCTACTGAACCTGATCATGTTTTGTAACCCAAATACTGAACCTGGTTATTTTTGGTTAAGGATTGGATCCACAAACTCACTATATTAAACTTGTGGCCTAATGCCCTCTCTACTGACACCAATCGCGTCTGTTTGATTGAATAATGCAACCACTTTTGGACACAACAGTGAAATATCAATTTAACCTTAAGTAATTTGTGCAAACAGAGAAGGCACCTAACTCTGAGCCAGTTTTTGTTTCAAATTTTAGCCTGCTCTGGTCTCAGTTTTATAACATAGGCCCTTTTGAACGTTATGACATCACATGAACACAACCTATAATGCTTTTATTTATATTTTCAATCCGATCTTGGTTGCCTCCAGAACAGCACTGCACATTTTACTACTTTTAGAAACATTATTTGACTAAAAGAGAACGTTTTTAATAAGTACTCCACTGATGCCATAAAGAAGCAGGAGAAAGACCAGCAGAGGGCAGCAGAAAGCAGACGTCTTGCCGTCTTTTGAACACAAAAAGCATTTTATTTCCTTAAACTTTTTGTATGATGCCATTTTACTACAAAATAAAAAACTGCTGTGCAGAGAACTGTTTTTTGAATAAAGGGAGCAGAACAGATGTAGAGAGCATGTTGGTCAGTGCTTCCAGGAGTGGGCGAGCATTTTGAAGCCTGAGACCCACGGTGCCAGAGAATAGAGAATTACTCAAACATGCATAAATGAAACAAAATACAATTCCAGGTATGTTTATGAGGGAATAACATAACATTGCAGAAAGCTCAGAACAGACGATTTTGCATAATATAGCTCTTTTAAGAAATACTGCTAAAGGTCTGTGACTTTAACAGCCCAGCAGCCAAATTTTGCACCATTGCAGGACTCTTTCTAAAGCCACTATGGTATCATGCTCTAAAGATTCCCAGCCATCTACCCTTATTACCTCCACAGCTCCACACAGTGAGGCATTGTAATTATGAAAAAAATACTTGCTAAACTAAAAGCAGATGGACTTTTTTCATTGTTTGCCAAAGCCTCAGATCTCCACCAACAAAAAAGCCTTACCCACCAAACCCACTGTCAGACACATGGCATTGCCCAACAAACACTGACTAAGGTGTAAACTGACATGTTAAGCTAAAAAATCTGAGAGATATAATAAGCAGCTCTTAGTTAAAAAAAACAAAAAAACAAATAAACTGATAATTATTAACCTGCACTAAAAGTTGCAGACACACCAAAAGCTGTAGCATACTGTAGGCCTATGTACTGTTAGTGGGTTATAGTCTCTTCAGTGTATGGGAAACTCTGCCTAGTAAACATTTGACATTAGAATAAGAATGAAGACCTTGAACAAAACCCTCTTAGTTAGACTTGATAATTGTCAGCAAGCTAGCATCCAGGCTTTTTTGCTAGAAGCTCAGTGCAGACTGATGGTCTATAAGAAGGTTCTTTTGGGTTTTTCCTCTGCTTATGTATTTGAGTGATTGCTGGTGTTCGTGTAGATTCATGTAGTTCCTTGTGAAAAAGTGAGAACAACCATTCTGCATAAAAGTAGTGTGTTAGAAATACTTTAAATGTTTTTATAAAACTCTGGAGGGTAGCCGTCAGGACCTCAGCCTTTCCTAACCAAAAGCTTAGTTATGGATGTACACTCACCGGCCACTTTATTAGGCACACCTGTCCAACTGCTCGTTATCGCAAATTTCTAATCAGCCAATCACATGGCAGCAACTCAATGCATTTAGGCTGTAGACATGGTCAAGACGATCTGCTGCAGTTCAAACCGAGCATCAGAATGGGGAAGAAAGGTGATTTAAGTGACTTTGAACGTGGCATGGTTGTTGGTGCCAGACGGGCTGGTCTGAGTATTTCAGAAACTGCTGAGCTACTGGAATTTTCACGCACAACCATCTCTAGGGTTTACAGAGAATGGTCCGAAAAAGACAAAATATCCAGTGAGCGGCAGTTCTGTGGGCGAAAATGCCTTGTTGATGCCAGAGGTCAGAGGAGAATGGCCAGACTGGTTTGAGCTGATAGAAAGGCAACAGTAACTCAAATAACCACTTGTTACAACCGAGGTATGCAGAAGAGCATCTCTGAACCACAACATGTCCAACCTTGAGGAAAGTGGGCTACAGCAGCAGAAGACCACACCGGGTGCCACTCCTGTCAGCTAAGAACAGGAAACTGAGGCTACAATTCGCACAGGCTCACCAAAATTGGACAATGGAAGATTGGGAAAAAGTTGCCTGGTCTGATGAGTCTCGATTTCTGCTGCGATTTCTGCTGTTCATAATTTCCAAGTTCTGTTTGTAGATTTTTTTGTTCAATCATTACTTTCTTCTTTTTACAACTGCAGGCCTCTCAGATATTATTTACAGAAGGGCTTACCTTCTTTCCTGATATAATTACAAAAGTCTGAACCCTAACCCTTCCAAGTTGAACATACACAACTTTGTACATTATACTGCATATTATTTGTTTTTCACAAGCTGGAAATAAAAAATAAATAAAATCAAAGTATTGTAAATACTGTTTCTCAGCTAATGTTAGTATGCAATATATTGCCAAGTTATTAAAAGTCAAATTAAAAAGAGCACACTCTGAATTCTGCTGTGCCATTAGACAATGGCCTATTTATTGATGTAAAAGCATTAACAGAGTCTGTCTGTAGTGATACTTAGTGTTGTAATACTTAGGCCTGAATTGCAGCACTGAGCACTTTGTGTGACTCATGGAAATAGCCTGCATATGGACAGGAAAAAATACACAACAAAGAGAGTAATTCACAATAGAATGAAAGAGGGAAAATAGTAAAATGGTGAGAAAACACACAACAGATGGAGACAGTAATCAATACTGCAGCCGAGCATCACATCTGCATCAGCCTGCGGACGCATCTTTCCATCTGAGAGCACTGAGCATTACCAGTCCTTTCATTCCTGTCCTTTCATTGGAACCAGCCACTGTGTGCTGATAAGTGACCAAACAACAAAAACATACAATACCATGAACAAATACACAAAAAATGTTAATTCTATCATCTGGGTGCGCACTAATGTAAAATAAATACCAAGACAATGAAACAGACAAAGCTATACCATTACATAAATAAATTACTGGTCTGAATAGACTTACAGTATGATGTAATATCAGAGGCACGGTAGGAAATGAGTGCTTTTTTACTTACCTCAGACAAACATTTTTTTGGCTGTGCGTTACTTTTCTATTTTCTGCTTTTTTACTTTATCGCCAAAACTAGAACTAAAAAAGTTTTTGGTGCTGCTGTTAGTGTTATGTAAGGACAAGATGGGCCAGTGACTAAATACACTTATGTTACACCGTGGGAATGACGTCCGTGTGTGCATTTTTATAAGTGAACATATGTAGAAGCCTTCAGAATCACATCTTTCAAATTGAGACTGAGGCATTAAATACCTGCAGAAACAGCAGCTCTACTTCTTAACTAGTGGTGGCCCCTGTGTTTGGGTTTCAGCGTCTGATGGAGCAACAGATGGAGAATTGCTGAACACACTTCCTTCTTTGTCTTTTCTCCGGCTCACTGGCTGTCCTCAAGACATTTTAAAACAATTTACAGCTACAGAGTCTCAGCAAGTGTGCAACCATACTTTCATATCTATTACACACACCACATATTATGGTAATGTCATTAAACAAAAATAACCTTGATTCAACTTTTGGTTCGTCTGTATTATTATACATGAGACTATCCAACCTTTCAGGATAACTACATACACACTAAAGGAGTAAAGGAAACACATGCTGCAAACTCACATGGGATTGTTACCCTCCATTAGACCTAAATATCTTTTTGATCAGTGAAGTACATACAGTGTCATGTAAGCACTATGTTCTCTAGAGTGAGACAAAACAAGGCTTATTCTCCCTGTTTCAAATGTAATTAACAGTGAAATGAATCAGAAACAATTATTTTTTCAGGCTCCATATTGAGGTAAGGGAAATAAATCTTACTCTAACTGGGATTTGTAGCTTTTGTTGACCACGTCTGTCCCACTTATGTTAGGCTTCCTTTTTTTGTTGTAGTTGAATTTACAGGCCAATAAGTTTGACCTGTACCTAATACAAAATTCTTCTTTTTTATACACAAGCTATTTTATATGGCAGCATGTTGCTGTTAGGTAAGTAAAAACACTGTAATGTGTAACACATTTTAATGCGATATGTTTATTGTTAGACCAAGAAAATTAGCAAGATTTGATTTTTAAGACATTAACAACTTTTTATATATTATTACAAGATAGGAATGTATCTAATTTATTACATATCTTATAATAACATGATAAATTAGTATTGTGTAAAAATGAGATACATAAGTATCTTGCAAAAATGTAATCTTGAAAAAAATGTAAGCATATCTTATAAAAATGTTTTTGTTCTAACAAAATGTTTTTTACAAGACATTATCACGTCTGTCATCACGTCTGTGTTTTGTTTTGTGTGTTTTGTTTCCTTTGTGTTTATTTTGATGTGTAGTTAGTCTTTGTGTTTTTCTGTTTTACTTCCTGCCCTCCTGTGATTTCCTGTCCCGCCCTGATGTGTTTCACCTGTGTCTTGTTCCCATGTGTCTATAATCCCTGTGTCCTCCTCTGTTCTTTGCAGGTTCAGTTCATGGTTGTCTCCATGTCTGTCTGCGTTTTTGGATTCTGGTGTTTGGATTTTGGACTTTTGGATCTGCAGGCCTGTATTTTGGGTCCTTTTTTTCCCCTTCTGCCCATACTCATATGACAATATTTTTACTCACCTGGCAGCAATATGCTTCAGTAACTTTACTTGCACTTCAGTGAAATCTTGTCAGTGACAGGTGAGGCATATTGTGAGCCCCAGACGTGAGCACATTGGCACTGACCTTGCATCAGTGTCTCAAATTAAAAACACTGAACAAAACTGAAACTATATGAACGGAATTAAAGTGTCACTTCCATACTGTATCTGTGCATAAACGCTTCATATTCATGTGGCTAATTTGCATAACAATTTAAAGCAAACGATAAACTTTTGGATGTGTTATTAGCTTTTGCTTAGCTAAAATTGTGAATTTATTTACAAGCCAAATTCCAGAAAATATTGGGACTTTTTTAAATTTGCGAAAAATAAAACCTAAAAGACTTTCAAATCACATGAGCCAATATTTCATTCACAATAAAACATAGATACCATAACAAATGTTTACACTCAGAAATTTGAAACTTAAATGAGCTACAGGTTTCAAAATATATGGGACAGGGGCAACAAATGACTGAAAATGTTAGAGTCTGCTGAGAGAACATCTAGCAACTTTTTAAGTTCATTGTTATCAGATCTGTAACATGATTATCTGTAAAAGGGAAGTTGTAGAGAGGCAGAGTCTCTCACAAGTGAAGATGGGCAGATGGCTCCCTCATCTGTGAGAGACAGCCGGCCCTAGTTCTGTTGGCTCCCTAGGTAAGATTTTAAATTTCATCCCCCTACCCAACCACCACTTAAAACAGAATATAGATTAAATTTGATAAGTCTTTATGAAGCATTAACATTGATTTCGTGCCACTTTCTGAATTGTGGCCTGATGTATTTCGTAGAAGGTTTTTATGGAGTACAGTAGAAAGCAGGAGAGTCTGGGGCAACTCCCATAGGAATATTTGAACAAAACAGATGCTAAATTCCTGTAATCTGATGCATTTTACGATGATCATAGATGATCAGCAGCAACTACAATTTAGTAAAAATGGGAGACGAATTATGATTTTACTTCTCTTTAAGTTTCAAGACAAAACGTTTTTATAACAACTGTCATATTTTAAACATAAGCTGCTTCTCTACACAGACTGAACCATAGTGTGATTTAACTTTAGTTCTTTGTTTTTTGTTTTTTCCACACAGTACTAGATGAACTCCAGCTCTGCTCCGCCCCTGCAGCACAGGGTCAGAGTCTTCAGTCTCATCACACTGAGCTGTAGACAGAGGCTCCAGAGAACACTACAGGCTACAGAAGCTTCGGTCAGGACGTCTCGACTTCAAGTTTTATGTTGCTTTTATAATAATACAGCTAAAATATTGTGAGAAAAGCATTGCGCACTGCCGTGCACTTTGGATCACGCCTTTATTGCACGTATTATTTCAGGAGCTGTTTATGATCATATCTCCGTGAGTAAGAGGTTGTTTGTCATCAAACAAAAAGTGACTTAAAAGTGTAGAACACATTTATGGAGTCAAAACTCTCGCCAGAGTCTGTAATTTCTCAGTATATATTGTTATTGATCAGGCTCATTAAGGCCTATTGTGCGCTGAGGGACAGTGGCAGGCATCCCACAGTCACTCTGCGCCCTTATCATCTGCCTATATCACCTTTGCCACGGGTCGGCTCTGGTGTGCTTTAAAAGATTGTGGAATACTTAAAAAAACAATGTTCCTCAATATCAAACTGCAAATACTTTGCAAATCTCATCATCTACAGTGCATAACATCATCAAAAGATGCAGAGAAACTGAGAAATCTCTGTCTGTTGGGGACACAGCCAAAGACCTTTATTGGAGCCCGTGGTCTTTGGGCCCTCAGACAACTCTGCATCACTCATCAGCATCACTGTGTCAATGACTTTACTAAATGGGCCCAGGAATACTTCCAGAAATCACTGTGCCATCTGCAGATAAAGCTCTATCATGCAAAAAGGAAGCCATATGTGAACATGGTCCTGAAGCGTCGTCGTGTCCTGGGCCAAGGCTCATTTAAAATGGACTGTTTCAAACAGTGTTCTATGGTCAGACCTGTCCAAATTTGACTTTTTTTTTTTTTTTTTTTATATCACCGACGCTGTGTCATCCAGGCTAAAGAGGAGGGAGAGCTTCCAGTGAGTTATCAGTGTTCAGTTCAAAAGCAGCATCTCTGATGGTATGGGGGTGTAGAAGTGCATATGGTGTGGGCAGCTTTTGTGTTTTAGAAGGAACTATGAATGCTGAAAGGTAAGGTTTTAGAGCTACATATGCTGTAAGACCCAGCTGCTCTTCTTCAGCTGGAAACCTATATCAGGCAAGAATGGGACCAAATTCCAAGTCCAACCAAGTGGCATGCTATTCAAGCAGAATCCCAGCAACCAGGACTGGCAGAAAGAAGTGGTCTTATGGCTGCAGCAGGTGGAGGCACAGATTTGGATGGATCCAAGGATGCTGCATCAATTACAGCAAAGCAGCAGCAGCAGCCAATCAGGAGCCAGGTAAAAATGCAGTCCACCAATCACAGCAGGTGCTCACATGAAAGAAAATGCACAGATCAGAAGAGGATCATCAGAAAATGCTGGATGCCAGGACCTTATAGGCAGTCTCTTCATTTGGAAATTCGAATAGAGAGACGAAAATGAATCCCAGGGCTCATTGCTGCTCTGACACAGCCAAATCTCTTCAGCCTGATAAACCTCCAGTCACCAAAGAGGAGCTCCTTGGGAGGTTTTCAGAGGTCTCACACAGGACTGTGGGAGTTTCCTGGCATTCACCGCATACACATTGATCCAGCCTGACACTCTGCCACAGAAACGTACCTCTATGAGCCAACAGAACTGGTGAACTGTCCTGTTGCTACATAGAGGACAAACGGTACGCTAAAGATGTATTTACTTTGGACCCTTGCGACCTGAATCAAGCTGTTAAGCACCAGCATTACCAAATTCCTACTCACAAAGTTGTGACATATCTGGGATAAGTTCAGCCAGATTTGTAACCCAAGTCTAAATTAAGATGAATCCATGTTAAAATCAGGACTATCCACACAAAAACTGAAGGTAGCAATTGTAAACCATTACTGAACCAGGTTTAAGCAAAGTCTTAAAGTCAAACTTAAAGTATAGATGAAAATTTGTAAATGTGTCATGACCCTGTCTGTGTCTTTGTTTACTTTCCCTGGTTTTATTTTTGATAGTGTTTTTTTTTACTTCCTGCCTCCTGTGTTTCCTGCCTGTTTGATTGCCTGCCCTGCAGTGTTTCACCTGGGTCTCGTTCTATTTAGTCCCTATTCTCCTCGGCACTTTATTGTGTTATGGTCTGTGTTAGCCTTCTGTTTCATCCAGTTCAAGTTCACCAGTGTAGGTCTGTACTTGTATTTGTTGTTTGTTGTTTTTTTCCTGTTCTGCTTTAATTTTGGATTGGACATTTTGCTTATTTCAGTTTTCTTGTCTTTTGGAATTTTGTGTTTGGACTGTCCCTTGTGGATTTTGCAGTCCTGTTTTTTTGTTTGTTTGTTTTACCTCAGAATGAGAATCAGTGTAGGGCATTTTTAAACATACCATTAATAATCTTAATCTACAATGTCTTGTCATCACATGTGGTCATATTTAGGGGATAGGTCAAGGACTTGTCTGCCTTGCACTCATGCAACAGCCCTATAATAATTAAAGACCTGTCTAATAAATTCAATTTTTGAGAAAAACTCACTAAAATTTGCACAAAATTCAGGCCTGATAAAAATTTTATTCACATAAGGGGATTTTGGTGGCCTCTAGAACTTTGAATGTGTTACAATCTTTGAAGCATTATCTGACATCTGACCAGCAGAGTGCAGGAGAGTGCAGACTGTTGCTGTCTTTTGAACACAATTTATAGAATAAAAAGAGCTTCACTTCCTTAAACTTTTTGTGTGATGCCATTTCACTACAAAATGAAAAACAGCCGTGAGGAATCAATGGAAACAGAGCTGTACATCATTGTTTGAATAAATGAATTAGAGCAGACTGGATGAAGAGGCCTTATTGATGGTCAGTGCTTCCTGGAGTGAGCAGGGATTCATGAGAGAGGCGTTTTGAAGCCTCAGACCAGCCGTGCCAGAGAACAGAGGATTACTCAAAGGTGCATGAATGAAGAAAAACACAACTCCAGGTCTGTTTTGGATGAGGGAACAATATTAATACATGGAAGCACTCTTATTATGGGACATTATTATAGGAATTTTAGTTTGTCCAGCACAGTATACTTCAGATCCAGGTGAACTTGTGCGAATGAGATATACATTTATGTTTCAGATCCAGCCGGGGACTGAACCTCACACTGACACAAGCCCTTCAGTGGTTGCAAGGGGTCCGAGGGCCCTTTATCACTTCTTGCAGTTTTTTTTATTTACTTTTTTTATCTATTGCTTCTGCCCTATGGGTCTGTGGGTTAAACACTAACCATTCTGTGGTAAATTTGCAACAGGGACTTTTTCTAAATTATTGTGGCCAAAAGGGTTAGAGGAGGGCAGCGCAGAGGAGCTCTTTCTTTCCAAGAGTCACTGGTTTTGGATTTGCTGGGCTGAGCTAAGGATATACGTAGATAGTTCACTAACCTGTATCCAGATTATCCAGCTGGCCACTTTAAGAAAACTGCAGCGGCTTTACTCTTTACTCTTGTGCGTAAAGCTGCTGTCAGAGGTGTCCATTTCTGCTCAGTCATCTCCTCTGATTCTTTGTGGAAAGTAGCATATCCTGTACATGAGGTAAAAATCACACTTAGAGTCTCGAAAGTGGTAGGAGAGGTAAAAAAAATAAAATAAAAATTCAGAAAGTAGAAGCACTAACAGTGAAGCTCTCGACTAAGGCACCAGCCCTATCTTGCAATGGATATGCAACAGTGCTGAGACCTGTAAGCAGGGATTTTCGGTGTGAATGGGCTTTGAATTACTCTACTCTACTGTAGAAATTGCACTCTAAAAAAACTTGTCCTTTTCTGTCAATTGAGCAACAAAGGCCTCATACATCTCAGCATATAGTGGACAATAATCTAGTAAAACATATTCACTGTTGCTTGACTCACCTCTGTCTGGCGTTAGTAGTGTGGCCCTATCTCAAAATGGCCAACAGACATTAAAAAGTTACACAAGTAAACTTTTTGGTTACTTTAACATATCACATTTCACAGATACACATTCTGTGGTCTTTTCAATGTTCCAAAGAAAATTGTTTTAGTTTTCAGTTTTATTCTTGACCTAAATTGATGCATGCCTGTAGAAATGTATGTGACAGCAGACAGGGCAGTGCTGAAGAGCTCACCATCTCTGCATGTAAAGTGCTTTTTACAGGATTTTCCCTGCATGCTTTGACCTCAAGAGGAGCTGTGGGGATTTCTCTGTGTTTGGCGCCAGAGTCTGCCTGTCAACACGCCCCATCAACAAAGCTCAGTTTCCATAGATACCCTGAAAATAAGGGGAAAAGACATGTGAACAGCCTTGGCCAAATAGCATTTTCTTTTCTTTTCAAGTCAACTGGTATGAACAAGGGAGTTAGGTTAAAGGAGCTGATACTTTAGAGGCATAATAAGCAACATGCTGGTTTCAAAGCGGTACTGCAGTCTAAAATCTAAATATTGGTCCGCCTCCATGTCTTGACTAACTACACTTGTTGACCGTGACAAGTCCTACATGGCGGAGTTGGGAGTTGAATATTCATATAGGCCCACCTGAATGCACTGAAGATACTGAAGTCTGTTAAAACAAATGTATAATTAGTGTTCCTCCACCAGCACTGCTCTCCACTAAGATCCACTAAGGTTAAATCTACTTGAGCCTCTGCATTAGTATTATTTTTGGAATACCCTGGACAGAATTCAGGATTCGGGACAACTGCTTGGATTTCGGGACTGAATGTTTATACCACTTATGCTTTTCTGATTGCACGACTGTCAGTGCGTTGATTTTGCAACCAAAACAAACCATAACCATAAACACTGAGCTTGTTACAGAAATTACTTTTTAACTCATGAATAAATCAGCTATACCATTGTTATCAGTAAAACAGTTTGATGTTCACCCGGTATCTTGGAACACATGAGTCATTTTTATAAAATATTCAAATAAATTCTGCTCATTGTACCTTTAAAAATGTCATGTGGAGTTATACGGAAAAGAGCATTATTTTACCACTGCAGTTTTTTCCATATGAATCTGATCATGAAGAAAAGACAGAATCAACAAGTGGAAGAGTAAATTACAGCCTCACCGATGGTGAAACTATCAGGGTAATCACACCATTTGTTCAGAAAGGTCTACTCAGCTCAAAGCTAGGTTCCAAGATACCATTTTTATTTCCACTGATGAAATAAATCTGTGTAATACCAATAATACTAACAGGAGACATTGTTGGATATACATATATAAACAGACTAGGGTCATGCAGCAGGACAACAGTTTATCCTCACTGTGAAAAACA
This sequence comes from Bostrychus sinensis, assembly GCA_020698575.1. Classification (NCBI taxonomy): domain Eukaryota; kingdom Metazoa; phylum Chordata; class Actinopteri; order Gobiiformes; family Eleotridae; genus Bostrychus; species Bostrychus sinensis. Next base: position 12,390,582 of record CM036239.1, read on the forward strand.
CAGCAATTTAGGGCTTTGGAAACTTAGCGCTATAGATACCCCTTATTTAATGATGCTGCAATTAAACTACTGTCTGGTTTTCTTTGTTCACTTCACTTTGGTATGGTAGCTATTACAAACTACCCCCCTGTAGATGTAATTTGTACTTCTGTATTAGTTTAGTTTTACGTTGATGTTTTATGGCCCACATCCTTGAAAGATTAACACCTCACCTGCTTCAAATGAAAGTATAATTTCCATTTTATAACTAAGAGGAGAATAATAAATGTTCAAAGAAAGAGGCCACATAGATATTTAATATCTTCATTTGCACCAACAGTATGCAGTATAATATACTTTATAGGTGGTTCTAATTTAAATAAAAGCACCCAGCTACTTTACTAGCTTTTAGTGTGAGTTGCAACCCTTTTGGTCCTTGTGTCTGCAGACATGAATGTCCACACTGTATGGATGCAAACCATGATCTAGGTTAACCTAACAGTGAGAACCTTTCAATTGTCATTTCGGAAACATCTGAGAACATCCAAAAGCTTAAGTATGTTTGGAGGCAGAGCAGCATGAAACGGCAAGTGGAGCTCGAGTCGTGAGGCTAGTTTCACTTTAGCCTCTGTTTAGCAGACTGAATGTGCACACTGCCTGCTGAAGCAGCTGTGCAAACCACAGCTGAAAACGCTTGCCAGTTAGAAAATCGGCAGTGCCGGTGTGCACAGACTCGCAGATCTGCAGCTGAGCCGCCAAAGATGCATAGCATCTTTTCTTTCTGTGTTTGGGGCCTAAAGCGTCGGCGGGTAGCATGGCTCCTTTATCGGTGTATTGTCCTCGGCCGATAGGAGATGCAACTTAAGTGACGTTACAGACTCGCAGCAGGCAGAGCTACAGCTCTCTGGATTTTATCAGTGCATTGCTTCCAGTCAGATAAATCAACATATTACTCATGGCCGTGCGCTGACGTGTTGGTGTGAATGTGACAGTTCTTTGCAGTAGAGTTCACCATTGTCTTTCTCCAGAGGGTAACAAAATGTTTTGTTTCAGTTCGGCTTTTGGAATTTTTAAGGCTGTGATCATCAACGTTATACTTACATGCCATTTTCTATAAATTGCTTACTCTGTTTTTTGTGTTTTGCTCCAGTCTTTAGTCCAGTTGGACCACCTTGTCATTCTCAGAGAACCAAGGACGCAATGTAACCTTTAAGTTATAGTTAAATCATGCAACCATTACTAAAAATCAGTGAAACACAATGGAATGGAAATGGAGATACAGAGACAATAATATAATGATATAATGTGGCCATTCAAGTAAAGGTAGTCTAGATAATGTAATTTGTAGCTTTGAAGACAGCAAGGGTCAGCAATTCTTAGTCCCTTGAAGGACAAATGGAACAACTACTAGACTTATTTTTAACCTTTTACTTGACCTGACGCTACCCTGTCCATTTATCCACAAACCAGTGTCACCAACAGGGGGTACTCATCTGAAGATACAAAACCAAAACAAATCTTTTCTTTATGGGCGTACAACTGGAGACAGTTCCTCTTTATTTTGTATCATATGAGTCTGTTTATACACAGGCACACCCACATCAAAAGAGGCATGCTCTCACTTCTTTATTACATTACATATAGGAGCCAGACGCTGAGGCTGATCCACAGTGTGTGAAGTGTGCTTTAAATGCATTTCTCCAGACCCTGAGTGGAGTTCTGTTGGAGGTCTGAAGTAACTAATGTCTTCCATGGCGCAGATATTAACACCACAGTCTTGTGGCCTGACGGCTGCTGCACTGTGGTGAGCTTCATTGTCCCACATTTTTGTGTGTGTTAAGTTGACGCTAAAAGCCACTCCACTCTCAAATTAACCATCTATACCCTGTGTCGACACCACGAAACCACCTCCATCAAGGGAGACAACCAAGACGATAACTCCTATTTTTGTTTTACTGTGCGGTTCGGTAATTTGATCCAAACCTCAGCAATATGGCAACAGCTAATAAGTCGAGCATGTACAGTAGCACCTACTGTACCTTTACAAGCCAGACCATCTTTCTACCACATCCAGATGTTTGGTTTGGTGAAGTCTGGGTAAATATAGACACTGTCAGAGTCTGTGAAGTTATGGCTGTGTTTGGTAAACAGTATTCTTACCATAATTTGAATTTCATGGCAAACTTATCCTCTGACAAGGCAGTGAAAAATAATAAACAGAACATAAGACACAACGCAGCAGCAATGTGCTTTTCAGAGTTCAAAATTGTATCCCACTGAAAAAAAAGGTAAAAGGTAGTTAAATGACTTGCATAGGGTTTTATAATTATGAAAATATTATATAAATAAGTCAGGATGATCAGAGGTGCTCTTAATCTTGATAAATGTTAGTTGTGCACACAGTTTTTTGCATAGTTTTGTAGTTTGCAGGTTTTTGTGGTAGGCTAAACTAACTTGACACAAGTGGGTAAAAGTGCTTAATGCTGAAATATAGATACACATTTTCCTACAAGGATTTGTGGTTGGCCCTAACAATAAGGGCTTCTTTAATCGCTTCTGGACACGGTGTGTTTCCCCCTCTACATTTTTAAGAGCTGTCTGACATTTACAGCTAAAAGCCATGTGCCTGGACTTGTAGAGAGCAGATTTGTGGCCCAGTGGAAAAAGGAGGCAAGGGGAGGCCTGTGTTTTTCAGAAGTGCGGACATAGCAACTTTTACAAGCTCTGTTTTTTAGGTCTCTCATTATATCCTCACAGGAATATCTGGCAACAAACCTGAGATCCACTACTGCAGACCAATAAAATCCTGAAAATATGAAAATCTCTCTTGCGATTGTTTTAAATACAACATCTTACATTGAAGTGAACGTGAAAGTTCTAACCTATTTTTTCTGATTTGAGACTACTGGAGCAACAAACAATACCATGATCAACAACAACAACATTACAACAAACAACAATAAAGTACAGTCTTTGTGATGTTTTCAAATTTCATACAAAATTATTTCATACAAACACCTAATAGCAATAAATTAATCACACAGTTTTTAGACAAAAAAAAAAAAAAGGAATTGCCTTTGCAGTTGAAAGGGGAACAGTGTAACTTTTTTTTTAACCGTAAATAAATCATTCTGGAGTCCATGTGATGGCGAAATGAGATGTTGCAGGGTGAATTAAGCCCCCTGCACCTCATGCTGGCATATCTTGGCAAAAAAACAGCGTTGCAAGAATGGAAGCACCAACCCTGTGTCCTGAAAGTCTCGGGCCTTGCGGGAAAGTGGCACGTCCCGGCTTTTTTCTTAGATTTTTGTCACTGACAGTGTGCAGAAGGAGCAAATGAACAAGAGTCAAGTACCTGCTCTTAGAGACTTGTGACTTGACTCAAACTCGTGGTTTGGGACTCGAGAACAGTACAATTCCCTCACACACTTATTACTATCAACTATACAGCAGTACAGTACTGTCACTTATTTTGTCTTCTTTACCCCACCAGCTCCACTACTGCTGCCTGGTCTCTTCTTTGTCGCTCCCCAGACACACAACAGACACCGCAGCTCTGGAGCTCTGATTTATCACAGCTTGGCTCTGTAGAGAGTACACTCAGCTTACGTTGGCTTGTTAGACCAATGATGTAGACCTTTAGTAATATGCTGTTGGTGTAAAACATTTTAGAAGGTACAGCACAGATAAACTGTTGATCACTATTAGTGCTGTTTCTGTCGGTATTTGGTAGCCTCATTATGTTAAAATGATTTAAATGATTTTTGCATTGAGGTTATTAATAGAAACCGAGAGAGATGTATTTTTGTCAGTTTTTGTGTAAGGGATGAATTTGGAGTCCAGTGTCTGGTTGTCCTGTTACAGAACCTTCTGATTTCCTGTTGATTGTCTGATTTAATTGTTTGTTTTTTTGTTTGGGTTTTTTTTATTTTAAGGCCTATTTGTTATTATTAGAGTTGTCTTATCACACTGTATTTTAAATTAGTATACAACCCGAATTCTTGAAATGTTGGGACTAAAAAACTTTCAAATCACATGAGCCAATATTTTATTCACAATAGACACAGGTAACAAATGTTTACCCTGAGAAATTTTACACTTTTATGCACAAAATCAGCTCACATCACATTTCAAATTTGATGCCTGCTACAGGTCTCAAAATAGTTGGGACAGGAGCAGGTTTACCATGTGGTAGCATCTCCTCTTCCTTTCAGGGGCAACAAATGGCTGAAAAAAGCATGACATTTTAAAAAGATTCAGCTGGGAGAACATCTAGCAACTAATGAAGTAAACTGATGTCAGGTCTGTAACATAATTAGCTATAAAAGCAATGTCTTAGAGAGGCAGTCTCAGCAATCTGTGAAAAAGTGTGTAAAAAGATTGTGTAAATACTTAATACTACTACTACTACTACTGTAATACTACTACTAAAACAATGTTCCTTAACCTCAAATTGCAAAGGCTTTGAAATCTCTGGGTGTAAAGGACAAGGCTGAAGACCTTTATGGGATGCCTCTGGTCTTTGGGCCCTCAGACAACACTGCATCACTCATCAGCATGACTGTGTCAATGACTTTACCAAATGGGCCCAGGAATACTTCCAGAAACCACTGTAGGTAATCCACTGTAGGTAAAGCTCTTTCATGCATTATTAATGAAATCTGTCAGGTGTCAAAATTATTGAAATGCATTCTTTTCGCAGATGATACAAACATTTTTTGTACTGGTGAGAATTTGCAGCAATTGTTGGACTCTGTTACACTAGAAATGAGTAAAATTAAAAGGTGTTTTGATTTAAATAAATTGTCATTAAATTTAAATAAAACAAAGATTATGTTGTTTGGTAACCTTAAAAAAAATGACTATCAAATACAAGTCACTATAGATGGGGAAATTATTGAAAGGGTGCAAGAAATTAAATTTCTGGGTGTAACAAAAACTGACAATGTATGCTGGAAATCTCACATAAAGGATGTAAAAAATAAATTATCAAGAAGCATTTCAGTGATGGGAAAAGCAAGGCAAGTTTTGGACCACAAATCTCTTTATTGCTCCCTGATGTTGCCATATTTAAGTTACTGTGTGGAGACCTGGGGAAACACATATAAAAGTTCACTGCAGCAATTATATATACTCCAAAAAAGAGCACTCAGAATAATCCATAATGTTGGTTATTATGATCACACCAACTTACTGTTTTTAAAATCTTCACATACTGAAATTTTATGACTTAGTGGAATACCAAACTATGCAGATACTGTATAAACGTATTAATAACATGCTACCAGGTAATATTAAAAAATTGTTTGTTATAAGGGAGGGGAACTATAATCTTAGGGGTATATATACAATTAAATGTATGTGTGTAACAGTTAAGGGGGTGAAACAATGGAATAACCTGAGTGCATCAATTAAGCAATGCCCAAGTATGAATCTATTTAAAAAGAAGTTCAAAGAAATGGTTCTTAAGAGATACATGAGTGATGAACAGGGTAATTGATGGGTAATTAAGGAGTATCAGTAATAAAATCATAATTATAATCATAATAAACATAATTGCATTAAGAATTTGAGGTACAATGAGGGAAATGATGGTAATAATTACCATATATTACAATTATAAAAAAATTAATAATGATCATATATTACATTATTATTATTATTATTATTATTATTATTATTATTATTTGTATAATAATAATAGTAATAATAATAATAATAATAATAATAATAATAATAATTGGTTATTTAATTGATTAATTAAAGGGAACTTAATTAAAAATAATATGTGTATGTGTGTATGTATATGTGTATATATGTATATATATATATATATATGTGTGTGTGTGTGAGTGTGTGTGTGTGTGTGTGTGTGTGTGTGTGTAAGTGTGTATATGTATATATATTTATATGTTGGTATTTAAGTGGTTTATAATGGTATAGTGTATAAAGTGTGCATATGTATGTTTGTATTACAAAGCTGCTTTTTGTTTGTTTGTTTGTTTGTTTGTTTGTTTGTTTCTATTATACAGTAATTGGTTTTGTTAATTATGTCCGGACCGGATATGTGGGGGTAGGAACTAATAAGCTGACGCTTCATCCTATTCCTTTTCAGACATGGCTTAACGGTTGATTTTTATTTTTTTTTAATTTTTATTTTAATTTGGAATTTATATGTGATCATTTTTTTTGTTGGGTGCCATTTGACTGAAATAAATAAAATTAAATGCAAAAAGGAAGCCATAATGTGAACATGGTCCAGAAGCACCGTCATGTCCTGGGCCAAGGCTCATTTAAAATGCACTGTTTCAAAGTGGGACAGTGTTCTATGGCCAGACCAATCCAAATTTAACATTCATTCATTTTCTACCGCTTATTCCCGTTAGGGGTCGCGGGTGACTGGAGCCTATCCCAGTAACTTTGGGCCGTAGGCGGGGTACACCCTGGACAGGGGCCAGCTTGTCGCAGTGTAACATTATTTTTGGAAATCACGGAAGCTGTGTCCTCCGGGCTAAAGAGGAGGAGACCTTGCATGGGGTTAAGGGGTGTATGGGGTTATATAAGTGCATAAGGAATGGGCAGCTTGTGTGTTTTGGAAGGAATTATGAATGCTGAAAGGTATATAAAAGTTTCAGAGCAACATATGCTCTAAAACCCAGCTACTCAGGAGCTGAAAAACCTTTATCAGGCAAGAATGGGACCAGTTTTCAACACCAAAACTCCAGAAAGTTATAACCTCGATGCCCAGACACTCTTCAAGCTGTTTTGAAATCATGGTAAACCTGCTCCTGTTCCAACTATTTTGAGACCTGTAGCAAGCATCAAATTGGAAATGAGCTCATTTTGTGCATTGTAAACATTTGTTATGCTATCTATGTTCTATTGCGAATAAAATATTGGCTCATGTGATTTGAAAGTCTTTTAGTTTTCATTTTATTAAAATTATAAAAACGTCCCAACATTTCCAAAGTTTGGGTAGTAAATAGATTTGTGCAGAAACTGGGACTTGCAACATGACTTGGACTTAACACCTACAGACTTGAGATTTGACTTGGTTTTTTGGCCAAAGAATTGGACTTGGGGTCAAAACCTTGAGACTTGGGGCGAAAGACTTTAACCATTAACCTGGACTCATGAGTATTTACAAAAGTGCTTTACTCCGAAATGTAAAGGTCCATAGAGAAAAATGTGCCACATCAGCGAAGACAGCAATGTTACATTGTTCCCTTTAAACACAAGGAAGACACAAGAAAAATATAATGATACATAATATGGGTCAATTGATTGGCACAATTCAATTAATTCCTTATGTCAGACACATGTTAAACAAGTAAAACAGACAAAAAGATAAAAGAACAATTCTTAATAATTTATTAAGTTTGTGTAAAGTCTCTTAATCCTGTGCTTCCTCAGTGCAGATGTGATAAAACAACACTATGTTGATTATATTTAAGAAAAACATACAAATTCTAATAGTTTTAGTTTAATTATATGTTATAATTTTTTTATATTTTATTAGTTTTTAATCTCCACTTATAATGTACAGTCATATGTAAAAGTTTGGGTGATGCCACACCACAAACAGAGTCACTTAGGTAAGCAAAAGCTCATTTAGACAAGCCAGATTCATTTCGGAATAACGTGGTGTGGACTGGCATACGTCAAGTGACTCTGTGGCGTGGCATCACCCTCCCATACAGCTGTCCTTTGTGCAAAGTGCTCTGGATTGTTGACCCATGTACAGGAACACCATCTGCAGCAGGATGATGTTGTAGGTGTTTGGAGGTGATCTGTGGGTTGTCTTTTACCATTCTCACCATTCCTTGCCTGTGTCTCTTTGGTATTTTTCTTGGCCTGCCACATCTGGCCTTAACATCAAATTTGCCTGTGTCCTTCCATTTCCTGGTTACCACCTTAAATACCTTTTCTCATTATTGAATGCACCTGTCTATGAAGTTCATGGCTTAACTCATCTAACAAGTTTTGTGTTGCAAGTAATCCATTTTGATAAGTCACATGCATTCAAATCAGCAAACTTATAAGGGTGCCCAATTATTTGCATGGAGACTTTTTCATATTTCATTTAATTACATGCACCTAAATACTGCTACACTAAAAACTGTTGTTAGGAAAACACCATAGAACTCAGATGTCACTTGAAAATGAATGACATACCACTGTGATCTTTTTTTGTGAAGAAGTAAATTATTATGCAACCTCTTTACATGTGTGCATTATTACATCCTTAATTGATACACTTGCTATTTTTCATGAATTATTGTCCTGAGCTCTTTGTGCAGTATATTGCATATTAGTCATTGTGCAAACACTGTTTTGAATTTTAAAACAGCAACTGAGAAAATATAAAATATATGTTTATTAAAGTCCTGATAAATCACTGCCATTTATTCAAGGATTACATCACATTCTCAACACAAACTCACAAATGGGCTGGAACAGAGGTGCAGACAAATTTGCTGAAGTATTATGTGTGTTGAAGGGAAAGACTCGTATTACTTGGCTCAAATAAGTACCTTTTCTAATCATCCACATTTTTTAGCGTACATTTTGAAGCACAGTGAGGGAAACTTCCAAAGGTCAGAGTAATTATTGCAGAAATGAATAGGCGCAGTGTATGTATGGCACTGAGTTCAAACATGGCTTGGTAGTGTGCAGCAAGGGGTGGCCCGGCTGTTTGGCATAGACAGCGATGACGTGACGCGTCAAATAAATGTCCACACTTACAGCCTGGTATACACTAGAAAATGTACTTGTGTTTCAGTTAAGGACTCTCCTGATGTATTTTTGGCTGTTCAGGAAACAAAAGTGTCAGTATAAAACAGTGCAAGGATTTAGGTTCTTAGCAGTTACTACATGTTGAAATTCTTGTAATTAAAGCAGCAGGAGGTGTTTTATATATACACATATATATATATATATATATATATATATATATATATATATATATATGCCCTGCGACAAGCTGGCCCCTGTCCAGGGTGTACCCCGCCTACGGCCCAAAGTTACTGGGATAGGCTCCAGTCACCCGCGACCCCTAACGGGAATAAGCGGTAGAAAATGAATGAAGGATGAATGAATATATATATATATATATATATATATATATATATATATATATATATATAGGGTACAGGAACATCTATGCAAACGACCAAGCTAAGATCCTGTTGGACTTCCAGATCCAGACAGACAAAATGGTAGTGGCGAACCAACCGGACATTGTGGTGATGGACAAACAGCAGAGGAAAGCCGTTGTGGTTGACATCGCAATACCAAGTGATTGCAACATCAGGAAAAAGGAACACGAGAAACTAGAGAAATACCAAGGCCTCAAAGAAGAACTTGAGAAGGCCTGGAAAGTGAAGGCAACAGTGGTGCCCGTGGTCATCGAAGCACTCGGGGCAGTAACCCCCAAACTGGAAGAGTGGCTACAGCAGATCCCAGGAAAAACATCAGACATCTCAGTCCAGAAGAGCACAGTCCTATGAACAGCAAAGATATTGCGCAGAACCCTCAAGCTCCCAGGCCTCTGGTAGAGGACCGCCCGCGTAGGGCCCCTTCTTGAAAAGGGGATCCTGGTCTGCCAGTCCACAGGCACTGTCCCCCACTGCCACACGAAACACGGGAGAGGAAGGTCCGGGCGTCCCTGCTTGGACTGCTGCTCCTGTGCAACCTGGCCCCGGATAAGCGGAGGAAGATGGATGGATATTTGGGTTTTTACACTGGTAAGAAAACCTAGATTCGTAGATTATTTTTTTTCTCAGCCCTTAGTCACAGCCAAACACTGGTGGCAATCTCCAAACCTACAGTTGAAGTAAGGAATGCATTGAAGACCAACTCAACCCTAAACCACTTAGCTGATCAGCTGTACAAATGGGGCTTTAGTGGTACATCTCATCTTTATAGTTGTATCTTTGACCATTTTGTAAAAAAAGGTCTAAATTCACATTTTGTGGTGAAAACCGTCAGAGTGCTGCCCTCCTAGGGTCAAAAGGTGGTACTTCTGCTCAGTAGTCGCAGATAGACAAGTGTGACATAGTGTTTTACCTCGTTATCACACCTGTGGTTGTCCCAGTCCTGTAGTTGCCAGGTATGGGTCAGTTTTCCTAAAAAAGCCCCGCAGCCCTGCAGCCCCGCATTTACTGTTCAGTTCCCTCCGACCCTCCCGCTCCTCTCACAGCGGGAGCAGAGTCATGAACACCGGACTGACTCTCCTTTCTACCCCGTTAGTCTCCATGGAGAAAAAAAAAAATACAAAAATGTACAATCTACCGCCTCCAAAATAAAAGTGTTAAGGCATTTGTGGGACAATGATGACTGGCAGAAGGATATGAATGAATGAATGAATGATTTTATTATTGTGTCTTGCATTCAAACATGCCCAGCCCTTTACTTGGGCTTATAAGACACCATCAACTGAACAAAAAAACTAGTTGCCAGACAGTAGGCACAATATATATACACAAAAATATACAATCCAAACAATTTCATCTAAATAAACACGACTGCCGTTTTCTCCAGGCTTTACAAACAAATGTACCCAATTTATACACATTAAAATTAAACAACCATTTCATCTTCTCATCATCAGAGCTCCAGAACATCTCAGGTTTTTGGACAAACATCTCATTTAACAAAGGGATTCTAAATTCATCATAAAAAGGACAATACAAAACAAAATGAGTCTCACTTTCCACTTCCCCCAACTCACACAGCCCACAGAGTCGCTCTTCTTCTGAAGTTTGGTTAAATCTCACAGTTTCTAAGGCCAGAGGAAGGATTCCTAAACGCAGCTGAGCAATCAGAGACCTTTGATTCCTAGTCAAATTTGCACAGACATAAAATTCTGTCCTAAATGTATCTTTCATTTGAATATATGTCCGCAGCTTTGGTTTAGTCATTATTCCATTCAGCCATTTTTCTTCATGCACAGACATTAAATTTTCTCTGATCTTCTTCATGTTACATGACAAACTATTATAGAATATATACTGAAGTTGTGCTTCAGCAAAGATAGCTTGAAGCTCTGCAGCCCAGGGCGACTTTGTCTTACTCCAAATAAAGACTCTCTTAGTTATAAAGAGGATAAATGAATAAAGTCAAAAGGATTTACTCTCCACATCCACATGACTCGTGATTAGTAGTTTTAGACACTTAGTCTGATAGTAGACAACAAACACAAGGATACATTTACACTAATGTGGCCACTTTTTCCCCAATGGGATGGGTTTGAATGAGGGTGTTTTTTTTTTGTTTTTTTTTGTTTGTTTGTTTGTTTTTTTTGGGGGGGGGGGTTACTTGGCAACCCTGCTGCAGAGGACGTTCATGACAGTGCTCTGACAGCTGTCAGTCACAGGACCAGGCCTTGCTCCAGCCTCAGTTCTCTCCTGGTTTCTGTCTGTCTGGTTTCTGCTCACTTTTCCAGCATTTTTCAATCTCTGGCAGTGGGAGGAGTAAAGTCTGGGCCAGGGTTCAGTTTCAGTTTAAGCTGAAAATGGAGTCCACTTAAGTCTGGCTGGCTAGGGACTGCAGCTGAGCTGGGCAGTCCAAAAATTATTGTCAAATGATGGAAGAAGACTCCTTAATTAATCCCACTGACACATTTTTTCCAAAGACTGCAGTGTCAGAGAGATTTGTCCAACACCTATGGTCAAAGCTCCTCTGCAGAAAGGCATTATGGATGGGTAAGATCTGCCCAGGGTTTCTCAAGCCTCTGCATGTTATGGAGGCGGACATGCTTCTGTGATTCTGCGTGGTGGACATTGTCTGTGGACTGACAGAGAGTTGAACTACAGGGCATAACACTCCCAAATGTTTCTGATGAAATATTATGTTGTATAAACTTAAAAACATGCATAGTGCCTTCAGACTTTTAATGTTACCAGTCCTGTAAGACTGATGCCAGGTACAGTTGGTTATGCTGTTTTACAAAGTGCTCCATAAACCACAAGTGCTGTCCTGTTAAACCACAGGTTTTTGGCAGTCATGTACCTCAGCCACTCTTTCCTGACATTTGTGCCAGACCTCGCTCCTGCCACAGACACCAGAGTCCTGATGTCATTGGTTAAATTATGTCATGTCCACTTATGGCTAAATATTGACAATGATTGTTATAGCTGATAGTGATAAATTATATTTTCAGTATAGTTAAAATTTATAAATAGATTTTAGAGATTTGGGGAGCATGTGGCTAAGTGTATAGTGCTCCTGCTTCACAGCAAGGGGATTGCCATGTGTTACTGATCGCTGCAGTAAACTTGTCTGTTAGCCTATGCCTTTGAAATACTACTTTATTTTTCATGAACCTGCTACCTTCTCACCCTGCATGGTTGATCAGCATATTGTGTAAACATAGCCAATGTTTGTTTAAGGACCACTGACATTATGGAGGCAATTGTTCACAGAAACAGAAAGCTGTTCAATTAGCAGTGCGGACTTATGCTAGCACTGAATCAACCCTCTGTGTAGCTCACAGCTACTGGGGGCCCAGCCTTGCCTGGGTCCACCCTGAGCAGAGATGTTACATTTGACATCCAGGAACAACCAACCAGTCACTTTTTCCTTCCCTAAAACATAGAAACTGGTAATTATTTAAAAGCCAAGAAATCAACACTTAACATTTTGATTCAGGGTTGGACAGGACCTGCACTCTTGAACAGTCTAGGATATGACCCACACACCTATGTCCCGATCGATAAACAGCACCCTGCCAAGGCCTACCTGTGTCGAACGCCCACTGTAAAAATCAACAGGTTTAATGACATCTTTATTAGTCATCTGGTCAGATGCCCCTGGTGGCAAGGCTTTCCCACTGAGCTCTGGAAACTCTGGTTCACTGTCCATTGACTAACATACTGTTTACATACCAAAGAGGGCCAGCACTGGGGATGAGGAATTCAGACCTGCACTTTCATATTTTGTATTTATGTATTTACGTATACAAACTATATTTACATGACACTCTATCGTTGTCATTTGTTTGCATCTCACAGTTCCACCATTAACTAACTTCTGCAACAATGACTGAACACTCCCTACTAAAGGAAGAAATTCGTGATATGTTCAGTCATGCTGTTTGTGTTTTTTATAAATTAGGAAAGACCTTTTTATGTATGGCTATTGTATTTGGTTGTAACTGGATGTTTAGGGTGGAGTTAATGTTTTAAGATTTTTTTGTATGAGGTCATACTGTGTTGAAAATAATGGTGAGTGTAATATAATTAGGAGTGTGGGAGTTGTGGAAATGTTACATGTTAAGTTGCCATAATATGACCACAAGCAGACAGTCTGAAGTGGTTCACTCTGGATTCTCCTATATTGCATTGTTCCCACTTCCCTGTATTTATGAAACCAGACCTGCGGCTCAGGGCTCAGCTATGCCACACCTCTGGACTCCAAATAGCAATTAGCACTAACGGCAGGCGGCCAAGCCCAGTTACACATTTATAAGTGATTAAAAAGTGATTTATCATCCTCTTTTTAACTCTGCTACACAGACTGTCTAAGGTGGACTTTCTCAAAAGTGTCCCAGATTTTATTAATAACAATATTATTGATATGCAGTTGTGGTGAACTGATGGCCACATAAAAATGTCATCATTAATCATGAATGTAAATATTACAGATGGACACAAAATTGTCCATCACAAAACTTGCCTAATTTGTCAAAATGAATCTTTTTTGGCTCATTATTACAAGGGTGGTCTGAAATTACTAAATGAGTTGAGTGTTTATTGCTGCCTACTCAGAAGCCTTCAGTGAGTTGCAGTGGTTTGCTATAGAGCTCATTTAATGTTTTACACACTTGTTTAAATGAGTGTGAGCCTGGCTGGTTTCCTGAATGTGGTCAAACACACCCATGAAGGCGACAGCTTTGCTCTGTGTCTGTAACCACAACACCAACATGAGTCACACTTATGCTCCTCATAAAATGGACAGAGATGGCATCTCCACTGAAAACGGGATCTAACCCAGCCCAAATTACTTTGTGTACAAGCATTTACAAAAATAAAATCATTTCCTGAATGAACCTTCAGGAGCCTTATTAAAAATAATATGTAACATGTATCTTTGTTGAGACATTGCAATGGCAGGTTCTGAAAATGCAATCCGTTAAAAAGCTTAATCTTATTGTCACCCGCCAGCAAACCTACAAACTTACACCTAATCATACGATGCATGCAAGTCTGGTCTAAACTTTCATTCAGACTAACATACCATTAAACTAAACAGAGTCTCAGTGCAGTTACTTCTATCACAAGATTATTAACATCTACTGTACTACAATCTGGTGGTTCTGAGGTATTATATAGGTCTAAAATGTTCTCCAGCCATTACGAGTGTATTTGTTCCAGTTATACACTGATTTGAGTGCAGGTGTGACAGGTGGGTACGGGCTTGCACTGCACTGTTTGTTTCAGCTGGGCCATGTGGGGGAAATGCCCCATTTGTAAAGTGACCATCAGTCATAGTGACAGGCCTAAGATGATGGCAGAGCCAACTGAGTGAGGCCATTCAGGGCACCGTGAGAAGAGAAACACACAACCATCTCTGTCTACAGCAGTTATGGATAAACAAGTCAGGGCTCTCTCCAGGCCGCTCACTCACCACTTCAGACCTCACAAATTAAACGAGAAAACCCACAGTCACACAGCCACTGACCGCTTTCAATGGATTCGCTTTTTTTAATGCACCAACAAATACTCTCCATGGTTTAGGTAGCACACAGTAATAATTAACTTTCCATGTCAGTAGTTTTGGAGGAGCCTGAGTCAATCTATGTGCCACCAAACAGGTGAGTGTGAGAGTGTACCCAGTAACACTGTACATTATTGATTTTTACTGACTTTTTAATGTTATTAGAGGAGTTTATACTGTGCACACACTCCCAGAAACTCATTTTATAGCTTGATTTTTGTTCTCAAAAAATCTCAAATACATATAATATAACAAAATGAAAGGTGAAAGTGAAGGCTTGGGTTTCATCAACAATAAAGTCTTTCAAGGCCAAGTTTGTCCTGCTTCTTATGCCTTTAAGCAAACTTAAAATTGTGAAGGTGAATAAAAAGTGCAAAGGGAATCATATCAAGAAAGTATTTTAAAGGAACACTTGACCCCAGATTTCAAAGGTAATTTCAGCTGGAGCAAAGTCCTCAATAAGTGTATTTAAGTTCTACATCAAGTTCGCTCTGTTTTGTCTGAAGCTGCCTGAACACATTTTTTTCTTCTGATATTTAAAGCTATGGGGATAATGTTTTCTCCCTCTCCACATCACTGATTGTTCATTCTGTCTTGTGGCCCGTGCTGCCCTCGCCTCTCGCCTTCATCCTTAGCTCCTGTTAGAGTGTGTGGCTGCACTGAGTGTGCTCACACACGCTGTGGCCACAGAGCAAACTGCTGGTGGTCCGGGGTGTCAGACCCTAAACCGCTGTGGCTTTCACCCCTCCTCCTCATCCCCAGCTGACGGGAATCCTGCAGCACCTGCTGCTGGATTCTCCAGAAAAAAACACTAAACAGCTCTATAAGCACAAATAAATACACAGGGGCAAACATTTACAGATCGGTACAGCTCGTCCACCTGAGATCTTGCATTTATTGACCACAAAGACAGTTGCTTTCTGTGCCTAGTTTTGTGTCAATACTGTGTTTATCACAGCTGGATATACAGCTGGATGTATACTCATCAAATTAGTTTACTAAAAAAGTTGGGTAAGGGTAACACAGTTGAGAACATTTTAGAAAACACTTTTAGTCTGTTACCTATTTTTTTAATTACCAAATAAAAGTAAATGTATGCAGAATTGTTATTTTACTCTAGATAAATATAGATATTCTCATGATATTAATGTTTATCAACAAGATATAGTTTATATTGATGAGAACGTTAAAGCTAACTCAGGCTACTGTATTTCTTGTATTCTTGTGAAAATAATGTAAAGTGTTTAACTTTTGTAATGTATTCGTGTAGAGGTTTTTATTTCAAGATGATTGGCCTTCAAACAAGTCTCCTTAACACTGATACATGAATACTATACAGTAGTTATATAACTTGGACATTATATGTGGGCTTTGTCATTGTTACATACAGGTTTTAGCTTTATTATGATTATGTTCTATGACTAACTTACAATTAGAGTGTAATTAAAAGTTTATTTCATTCAAGGCATAGATTTATCACTGAAGGACATTTCAACACTGTCAGTTCTTCTACAGCACCAACCGCCTTACAGTAACACTGCTACCTAACTGTGCAAAATGTTTGATTGTAGTTGTAAAAATGTTATTCTGAGCCCTTTACACAGAGAACATTATATTATATAATAAGTATGAAAAATAATACTCATACTGACTCTGATTCACCTTTAGGCTGAAAGTGAGAGGAAACAATTTTATGACACAAGACATACAGAGGGAAAGACCAAGAGTGATGTGTGACATGATGATAATTTATTGGAGTAATACGCATTTTTCTTCTGCTGCTAGACTTTAACAGTGTGATATGGTAAGGTCTGCTGCTGTTTTTTTTTTTTTTTTTTTTGTTGTTGTTGTTTGTTTGTTTTTTTGTTTTTTTGTTTTTTTTATAGCAGACTACTCCTGCAGCTACTGTAGGTACAGCAGCCAAAATACCTGAGTGCTTAAAAACACATTGTGCCCTCTGGCCAACCTTGTGTGTTTCCTGTCACTGTAGTAAAATGTTCTTGTTCTCTCTTTGTGAAGTTTAGATAAAGAATTCCCAAAAACCATACAAATCTTATCTCATCTTCCGGAGTCACACAGTCGAGTATAATACACATGCCATTCTTTTATTACACTGTTGTCTGGTTAGTGATAGAAGAAAGCTAGTTGGAGGTCTCTGATTCAAATGCTTATTCACAAAATAAAGTCATCATTAAGTAAACCTTTTCCATTAGAGGATTTGTAACATGTAATATATTCGTTACATCCATGTCTTCTTCTTTACCTAATTGTATATAATATCCAGGCTTGTGGTTGATTTGATCTTTCAAATCTGAAAAGTGATCTTGGAAATTGAAATGCTAGAAGCAGTGTCTTCTATGGCAAAACAGTAACAGAGCTAATAGAACTGTGAGCTGAGAAACAGACAGAAAACAGGCCACTGGCTACAGATCAATAGGAACATCATTCACTGACAACCCAGCGTTGAAAGGAGGAAAATGTGTGGTTTGTGGTTCTCCTTTTAAGATAAGAAATTCAAACATTAGACAGAATGGCTGCAGTGTCTATTACCCTCATTTTCAGGAATGTATGCGCAGTGAAAACAGCACACACAATTGCACGCACCATTGTGTGCACTCACATCCAAGATAGAGGGGCAACCTTGAGAGTTTCCAGATCTCTGGAATGCATTATTGTCAAGCAATGGATCAAGCCAGCTTTAATAGAACGTGACATTTAACCAAGTTGTTTGTTTACACACATAAAAATATCTTTCTTTTCTTTGCTCCTTATAAAAAAATTAGGTCAAAGGCATTTTGTGTGTGCTTTTTTTCCAATGGTCAATACATTTGTGAGTTGTTGTTTTGTTTTTGTTTGTTTTGTTTTTTTGGGGGGGTTTTTTTGTTAGTTTTTTTTGTTGTTGTTGTTGTTGTTTTTTGGTTTGCAATCTTTGAAAAAATTAGATTTAATCCTCTCTACATCAGAAATGTAGAGTGGTTATTTTTAGCTTTATTGTCAGTAGATTGCTGCTTGCAGTAAATGGAAAGAAAAACTGTGTCAGTGCATTTTCACTTTTTTGGGAATCCACACCCATCTATGCATTGTCAGAGCCAATCCTAATAGGCCCACTCCCCAGAGTTCAAACTACTATGAAGAACTCAAATAACGAAAGCTTACTCTTCAGATGTACTGTATCAGTGTTAATGAGACTGAGAGGTTTGAAGGCCAGTCATCTTCAACTAAAACCCTCTACACAAATGCAACCCAACACAAATGCACACAAACTCACCACTGATATCGCTCACTCCTCCCTTCATTTTAGGCAACCCAACACAAATTGGTTTCCACTCCAACTATCTGTCAGTATGAACGGCAGGTTTTGATGTCACATAAACAAAAAGGGTGGCGCACACAACAAACATGTCTTCAGGAGTCAAACATGAGTATAAAGTGGGTTTAAATTAATGTTTTTAACCTGTAGTGAGAAATTCAGGCATATCACAAGTTTTGAGAGGTTTTAGTGAGTGAAATACTGTACGCTCATGTCATTTAACCACACAATTATTAGTTCTAACAAGAAGAATATGTTTTCACTGCCTGTGGTTGGTTTGTTATTGGGTTCTTTATCATTACGATATATAAGAGCCTCATTAACAGAGCATTTGGCCCTGAACTAGAGGACCCCAAGTTTAAGTCCAGGTCTGGTCATGTTCTTGGAGAATGAGACAGAAATTATGATTGGTGAAAGCATGAAGTAACACCTCAAGCAGAGTTGCCACTAGTGGCCTGTGTGTTACTGGTGTACAGATGAGCACGACTGATTAGTTTGTTTAGAAAAATCATTTAGGACACAACTGCTAGGGACACAACTATACCTTGTCACTTAAAACATACAAGGCTCAAACACTTTTTTAACGAATGAAAGACTGTACAATAGACAAATTATTACGTGATATTTTTTTACTCTCGTTGGAGCGGTGGTCAGTGGTGTCCAGAGCCAGCGCAGAGCTCTGACTGAAGCCTCACCTCTGTATTGGAGTTGTCAGCTCACAGACCTCCTGAGAGGCTGCTGTTGGCTCCAGCTGGCACATTTCCCAGCAGCCTCTCCTCGGGCCTGTCTGTGGGGTCCAGATGCTGCTCGAATACTCAGGCACTTTGACAAACTTCTCTGAAAGGGTAAACGAAAGCTCATTTGGAATTCACAGGATTAGAGTCCTACAACAGCTGAATCGTTATGATCAAGCTCCCAGTGAACCTTTATGGCGCCATCTACACAGTCTTTTTACAACCAAATCAGACAAATTAACTTCATATGTGACGCTGCTGCTGCTGCTGAGACAAGAATGTGCTGACAGTGCAAAAATTAAGCACAGTAATATAGTCTAAGCGGCTCCAAACATAGGAAGAAATGATCAGAGCCATGTAATGCTATCCTTGTTGGCAATATTGTGACATTCAAAGACAACTAAAGGCAAGTGACACCTTCTGGTATAGTAAAGCAATCTAAACTAACAAAAATGACTGGTAACCAAATAGCAACTAGTAACATGTAGTGGTGGAAGTAAAGACTGATTCTGAAAAATATTGCAATATTATATAGATTTTTTTTAAATATATTGTTAAAATATTTCTATGTAAACATTTATGTAAGCGGCCTATGTTTGTATTGCATGTAAACTTCCAACTAGTGCTACTGCTGATCCGCACCACACCAAAGTAAGAGTAACCCACAGTTTACACCCAGTGTTGCCAACTATTTTCAATGGGAAGTAGCTAGACCCTGCTCAAAAAGTAGTTAAATGTTACTTAATGACATCACACTTAATTTGCATAGTAGTGACACCATGATGCCAAATTTGCATAATACCAATATGATTATTATAAATTCCATTACTGTTTTCTCCCCTTGTCCCTCTCTACAAACTCTAGATAGAAATAGTGTCCTTTAAAGCTTTTTAAGAATATATATTTTTAACCTAACATAAGCAGAAGTTATTACAACAGCACTGATACAGTATTTGAGAACCAATGTTGTTCAAAATAATACTAGGCTATGAAAGTGATTAAATACTTTGATAAAATATGGACTTTATAACTGTTAACACAACAAGAACTGAGCATGCCAACAATTTTTTATAACATTATGATGATTGTCTACACTGGAGTTTAGTCTCCTAGATGTTTTTGCATTTCCACTGGAGACAGTTTATCCATTCCTTTCCCCGTCCCAAACTGACAGCTGACCTGAGCCCAAGACCTAAACCTGTTTTTATGCGAATAAAAGTGTGTTTGCCATTCAAATCATGCAGACCTCATCCTGCTCACTGCTGTGTGCCTCTGAGTCACAGCCAACAGCACAGCAACTCAGTGAAAGAGGTGGAGTTATGGGCACGGTCTGCTGCTGCTGCTCCTCTGTCTCACTAAACGGGGCAGAACCAGCATAGTGCGCAGGGAAAGGACACCTCATGCTCGCCCTGAACGCTTCTGATGACTTTTATTAAAGTCATTAAGGATCGCCCAAAAATGTTGCTAGATTTGTCACTAGTCAGTTTTATAGAAAATCTACTGACAAAATCCTTAAGTTGGCACCCCCGTTAACACCAAAGCAGCAGCACGTTGTGTTTGGTATTTTAGTCTGAGGCCTCAAACACACTGGAGGCCTGAGTGCCTCGCCTATTTTTCACACTTGCACCTCATGCTCATTTTTCAGCCAAAATACACAGAAAATATGCATTTTTGTAATATTTTTACAATTGTTATCAGCACTACACATACCTCATGCATTTTTTACTGGCTCTGATGGACAGTGAATTAGGACTTTAACTGTTACTTGTAAAAAGGTTTGTATATACAATGACCAGCCAACAAAGACGGTAAAAACATATCCCAAACCTATTCAGTCAGCTAACTTGTCAGCATAGATCTATTATACAGTTGACTTTTGAATGGCATTACTGTAGAGAAACACAGAGGCGGAGCACGCTACTCACACAGCTGCTGTGAACAACCTTGCACCTCTGTGACGCGGCTCTGATGCAAGCAGACACGCAGCTACGTGTTTGAATGACACTGCAAGCGTGAGTACTCCACAGCCAGATTCACTTCTGTTGCAGTGAATGAGAGCATTTCTAGTGCCAGAGCCATGCAGTATTTCTGGAGCGAGAGTGTGCAACACTTCCTTGGAGATACGCATCAGTTCTGTGTTGCTGCTCCCAGTTTATGTCAATCTACACAGATTGGATCTCACCAAACCGGATAACAGAACGAGCACAATATCTGGATTTTTAAAGTAAAAACCTATACTGTACACGGAGTACTGAATTTTTATTATAATATTTCTATATACTGTATGTATATGTTTGTTAAAATATGTTATGTATGTATCTAATTGATAAAATGTATTATATACACACGTACTATGACTATAAAAAATGTATTAAATCCAGGCACATCCTTCCTGCTGCACCAGAGGCCAACACTGTGATAAGCATGGATGTATATTAAGACCTGGAAGGGGCACCACCCGCTCTCCCCTGATGCCAAGTTAATTAGTGGCAATATAGAAAGAAATGCCTGGTGTCCAGCTGACAAGGTACCTACAACTGAAAAAATGGTCTACTTTGGGAGTGTTTATAATATGTTTTCTGCTCAGAACTGATCAAGGGCATTCATGCTTGAGGGCCGTACAAAATGGAAATAAAAACTTTTTTGGCATCACGCTTCAGTGAGCACAGCTATTGACAACAAGGGAGGTCTGCGCCGTCGCTCGCTGGTGCTATGCATTGGAAATCCGGGATCAATTCATTCTGCCAAAGACACACGCTTGTCCCAGGAGCAACTCGCTGCACCTCTCCACTAAAGAAGAGCTCTATTTTTCAAGCATCTTTGCAGCAGCAGCTCTGACGCCCTGGGTGCAAATTGGTGCTTTTATGTAAACAGCCGTGTAAATTGACCTCACAGCCGCTGCCCCCGGTGTAAATTCGGGATCTTGCACACACTGTGGACACTGCTTTGCATGGCTGTAACCAAGAAGATACAAGAGGCTCCAGTGGGATGCACATAATTTTGGCTTTTACAGACTATGACAAGAACCGTGCCATTTGTGAAATCTGCCACAGAGCTTCGAGTTAACATACCTAACCACACATAGCCAGGCCACAGAATACCAAGTAAGACTTAAGTGGTATACTGTATAGAGTAGGTTTACCGTGACGTAACTTGAGGTCAGAACACACAGCGTGGAGGTAAGAACCACACTGTAGCCTATGGAGGGGATTATTAATGTCAGTTAACCGAAAGTTGTTGTACCTCCACCAGATGAACAAAATAAAAAGGATTACAGTATAGGCAGTGTTTGAGTAGAGAGAAAACCTTCTGAAGAGCAAAGGACAATACAACTGTGCTGCTATTAAAATGAAGATGTGATAAACAGAAAGGTTTAGTCAATAAGGGCATACCACTGGGGATAGCTGTTTGTTTTCATTCATTTATTATTCAGGAGTTTACTTACATATTATAAAGGTTTGGTCTCATGAGGAGCATGAATTTGTTCTTTTGATGTGGCTCTGATAACAACCCAGATCTTAGCAAACAACGGGGCGCATCTAATTACAGAACTGCAGCAAACATGTCATCAGGTAAATAAGCTCAAAAAATGTAAGGAAGAGATAAATTAATGACTGTATTTTAGCCCCATAACATATTGTGGCCAAGTCACTCTTAACAATTTTCTGATGTGACTTAGCTAGTACATAGCTCATTCTGACTGAGATACACAACAGGTGTTACGCAGGTGGGTGTTACTTCATGTGAACTGGCTAAAACTTGCTGTTTCTGTTCAGATGAGTGTCTTAACTGCTAAATAATGAAGATTGGGGAGGACACTGTATGTATTTTGCCCTCCAGAGCACTGTGAGAACTATGACTAACCTATGCAGCCCTCATTATTTATTAAAAAAGCAGAACAAAAAAAGGATAACAACCACTAAGCCATAAAACAGGGTGTGATTTAATAACATTCAAAATCTGTTTTGGTGCAAAAATTGTTATTATACTCAAGGGCCGGAGCGCTCTTTGGCACAGGAGAAGTGAGATTTTGCAACTAGCCTCATTGCATTTGTGGACGTTTTCATAGCAGAAATGTATTGTTGCATAAAATTGAGTAACATCTATAGTCTGTTTGGATCAGCAACTTTTGATATATATAATACCTTATGGATACAGCAATATTTCATTAGTTAAATGAGGATTTATGGATTTACAGAAAATATGCAATATGCATAGAAATAAGATTAGACAGGTGCAACATTTTGGGTACCCCAACAGAAAAATTAAATCAGTATTTAGTTGAGCCTCTTTTTGCAAAAGAAAGAGCCTCTAGACGACTCCTATGGCTCTGACAAGTATCTGGATTCTGGATGGAGGTATTTTTGACCATTTCTCCTCACAAAACATCTCCAGTTCAGTTAGATTTGATGGCTTCCGAGCATGCACAGCCCTCTTTAAATCAACCCATAGATTTTCAATGATATTCAAGTCTGGGGACTGCTCCATAACATTAAATGTCTTTCTCTGCATGAATGCCTTTGTGGTTTTCGAGCTGTGTTTTGGGTCATTGTCTTGTTGGAAAACCCAACTTCAGCTTTGTGACTGATGCTTGAACATTGTCTTTAAGAATCTGTTGATATTGGGTGGAATCCATCCAGCTCTCAACTTTAACAAAGGGACCCAGTACCTGAACTAGCCTCACAGCTCCACAGCCCCACAGCCTCACAGCCACACAGCCACACAGCCTCACAGCCACACAGCCACACAGCCACACAGCCACACAGCCTCACAGCCACACAGCCTCACAGCCACACAGCCTCACAGCCTCACAGCCTCACAGCCCCACAGCCACACAGCCCCACAGCCCCACAGCCACACAGCCACACAGCCACACAGCCTCACAGCCCCACAGCCACACAGCCACACAGCCTCACAGCCACACAGCCTCACAGCCCCACAGCCTCACAGCCCCACAGCCCCACAGCCTCACAGCCACACAGCCTCACAGCCACACAGCCACACAGCCTCACAGCCTCACAGCCACACAGCCACACAGCCACACAGCCACACAGCCTCACAGCCTCACAGCCTCACAGCCACACAGCCTCACAGCCACACAGCCTCACAGCCACACAGCCTCACAGCCACACAGCCTCACAGCCACACAGCCACACAGCCTCACAGCCTCACAGCCTCACAGCCACACAGCCTCACAGCCACACAGCCACACAGCCACACAGCCACACAGCCTCACAGCCACACAGCCACACAGCCTCACAGCCTCACAGCCACACAGCCACACAGCCACACAGCCACACAGCCTCACAGCCACACAGCCTCACAGCCACACAGCCTCACAGCCCCACAGCCTCACAGCCACACAGCCACACAGCCTCACAGCCACACAGCCACACAGCCACACAGCCTCACAGCCACACAGCCTCACAGCCACACAACATGATGGAACCTCCACCAAATCTGACAGAACACAGCAAGTGTTTCTCCTGGAATGCTGTGTTCTTCTGTCGCCATGCATCGTGCTTCTTGTTTTGGCCAAATAACAAAATTTTTGTTTCATCAGTCCACACCGCATTATTCCTAAATGAATGTGTCTAAATTAGTTTTTGCCTACCTCAGGTAACTCTGTTTGTGGCATGGCATCACCCTCCCATACAGCTGTCCTTTGTGCAAAGTGCTCTGGATTGTTGACCCATGTACAGGAACACCATCTGCAGCAGGATGATGTTTAGGTGTTTGGAGGTGATCTGTGGGTTGTCTTTAACCATTCTCACCATTCCTTGCCCATGTCTCTCTGGTTAAATAACTTTTCTCACTATTGAATGCACCTGTCTATGAAGTTCACTGGTTTAAATAACTCATCTAACAAGTTTTGTGTTGCAAGTAATCCATTTTGATAAGTCACATGCATTCAAATCAGCAAACTTATAAGGGACATTTTTTTTCTATATTTCATTATTTCATTATTTCATTTAATTTCATACACCTTAAATACTCCTACACTACACACAAAATGGTTGTTAGGAAAACACCCTACAACTCAGAGGGCATTAGAAAATAAATGACATACCTCTGTGATCTTTTTTTGTGAAGACAGAGTAAATTATTATGCAACCTCAGAGGGGTGCCAAAACGTATACATATGACTATAACTAAGGAGCAGACATGTGAAGGGTTTGATGGCAGCTGATTTGGAGACGTCAGAGACGACAGCACTGGCAGACACCGTGGCAGAGCTGGTAAGCCCCTACTTACTCCTTTCTGACACAGGCCAAAGTGTTGTTATTCTTTTTTGGTGTTATAAGAAGTGAGGCCACTGGTTTTAGACTCTCACCACAGACATGAGCCACAACACAACGCCCACTGATGCTTTAAATAGTGTGCTTGTCAGATGGAGATACATCGCCCCTAACCAAAGCCCTGTTCAGCATCACCATGAACATTTAGTCAGACAAGCAAGTTAATAAGATCTAAGACCGAGAATAATTCGGGCAAATGAGAAACACATTCACTAAATGTCACTTTGTGAAGGAGCTGCTATGAGGAGGATGTTTGACCATGATGCAAACAACTAGGTCAAACTTCTGACCCTGTGGCCAGTGTACCCAGACTATTGACAGCCTATCGGAGCAGTCAAACCCACTGTCCCGCTCTGCTCCTCAGACATATGACATCACAGTTCTTTTAAAAACAAAAGACACAGCTTTATATAGCCACTAGTGGAATCCCGCCTTCACCATCGGCCACCTCCGCTGGTGTTACAGTGGGCTTGTGTTTACCTCATGTAGAGACCAAGCTCCCAGCTCAGACTGGAACTTTTCTGCTCTGTGTTTATTGGCAGCACTGTCAGCCATTTGTGGTGATGCCTGAGGTTTGAGAAGCTGTCGGGGCTGCTGCGAGCAGAAACAGAGAGTGTTGCCTGTGTGGGCCTCCAGCTGGCTTACACCCGGCACCCAGGAGAGCACAGGAGTCAGGCACATCCAGGTCCTAGGGGCCACAGGCCAGCTACCTGAGGAGCAAGGCTAGAGATGAATTGAACCATATGATGCAACTGGACCACAACCAAGCCACACACTGAAGAAGAAAATAGAAATGAAGCCTAAAAATACTTTTTCTATTCATGAGTGACGTGGGTTTACACATACAGGCTGTAGATAGTACAGCCTCTGATTCCCCACAGCCATGGTGTTTGTATGTGAACATATGAAAGAGCAGCTGAGCATTTAAAAAGTTTAAAAAGATTAAATGTATTCTAATATGTAATTATTTTCTGTTGTTTGAGGTCATTTGTTATGAAATGTCTCTGAATCAAAGTGAAGGCTGTGTCCCTCTTTGACTTATTTATGATCCTGTTTAACTTTTCTCACAGTACGATGGCAAACAAACTCATGGGCGTCAGACAAATTTGTATTTGTTTTTATTCTCATTAATGTCTTCAATTATTTCTGCTGAGAATAAATTATTTTAGATAATCAAGTCATAAAACCGTGAAGGTCACTAAATAATAAAACTAATACATTTCTTTGTTGCGTTGATCAAAAAAAAGGGATTTTTTTTTTTTTTTTTTTTGACAGATTACAGGCTCAACACTATGTATGAACTACTCAGACAACTGTATTTTTTCATGCAGTTTTCATGCAGTGAAAATCAGTCTGGAAGGTTAGAAATAAATGTATTTATTAAACATAGCTATATGTATACTAGATAGCTTCAATTAAAACTGCCAGTAACCTTCAGTCAATACACAAAATACCTGCATGTCCCAACACAGCTCTGGTCTCCACTGCAACTTTCTCACTTAGGCCCAATTTACACTGAGACTCGTGTCCCTGAGCATTCATGGTTTGCAGCCTCATCATTCTATGATAACCCTACTTCAGCGGTGAGGCTTTCTATTTTGTTAATTGTAGTGTTTTCCGTTGTTTAGACTTGTTTTTTGCTGTTTTATTTTGCAGCACTACTTCTGCGTTTTTCAAATGAAATTTCCATAGGGAAACTAGCATTTGGCTTTTTGTTTAAATATAACATTTAAAACTTCAGAATAATACTAATGTTTAATTTGGGGAAGATATAAAAGCTTCCACTACTATTCAGCTTAAGAGCCAAGTGGTCATTTTGTATGGTTCTATTGTTTTTGTGTGTTTTTTTCAGATGTTAATTAAGTGTTGCTATTTAAATGCCTATGGCATTGGCGTTTTGTTTTTAGCATAATGCTAATGACCTTTTGACTTATGAATGAATCTGATTTTGTGTTGCGCAACCAATAGGATAAAAATCATGTATTTAGATTTGAAATGTTGAAATATGAAAACCTGAATTACTAAACTATACCGAATGAAAAATGTTACAGTTAACTGTTTAACTGTAAAATGCTAATTTGAACTTTGTTGACCTTGTTTGTAGGACAGGTTTTTTGATATCTTGAATTCCTCTACTACAGAGGTGGCAAGCTGGTAAGACTAAACCTAAACCTAAACTAAACCTAAACTCAAACTGTGAGTTTTGTTTGATTTGTATGTATTAATGTATTAATGCTGGTCCATATTCCCTTTGCCCTCCAGCTGAGTATTTTTGAGAGGTGACTTGAATGGCTGTCTGAGGGAGAGTCACATGGGTTAGTCAGCCACTGGGAAAGCCAAAAGCTGGATGTGTTTGGGGGCTGTTGAGAGTGAGACCTCAGCAGTCGCTGGGCACTCATGAGGCTGACTGTGGTCACCTCCACCATGACTCTCTCTGTTACTGTGTTATTTTAGCATTATCCAATCAGCCTCATCTGGCCCAGAGGGATTACCCCATTTTTACCCAATTTGTCCTGCTACCCCAAATCACAAGAGGTCACTCACTGACATGACTGAAAAGGGCACCAATCTGGGCATGGGAATGAAGAATCTGAACATAAACATTAATATTTTTACAGTCAGAAGTGAGCCACAGTCTATGATCACTGTGAACAGTTCATTAGAAATACATTCCCAGAAATTATACTGTTTTATGACATTTTTCATAAAACTGGTGCTTACATAATAGTCACTTCAAGTGACTCCTATGCTTCACATCCTGTGCCATCTTGTTAATGAGAATTTCAGCTCCTCCAGTGATTCCTGAATCAGTCCACATGGAGAGACCTCGCTCACTTAAATCAGTTTTGCGCTCTCCTATTAGCAAGAAACTGTTATATGGAGCTATATATAGTGTAAGCTGTCTGATTTGCTTTGTGTGGTGGAAAGCCAGCTGAGCACATTAATCTAACTAAGCACTCTATTGCAGTAGACTTGTACTTGTTATTGGCCCATCTGCTACTTTATGCTGCCCCATAGACGAACTACAAATTCACAATTTCATTGCATGGAGTGTCATAGAGGTTTAGATCTATATTCTTCCTCTGTACCTTCATCTTTGTTTTTAGACCGCACGGTGTCTGGCGCCATCCACCATAGCCACACTGCTGCCTGGCACACTGCTCTTATAGTAGTGGAAGAAATGTGTCTGGAATTAGGCATTCTTAATCTCCAAAGACACCTTTGCACATGGAAAGTACTGCAAATCAACCACAAGAGAAAAAAAAGTCTCATCAAAGCCAACAGTAAATATGGAGAGGACAGCCAAAAATGAGGACAGGCATCTCTGCAGATCATGCAGGATGTATTTGAGAGGAGCCAAGCTGACTTATTCTCAGACCACACCCTGCATCTACAAACGCTAACAGCAAAATAAAGGGGAGCAATACAGTTTAGTCCCCCTAATACTTTAAGAAATACTCCAGTAATCTTAGTTCTCAGATTGGTTTATGGTGCCAAACACAGAGTGCTTTAGGTGATAATATGTTTTTGGTTAAATCATTGCTTACAATTGTTTTTATGTGGGGCATTTGTGTCCAGATTGTTTTCTCTTTCATTAAATGTTCAGAAATCTGACAAAAAATACACATTTTACCTTTACACTTACATTTGAGAAATTAAAATACTAAATGATGAGTTCCTTTTTGCTATTTTTAACCCTTTGCATAAAGTGTGACTGAATCAATTCATTCCTCAAAATGTTAAAATGATCGTGAGAAACATGAGAGCTGACAGAGGGGATCAGGGAAGTAATATATGCTCAGTGACTCAAAGGGATACTGGAAGAGCATAAGCAGCTGCTTAATGCCATACTGCTTAATCACAACATCTGCACATAAACATGTTTTCACTGTCAAGGAGATGGTTTATGTCAGGGGTAGACAAGTTTGATTGCAGTTGGGCCAAATATTTTTTGAACCATCAGGTGGCAGGCCACAAGAATGGACATACAGTCCTCTGTCATTGTTCCTTCACAGCTTTAAATTAACATTAACCTGGGGTGACAGAGCCTTCTCCGTCGCTGCCCCCACCCTCTGGAATTCACTCCCACAACCCATCTGTGACTGCACTGACCTCCCCACCTTCAAAAACCTTCTCAAGACCCACCTTTTCAGAACTGCTTTTAAAGTTTAAAGTTTAATATTTGTTTGCTTGTTTTGTTGTTTGTTTCTTTTTTATCCTTGTACAGCGACTTTGAGTGTCATGAAAAGTGCTTTTTATAAATAAAATGTATTATTTTTATTATTATTAATAATAACATATATTAACACGCCCAATTATGTATACAAAATATATAGATAAATAAATACCTTAAAAATAAATAAATAAATACAAATCCTTACCCCATCCACACCACCCCTATTTTGCTACATTTTTACACGGCAAATGAGATAAACATTGGATACTTATTGAATAGAGGCAAAGGTAGCCATGACAGAAGGAGGTCACATGAAAAAATGCTTGCTATTTATTGGTTGGAGGCAACTAAAACCATGAAACCATGACCATGACAAGCTGTATGCTTGCAAATAGAGTCTTACAGAGGCCCCATTCACTGATAGCTGCACAGGGTTAAGTAATAACAATTAATAAAAGTGGATATCAGCTAAAAAGTTGACGAGGGCCATCTGGCTGAGGGCCAAGTTTGGCCCGTGGGCCAGGGGTTACCTACCCCTGGTTTATGTTATGTTAGTCTGTACTGATCTAGATGTTTGGTATACAGTACTATCGTATGTACTGATTTGAGTTTTTATCTTTTCTGTCAGTGTAATAGTTGATTATCAACTGTTTTGTTGTGGGTTGTTGTATTTATTAGGATATCTTTTTGTATCCATTATCCACAGAAACACAATTTAATTATCTTGCATTTCCACTTTTAAAGTGCAAATCAGTTGCATCTGTTAATTGTAGTTGCCACCATGATGCAGCTACAAAAACAAATTTATTAGAAGAGATTTTACAAAAGTCTGTTACTGACTTTATCTTCTTCACATCTTCAATAAACTCACATGTGAAAAGAGTTTAAAACACCATTTATAGATTTCAGTAAAAAGAAAGCCTCTAAATAAAATCCACACTGGCAGCACTGTACGTACAAGACAAAATCCCACTAATGATTCTTTCATGTTATCTTATTAGTGCTGTTTCATAGTTTAGTGTCTATCTTTAGCCACTTCTCTGATGTTAAAAGCCTCAGACATCAGCCGGATATTTAATTAGAAAGAATATTTTAATTTGCTCACATTGATGACGAACATTTTACTAAGAAAAAATACTTCTTGGAAGTATTCATACATTCATTTTTGTAATTTCTAGCGGTCGTCCATGGTATAACCTGCCTCACACCCAAAGTGATGATTTGCTTCGGCAGCCTATACAAGTTAAGTAATAGAAGATGTAATGCATTCAAAAGTATTCTGAGTAATGTTACTGTACAGCATTTGCCACACAAAATGTTAAAAAGAAAAAGGAAAAATGTAGTGTGAACAAGCTTAGACAGTGACAGTGAACTAAGATGAATCTAATGAGTGCCTCTAGACATCTTACTCACTCACATTAACTGTAAAATGCCTGTATTGACTGTTGTACAAAAACACTGTTATGGTTCTTCAAATTGATATTTTGACTTGATTTTATTACCACTTGTCTAACTGTGTCTTATGGGAACAGAAGCTCATTGTCTTCATTGTCTTCACACAGCATCAGTCCTGTCAGGGAGAGAAGTTCGACCTGCCATTCACAACCTTCACTAAACACACGACTGGAAACTACAATCTCTGCTTTTGTATTGGAGATTAGGAGCAATGCTACCCAAGCAGGGGAATACGTGACGAAATAGACCACTACTACTCTGGTTTTAGATTTTTTTTTTCCTCTAGTCACTCTTGTCTGGCAAGGGGATCAA
Source organism: Bostrychus sinensis (assembly GCA_020698575.1). NCBI lineage: Eukaryota > Metazoa > Chordata > Actinopteri > Gobiiformes > Eleotridae > Bostrychus > Bostrychus sinensis. The sequence goes on from CM036239.1 coordinate 12,421,566, forward strand.
GACAATAATATATCCAACCTTTAGTGATTTAGTGAATCAACTGTATTTTGGATTTTAAATTATTACACTAATCTGCCCAAGTAAATTTTATGTAGGTGTAAAAAATAACAATCAGGTTTTCTTCCCATGCCTCAGTGACGTGTAAAGGAGTAAAATACTGTAAAATGGTACCAGTAGAAATACCACAGAAACCACAGAGACTGAAGGATGGGAATAACAAGTAAAAGGCAGGGAGCAGAAGATAGCATCCGTCTAATTGCACATAAAGTTTTGTACTACCAAAAGGCGGAGATGATGCTGATGACCACATGTGACATCATCAGGAGGGCCTAACTTTATTTATAAAGCTTTTTGAACCCTCGCAGAGAGACAAAGTGAGGGCAAAGTCTCTCAACAAGAAGCACTGTCTCCTGTCCAAGACAAGAGGGCGTTATATTTTCACGGGCTTCACCATTTCCAGACATCAGACCTACAGGTGAGAACTGTCTCTATCATGTTATTTTGTTTTCCTCTATTTCCTTAAGTGAAAACAATAGGTCATGTTGGGAGTTTTCAAAGTGGTTTAGCAGGGAAAAAAGTTTTACTTTCTTTAAATTGCATCTTGTGACAGTTATGTGCACTGTTATCCCCAAATCCATAGTCATCTGTCAAATTAGCTATAGAAGATCGAAAACACTTTTTTTGTTATTAAGACCGCACTGACAAGGTCACTTAGTTGAGAAATAAAAGTAGGTTTCTACTGAAAATAAAATAGTTTTAAAGAGCAACTGTTTATTACACTAAGATACTTCCCTATCTGACATATGTAACAAAACTCACTGGATATGTAAAAACATATTAGGCCACACAATCAAGACAGTTACAATAATTTAAAGTATTGTTTTGTATTTTTGCTTTTTTTTTATATTTAGCCCTCATCAGGTTACAGCTCCAAACCGCTCTGCTGCTCTCTGGCAGCACAATGCTAACCAGAATCAGAGCTAATTGAGTGCAGGATGATTGTCTGTGGGATCCATGTGTGACACACAGACTATGAACACCTATTTAGGAACATCTGCTGCAGTTACCAGGACAAACATTATTATTATTATTGATGATGATAATAACAATAACAACAACAACAATAAGAATAAGAATAATAACGCATTAGTCTTATATAGCACTTTTCACTCAAAGCTGCTTTACAATTAGTTGCATTGTTCATTAACTCCGCAGTCACACTCGGTGGCGGTTCTCTGGGGCAGACTGATGGAAGCATGGCTACCAATCTGCGCCTACGGCTCCTCCAACCACCAAACACACAATAACAAGAACACATCCATACTTTTGCATATGTATCTGTTTTATAACCCAGCCAGACAGCTTCAATAACACACAAATAAAAGCAGGCTGCTAGCTTTGGTGCTGTACAGGAAATCTGTTTTTATTTTGATATTTAAACAGTTTTTACAGCTTTTTTACAACCACCCTGCTAACACACTGTTTCTAAAACTGAGTTGGTTTTCACTCCTTTCCAACTTTTTAAAGTTATGTTCAACTTGGGCAATGCAGTGTATATCATAAATCACAGTGATTTCATATAATCTGGCAAACAATGATAAGAAAACCATGGCAAGCTTTTTGTTAACACAAATTCATCAAAAAGACAAGGCGTCACAATTATGTACTCTAATGTGTAGACATTGGAAATAAAAGAGGGAAAGGTGCGTTTGTGCGTTTGTGTGACGGCTGTGCTCAGTGTTCTGCTTTGGATTTCTGTGTGGATGGCAACTCTTTGCTTCTTATTTCTGTTCTTTTTATTGGTTATTTGAGAAATAGTAGTGATTACTGTGCTTTGATCCTCTTTGTCACAATATCCAATATGCTCTACTCTGAATCAAAGGCAAATACACGACACTGGCTGAATCATCTGCTGTTTGTTGTGATAGTTGAGCATTGATTTCCATTTCAAGGAAAAAAAAAGAATATCAACATGATTCATGGATACATTTTGTATATTGGAATATATTGGAATAAAACTGTGGGCTCTACTTTGTGTATAATGTCAAATGGTGATGGGGTCAGCCAGAAAAGCAACAAATGTCCACAAATATGTCTGCGCACCGCAAGACTCTAAAGGATTAGTGTTTGTGGTCATAGAGCGGCAGTGGAGCGTGTGGTCCTGTGGTGGGCGTACGTTATATACTATGAGCTTTCTCATTTCTGAAAATGTCAAGTTTGTTTTTTACAGTTTCTATCCCATCCATAAAAATGCACATTCCCAAATTCCTACGCTAAAATATGTCACCATGGAGCAGAACTGGGGCCACAAGGGAAGGAGGTATGCCAGAGGTTAGGATGAGAGCAAGGAAGGCCACCCCTGAGAAGAGAGTGATCCAGACGTCTCTGGGACTCTTCATCATTTCTCAATCATCAACATCTATCATCTCCCCCCCCTCCATCTTTTCACTGTCTGACCTCCATTCTTCACCCCCGTGTTTTACAGCTATTCCCACTGCCCCCACATACGCCATTAACAGTTTTATCCTCACTTTCACACAGGAGCAGAACCACTAAGCACATTGTCATACTCATGTACAAACTCACTGTTCTTCAACGGACATTGATCCTTACCTTTCTGGGTGAAAATCACTGTCTGGGAATTTTTTAAAGACTCTGTGCCATTGGGAGATTGGGCCACTGACACTCCAGTCACAAAGTGAGTAAAGAAAGAATGATTCATTTCAGTAGATTCTTCATATTTATGAGGTATGGGCTTGTGGCTCAATGGAGCATTTAACCCTAAACTAGAAGGTTCATGGTTCAGGGCTCTAAGATACACTATATTTATATTGAGTATTAGCTCAATATGCCTTTACACACATGTGAACTTAAGTGACATCACATTCTTAATCCATAGGGTTTAATTTGACGTGGGCCCACCATTTGCATCTATCTACGTCAGACATCTATGTCTCTGAAGGCCTGGCTCGCAGTCTTTGCTCTAATTCATCCCAAAGGTGTTCTGTCAGGTTGAGGTCAGGATTCTGTGCAGGTTCAGTCAAGTTCTTCGACACCAAACTCGCTCATCCATGTCTTTATGGACCGTGCTTTGTGCACTGGTACTGTTATGTTGGAAAAGGAAGTGGCCATCACTGTTCCCACAAAGTTGGGAGCATGGAATTGGCCAAAATATCTTGGTGCTGAAGCATTCAGAGTTCCTTTCACTGGAACTAAGGGGCCAAGTGCAGCTCTTGCAAAACAACCCCGCACCATAATCTGAATTCAGTTATTTGGGTGGGTGAGTAAATAGTTTTGGAAATATAGTGTATATTGACCCATGAAAAATTCTTTGGCTGCTCCCTATCTTTTAGACATCGCCACAGTAAACCTGGGTACTTTGGTAGGTTTTTATGGATGACTTTCCTGATGCAAACCACCTCAACTTATCCTGGCTTGGGACTATAGCACCCACTGTGGAATAGGACCTCCAACCTCCAACACAAATAGATGTTACTTGCAATGTATGAAATGTTTTGAGTAGAATTTGTTTCAATTTTAGTGCTGTCCCCTTTGTTTTGAAGTACCATTCTCGGGCTGTGAATGTGTCTGCCTTTCTTAAAGCATTGATGATGGATCGGATGTTATTGGAAGCTGTGACCTGATGGGGCGAGCATGTCATTGTATCAATGTGGGGCCCTCAGGACAGAGGCAGTGGCAAAGTCCCGTCCACTGATGGGATAGATGCAAACAGTATGTGCCTTTGTGTGGAGAATAGGAGAAGCAGGAGAGGCTGCAGAGCTGGGGGGTGTACTCTCAAAGATTAAAAGCGGACATTTGTTTTGTGTATGTCGTGCTCTGCCAAGACACAGCAATTTTCTGTGAATCTAAAACAGCTTTCCTGGCTCAGACTACACGTACAACCTGCTGCCAGGAAAAGACAGATTTTTTTCCGTCTACCTGTTTACATACAGGTAAAGTAGCTCTTGCAGGTCAAAGGCACAGGAGAAGGCTATTTTCCAGAGTGAAAGTGCTACCCGAGGTCGGTGTCTGAGCTGCAACAGGTAGACTTTTCCATCACACTGCTGGGACACTCCTCCTTTTGTTCCTCTTTAAAAACCCAGTGCACTCTCTGTTTTTGAAATGGCTCCAACCAAAGAAGCTCATAAAATGGAAAGAACTTGACTAATTTGCAGACAACTGGGGAAAACCTACTTCTATGACTTTTCATGGTAATACTTATTCACCATCAAATTGCTGATGTAGTGATCTGGGAAGTAACAGTGGAGTTTGTTTAGTTTGAGACATTTGATATTAAGGTCCATTGCCTTGAGACTTAATATTGGCTGTGGCTGTTTATGACTATGAGCACTACCAGTTGTGTTCATTGCAAACTTTTTATGTTCAGCCTTTACAGTGAAGCAGCTATTTCTGGGTAAATATCAAGGACCCATCCACAGACCAACGTCGCCAAGCCAGACTGAGATAATTGAGAAAATTGAAAACATAGAGTGAGTCAAACTCTGCCAGCAGTCTTAGTGTTGAGTTGGAGTACACAGGGAAGTCCTGATAAATATCTACGTATGTCCGTACTCCATATATAGGCTTTCCCCCCAGAAAAGAAATCTTGATGGCCTTCAAAGGTTTTCTAAAATGGGGCTTTTCCAAAAACCCTGGAGGCCATCCATAACCTTAGCCAAACATTTAGGAGTGCACAGTGGGCTAATCCAAGCGCCCTTTGCACTTGGACAGGCTGGTGGAGGGAGGACACATTAGCTGCAGCAACAACTTAACTTGGCCTGGACTCAAACCAGACATTTTCAAGTTCAGGGATGTTTAATAAATGCTCAATTTATTCAGACAAAGTCCCTGAATCTCACAGTCATTAAAAGAATATCTTTTAAAGTCAAATTGGTCAGAATGCTTTAAAAAATTGTTACATCTAGATGGTGTTCCGGATACATACCAAAAACAAATAATTTCTTTCTTGGCTCATTACTGACCTTTTCTGAAGATTTTAAAGACTAATCATTACTTTTTGAGTTATCTTGCCAAAAGACTAACAAACAAACCAAGGCTGGTGTAAACTTAAACTCCTATTACCTCTATGCATTTCCTGAGGTAACCTGCACAAATGGGGTGCTTGTCTCTAAAGAGCAAACAGCAGTAAGTGACTTAAATGGTGCAGGCTTTGCTCTGAGTGACACATGTTGAAATATCACAATGTGTTCCATCTGTGTTCCTTCAGAATTAAGAGCAGACCCCTGAGAGAGCAAATAACACACACTTATCTCTCTGTGTGGAAATCATTTGTGGGAAAATGTTTACACAAATTTGTGGAGTCCACATATCACATGTGTGGGGCTAAGATTTATGTGTACTTGCAGCATTTTTTATTATATGTTGAGTTCAGTGAGAATACTGGACTGAGAAATGTTTAGACACTTGAGTTCCATGATGAATGTTGTGTTGTAGCCAGTTGATTTCTCTTTGATACAGCTCACACAGAAATGCACTTGGAACTAGAGTATGTTAAACAATAGGGAAGCCCTTGGGCCATAAAAAGTGACAGTTCATCAGTCTGGGTTCTTAGAGATTGTAGTCCTTGCCACACATTTCTGAAACTCAAAACACTGCTGTCACACCATTCAGCCTTCTCATGCTGTGAATGCGTTCTTCTTCTTTCTTTTAGCATTGATGAGTGACCAGTAAAAAGTCACTAATCCAAGTTTTAGGTCACAAGTTTGAAAATACATATGTACTTAACGTGACAGTGTACTCCTTGTGCCAGTCCCAAGCCAGACAAAAGCAGAGGACTCCAAGAAGGGCATCTGTTGTAAAATAATGCCAAATTCATATGTGAAGACTACATGCTGCACAAAATGATTTGTTTTTGCATGGAAATATGATTGTTCAGTTGTTCACAGTTGAACAGCTTATCACATACTCACCAGCAACTCCTTCCTTTAAATCAAGTGCAAAGATGGTGTGAATGACAAATTGTCAATTTGGTTGACTTTAGGACACAAGTCCTGGTAATCTAACCAGAGTAGAGATGTGTTACAAAGATGACGGCACACTGGTCAGATGAGTCATCTCATATTGTTGATGTGACGTAAAACAATAAATGAGAAAAAAAAAAGCATAGAGGGTCACTGCCAATTAATGCAAAGATGTGTCACTGTGTTTTTCCTTGAATGAAAGATGAACACTCACTTTCTTGGGGGCACTGTGGCAGAGTGGTTAGCTCTCCACCTCCAGCAAGGAGATTGTGAGTTTGTTCATCAGGCTGGCCAATAAATGATGTCTCTGAGAGACAATGGTTGTCTATCAGTGTATGTCTCTGTGTCAGCCCTGTGACTAACTAGCCACTGGGTGTACTCTGCTTTTGGCCCATAGTTGCTAGATTAGGCTCCATCACCCATGACCCCTAACAGGAATAAGCAGAAGATGAATGATGAGACATTGTATATTGCTTTTACTATGTTTACTATGCATGAACCATTGGTTTATTAATTATTACACTGTAAAAGCTGTTACATAAGACCATAGTAATCAACCGAGCACTGACAGTGTTGGTGGTCTGACACTGTTTAATCCATAAATATGACGTTGATGATGTTTCCACCCACAGACATTTCAGTGTGATTTCATTAGACCAGATTAAACTCTTGTAATCTAATGCTGTATCCTCTCAAAAGTGTCAAATAACAGAAACTAAGGCATTAGACAGCTAATTACAACAATACATCAGCAGGATTAGAAGAGCAATCCGTGACACACCACAGGTTAGACAAAACCGACATGACCATAGACTTACAAATTATAAATGCCTGTGGTATTGTGTTAAAAATGTTGATATTTTTTCAATCCAGTATCAAAAAAGTTTGTATGTTTGTTGACAGTGCTGCCAGTAAGCTCAGTCTGTCAAAGCGTATTACTTGTGTGCATATATCAGGTAGTCAAATTCCTCAGACATGACTTTTTAGGGTGCTAGTGGCTGTACAAAGGCCACTGGTGCCCTGCAGTCAAGCTCTCTGACTCAACACAGTTCAGCTGTCAATATGCATCAGCAGGTAGGATTTACACGTCACAAAACAAAAGCATGCATCATTCAGGAGAGTATAAGCATAAAGTTATACAAAATTAGTTCACCTGTTTTATTTCTATATATTGTTTTTCAGAAAGCTAATACAGCCACAAAGGGAAAGAAAAAGCTTAAAGGAAAGAAGTTTTTCAAAAAAGTGTCATGCATTTAAGCTTCTTGTTTTAGTTGATGAGAAGAAACTCTTATTAGAAAGTAAAGCATGAAGCCAAATCCTGAACATGAAATATCTTACACAAGTTCAAAATTAATGAGTGAGCAGGAAGGGTCTGGCACTGATCAAGCCTCACAGTCTTTTAGTTGCTATTTAAGATTGGCTTATTTTGCACTGCTTGAGCGCCACCTACCTGTCATGGTCCTAGCCCATACTCTTCTTACTCCTCATCTACTCACTCGGGGCAGAGACATGATGGAGGCCGTCCTCTTTGGTATTAAGTCCTCCCCTTTCCTTAGCCTCTGACCTGCCAAGTCTCTCAGACAGCATGCAGCCAGCATTCCCATCACATTGACCTACAGCAGCGGTAGAGCACGCTCAGCCCGTCATTACTTAAAGCACACTCTGCAGGACACCTGGACGACTGGCTCACTGTGCCCGAGGACACTTCTTCTCTAACTTTGAGGAGCTTGCAAACAGAGGAACTATAAGTGATTTGGACTAGTGGGATTTTTTCTTCATAACCAAGGTGTCACCTGGATTGCCTCATAAGACTTTTGGCATCAGAGCTGAGACTGGAAAATTAAAAAGTGGACATTAGTGATTTATTGTTTTCTATTTTTTATTTTGTTTTTTGTGTGCGGGACACACTGTGAAAATGTAAGTTTTCACTCAACTAACCCACTCTTCTATTGTTTGTTAATTCTTTTTGTTGTTTTTATGGAGTTTTTATGGTTGTCTTTTGTGCTACAGGCAGTAGAACATACCTCTATTATTAAATCATCTATGTTTATATGGACAATTTAATTAAAGTTTTTCTTCTTTCTGTTTTCTGCTTGTGTTAACACAGAAAGAGTCTCTACAATGCTCTGCTCCAGGAGAGATCTTCAGCAGTGGTGCTTTGCTCTCTTCTTACTCTGCTCTCCAGTGCCACATTATGGACGGCCCATTGATGCTCTGAGCAACAGAATGTGAGTTTCAATATTCATTTCTATTCTTTTTATACCTCTTTGTTCATTTAAAATCCTTAGTTTTCTTTGGGCTCCTGATAGCAGACCAAAATTTAAGATTGTTGTTTTTTTCCCCTACATCTTTTTGCCATGAGCGTGATGGGGAGGCAGAGGATGGAAAATGTGTTCATTTGTTGAACGTGCTGGCGGCTGTTTAGTTAGCCCTCGCCCACATGTGTGTTGACTTAAAGCAGAGAGCGTGTGATAAACTTGCCACTGAGAAGTTGAAACCTGTTAATCCCCTCGCTGATTAGGGCTTGTGTTTGTATCCCATCACCTGATAGAGATTTTGGACCTGACAGATGCTGTCTTGGACAAAAATTTTCAGTGATGTAGGGATTAAATGAAATGATTTATGGTCATGAGCAAGTGGGCAGTAGACCAGACCAAGCCAACAGAGCATATTTTATGTCTAGATTTTTATGCTAGTAGCCTTTTTTTCTGTTAAATTGAGAAAAATGTCTTAAAATAAGTCAATAAACAAATGTCATTCTTGTTTACATTGGGCATATAGCCTCTGTGCATGTAAGAGTAGTAAAACATTCTTTCTGGCTTTGTGAGAGCATCTTTAGGTGGAAGTAAAATGAAGGTGTTGAAGAGCTCAAGATCGAACACTGGGAGTGGTGGACTTTAACCTATCATGATAAGATTAGAGATTAGATTAGATAAATTAGATACATTGTTTAGTGATCCTGAAGGAAATTCATTAACCGCAACTGCTTCTTACACATTTTTAGAGAGAAAGTGGGTTTGTTGGATCACTTTGAGAGACTTGTAGTGCTCTAAGTTTATAAACCCTAACTTTAACATTCAGGCTACCTACCTCCAATGCTGCTGATTAGTTTTTGTGTAGCTGCTATATGTGAAAAATGAGATATAACAAGTTATCATCACACATGTGGGAGACTGAACAAAGTGACTTGTTCTTGTTATTGCATACATACATTTACTGTACATACTGTATATTGAGAATTTTATCCAATAATAACTGTGCATGAGAGCAGTTTATTCAGCACAGGAGAGTCTAGACCAGGGGCTAACTAGACTGAGTCATGTTGCTGGGAAATGAGCCTGAGCAATAAAGAAACGTTTGTGTCATTTGTCTCCAGCTGCGAGAGACAGTGATCAGTAGGCAAAGCCAAGGATGGACCAGTTTTCTCCAATTGTGTATTAAGTTTTGATGTGGGTTTTATTACAAGTATATCAGAGCATTTATCTGTATGCATAAAAACAGTGACTTTCAGAGACTAACTCTGTATTTGGAAGGTGAGTTCTGTTCAGGATGTTATCATTATTCAATAGAAAAATACACTTTGAGTCTGTGGGAGCCAAACATGAAATGTAAAAAGCCATCCCACTCAAAAGAATTCATAAATTGATTTTACTTCTGTGGAGACACACGCCCTTCAGATAAAAACAGGGCATGATGGGAAAGTCTTACTCATCTCTAATCAGCTGGCGGCATATCCCATTGAAGGCACTGTGTTTGTGTGCTTAGACACCTGAGGTGTTTGGCCGGCGTTGTAGAGCCGCCGTTCCCAGGGTTCAAACTGTGTACTCCGTCTCTCTGTTTTCACAGGAGTTAAGACTCTGAGTAACGCGACACTGCGGCAAAGCAATGCTCCGCTCCTTCTTCTGCTCCCACTGTATGCGAAAGATAACGGGTCAGGCCACCGGCCAGTCCCATCTGGTGGGAATCAGAGCACCGCATAGTGTGCTCTCATCTCACGTGTATCTACATATTGTCTTATTTAGAGTTAGCTGTTTATTTTGGCTGCTGGATTGTAATAAAATACAGCACTGTCTACCATTTACAACAAGTGCAACAAAGTTTAATGGAACAGGTGAGAATAAAATATTCTTATTATAAAATAATAAAAAACAATTACCATGAATACTATTTGACTGCAACTTGCATGTTTTGACTGCTTCAATTTTCCTTCAGTTTTACTAAAATAAAATACACATAATTTAAATCTAAAATAATAATAAATAAGGGTTATTTAGCGCTTGTGTGTCTATTAGGCCCCCTTGTGGACGACATTATTGTTGCAGGCTACTTTAGTGTGCGCTGCTTCGTGCCGTTTGTCCTGATTGGACGAGAACCTGGAGAACTTGGGGCAGCATTAATCTTGCCCCATAGCGGAGCAGGGGTACAGAACATTGGGCTGATCAACCTGGGGTTGTAAGTTGTTCAAATCTCGTTGCGGCCTAAGTTGATCAGAAAATGCTTCACGTGCGTGGAATAGCATGCGGACCTCTCCCTCATGATCCTGACAAGTTTATGTATTTTTTTCTCCTTGTTTTTGTTTTACAGAAAGCGCTCTGTGACACATGTCCAGCTGATGCACGACAAAGGGCGGACGCTGCAGGACTTTAAACGACATAAGTGGCTACAAGAGCTTCTGGACGAGGTCCACACGGCCGAGATCCGAGACTTACCCATCAGGACGACCAGCAGCGGCGGCAGCATGAGCAGTGCTGGGGGGGCACTGCCAGGAGTCAGCCCGGGCATCAACCTGAGTACCACAGGAAGCACACTACACTCCAAACCCCCCGGAGGCACCAAGAACCTGCCTATCAGCTATCAGGACGAGGAGGAGGGCACCAACCTGCCACAAGAGACCAACAAGTCACATACATACAAAGATGGCGGCCTGAAGGTGACTGGCAAAAAGAAGAAGAAAGGCAGGTCTGGGAAAAGGCGGGAAGGAGAGAAAAGAAAGAGGAGAGCGCGCTCGCTCGGGTGGAGTTTGGGAGAGGACCACGGCAGCGGCCTGCACCTGGAGTGGAGGTCACTGCTCGGCCTGCAGAGGGCGCTGCATTAAAACATTTTCAGACTGACAAAGGTAAATGTTCTTATACATTTATACACACGTAACGCTGCAATATAAAAGTAACACCACTGAACTAACCATATCATTTGTATTTAATTTATGTCAGGAAACTGCAGACGGTGGGACAGACTCCTGAACTCATCTTACAGTCATCTGTAATAGTGATTGTTTGGAAGAAATTGGAAAATATTTATTATTTGTAAATATAAAAAAAAAAGCTGAATAGATAGCTGAATATGATTAAAAACTTATTGATGCTCTGTGGGGCAATGGAATTTAACCTTTGTGAATCCCTGCTTTTTTTCTTTTTTATTCCAATTATGTCCATTTTTTACAGTAATTTATTTTGTCTGAATTGTGTATTTATTATGTAAATGTATCGAGGTGCTGCTGACCTTCTATATTTTTGTACCATAATGCACTTTAGATATAATATAAATATATATACCATTAATTTAGTTGATATGTGTTTGTTTAAATGAAGAAAAGATAATGGTTGTCATTCTGTGTCATTGTCAGTTGTCTCTTCATTTCAGTTTTTATTTCTTTGCTGCTGTACAAAGGTCCTTGTTGTGTCCTTACTTCTACACTTTATGTTTTTATTCGGCCTGTTACAGTACCTCTGGTCTTTTTCCACAATCAGCTGTACTTTTTAATACCAAATTTCAAATTTGTACATAATGCATTAATGGCTTAATATTGTTGTTTTTGGCACTTGCACTGAGATTACTGGACAAATTAAATATTTGACAGTGTCTGATCATCCAGTGTCATTTCTTCTTTTGTTCCTCATTAAACTCAGTACCATAGGCTAATAAAAAAGAGAGACATTTCCACCCAAAAGACAGTGGGTAAAATGAGAGAACATCATACTGTATCTAGGCTTAGATTTGGCCATACAAGACAGAATAGTAGCCTCAATAGACAGAGCTGTGTCTAAACACTATAGGGGCCCTAGGCAAGAGGGACAACTGAGGCCCTTTATAATTCAATTCAATTTCATTTATATAGCCCTGTACCACAACAACAGTCACCTCAAAGGGCTTCACAAACAGTTAATAAACACACACAAACATAAACACACAATCAAACATAACACAATCAAACATAAGCAATAATAACTACACTAAACTAAACAGACCCAGGACTTTCACTTCGTATCCTGTCTTGTGCATAACAGAAGTGAATATGTGGGACAATATAAGGCAGAGGGGTCCGGAAGTCATCCCCCAGGAAAATCTGAACAAAACATCTGATTTCCTGTTTTCTAGTGCATTTTTGGTGGTAAACAATATTTTAGGCTTGCTACAATTTATGATTTTACTTCCCTCCAGATAGGGCCCTTTTAGGAGAGAAGCTATAGGCAGTGGTGTGTCATCTGGTGCTAAAACAGCTTGTTCACTATTGTAAAGATAAATGATCGTCCTCTGGGGCCACTGTTCAATTCTGGGCCCTAGGCAATTGCCTCCCTTGCCTACACTATTGAAACTAAGTGTGGTCAGTCTCAACACAGCGAGCCAGCAATCAAGGCCTTACGGAGCAACAAACCACTTTGACACAACTGCCCAGGGTTTCCAGATTTCACTCACAATTTCCAGCCCAAAAAAAAGCTTACAACTAACCCAAAACACAAATACTCTAAATGTTAAAACCTTTTAAACTTAACAGCAGTACTAAAAAAGTCACACAAACAGATTCCTTGCAAAGAGTGAAATCAGACGACCAAAGCCTTCCTGACCAGGGTCATAAAAAACACAAAAAAACAAACAAACAAACAAACAAAAAAACTATGAAATAACATTTTAAAACAAATGAACTGATGATGTGAGTGGAAGGATGCAGCAGTTTATTTAAATGTGCATTTCTACTTTGTTTGCCATAAAATGACAACTATTTTATTGGTATTTTCTCCAAAATATTTCCTAAAAACCCACCAAACGTCGTGAAAAGCAGTCCAAATTTAAAAAAAAAAAAAAAAATGCTATTTTTTCCAGCCCAAGGTGTTCAAAAGAAGCCCAATTGAGAAACCAGCTCCAATCGCCGCTCGACGCATTTACAGACTGAACAGTGACATCTGCTGGCTGCGTGTGAGAACTGGATCTAATTGGAGTACATGAAAAAGAACCAAAACAAAGCCTCGCTCCCATGTTGTCACGAACATAACATCACTAAGAGACAGTTGAGCATGCAAACTTTATTATTATTTTTTTTTAAATTTATTAGGGTATTTTTCCCATTGCTCCAATTGGCGTAGACCTCAACAGTCACTTATTCCTCCTTAGAACTGGACTCGGTCTGAGATTCCTGCCCCGACACTGCCACCTTTTGGAAACACTTTGTAAAACATATTCAAAACTTTTGTAATCACCTCACCTTCATGTACAGAGACATGCTGTTTGGTTTCTTTAGGTCCCCCAACTTTGAGATTAAACAGTATTTAATTAACCTTAATCAACCTTTTTATTATTTTGGCTAAATTTCACATCCATAAAAGTAAATTCCTGAAAAGAAAACCATTGTTTAAAATATTTCAGTCCGAGATCCTACAGTATAGATATTTAAAAAATCCAAAAGTCCACTCATTTCAAAGCTATAGACTCTTGACATCTTTTCTTTCTCTTTCATGTTTCTTTGTTTTTGATATAGTAATTTATTTAATTTATTTGCGTCTAGTATATGTCGCCTCCTTTATTTATTGCTTTTTGTAATGTATTTTCTTAATAATTATAAAAATAAAATAAAAAAATCTAGAGATGATCAATTCTGGTTCACACTCCAATTCAGAAGGTGGCGGTGATGCTTTTGCCATCCGCCAGTAAACCCCAGAAGAAGAAGAAGAAGCAGAAGAAGAAGAAGAAGAAGAAGAAGAAGAAGAAGAAGAGCCTCCACGTGAGATGTAAGCATGTCGCCTCCAGGAGGAAAAATCAACAGACCAAAAACAGTAAGAAACTATTTTATTTATTAAATACTCACCTAGCTCGGGGACCGGTAGGTGTGGTGCTTCAAGGAAAGAAAAGGCGCCGCTTTTAATAAACAAGCGGTGAAAATAGCAGAAGTTAATGCTACATGCTTTGCCAAAATGGTAACGCATTTTTTAACAGTAAGGGATCCTGTCCTGTAGGATCCAGCTGGAGATTAACTAATATCTTTCTACTAATATATTTCTTCACGTGCAGAAATGGAACCTATGAAGGGAGATGTATATTAAAGCTACATAGCGATCTTCAGGCCATCTACGGGCACACTTCTGGACTATTATATTTATTTTTGTTATTTTTATTATTTGTATTACATGACATTACGTTTGTGGTTTTCATCGTTTGGATTAAAGGAAATTATTTTTTAAATTGAAAAAACATACATAAAAACGTGCGCAAATCAAAACAAACATGGCATTTTTGAATTTAGTTTTTGTGAATAAAGAATTTGGCTACACATAAAATAACATTAACACAGAGTTTTGCCTTGTTGTTTTTTATGAGCACACCAAAAGTGACATCATCTCTTGACAGAGTCTGGCGATAATGGGAATTTGTCCTTTAGCCAATTCTGCATTTCTACCCAGAACTGTTGTACTTTGACACGAGAGAAAAAAAGATGGTCAGTTGTTTCAGTATTATTTCCACAAAGTGCAATGGTTTTCTTGAATGTTAAATTGTAATCTAAGTCATTCTTTTGATGTGTAGATCATATTCGTAATTTTAGAGTGTGCTTCTTTTGCTTTAGGAGCAATAGGGAATGCTAGGTACAGTTCTTAGTTCTTAATTTGGTGATTGAATCTTTTTCAAATTTAGCCTATCCCATTCCCAACAACTGTGGGCCTTAGGCAGGTGTACACGCTGGGTGGTGGCCAGTTTGGCGCAGGCCTGACACAGATTTACAGAGACCAAAAAGCCATCTATTCTCACATCCATTCACAAAAAGCAATTTTAGAGTAACTAGCACAGGGTTTTTTTATAGGCCCACGAACTTCATTTTTTAGTGGCCTAAATTGCCACAGGTAGCTTGAGCAAAAAGCTTCATATTTGTGTAGGATGGACATAACATCAAGGAAGAAAAAATTTAGATTATTAGACATACTATGTGCCGGTCCCAAGCCTGAATAAATGTGTGGTTGTCGAATAGGACTTCGTTATGTGGAGGCGAAATATGTCACCTACACTGAGTGCTCCTCTCCCTCCTTTCCTTCCTCTTCCCCCTCACATATTGTTCAGTATGTGACCGTCAGTGAAAAAAGTTTGGATACCCCTGATCCAAAACATGTATTTGGATGTTGGTAGGAAGTGGGACTATCCGGGGAGAACCCATGGTAACACAGAGAGGACATGCAGACTCTAACAAGAGCTAGCGCTAAATTAATTAACACAAGAATGCTACATAATTTTTAAGTAGCATTGTAAGTTTGTAAAACCTAAGAAGCCTTGGAGGTACCCTGGTAAAGCGTGTTTACAAAGCATCCAAGAGTCCATTTCAAAATATTTATTATCATCTTTTAGTTTTGACTTACCACTCTGGTGCTAAATGGGTTTTAGTTTTCTGTATTTGATTTAATTTGATTGAATATATTCACTTGTCTTAACAGGAATTAGGTAAAAAGCTTTTTAAGCGACGACGTGTTTTAAGTCGAGAGAAAAAGAAGAAATACAAGATTGTGGGAGCTGTGGTCGACCAGGGGCTTATCACTGTCCATCACCTGAAGAAGAGGAAGTGGGTTATACTCAGTATTATTAATAAAGACAACAGAATTTCTATTGATCGCTAATATAAATCTGTTTAAGCTAAATTCCAAATATCATGCATATTTGTTGAATTCATTGTTAAATTATGTTAAAAGGTATCCAATTGGATTATCATTAATGTATGAAAATTTTAATTTATTAAGGTCCAGCCCTCGAGCAAACATCACATTGTCTGGAAAGAAGAGAAGGAAGCTGATCAAACAACTTGGCCACATGCAGAAGGAGAAAGCCAGTATGGAAGGTAACAACAAAAACAATCTTCATGGTGCTGGAGGGACTTAACCCTGCTTGCCTAGTTGTAAGCCTTGTGCTGTATCCATTGCGCTATAGCACATATAATGGATCTTGGTCTGTTAGAGCTTAAGGCAAAGTCTCTTTTTTTACTTAAACAATCAGAATATTTGGGTTCACCTGTGTTGAAGCTGCTGGATAGTCAAACACTCATGAGGTCCATGGGATTTGAACCCAGAGCTCCTGCGTCCAAAGTCACTGCACTAGCCATTACACTGCTGTGAGCAGCACAAGCTTGACATAATGAGATGAGAATTTAAACCTCTGCAACATCTGCAGAACCAGTAAAACCACCTCGTCTTATATGTCTGGGGTTGACAAGTTTCGAACTCTAGTGTTTTGGGTGGAGATGCTTTGCAGATTTCACTACTCTGTACCTGGGCAGAACAAGGGCACAGGGATAACATGTGCATTGAAACTAGACTATGTTCTATATCCTGAAGTCTTCAGCAACGTTGTTTTTAATGTTTTTCAAAATTCATAAAAAAATAAATGGTTGAATAATTGAATGTGTTTGAATGGCACAAAAATTAGAGCCTGATCAATATATCTGGCCAATATAAACAGTACTATTTTTACTGTGCTGGAATAAGACCTATTTACTTGTAAATGATGGCCTTCTGCTGCTTATCCAGCAGAGAGCGTTGGCACTAGAGCTGGGCAATATGGCAAAAAAAAAAAATCTCAGATTTCTTCACAAAAAATTCAATATACGGTTTAAAAATGATTTTTTTCCCCTCCACTTACTTAAAATCAAACTGAAGATAACAGAGAAATTGTCCAAAACAAGTTTAGCTTTATTGCTTTGATTTCCTCTTGAGGTTAAAGTGCAATCAGACAAGTCAAATAGAAGAGAAGGCCCTGTGATTTTGCGGGGAGATTTTCTTAAAAGTTGCGCTAAAAGTTGTGATTTTTTTTGTCTATAATTCACAGGTTACTTGAGCTTTTTCTTAAAAATATTAACTAGAACTGTAAAAACTAACAAAATCTGTGAGGTGTTAATTAATCTAATTAAAAATACCTGTATTTGAACAGGCCAAGCGTACTCCTTTTTTAAATGATATTGCTGTGTTATTAGGCTGTTATTTTGGGGGGCTATTACACTGCCACTGATTCTGATTCTGTTCCACTCAAATCTTCTCTGGTGACTCCTGTTGTGTGCTGTAGAACATCCAGTCATTAAAAAACAGAAGAAGTTTGCTGTGCTGTAGGTTTTCAGGAAGGTTATTAGCCTGCAACATTAACGTTTAAAGAACAATGACCTCAAACTTCATTGTTGTTTAAATATGCTGCCCATTCAACTATTTAGGCAACTATATCACCATGGCAACGCAGACAGCTTTTCAGAGTGACACCAGACAAAACTAGAAAGCACCGCGTTCGTCTCCTCCTTCAGTCCCATCCACCTGCGACCTCATGTGTGCTTGACCTCCGCGCTGCATGAAATTTAAGTTAAACAAATTTAGTTAAAGCTAAATAAAATTAATAAATAAATATAATACATAAAATATATAATAATACTCCCCACACCAACACCCACTACAACCTAAATAACAATCAGCATAAAGAACAATAAGCAGTTTTCAACAACATTTTAAAAATAAGTTTAGTCTAATAAAGTGGCCTGGGTTGTACACGCCATATTCATGTAAAGAACAGAAAGAAAAATGCTGTATGCAATGTATAGTGTATCGGATATTGTTTTTTGTTTTTGTTATTTTTTGTTACTTAATATCGGCATCGGCCTCAAAAAATCCATATTGGTCGGGCTCTAATAAACATATTATACAATATTTACAATATAAATGTTAAAAAATTTAATTTTGGGAATATCTTTAAATTTGTTGACGATATCGACGTTTGAAATTCATGAAGTTTTCAACCTGTTTTTCTCTTTGGTCACTTGATTTAATGATGAAAGTCTATGGGGAAAAATTATCTGATTTTGATTTTAGTCATTTTTGAAGTATCTCTATTGCAATTTTAGATTTTTTTATTTGGTGGAATAAGAAGTATAATAAAAATACACAGCAATGTAGCTATGGTTGCTGAAGCAAATAAGCTATGTGAAAGGGCTCTTTGGAAAAAAAAAAAAAAATTGCACTGTCTTTTAGCCTTATAAAATAACAAGAATGATTATGATTATTGATTTCCTAAAAGTCGAAAATGTGTTCTGCTCTTCATAGTTGAAATGGCACAGCAACCACAGAAAAAGAACTCTACTGCACAAGGCAAGAAAAAGAAGACGAAGACAAAGAAAGAGGCAGCTGTTGCGCAGGAGGATGTGGAAATGGCAGATATGGAGTGAAGAATATTCATGTCTGTTTTTGTGCATTTTACCCCACAAAACATGTGGGAAAGGGAATGAGTTATTAAAACATTGGACTACAACAGAATTTATTGACATTAGATATGTAAAAGAGGCAACAGAAATGTATATTGTTTTTGGGACATTAAATGAATACTATATATGATTTTGTTTAATAATAAAAATATACTATCGAAAAGGCCATTTTCTCCCACACACACTCACTGCTTATCCTCTTTGTCCTCAGTTATCATTCTCAGCTAGTCACCACAAACAAACATGGGAACAACAGGCAAACAACTCTGAGGACATATTTACAGTTGCTATCTAATAAGTTAGAATATAATGTAAAAGTGGTATAGGCAGTGTGAAAAAGTTTAATATTGTAAACTGTTGGAGTCGCACTTAAACTCTAAATGAAGTGGGAACATTTGTAAAGGTTTCCTGAGCCTTTAAGCCTTGGTCTTATTATGGTTCAGTCAGCTACACGACCATGGGAAGGGCTCAGTTGTCCAGTCACTGACACCTCCACAGAGATGATAAACCATAAAAGGTTATTGATAAAGAACCAGCTGCTTACAGAGCACTGTATTAAAGCATACTAGAAATTTGAGTGGAAAGAAAAAAAAAGTGTGGGAGAAAATGAAGCACAAGCAGCAGGACGGCTGCAGCCTGGAGACTAATATCCAGAAAAACCCAGAGCAGAATTTTGGGGAAGTTCACAGGGAGTGGACTGAGGCTGGTGTCATCAGGAGCCGCCACACACAGATGGATCAAGACATTCATCTACAACTGTGTCAGGGCTTTTCTAAACCAGAGCTGAGGTCAGCAGCTCTCTTCTAATGGAAGTTAATAGATCACTGTGTTTCCTGAAGTATAAAGTCAACACAGCTTTTTACTGTGAAGTTTTAGAGGACTGCCTGCTTCCTTCTGCTCATGAGCTTTATGGAGAGGCTGATTTAATCATCCAGCAGGACTTGGGGTTCCTAAAGTACCACACACTGAGCAAATAACCATGGTACTACTGAGACAGACAGACCAGCAAACTCTTCAGATTGTAACCCTATAGTGAATCTATGGAGTATTGAAGTATTGTCCAGAGTAAGTTGAAAAACTGCAGACCCAGTAACACAGATGAGCTGAAGGCTTCTGTCAGAGCGAACTGGGCTTCCATAACAGCCCAGCAGTGCCACAGGCTGATCCCCTCTCCCACTGCAATGAGGCAATTCATGCAAAAGGAGTCCCAAACTTGTACGGAGTACTTATACTTACTGTACACACTTTCAGAGCTCCAACATTACTGTTTCAATAATTTTATTTAATTTCATAAAATATTCTAATTTTGTGAATAATTTAATTTAACGTTTTCTGTAACTTTGAGTCATACTGAGAAAATTTGACTTTTATGTGATATTCTAATTTACTGGATAACACCTGTATAGGGAGTAGATGTATCAGTCTATCAAACAGAGAAGACTTAATGAGAGCAAATACAGAGGCTAGATTAGACTTTGCCAAGTCCAGTTCCAGTTCTGGAGCAGAAATCGTCGGACAGGTGAGACTAAGATCAAACGAGAGAGAAGTATGGAGAAGGCATGAAACAACTCATGGTCACACTACACACACCAGCTCACCACACCTTCTGTAAAAGATGGTGGAGGCAGTGTGGGGCATTGGCATGCATGGCTTCCAATGGCATTGGGCCGCTAGTGTTTATTGATGATGTGACAGAAGCAGTTGGATGAATTCTGAAGTGTATAGGGATATCATTTTTGCTCAGATTCAGCCAATTGCTGCAAAGTTGATTGGGTGGCGCTTCACAGATGGACAATGACCCAAAACACACTGCAAAAGCAACCCAGGAGTTTTTTATGGCAAAGAAGTGAATTAGTGAACAGAGTCAGTCACCAGATCTCAACCCAGCTCAGCTGCATTTAACTTGTTTAAGACAAAATATACAGCACAAAAACCATCAAACAAGCAACAACTGAAGACAGCTGCAGTAAAGGCCTGCAAAGCATCACAAAGTGTATGGCCATGTCCATGGGCTCCAGACTTCAGGCGGTCATCACTTGCAAAGGATTCTCAACAAAATATTAAAAATGAACATTTAATTATAATGTTAATTTGAGCTGTAATTCCCGAATGCTTCGGACTCAAATTACAGCTGAGAGTCTGCACTCTAAATCCATAATGATTATATAACTGTAATGAGAATATAATTTTGTAAATAGCCAAAATAACAAAAGTCAGTATCCACATATTTATGGCCGTAACTGTTGGCCTACTTGCTTTTACACAACAGATAGAAGTGTGTAGTAATGGCTTACCTGTATCAGTATTGGGGCAAATTAAAATGGCATTTAGAAAAGACTTGTGCTTTGTCTTTAGTAGGGTGCCTACCCCCAACCCCCCAAAGTAAATAAATAAAAGCAAATTGCGTTTTCCTTTCAGATGCTTTGTTCTTCTTGTGTCTGTTCAATTAAAATAATAATATATGGAAATACATTTCTTTTTCCTCTTTTTTATTTCTTTACTTAATGTTAATTTAAATCAGAGTGTTGCTGACAGAACTGGGGTCCCTCGCCATCCCTCCCCCTTCTGGAGGACAAAGACTAAAATGGGTCAGACTCCAGCGCGCAGCAGATCCTCCGCACCAGCCATCATGTAATGTACTCCATCCCACACTGACTGGGAACAGGAGGCTGCTCGGAAGATTTACAACAAGCATCACAGTCGCGCATCTCTTTCTCTGATTTCACTGCTGCCTCTGACGAAAAGAATTGTTGTTGTTTTTGTGCAATCTCATCCGTGGTTGTGCGTTTGGTTGAAGATGCCCAGAGAAGCCTAAGTGAAGCCTCTTGTTCGCTGAAATGATCCGGAGTGAGAGCCACAGATGGATGCGTCCTCGGTGAAATAAGGTAGCCTATTCAACACGGCTTATAGATATTTTATTACAAAATCATCGTAAATAACCCCAAATAACTGACTTTGTGACATAAATTTTGTATTATTATTACAGCGACGTGTATTTGTGCAAATGAAAGATAGATACGTCAAATGCCCAGTTGCACAATGAAAATATTAGCTATCGACTAAAATCAACAAAATAGCGACTCATCTGGCTTTTGTCGATTACTGGCATCTACAGCGCCTGCCTGCCTCGGCCTTGTAATTCATCTAAATCTCAGACACTAAATAAAGGTCCGCTGTTTTTCTATTTTAGCCACAAACAGCTAACAATGCTAAAAAGTTAGCTGAAAGGACTGAAAACACACGACCTCACAATATTTCACAGCCATAGATACCACCCCACCCCCACATAAATGTATTTGGATTTCTCTGCTCTAACCTAAATCCAGTTTACACAGTAGTCTGCGTACTGAAAGAAATAACGTTTTATATTTTTTTATGTTAATAATTTTAAGTTTAATTGAGAAGTCAATTGATGTTGGTTATGATTTGACCCCTTTATAAACCACATTAGAGTTGTTTATGTGACCAAGGTACAGTCACACCTCTAATAACCGTTGATAGTTCGTCAGGAACAGAGCTGTAAATGAGATAACATGAATCAAAGCTATTGTGACCCACACAGAAACAGGAGTAAAGTCTGATTGTGTGGACTGTGGACCCTGAGACGCGTCTGATGGAGAACGACTCATACTGCCAGCCTGGTGAGTCTTACTCTGTGCTAAACTTTTCTTTTTCTTTTTAGATGTTTCCAATGTGGTCTATTAATTATTTAAAAATCTACACACACACACACACAAACAGTATGATAATTCTATAGATCATTTATAACAACATTAGTTGTTGCAGCCTCATGAACATGAGCCCACATTTAGTGAAATAGATTCAGCGTTAAATCTTAACTGCCCTTGTTCAGGTGTGCCATTTTTAGCTGTCTATTTTTACTCTGCTAAAATTAGTTCTTTTACATCTGTTGTCAGCTAAGATCTGGGACTTAGTGATGGAAAGGATCCAAACTGAAAACATAACCTAATAAAGTGAACCATGAGGTGTTTAGAGGAGTATCTGTAAAGGAATATGTCACAATACATTTACAGTTTTGCAGTTGTTTGCTTATAAAAACACATGTACACGTATAATATCTTATACTTTTTTATGTTAATCTACCACGTTTTGTGTCTTTTTTTATTCCAGGATATTTTTGGATCTCTGCTTCACTTCTTTGGACTTGGGGGTCTTTTTGATTAAAGCTGTGTAGACTGGCTGCTGCCATGACTTTTTTAATTCTCCATTACTCAGTGTGGAAACTAAGGCTACCCACTGTTGCTGCAGTGCTAATGCTAATGATTGTGCCTTGTGTTTTGGCTGTGGAACCAGAGACATGTTACTCCAGGCAACACCAGAAGGCTATAGTCAATGTCAGACAGGCACTAAGCAAGCAAGGGGTGGTTATGGATCCTCGAGTGGTCCGTTCAGAACGGGACTGTGTACTGGCATGTTGCTCAGAGGAAGTTAAGCCAGGTGAGTTCTATTAAGCATGTTTAACTTAATAACATCATAATAACATTATGAAGCTACAGTAAATGTCAACTCATCCTTTGACTTACAAAAAGTTGCTTTGAATCCTTAAAGGTGCCAAATGTAACATGGCTGTGTTCAACGGCAAAAAACAGCCCAGTGATGAAAACTGCTTCCTGTTCCACTGCCCAGCAGAGCTAGACTGTCCATTAATGAAGGCTGTGGATGGCATTAACACATATGATATTTACAAAGGTAGGTCTGCTGCCCTGCTTTCATTAAAAAAAAACAAAATCCAATTAATCTTGTAACTTAGTTACAGTGATGTGATCTTGCAATGTCTCCATTCTTCAAGCACTGAGATGTTTGTGTCTTAACAAATACATTAAGTTTGTTAATTTAAGTTCACCTTCTGTGCAGGATTGATACATTTAACAACAGTGAGACCAACTGCAACTACAGCAAGCTTGACCAGCACCACCACCAGCACTCCTGCTCCAACAACTACATCCACTCCACCTCCTACCACTACAACTACAACCACTACAACACCAACCCCAACCCCAACAACAGTGCTGCCCACCACCACCACTGAAACAACAACAGAGTCCCCCAGGACAACCATAACACCAGCCACAGAGCCTCCACCTTTAATCATCATTGCCACCATACCTGCTGTCACTTTGGCATCCACCACCACCACCAGTACAACCACAACTGAGGGTATATCTGTTTCACTGCGAAGACCAAACAAAACTACCAAAAAGCAAAATAAAAACACCAAGAAAGTGAGGCTACATCCGGTTAGCACCACCGCAAGTTCAGCTGTAAGCTCTACTATGACACTTCATGTTATTGCAGTGAACAAAGAGGATGCACTTAGAACTGCTGAAATGTTCACAACAATTCCAGTAACTACAACCACCTCAACCCCAACAACCACAGCAACCACTACTACCACTACCACCACCACCACCACCACCACCACTACTACTACTACTACTACCACTACTGAACTCCCAACAACAACATCGACAACGACACCTCAAACCACTGCTCCTCCTCCTACTACCACTTCAACGACAACTGTTCTGCCTGCAACAACAACTACTACAACAACCACAAAGGAGGAGGAGTTCGCCCCTATCACCACTACTCCTGCAGTAAGTCTCTTCATCGTACCCAAAGGTGTGGTGCAACCAGAGCACCCGCTGCAGGACCAAAGTCAGGCCAAAGCTGCAGCAGCGAGCCACGGGGCAATGAAGAGCGGTGTGGTGGCCTTCATGGTGCTAGGACTTGCTGTGCTAACAATGGCATTGGCAATTGGGGGCAGGAAAGCCATGGAGTCCTTTGATAGACGTCATTACACAAGACTAGAGCTCAATGATCTGCACTATGAAGTGTGAGGACAACAACATCATTTCACTTTTTTTTTTTTTTTTACCAAAATCAGTGTGTTTTAAAATGGTTAAATCAATAATATTTTTCGACTTTAAATTGCACATCTTAAGAAATGTATGCTTCACAATGTATTATGAGCACGAATGAAACCACACGACTCTCTTTGACATCTCTGTAGGATAAGGCAGACAGATGTTTGTTTGTTTTTCCCCCACTTACTTAAAAGGGTCACTCATAGCTAAATCCTATCCCATTAACTATGGGCTTGAGGCGGGATACATCCTTAACAATGACCATTTAGGTACAGGGCCAACACTTAAGAGACATACATTGAAAGACACATGCCATTAAATGCTTCATAATTCACATTTATACAAAATGCCATGTCACCTCCTAAATTAGTATAATTATTAAATTGGATTATATCACATTTCTTACCACCATTCTTATTGTGTTTGATTAGATAGAAAACTTCTCAACTGTTTAGGTTTCGAGATTGTTTTGAATGACATTAACATTTAATTTTATTTTGCTTTTTTGGGGGTTTCAGTTTGGCATATTTGTTATGTTTTATAATGGTATAAAGGTTTACGGTGGTAAGTTTATTAGCATTTAATATTTTATTGACATTGGTCTTTAGTTGAGTTTGCTAAATAATTTTAACTGAATTGATTCTATGTCCAAGACATACTGTACATTGAAAGATGTCATTATAATTGCATACTTTTTTTTTCAACCCAACATATTATTAGTGTTTGTATTTTATCAGTTTTATAATCTGGTTCTGTGCCATTAACTTCAAACTATTAAGCTATTGGTGGAGTAACAAAGAAAATGTTTAAAGCAATATTTTACTCTTCAATACTCAGGAAGCAGAAAGCGAATGAACTCTGACGAGCAACTCTATGTTGCCATGAGAGTAACCTTTCGTATGAGGCGCACACCTGCATGTCTTTTACTTCTACATGCTTCAGCCTCATCACATGCTCGTGATGATATCACTAACTTTAGATGTCAGCCTCACTATCACTGTGTGGTTTTATGTCCACATAATCACTTTCACGTGTAGATCAAAATCAACCTGAATGCAATCTTTAATATTTAATGCACTATTATATCCAGATTTTTTTTAAAATAACTATAACCTGCTTCTTTTTAAATAGTAAAATGTTTTCATAGGTAAGACTGCATTGGCTGCGCACTATTTTACTACACCTAGTTTGTATTACTGTTGGAGTGAATGTGAGGATGTGTGCAGGCAAAACTGGACATGCTGGAACACCAGTTCACCAGCAGAGGACAGCAGCAACCTGGTTGATCCCAGAACTAAAGCTTGCACTGCACCTCTTTAAAATTGTTAAGGAACTGCTTTGTTTTTTAATACAGTTCAGTTGCATCGATGGCTATAGTCTGTTCTTGTTTTGTGAAGTGATGCTTTGGCATAAGTTTGAAACTGGATGTTTTATTTGTAAGGATTAAAATGTGATTTTTCAACATGTCACCTGCTTCTGCAGTTTGGAGTACAGTGGTTACCTTTGTTGGTACTAAATAAAAACAATACATAGTAACATTTGTTTTAGACGGGGTAGGCAAAATGATTGACTAAATTTGTAATGGGAAAAATGACTGGCTTTGTGTCAACCTTTAGAATCGCAGTTGTATTCACTTTTCACAAATCAAATTCTTGTTTAATCGCTCTTAAAGCTGCACTACCTGATTTCGTTTTCCTTATATTATTTATATATTTTGGTAAAGATAATTATTTAGTTATTAGTCCAGCATAACAGAAGTCATCTGAGGAAAAAAAATAGACTTTGAGGTCACCTGTGGGCTGTATTATAAAGGTTTTTGTTTTAGAGCAAGGAAAGGAACAGTTTAACCAATCACACACTTTTTTTAAAAGCAAACTCCAGATCTCTGCTGTGTTATTGTGATAGCTCCTGGCTGTGTACAGACTTCCAGGTTTGTGTGAGACTGTGATAAAGCGACGCGAAGGAGAGGAATTAGGAAAGGGGAGTGGATCATTCAAACTCATTTTTTTTATACAGATCACTTTTACAGTCCCAAAATCAGGTAGTGTAGCTTTAAAGCACGCTGCGTATGTTTTAAATACAGAACTGAGCCAACTCAGCTCAAGGATTTTATTGATTGCCTTTGATTTTATAGTTTGGCCCCTTTTTTAAAATTGGGTAGATATATTTCAATAATAAACACTTATCCTACTTATAAAACTAGTACTGAGGGTGGCATACAGGTGGCAGAGGAAGTTGAGTTGACAGAAAGCGTCGCTCTCAGACAAACTAGTCCCGCTGGAATGTGTGTGTTTCTGCGTGGTTTCTGATGAACTCCGGTTCTTCCAGCGGCGGACTCAGATTCAGAGGCTACGGGCTATGTTCCCATGTGGCGACAGTAAAACGAGTTGGCAGCGGGGCGTTTTCTATGTTGTAACATTATCTTTGGCTTGAGAGAATGAAACGAGCTCAACAATAGAAAACAGGAGGGTCGGGGAGCGCGGCGGTGGTGGAGGAGGGAGGGAAGGAGGGAAGAGGCGGGGGGAAGAGCTTCCTCGCAGCGGAAGGAGACGACGGATTTCCCGCAGGACAATGTGAGGCGCAGAGAGTTGATCCAACGCAGTTAGCGACGAGCCAACCAAGCCAAGATGGAAGATTGGATTATTTAACGCGTTTTGCAGTTGTGGTACAATCTAATCTAATCGGAATACTTTGAATAGTATCGGAGGAAGCTGCCGCAGCAATGGGAATACTGCGCTGAGGAGAAAGCGGCGACAGGGCCAAGAAAAGGGAGAAAGATGGGTGTCGTGCTGCGGAGTCTGTTGTTGTGTAGTTTTTGTTTTCTCATACGAGGTAAGTTTTTGTCTTCAACACACCGTTTTGCTTTGCTTTTCACCTGCCTTCTGTTTGCAGACGTGTTTAACCATTTCCAGAGCTCTGTCCAGCTGGTTTAATGTCAGGTAAAAGGATATTTTCGGTCTCGGGCCCACTCTAGGTTTGATATCTGGTGTGCGGAGCTAACATTAGCCAGGCAGCTATGCGTGCTTATCTCCGCTCAGCAGCGTGAGTCTGACCACAAACAGATTGTGGAAACCAACTTCGTCTAAAAATCTCCAAGTTTATTCAGGGGTTGCGTCAGCTCTTTTAGCTCAGATAATCAGACTGGTACAGATTGTTTTGAGCTAACTTATCACTGGCTAACTTTAGTTGTTAGTGACTCCTACAGCTTGCAACGATTACTTGAAACCTAAGAACAGCAACAGTACAAATGTTATGGGGAGCTAGCAATTACTCGTTTTGCTAGTTGGAATGTAAATAAATGTATATCCGAGTACTTTTAATATACACTTTTAATAATCTGTTACACTTTATGCAACAGTTTTGATGTTTATTTTGATCGACTATACACTCTTAACGCATTGCACTATGATGAAATTATTGATGAAGTGTAACTATTAATCAATTACTATTGTTTGTTCTCAAGTTAATTAGTTTCATCAATTGGAAATAAATGAAAGGATCTCATGTAGCATATTTTATTCTGTTTCGAGTTTTAAAAGATAGTTCTCAGTTTCAGACCCACCCTCCTCCAATAAATGTATTTATTTAAGATTTAGCAAATTGTATTGGAATTAGAAAATCTCACAATCCTATAGAATTGTCCATAAAAACTAAAACTAATATCCAGGACAAATAAAAACATCAGAGTTGTTCTGTAGGATTCTTGTAGGACTCCTATAGGATTTTGTCATTCTTTTTGGAATCTAATAGGAAATGGTAAAATCTGATTGGACTTTTTGACAAGGGTAACTAAAACAAAAAATAGCCTCAGATGCTTTTCAGCCAGACATGTGCAATGCTAGTGCTAGTCTTGAACTCCTGGTTGTAGTAGCAGCTAGGGCATCTGAGCTTGAGCCATTGGTGCTGTGATTTAGTAAATATTTGGTAAAGGAAATCCCCACCACCAGACTGAAGTGAAAACAGGCTGGCACTGGAAGCTGAGGAGCTCTGTGTGACCCTGTCAGTGATGTGGTTGCATTTGCGGTGGATGTGTCAAATTATGGCTTCGGCACTGATCCAGCAGAGAGGAAGCAGAGTCCCCAGCTGCTTCTCGCCTTTTCAACTTTTCAGCAGCTTTTCGGGTTCATGCACCAAATACTTTTTTAATTCTGGAAAACTTCAATATAAGCAAAATTCATCAGCGTATGTGTTGTTGTTGCTATTTACAAGGAGTGCTGGGCTGGTGTTTATAGTAATTTTGGTAGTTAGTAATGCAGCACAATAGTGATACAAACAGATACATCATCATCATTATTATTTTGTTATTTTGTTTGTTTTGCTACATTCTTATACAGGAATATTGCATGTTAGAAAGTGAAACCATGTACTTAATAACAATTAAATGATAAGGTCATGTGATAAGCACCTGTATAATCACTTGTGTGGACTTTTCAGAATTTGTTTGCATATTAAATAGAAACTGATGACTCTTTGTTTCCTCAGCCGTGCCTCTGCTGCTGTATGCCAACAGACGGGACCTTCGACTCGTGGACGTGGCACATGAGAAGGCCAACGCCACAGTGGTCGTGGGTGGGCTAGAAGATGCTGCCGCTGTGGACTATGTCTTCGCACAGGGGTTCATCTACTGGAGCGATGTAAGTGAGGAGGCCATTAAACGCACTGTCTACAACCAGTCAGGGGTCAGTGTGATTCAGACTGTTATAGCAGGATTGGCCTCTCCAGATGGACTTGCCTGTGATTGGTTAGGGAATAAACTTTACTGGACAGACTCAGAAACCAATCGAATTGAGGTGGCTGAGCTGGATGGATCTCTGAGAAAAGTCCTCTTCTGGCAAGAGTTGGATCAGCCCAGAGCCATCGCTCTGGATCCAGCACGAGGGTAAGTCCAGTTTTGACACTATAAATAGGCCTTTTCATACTTCCGTGTTTTCAACCGGAAGTCATGTGGTGATGCTTCCAGTAGTGGTTGCAAGTGGTGTAAAATAGCAGTCTAAAAATAAAAGTTTTTGCTCTGACATGTATACCTGCCACTCAACTACATTTGATATTATATAGATGCAGAGACAAAACATAGCGTTTATTACATAATATTACTTAAAACAGGTTATTTGTATTTACATGGATGAGTAGGGCTGGGTATTGTTAGGAACCTCACAATTTGATTTGAAGGTTGTAATTTGATTCAATATAAGTTCAATTTGATATTGATTTAAATGTTTTAATATTGATTAAAAAAATAAGTAAATCAGTGTTTCCCACAGAATTTTGACAGACTATGTGGGGTTGAGCCCACCACACCCACCACGACCCATTTAAAGTTTAAACTTAATAATTGATGAACCCTATAAAATTATATTATTGATCTCAATTTTAAACAAATTTGTATTTCTAAATACAATACTCAATGAGTCATATTAAGAAAACACAGGACCTGCAGCTTGTTCAGTTCAGTTTTAGTCCTATAAGTCCTGCTTTAGTGATGATTATCTAATATCATGGCTGTGGGTCAGGTTAAGTCCAGGTTCAATGCTGGTTGAGTGCTGTTGTCATGCAGGAGTAGACCGGTTTTTAGTCCTGCTGTAGTCCAGGAGTAGACCTGGTTTTAGTCCTGCTGTAGTCCAGGAGTAGACCTGGTTTTAGTCCTGCTGTAGTCCAGGAGTAGACCTGGTTTTAGTCCTGCTGTAGTCCAGGAGTAGACCTGGTTTTAGTCCTGCTGTGGTCCAGGAGTAGACCTGGTTTAGCCCTGGTCCAGGAGTAGACCTGGTTTAGCCCTGGTCCAGGAGTAGACCTGGTTTAGCCCTGGTCCAGGAGTAGACTTGGTTTAGCCCTGGTCCAGGAGTAGACCTGGTTTAGCCCTGCTGTGGTCCAGGAGTAGACCTGGTTTTAGTCCTGCTGTAGTCCAGGAGTAGACCTGGTTTAGTCCTGCTGTTGTCCAGGAGTAGACCTGGTTTAGCCCTGGTCCAGGAGTAGACCTGGTTTCACCCTACTGTGGTCTAGGTGTAATTTGGCGCTGAATCACACAAAAGTCACAGACTGTTGCTAAGAAAGTGACTTTAGCTTGGGTTTTCCTAATCCTTCAGCACATTTTTTCTCTTTCCTCTCTTTCTGCTCGTATGCACAAAGCAGCACAGGGCAGTGCTGTAAGGATGTCACAATGTCAAATTTTTGTGTCACGATTATTATGAGATGAAATATTGTGTTCATACACTTTTTTTATTTACACTTTTATGTTTATGCTGCTAAACCTGTCTGACTATGGAAGTGCTGAACTGCCACAGTGAAAAATTATTGGTAGCGTTTCTTGTTAAAACCAGAAAATTTCCTAGTTACAAAGTGATAACTTTTTTGTTTAAATGACATAGTTTTCTTGGTATAACGCTATAACTCTCATTTAAATGAGAAAATTTTCCCATTATTATATAATAAAAGCAAAAATTATCTTGTTTTAACATATTGTCACTTTTTAATGAGAAAATGAGCTCATTATAACTCGTATCAATGTGAAACACGAAAGATTTTTATTTTATTAGCTAGCAAGGATCATATAAACATGTATCAACTGTGGGTCACCACTGCTACAACTAATACTTAAAAGATGATTTTTTTTCTGACGGTAACTTGCGTCAAACAGCAGGTGAAATAACATCACATGTATTGTTACATCCAAAGTATACACACAGCCACATCAGGAATCATCAGCCCGTCCCCTCCTCGTGTACAGCCGCTTGTCACTGCAAGGATTTCAGCCTCTAAAATGCAGAATCCTGATCTCGTGCTTCAGCAAGCTTAGATTCACCACATTCTATCTTGCTTCAAAATGTAATACAATAAATGTATACAACACATAAACAATTAGAGGTGGACCAATATGGGTTTTTTTAAGGCCAATGCCGATTTTTAAAATTCAGAGCAGCCGATGGCCGATAAGCAATGACGACTTTTGAGGCCAATATGGAGGGCCAATTTTCCTAATTTTATGAATAAAAATGGTTTAATATAGTCAGATGTTTTCATGTTGCTTATACAATGTAAAGAAACATAAAAACATCAGTTTAAAATGCAGAAAAACATGGACTCACATGCAGGCAAAAGGTAAAATCTCTCAGCTTTGCACTCTGGGCTACTGTCTTCAAATAGTCTGCTTTGTTCTACACTGAAGCTGTAAAGTTAAGGGCTAAGCATTTCTGTATCATGTAAATGATGATATTTATGACATTAAATAAGTTAATTAGGTAGTTGACAATATATTAATTTTATTATTAATCACAAAGCACATATTTTAAAATAAACATATTAAACGAGGGGCACTTTTATATTTGCATTGCATTTGAAGCCACCACCTTTTCCCCGTTTTACCAAATGTTTCTCTTATGCAGCATTTTAACAAGTTAACGAGACTGACGTTATTTTACAGCGGACCGTTCCTACCTGATGCTAAGCTAGCAATTAAAGCTAATGGTGCGGGTTGTATACAAAAGTGCTCGATCATAGCCTAAAGTGTCTGGGCATTTACATTTTCTCTCAAACAGACATTTCAAAGTTAAATCAGTGTTACGTGTGCAGGTTTGGCGAGAAAAAAAGTCTTACCTTTTTTCTTTCAAAACAATAGGCCTCGCCTCAGCCTTGTTTGAGTGATCTCCCTCACTCGCCCTGAGCACCTTCTACAGTAAATGTTGCCGCTGTAGCATGGACTGCACGGACACAAAAACTAGGGTCCTTCAGTGGTTGTCCGGACATGTGCCTGACCAAAAATCTGCAATAAATGGGAAAAATCAGCTCACTGTTTAAAACACTCAAAAATCGGCCAACCGATATATCGGTTGATCTCTATAAACAAGCCCTTTGACATATAGTTCCTCATCATCCTCATCATTCCTCATCAACAGCAGATTTGCCCTCTCCTGTAAGGGTGCTCCGATCGATCGGCCGCCGATCATGATCGGCCGATCATGGCTAAAAATAGAGTGATCGGTGATCGGTAAAATGGGCCGATCAGAAGGGCCGATCAAATTACAATAAACACGCGAGGCTCTCACATTTACTGTCCTGCAACTCCGGTTTGATTAAACAGCAGTAGCGTTATTTTAGCAGTGTTTTTAAGTTAAGCCCTGGTTATAACGAACACAAACCTGCCCTGGAGGCGCTGCTTTGTGTCCCCGCCTGCTTTAGGAGCGCACGGGACAGAACCAAGGCGCAGCAGTGCGTGTATTTGCAAACACCAACGTAAACAGCGCTACAGCTAACCCGCTAACAGTTACGTTAGAAGGATTAAGAAAGTTCAGTCTGCCTGTGTCTTGTTGCGCGGAGAAAACTGTGCGTTTTGTGGCTTAAACTGCACCAAATGGCTGCTAATGGAAAGAGAAAGTAAAAAGGCAGCCCATGTGTCCGTGTGTCTGAGAGGAGCACCTTTCATCGTTGTCTTCTCTGCTCTCTTTGCACGTTTTCTTCATTCAGACGTTGTCAAAACTGGCAGCAGGAGCTGTCTGCTCTTTAGTCCACTGTGTTTCAACCTGGTTTGGCTGCGCGTTACGCGGACACAGGCGCTGCACCCGCGGACTCAACCAATTAAGAACAGCTGATTTTTACATCAGCGGAGCATTCAAACAAAGCCACAGACACTGGGCACACATTAAAGACCAATAATGCAACAAAACCTCTTCTAAAACAAAAATAAGTAGAATTTTGTTGTTCTTTTATATTTACAAAGGCTACAGTATTTTTCAAATGGAACTAATAATAGCCTGCATACAATACATTACTACATTGAAGACCACGTGATCGGTATCGGCCATGATCGGTATCGGCCGATCACAGCAGAGGCTGATCGGTGATCGGTGATCGGGCTCAAAAACCCTGATCGGAGCACCCTTACTCTCCTGTTTTCTAGTCAAACTCCACACAGGCCACAGAAGTGAATGTAAATCCATTAGGACTCAGATAAAAGAGGCTGTAATTTATTCATTACTTTTATTTAAATTGCAGCCTGTTGCTCCGTCTTTCTTGTACGTCTCGCTTGTCTCAGTACGTCTCAGTGTCTC
Organism: Bostrychus sinensis; assembly: GCA_020698575.1. Classification (NCBI taxonomy): domain Eukaryota; kingdom Metazoa; phylum Chordata; class Actinopteri; order Gobiiformes; family Eleotridae; genus Bostrychus; species Bostrychus sinensis. The sequence continues at coordinate 12,454,951 of CM036239.1, forward strand.
CTCAGTGTTTGATCCAGAGTGTTGAAGATAAAAGTCAACACTGTACAGTGTTTAGTGACACATCTATAAATTACGGGTGTAACAGTTACTATAGCAATGTATTGATTTTTAATACGCATTACCTTGTATCAAATTGTTTTCTAGGCAGTGTATATTGATATGCTTTTGAAAAAATCTGTAATATCGGAAATATTTATTAGAAATTTGCACGTTAAAATAAAACCAGATGTATCTTTTTGGAAGTATTATGTGTTTTTAATTAAATTAAATTTATTCAACTGTGCTTCACTTTCTGTCTGCTTGACATAATCAGCCCTTGCCGCGATGCTAGATTTGAGAGTAAACTTTCACGATTTTTGTCAAAAAGTTACTTTATCGATTGTACTGATAATAAAGGTGACGAATCATAAAATTATATCGTTCTAAATTAGCCCATATCATTCTTGAATCAGATGGAAATGATTCTAATCAATATGTAGAGACCCTTCCAGGAATGATGTGCTTAAAAAACGCAGCCTGGTACCGATATTAACGTTCTATCCCATTAATTTCTATGAGGGAACAAAATAAAAATATTAATTTAGATGTTTCTGGACTGCAGGAATGAATGATTGTTGTTTATATATTTATAAAAAATTACTCTGAATCAATAAAATCCAAATCTGAGTGTCAGTACCATTTGCTAAAGTTAATTTATAAAAGTAGGATTTGTGGTGATTGGTGAATTAAATCTGAACATACAATTTCAAGCTATTGTTGCCTGCCACATTTCTGTTACTATTTGCCATGTGTAACATTAAAATTAAGAAATGTAAATTACATAGCCTTTAGCTTGTATGCTAATTATAACCTTACATTAAATGGCTAAACATTCACACACTTGCTAATGTTATTAAATGGCAGTAACTCAGGTCAGCGGTTCAAGCCCTGCACTGGCAATGATGCTAACATACTGTTGTTGTGTCCTTGGGCAAGACATTTCACCCACCAATAATATTATTATTATTATTTTTATTAAACCAGGCTCTGATATTACTCACATGTGGCAGAGTGGTTGCCAGTTGCCAAACCCGTATTGATTATTCCTAATTTGCACTGTTTTGTGCTCCATTAGAAATGCATTATTCTCTTTTCTACCTTCCGGTACATGTCTTTGTGATGCAGACGTTCTGTTTACAAACACAAGAAGGGTCTATACTACTATGAGTAGAGTTTATGGTTTAATACACTGTGAGATAAAGTATATGTTGTAGGTATTTCCAGATCAATGTTTTGTTTTGTTTTTTGGCCCCTTATTTAATCATGATTATTTAATGTTTAGTTTTGGCCGATCAGAATCTTGCTACCGATCTTTTTATTTAATTATTTTTTCTCGCATTTTGTAAAAACACAATATTGGATGGCTATGATATGTTTTTATGCTAAATTCCTGCAGAAAACCGCAGCAGTGTGCATTACTCTTGTGTTGACATCAGTGAAGACATACAGTTTTTACTCATTATTTAAATACTGATATGGGTGTTGTTATTTTAGCATTTTATCAAAACATATTAAAAATATACATATATCAATATGGGCTTAAAGACCAGACTCTCTGTAATTCAAGTGTATTAACATCCAAATTGGAGGAGGGGTTTTGGAATTACTGGTCTTTAATGTGTAGCCACCTCTTTTAAGGGACCAAAAGTAAATAAAAAAAAAAATTAACATTACCATAAATAAAAGGTTTAGTTTTAAAACTTTGTTGAGAATCCTTTGCAGGCAATGAGTGCTTTGGATCATTCTCTATATTCTTTTCTTCCCATCATTCTGGTACAGATTGATCTGAGCCTCATCTGTCCAAAGAATGCTGTTCCAAATCTGGCCTGGCTTCTTTAGAGGCTTTTTGGCCAAGTCCAATATGGCTTTTCTATTTTTGAGGCTGATGAATGGTTTGCCACCTTGTGATGAACCCGCTGTATTTTCTCTTCTGAAGTCTTCTCTTTATGTATAGTTAGATACTGATACACCTACTTCCTAGAGAGTGTTCTTCACTTGGGTGGATGTTATGATGGGGTTTTATTCGCCATTTCTTTCAGTGCAAATGAGCACTTATACACACAGATTTCTGTTTTAACGCATTTATGCTGCACCCAAATTCATTGTGAATGTTCTGAATCTCAAAAAAAACTTTACTTTGCTTCTGATTTGTGAGTGTTACTGTGTGTTATACAAGCATAGGGACATGAACACACAGCCTGATGAGGACGTTATAAAGCCTAAATAATCGAAGCCTACCATGCAGCCCATGAAAAAGCTTTTGAGGCAATTGTCTAAATCTTTTGAGGCTTGGAAAAAGAGGTGGCTGACTACATATTAGAGAACTATCATTCCTAAACCCATTCTCCGATTTGCACATGAATACCCTCAAGTTACAGCTGAGAGTCTGCTCTTTACACCCATATTAATTATATAACTGTATTTTGATTATGTTTTGGGCAATGGCTAAAATGACAAAACTATTGTCAGCATCAATATTTATGGACCTTACTGTACCCATCTCTGTTCCTGCACTTATGCGTATAATGGTATAACGTGAGTGTTGCTGTGGTTTATTCAGTTGCTTGTGCATCACAAAGACCTGTTGTTGCTCTGCTGTAAGTGGGGTTTTGTTTTTCCAGTACTTTCTCTGCCAGAGAAAGGTGCTGCAGTAGGAACATGCCAGCTGCTGCAGTGTGTACATTTGGAGGAGTGTATATTGCGTACTGTTCAAAGGTGTAATTTGTGGTGACAGTAAGTAGTTCATAAAATAAAAACAATTCTTGAATAGTGGATAATAGGTAATAAATAAATATGTTAAATTCAATGTAAAAGCTGTTAAAAATTATTATTAGTTTTGAAAACTAGTAGGGTAATACTAGTGGTATCGATTGATAATATCGGAAATATCGATATTAGAAATTAGCCAATATCGTTCTTGAATCGTATCAAAACAGTTCTAATCATTACACCCCTAGAAACTAGTACTTTGAAGGATTTTTGTATCAGATGTTGAATGAGTTGAAAGCAGAGCTTACGTGTTTTTAGTAGTTGATCTTTGATGTCAGTTTTTGCTTTTGTTAGAGGTCAAGCTGGTGTTTCCCACAGTTAAGGACTGCATAGTTCACAAAAGGACTGAATGTGTGCTAAACATTTTGTGCCTTGGGAAACTTTCACCTGTGTGTGTCTAAATGTGTTTTGAAGCACTTAAGTAGAGGTTGTAATTGTTTTAAAGCTGAATACTATGAACATGTAGTGTTAACCTACTGACGTCGAAGCCAAACTAATGTCCCCATGTTGTGTACCAGGACTAGAGGTCGACATGGTATCTATAGCATCTATAGCATCTATAGCCGATGCCGATTTTTAAAATTTAGAGCAGCTGATAGACACTCGCAATATTTTGGGGATGTGTAGGGCCGATTTTCTTAATTTTATGAAAGAAATTAATACTATAAACCCTTTAGTTTTTGTAATACTTAATAATATCCAAACAAATGTGTTAGAATTGGACAGTGAGAACAATTAAAGATTAGTTTTTTGATAAAAACAATAAGGCAGTGCGCACAGTGTTGGTGAGTGGAGCTTGGGGAGAGCTACAAAATGTTGTTTTTTTTTTTTTTCTCTTTAATTTGTTCTCTGAGGTTTTATGCCAGAGAAATGGAGAACTTCTTTTTATTGCTGTTTTGAGCTTTTCAGGCTGAGATAAAGCAATTTTGGATGTTTCTTATGAACTGCAGTGTAAGATATCTAAACTGCTGAAAGATGGTTGGGGATGCACTGAGCTGGCTCCTCGGGACTTCCCAGCGCATCTTAAGGCCAAATCTCAGATTGGTAGCAGGGCTGCCACAATGGCTTCTAATGAAATGGGCAGTGAGAATAGATAGAAGATTAAGAAGATTAGTAAAAAAAAAAAAAAAACACCAAAAAAAAACCCCAAAAAAACAAGTCCAAACAGTGTAAATAGAGCTTGTGGAGAGCTGTAAAATGCTTTTTAAATATTTGTTCTACAAAGTTCTTTGCCAGAGAAACGAGCAAAAACTTTTTGTTGCCGTTTTGAGCTTTTTCGGCTCAGATAAAGTGTTTTTCTGTGGTCCTTCAGTCACACGGTTGCCTGGACATGTGCCTGACCAAAAAATCAACATTAAAGGGCAAGAATCGGCCAATTGCCGATTGACTTAAAAAGGCAACCTCTAGTGAGGACTGCACAGTAAGGCTCTACATGACAACGCAGGGTTTGGCCACTTATGTGTGTTTTTTTTTTTTTTTATTAAATCTCTATATCTACTGCTCATGACAGTTTATTAGCATGGCTGTCAGAATGCATTTTCTTTACTTATACATTTTAAAATGACTGTTAGGCTTTTAGAAACTTTCTTATTTGAAGTTAGATTTTGTTGAGGGCTGCAGCAGAGACTTGGAGGAAAACTGGTTCTCCAAAGCCATGGTGGAACGCAGAGCTGGACTCATTTCAACTCTGATGATTAATGCATCAGGTACCAAATACAATGCAGCTCTTGTGGTGAGGGGATGTGTTGTGTGCGCAGCATTTCTCTGCTGCTTTCTTCTTCACTCTCCTGGGACTAGGATTTAGTTTAGCCTGGAAAAAGCCACCTGAAATCAAACCATTGCTGTAGATTTAAGCATTGAAACTTAAATTTGAAACACAGTTTATTTTGGCAATATTTAAAAATGTATCTTGTCATGTGCAACCAGCAGCTTGTTTGGTGGTAGCAGGAGCTGTCTTTGTTTGAGTGAAACAAAACCAGCTGCTATTTTAAAGACATTTTTGCTCCTAGGCAAGCTATCTGTTAAAGCTTTTGTTTTGAGTTGAATTGGGTTACGTGGATACAATAGTTCTGTTTTTGGGTCATTTTTTTTCTCATTTGGAAACATAAAGTTGGAGAATGTGACAAGTGCTGTGTGCTTTTACGTTTCTGTTTTTGATAGAAGTTACCAACATGTTAGATCCCACTAAGTTCTTTATTGTTTATATGAAGAGAAGTCAACATTTGTGATTACCTGAGAGTAACTGGGGTGCTGAGTAATGGTTTCGCTAGCGAGATAATTACTGACAGACAGGGTAAAAAAATCTGTCATTGTATACATGCATATTAATATTATTAATTATTAATGACCATAATAACAATTCTTAAACCCCTTATCTGTTCTTGTAAATAAAATACAGTGTTACATGTGTGTTGCACATTCATTAGGAGCAGCAGAACAACGCAGCTCTTCCCCCGATGCAGCTTGGTGAGACCTGAATATGCCAAAATACAAACTGTACACCATCTTCAGCTCACAGTCACTCAGACCAAAGGGAGAAGAATATGTGTTTATTGGAACCTTAAAGCTCACCGCACTGCTGTTTTGTGCCTGTTTCTTAGTCCACACTTTGACATGAAATATTGAGCTGCGTTTAAATTTAATCAAGGTTCAAGGTTTCTTTATAAGTACCCAAGGGCAAATTTGTTTGCAGAAGAGATTAAAGCAGTCCAAGACATATAAGATTAAAAAACAACACATTGCACATTGGTTGCATACAGGCACACAGACACACAATGGCCTACAACAGCCTTCAACCAAAAAAAAAGTATTTAATGTATAGAAAGCTTCTTTAGGATGGGTGTGACAGCAGCCATCCCGATTGAAGAGGGAACCACACCAGACGTCAGGGAGGTAGTAATGATGTCAGCTATGTGCAGGCTCAGAGCAGGAATGCACGCTTTGACCAGAATTGTTGGCATTGGGTCAAGGAGAGAAGTGGACATTTTCGCCAGTTGTACTTGTTTAGTAACCCAGACTTTATCAACATGGTGTAAATGCAGAGAATGAGCTGTCAGAGGGCAAGATGGGAGGATGTGGGAATCGTGGTTGAGTGGCAACTGATTGAAGATAGTTTGAATTTTAGTCTGAAAGAAGTCCTGACATTTGGAGCAGAGGTCAAGGGTGGCAGAGGATGAGGGTCATCCAGAGGAGATAAAAGATTAGATAAAACCCGCACTGGTGTGGCTTGATTTAGTGTTAAAAATGTTGTTTCCGTCAAACAGATGTCTATTTGATTTTCCATGATAATGTCATTTTTCAATTTGTCAATTTGAAACACTTTTTTTATTGAGAGAGCGGGTGTTGAGCAGCCAGAATGAAGTACATGCCGTAATATTGCGAATAAGATCATATCGCTCCAGGCGTCTTATTTTGTTTAAGGCTTATTCTGAATATGACCTTAATCTAATGAAGTTAACTCTAAAACGGTGTTTACATGACAGTATCATATTCAGAGTATGTTCATATTCAGATTAAGATTGGAGAGTATTCTAGTGCACGTAAACACAGCTAAAGACTGCCTGAAGTCTGGAACCCATGGACATCACCAAACACTGGGTATCCTTCTTTGTGATGCTTTGACAGGTCTTTACTGCAGCTTTCTTCAGTTATTGCTTGTTTCTGGATCTTTCTTTCTTAAGTTTTGTCTTGAACAAGTTGAAATGCACCTTGGTTGGGTTAAGATCTGGTGACTTACTCTGCCATTGCAGAATATTGGTCATTGTCCATCTGTACTGTGAAGCACTGTCCATTCAACTTGCATTTGGCTGAATCTGAGCAGAAATTATATCGCTATACACTTCATTTGCTTTTTTTATTTAAAAAATGAAATAACGCTTGCAATGACAAAATGAACGCCCCCTGCCTCTGATTATAATAATATAAAAATAATTAAAAAGGATGTTTAAAACGTGACAAATGTTTTATTTAGGTTATTGTATTGCTTTTTTTAATGATCTCTTCACTCTGTGATTAAAACTTAAAATAAATGTATGAGTATGAGACGTGCAAGACACATCGCAGTCTTCTGTTCACACACGGGTGTAATTTTTACTGTGCACACTGAGGTCCAAGTGGAGGTTGTGTGTAAAGGGAGGGGGCAGAGAGCCGCGGTGCAAGTGTTTGTCATGCATACAAAATAGAACATGTCCATTCAGTCTCTTTTTGACACTGTGCTTCATTAAAACCATACAACCCTGATATGAACCGTTTGTAAGAGTTGTTTATGCTCATGTCTGATCATTATTTTGTAAATCCAGCCACAGATTCATCAGGGATTGTCTCTGCTTTTAGCAGGGATGCAACAATACCATAGTGCAAGCACTCGTAATCGAATTCATAAAAGTGGGCCGATACCAACAACTGATACCACTTTACAGCGCGGGCACGTGACAGTCACCTCTCACCTGAGCAGTGAAAAACTTGTGGAAGGATTTCAAAGGATTAATCGATTATAATTGATTATTGAAATAATCGTCAACTAATTTAGTAATCGAATAATCACCTACTGGGATATTTAATAGACTATGACACATGCCATGTGCTGTGAGAGGTTTTATTACCGAGAGAGAGCAGTAAACAGTTAAAAACAATGCTCAATTATGTGTTTTTGATTAAAAATATCATATATGTATTACAGATATTTTATGTATACATGCGCTATATAAACATCTTCAAAAAGCATGCTTGTAGCTTTGTCTGATTTAATTTTGTAAAAATGTAAAAATTAAGTTTTGGTAGCATTATCACCAGTTTTTAACAAAAACTATAAAACACCTCAAGTTTTTAACCATTTTACTCACACTTCTCTTTCAGATTATTAATTGACTAATTGAAAAAGTTATCAACAGATTAATTAATTATCAAAAAATAATCGTTAGTTGCAGCCCTAATAGCGATAAAAGCAAAGCTGACTGTACATTCTGCTCAACCAGGCATCCAAAATCATACGTGAGTCCTTAAACTTAAGTAGTTGTCCTTTTGTTGTTTTAATTGTCCTAAAAAAGATACCAGCGCAGAGTCTGAAACAGTTGTTGTCTGATGAAACAAAAGGCATTGCTAATTGTGTTAGCTGCTGTATGTTTTTACATATGTCTGCTGGTTGTGCTCAGATGCTCAGTCTGTCTTTAAAATTAGCAACTGAATAGTGGAGAATCTAAGCTTTCAAATGAAGTATAACATGTTCATGTTAAGCAAAGGTAAGCCGTGATTAGTTGTGTTCAAACCACTCTGTTGTAAAAATAACTTGGCAACAGAGAGTGGGATAGAAGGCAAAAAGACTGCACGTTATGGGATGAATTAGATTAGTGTAACTGTATAAACTATAAAGTAACTCCTACATAAGTACTCATATCGGTACTCCGTATCAGCGAGTACTCAAATGGAAGTACTCGTATCGGTTTGGTATTGGTCCATCTGTAGATTTTAGTTAACTCCGCGAACCGGGATGGAGAACCAGCACAGTGCATGAACGAATCGCTTTATTGTCAAGATAACTGAGTGAAATTATAAGAAATCAAATGGCCTTCCCTCTATTTTACTCACTACCTGCTTAATCAAATCTGAATCATATTCTTTTTTTTTTTTGAGATATAAAGTGAAAGTGAACTGTATCAAACATGAATTTGTCAAACCTGCTTTACCTCAGCACTTCACCGTAAGGGTCGCCTTTGTGCCATGTTTCCAAAATGTGTGCACGCCAGGGTCAGAGCTGGTGTAGTGATACGCAAGGTTTCACGCCTAGTTTGATTTTTATAGATCCCATGTTTGGCAGCAGAGAGCAGCATGCACCAGTTTCAGCCTTGTTTTTGGTGTACGAAAGCTTTATAAATGAGGCCCCTGGGCTAACTTCTTTAGATGTTTTTTGGCCAAGTCTAATGAGGCCTTTCTCATGAAGTCTTCTCATTATGCTGTATTTCCTAGACTTCCTGGAGAGTGTTCTTCACTTAGGTGGATGTAGGGTTGCAAAGGGGTGGAAAATTTCCTGTAAATTTCCAGAAATTTTCTGGAAACTTTCCATGGGAAGTTAAGCTTGGAAGTTTTGGGATTTTCAAATTTGGAAACCATAAGTAAATAAATAAATAAAACATTATAATGACTGATGAAGCATAAGAAACAGTACTTTTTTAAAGTATTGACTTTTGCAATATTTTCTGCTACTTAATTTTAAAGTAAGGTTGATTTATGCACCAAGATCTTGGCCTTTAGGTATTAGCATTTAGCATATCATAGCAGCTATATTGCTAATAAACAAATTAAACTTTTGGTACAAAGGTCAATACAATTCTGCAATTATATTTCAGTTCAAACTACAGCAGAATTGTCCTCAGTACACAGCAAACACTCACCTGTTTTATAGAGGCACAGTCAAACAGAATGCTAAAATTGTTCAAAAGAGAAAACATGTGCTGAGCTGACACAGTTTCCAACTTTGAAAATTCCCGGAATTTTGCAACCCTAGGTGGATGCTTTGAAGGAGGTTCTTCACAATTTATTTCAGCCTGTGGATGGTCTGGTTCACTTATATTGAGAGACAGAATGTTTGGGTTCATAGCAACAGCTTTCCAATGCAAATGTAACACCTGGAATCAAGTCCAGACCTTTTACCTGCTCAATTGATGAAGGATTAATGAGGTAAATAGCTCATGCAGCCCATGAAACCACTTTTGAGGCAATTGTCTAATTACTTTTGGTCCCTTGAAAAAGATGTGGCTACATATTAAAGAGCTGTAATTCCTAAATCCTTATGTAGCGGTTATTTCTAAAGGGTTTTATGAGCCATGGGTATGTGAGTTTTCTTACATTGAATGATGATGGGACATAATCCACTTGAATTAATTTAATGAAGAAAAGTTCAAGATATTACATCCACATCACAGTAGGTAGAAAATCTGTATTCTCCAATACCTGACTGTGATGACATCACACTGCTACATAAAGGGAGCAGGGCAAAGTTCAGCCTCAGTTACAGATCGTTACATACTATATTTTAACCTTTTTTAGCATAACCTATTATATATGAATTTAATGAAATATTTTAATTACATTTGAACTTAAGACTATTTTAGCTTAAATTAAATATTTATCTTTTAATAGTTTTAAACAGCATAACTATTTCAAAATAAAATCTGAAAAGATCATATTCAGCATTTTTACAGTTAAATAATTTAGCCTTTTAGCTGTATGGTTCTCACACCTTCCTCCATTTTAGATGTGAATACCCTTAAATTGCAGCAGGGCACCTTTTAGCCCACATTGGTTATTTAACTGTATTTTAAATATACTTGGGTTAAAAAGCTTATGGGTTAAGATTTATGTCATTGTCCAAATATGTATAGACCTAACTGTACATACAAGTTTTGGGGTGAGACTAAGGAGCAAGTCAAATCTGTGCTGTTTTAAACTTGACACAAACATTCACAATGTCTAATTTATTGACAAGATTTTGGCCAGAGCTTATTTTTTTAAAGAAACACTGTTTTGAGTTTTAGCTTGCAAAGCATGCTGGATGTAATGCTCATGGACAGAGTTGGGTCTCACGTAGAGGATGTACATTTGCTGCTGATGATGTTGCTAGGCAACCACCGAGAATGTGGTTCAAGAAGCTCAGTGTCTACTCCCAGGGCAAGTCAGGAACAAGCTCTTGGGACAGCCACAGGCATCTTTCATGAGTAGTTTAACAACAGCATTTCACATTGTATGTATATTAAATAACTTTGTGTACATTATAGTAGGCATTAGGCTTTTATGGTACAGTATACTGTGGTAGTAAAATCTCATGGTTTTGTTGCTGGCACATAGGATTTTCCAAGGTTGGGATGCTTTTGCCACAGTAAGATTCTATCCCAGTATTTTGGCGATGATACAGTTGTATTGCCATTTCGATGTATATGGTAATACAAGTATTGCAATTCAATATTATTGATTACTGCAATATTTTCTCCTACAATTTTAAAACAAGATCACTTATCAACTTAATTACACAAGAAACCAAGTAATGTTTCCAAAAGTTAGTATTTAGAAATATTTTTCTTTGTGTCACAGTATTTGTCGAACCAAGTGTTTAGAAGTGCAATGCTGCCCTATACAGTCCTGGCCGAATTCTTGACCTGGTCCACATTTGACTGTGAAAGTTGTGGAGTACAGTAGCACCATTAATATCCATGGCATCACAAAACTATAGATAATTAAGTATCAATAATTAGCATTGCTTGCAAAATATTGTGATACATCACAAAACAATATTTCCCTGCTTTAGTATTTACTAAGGTGTTCTGTAACAGCTGAAAATAAAGGGTTCAAGAAACTTTAATTAAAGTTACAATGATATTCAAATATATTTTTTTTTATATATGTTTTTTCTTTATCAACCAGCATTTCAAACAAAACTCATTTTTAACCTTTAATTGCAATGGATAGTGTGCTACCATGATGTTTGTGGTCAAGATTATCAGTGTGTTTTTTTCTCCAGCCCTTTTAAGTACTTAAAGTATGTACTGTCTGCTTTTTCCTTAGCTATATGTACTGGACAGACTGGGGTGAGATCCCAAAAATTGAAAGGGCAGGAATGGATGGGACCAATCGTTCCATGATCATTGATAAGGAAATCTATTGGCCCAATGGGCTAACTTTGGACTACAGTCAGCAAAAATTGTACTGGGCTGATGCCAAACACAACTTCATTCATCGCTCGAATCTTGATGGCTCCTCCAGGTATGAGACTTTCCAACAATGTAATAATACTCGTCTTGATGTAGCTATGTCATCTAGCGGTTGTGTTTTTCCTTTTAGAGAAGTGGTGGTTAAAGGAGAGCTGCCTCATCCATTTGCCCTTACGCTCTTTGAGGACACATTGTTCTGGACTGACTGGAACACCCACTCCATTCACTCGTGTCGGAAACAGACAGGTGGTGAACAGCGTATTGTTCACTCAAATATTTTCTCCCCTATGGACATCCATGTCTTTAGCCCCAGGAGACAACCTGTTGGTGAGTAGCAACCTCTCTGTATTAAAACACTGAATTTTAACAGATTAATTATGTTCAAAAAGTGAAGTATTCAATTTTTTGTAGTCTTATAACAGACACTTGGAACTAAAGATTTGTTTTCTCATTTGTGCAGTGCCATCTCCCTGCTCCGTAAATAACGGGGGCTGTTCTCACCTCTGCCTGCTGTCTCCACTTAAGCCCTTCTATCAATGTGCCTGTCCCACTGGAGTCCAGTTGTTAGAAGATGGGAAGACCTGCAGAGATGGTGAGGGTGCTCTTGAGAGCTAATGTTGTTTGGAAATGAAAACTGTTATTATTAAGATTACACTCTTTTGTATTTGTCTCTAGAATTTAAAGCTCTTATTCCACATTTTTGCATTAGAGACAGAAAACAAAAATAGAATTAAAATATTAAACATCAACAGATAAAAACAGTGTTTTCTTAGAAACATGCCCAGAATTAATATGTTTGTATTTAATGCTTACATCTGTTGGCCCTGTTTGTCAGTGTTGTTTCTGTGTTTGGGGTCAGTGGTTCCTGACCTGTAGTTGCCATGGTAATCCCACTCGGCAGACTGTGTGCCCCGGACGCACCTCCTCTTTCTTCAACTTCTATTTATTTACTTTCTTTGTTTCTGTAAGATTTGCTTTTAGCTGATCCCCCTACAGACAATAGCCCCTTTTCTTAGGGTTTAACTTTTCTAAGGAGATGAAAAACATGGGGTCAGTCTGTCCCTTTAAGACTTACGATACATCTCTTCATTTTGTTTTACTCAAACATCCAAGCTTTTTTCCAGAGTTCAAAGCTTTTTATTACCACTATTAGTTATTTTTTCAAACCTCCCTTTCTTCATTATTCCTTCTCCTTCCACAGGTGCTACTCAGATGCTGCTGTTGGCTCGAAGAACTGATCTGCGCCGCATCTCCTTGGACACACCTGACTTCACAGACATAATTTTGCAGGTAGATGACATCCGACATGCCATTGCCATTGACTATGACCCAGTTGAAGGATACATCTACTGGACTGATGACGATGTCAAGGCCATCCGACGTTCCCTGCTGGATGGCAGTGATGCTCAGTTTGTAGTCACATCGCAAGTAAGTCATCCGGATGGTATTGCTGTGGACTGGATTGCACGAAATCTTTACTGGACTGATACAGGAACTGACCGCATTGAGGTTACAAGGCTCAATGGGACCATGCGCAAGATCCTCATTGCAGAAGACCTGGATGAGCCTAGAGCCATCGTCTTAGATCCAGTGGCTGGGTAAGAAAGAGATTACAAATTAAATATTCTATTCAATCAGTGCCTTAAACATCCAGATGTTATTTGTAGCACCAGCGAATATTTATCCAAAATATTAATATACACTCATCTGCTACTTTTACAATGCAATAGTTTCTAAATAACATTTTCAACAACTTAAAAATATGTGTAAATGCTAATTTAAAAAGAGATCTATGTAGGTTCATAGTTACACATCCAGGATAACAATACAACAAAAATTCTCAAAATCTACTGGACATCAAGCTTGTTTTTCCTCAAAGGTGTTTCAGTGTTCATCTAAACACCATCATCAGTTTGAATTTACAGGAAACAGAAAATCACTGTCGTCAAATACACAGCTGAAGGTCACATGATCAATCAAATCAAATGATCAAAGTTAAAAAGAGATGTTTGCATGTTGGTAGCTGATGTGACAAATGTAAACACTTAAAAAAAAAAAAAAAAAAAGTATTATAATTTTAGGTCACCAAATGTGAATATAAATATAGTGCTAATATCTTGTATTATTACGTAATACCAAACATATTACAAAATACATGTATTACTTTAAAAAGATATGCCTCGATAATTGAAATTATGAGTGCATGACCAAATGCTTCTACCATTACTTACTACCATTGTCCAACCCTGTGCAGTTATATGTACTGGACTGACTGGGGTGAGGTGCCAAAGATTGAGCGTGCCGACTTGGATGGAATGGAGCGGGTTGTGATGGTCAACACCTCTTTGGGCTGGCCCAATGGTCTTGCTCTCGACTATACTGATCGTAAGATCTACTGGGGTGATGCCAAGACAGATAAGATTGAGGTAAATATTATTTAATGTATTATCATCAGTAATATTTTGATTTATGCATAGATTGTTGTCATCTGTCAGAAATTACATAGGCCTTTGCTTATAAGTTAAAGTGTGAATATTAAGACTTTCATACCTCCAGCAGCTGATCTTGGTCCAAACACTTGTGTAGTTTCTGCGTTTCTATAAATGTTCTTGGTTTCTGTGGCTGTTAAACTCCACATTAGCGCTGCCAGCTGCTCCTGATCTGCCTGAAAAATTGCTGCCTTTTCCTTCCAACTTTCTCTGTGGTTGGCATGTCATTTCAGCTTCTTTCTTTTTTTTTTTTTTCTTTTTTTTTTTTCTGATTTTCTCCTCGGGGTGGCATGACCCAAACTACTACCTCATGAGTCTATACTCTAAGAGAGCTGTTTCTGGTCTCATTCAGGGTACAGCTGTTTTTTGTTGAGCGATCCCACATCTGGTTCCGATTGCGGCGTCCTCTCCATCTGTGGTCTGTACTGTTTAGAATAGACCAGAAACTGAGACCATTGCCACACTGCGGTCATCTCTCAAACCAGCAGAGAGCTTTGGGCTGAGGATAGAAACAGCATTTATATTTATACTCCTAGTCCTATTGTGTATTTTATGTTACTCATGTTATGGGGCACAGCATGTCTTTAAAAAAGACGCAAAACCAGTATGAGAAGTGTATTGGAACAAGCTGGAACAGCTGTTCTTGAAAGGCCTGTTATGGGCACAAAATATAATGTTAGGCTCCCCCCACCACTTCCTGAAAAGATGGGCTTCACTTGCACATTGTTTGTTTTTGCAAAGATCGAAACAGTGGCCTGCGAGTTTTGGTTTATGTAGTTCTATGTTGGTGTCTGCTCTGATTTCTCTTAACATTTCTTCATCAACCAATTATTGTGTCCTAGCAAACTTCATCAAACTCCATCTTCTTGTGTTAAACATAATGGTAAACTTTATTTTAAATAAACAGTTAACATTTAGCCTCACCTTTAGTTGACTATGAGCTGATAAGAACATTACAATGTTTCTGAGTTGTCAACTTGCACCATATCACAGCATTTCTAATTAGAAGCAAAAGTCCATATAAACAAACAGCAGCATATGGCAGCCATGTTTCTTCCTTTTTCCTGAGACAGATTTTGATATCTCACTTCTGTTTAAAAACTTAATATACTTAAAATCTTCTACCTGATTGTCTTTAACAACTTAACTATTAGTACTTACAAAAGTCTTGCATTCTGTGTTCTTTCCTGTTTTTTTAGGTGATGAACATGGACGGGTCAAACCGACAGGTGTTGGTGGAAGATAAACTTCCTCACATTTTTGGTTTTACACTGCTTGGTGACTACATCTACTGGACTGACTGGCAGCGCCGTAGCATAGAACGTGTTCACAAACATACTGCTGAGCGCGAGTTCATCATTGACCAGCTTCCTGACCTAATGGGCCTCAAAGCCACACATGTCCATGAAGTCTTTGGTAAGTTGTTGATAATGTTGATTGATAATTGTTCAACCTTATCTATCACATCATTTGAATTAATAAAAATATCAAGGGTTAATAAGTGCTAAACACAAATCCTGAGTCTTAAGACTTTTAGAAACATTTTAAAAAGGCCTTTATTAAAATATTTTATTTTTTTCACTGTGCAGGGACAAACCTATGTGCAGAGAACAATGGAGGCTGCAGCCACCTCTGCCTGTACAAGCCACAGGGAGTGCAGTGCGGCTGTCCAATCGGCCTTGAACTCATATCTGACATGCAAACCTGTATCGTCCCTGAGGCCTTCCTGCTCTTCTCTCGTCATACTGATATCCGCCGCATTTCCCTGGAGACCAACAACAACAATGTCGCTATCCCACTTACTGGTGTAAAAGAGGCCTCTGCTCTGGACTTTGATGTCACGGATAATCGTATCTATTGGACTGATATTACACTAAAGGTAAGCTCATTTAGGTGCCGTGTGTGAATGACAATTTATTACAATTTCACAATTATTCTAAGGTTGAAACATAATGTTAGTTGTGTAAATGTATTACAATGTAATAAGATAGGTTTTTCAAACAGCATTTTTTTTTTCATGAGCTTAAGTCACAAATTATTCCATTGTCAGAGTGGTACACATTAGGGATAGACCAATTATTTGCCAGGCCAATAATTCGTCATTTTGACTCATATTGGCATCGGCCCTTTTTTTTTTAATCTGATGGCCGATAAGAGATCAATTTAAAACTGGGTTATTTTGGCTCTGATTCAGCCGCGCCTTTCTGTTTACTGTCACTGCTCTGTCTCCAGTGCTGTCCCACCCACAGCACCATCTGATTGGTTACACGCTCTGGTTACACACAGAGCCATGGCACGGATAACAGCCAATCAGCACTAAAAGCTCGCATGCACAGTGCTCACACACATGGCGAAGAGGAAAAAAAGTTTTGGCGAATGGAGAAGATCCGGAGAGCAGATATATGTTTCGAACATGGATGTATAAAGAGAACTGGATACAGCGTCAGAGGCAGGCCCTGTTCATTCCTACGGATGTTGCTCAGTGGCGCATAATGCCAAAAAAGTTAGTTTTCTGGGTGTCATGACAGAATACTCAGATCTTCCGCATCAGTTCCACATTGTTTGGCCCGTAATGCAGGCGCACAAGCGTTTCCTTTAACCCCACCTCCTGGAGCGTGCTAGTGAGAGTTAGCACTGCAGGCTAACTTGAATGGGGATCAAAACAATTCAATCGTGCAGCTCTTCTAGACTTTAGAAATGTTATCGGACCAAATGGATAAAATTTTGCTTGTAAAATGAGAATGTAAAATGTAATTTTGTCTATGGGAAAAAGTATTTTTGGGCCAGTGTGTCACATGATTTAGACGAAGTTAAGTGTTGGAGTTTGTATTATTCAAAATTTTGACGCCAGTATTTTCCCTTTTACTGCAAATGAATGTTGGCTCCAAGTATTGGTTATCATCCTCCTTGACGACTAATAATTTGTATCGTATCAGCCCTGAAAAAAACATATCGGTCTATCTCTAGTACACATGCATGCCATGATAATCAGACAGTTTTCAGAATTAAAGGAGCTATAGTATGTAAAATCGACTTTTTTGAGCTTTCTACTGTGTTATAATGTTCTCTCATCAAAAACATACCTGGAGTTGTGTTTTCTTTCATTCCCGTCTGTTTGAGTATTTTTCTATTCTCTGGCACAGCCTTTCTGAGGCCTCAGAAAGCTCGGTTCCACAAACCCCCACCTCTCCCATGAACCCCTCCCCTCTCGAGGAATCACTGACCAATTAGCAAGCCCTCTACATCCAGCCTGCTCTCATTCATTTATCTAAAACAGTGTACAGCTCTGTTTTCACTGATCCCTCACAACAACACTGTTGAAGGAAGTAAAAAGCTTTTTTTCACAGAGCTGCACTCTGCTGCCCTCTCCTGGTCTCTTCACCTGTTTCTTTATGGCAGTAGTAAAGTATTTATTAGAAACTTTTTTTTGTAAGATAATGTTTATAAAGGTTGTAAAATGCAATGCTGTTTTAGAGGTGATGTGACCAAGGTTGGTTTAAAAAGATAAATAAAAGCATAACGTTTTCTGATAATCATGCTGTAATAGCTGTGGTAATAAATACATTTTATGTTCTCCCCGAGGCGTGTAATTTCCAGGGGGTTAGGGGGGTTATGACCCCCCAAAAAATTAGGTCGAGCCAATATAACCCCACCCAGTAATCATAACATTACGTTGAATACAAATATGAATGCTCTTGCATGAATAACTCATCGATTTTCTGTATTCATTCATTCATTCATTTTGGTGTTGTAGCAGTGATAGTTGCCTGACTCTAACCTTTGATATTATGCAAAGAGCACCAAAGAGCCAATCAACAGTTTTACAGTGTTGGTCAACGCCAACGAAAAAGAAAAAAGTACTGCCCAAGAGGAGGTAAACAGTCGTATTGTCAAGTTAGCTGATGATTTGACTAAATTGCCAGTGTGAGGTAAAGCGAAGGAGGCTGCCATGGAATATGTGCTGTGTGCAGGACTAATGTCAATTTACCACTGAATGCTAATTTAAGTGGGGAGATGGCATTATTTACTAATCAGCCTTGCTGTTGTGCTAACACTAACACTGGCCTAGTACATAGCTGAAGCTAAGTAAATCACAGTAAAAGTATCATAATGCATTTCTAATACAGAAACTCCAAATTCGCATACTCCTTTTACAAAAGTACGATTCAATGTGTAAAAAAAAAAAAAAGGCGGCGAGTTTACCCCCCCCCCCCAAATATTACAGCCAAAGTTACGCCCTTGTTTTCCTCATTCTCCCCCCAAAAAAGATGTCTCCCAAATACATTATTTTAAGCAATAAAACTTGTAATGCTAATGCAAAGGTTTTAAATATTATTTCATAATGGCTGAAAAATGCATAATATGTGACTTTTAAGTACTAAACAAGTGACTTTACATAATTTAATAATGGGGTAGTGATTAATGTGTCTTTTTCTATCTGTAGACAATCAGCCGAGCCTTCATGAACGGTAGCTCTCTGGAGCATGTTGTGGAGTTTGGTCTGGACTATCCAGAGGGAATGGCAGTTGATTGGCTGGGGAAAAATCTGTACTGGGCAGATACTGGCACTAACCGCATCGAGGTGGCCAAGTTAGATGGACAGCATCGACAGGTCCTGGTCTGGAAGGATTTGGACAGCCCCCGTGCTCTAGCTCTGGACCCAGCTGAAGGGTAAGACAAAACCTCTGCTTGGATGTTTTGCAAATAACATGTAATTTTGTTTGTAAGATTTTAGACTAATTACTTATGTCTGGCCAGGTACATGTACTGGACCGAGTGGGGTGGAAAGCCAAAGATCGACCGAGCAGCCATGGATGGCACAGGTCGCATTACGTTGGTGGCTGATGTAGGTCGAGCCAATGGACTCACCATTGACTATGCAGAACGGCGACTCTACTGGACTGACCTTGATACTACTCTTATAGAGTCCTCCAACATGCTAGGTAAGATTTTGATTACTGGGCTTTATTCTGAGTACTACAAGAAAATGTCCAGAATCATCATCCCCACAATGTGATGTGTGGGTTTAATTGGCCCTGCTTGTCAGGTGTTTTTAAAAGCTGGAAAAAAAAAATCTGTGTTGTGAAAAGACACCTTTGTTCTATGCGGCCAGAAAAAGAACAAAACACTACTATTGAACCAGAATGCTCTCACTACTGCACTACTCTTTCATATTTATGGTAGTAATGCACAATGTCGGACCTGATAATTATCAGCCCAATAACTGGCAATTATGTTGTCACATATGTAATTCCAATGATGAAAAATTCAAACAATAATAATGATCGATAATAATAAGCCCAAATTGCTTTGATTTTGCCATTTTCAGCCCGTGTTTTTCCCATTGACGGCTCTCAATCTGTGATTTTCTTTCAACCTTGCCCTTCACATACATTCAAGATCGCATGGGCTAAAAAAAAAAAAAAACATTGGTGGAGTGCAACTAAGTCATTAAAAATGTATTTCAGGTTTTATAAGTAAGATTGGAGTTAATAAAGTACAGTTAAAATAAAATTTAGACAAAAAAATTTGCAAAAGAAGAATTAATGGTTCACTATTGGTTGCAAGAAGCTAGAAATGATCAGATATTGGTATCAGTTCCAAAAATTCCTCGATGTGCATCTGTAATTTATGAGTAAATTTTCATTTTAAAGTAGTTTGTGTAGATTTGTGGATATTTCAACTGCTTACACCAGGTACCGCCAGCTGCAGTATGTATTTACCGCAAGTTGTGATGTGAGTACAGTAAAATGTGTTTGTCCTCTCCTATTTAGGTCAGGACCGTGAGGTGATTGCTGATGACCTCCCTCACCCCTTTGGGCTCACCCAGTACCAGGACTACATTTACTGGACAGACTGGAGCCAGCGCAGCATTGAGCGTGCCAACAAGACCAGTGGGCAGAACCGCACCCTTATTCAGGGCCATCTAGACTATGTTATGGACATCCTGGTCTTCCACTCTTCACGGCAGGGGGGCTGGAATGCCTGTGCGTCTACAAATGGCCACTGCTCCCACCTCTGTCTTGCTGTCCCTGTCAGCAGCTACGTCTGTGGATGTCCCGCCCACTTCTCCCTCAACTACGATAACAAGACCTGCAGCGGTAAGGACTATTGTAAACATTTAGGGTTGTCAGAGTTGATGCCGTGACGCATCAGACGTTGGAAAATTTAACAGATTGCAAATGACTGTATATAATGGATTTTAGGTCAAGGTTAGTTAAACCGTATTCTTTATTATTAATTTCTTATTTCTTATGTTGCAATCTGTTGATTATAAAGATCTGTGGTTCTTCAAAGTAATTGAATTTAAAATGTTTACTTGAATATATTTTTCTTCCAGCTCCAACATCCTTTTTGCTGTTTAGTCAGAAAACAGCTATTAACAGGATGGTAATTGATGAACAGCAGAGTCCAGATATCATACTCCCAATTCATAGTCTGAGAAATGTGCGTGCCATTGATTATGACCCAATGGATAAACACTTGTACTGGATCGACGCGAAGCAAAATGTTATCCGCCGTGCTCAGGAAGATGGAAACCAGGTGTTAAAATCATCCCATAGTTCATAATCCATAAGCTTGATTTGCTGTTAGCTGACTTGTCTCCTATTTTGGCTTTCCAGAGTATGACTGTGGTGTCTACCTCAATGCCCGCGCCCACTCAAGGCCTGCAGCTGTATGATCTTAGCATTGACATTTACAGCCGATTCATTTATTGGACGAGCGAAGTCACCAACGTCATCAATGTCACCCGGACTGATGGTAGCCGAGTTGGAGTAGTGCTCAGGGGTGAGCATGACAAACCTAGAGCCATTGTGGTCAACCCAGAAAGAGGGTAAGTGTTGGTGTTCCAGATTTTTATAAGCTCATTTTGGTTCTTGATTTATGTCCTCATAAATATTTTTTCACCTTTGACGAGGCAGTAAAAGTGACACAAATGGGCAATATTTTATATATATATCTAGCAGCTGGTTGCCAGTTTGCTTGTTCATGTAATTTAGTCCCAATCATCCTTGTGCATTGTGCAGTCTCATTTCTAATCCCACAATTGGTTCATCTTGTTTATTCTCTCAGGCTCATGAAGTTCCTGCAGCTCGCTGTAGCTCAGCGGTGCCAAGTTGCTTGTTTCGAACCATAAGTACAGGCTTTCCTTAGGGCTATGGTTCTTACAGTAATCTCTGGGTCATTGTGTGGTTGTGAAATGAATTCTGCAGATGTTTTGGTTCCTTCTGAGCCTTGAATGGAAAACAGGCCAGAAACAAACACCCATAGCAGTTTATCCTCTTTTAACATAGCCTATCTGAAACTATAAAAAACTGGGCTGTTGGTGCTGAGTATTTAAGATAAGGCGGCAGCAGTTGCTCAGAAGGTAGAGCCGGTAACCTACTATATGAAAGGTTGGCGGTTTCAATCCCTACCAGCATTGCATACCGCCGTTATGTCCTTGGGCAAGACATTTCAACCACCTCGCCTAATGTATAAAAGTGTTGTGGTGTGTTTGGTGCTGATCAGAGGCTGTTTTCGCGGTCTGGCTCCGTCAGTCTGCCCCAGGGCATTTGTGGCTGCAGAAGTACAGTTAGAACATGGGTCAGTGTCCAAATATTTATGGATCTGTTATTTTAGCTGTTTACCAAATCATATTCAAAATACAGTTATATAATTCATATGGGCTGAATGTGCAGACTCTCTGCTGTAATTTGAGGCTATTGACATCCAAATCAGAGTAAGGGTTTAGAAATTTCAACTCTTTAATATGTGGCCGCCTCTTTTACAAGGGCCCAAAAGTAATTACTTCCATTAAATTAGACAGTTGCCTCAAAAGCTATTTCATGGGTTGCATGGGCTCTTACCCTATTAATCCATCATCAGCTGAGCAGGTAAAAGGTCTGGAACTGATTTCAAGTGTGGTTTGTATTTGAAAGCTGTTTATTAATGGAAGTGAATCAGACCATCCTTAGGCTGGATAAAGAAAAGAAAAAAATTAAGTATGTAGAAGGCTTGGAGCAGCTCATGATACAAAGAACGTCACGTCTTCTGTAAAACATGGTGGAGCAGTGAGATGCATGAGCGTGCATAACTTCCAATGGCACTGGGTCACTGGTGTTCCTTGGTGATGTGACAGAAGACAGAAGCAGCCGGATGAATTCTGAAGTGTATAAGGATATAATTTCTGCTCAGATTCAGCCAAATGCCACAAAGTTGATTGAATGGCGCTTCACAGATGGACAATGACCCAAAACATACCATAAAAGCAACCCAGGGCTTTTTAAGCAAAGAAGTGGAATATTCTGCTATGGCTGAGTCAGTCACCAGATCTGAAACAAAATCGAGCTGCACTTTACTTGCAAGACAAAACTTTACGCAGAAGGACCCACAAGCCCAACAAGCAACGACTGAAGACAGATGCAGTAAAGGCCTGGCAAAGCATCACAAAGGAGGAAACCCAGTGTTAGGCAATGTCCATTGGCTCCAGACTTCATTATTACCTACAAAGGATCCTCAACAAAATATAAAAAAATTAACATTTTATTTATGGTAATATTAATTTATCAAATTACTGTCCCTTGAAAAAGATGTGGCTACACATTAAAGAGCTATAATGCTTAAACCCTTCCTCTGCTTTGGACATGAATACTTTCAAATTACAGCTGAGAATCTGCTCTTTTATCCCACATTGATTGTCTAACTGTATTTGGAATATGTTTTAGTAAAAGGCTAAAATAACAAAACTTGTGTCTTTGTCCAAATATTTAAGGACCTAACTGTAGCTTACTACTAACAGTGTGTAGCTATGGACTAATGTGAAGTGCTTTAATAAGCTTAGCACAATATAAAACTAATGTTATTATAAAATAAAAGTATAAAAATATCAATGCAACAGTATAGATGCTGTGACTACTCCTGAAAGAAAGGAAGCAGTCTAAAGGGGAAATAGGGTTGAAAGAGTAAAACCTATACCATTAACTTAAAGTAACCAGATATTGATGCCAGCAAATATTTTGCATTTTTTGGTTACTTTTTTTTTCTTTCTCTTTATTGAACACACTGTGGGTGTTATTGTCTTGTCCTGCAGGTATATGTACTTTACCAACCTAATGGAAAGGTCTCCAAAAATTGAACGTGCGGCTCTAGACGGCACAGAAAGGGAGGTTTTATTCTTCAGTGGTTTGGGGAAACCTGTAGCTCTGGCTATTGACAACGAAGTGGGAAAGCTTTTCTGGGTGGACTCAGACCTGCGGCGCATTGAGAGCAGCGACCTGTCTGGTGAGCAAACATTAAAATATTCTTTGGTTTTGCCATAAAATTATTAAATTATAATATTTTCAAAAATGTTTTTAGATTTTTATACAATTTACATGTATATGTAAAATTACACAAAAAAGATTTTTATTATTTTCTTTGGAAATAATTCTGTTACTGTATGTGTCTCAGAGGAGGTCTTTTTGTCAAAGGTTTACTACTCTGGAGGGCAGGGGAGCAAGACACTTTAAGGATTTTAGGGGGGTTGGCAGTGAGCCCTAAGCTCAGCACATTCCAGTGATTTTCTGGTCTCTACGCAGGCCAGTAGGAATGTAAACCATGTGTAGACCACTCTGCTGAGGACGTAAACATGACACCGTCAGACCAACACAGAGGTC
Source organism: Bostrychus sinensis (assembly GCA_020698575.1). NCBI lineage: Eukaryota > Metazoa > Chordata > Actinopteri > Gobiiformes > Eleotridae > Bostrychus > Bostrychus sinensis. The sequence goes on from CM036239.1 coordinate 12,478,585, forward strand.
AATTACTCTTTGATCATCTTTTCAGCTGGTTACATTTATTCAGAGTTGGTGCTCTATACTGCCTTTTACTGACTGTTCAGAGCACCTAAAGCGAGGCAGCATATTGAGGGATCGTAGGAGATGTTTATAGGTTTTGAAACACAAGTTATTCATTAATGCACATTATTTATTGATACAGTATTTGAGCTCTGACATGTTGTTTCCTTGCCGCCCCTCCAATTTACCTTCTGTCTCCCCTTAGTTTAGCCTCCCATTTTGTTGGCTTTACTCCTGAAATTTTTGCCCCACAAACCTTTTGGTTTTGTCCCTGCCACTTTGATTTCAGGTGCCAACCGGATTGTGATTGCAGACTCAAACATTCTGCAGCCAGTTGGGCTAACAGTGTTTGGGAACCATTTGTACTGGATCGACAAGCAGCAACAGATGATAGAGCGCATAGACAAGACCACAAGAGAGGGGCGCACAAAGATCCAGGCCCGCATTGCCTACCTGAGCGACATCCATGCTGTTCATGAGCTGGACATGACGGAGTACCGTAAGTATCTAGAGTTATTTCATATACACTCTGCAAATCTTAGTGGTAGTTGTGGTTTATTTTTTAACCACCCTTTAATTGTAACTAATCAACCCAGTGCTGTTGAAACATAGACTTCCTGTGGGGTGTTCACGTGTCAATTAAATAGTAATAGCAAAACCACACAGAGAACAGTATAATATTTTCTATTATCTGTCAAATAAACTTCAATATCACTTTGAGAAATGTATTGTTTGGCTCAACAAAATTATTTTTGCAGGTAAACACCCATGTACATGGGATAATGGTGGCTGCTCCCACATCTGTATTGTAAAGGGAGATGGGACAACTCGCTGCTCCTGTCCAATTCACCTGGTGCTGTTGCAGGATGAGCTTTCCTGTGGAGGTGAATGCCACACACCTGGATTATATTTTATTATTATACCTGCATTTTTGTGTTGCGGTGCTGCTTTAGCTTCAGTACTTCTGAGCCTTGTACTGTGTTGTCCGCAGAGCCCCCAACCTGTTCCCCTGAGCAGTTCTCCTGCACATCTGGTGAGGTGGACTGCATCCCTCAAGCCTGGCGTTGTGACGGCGTTGCCGAATGTGATGACAGCAGTGATGAGGACGACTGCCCAGTCTGCTCCGACTCAGAGTTTCAGTGTGACAGCCGGCAATGCATCGATAGGAGTCTTCGCTGCAATGGGGAAGTCAACTGCCAAGACAGTTCAGATGAAAGCAAGTGTGAAGGTAGGAAGTAGTACCTGTGTCCATGCTGTTTGCACTTTTGCAATGTAGGGATATTTTTGCAGTTCCTATGACCTTTTAAGGAAACTATGGCGTTTTGTCGCATGTTCACACATGACAGAAACTTGGGCCGTAGTTCCTATAACCTTTGTAGCCCCTACATTGGAGCAGGGATTTTCCAGCTGGCTTAGGAACTATTCAGAGATGTAGTTAGAGGCATAGGTAACGTTTATGTGCTTGCTTGCACAACTATCTGTCATTTTAGTGAATGTGTCAAATCACATATTTATACTAGTAAAACCAAAATAGTAGTACTAGTGGATGCCAAACTGTCAAATTGTAAACGTGTAATTCATTTTGTAACCTTACATGTGACACAACTGAGGCACAAATATCTACTAGTGCACAGTAAAAGGCTCACTAGGGGCACTAGTGGATGAAAGATGTGCCCCACTAGGGAACTAGTGAACGCTAAAAACAGTTACTAGTTAAGCAATTTTGCACACTAGTGCTACTAGTGGACCCAACTTTGTGACACGTGTACACTAGTTCAACAATTTTGGGTCCACTACAAGTACTAGTTTTCAGTAAAAACAGAGTGACACATTTTAAGCTTTGTTTTTATATCATTTGGATATTTATGGCTCAGAGTTAGAGAAAATCCCAAATTTATTATTATAATATAATTATTCACAAAATTTGAGTTTACTAGTATGAACTGTTGGTGTCATACTCAAAATCTAAATGAACCGGAAACATTTGTAAAGGTTTCCTGAACCTTTAAATGTCCAGAAAAACCCAGACCAGAACTTTGGGGAAGTTCACATGGAGTAGACTGAGGCTGGAGTTGTCAGGAGCCACCACACACAGACAGATCAAGACATTTATCTTCAACTTTATCAGGACTTTTCTAAACCAGAGACAAGATCAGCAGCTTATTTTCTGATGGAAGTTATTAGACCACTGTGTTTCCTGAAGAATAAATCAACACAACTTTTAAATGTGAAGTTCTAGAGGACTGCATGCTTCCTTCTGCTCACAAGCTTTATGGGGAGGCTGATTTGATCATCCAGCAGGACTTGGGGTTTGATTTACACTGCCTAAAGTACCACACACTGGGTAAAAAACCATGGTGTTGCTGGAACAGAGTGACCAGCAAACTCTCCGGACCTGAACCCCAGAGAGAATCTATGGAGTATTGTCCAGAGGAAGATGAGAAACAGCAGACCCAGAAACACAGATGAAGGCTTCTATCAGAGCGACCTGGGCTTCCACTACAGCTCAGCAGTGCCACAAGATAATCCCCTGCGGGACACACCACGCTGAGGCAAAAGTTGAGCAAAAAGGAGTACCAAACGAGTACCAAGTACTTATACATACTGTACATGCTTTCAGAAGGCCAACATTACTGTTTTACTCTTTCGATTTATTGTTCTCATGAAATATTGTAAATTTGTAAATAATTTAATTTGTGCTTTTCTGTAAGTGTGAGCCATAATTGTCAGAATTATATGAGAACAATGCATACAATGTGTCACTCTGAATATACTGAAGCTATAAATGTGTTTGACTTTTGAATGGAATCTCTTGGAGAAAAATGCACTTTTATATGATGTTCTAATTTGTTGGATAGCACCTATACAGCATGCTGATCTGATCATAGACGGGACTGACTGTGTACAACCAAACATTACACACACCCTTCCTCTCCCCCAGCCTCCACATGTCCCCCCTTGTGTCCACATCCACCCCCCTCATTTTCCTTTTGTGTCTCTGTGGTAAAGTTCCCTAAATCCTGCTTTACTTCTATCAGGCTGTTTTCCTGCCTTCTAGCGCCACCTGGTGGTCCAGGACCTACTAGCAATCATTGCTCACTTGAAACAGCTGCCTTACCAGTCTACACTGTATTAACATGCAGGCCAACCAGATGGACCAGACATACTACTGAGGACAAAATTATTGGCATGAATCCAAGAAACTTTAAAGTTGTTTACATCACACCTCAACCTATGGCTGTTGGCCCCCATGGCATTGTTGTTAAAATGGCATTAATTAATGCAAGAGCACTCTCAAACAAATCATTTATGCTTAAAGGCCTTGTTTTATGATCTAACCTTGTTTTTTTACTCTTGCAAGAAACTTGGCACAGATGTGATGAGCATAGTCAGTAAACTGTCTGCTCCCCAGACTAAAAGTTTATTAATTTGCCAAGATTACATGATTTTTTTTTAATAATTTAACTCTATCTCTTTAAATTTTGGCACTTTTAGCACTTTTGCATTACTTGAAAATAACTTGTCAGTCATATTATATTCTCTTTATTAAATTTTCCCTACATTAATCTGAAACTTCCCACAATCGAGGCCACCCTAGATCTAGTTATTACTAAAGGTCTTAATATTATGGTAACTTCAGTCAAGGATCCCACACTATCAGACCACTTCAGTATTTCAAACAATAAGTATGTAATACGACTAAGAAAACAATCCAGATGAACTGAACGTAGATGGAGAAAAAGCAAGTTCCAAATTCACTGGGACACCTTAAAAGACTTAAAAAAGACTTAAAAGATCTTACCAAATATAACAAGGCAATGAAAACTGCCAGATTTTTTTCTGAAATTTTAAATAACACGAACAATGAAAAAGTACTGCTGCCAAGAGGCTCATTAACGCATCATCCTCAGATAATGCTGGGCGCTAAAACAATATATTCCAAAATAAGTTTTCCTTGATAAACATGTGAGCTGCAGTGCCGAGATTGAGAAGTGGCAAATGGCTGGCCAGACGGTTTTCCACTGAACTGGCCACCACTAGAAAGGGCTTCATAGTGGCTAAAACTATGGCCAGCCTCCTATGAGAACAGTTTACCGCTGGTTAACCATTGAATTGGCCTCAACAAGAGCATCTTATAATGGCAAGGTATGGTTGGCCACTCCAGTAAGTCTTTACTGGTATTTACCACTTTTAAATGGTTTCTACTGAAAAGCCACCACAATAATGAACAAAACTCAAACATTGTCCACATCTTAATGCACATAAAAATAATATGGAAGGGGGGGGTAGAGAATAAAGAATATAGAGAATATGTAGCATAGACTGCTTCTAACCAATTTTGTATAATAAATGTTGTAGGCATACAATACATCGCCATTTAAAAATATAGTAGATAATTATTGGTATGTAATATAGCCTGAGCAACTCAGGAAGAGCATGCGGAATATATGAGGTTATGCGATAAAAGACATTCATAAATATTTATTCAAAGCAGAAAGATGGAAAACAACGGTTTAATATGAGATTGCTTTGTTGTTCACATAAACACCACGTCACAGGTTTTTCCTCAACAATAGGGGAGTAATTAGGCATTAAAAAAACCTGTTACGCATGCATTTAATGTTTACTCGTGAGAACAATAATAATAAATAACAATAGTTAGCCTAAATATGCAATTTTAATGAAAAACATAGTCCGTGCAAAGTCTGTTTACTTCCAGATCTCTACATTCAGTTTCCTCTTTGGTGCGATCCGAACTGTGTAGATTGATCTGAACAGACTCAGCCGTCGAAAATAGACAAAGTGAGCCCAGGGCTGGTTTCTGGTGCACTGGGGTTGCAGAACTGCGGAGATGGTTGAAACACTCGTTCAATACGTGGTCCAGCTCTGAGGAGACACGCATGCAGTGGGACCTGGGGGTTATATTATACCTGAGCTGTTCTTTTATCCACCCAGTTTATGTTTTAACTTCGATACTTATAATGAAGAAGTAAAAAAAAAAAGTATGCTGTAAGTATTTAACACTCATAAGAGGATACTGAAGAATAATACTTATCCATCTCTGTTTTTAGAGCGTTGTCCTCCTGATCAGTTCAGTTGTTCCAATGGACAGTGCATTGGAAAACACAAACGCTGTGACCATAACATGGACTGTACCGACAACTCTGATGAGCTTGGCTGCTGTAAGTATTTTTTGCACATTAACAAATTAAAATGAAATGTTACATTGTTAATTATGTTTTTCAGCTGGTTATTGCTCTAAATGTAAAGTGTGTGCTGTATCTGTGTTGTTTTCAGACCCAACAGAGGAGCCGCCGTCGCCTCCAAACAACACTATCAGCTCCATTGTGGGTGTGGTCTTGGCCCTCTTTGTTGTTGGTGCCATTTATTTTGTGTGCCAGCGTGTCCTCTGTCCTCAGATGAAGGATGATAGTGAAACAGTCACTAATGACTTTGTAGTCCATGGACCGTCCTCAGTGCCACTAGGATATGTGCCACACCCCAGCTCTCTGTCTAGCTCTCTCCCAGGTGGTACTTATTTTCTCTGGCTTAATTCTAATTAAAAGAACAATCAAGATGTTAATCAGCACTATCATTGTCTTCAGGTATGTCAAGAGGAAAATCTGTAATTGGCTCTCTCAGCATAATGGGCGGGAGCAGTGGCCCTCCATATGACCGCGCACATGTTACTGGTGCATCGTCCAGCAGCTCTTCCAGCACAAAGGGCACCTACTTCCCCCCAGTGAGCTTTGATCTCTGTTAAATAACTATGTTTCCTTCAGTGACAATAGGAATAAAAAATCTTAAAAGAAATGCAATTTTGTTTATTTCAGATCCTGAATCCTCCGCCATCCCCTGCGACCGTACGTTCTCAATACACATTGGAGTTTGGTTACTCCTCCAACAGCCCCTCAACACATCGATCCTACAGGTAAAGGAATATGAACTGCATATGAGTTTATTGTCTGTTAACTTGTTACGGGATAGCCCCAAGGTCTTAAAAGCATTAAATAGGTATTAAATTTGATCTTGTCAAAATTAAGGCCTTAAAAGTATAGATTATTATGAGTAGGTATTAAATTTTGTTCATGTAGGTCTTAAAATTTGTCAATACATTATGTTAATACAACAAATAAATTAGAGGCATTGCTTATTTATTGAAGAGATAATCAATTCAATTATAAATGAAGTGCATGATTCATTCATGATTTTTTTTAATGCAGCTTGGAGCTTTTTAATCTGTATTAGACTTATAAAATAAAACACTTGAGTTTCAGAGAGTAGTACGGATAATTCTTATAGATTATTTTTGTTGTTGACTCTCAGTTGCATTAAAAAGGTCTTAAATTTCACAAGACAAAACTTGGAGCTCCCCTGTGTTAACTACTTGCATTACAATGTAAATCTTTATCAAATTATAGAACTTTTTCTGTGTCGAAATGTTGTGTTGCCTTATTAATGCAATAATACTGTTTGTCAGTCAAGTGAAAGAAGTATCAATAATTCAGAGAACAGAGCTGCCTCATTAAATGTTAAGATTAAATATGGTTTACTTTACAATTGAGTCTTCAAACAATTTGTTTCTTTTAGCTACCGACCGTATACATACCGCCACTTTGCTCCACCAACCACCCCCTGCAGCACTGACCTGTGCGACAGCGACTACACACCAGGACGCCGGGCGCCACTCAAATCCTGCACCACAGCTAAGGGCTACACCAGCGACCTCAACTATGACTCGGAGCCTTTCCCGCCGCCGCCCACGCCCCGCAGCCAGTACCTGTCGGCGGAGGAGAACTGTGAGAGCTGCCCGCCTTCACCCTACACCGAGCGCAGCTACTCTCATCACCTCTACCCACCGCCACCTTCACCTTGCACGGACTCCTCGTGAGCTTCTAAGACCCTCCCTTCACACAGCTCCACCCCCTCACTGTAAATAGCAATTGTGCATATCTGAGGTTAAAAATGGGAAAGAGAGACTGAAACAGGAGGACAACAAAAGGATAAAAGAACAGGGAGCTGCTGAACATTTGTACATTTAAAAAGAGAAAAGCATATTTATATATTTTCTATACAGTGTTTACTGATGATGCCATAGACATTTGTATTCAGAAATTTGTACATTTTTTAAGAAAAGGTTTTATTAAAATCATCACAAATATAAGTTGCCTTAAACTAGAAGAAAAAGAGGCTGAAGGACAAAAAAACACAAGCAGGACATTTAACTTATCTGATGCCAAATATTACAAACAGCAGCAACTACAGGTGGAGAAGAGAAGAGCTCCCCCTGGAGGCTTTTCCCCGCAGCTGCAGCTTTTTGTGGTTACTATGGAAACTGGAGGAGCAGCTGGAAACACAGAATGTGGTACATAGTCTTTGATTTAGATTTACCTCCTTTCATTTACGAAGCGGTTCATCGGAGCATCTGTGCTCTGGATGTGAGTCATACAGAGCCATACCACTACAACACAACCTTAGAGGATACAGGTCATGGACAGTAACGTTACCGTCCCAAAATATAATCCGTTGTTAAAAGCTGTAGGACACTATTTTTCTCTGTGAAATATGGAAAATTACACCTGCTTGAGCTGTACAAACTGTATTTTGTGAAATAGAATCAGATTATTGACATAAGGAACTATTTTACACAAATAGTTTAGGCTCAAGTTTCCTATTTCCATTTTACCTTTTGCACACAATTACTAGTAAAAGCTATGGTACAAAAAACATCACAAATGGTACATGCTACAAACTACTACTAAGCTCTATGCACTTAATGATTTTGGGGCATTTCTACCCCACAAAACAGCTCAAAAATTAATAATAATTTGTATGTAAAACAACTTAATTCTCTAAACCATCATGTGTGCTTCTTACAGTCTTTGTACTAAAGACTTTTCCACATAAATGTTTTGGACAAGGCAGATGCTAAGGAACCCCCACCACTTATAACCTGTAACCTTAATACAAGGTGAAACCAAAATAGATGTTTGTCAAATAGCTCAAAAGGTTTGAATGCTTGACTGCAACCATCTGTTTTAAAGGTAAAACTACCTAAAGCTGCATGGCGAGGTGGGAAGCAGCGTCTTTCAGAAACAGCGCAATCTTGTGCCTGACCAGTTTCACTTTGTCATGTTTTATGTTGTTTTTACTTTGAGGAAAAAAACAGAGGAAACCAGTGCCCACTAAATGCTATATACTATTTTTTTACCACATACTGTGTAGATACATGTATTTATAAGCTATATAGAAAATCATTGTAAATCTATTCATTGAAATCTTGCAGTACTTTACATCTTTTTTATATTGCCTCATTATATTTTTCTACAAACTATCACTCCAGATGTTCGACAATCTCAAATCACTCAATTTTAAGAACATATCCAGGTTTTTAGTGTCTGTTCATGTTTAGTCAGTCTGATGTTTAGACTGATTGTGCCAAAATAACTTTTACCCGTGTGGAGGCAGGTAAAAGTGTCGGGGACCAGTAATTACCATGAGATGGCATCAACTCTGTTGCCTTGACGATCATATCAGCAATGTTTTTTTGTAAATCTGTTCATGTCTGTGCTTTTTGTGACCACAAGAAATATATTTTTGAAGTTAACTTTTTGCCTTGTCTAATCAAGAAAGTTTTTTTTTTCTCCTGTCTGGTGTGTTGAATAAATTTCTAAAGGTGCCATCAAAGAGAAGACAGTACACCAGCTTGAGAATGACAATACTGATGCTTACCATTAAAATTAAGCTTTGTGCATCCTATTCATCTGAATTTGATGTCAAAATGTACCACAAAAAGCACAAATATTTTGTATCAATGGGGCAATTTCGCAGTTGAACAGTTTTGATCTCCAAAAATAAAAAATAACTGTTGGGGCTTGTTGAATCTTGAGAGTTGGGTAACATATTTGAGCAATCTGGGCAGCTATAATTCAAAATTAATTATATTTTAAACCCAACCTCTTTAGAAATCAGTTTATTTTTTAATGCATCGATTTTAATTGGTATCAAATATCTGAATAAGGAAAGGTGGACAATGCTGACTTTCCTTTAAATGGTTTGAATTGAGATTTATAGGATCTTTTAATATCAAAATCTTTACATCAATGGTATTGTTGGTTAATAAGCATTAGACACAACTGCATAGTGAATTTTAACACAGGATGAAGTTTTATTTTTTGGTACTTCTGGTTCAATGCATATGATCTTGTTGTATGTTAACAGGTTTTGTACAAGAAAAGTTGAGACACAGTAAAGATACTTTAATATCCTGTACATCAAAAATAAGTCAGCAGAAACAGAGATTATGCCAAATGTTTGTTTAATTTGCATCACTATTTTAATGTTAATAGACTATGATGAGCTACCTGTGGTACTTACTGACAGACACACCCAAAATCCTCAAGCAATTTTCAGGATGAGGTTCTCATTTGTTAACCGCACTTTACAGTACTTATAGTCTTTGAGTTTCTGGTACCAAACATGGTTGTGGTGCAGCTGGAGAATGTTTTGTGCAACGCTGGTTCTTGTGTTTAGTGATTGTTTGTCCCAAAAGATGACTGACTGATTTGTGTGTGTCACTATGGACACTTGATGGCAGTTAATTCTAAATGTAATACAAAATGCAAAAATTTATTAAATCTCATAACCCATTTTAATGCACATAAAACTGATTTTTGATTTTGTAGAGAAAACATAAGTCAGACTTGTTTTACTGTTTTGTAGAAGAAACTTGTCATGTTACTGTCTGTTACTGAAATTCTGTTATTTTTTTAAGCACTTTTGTCTTCACATTATTGGAGAAAATGAAGCAGATTGTGTCAAATCAAAATGATCATCTAATTGGATACCAAACTACTTTGCATTTGGTTTTTGCTATAGTTTCAGCTTATTTTGTCACCAGATGTCTGCTTTGCCTGTAAACAGATGGACCTGTATTGCCCATCCAGCTGCTACCATAAGCTGTAACTCGTAAAATGTTGTTTTTTCTCCTTATTTTGTCTAATATAAGTGCGTGAACTTTCACCTTACAATGTCTGTGTGTTTTATTTCTGTTTGCGATTGAGCACAAACAAAATTATTTTTAGATAAACACATTCGCTACAATTGCATTGTACTATCACGACATTTTTCTCTTCCAAATCACGATGAACAGGCTGCAAGTGGCTACAGCTTTACAAATAACACTATTTATCAAAGCCCTTAATATAAAAGTCTTTACTTTGCACGTTTTAGTGGTTATCGAGTATTACGGTAACCAAACACCATTTCCTGGCCACGCCCCCGTTTCGTAGCATCTCTGCGCTGATTGGACAGTTTCTGACAGCTGACCAGGGAACAGCGGAAGAGCCTTGACGTCCGCATAAAGAAAGGTAAGGGAATAATCAAAATAAATACTTAGACTTTTCCACGACAGAACAACATTAGTGTATTTTACTCGTCGCTGATTTGAATCCCGTTTTGTTAGTTGGTGTTCTCAATTACAATGAGCAAAGGTTTTATGTTTTTAACCATCGAAGCTCTAAATGCGACTTCCCCGACATTGAAAGTGAAAATACACATAACACAAATAATCTGGTTTTCAAGATCAACATTTTCGAAAGGTATTCGTAAAGTATTAAATTACACCCTGTGCCACTCCATTGGCTAACTTAAATCTAGTTTTATTTAACTAGTAACTACTAAATGTAAGAGGGTCTAGTTTGCGGCTAAATTTTCTTTTCCTTAAAAGTCAGCACACTCTTTAACCAATAAAGCAGGTTTTGTTTCTTCAAGTATAATGTAAACGTGTTTAATCTGCGGTTTTGTCGTCAGATTACAGCGTGTTTTGAAGCAGGTTTTTGTTGTTTGAGGCCTAATGGGAATTTCCCGGTAGCCTTGACGTCAGCACCCTGCCCTTTAGCTTTACCCCCTATACATTCAATAAAGGAACTGTAACTATGTAGGGAAACACAAAGATAAAGACGTTGTAGAAAGACCTTTGGTAAATTGGTTTCTGTTGATTGCTTAAGTGTTCAGTGTAAAAGAGTTGCTGACGCGATTGAGTGTTTCTTTGCAGATTCTCCTGAGCCTCCAGGATGCAGAGTACCACCAACTACCTTTGGCTGATCTCAGACCTGCTGGGTCAGGGAGCCACAGCCAATGTTTATCGTGGTCGACACAAAGTAAGACACTGCAAAAGCACAGGCAAATCTTTGTAACAGTGATTGCAATTGTGTTAATGAATGTGTTGCTGATATTAAAGATGCTATGAGCAGTATATATTTTTATACTTAATAAAAAATTAGCCACGTGTGCCAAGATATGAGGTGAAAATGTTTAAATCAAATACTAGTTTTACTGATAGCAATTGTACAGCTGATTTATATTGAACATAATGCCCAAGTTGTTTATGTTTACATTTTTTGTTTTGGTTCTAAAACACTAGCATTGCCAATCGTCAATCAGAGAAGTGGAAAAAATGGCAAATCATTGTTTTGATTTAGACTGCAGTACCATTTTTAAACCAGTATGAGCGCATGCTGCTTAGAGTAACTTTAATTATTAGAGCAGATTTGCTGTTCAGTATCTGCTGCATCCATCCGAAATAAAGCTTTGTGGAATGCAGTATTGCTCTTTAAGAGAGGAATGCTACCATGTTTTTCTCTTGGAAAGACACTATATATACAGCTACATTATGTATTTGAAAATGAAATTGTTGTATGAAAGTTGCCAGAATATGCTAAACTTTATTTATAATCTCCCAATCTCAAGTGTTACATTTCTGTATGTGTTTAGAAAACTGGAGACCTCTATGCTGTCAAGGTCTTTAACAACCTGAGTTTTTTGAGGCCATTAGATGTCCAGATGAGAGAGTTTGAAGTCCTCAAAAAACTCAACCACAAAAACATTGTGAAACTGTTCGCAGTGGAAGAGGAGGTGAGTAATCCCTTAATAATGTGATTTACATAAACTAAATAACACATACTGCTACACGTGGCCCGAGCCTGGGTCTTTTTGCTCCACCATGTAACTTTCCTCTCTCACTGTTTACTGTGTTACACTGCCACCACAACCGGAGGCTTATTGGCCAGTACTACTTGTGTATACATACATATACTTATATAGATATAGGTATATACAGTATATATATCTGCGTGTGTGTGCATGTGTGTGCTGTGCAGTGTACTCACTACACACGGAAATAAAACCAATAAGATGGTTCTTGTCTATTTACTGTTCTATCATCATTCCTGTTGTTGTCAGTCCAACACTCGTCATAAGGTCCTGGTGATGGAGTATTGCCCTTGTGGAAGTCTTTACACTGTTTTAGAGGAGGCGTCAAATGCCTATGGCCTTCCTGAGGATGAGTTTCTTATAGTTCTCCATGATGTAGGTGAGTGATGGTGATTGTTGTAGTGCCACCAAAATATAATCCTATCACTTCTCCATCAATTGGAACCACTTGTGAGTTCAAGCGATGCACAGTAAATGAAGTATAACGTACATAATGACATTATTCTTCTCTTCCTGGCTGCTCTGTCTCCAGTGGCCGGGATGAACCACTTGAGAGAATATGGCATTGTTCACCGTGACATTAAACCTGGAAACATTATGCGAGTGATTGGAGAGGATGGGCACTCTGTGTATAAGCTGACAGACTTTGGAGCAGCCAGAGAGCTTGAGGACGATGAGCAGTTTGTATCACTGTATGGCACAGAGGAATATCTGGTATGAAAATATACATCTTTACATTTGTTTCCCCAACATAGTGGCTCTAACTGTCCTCACAATGTCATTTTTCTCCCATCTTCCCTGCATAGCACCCTGACATGTATGAGCGTGCTGTTCTGAGGAAAGATCACCAGAAGAAATACGGCGCCACAGTGGATCTGTGGAGCATCGGTGTCACTTTCTACCATGCAGCAACTGGCAGTCTCCCATTTAGACCTTTTGAAGGGCCCCGAAGAAATAAAGAAGTGATGTTAGTCTGTCTATTTATTTGTCACGACATAAAATTGATGTGAAGCTGACTGCCATGTGTTTGTATCAGGTATAAAATCATTACAGAAAAACCTCCAGGAACTATCTCAGGCCATCAGAAGTGCGAGAACGGGAAAATTGAATGGAGCACAGAGATGCCTGTGTCCTGCAGCCTATCCAAGTAAGATATGCCACATTTGGTCAAATATAGTATGTAACTGCAACATATTTTTCTAAGTCAAATCTATTATTACTAAGCATATGGAAATGTTTTATTTATGTGTTCCCTCTACATTTATCAAATAGAGGACTGCAGAGCCTACTTACTCCAGTACTTGCCAACATATTGGAGGCCGACCAGGAAAAGTGCTGGGGCTTTGACCAGTTTTTTGCTGAGACCAGTGACATTCTGCATCGCACTGTAGTTTATGTTTTCAGTCTACAGCAAGCTACTCTTCATCACATCTACATCCACGAATACAATACGTAAGCAAGTTAATTTACCAGTAAGAAAAAACGTAACTCCTTAAAGTCAAGCCTTACATTTCAGTCCAACATCTAGCGATAGTTTCTTACTTTCCCACATTGTATGTAAATGCACTATGTATAAAAGTCACTCACACTTCATGGTTAGGCTGCAGATTGAAATGCAGGTCTAGTTTTTTAAGTGGTTAAGCATGTTTAAAAATCAAACAATAATTCAACTCATTTTACTTGGTGTTGTCAGCCTTGTTTAAATGTCTCTCTCTTACTCCATTACAGAGCGGCACTGTTTCATGAGCTGCTGTGCCGGAGGACCAGCATCCCGCTCCATAATCAGGAGCTGCTTTATGAGGGTCGTCGACTCATCCTGGACTCAAACCGCCAAGCCAAGACTTTCCCCAAGACCTCCAGAGACAATCCCATCATGCTCGTCAGCCGCGAGTCTGTTACCACTGTTGGACTCATCTTTGAAGATCGTATGTATTGTAGCAGTACAAAAATCAGAGCATATACTTTTACTCAACCAAGCCTGTTGTGCTATTTAAATTAATTTTGTCAACCAATTTGTTTCTTTCTGATGTTTTCAGCCAGTCCACCTAAAGTTCAGCCTCGCTATGACCTTGACTTAGATGCCAGTTATGCAAAGGTAATGCCCATTGAACTGTTTACTCATTTATTGTTGCCTGTCAAACAGTGCTTTAAAGCCATGCTGTTGCTGCTCTACAGACATTTGCAGGTGACGTGGGACACTTATGGAAAACTTCAGAGTCTCTCCTGGTGTATCAGGAACTAGTAAGAAAAGGAGTGCGTGGACTAATGTGAGTAAATATACAATTTTATGCTAAACATCTGAAGATATTCTTGTCTTAAATGTCCCAGTTACCTTTTTTGTTTGTTTAGTGAGCTGATGAAGGAAGACTACAGTGAGATACTACACAAAAAGTCTGAAGTTTTCCATTTGTGTGGCTACTGTACACAGATACTTGAAAAGACAGAGCAGTTGTGAGTAACTTTTAAGATCGCTCCTTACCTCCACAACAAATGGCACACTTTTTAAATCTTTGTGATGTTGATCTGTTGTCTGTTGTGTTGCACAGATTTGAGGTGTTCATACAGGCCAATATGCTGTCAACAGAATACGACGAGATCTCAGACATGCACAAGAAAATTCTCAGGGTAAGTACAAGTCACAGTTGTTTGAGATTATGCTAGTTTGACAGAGTTAATGTAATAATCAATTGATGCCTATTTTATTTTCAGATTTCTAGCTCTTTGGAGCCAATTGAGCGAACAACACAAGATATCAAAAGTAAATTCCTGCCAGGAGGCCCACTGACAGACACCTGGACACAACAAGTTGGCACTCACCCTGAGGACAGAAAGTAAGGCTTTTGTTGACCCTCTGTGCATACTGAACTGGAATCAATAGTTATGTATGTCACTGCTGGTCTCTCTGCAGTGTGGAGAAAATCAAAGTGTTGCTGGATGCCATCACAGCCATTTACCAGCAGTTTAAGAAGGACAAAGCCGAACGACGTGTGTACTTCATTTTATTTTTTTTAACTTGCAGTAGAAAGCATAATTTATTGTAAATTTGTACTTGTAACCTTCTTTGTTTAGGCCTGCCATACAATGAGGAGCAAATCCATAAATTTGATAAGTAAGTATTTAAAAAAAAAAGAAAAAAAAACATTTAAAAGGTTGTTAGTCCTTATTATTGTTATGTTGTGTGTTGGGGCAGACAAAAGCTGGTCCTTCATGCCAGTAAAGCAAGATCCCTGTTCACTGAGGAGTGTGCCATGAAATATCGCTTGTTCATCTCCAAGAGTGAGGAGTGGATGAGGTAAATTTCATTACTTACCCCCTTTAATCCCAGATTTTGCTCAGACATAATATTAAATTCATATTTTATCAGTACTGTAATGAAACAATCATTACTTTAAGTTATTTTAATGGAAAAGTGGGTGCATCTGGGTTTGGCCAATGTTGAAAAAGGTGTTTAGTTAGCTTATGCTTATTATATTGCCACATAACTATATATTACAGTATTGAGTTGTCCTAAAAAGGTATAAAACTATTACTTTAAGCAATAAAGGTTATAAAATGTATTTCTATTACAATAGCACACAACTGAAGCACCATTGTGCCATATATCCATACCATTTTTCATAAAGTCATGTTTTGACATCCATAAATTAAAACATTTTAGTTTCACATGTTCAGATTATAAATAATTTTTGTATTTTCAGTTTGTAATGTCACTAAAAAGGCTAAGTCCTGGAGTTCATTTTGTGACTGTCTGTATTGCAGATGTAGTGAGGATTTAGTGAGTATACTGTATTTTAGAGATAATTATTGGATATTTATCCATCTTTAACCCGCACTGGTCTTTATTTCCATCATAAACTGTGGTGACAGTGTTTATTCCACACAGCTGTAGCCTGGAGCACATGTGCAGGTGAAGAGTTTAGAGCTGAGGAAAGCTCAGTTTGTTCCTGTTCTACACAGTATCAATGGGAATGTCTCATATTTTTGCAATAAAAAAGGCAACATATAATTTCAATGGCTTGTAACAAAATATGCATAATTACAAGCTGTGGCACTAGGTCACACACTAAACATGTTAACAATACATGGCCCTATATTTTAATACGGGACCTACAGACAGTGTGTGATTCCAGCATTTCCAGTCACCCTGTGCCTAAACCACACACATTAGAGGAATTGTAACTAGATCTCTGAATCCTAGAGACCTGAAAGATGGAGTGTACCAAAAATCCTCCTCTTAGCTTTATGTTAACATACTTTAATAAGCTTTTGTTTGAGACTTAGGCGAAAGGTAAACTCCTCTCCAGGTGTAACTTACGAATGCACTCCTGTGGTCATGTGACATTTTACCCCAGACAGGTGAAACTCACCACACACCTTCGTAACTCCTCAACTCTGCTATATGTACTAATAATAGCTTATTATAACATGTAATAACAACAGCAGGGCCTTCAAAGTGAGGGATCTTTTTTCAGCAACAGGTTAAGCTTTAGTAGCAAATTAGTGTGTGACTCCGGCTCACCTAGATACAACAAAATAGTGAACCCATTTTAGTTGCTTAGCAATAGTATATTTGTATTTTCAGGAAAGTTCATCACGTGAGGAAGCAGTTGCTGGGCCTGTCTGGTCAGCTGATCAGCATTGAGAAAGAGGTGACTATGTTAATGGAGAGAGCCATCAAGGTATGTGTGACATAGATGGGTATGTGATATTTTTGTTTGTTTTTACTAAGCCCTGCATGGCAAATGAAATCTCTGTTGTTTGCAGCTACAGGAGCAGCTTCCTCAGAAGGTTCTTCCTCTGGTGTCCAGTGGGATGAAACCCCAAGCCTACCTGAGTCAGAACACACTAGTGGAAATGACGCTGGGGTGGGTGTATTATATTATTTATCTATAGCCAGTGATTTGTTAAGCTGCCCCATCACATATAGATTTGTCCAAACATATGCTCTGTGCTTCTTCAAGGATGAAAAAACTAAAGGAAGAGATGGAGGGTGTGGTAAAAGAGCTGGCAGAAAACAACCACTTCTTAGAGCGGTGAGGTGTAAGAATTATGTATTGCTTAACAGTCAACTTTATTTGTTGTGTGTGTTCACTCTTCTAGTTAGCATTTTATAAATTCAATCAAATAGAAAAGGATCCATCCAGTTCACTTGTAAAAAAAAAAAAAGTATAGTACAGTTTGAATTTGCATTTTGTTCTACACAAAAACAAAGCACTGCCATTTTCTTCCTAAAAGAGCCACTAGATGGCACTGTCTCTGGAAGAATATAACGACTCTCATGACAAATCAAACAGGGATGGCAACAGTTTTAAAAATGGCTGTTCCTATGCTCTTTTTTATTCAAACAGACAGTGATGTTTGTTCTTCCAGGAACTGAGAGATATTATTTTTAGTTTTGCATCCTGTCAGATTAAATTTCCATACATAACACGTCAAGTGTGAACACACTTCTGACATTTCTGCAATTGTCTTTAGATCCAGTAATTAATTTAGGTAACTCTGAGAGTAATGTTGACCAATAGTGTGAGGCTTTTATTGATTAGAACTTATTTTTTGACTGATTACAATAAACTAAATTCTTTTTCCTCCAGATTCGGCACTTTGACATTGGATGGAGGATTGAGGGGGTAAATTACATCACTGCAGTTTGTACATATTTAACCTGTAAATATCAAGGGACTGTGTTGAGCCTGTTTATAAGGAAAGCATACAGTATATCTCAGATGCTTTGCCTTACAATTAATGCTTGTAGAAACCAGGGCTGTAGAATTACATAAAGCTTGATGTGTAAAATAACTTCAAATTCACTCTGTAAGTGAGCTTGAATGTATTTCTTTCACAAAATTACCAACAGTTAATTATGTTTACAAATCAGTTAAAGCTATTATTCTGCAGTCTGACCTCTTATCACAATTCCCAAATGCAAATTAAAGCAGTTATGTTCAGAGTGTTTGCGAGTAGCAACAGCTCACTCTCGATGTGTCATATTACTCCAGACAAATAATAGTCTGGATATTTTCAATTGGATCTGAGGACGGTAACATTCTTGGATGAGCTGACAATTCTACAAACTACTCTGAGAAGACCTAACGTTGGATTATTATTCAATTAGTTTTTAAAAATGACCTTTCCTATTACTTTTTGGGGAATTACATCTTAATTTTGAATTTTATTGCACAAATCATTTATATTGCCTAAAAATGATAAATCAAAATCTTTTGGATCATGTTTTTTTTTTTTTTTTTTTTTATTGTTCTTTTAGGCTGAAGCTATCTTCATATTAAGTTCTTGTCTTTTGTCATCTGTAAAATTGTAAATAAATGTCTTATAAGCTCTAATCACAAATGTACCATAATGTGTATTCATTTTTTAATTTCAGCAGTTTTCTTTTTTGTCATTTTACATTGATTTGATCTTTACACTTTAGCTTCTAAAAAGTAATTCAAGATTTTAAGAAGGAATAAATTGTTTCTGCGTGCATTTAAATCCTCATTACTGAGGCTCCTCTTATGAGCTTTGGTCTGAAGGTGTTAGATGTAAAATTAAGTAACGTGGAGTCACTTACCCCACTCTCATTCGTTTGATACAGTAATTAATACAGCTTGATTTTTACGCAATATCATTTTCTTTATTCAGAAATGTCTCTTTCCTCTCCATTGCAAGCTTCTCCTTAGTGAGCGGCCTATTGGAAAATTACTATCGTCTCCCTGACGACGAGGTTGCCATGGCGACACGCTGCGACAGCACCGCGAGCGTTGGAGGCTGGAGCTTTACTGTAGACAGACAGCATCACGTCCTTTTATAGAGCAGACACTGCACAGCTGATGAAGGGCTTCCGTCATAAATATGTATTCATTAATCACAGCTCTGTCAGAGGCTACAGTAGAAATAACTCCTAATGCTAAATATGCTCATAGCCTGTATGCTGCTGCTTTCATTTATAGGATACTGATTGAGAGAGGTAGGTCTACTCACCCCTCAGGCTCTACTGAAAAACAAACTTAACAAACAAGCCTCTAAGACTCATTTTTCATATAATCATATATTTATATTATCAGAATTCTCTTCTCTGTATTGTGAGCTGTGATTAAATTTTTCCCGAATCCAACACAATCTCAGCTTTTTACAAATAGCCTATAGCCTCATGTGAGAGGATCTTTCTGATAATTGCTTCTCTTTCTGTTTTATGCAAAAATAAATCTTTTCTTAACCTCTTCTAATATTTTCTTACAATTGTTATCTTTATTTATTTTTTGTAGCTGCTGATTTTTCTGTTTCTAGTTCATAATGGCAGGGCAGGGCAGAATGAGTCATGGCAGTGTTTCACATGTCCTTTCACTCAGAGGACTCTGGGTCATGTTCCAGTAGGTCTATAATTAACTTAAAGGTGCTATGAGCAGTATATATTTTTTATATTTCATAAAAAAAATACCCACATGTGTCTTAAGATATGTCATAAACATATTTAAATCAAATATTAGTTTTACTGATAACAATGGTACAGTTGAGTTATTAACAATTAAAAATATGTTTTGCATTATGGCCAAGTTGTTTTTGTTTACATATTTTTGCTTTAGTTCTAAAACTGCATCACTGATCGTCCAATCAGAAAAGAGACCATTGTTTTGATTTAGACTGCAGTACCATTTTTAAACCAGTACGAGTGCATGCTGCTTACAGTACCTTTAATGAAATTAACATTTTTGCTCTGTTCAAGAAATATAGTTTTGTAAACTGAAGCTATAGCACAAATTAAGGAGTGTGAAGCGGCTGGGATGAGAATCAGCACCTCCAAGTCCGAGGCCATGGTTCTCGACCGGAAAACGGTGGCTTGCCCTCTCCAGGTTGGAGGAGAGTTCCTGCCTCAAGTGGAGGAGTTCAAGTATCTCAGGGTCTTGTTCACAAGTGAGGGAAGGATGGAGCGTGAGATTGATAGGTGGATCGGTGCAGCGTCTGCAGTAATGCGGTCGTTGTATCGGTCTGTTGTGGTAAAGAAGGAGCTGAGCCGAAAGGCGAAGCTCTCGATTTACCGGTCGATCTACGTTCCTACTCTCACCTATGGTCATGAGCTTTGGGTCATGACCGAAAGGACAAGATCCCAGATACAAGCGGCCGAAATTAGTTTTCTCCGCAGGGTGGCTGGGCGCTCCCTTAAAGATAGGGTGAGGAGCTCGGAGTAGAGCCGCTGCTTCTCCACAGCGAGAAGGGCCAGCTGAGGTGGCTCGGGCATCTGTTTCGGATGCCTCCTGGACGCCTTCCTGGGGAGGTGTTCCAGGCATGTCCCACTGGGAGGAGGCCCCAGGGAAGACCTAGGAGGGACTACGTCTCTCGGCTGGCCTGGGAATGCCTTGGGGTGCCCCCGGCAGAGCTGGAGGAAGTGTCTGTGGAGAGGGAAGTCTGGGCATCTCTGCTTAGACTGCTGCCCCCGCGACCCGGCCCCGGATAAAGCGGAAGAAGATGGATGGATGGAACAAATATCTGAACAAACTGGGCCTATTACCTGTTTAACACAGGCTTATGTTATCAAATCATTAAAAGTAGAGTATAGGCTACACTATACGCTAAACCACCAAATGCTATAATAATGTACAGGTCATGTCTTCATCTCATACACACACACACACACACACACACACACACACACACACACACACAGTCCACAAACACAGAGCCTATTTCCTGAATTTGAACTGAGAACATACTGTAACTCAAACTAATGTAGCCTTTTGGCACAAGCTTTTAGTTTCATTGCTTCCCCTTGTTATAATAAACAACACAGAATCCAACATAGCCTATTTGGGATCTGAACATGTAGCCCAGCCATTCCTACCATCAAGACTCGTGGCCCCCTTAAATTTTCGAAAATCTCATGTGGACCCCCAACTATAGAACTTACCTCTATTCAAAAGACTGTCATGTTTTTCTCAATTTATTTTTAAAGAAACATTACAAAAACACTACTGACTAATTTTTTTTAAATATATTTTAAAACAACTATATAACTATAATTAATTTCAAATTAGATTTCTTCTATGTACTTAAGGTTTTTAGGTACTTAATATTTTAATTGTCTAATTGTCTTTTTATATTTTTGTATGTTTTATTTGTTGTTATTGAGAAAACCATGTGTCTATATATATACAGCCTCTGGGGCCCCCCTGCCATACTTTTGCGACCCCACTTTGGGAACCACTGGTGTAGGCTATTATTTTGTTTGTTTGTTTTACACAATAATAGATAAATCAATAATACAATAAAATTATTGTATTAAGTAAACTGATTTTTTAAATTGACAGTCTATAGATGTGATGGTGTCAAAAATTAGGATGTAGGCTGGTACTGGATCTAAAGATGGGGGCTCCGGGGTTATGGCCCCCAAACGTGGTCGCTCCGGCCCTGCTCGTGCTCAGGGATATCTGTTCCTCAGATACAGCGCCATCCTGTCATCCCTGAAAACAGACAAACAGGTGGATGGACATTCAGACTGCTGGGAACTCACACGGTCCAACCAAACACAGAGCCATGGTGTCCGCCGTCCCTCGGTCTGCGGGCTGCTGCTCGTCGTCCACAGCCGCACAAAATCACGGAAAACAGAGGAAAGAAGCCGCGCACCTCCTCGCGCTGCTGTGAACCGGTGAGTGTCCGCGCACCGACCCGACTCCAGC
This sequence comes from Bostrychus sinensis, assembly GCA_020698575.1. Taxonomy (NCBI): domain Eukaryota; kingdom Metazoa; phylum Chordata; class Actinopteri; order Gobiiformes; family Eleotridae; genus Bostrychus; species Bostrychus sinensis. The sequence goes on from CM036239.1 coordinate 12,500,280, forward strand.
GGGCAGGCCCGGGAGAGATGGAGGAATCCTGGAGGTGTTAGCGCAACAGACCGCAACAAAAGAAAACATATGATATTACAGCTCTGTCAGATTCGTTTTATTATGATGACTGTGTGTAGATGTCAGTGAAGTGTATTTGCTCAGTCGAGGTACATAGTAATATTACTGTATTTTATTTTCAGGATGAGACGTAGCACAGGCCGCCGCTGCCTCATCCGCGCTCTGGAAACGACACGACTTGTTTATGTGTTTGTGGACGTGTTCGTTTGATATAAGATGGACGCCTTTTAATAACACACAAACGGAAAGATGAAGCTAAATCTCGTACAGTGAACTACTATACTGTGCATTGTGCCATTTTAATCTCTCTCTTTTTTTTTTTTTTTTTTTCCTTTTTTTTTTTATTTGCTGTTTTTTGCTCCCAGGCGTTTTATGGCGTTACTTAGCCTATGTCAAAAACAGAAGTGGGGTAGGCATCTGTTATAGCTTTTTCGTGGCAAACAAATAACAAGTTTAACTTCTGTTTAGATTATATAAGGATACAAAAAACAATTTAACTATAATAATGTATTAGACTATTATCCACTCTGATATTTATTATAAATAGGTTGAATAAGTTGTCCATGCATTTATCAAAGTTTCTATCTTATTGGTCTTGTTTAGAAATAAATTGACTTGCGAAAGGCACAACTCAGCACACTGAGCACAAGCGCATCCATGAACACATACCCTCATGAGATCTTTCACAACTTTAATTAGTGATCTCAGAGGACACTGCCATCTTAAGAGGATCCTGCGAAAGGTTAATGAAATAAACCACTACCCAGGCGGGTCACTGCTCAATGCTGTATACTATTTATAAATGACCACTGGGTTACACACATCCTATTCTGATTACCAAGTTAAAGTAACTACCAGTCACATGAAGCGTTATTTATTTTGTGTTATACTGACTGTGCTAATAATTATTATTTTTTGTCTCCACAGCTGCTCACAGCTGGATCAATATAGCTATGGTGTATGCTCAGTCGTCACACACAGTTGGTGTCAATCCTTCCCTTTATTCACCAGCTTTTACCTATCACATGTCATTTAACTTCACCGAAAGGGAAAACTCAAGTGTCCTGGCCACCTTGCCTACAATCCCCCTTTGCAGCCTCGAAGGCTCAGTGACCAGCCAACCAAATGGGACATTTGATGTCAGTGACCTGACATCAGGGGAGGTGGCCATCTTGGGTGTGGTGTTTGGCATCATATGGCTGGTGTCTGTTTTGGGAAACGCCCTCGTCTGCCTGGTCATCCACAGAAGTCGACGGACTCAGTCTACCACCAACTACTTTGTGGTGTCCATGGCCTGTGCAGACCTACTCATGAGCCTGGGCTGTGCCCCCTTCGATCTCCTGCAGGTTGCCTCAGGTCGATGGCCTCTCAGCACAGTTGTTTGCAAACTTGTGCGCTATTTGCAGCACCTTTGCCCTGGTGTGCAGGTATATGTGCTGCTTTCTATTTCTGTGGACCGCTTCTATACAATTGTCTATCCCCTTAGCTTCAAGGTGTCCAGAGAGAAGGCCAAAAAGATGATCCTGGCCTCATGGCTGTTTGATGCTGCCTTTGTATCTCCCTGCCTCTTTTTCTATGGCACCACTAAAGCAAGTAGTAGCACCAGTGATTGTGCTTTCTTCCTTCCTTTCAGCTGGGGAGGGATAGCCTATGCTGTACTTCACCTCCTGTTCAGTTTTATGGTCCCTGTGGTACTGATAGTGTTCTTCTACCAGAGAGTCATCCGCTACATTTGGAGGATCAGTGCCGATGGGCACACAGTGCGTCGAACAATGAACATTGTCCCACGGACTAAAGTTAAGACTATCAAAATGTTTCTGATGCTCAATTCAGTTTTCTTCCTCTCCTGGACTCCCTTTTATGTTGCCCAGATGTGGCACCCGACTGACTCCAACAGCACCAACAGACAGAGGCTGTTGTTCTTTGCAACTATTACCTGGATTTCCTTCAGCTCCACAGCAGCCAAGCCTACCCTGTATTCGGTGTACAATGCAAACTTTAGGAGAGGCATGAGGGAAACCTTTTGCATGTCATCAATGAAATGCTATCGCAGTAATGCATACACGATCACAGCTAGCTCTCGAATGGCTAAAAAGAACTACATTGGTGTGGTGGACATCCCAGTGCAGACCAAGACGGTCACGAAGGACTTAGTATATGAATCATTTGACCGAGAAGCAAAAGACAAAAAGGTTGCCTGGCCCACCAATTCCAACCCCCCCAATACCTTTGTGTAAGGTAGTCTTAACATGTTTGAACACAATGACATAACTTAAATAAATACTATACACAATGCAAGCATTGGCTATGAGCATCCAGGAGACTTAGCTCTGTCTGGATTTAGATAAACGCTCTTAAAAACAGAATGTGTTTCATTTATTAAGGGCTTCTTAACCCTCTGGCACCCATATTTGTGCGTGCTGTGTTCTGATAGTTGACCCTTATTCCTTAATTTGATTAATTTAGTCTTGTTAGCTAGTTAAGCAGTCACAGATCATCTCTCATTGCTCTCATATCAGATTTGCTACTGTAACACGTGATAGAAGAAAAGAATAATGGTGGCTGTGAGCCATACATCAACAACTACTGTGCATCTGTTCTGTTTTGCTGTGTTCAGAGCTGAAATGTATTGTCTTTAATATTAAACTGACGAAAACATTGCTATGTGTGATCATAGTCTTAGACTCTAATTTATTTAAAATTGTGTTAATTATTTTTTAAGTCTTACCTGCCGTTTATAGATAGATTTGACCAAACAAACCCAAACAATGATGTCATATTATTATCTCACTTACATTTCTAGATGGTTTCATAGCAACACCATGTCATATTTGTTTAAGTTAAAACACATTTGTGGGAATAATTTCAGTCTGACAATAACAGTTAGGGATTTAAATCAGATTATAGTCATGATACAGAAAATCTGACAATCAAATAGAAAATTTGTATTTTTGTTTGTTTTGTTTTGGGGTTTAAAAAGTACAAAAGTGCTTAAATGGCAAGTGTTATTACATATTTGTACTGTACCTGTTACTGTTTTCATGTTTTTGATTGTACCAAAACATTTATGAAAAAAAACCATGGGTGTCTTTTTTCTGTGAACTGTTTTAAGGTCTATGCTTTATACTATAATAAATTCACATGACAAAACCAATCATAGCATGATTCAAATTGTTTTGACACTGTTAAATTTAATCAAATACATAAACTAATTTTAACAATACAGATTTAATAATTGTTCCATACTATTAATGATATGCACACATAAAAGTTTGTTTTAAACACAATTTAGAAGAAGAAGAAGAAAAAAAAAAGGCAATAGTTCACAAATCTCAGTGTTTTTTAAACTGTGTACCACTGGTGGCATGTGGGCTTCCTCTGGTGGTGCTCAGGAGTCTTTTGCAGTTCTGATTTTGAGCTAGTTTGATTTCTGTTTTAGACCTGCTTTAGTTGAAGCTAGTTCTGGTTTAGTCCTAGTTTAGTCTTGATTTAGTTCTGTGTTAGTCCTGGTTTAGTCTTGATTTAGTTCTGTGTTAGTCCTGGTTTAGAAATGGCTTTGTGAAGATGTAGTCTAATTTTAGTGAATTAAAAATGGTACTTGGAATAATTATTATTTTCTGAGGAGGTACTTCGAATGAAAAGTTTGAGAATCACTGAGAATCACTGCAATGGACCATAGACCATAAACAAAACATTTCACTTATGTTGTCTGGGTATAAAAGGTGCATTTTAGAACAGGGGAGCTCTATTATTAGTGATGGCTGTATCAGCACTGTATTAAAAACAGACCTGACATTTTCATAAGTTACTGTCTGCGAACAGATGCAACAATCTATATGTGAACATGATCTAGAAACACTGCTGTCTTCTCAGGGTTAACTGGTTTTGTATTTTTCTTTTTTCTTTATCTAAATGTAGAACAGTTTTCTATTTTGCCTCAGTCCATTTTAAATGAGCTTTGCACTAAAGACAGCATTGTTTTTACATCATGTCTATTATTTGCATGATAACTTGCATTTAGTGACTTTTGGAAGTGTTCCTGAGCTCAGTCAGTGATTTCCAGTACACAACAGTCTGTTTTTGATGCAGTGTCGCTCAAGAATGTGAAGAGCATGATACTCTGACTCTGCATTTATGCTCCTTTCATACCTGTCATCTTATTGAAATGTTGCCTTTTAAAGTAAATAGATGTGGAATGTTCACTCCAGCTTTGCTTTTATTAACACTTTTTTCCACTTTTTATTGCCTTGTCCCAACTGTTTCAATTTGAATAAACTTTAATAATCACTGAGGAAAATACAGTTGTTAGGTGTCTTCAGATTAATTCAGACTTAATCGCAATAATTGAGAAGAACTTGTGTAGCCCTGTCCTGCAGGTCACTGTTTGTTCAAAAGCAGGGCACAATCGAATGTCTGTTTTTATTTACATTTTACACAGCATCACAACTTTTTTGAATTGGGGCTGTACATGTCCAGGTACATACTGTTACATACATAAGTATTGTCAAACGTTAGAAAGAACATGGACAAATATGCTGAAAGTATTGTATTTTACTAAATTAAAATATTGCCTTTTTTCTTACAAGCAAATCAAACATAAAAAACAATATCAAGCATTGCTAAAGGCTGACATTGTTCACAAAAAATATATCTAACAGACATATACTTTTCACTGTGGACAATTGGACCAAACCACTTTGCCTCTTACACACATCAAACAGAAAATGTGTTGTGTGGTCATTTCAGTTCATAAGTACACTCATCTAAATTTGCTGCATAAAAAGCCACTTTCAATGTTTAAAAGGTGACAGCTAAAGATGACAAGACAGTAAATGATTGATTGTATCATCTTTGTTGTTTGGGAATTTTAAGTGTTTAACAACTGCTTTGGATTTTTGTAAAATATAGAAGTTCTTAAAACAAATGAAATGACAAATTAAATTATATACACTATGGCAAGTGTATACGCAATATGTACGTCAGAAAGAAGATTAAGGCATAGAGCTAAAAAAAAAATGTATATTATGCATGTTTGTGTTATGAAGTGCTCTCAAATGCAGCAGTAGTTTCCTCAGTTTGAGAGTCTTTTCATTAATCCAGTCACTCATTTCTGCTCTCACGCTTGTCCGTTGCTGTTGTTGTTTTTGCCATTCTTGGACATTTTTGTGCTGCTTCCAGTCTGAGGGATTTTCTGGTCATCACCTGTTAGCAAGGCCTTAATCTCAGAGGGAATCTTTCCCTGGTCCATGGCTGAACACCACTGTTTGTACTAAAAATATAAATAATGCAACATTTAAAAAATACAGTCACTCAAACAACGAGAACAAAAAGTTAACTGTATATATAAAGCAGTAACTTACCATCTCCAGCTCCTCCCGTAAAGCGCAGATGGCCCTCTCTTTGCTGGAGACCAGTTCCTCCAGGTACTGGTACCGCAGCTTTTTTCTCGCTCTGCATTCTCGAGCACTCTGGCGGCTGCGCTCTAGTTTGGCTTTTAAGTCAATTTTAGCAGGTTTCCGACCACGTTTACCTGGTTTCTTCACTTTACCCGTCATTATCTGTCAAGAAATATAAGTAGTCACTCTACATCATCGCACCTTTAGTCTCACTGGTAGCAACTGTAAGTAACTCTCCCACTTTTGGTTGTACTGCACAACCATTTACCCCATTTCACCCCATTTAATAAAATAATGTCCCACTTTTTCATTTGTGCTCAGTGAATCTTACAAAAATTGAGATTTTGTTAGTTTAGTAAAGAAGAAAGTTATAGAACAACAAGGTAAGATGACTGTTCCTTGTGTAAAATGTAGAATAAATATTTGTGAGTGGCGTCCTATCTTGCTGGGTTGGAGTGTGTTGCTGCCCCTGGGTTTCATCATGGGACTGTGAGCTTGTCCAGCTCCTGCTAGCGTGTGTTGAGAAAATACAGACATTACTTTCCAAAATGTGTGTTTCTGGAATGAAAACGGCACACCAAATTTTTAACAGGCCCTAAACTGAAGCAACTTGTATCTTGAAGTTTAGAGGTTTAGACTCAGTATCAAAGCTTTTATTTCTCAGTCCGTTCTCTCCTTGTCCCACCAAATCGCACCACTGGCCCCACTTTTCAAACTTTTTGAGGTGGTCACCCTACAAGTTAAGTAAAATTAACGCGTTGCATTTTGCTAATCCATTTCCAGCTGCTAAATTAGTTAGCTACAGTTAAAAAACGTCAGAACATTAAACCCCGTTCATTTTTAGTATAGGCCTATAATATACCACACGAACATCGTGACAATAAATACTAAAATAAAATACTCAAATATAGATATACTTAGCTTTAAAGTAAATGCAGTGGTAGAATGTAGTTACCTTGTTGTCATCCATTTTGGTGAGGCTAAAACAATGGAAGCTTTTCTGCGTAAACTGAAGTGATAGGCTAACGTACCACCGCAAAACTTAAAATAAATAAGTATCCAAAGATAGTGTTTGCTGAGAAGTCTTTAAATAATTCGGCTGTATTAGGACGCTAATGTTTGAAGCTTTGTAGCTGCCGATTTGTTTTGATCATTCAACTTACGTCACGCTTTTCTTCTTCTTCGCTTGTCCAAGCAAGTGGCTCATTGGCTCATTACCGCCACCTATGTGCTGCAGTGTTTAACACAACTAACTAAATACAAAACCATAAACACAGGTTGATGTTTGTATGGCATTATTGCCGCTATTGCTTGATTTTTTGGACCAGTCCATGCTCCAGTGTGGTATCATCATCAAATGTATTTAGAATCCAAACACTCTGTCTAAAACAAATCGTGTGTGTTGGTCTGATGTGTTACAACACAAGAATAACAATTAAAGGGAGCCTAAGAGACGTTGTCTGTAACCTTTATACTTTCCTGTAGATGTAGTTGCAGTAGACAGACTGATCAGTCCAGGGACAAAGGATGTGATTAAATCTGAAGAATTTAAGGAAGTTTTATTGGAGTAATAACATGCCTGGTGAAGTCAGGTAGTCACCTGAATAATAGAGAATAACAGTCAAGAAGTTGCGCACAGTCAAGAAGTCTCTAAAGTTGCCTGCTGTAGAGTTAAATTGGATTTAACAGCTGTTGCCATTTTTTAAATCTCCACTTTAATGTAAATTTATGAGCCCATACTCAACACAAACATTTTGTTTTTAATGTTGAAGCAGCAGCATGCTAGTATTCAATATCACCTGCCAATTAGCTGATATTGTGATTGATTAATTAAAAAAACACATCCTTTCCCAGGCTGGATCAGAAACTGCAGGCCTACACATAGCCTTAATGTAGCCTACATGTTGCCTGTATGTAGCCTACATATAGCCTACATGTACATGTAGGCTATATGTTGTCTGTATGTAGCCTACATGTTGCCTACATGTTGTCTGTATGTAGCCTACATGTTGCCTACATGTTGTCTGTATGTTGCCTGTATGTTGCCTATATGTAGCCTACATGTTGTCTGTATGTAGCCTACATGTTGCCTACATGTAGCCTACATTTTGCGTACATGTTGCCTGTATGTAGCCTACATGTTGCCTACATGTTGTCTGTATGTTGCCTGTATGTTGCCTATATGTTGTCTGTATGTTGTCTGTATGTAGCCTACATGTTGCCTACATGTTGCCTGTATGTAGCCTACATATAGCCTACATGTCGCCTACATGTCTGTATGTAGCCTACATGTAGCCTACATGTTGCCTGTATGTAGCCCACATATAGCCTACATGTCGCCTACATGTCTGTATGTAGCCTACATGTAGCCTACATGTTGTCTGTATGTTGCCTATATGTAGCCTACATGTTGCCTGTATGTAGCCTACATATAGCCTACATGTCGCCTACATGTTGTCTGTATGTTGCCTATATGTAGCCTACATGTTGCTTACATGTAGCCTACATGTTGCCTGTATGTTGTCTGTATGTAGCCTACATGTTGCCTGTATGTTGTCTGTATGTAGCCTACATGTTGCCTGTATGTTGTCTGTATGTAGCCTACATGTTGCCTGTATGTTGTCTGTATGTTGTCTGTAGGTAGCCTACATGTTGCCTGTATGTTGTCTGTATGTTGTCTGTATGTAGCCTACATGTTGCCTGTATGTAGCCTACATGTTGCCTGTATGTAGCCTGTATGTTGCCTACATGTAGCCTACATGTTGCCTGTATGTTGTCTGTATGTAGCCTACATGTTGCCTGTATGTTGTCTGTATGTTGTCTGTATGTAGCCTACATGTTGCCTCCATGTTGTCTGCATGTAGCCTACATGTAGCCTACATGTTGCCTACATGTTGTCTGTATGTAGCCTACATGTAGCCTACGTGTTGTTTGTATGTAGCACGGTGTTTTGTGCGGCGGACACTGCGCCTTTAAGGAAACCATTGAGTTCATTTGACTGTAGTTTCAATGACGACATCCCAGTATTTTTATACAGTGACCTCATCTCTTATGGCAGCGACAGGACCTCGCCAACCACAGGCTTTTCTTTTCATTTAGTTTCTTTTTAACCTCGTTCCTTTTTAACTAAACCCCACCGGTAAATGAATGCAGTCAGTCTTATAAAATGTGGACGGTAAAAACGGTGAGTCTGCTTTGACGTCGACTTTCTAATCGGTGAGTTTACCAAAGTATCAAAGTATAAATCAACTGCGGCAGTGTACGGGGCCTAAAGTTATTTTGCTGTTTCGTTTCACGGCAAACTTTTAGTTGTTTCTAAACGTTTATTACACACGGTTATGGGCCTGGTTTGTGGGTTTACCGTCGACAAACATTTAGAAAATGTCTAGAAAATAACGCTAGTGAGCGAGTTTAAAGAAAACTTAAAACGAATCCGAAAATGTCGACCAGCACTGTCCAAGGACACGGAAATTAATCTGAACTTCAACACAAACCAGTTGTTTGTTTTGTGGAATATGATAACATTTTATGAATTTTCACGATATGTAGGTTAACCAAAGTACTAATGATAAACCAACTTTTAGAGACAGTTTTTCAAAGGCAGTATTTATAACCTATGTAAGTTTGGCTGTTTGTGAAGTTGTGGTATTAGGTCAGAAAGGAAAAGAGTTGTTAACGTTGCTCTACTTTTTGTGAATTTCTGTAAATTTTAATGCACACTAAAAAGGAGTGTAGTTGGTACTGGTGTAGGCAATTATGTAAAAGGATTCATCTCTAAAAGTCTGAATGAAATAATTGCAGAAGTCATTATTTTCAACCCATACATCATTTGGTACTCAAATAATAAACATTCTTAGCATAAAAAAGAAATATCTTTAAGCGTCTTGTATTCACACAGTGACTCAGTCATGTCTGCAGGTCCAGAAATATCAGACTGGAGGTGGGATGACATGAAAAGTCAAGATGAGAACATGGTGTTTATTTGGCAGTCCTCTTTCACACTTGGGATTTTAACAACTATGATCTGTCTGAGGAAATGGATCTGTTTAAAGACAAAAATACTCTCACAGGACTAAATACGTCAGTTGTTGCTCTTTTAGATCCCCAGCATTTAAAATCATTGTCTAAATTTCAGACTGATGGTACCTTACTGGAAGAGGGCTGTTTTTGTTTGCCTTTTTTTTTTACATGGCTTGACATTAACAATTGCCATCTTGCCAGTTTATATATACACATTCACTACCACTACCAACCTTATCCGTATATATTATTTTGTATTTTTTATATATTAATTAATTGTAGCCTCATTTTGTGCTGCCATGCTTAAAATGTCCCTAAATTTAGAACCAAGGGTAACTCATCATAGTGACAGGAAAAAATTATCAGCCATTATTGTCATCTTATTATATACTGTACTATGCAAAAATAGTAATGTCAAGCCCTATATCTGTACATTTTTTACAAAAAGCATCTTTTGTTATATTTTCAACATTGGCTTATAAAGACAGTTAAAATATTGTAAAAGAAAATTCAACAGCCCAAGTGTCAGGAGACAAATTCCTTAAAAACACAACTTTAAATGTGTCATACAGGCTGAGCAGGTTATTATGTCAGATCATAATATCATGAAGTGTCCATAAACGTGCCTCAAATGCACTATCACTGTTAAATGTTGCTCAGGTGAGTTTGCTGTCTTATGTTTGTGGACAAAGGTCTCTGGTGTTATGAGTTATGACCTGTAGCGCATGTGAGCTGACAGTCTAATCTCTTTTGGCAGCATTGCAACATTTTGGTTGGCAGCAAATGCAGACTGTCTTAATGAACAGTTTCATTTATATTTGAGGTATGTAGGTAGGTGCAACTTTAAAATATTTAACAAAAAAAGAGTACACGGTGGACTACCATGCAAAAAGTCAGCCATTCAAAACTCATTCAAAATCAGTTTGTGTTTTATTATTGACTGCAGTATCATGGTTTATAGTTTAACAGTATTTTATCACATCTAGGTCTGAAACTGGTGTGAGTTCTGTGTCTCTCGTCCCATCTGTTCAGTGAGATCTGTAGCTGGTAATTTGGCAGAGATGTGTGCAGAGGAATGTCCCATCTCCAAAACATATAATAGGAATCCCATTTATTTTAGCTTGTAGTGTGAAGTTGAGTATGACGTGAGAGACATGGCCTGAGGCTCTGCTGTTTGAAAAGACCCTGACATGTCAGATGTTTTTGATGCATTTCATGCTCATGTCTGTAGTTTGTCATTGCTTTACTTTCCATCAAAATGAGAATTATTACAAAGTTGTAATATTTGTTTTAACAAGAGTGCTAGAAAAATGAAAATTTGTTTTTCTAATAATGTCTAAGGCAGTACACGTAGGAATGAAAAATGTGATGTCGCTAAAAGTTGCTGGTGGTCTGAAATGAAGATGTGAGGGACGTGTAAATTGCATAATTATACTAATAAAACAAGTACTAAAATGTAGAAGTGCCAAAGTATATATTAAAATAAAGTTGAGTCTTTGAAAAGAGATTATAAATCTAGCCTGAGCTTGTTCTGCAGCTTGTTAAACTTCGTCAGATGTGCCTGCTTTCAAGCAGACTGACTCAACTCTATAGAAGGAAATTCCCTCTCATTTAAAGGCAGTAGTTACACACCTGAATATTGCACAAAGAAAATTCCCAAACATGTATTGTCCTTATATTATTGCAATTTACATTCACACAACCTTAGCTAATTGACACCTCCAGATCAAACAGTCTGTGACCAAACTACAACAAATGCCACATGGCATGAAGATTTGTATTTATCTATGTTACAGGTAAAGTAGGAAATATCTTATTTAGTACTTACTTTGCCTAAACAATGTATAAAATGCCTGGTGTTATTTATTGAAAGTGTGAAATACATGTGTTGTTACTTCAAGATAAGGAAAAAACAGCATTTTAACCATTTTCAAGTATTCTCTAGGCTTTGGCACACTGAAAAAAAAGTGTCTGTAAAGCAGCATCAGCTGTTGACTTCTCTCTGGTGTGAGTGAGGATGAACTAAGAGCACTGTGCTTCCCCTGTTTATAACTCTGGTTATATTAGTTTAACTCTGGTTGTTTGAAAATCTTTTTATTTCTTTTGCATAATACCATTTGACTTTATTTTGTGCTGCTGATCTTTTTTAATACCCTAAAATGTAGTATTATAACCCTGTTATAATGACTTAAGTGTGTTTTAATAACATCCTATCTATCCAAAATTGTTTTTATGATCTTTTTTTATCTCCAAGGTTAGGGTTTAGGGTTGTGATTAAGGTTAATTTAGGGTTATGGTTAGGATTAGGATTAAAGAGTTTAGGGTCGGTCTAATTTTAAAATGACAGCTCTAATCAAGTTTTGGGCAAAATCCAAAGTAGTTAAAGTAACCTTAAATATTAATTGTATTTCGATTTTAATTTATTAGAGACGTCATACGTATGTTAATCAAGCTTTTACTTTTACACTGCTTGTTTTTACTCAAGATAAAATGTGAACTACTGATAATGATCAAATTTCTGGCAAAAATAGAGTACACCACAAGACACACTGCATCTATGCCTCAACGATGCAATATATCATGAAACTTTAACATGCATGCCTTTACATGATTTTAATTTTAGGCTGATCACCTTTAAAACATGCATGAAAACCACGAAAATATCTAAAACAGGCCTGACCTGGGCTATTATAAAAGTAAGACAGTAGGGTTCATTTAATGTTATTTTGTCAGAAAAGCAGTGATACTCTACTATCAAAGTATTTCCTACTTTTCCTAGCTGTTTTAGGCTTTTCTATTATTAATTGTTACACTTACACAGTATATTTTCCTATATAATATAATGTGACTTACTGTATGTACTAAAGTGGAAATTGGATGTGAATTTTTGTGTAACTAGTCTGAGACTGTCTTTTTGTCTCTTTCAGTGAGGCCAACACTATGAAGCCCAAGATAAAGGTACAGAGTGATGTCATTGATTCAGGGTGCGCAGGAAAATATGCCTTTTGTCTCACATCGGCAGCAATGTGAATGAGTGGCCCCTCCCCTGCTCACACCACTATCAAACTCAGCTCTCACAAAGACACAGTGGTACAAAGAACTTTGGCATCTCTAATTGTCACAGCAGAGTGAGGACTCTCTCTCTTTCTCTCTGGGTCTTTGCTGCTCTATGTCTCTTGGACTGGATTTGAGACTGCCAAACACCATCACAATTACATCATCCCTGGCTCACATAATGGTGCTGTTCATCTCCTGAGGGCCCTCGCCAGCCTGTGTCACTGCACAAACAGCTGGGACGTGCAGCGAAGGCCACAGGAGGAGGGGCAGCACTCCTGGCCTGAAGGGTGGGGTGGGAGGGTGGGTCATGTCGGGGACTCCCGGGGCAGCGGCAGCCAGGTGTGGCTCTGATTTAGGGATGCAAAGGCCTAGGACTGTGCGGCCCATTGGAGCAGAAGCCTTAGTGGCCCTGCTTGAAGGAGGGCTGGACCGAGTGGTGCTGATTGACAGCAGGCCCTTTGTGGATTACAATGCGTCCCACATCCTGGAGGCAGTCAACGTCAACTGCTCCAAGCTGATGAGGAGGAGGCTGCAGCAGGACAAAGTTCTAATCGCAGAGCTTCTCCAACACTCGGCTAAAAAGAAGGTACATTCTAACTCCATGTCCAGTTAGTAATGGCTCCTCTAATAACTGACTCCTAAACATAATTGGTCTCTCAGTTCACATATTTAAACTTTCACAAACATAAAAACCTATTGTGCTTATAACCTCAAGTCACTCCTACTTTCTCCTTCTAACTCTTTACATTGTACATAATATATGGTCCTTCTTTATTTTATTATTATTTGTGTGCAGGAATCCAGGAAGTTAAAACGTATTAGTTAAAAACTGATTGAAAATTCATGGTTTTTACAGACCTTTCCAATATTAATTTTGTTGTTCCCTCATAGTTGGAGTTTCGGGGGAACCAGGAAGTTGTTGTGTACGATCAAAGTTCTTCAGACGTAGCAGCTCTTAGCTCTGAGTCGTTCCTTTGTGTCTTGTTGGTCAAATTAGAGAAGACCTTTCCCTCGGTCCATCTGCTCTCAGGTGAGTCCTAAATAATAGTGGAAAATTTTTCTCCTGCATGTTTACTACACCAGTAAAGTGGTATGTGGACTGACATTTTGGCCTGACACAATAAACTTTGAGCTCAGTCACTTGATGAACAAATTCACGGCTTTGACCAACTGTTCCCACTTCTTTACCCGGATGGCTGTGTTATGTAAGCATGATGTAATGCTGCATGAAGACTCCACCCTACAGCGTTAAAAAACACAGCTGTCTGAGCTCTCCAAACTCCCAGTCAGAAGTTTTTCATTACACAACATTTATATGGTAGCAAAACATGGAACTAATTGCAAGTAAAAGGCATGATAAAAGTTGTTTATGATTAAATAAGAAAATCTGTGTAAGTGGACAAGACAAAGGCTCATGAAAGTGGCTTTGAAATTTAAAATGACCAGTTTGGAAACACGTGAATATTTCTTGTTTGGCTGGTGGAGCTAAAAAGGGCTTCACTCATTTTAACCTGGAGGCCTGTTGCTAAGTGACGATTAGGATGCATTAGCCTACCTTCATCTGATACCAGCAAACACAAAGGTACAAGTTTCCAGGCCTGTTGACTGAGGGAGGGAGGGCAAAGGGGTTTGTTGTCCCGGGTCTCAGGGTCAGAGGGGCCCAAAAATGGTCCCTCTTCTTGTATTTTCTATTATAATGGGTCGATGTGAAGCTTTTTTGCAGGCCCAGAAAGCCTGTCAGTGGGCCTGACATGTTCATTATTTTATGTAAAACATTTAATTGTAAAGTTTAATAGTAAAAAGCAACACTATCAGTGACAAAATTTTACCTGCACAGCAAGTTACAGTTGGTGCCATATCTGAAAATATAACAAAATGACATTATTAAAATTGAACATTACCAACAACCAACAGGTGGTTTCACTGAGTTCTCCCACCTGTTTCCGGGCCTGTGTGAGGGGAAATCTACTTTGGTGCCATCCTGTATGTCCCAGCCCTGTCTTCCAGTAACCAATATAGGGCCAACGCGCATCCTGCCTCATCTTTATCTGGGCTGCCAGAGAGACGTCCTGAACAAGGTACAACATTCAAAACAGCAGCAAACCTTCTGTATATATGTAACTCACTGCGATTAGAAAGAAATCCTGGTCCAGTTCAGTGTGTGTACATAGGTTATTTAACACAATCCCTGGACGAGGATGGATTTAATTTATAAATTGCTTATTCATATTCTTCCAAAATGAGAGCATGTGAGAGTGTACTGGTACACTGACCCTCAGTGTTGTCTTTGTAAAGTGTCAAAACCTTTTATATTATTTGTATTTAGACTTAATTTACACTGATGGGGTCCAGCAGTGAGCACAATACAATACAAATTGGTGGACATTTTGGTCAAAATGCAAAACATGACCTATGTTTATGAACTAAACACATGTTGAAGAATAACTTTGAAGTACTAGAAAATGTGAATAAATGGAAAAACGTATCTAATATGCCTGATATGTCTGCAGGAGCTGATGCAACAGAATGAAATAGCTTATGTCCTGAATGCCAGCAACACATGCCCCAAGCCTGATTTCATCCCAGACACCCATTTTCTGCGAGTTCCTGTCAACGACAGCTTCTGTGAGAAGATTCTGCCCTGGTTGGACCGATCAGTAGAGTTCATTGGTTAGCAGCATTAATATTAACAGACAGATCCTCACTTAGAAACGTCTCTTTATGCAGTTAGTTGACCCCACATTTTTGTTTTTCAGAGAAGGCTAAAGCATGCAACGCTCGGGTCTTAGTCCACTGTCTGGCGGGTATCTCCCGGTCAGCTACCATTGCTATTGCCTACATCATGAAGAGGATGAACATGTCCTTGGATGAAGCATACAGGTAGGATTATCCTCAGTTTGTCTCATTTGTTTCCAATCAGAAATCTGCTGTAGCTGCAATGAACTAAAGTTAAAAAACTTTTTGGGCCAGATCTACTATAAAGGGTACAAAGTTGCAAATGCAGATTAAAAAATGGCATTTGTTATTTGTGGGCATGTTGTGCGTCAGTAACTGTGCAAAAAATGAGAATGTAGCATGTCTAAAGGTACACTGCTGGCACTTCCGACTGTATGTTTCCCTATAGCAGAGGTTCCCACACTTTCCTCATAGCCCTTCATTTGACCCCTTGCCATCTACCCCCTACTACTGCACACTTTTCAAAAGTAAGCACAGTATACATCAATTAAAATCTTTTACAGTGAACACGCAGTTTTAGTTTGTGATAAATAAAATAGTTACCTAGACAATTAGTATTAGCATTGAAAATGCCTCATTTTAAGTATTAAGTCACTGGAGCAAATTCTGCACTGCATTTGTTTAGTACCTGTGAGACGCTAACCTCAGCGCCAAGATTTGCTCCACCTTTGGCTCATGTTATTCCTTTAGCATGTAAGCAAATCTTTGATAAATCAGGCCCTTAGTGCTAAAAATTGTGAAAACTAGGACTTGTCATTCTAAAATCACAACAGATTGTAATGTCGATTTAAGTTTCAGAGGACTGTTCTTTAAACTTCAGTCTACAAACCTTTCTATCCTGCAACACAGCTTATTTGGTGTGGACTCAGTTATCGGCCCTTCTGTAGAAAAAGTAAACTGAGCTGCTGTAATTCAGACATTTTCTGAAGTAGCCATGCATCAGTAGTTTACATGTTTGTGATCCTTCACATTCCCCTGGCTTCAGGTCCAAAGAGAGCATGTCTCTAATGAGAAAAACATTTTGTGGCCTTTTATTAAACTGTCAAAGCTCATTACCCTGATGATGCTCTCTAATGAGTCCCACATTCCTATTATTCTTTGTGGCAGGTTTGTGAAGGAAAAGAGGCCAACCATCTCTCCAAACTTTAACTTCCTGGGCCAGCTCTTGGACTTTGAGAAGAAGATCAAAAGTGTAAATGGTACAGAGTTCACTGATGATGCTGACCCTGCTTCAGAACTTGTGTGTGACCAGACCAGTTCCCCCGGCCCTGGGATTGTGCCAGAAGCCCTCACTCTCCCCTGTGTGCTGGCTGACCGCCCAGAGGAGCGGCTTCTAGAACACCTCAGCAGTGTACACCTCTCTGACGGCCCAGAGGAGGGCGTCCGGCTCAAACGCTCCTTCTCGCTGGACATTAAGTCATATGGCGAGCCAACAGCCACCACTGGACACAGAGGGGACACAGGGAGGCCATCTGGTTTCAAAGAGGCAGCTAGTAAACCCTGCCAGTTCTCCCCAGTCGAAGAGGTGTCTGAGCAGTCCACTCCAGAGCAGAGTCCTGATAAAGAGGAGGCCAGTGCCCCTGAAGCGGTGATTAAGCCCTCCATTAGCAGCAAGCGTCCCGCTGCCACCAGCTGCTCCCAGCTGCAGCGCAGTGGTAGCATGGAAGGACAGTGGCACCAGTGTCCTGCTGGGACTGTCCTGCAGCCAGCAGCATGTGTTCAAAGGTGGTCCGGGCAGCGCTCTCAAAGGCTGGCACTCAGACATTCTGCTGGGCCCCGTGACTGTGTCTACATCCTCTTTGGCTGGCAGCTGGTTTCTGTCCACAGAGTCCACGCGCTTTTACTCCACGTCGGCCATTTTGACCGGTGGAGGTTTTGCCTACAACTACAGCCACGGCCTGGAGGCGGTGCGGCGCCGCAGCCGGCAAAGGACAGGTGACTGTGGTGACTCCCGCCGCAGCTGGCACGAAGAGAGCAGCTTTGAGAAGCAGCTAAAGCGACGTAGCTGTCAGATGGAGTTTGGTGACAGCATGACAGACAGCCATTCCCGAGAGGAGATCGTCAAAGTAGGCAGTCAGTCGAGCTTCTCAGGAAGCATGGAGGTGATTGAGGTGTCCTGAAGTCAGCAAAAAGCAATTTACAGTTTTGCTTCAACCCACAGCAATAACTTTAACACAGAGTTAAAGGAAGACTTCTCCTGCACCGTACAAGGTACACCAGTTGTTTTAGGTGCTTTCCTACAATGTGTCTGAATCTAAAATTTAGAACTAGAGCAGTTTTCACTTGAACACAAAGCATCAGTAATGACAAAGAAGATAACAGATCAGGGGATTTTTTTAGATGTATAATCAAGATGTAGCCTCAATATAACATTGAGCAGCACATGCATATCCTGGTGACCTCTGACCTTGTGAATGTGATAAAACGGACAATGGATGTAGAACCTGTGAATGTTTTAATTTTTCTCTGCTTTACATATACATTTCCCACCCAACAAAAAGAACAACAGGACTTTTTGTCTTCTGTATTTGTACTAGTTGATGACAGTATCTGCTGCTCAGTACCTCACTGATCCAAATGCTCTCACTGTTTATGTAGTGTTCAACCTCAGGTGCTGAGCTACAGGGACAGTCCGACCAGGTCATAGTTCCACCCAGATGGACAAAGTGGTCACAGGCTGGTTTCAAAGAGGCTGGGACTCTTCACTGATGGAGTGGTCAGCACAGACATTTACAGTTAATCTTTGCACTATTGTGGGCTGAAGGGTGAACCTGATTAAAGAGATGAAATGATGTTTTGTGTGTTCTTGATGCAGCCATACTTACGGTTTCTAGATGTGAATGTGCATGATGTAGATTTGTAGAGTTGCTCTTTATTTTGTTGCTTAAAGTAACAGACTTATTGATGTGCAGATTTTTAACTTTACTGCTCAATAAAACAGGTAGTAACAGTGCTCTCTGCTGGACATATATTGTTGAAAATTGAAACCTTAAGCCACGATTTGCACTTAAACCCTACTTAGGACATTTTTGGGCTTTCACCAACATTTTCTTAACTAGAAAAAAATCTACTGGAAGAAAAAATCCCATATAATAACACGTAGCACTCTTACGCTCTGAAATTATGCAGAATGCCAGTGACCAATGGTTGTATAGACCAGGTATAAGCCTAATACAAACTTCCTCCTGAGGTGATGCTCATTATTACTTGAGGATATTGTGATGTTTAAAATCTGTTGTCTTAATCTTAATGTTATATTATATACACAATCCAAAGCAGAAAATATTATGGGTTATACATGGGGTACACAGTCTTGGACAAACACCAAGCCAGCGTATGTGATAATTGACAGGCTGCTTTCTAATTTATATGAATTTATAAATAGTCAACCAATAGACAGAGCCATTAGTCACTATACGTTTCACTTTCAGTTAATAAATCAACTTACCTAAACCACGTCTTAGGATTTGCATATACAATTACAATCATAAACACTAAATAGATCCAGCCCAAGTAGACGAGAAATGTTTTATAAAGGATGCACACTGACAACACTTTGAGTATTAATGTAAATGGTTTATTGCAGAATGGGCAGATTTAAAAGGAAAAGGCACCATGAAAAATCTACAAATGCTTTATCAAACTAATGTTTCTGATTGGCATCTGTGGGTTTACTAAAACAGTCACTTTGCTGTCATAATTATCCTGTACTGATTACACAGCACTGAGCTACCACAAAAATGGTTAAGTGCATCAAAATTATTATAACAACTGTCACATAGTATAGTCACAGTATCCTAGCTGATTTACTGTTTATATGCTAGCATGTACATATTTATACAGTTGTGTGACTCCTTTATCAGGCTGCTCAGTGAAGACGGATCAAAACAGTCAGAGTTTATGTTTTTGCTCCATTGGACAAAACAGTTTGTGGTCATTTTTTCACAGATTTGGAAATCTATGCTTTCAGACAAATACATGTAAAATGTAAAGTTCCGCAATATGTTCTGCATAAATGTTCTGCTATACTTTATGCTTTGTGGCAACTGGCAGTACACTGCACACCTGAGTGAAAATGGGTATGGTACTCTATGCTTCTCAACCTTTTGTATATCAGGTGCAATAATTGTTTTGGGGAAACGTTTGGGTTTGGTATGACATTCTATATGGACTGTATTCATCAGACCATATCTTGAGCTAGAACATGTTGGAGCTGTAAAGCAATACCACTTTACAGCTTTAAACTGAAACATTAATTCATTACACATTCTAACTTGTTGGG
Source organism: Bostrychus sinensis (assembly GCA_020698575.1). Taxonomy (NCBI): domain Eukaryota; kingdom Metazoa; phylum Chordata; class Actinopteri; order Gobiiformes; family Eleotridae; genus Bostrychus; species Bostrychus sinensis. The sequence continues at coordinate 12,519,831 of CM036239.1, forward strand.
CTAATCTGCCCAGCAACAGTACATAAGCTGAAGCTGTGAGGCTATTGGTTGCTTTGGGAGGAGCTTATAGGAAAAGCTGAATCAGCTAAATACATTCATTCAGATTGAATTTGACAATCCAGATAAAGTTTTTGTTAATTTTCTGTGCAAAAATTGCTCAGTTTACCTAATCTACTAATGTTTAAATAACAGATTTTTAGGGAAAAACATCACTCTCATAGCTTTTCCTTTATATTAACATTTGATATAGCAATAAAATAAACTGATAAGATACTGCAAAAATGAGAATATTACATAAATATCCATTTTACTGGTCAATATTTCTACTGTAGCAGAATATTTTCAGAACATTCAACAAATTTAAGTTATTATTTCGCATTCATATTAAAGGTCAACTGCCAATTCCAGGTTGTGCCTTTCAGAAAGTTATGCCATTTATTTTTTAAACATTATTCATACTAGATATTTTTTTCACATTAATAAAAATACAAGTGATTCGTCAAGTTGCACTGGCAAAACACAAGTTTTCCTCACCAAGAAAGAAAAGTGTTAGATTTGGATATCTTAAACTGATGTTAAGATAAAAGTAGTGATGAGGCTTTGTCAGTCTATTCACAAATCCGCTCACCATCATTTAGCAGCTGAGCCTCATATGTCAGACCTGTCCGGTACCAAGGAAAGTGGGATTTGTTCTTTCCTTTTGTTCAGGTGCTTTTGTCTGTACATCCAGACTTAAATTTTATGAAAGATTTTTTATATGAAGTCAAACGGAGAATGAGCAGTAAAAAAACTGCTCCAAATCAAGATACAACACAGAATACAGCAGTATCAAACCAAATGTACTGCAGTCATTAGGCCTCATACAGGTTTTGTGAATACAACCCATACATTATCAAAACTCATAACCTGTTCATATTGAAAACATCAGTGACAGGCACAAAGTGGAGCTTGCAGCTTTAATACTGAGAGGTGTGTTACTTTTGACAACCCACTATGTAGCTTTCCCTGCGTCCTTTAGAGTCCACATCGAGGCAAAGTTGGCAGAGCTGTGACTCATTGTTAAAATATACTGGAAGCTCCACTAGTGTTTCCTATGGAGATGAGCTGAGGAGCTCCTGCCGCCGCCGCATGACCTCCACAAAATGAGCGTGATCCTCAGCCGCCTAAGGATGGACAGCGTGAGACAAAAATCTTCAGTTTTGAAACAGAAAATTAAAACTAAATAAAAAGGTTGGGCGTGTTCAGTGGGTGCTGCCTTCGTCAAAAGACTCCACCCCTGAATCACAGGTGGAGGCAGCCAACTTCTCCTGCCGCCGCCTCATGATCTCCTGCAGCTCAGAGCCAGAGCTTTTCTGTAACACAAAACACAGCACAAAGACCTCTTAGACAAATACAACTACATCTACAGTATATACAATTGGCTCTTTTAAAAACAAGCATCTTAAAACAAGATTTTAAACGTGTTTAACTCAGTTGCAAGCATTTCTATCTAATAACACTGGCTGACTTTACAAGGCCTTTCTAAAAATGTAAGAAAATATATGACAACTTTGATGGGTACATTGGCTTTATCCAGTTATTCAATCATAACATGTAGCAGCAGTGTTTAAAGACATTGTAAAGGTAGAGGAATTTTGTGATATTTGTGGAGCTAAATGAAAGGCCTCCATGTAAACACAGCCAATGAAATGGGCCAACTCTGTCACTGTAGACTCAAATGAGCAGAAAATATCTTAAATGAGTCAGTGGTTTGAATCAGGGTGCATGCTGGGTAAACTCAAAGCAGCATTTACTAATATGCAACTGGATGCACAAACTTCTCAGTTTTTTTAGTCAGAGTATGACATGACAAGTGCAAATAAAATATCAAATATATCAATATAACTAACCTCTTCATGTGTATGGTACCTGTGTGTTTTTTAGATTAATATTTACAAACTGATTTCAGTTGACTTGTCCAGCAAGTTTGTTAAAGCTTATTTAGGTCACAGACACATGACTGCTGCCAAAGACACAAACCTGTTTTATTTGTACTTACCAAAACCAGGCGTACTGACAGGAAACAAGGCATGCGTTGTGTATTTTGTGTAACACATATGCGTAATAAGAATAACAACTTTCTGTTGGACACAGTTTAAGCAAACTAATGTGTAATTACTTGTGACACATAACTAGACTAGTTGCTATGTAATCTCATATCTCAAATCCACGACATTTTGAAAATTAGGTTTTATTTTCATACAGTCTGCAGTGTGTTTAAGTTTAATAACAGAGAAAATGTGGTAAATGAATGTTAAATAATATAAGAAACACAGTCAGACTGCTGAAATAATAAAGCTTGGCTGTTATTAGTAAATGGTAATGGACATAGCACTAAGACACCAGACACAGGTTTGTCCCTTGATATCATCTTAATATAAGATGCCAGTGAGACGCTACATCCTGGGGTCTACATGGAGCTGGAGTTCAGGGTCAGGGTCATAGGTCAAAAGGTAATTTGGGATGTGAAGGAGGTCTTACAGCAGGACAATGCGACCTTAAATGTTTGCTATAGTACAAGCTACATCCTGATGGCCAGATTCAGTGTTACCAGCTGTTGTATTAGTTTGAGGGCAATACTGTTTTTTACAAGAACATCAAGTAAAACAACCACAACATGAATGGTTTGCGTTGATCTAAATTATCTTGACGCAACTGCTTTTTTCCACAGTCGCATCTTTAAATCTGGCCAGCAGCATGGAGCGGTGACACTGTTTATGGACACAATACCTTAATGAATGTAGTAACAGAATCAGAAGATCATAGGGGAGTCAGAAGAAAACCTGCAGGTGGGAAATAGACACCACACACCAGACCTTGCCAGAGTTTGGGGATAGAAAATGTGAAGACAAACACAGCTCTCCACAGACCTACAGCGAACACTCAGAAGACACTGGCCTCACCTCAAATTACGTTTACGTTTAATGAACTTCATCTCTTTTATAATTAAAAGAAATACAATACATAATGGTTTTTACTTCTAGTATTTTATATAGTTAGATTTTAGGGAACAGGGCTAGTTATTTAGCCTCGCTGGGCTTTCCGTGTGCAAATGTCTTGATGGTAACAAAATTATGGAAACTCCTGATGTCTAAATGTTATTTTAAGTTATTTTTCTGAAAAGATGATGTGAGCCTGCTTGCAGATTAATCAGGACTAAATGCTCATAGCTTACCCTTAAAAATGTTTTCCCCGTTGATTGTTTTAATGGGAGTAATATTAATTAATCTTTTGTATTGTTGTTGTTGACCTTATGTTTACTGAGGGGCACCCACCTCCAGAGCAGCCTTCTGCACCATCACCTGGCTGTAAACTCGAGCTCCATCATCAGGACAAACGGTCCTTAGCTCCTCTTTGTTCAGAGAAAAGAGCTGGGCGCCAGTCAGGACACCAAGGCTCGAGATGGTCCTGTAGGTAAAAGTGGACGATAAATACAGGGGTACGATATTGTTTGTGGGTGGTAGGCAGTAAGAGGATGGATGGTATGACTCACACTGGGCTGAAACCTTTGGTCTCCAGCCAGCTCTTCACTTCGTCTGGAGAAGAGTCGTATGTGATGCTTACAGTCTGCGGGATGTTGCCTCGACAGGGAACCTGAAACTTTTTCTGAGCGCTGCGTCCCAAAGTCAGTCTGTGCATGAGCTCGTCCTGAACCTCCTCCATGTTTGATTTCCTGCCTGCAATGAGAAGGAACAAGATTTGTGACTACACAGCACAAATTAATTTGAATAAACATTTAAGTCAAAACAAATACCAAAAAGCATTTCTTTTACTCCATACTATCCAAAGGTTTACAGATAACCCAGTATTTGGCTGAAAAAAACAACCCTTACTTCAACAGTAAGGGTTGTCTTTTTTATCAAAATGTACAGCACCTGTTGCCTGCCCATGTCACATTTAGAGGTGCACTGGGTCACACACTTGCATTTTTTAGGACAATTAGCACTTTAAAGCAACTAGTGTGTAAACCCTTTCATTATAGTTTGTTCCGACTGAGGAGGAGGTACACTATATAAACACATCAGTGTCTGATGTTGGGCGAGAACGTTTTCCTCAATATCTTTTAATTTTTTAAAAATATCTCTTAATTTTGGGTTGTGGCTTGTCATTATAGAGTGATGTTGGGTCCTGAAGCCAGATCATTTGAGAACCACTGCTTTAGAAACCATGTAAAACTTCTCATCTTGGTATTATCAACGAGTTAACTCACGGTTTACAGGCACTGCTTTTGGGTTGTGCTCCCTCATGGCGACGCTGCCGTGGTCGCTGGACGTGGTGCTGTTGTGCCGGCTCACGGTGCCGCTGCAGCTGGTGGGTTTGGAGCTCTTGGTGGCCGGAGGGGGCACCGGCGGCGTGGGCAGGCCAGACAGGACCGGAGGAGGGGGGGTTGGGGTCGTGGGGGAAGTGGGGGTCGGAGGCATCGGAGTCACTACTGGTTTACTGGAAATGTGGTCTGTTCGGGACGTCTGCTTCTGAAAACAAACAGGTAGACTTTTGTTTACAGACAAATTTACAGCTATTGTCTATTTATGAACCAACATTTAGATCACACTTAACATGACGTCTTGGTTTGGCCTCAATTAATTCACACTCCCATACGGGTCAGTACATGGCAACTCACATGAGACTCATAACTGCTTCTAATCTAATTTCACACACTAACACATGTCACTAAAGGTGCAATTTTAAAAGCCAATCTTAGTTCATTTTTCAAACAAAACACACAGTTTTTACCTCATTCAACTCTCCCAATAATTGCTGCAAAGGTCAAATAATAAAAAAAAATAAATAATAATAAGAACATAATCAAATAAAACGTGATTGATAGCACTGCAAACTCACTAAAAACCATCAGCCCACACTACATAATACAACTTTAGGTGGAACTGGTTTGATCTCTAAACAAAACCACTTATAAGGAACAGTCAGACATGTTATCACAGTTTTATTTTATGATTAGAAAAGGTTAAGAGACCATCATCGGGACACTGTTTTTGAGGGTCGGATCTTCTTAAACCCATGTATTATTTTAATCTGGATGACTGGGAGTTTCTACACAGACTGATTCTAGTTTAAAGTGTGAAATCAAAATCTTCTTTCACTATACATTGTGATTGTTTTATGAGACTGTTCCTTAAAGTACGCACACCAAAGCTATCCAGAAAAGTCTAGTCTTCAGTCTAAACACCGGTGTGCTACGTTACCTTGAACAACTCAAACTCCTTCTTTGGCATCATGAGCTTTAGTCAATGGAGAATGGACATGAGACAATGTTTGACCAGTATTTGATGAGTGATCCTATAGGATTAGTTTTTGGATTACCTGTATGGTGTGGCTGTAGACGGGCTCCCCTCTGCCTGTCACGTCCACTGCTTTGGTGATCTCCAGGATGTTGTTTGGCACGTAGCCGCACGCCCCACAACCATTACGGACTTTCCACCACTGCTTTCTGTCATCAAGAACCTGCCACAAGAAACATTATAAGATGCTTCAGTTTGTATAAGTATCTAGAATCTGAAGAAAAACAAGGGATAAAATGGCTAGAGAATTAAATAAGCCATAATCAGAGGTGTAAATTTACTTGAGTACTGTACTTAAGTATAGTTTTTAAGAATCTGTACTTTACTTGAGTAGTATTTTTAGAGGTAACTTACAATTTTTACTCCACTACATCTAAAAGATAAATTTTATACTTTTTACTCTACTGCATTTCTAAAAAAGCAAAAGTAATTTCTGCAGAGACATTGTCTTAGAACCAAAAAACAACTGACTTACTCCCTAAAGATAATTATTTACTACATAATACTACTCATATTTGCTCTCAGGAACTAAAAAGTACCTCTGGACTCAATCTGGAAGTGATTTATCTTTTGCTTTGAACATTATTTGCACGATTCTATAATAAACCAATTTAAAAACAATTGATTAGTATGATCATAAAACCCAGCCTTAATTATAATACGTATGTCTCGTTTTTACTGTAGCACAATCTTATCTATTATGGTTTTATAAGTTGATCCTCACATTTCCGCACAAAAATTATGTATTTGATTCATATTTTTGGAGCTGCAAATTTGAATGTAGTCAAAAATTTACCCAAAAATTCTTGGCTGCACTCATTTGAAATACATTGTGAAAAAGTTTTTTTTTTAATTCACATACTCCAGTACTTTAAAAATGTACTTAGCAACTTTTACTTGTACTGCAGTAATATTTGACCTGGAGGATCTATACTTTTACTCAAGTAATGAAACTGAGTACTTTGTCCATCACTGATTAAATGATTTACAAGATTAAAACCCGTCATAAAGACAGTTTTACATGCATTTAACTGTTGAGACAATTCATTCACACAGACGCTAAAAATCCCACCTTGCCTCACTTTTGCTGACACTGAATGGGACTGAGACACTATTGCCCCATCTCATCTGCATGACCTGGTGAGTCAGTGAGCTACTGTTCTTAATATTGACTGGGGTACACCTCGCTGATGGTTCACTCAAGCAAATGCTTTGGATTCATCAATAAAACACAATTTTTTGGATGATTTTATTTACCTCTAAAACTTCATCTTTCATAACCGACAGCTCTGTGTTGTTTCTTGCAACAAAGTCATATTTTGATTTGGCGATTAGTTTCGACTGACCTCTGCCATCAGCTTCATAATCACTAAAATAAAAGAAAGACAGCCATGATAAAGTATTTCGTAACACAAACATACTCTATTATTTCTACGCCAAGAGACTATAACCTTATTTTCATCTATTTCATTGTGTGTGTTTATGTATGTCTTAACTAAGAGCCGTGGAGAAGTGTCCCAACTTTTTTAATCAGTTTAGAAAAACAGACAGAAGTTAAACATTCAAAGGAATAATAGCGTCATGTGCCAAGAAAATAAAAGTAAAATTAGCAGAGGCCTGTTGCTGGAAGTCGGTCAAACAAACACATGATAAGTTGTGGAGTGACAAACCCACACAAATCTAAACTAAATCTAAACTTTGTGTGTCCTCTCTGAGTTTAACCCTGAACCACGGCAGCTGCACCTGTCCAGATGTAGCAGACACGGGCACAGTTCAGCCAATAGCGTTCAATCTAGAGGGGAAGGAGGCGGGGCTATGGCAGCAGAGGCACATGTGGAGCTGATCACAGAAGAAAAAAACAAACAAAACAAAAAAAGACTGTGTTTTTGTTGGTTCACTATGAAGATCAAACGGATTTAAATCTAATCCTCTGAATGTTTAATCTGACCTCTGCATGTTTAATGGTATTTCCCCAAGTTTAAGTATTTATAAAAGTATAAGTATTTATAAAAGTCTAATGTATAAAAAGAATGTTAATTTGACTTAAATAGATAGATAATGACATTGATTGGACACATTCTTTTAATATATGAAGCGAGATTGAACAAATAAAAATGTAGATATAGATTTTTTTACAGTCATAAAAGTCCACTAGTTGTGCTCGTCCAAAGTTTTATTGAGATCTTTCAATGTATTTGAAAGAATTATATAAGTGAGGCCAAGAACAAAAGGTTGAGTTAAGGCATGTCACATGACATTTTGCTCACAGCTGATCTCTAAACCTTACCATGACAATTAACACTGCTTTAAACCAAACTTTTTTCTGGAGACAGAAAACTCTGAACTTACCCTGAACTAAACCTAAACCAGCCTCTAACAACAGGCCTCTGAAGAACCTTCAGAAACCCGGAGAAAAACCTGCTCACCAATGATAATCAAGTGGGAAAAGTGAGTTAAAAGAATGAGCACAGTAAAGTGGGAGCAGTTCTCCAGGGCTTTGACCTCAAGTTACCAGTCCACAAAGCGGCTGACAGCCTGCCTAAAGGTGGCCACGGCCATGTCCTGGTCCAAAATCTGCATGCGTTTGTAGGCAGTGTTGGTGGCATACCCATCTCCAGGAGGGAACCTCTGCACCGCTGTTTGCTATGGAATAAGACAAATACAGTTACAGCCATGTCAAGACGTTTGGTGACATCTAAAAGTCACCTCACCTCCTGGGTCAGCCGCTGGACTTCAGCATTTGTTAGGCTCTCAGCCAACTGAGTAAGCTCTTGTTCACGTGAGGGGAGAACCGTGGGTACCACTGGAGGCTCCCAACCATCACGAAACTTCAGCACACAGGTGGGAAAGTAGTGATCTTTGGGCCACTCCAACCTAGAGGAAACATGTACAGAGAGAGGGGACAAGAATAAGATCCTTTCACATCGCATGGCGTAGACCTGGGTCATTTCTCACTGTGTGGCTCATGCTAAAATTGGGCATCCTTTTCAACTTTACAAAACCATCAGTAACAGAATGCAAACTGATTTCTATTAAACAGTTCATTTAGTTTTTGCTTCACAGCCCACCTGCACTTGGTCCAGCCGTCTCCCAGAGCCACCCACATGTGCCGTTCCTCAGCTGTTCCTGCTGCATGCAGGAAGTCTATCGCTTCTCTTGTGAGAAGAGGTACTATGATGCTGCGGGCCAAGTCCACACTGCCAGAGGCCTGGATCACCTGCAGTATCAATGCACATAATGTACAACAAAAATAACAAAGTTTATACTGTACGCTGTCATTACATTACTGAATAAAATAAAGTATAAAAGGAAATATGCATGCTTTACAATGTTGTCATGTTGACTGAAAATGAAGACATAGTTACTGACCATTTTTAGTGGCATAAACAGAAAGTGAACTAGATCCACAGCACTTGGGTTTTGGATCTGGTCCTTCAGTTTTCCCTGCAAAGCAACACAGTCAAAGATTTGAATAAAAAGGTGTGTATGAACAGACAACAATGAGGCACCTACCAGCTGATTGAAGGCATGTTTAAACTTCTGCAGACAGTCAATAAACTCTTCTTCACATGGAGGCTTAGAGCGCAGAGTGAGGACGCCCTCTGGAGGATCCCATAATACAAGACAACATGAAGGATTCGTAACAAATAGCAATAATACAAAGTTTAGTGCTAATAGTCTGTATACAGGTCAAATGACAAACAACCAAACTAAAGGTAAAAAAAAATCTTCTCACCTCCAGGACTTTTCTTTTTGCCTTTTTTAGACTTCTTCCTCTTGGAGAGCTCATTGAAAGCCTCAGCGGCTTTTTGCAGTTTGGTCACAAAGAACTCAATGTCATCCAAAAGGTGGTTCAATATTTGCTGTGACAGTAGTAAAAAGGAAATAAGTCATAAAGTTAATGGTTATTTTTATCTTCATATTTGACCTTTGGCTGACACAGTCAAATATTTATTCAGATTTAATGATTAAACCCACACTAATGTGAATTATTCCCCAAGCTGATTAAATATTTTGTCTGCTTCCTTTATGTAACCAGATTTTAGCTCAGACGCACCAAAACTCTGATTATATTCAACTACATTGTTCAGTGAGCTTAAATCCTTTGTTATCAACCGTGCTGCGAACCCAGATGACCCACCACAGAAACTGGCCACAGTCAGAGAAATATGAAATGTTAAAGACTGAGGTCTTACCACTTCTCTGTCAACATGGGCAGCAGTCATCTCCACTGAGCCGTCCAGCTCATAAACTCTCTGCTTCTCATCTGCCAAAGATAATATTCAATGTTTACCAGACCTCCTCAATGCACTGTATGCATGTATGCAATGGGAATGTGCATTTATGAATTTTTTGAGTTTTGTGACTAAATGAATTACTATAGGAGATGTTAGTATGATTTAGATAAAAAACTTAAAAAATAAAATAAGCAAATCCAGAGTGGTAATTGTTACTAATCACCAAACTGACTGATTGTGACCAGTTACTTGACTCACTGTCTTGCTGCTCGCTGGTCCAGGCGGACCAGGCTGCCACTCGACTCTTCACATCCATCTGAGTGTCAGCTGCGGGTGGCTCTGGGGCTGGAGCAGCAGGGGGCGGTGGGATGATTCCATCACTTTTTAGAATCATCCTGCAAACACATGGTTCATCATTTAGCTGCAATTGATCTACATTCAAAGAAAAACTTTGAAATTCTTACTTTAGTGCCTCGGGTCTCTTTTTCACTTTGCCGCCTTTGGCATCGCTGATGGCACTTTCAATGTCTGCATGGATCAGGTTTGCCTGGAGCAAGACAGACACACAGTTTGAGTTCAGGTGTTCTGAGTTCAGATTAGTCTGTGAGTAATTACCTTGATGTCGTCACACTGGAAAAGGTGCAGGTCAGGCTTGATCTGGCCTGACTCTTTGCAGACTATCGCCAGAATGGAGTCATAGCTGCAGGCATTGATCACTGCCTGACAATGTTGTATTGTCCCAATGGGGAAGTTTTCCAGCTCATTCTGAAAAAAAAAAAAAAAAAAAAAAAAACATTGTACAATCACAATCAATCCTAAAGCAGACATGGCAACCTTTCAAGTTGTTTTTAATGTTAAAATCCAATTGTTTCCATTGCTAGGTTAACAGAATGTTTTTTTCCTTACTGTATTTGAATTGACTAAAACCCAAAAGGTTGTACTCATGTAAATGTTTTGTTGAAAACTGTGTCATCTTGACCTTGGTCTCCAGGTCGATGAGGCTGACAGCCTTGTCCTCCACTTGCAGCAGCATCTCCTGTGTCCACACTTTGCCTTTGGCGTCCAGCAGACGGAGGCGGCGAATCCCGTCGTCCACTGTGATCATCCCATCTTTACGGTCCAGAACAAATGTTGTTAGGTGCTGAGGAGGGACCATACACATTTACATGTGACACTGCAAATGATAATCTAATATCAAAAATAATGTATGTTTTGCAAGAAATGCCTCACCTCCACATGATACTGTGAAGTGTCTGTCAGGCTGTTGATGCTGTTTTTTGTGTAGTGTTTTCTTTGTTCTAAAAAAAAAAAAAAGGAGCAAATTTATAACTCTAGTCCGACCACAAAAATAAGATGAGGTAGTGTAGTGTAGCTCCAAGAATCTCTGAAAAGGAAATGAGCACTCACTGAACAAGTAAAATGTTGAAAGTATACAGTTTCAGCAGAAAGAAGAAAGCCAGCATCACTTCACTCAAAAACCTCGCCAAGCCTTATTATTACTGAATTATCTGTAGGGTTATTTTATAGCTGTTATATGAGCTTTTGTTATTTTGTTATCTTTTGTTTATTTAACTCCCCGTGCACACCAAAAAGTCTCATATGTTGAGACAAATCAAAATGGCAGGCAAAAGTAACACTCTCAGTAATATTGTTTTGTTTTTTGTTGTATTTTTGTTTTTCAAAAGCTCAAACACATCATGCAGTGCACTCAGCTCACTTTGACTTTGCTTTTTGCTTTTGGCAGATGACCGAAGAAAATACATTTCTTCTCTTCCTGTAAATTTAAGAAAAATCACCATAAAATAACACACACAAACAAACAAGGGCAGAGTCATTAAAAGATGTGAAAACAATTAATCTATGAATAGTCAGGCTGTGTGTGAAAATAGAGAACTAACTCACCGTAAACAGCTTTGGCACTGGACTTGGCTTTAGGTTTCGGAGGCTCAGGAGACGAGCCATGGCCGCTGCGACAATAAACAGTTAGTAAACAGTTAGTAAAGATAATAATAAACAGTTACATAAACATAAATTACACAAACCAGTCCAAGTCTTCCTAAAGTTGCCTTCAGCTCTTTTATTCCATTGTCCTACTGCTCAATAAGCCAGTACAATGATTAGATTGTTTTTTAGCATATTATTCTGTTCTTAGGACAATTTTTTATTATTGATTTTATGTATACAGTTTTTATTATTGATGTATTTATTTTTTTATTCGGTTTTAGCTTAGCTGGTTTTAGTTTGGTCTTATTCTTGATTATTTATTTTCTCAGGGCAGGTGCAATATTTAAGTTTGTATGTAATGGTGTATTTTGCACTTGCATCCTATGGTTGCTTACTTTACTGTTACTTACATCTGTGCATATGTATGACATATGTACAGATGTGGACAGTAACAAAGAAAATTTACTCGTGTACTGTACTTCAGTATAGTTTTTGAGAATCTGTACTTTACTTGAGTAGTATTTATAGGGGTAAATTACTACTTTTATTCCACTACATCTAAAAGATAAAATACTTTATAATCTACATTTCTAAAAAAGCAAAAGTAACTTCTGCAGAGAAATTGTCTTAAAACCAAAAAACAACTGACTTACTCCCTAAAGATAATTATTTACTACATAATACTACTCATATTTGCTCTCAGGAACTAAAAAGAAGCTCTGAACACAATCTGGAAGTGATTTAGCTTTTGTTTAACATTATTTGCACGATTCTATGATAAACCAATTTTTAACATAATTTATTAGTTTGATCATAAAACCCAGTCTTATTTATAACATGTATGGCTCATTTTTGCTGTAGAACAATCTTATCTATTATGGTTTTATAAGTTGATCCCCACATTTCCTCACTAAAATATGTAAAATGTATTTCATTCATATTTTTGGAGCTGCAAATTTGTGTCTTGAATGTAGTCAAAATTTTACCCAAAATTCTTGACAGCACTCATTTGAAATACATTGTAAAAAAAAATGTTTTTTTTAAGTACTTTGAATATTCAGTTCAATTCAGATTTATTTGTATAGCCCAGTATCACAACAAAAGTGTCCTCAAAGGGCTTCACAACAGAATACTTAAGTATTTTTGAAAGCACATACTCCAGTACTTTAACTCAAGTAAAAATTTGACTTAGCAACTTTTACTTGTACTGCAGTAATATTTGACCTGGAGTATCTATATTTTTACTTACTTTACTGAGTACTTTGTCCACCACTGCACATGTACATATAAGCGTGTATTCATGTACTGTATGTCTCTGGTCTATCAGGTTATGAAGTTTGGAGTGTTTTTGTAATTAATTGTTTTCTCTGATGATGTTAGGCTGCTATATCTCTTTTATATTTTTATTTTGGTGCTGTATCTTTCAGGGTCTACTGCATTTGAGTAAAGGACAAGAAGCTTCCTTATCCCCGAGCAGGTGAGGTGCCAACAGGCCACAAAGCAGCTCGTGTGTCAGTGAAACTTGATATTTTCACACATTGACTTGATTCTGACTGCTGACCGTATCAATAATTAATCAGACTGCTTAATGCTGCTGAGAGCATCAAACGTCTTCACTCTCTGAACCGTGGCAGCCCACTTGTTGCTAATAAACACACCAATCTGATAATGCAGTCACGTTAACGGACTATTACTTACTTGATTTGGGAACTGTAGGAACCAAAAACATTCGAGGTTGGGGTTTCATAGCCGTTCATCCTGCCTCAGTGACAGTCAGCTGCAACAACAAACAACAGAGGTCAACATCAAAGTCCATAACACTGCTACAGGACGGACAGAAACACAGCATGCAACTCTGTTAAAAAGGCAAGATTTTTTACTGTCTACAGCAGTGGTTCTCAAAGTGGGGTCCGGGGTCCCCTGGGAGTCTGCGAAGGTACTGCAGGGGGGCCCCCAGAGGCTGTCTATAGTTCAATTCAATTTCAATTCATTCTTGATCTCAGACCAGGCCCGTCAACGTTTGCTGGGGCCCGGGGCAAAAAGGCTTCACATGGGCCCATGATGATAAAAAAATACACTGAGGCCCGGGACAACAGACCCCTTTGACTTCCATTAGTCAATGAAAATATTAAGTGCCTAAAAACTATAAGTACATAAAAAAAATCTAATTTAATTTATTACATAATTTACAACATATACTTGTTTTGAAATATTACTTTAAAACTCATTTTAGCCAACAGTCAGTGTTTTTGTAAAGTTTTTAAAAAAATATACAGAGAAAAACATGAATAGAGAGAAGTTCTATAATTGGGGGTCCACGTGAGATTTTCGGAAATTTAAGTTGGCTATGACACTCTTGACTTTGGGAATGGCTGTTCTATAGTATACATAAAAATATACATACATTAAAAAAAATCATATCATGGAAACTTCATCAAATTATCAATTTATTTCAGTAATTCGGTTCAAAGTGAAACTCATAAATCCTGTACACAGTGGAAAATTTCATGGCTGATGATTATGGTTAACAGTAAAAAAAAAATGCATATACTAATATAATTTGAAATAATTGTCACAATTCAAATAAATAAAAGCTTGAACTATTTTACTTTTTGTACTTTTTCAATGTAATAACTTTTTTTAACTACTGAAATAAATTCACTTATTCTTTTATGTAAACTCTTTAAAAAAAAAAAAAAAAACTCAAGGCAACAGGATTCCTCAATATTTTTGAGTTTTAGGGTCAACTTAAAATCTCAAGTTTTCACCAACAAATGTTTTTTGTAGTTGATGTTCATATGTCTAAAAACTTACAATTTAAAATTTTACTCACTATTATAATTTTTTTATTAATCTTACAGCCAACATTCTATCCATTGTTCAGAAAAGGTATTATTATAAATATACTAAATTCAACAAAAGAATCATACTTTTTCATTGTGGAAAACTTGAGATTTTGAGTTGGCTCCAAAACTCAAACATCTTGAGGGATCCTGTTGCCTTGACTTTTTTTTTTTTTCAGTGTAGGACTAATGCCTCTTGTTCATATATTTGAGCAACAACATCAATTTCAAAATCTTCAACACTTGGCTGTGAATGAATTAAACTTGTCATGGGCACCAGTGAGTAAACTGTCGGCCTATTAAGAAGCCTAATGCCTAATATTTTCTTTTCTCTAGAGGATGTCCCTTTTAATAAAGAGTCACTTTTGGATACACATAAGTGAATGCTTCTGAGGTGAGGCTGTGTTTGCAGAATAAGGACACATGAGTGCTGTATGTACAGTGAAACGGCGTGTGATTGCTTTTCCCAGGACTCCTGCTTCTCTCTTATGTTTTATTCAGCCGGGACTCTGTGGCCATGGCAACGGGCACAGACAACGCTACAGTAATATGGAGTTGTTTCATACGAGAGCATCAAATCTGTAATCATTACCAAGATCAGCTTATAAAATCTAGTGTGTCCATTTTTATTATGACAGTCAAAAACAAACTTCTTCTTTTTTTCTTTTTTTTTGTAATACATAATGTAAGGATCTGAAGCAGGGCCGGCTCTAGGCTTTTTGTGGCCCTAAACAAGATTTTGTTTGTGGCCCACCAAATGGCACACACACATTAATAGACAGTGTATAATATTATAAACATAAAAAATGATTACAAATCTCTTACTTTATTTGAACAAGGTCTATTGTAGCGAATGAACCAATAAATCAATAGTTTTGAAGAAAAAATAGGAATAAATAAAGGAGTGCAAAATAATGAGCAAATCACAAACAAAAACAAAAATGTTACCTTTATCCTGCACTCTGTTTTCCCAGCATCCATTTTTCTTTTTTTCCACCCTTGAGCACTACAAATTTTTTTCTTTTAGGGCCCATTGGAGTCTTCAATATTATTTGGGTTTAATATTATAAGCTGCAAATTAATATGAACTTCACAAATGCCACTAGTAATTGAAAATAAAATGGCATACATCTAAATTAAATGCAGTCAGAACCTTTCTGCTCATGTGGCCCCCCTACAGTGGTTGCGGCCCTAAACAACTGCATAGAGAGTTTGTGCCGGCCCTGATCTAAAGTGGGCCCTCTTCGTGCCACATTTGGCCTACTGCTTTTCATTACCACTATTCTGAAGCTAGATTGGCTTTATCATCAAGAAAGGTTTGCTCAGGCCAGCAGTAAACGTCAGACAGACGTATCAGTCTCAAACAGCTGCAGGACACCTCCACATTTATCTATTGTTCTGGCCTGATTTACAGTGTCCCACACCAGTGGCTCTGAAATGCAGCTGAGGCTACGCCAACAGATTTAGTCCTATTTTAGTCGTACTCTGCTTGTGTATTAACTTTGCAGTGTGGACCACTGCCTAGTCCTGGTTTAGGATGAGTTTACGGAGTGTCCTTGTTTAGACCTTAGTCCTAGATTAGACCTGGTTTTGACCTGGTTTAGTCCTGGTTATATCCTGGCTTAGACCTGGTTTAGTCCTTGTTGAGACCTTGTTTGGTCCAAGATTAGTTCTGGTCATTGACCTGGTTTAGTCCAGCATTAGCCCTGGCATTGTGCTGGTTTAGCTCCTGGCTTAGACCTGGTTTAGTCCTGTTGTAGGATGAGTTTACAGAGTGTCCTTGTTTAGACCTTGTTTAGTCCTAGATTAGTCCTGGTTTTGACCTGGTTGAGTCCTGGTTACATCCTTCCTAAGATCTGGCTTAGGATGAAATTATGGAGTGTCCTTGTTTAGTCCATGATTAGTCCTGGTTATGTCCTGGCTTTGATCTGGTTTAGTCCCTGTTTATCCTTTTATTTTATTTTATTTTATTTTTTTGTCAGTAGAAGACAGTACTTAAACACAATATTTTCTGAAAAGTTTGAGAATCGCTGCCCTACACCTTCCTGTTACAAACATACACCCTGCAGGAACACAGGGCGTAGACAGAGGGTCAAAGGTCAGAGGTGTGGCTGGTGTGTACATATAAATGATGTGGAGGTTTTCCTGTAAGCTATCTGCTCAGTACAGCGTGTATTCAAAAACAGTGACATCAACAGCAAAACGACTTAAAACGTTAATGGTGTCGTTTTCTGGGAGCTCGAGGTCCTTGACGCGGGTGACGTGCTGAATCCGGTTGCCATGACGACGGCACATAGCATGCGGCTGCCGGTGCACCCCACAGTCGCGGCGCGGGGCAGTAAAGTGTTTCCACAGCAGCGCAGGCCTCCCACTGTCTACAGCGAGAGGCCGAGAGGGCTGCTAACGTGGATGAAAGCAGCACGGGCTCTCCCAGAAAAATTGACGTATTTACTTTGTGTTGTTTGTTGCATTAGATAAATATAGCAACAACATCAACTCAACAATGCAGCCACTAGAAAAAGCTTCAATGTAGACATAAGTGTGCTCTTACTTGCATCAACACAGTTCTGACAAATTAATAATTTCCTGTCAGATGGTCAAGAAAACGAGTATTCATGTTTTATCAAGCTTGTAACATTGTTTAAACATTAACCTATGTCCAAATAGACTGTTATTGACTCACCAAAGAGGAACTGCTGTGTCATTTTTACCTCCAGCAGCTTTACACATACACTCACAGCAATAATCCACAAGTTAAAAAAGCATTATAGAGGTTCATGCCACTGCAACTGTGTCAGACAAAGCCAGTCGCTTCTGTTAGTGTCCAGGAGAAGAAAGTAAAGAGGATTTGTAAGAAGATTTACATCCATGCTGCCGATGCACATAATCCCCCTGAATAAAGGCTAGTACAGTTGTAAAGGTTTTTTTTTTTTTTTACTTCATGCATAGTCACAAATGAGACATCTAATCATGTATTGTATGCAGTATATTTTGTCTGCAAAAACACCATTAGTTCTCAAATCACTGCATCCAAACTTTTAATATACAAAAAGAAAAAAACACTTTGTCTTGAATAAACTTAATAATAAAAATTTGTTTTGATGCCTGTTTTTATATAACTAAAGTCTGAATTCATTATGTATTTTAAGTGTGTGCTATTAAACAATACTGCATCAGTCGAATGGAAGAAGCTGCTGTTGTACACTTTGGACATTTGCGCTGAGTTTGATTGAGTGACCTCAGGTCACCAAGCGGCTCTAATCAGGCTGCAGAATGAGAGCACTGTGTTTAAATTGATTCATTCTCTGATCAGAGCCCTCTCCTCTGATTCCCTACAGGATCGAGGACACTGAGCTCAGTTGGGTAACCTACATACTGAAGCTAGCACATGCCCTTGTATGTAAAGGCTAAAATACAGCAGTTCATTTTGGGCCATCAGCCTGTGTTTGACTGCAGTCCTCCTCACAGAGACACAAAAGTGTAGGCAAAAGAAACTCCTCTGCTGTCAAGATAAAACTGTAATGTGGTGGTTCCCCTCTTTATACGACAACACCCATGTTCAGGCTGAACAGAGTGGACCACCAGTCAAAATGTGTACAAAAGGTTGTTTAGTGTCTTTTAGCATTAGGTATTCACATTCACAAAGTGATTTATGCACACATGCTATTTCTAGTATTGATCAGTTTCCTAAACAGGGTCCAGCATCACATGTCTGAACAATACTGCAGTTCACTGGACAAACAAAACACATTGTTGCACTTGTTTTAGGTGTCTGTAAGACATAACTACCACTACTACTATTACTACTACTAGTACTACTACTATTACTACTACAACTGTTGATGTACCTAATAGATAAACCTCAAACTGATGATCTTTAAAAGTCTAATTTACTGGAAAAGCAGCTCTTAGGAAATGTAGTGACCACTGTACTTTCTGGCCTTAAGGACTACATTATTATTTGATTTAACTGACTAAAATAGTTCTGAGCAATGACTTAATAACAACAATGGACTAAAGTTGTATACATTAAATAGTCATATCATCACAATCTTGTCACAAAAACATAAGATCATGTAGAAAACAGAAGCCTACCTGAGTGAACCTCTACTCCACCTGCTCTCAGGAAAAAGAAGAGCTGTGCTTCATGTCTGGCAGATTACTGCAGCTCTTGGATTTGCTGCTGCATGTTTTCCAGGGTTGACGAGCTTACAGAGCTAATTAATGAGTCATTAGGAGCAGTGGGCGGGGCTTCACTGCACTGACAGGTGGGAGTGGAAAAAACACTGACAGGATTTAGAGATTGAACTTCAACTCCCTCTGCACCCTGTGATATCACTCATGTGTTTTAGGGGCACTTTCTATGTATTGTTAAAGTGTAATACTTACACCTAGACAAAACAACACAGTACTCTGAAGGAGCAATATATCATCATCAAATTATACTCTTATTTACTCTTTAGCAACTTTAACTGAAACAAAGATAAGCCATGCAAGCTCAACAGAAATGACCAACCAACCAATAAATCAATAAATACAACAAATAAATGCCTTTTCAAAGTTATTTTTAGCTTAGACTATGATAAATCCACCTAAACTCCACTGATAGGCAACAAATAATGAATGCATGAACTAAAAACAACAGATCTGTTGCATTTCACAGCTATTAATGAATGCAAATGTTGTTTAATCTTCTATTGGACCTAAAACCTCCCATCCATGTTGATTAAAATGATCTCGTCAAGATTAACTGATTAGAGACTGTCCTATTTTATTTATTTTATTTAACACAAAATAATAAAAATAACAAAATAACAAAATAACAATGAAGCACAAACATAGCCATACGCACCAAAGAGGTCACAGTGGTCTGGACCTCGGTATTTTTCCTATTACTGGACTAAACCAGGACTAAACCAGGACCAAACCAGGACCAAACCAGGATTAAAAGATAGGAAAAATACAGGACTAAACCAAGACATAACCAGGATTAAACAAGGACTAAACCAGGACTAAAAGAGGACTAAAAACCAGCTCTAAACCAGGATTAAAAAGTACTCTAAACCAGGACTTATTTAGGAAAAAGACAGGACTAAACTAAGACATAACCAGGAGTAAGCAAAGACTAAACCACAGCTAAACAAGGACTAAACCAGGTGTAAACCAGGATTAAACAAAGACTTAACCAGAACTAAATCAGGACTAAAAAACAGGTCTAAACCAGGATTAAAAAGTACTCTAAACCAGGACTTATTTAGGAAAAAGACAGGACTAAACCAAGACTTAACCAGGACTAAACAAGGACTAAACCAGGTGTAAACCAGGATTAAAAAACTGGAAAAATAGGAAAAATACAGGACTAAATCAAGATTTAACCAGGACTAAGAAAGGACTAAACCATGGCTAAACAAGGACTAAACAAGGACTAAAGCAGGTCTAAACAAGCACCAAACCAGGACTAAAAACCAGGTCAAAACCAGGATTAAAAAGTACTCTAAACCAGAACTTATTTAGGAAAAAGACAGGACTAAACCAAGACTTAACCAGGACTAAACAAGGACTAAAACAAAAACTAAACCAGGTGTAAACCAGGATTAAAAAACACGAAAAATACAGGACTAAATCAAGACTTAACCAGGACTAAGCAAGGACTAAACCATGGATAAACAAGGACTAAACAAGGACTAAAGCAGGACTAAAAACCAGGTCAAACCAGGATTAAAAAGTACTCTAAACCAGGACTTTTTTAGGAAAAAGGCAGGACTAAACCAAGACTTAACCAAGACTAAACAAGGACTAAACCAGGTCTAAACAAAGACCAAGCCAGGTCTAAGTAAGGACAAAACCCAGGACTAAACAAGGACTAAACCAGGACTAGATGAGGTCTAAACAGGTCTAAACAAGGTCTAAACTGGGCATCAGCATGATAGACCTCAGTGTTTCTAAAATCCTGTGTATGGCCCTGAACACAATGTTGTGGTTAAAAACATCATCATTTATGTTAAGACCACATTTATTTAAGTCAGTGAAATACTTGCACGTCACAATACATAATAACAAAACACCAAAATAATGTATATAATCACTGTGATGCCACCAAGAAAAGAAAGCACACGTGTGTGACAGAGGCGTGATGGAGATGCAGAAGCCAGAATATCACATTATTAAATCTGCTGTTTTATTGATGCAGCAGCCCTATAGCTTAAACTTGACGTGTGTCATTATTTAGAAAAGCAGCCTTCTCTAGTTTCCACAGCATAAGAGTACACAGTCAGAGTGACACCTGGCAGATTTGGTTACATCACTGAATCGTCAACACTCACAGGACAGTCCAGGAAACACCTTACAGTGAGAAACCAGCAGGCCAGGCCAAAACATGATGCAGCTTTGGTGACAACAATGGCTGTTAAAAATATATATAATAGGTTTAATAGACAAAGTAGAATAATTATTGATTTCTGGTCCTTATATATGAAAAGGGGCTTGGGTGATTATTAGCAAAGATTTTAAAACGGAATTACCTTCCTCTCACATTTATTCAGGCTTGGAACCAGCAACCCCAAATGACCAAAGGCAGGGGAACTAACCACCTCACTGACAGAGGGCATATCCTAAATTGACGAATACTGAACTCAAAGTAACCTTACATCATTTGCTAAATATGAAGACAAACAATGTTGGCTGCAAAACTTTAATCAGAATCAGAATAGAAGGCTCTGGAAATCTTGCACCATTTTTTTTCTTGATTCAGTACATCCTATGAAGACACGGAGCGTCTGGGGGTTGGGAAAGATCCCAAAATAGCCTTGGCGAGGTCCCAGGACAGTTAGTCAAAGAGAAGTTTCCCATGAAAACTAAAAAACAAGGAGGAGCAGTTTTGGACTTAGACCCTCCACTATCAGACTAAAGCTGGAAGCAAGATTCTTCCGCAAAGGCACAGAAAACACTTAAAATTGCACAACTCTCCGCTCAAAGGTCCTTCAAGTTTTCAGCATCAGCAAACTGGGCTTTCTGCTTGCGTCAGGTTGTAGCTTTGTGTTTTTCACCAACTATGAGAAAGTTAAAAAAAACAATAGGCTAAAAATGTGACCAGTTATAACAATGAACATGTATTGAGTTGAGAAATAAAAACAGAAAATAAAAACACACTGCCCTAAGAATCCAAATGCACACTATACAAACTGTTTTACAATGCTTTAAAACAAAATAATGCTGCAAATATAAAGATATGCACTCAAGGTAATGTATTAGGCCTTTACCAGTGCAAACGAACCATTGCAAGGAAACATGGTCATACGCACCATAGAGGTCACAGAGGACCTCGGTATTTTTATATTGCTAGACTAAACCAGATCTAAACCAGGCGAAAAACAGGACTAAACCTGGACTAAACCAGGTCTAAATCAGGACTAAACCAGATCTGGACCAGGATTAAACCAGAAAAAATACTGTAAACCATGATGAATTATGGAAAAAAAACAGGACTAAATCAAGACTAAACCAGGTCTAACCCAGAAAAAAGAAAAAAAATTAAATCTGGACTTAATTAGGAAAAAGACGGGACTAAATCATGATTAAACCAAGTCTAGACAAGGAATAAACCAGGTCTAAACCAGGGTTAAACCAGAAAAAAAAACTTTAAATCAAGACTAAACCAGGTCTAAAGAAGGACTAAATCAGGTCTAAACATGGACCAAACCAGGACTAAACGTGGACCAAACCAGGACTAAACGTGGACCAAACCAGGACTAAACGTGGACCAAACCAAGACTAAATGTGGACCAAACCAAGACTAAACGTGTACCAAACCAGGACTAAACGTGGACCAAACCAAGACTAAACGTGGACCAAACCATGACTAAACGTGGACCAAACCAGGACTAAATGTGGACCAAACCAGGACTAAACGTGGACCAAACCAGGACTAAACGTGGACCAAACCAGGTTTAAACACGGACCTAACCAGGACTAAAAAAGGTCTAAACAGAGACTAAACCAGGACTAAACTGGCCGTCAACATGATGGACCTCAGTTTTTCGCAAAATCCTGTATCTGGCCCTGCAAGGAAAAGTTGAATTTCTCGTATTTTTTTTTTTTTTTTGTTTTGTTTTGTTTTGTTTTTTCCAAGAACATAAGATCTCAGTAACACTGAGCAAACCCGGTCACTCTTGAGGGTAAAAAACCCTTAACAGCAATGGCAAAGGATGACTTGGTTCAGCTGCCTCCTCAGAGACTTGAGCCAAACATAGAGAGAGCACATTGGTTTCAGATGCTGTTATTCTGGAGGTGACAGTGATATAGCTGCCCACCTGAGACCTGGCCTGTTCATAACACCAATTACAAGAGGAGGAGGAACTAATGAGTGTTCTCAGTCTTTTAATATCTGCAGGAGCACCGTCTGCACCTGCCTCAGACTCCAAAAAACACAAATGAGTCTGATGCGCACTGTGAAGAGGCCTAGATACTCTCTCGTCTATAGCCACTGCCCAGAGCTAAACCCTGCAGAAGAGATAATTGCAGCTGTTTGTTTAGAATAGCGGTGATAAAACACTACCGTGGACAGACCTTCCGCTCACCCCGGCAGAACAATGCGGAGACGCGCTATCTCATCCCTGGCAACAGCGCACCGTTCATTCAGCCAAGCCAAACAAAGGCTCCGGCGTAACGAGGGGCGGGCGCACACCTATGCACGGACCTCCGGTGGCCCTCAGCTGGACACTCACTTATCATCACAGGAACCTAATTTTTTCCATCAAAACCTACCCCATTTAGTAAAGAAATAGGCTACAACACCCAGATCCGAATTGCGATGAGCTGATGCACATTAAAAACACTTTAAATGTGACAATAAAGGCCCTTATGCCAGAAACGTGGAATCAAAAGGGCGTTTAATTGAACTTAATTGAACTGATTCATTGGGTAAAGCTAAAATATACAGATATTACAGGTAGATGTGATAAACTGCAAACTTACCCCCAAAAAATCATATTATCTGGATGTATAGGCACGACCAAGTGTGGCCAAAAATAAAATAAAAACCTCGTGCAGTCTGGGACTCTCTGCTTACATCCAGGCTACCTTTCCTCTGCAGAGCACAAGGGCAGATCAAGTTGCCACGGGTTGAATTTACAAACGCTATGATGAGCTTTGTGCTGTGTGTGTGTGTGTACGCTATTAGCTCTCACAAACAATCTCTCTGCTTTGACAACAACATACACCCTTCCTCTCGTTTCCATCAGGAACGAGGAATGTTGAGTCGGCTGTAAAGCAATTAAAAAGGGCTTTACCTGTGCGCTCTTTATGAAATAATCCATGTAACGCGGCGTCGGACTGCTACCACATGGTGCGCGTATTCCCGTCCGCAGATGTGCTCTCCGCTGCCATACGAACACCGACAGAGTGCCCGGGTTACTGAAGTTGTTGCGGTGTAGGTGGCGGGCGCTGTGGCTGCTCACACACCACACTTGACTTTGAGCAGCGTGGAATAGCAGCACTGAGCCAACCTGGCCGAGCGCGCGTGCTGCAGCCCCGCGCACTGACTCGCAGGCACAGGACACGCCCATTCAGGAGGGCTACGGTCACCCTACATGTGCCACGTTTGAATTAGCACAAATATACTGATTATCACTTCATTATAATAGTTCATTACCCTACAGTCGGTTATTATAGTTAGAATCAGGAGAAATGGTGCATGAGACCATTTAAACAGGTCATGGAGGATATTTAGGCATCAAAAGTTTGGAAAAAATGACTCTTAATTTTTTAATTTTCTATCATGTATTTAAGAAAACAGTGTAATAAACTGTCAGTTACAATGCTTCGTCCAGCTCAAGCATCAACGGTACACTTTTTATAAGATGTTTTATTTCTTGCGCGCTGTGCTTAGTGCAACCCTGTTACCAAAAATCAGGATCCTTAAAAAGGATTTATAAAGATAAATGTTAAATAAATCCTTTACCAATAAGTAAGAAGGTCACATTTACATTGAATAATTGAACATTGAACTATTATTATTATTTTTACAAAAATGTTATTGTAACAGGGTTGAAATAACAGTAACAGGGTTGAACAGACACATTACTTTGCATGGTAGCGTCTCTGCTTTCAGCAGCGCTTGGTGGTGTGCAAGAAATCTGTAGAAATCAGTTAAAAATGTAAAATGCTGATTGTAAATACTCTCCATTAAAAAAAAAAGTTAATGAGTTCATGTTTAGTAATTAATCTCACCCAGGTAGTTACTGTACAATTAACATATACCTGATGGCAACAAATGAATAAAAAATAGCCATTTATGTTTTGGAAAATATAATAATATATCACAAACAGTAAATTATACATATACATTTCATTTTACTCAGTCAGTGAATTGTCACTTGATTTACTGAAGAAAATGCAACCCTGTACTGAAATGCAGCCCTGTTATGCTTATTACAGTAACTGGGTTGAAAGTAACAGAGTTGCAAATCGACACTGTTTTTAACTTTTTTTTCAGGAATAGAGGCTAACTGTGGAATGTAATGTTACTGTTAATGTTAAGGATAGACTTGGTTATAATAATAAATAAAGAAAACTTTGAAGCAGTTTGTCTTATTCTGATAATAAAGGTAACAGGGTTGCATTGGTTAGAGTGACGCACACAATCAGTGCTGATAAAACTGGAAAAATATTTAAAACAGAAGAGAGGACTTACATTTGGTCTGCCCCTGGTGTTAACTGTGGCCTAATGATGTCATTTTTTCTCTGTGATGTGACCCACTGTTGTTTCTCTGCCTCTGCCAGGCTAAAAAGGTTTTGGTAACAGGGTTGAGGGACACAACATAAATTCATCAATACTGTTGTTTAAATTATGTTGATAATTAAATAAACTGTATCAATAGTTACAAGAAACACATATCAAACCAATACTAAAAAAGAAATTGTATTTAAAACTTATTTTAATAGTTAAATCTACAACGAAAGTTTGTCATTAAGAAAGGGGGACAAGTGGAAATGCCATTTTAGGGGATACTTGAAATCTTTTTAGTATTTTGGTTAATATTTTAAACCACATTTTTCTACAACCTTATTTACATTTTTGGTCAGAATAAGTATAATTTGCAAAATAAGTGCTTGTTTAAGGGTTTGATGCATGGATTGATTATTTTTTTTAGGGGGGACAGTAAATGGGATGGCAGTAGCTCAGTTGGTAGTGCCGCTTGTCCAATAACCAGAAGGTTGGCTGTTCAAACCCCACTCCCACCGTTGCATACTGTCGTTGTGTCCTTGGGCAAGACACTTAACCCACCTTGCCTCCAGTGTCTGCGCACACTGGTGTATGAATGGGTGAACGGTTCCTTGATGTAAAGTGCTTTGAGTGCCCATGAAGGTGGAAAAGCGCTATATAAAAATGTGACCATTTACCAAATGTCCTCCAATTCTGGAATGACCCCTATATTTTCTAGGAACTCCATTGCTGTAAAGTCAAATAATATGCTACTATAAATGCATAAACCAGTCACATATTTACAGTCAAAATGGAAATTCTTGCATGTATTTATCTATCCAATAATTACTGTTAGTTAACTATAACCTTCTGGTATCTGGGTGCACACTTAGCACTTTGTTTAAAAGTTAAGTTTTTTTGCACAATTTATATTAGGTGTGATTTCACCACTTGAATTATCAGCCAGTAACAAGTGCAAACAATAATAATGCATATTCACTAATGTTGGTGTCAATCATTAACAAATACCAGCCTGCAAAAATCAAACTATAAGTGATCAAATTTTTATCTAATATACTAGATTTATTTATTTATTTATTTATTTATTGTAAAAAAAAAAGAAAAAAAAAAGACATGGTTTGTTTACATTACAAACATGGCAATAAAACATATGGCCATTATTATGTATTTGGTATTTTTGTTTATGACTGAAGTTGATGAAATGCAAAAAATAAAAAAGTGGGTAAACAAATTTACTTTTATATACTTTTTTTGGACAATATTGCCTCTGAGCGCAAAAAAAAAAAAAAAAAAAAAAGCACTTTCGGTGGTTAGGAAGCACCGTTTTTTGACAACAGTGGGGCGCCCTCTGTCGTTGTTTTCGTATATTAACTCATATTTGGTCATGGTCAAATATATTGTTTTACTGTATATTTACTGTAGATCGGAAAGTGTGTTTCTGTCCTGCAGATATGTTTATGTATTTATCACGGCATCTTCACTCTCCACTCTTGTTTATGTCAAGTGATATACGTAGTTAAATGAAGTACAGCTTTATTACAGGTGCAGGTGCTTTCCAATAAATATCA
The DNA here is from genome assembly GCA_020698575.1 of Bostrychus sinensis. Lineage (NCBI taxonomy): Eukaryota > Metazoa > Chordata > Actinopteri > Gobiiformes > Eleotridae > Bostrychus > Bostrychus sinensis. The sequence continues at coordinate 12,546,486 of CM036239.1, forward strand.
TGTAAAAATGCATTTTTCTCTCAGAGCTTCAATTCAAAAAGTGAAATACATTTATTTATAGCTTCAGCACAACATTTTAAGCATTGTTGTTTTCATATAATTTTGATAATTATGACTCACAGTTACAGGGAACCCCAAACCAAAGGATTGGGTCTCTAAACTCACCAAATCTTGTGGTTTAATGTCTTGTCTACTGTGATTGAATAATATGACCACTTTTTGACAATCTTAGGTAATTTGTTCTGACAGAGAAAATATTAAACTCTGTGCCAGTTTTTGTTTCATGCTAAGCCCAGAAATTGCAGAGATATTAACCATAAACCAGGCCAAGACATCTGCATTTTTAACTTTTAGCAGCGAATTCTTCTATAAATGTCTTGATCCATCTGTGTGTGGTGGCTTCTGATGACTCCAGCCTCAGTCCACTCTCTCTGAACTTCCCCAAAGTTCTGCTCTGGGTTTTTTTTTTGACACTTGGCTTGTGAAATTTAAGACTTTTTAATGTCATTTATAATTCAATTTAATGTCAGGTTCGCCAGCAAAAAACAGTAATCTGTATGAATTTTACACTAATTAAATATTCATACTACTCTGACACTCAAGGCGTTTATTTTAAAAGCCTAATACAGGGGAAATAACAGTTCAGCATAAAAAAAAAAATCCTTCATTAAGTGTATTGTGATGATGTTTTTGCAACATTGTGCAGCTCATACTGTAGCCCTGTAACAGAAGCTTTCGGTAACTTACAAACTAAAGGCAGCTTCAAGTGACTTAAAACTTTTTAAACCATTTATCATCAAATGTAATGTCTAATTCCAACTCGCTAATAAGACACTGTACTTATTATTAGTTATCATGTATTACTTTAAAAGATACAATATTTTTTGAGAGAACAAGCTTCTAGTTGGGGCAAAACATGACAATAATTTGTGTGATTAATTTGATAAATGTGAAAGTTTGCAAGCATATACTCATTGGTCTATATAATAACAACAAGGAAAAGATCTTTAGAACATTTAAGACCAAGATGAACAGAATTTTATACCTGCCCAAAAAATGTAATACTTTTAAGGCCTTGATTTTGACCACATTAAACTTAATATCTTTTTAATACTTTTTAATACACTTTATTTTGGGGAGGCCCTGTAATTACAAAATTAACTGAAAGCCATTATTTTCAAAGAAAACAATGCTTGAAAGGTTCACACTGTATATACTAAAACTATAAATATATTAATTTTTTTTGTATCTGAACCTCTGAGAGACAATACACTTTTACATGACGCTCTAATTTATTGGATATAGCAGCAGTATAGTGTCTACTGAAATTCTAGGTTAAGGCATAAAGGACTGGTTCCTTGAAAGTAATTGCAACATTTTATTTAGTTAAACACACACACACAGATCATCCCTCAAAGTTTAAGTGACACAAGAATGCACAAGAATGGCACTAATAAAGACGTACATGACTGACACATGAAGCAAGACAAAGTATTGTAGTCGAGTGTTTCAAGCTAAGAATACAGAATCTGCAGATTTTTGTCAGTCTGTGTTTTGTCGACAGTTAGAACAAAGTGCATTTCTTCATCTACAGATAAGTCCAGTAACACCCGAGTCAAAAATAACCAAACGTCTGGCTCAGGTAATGAATCACATACACAACAATAAAAAAATAAAAAATAAAATAAAATAAAAACTCTAAAAGCAAAAGAGTCATTCCACAAGAATTACTCAATGATGATACATAATGATCAGTAAAAACTGAAAAGTTAAGCAGTAGTATGTACAGTACATGTGATATTTCATCGTGAAATGTGACCTTTTCCACAAGTGGTAAGGGAACAGGTTACACTGTTTGAACAAAGGCCACAGCATCTGATCATTTACAAACCCAATAGCCTTCAGACTCGCATAGGTTCAAATTCTACCCAAAAAAATCTACCATTAAAATGCAAAAAATTGTGGTCAAAACAACAAAAGAAACATTTTCATCTTGATCAATTTTCGGCCACATATTTAGCCAGATTATGTGATAAAAAGTAACACAAAATATACTGTCAAAATTCAAGTAGTGTGTGCCATATTGTGGATTTGGGTTGGGTATAACACTGATATGGTTACAGTTAATACAGTATGTGGCGTTTTATTGGCACATCTAAAATAGCTCAGTAAAACCAGTCATTAAAATCGTCTGAGCTTGTATGCTACATCCTGTAACCTCTAATCAGGTCACCTACTTCTGACATTCGATCAGTCGCATAGTGAAACCTGGAGTCGTGATAAGAAAAAGCACACGTTGATGATTCTTCCGAAAATTGTCCATCAGCAGCTGTCTTTACAGTGGAGCTTCTTAAGACAGAGATATGAGTCAGGCCTAAGCCAATCAGATGCAGAACTAGTTATATACTGCATTTTCTGTCAAAATGTCACTGCTTTTCTTACAGAACCGCAAATGTAATTTAATCACGTGACAAATTAGCACTTCAGTTATCCTCTAAAAGACGGTAGAGGCACATCAACTAGAGCTGTAGTACCAGGGCTTGACATTAACACCAGCAAACCAGCCAAATGCAGGTATATTTCCATTTTGGCTAGTGACACAAATACTCTAACTAGCCACCTTTACCAGTTGAATACCTAAGCTGCATTTTAACATCAGAGGTTAGGCTTGAATTTATGTTGCTCTGCTCGAGTGTGCACCATTTTTATAGAGTAATTCATTATGATTAAACAGAGAGAATGGGTCATTTAAAAAAATATTACATTTGATATGACAGCACAATCGCAGAGATACACTTTATTCTGCCTAAAGGTGTTATAGGCACCTGTTTTTTATTTGATAAATCCCTGCCCATGCATAAAACCAAATTGTGCATTTCTTAAAGTTTTTTGTTTACTATAAAATATGCACAAAACCTCCAGTGGCCAGTGAGAAAAAAAGTACATGTCACTCCCTGTGTAGTACAATATTATTTAAATAATTAGGCACCAAATTTTCTTCCCAGCTAATTTACCTGGTTATTTTTTTGTTTTTGGAGCTTTTATAAAAGACACCGGTATCCAATTACATAGATGTGATAACCCACATCTCCACGTTTTAGTATTTTTACATTCATTTACTGTGATGTTACTGTATTTAAAGTGCATTAGTGAGTCCATTACACTATATCGAATACTTTTTAACAAATCAAATTTTGGTTCTGTAACAAAAGCAGAGAACATTTGAGGATTGTTTGAGGGTCATTAAACTGAGGTCTTCTTTCTTAACTCTGCGTATGTACCAGTGAAAAGGATCGGGCCGAGCTTTTCTGTGTACATCAGTCTTCAGTGTCACTACTTTCAGTTCTTTAGTGCAGGGATATCCGCCTTTCTGTAAAACTGTCGCAGCTATTTAAAGTCTTCCTTTCATCTTCAGACATACAGAGACAGAGCATCAGTACAGGTCTGCTGGAGGGTCTGTAAGCATCCGACAGTCACAACAGCAGCGCAAACTTCTTCCCTTCTCCGGCAAGCAAATTGGGCAGCTCCAACTCCTCAGTGCAAAACAAACTCACTCACTAAGTACCTACAGTCTATGCCAGCCTCTAACAGCACATGCTCAGTTTCAGTCTATTTTTGTTTGCTTTTGTACTCTGTAGGTTCTTGTGCAGACCTAGCAAACATTCAGATCTCTGTAGCAGAATAAAAAAATCAATTAAATTCAAGCAGCAAAATAACTTTAAGCTGCAAAAATAGTGTTGCCTACTATTAAACTAGCAGGTGTCAGAATTATTGTGCTCTGGATAGTGCGTTTCTTCACTCATCACTTGTTTGCTGGATTGACTTACTCGTCGGAGCAGTAATGGCAGTTCATTAGCCTGTTTTGAACATTATAGTTGGTATTTCAGGTGCCTTGCTGGGCGGCAGTGTCGAAGTATTGGCCACCGTGTTGAGAATGTTGCTAGCGGTCTACACAAGACAAACAAAGGTCAAAAGTGAGGGTACTGTTGAAGCTCGACGGGCCAGTGTGCTAGCTGGTTTTCCAACATCTCCTGAGATAAAAAAAAAAAAAAAAAAGAAAAAAAGAAAACTCTTCTCCACCTATTTGTCAATTCAAGTCCTCTGAATGAGTACAGACAGTGGAGACACCCAGAGCTCGTATGTCCCCAGCTCAAGTGGGGCTGGTGTTCAACATGTTGGGCAATCAGTGAAGGCTTCATAAGGCAAAGCTCCATACCCATGCTGTAACATTCGATTTGAACATAAAACTGATTTTTAAACACATTTCTTCAATTTTCTGCTGTTTTGTTTCTGATGATGAAGCGTTTCTTCTTCTGCACAGAATGGATGCCTGAAGCACAGGAGGTTGGGCAGCCTGCGGGACAACAAGACACGATTCTTACTAAAAAAAACTTAATGAGCACAGTGACATAAGAAATATGGGAATGTAAAACGAAAGTTACGTATGTAACTACGGTTCTATGAATCCCGGATGACCGCCAGAGATTCTCTGTCACTCAGAATCCTTTCCTTCCTGCGAGAAGATTCTGAAGGAGCAGAGCCTCAGATGACCCCGGAATATATTACCTCTGGTGGGTCATCTGGGGTGTCACAGGTGACTCTGTTGGTATAATTACTCGAACTGCGCATGCGCGAAGGGTACATTCAGTGCTTTCAGCACCGCCCTCTGGCGGTCAGGAGGGATGAAAATAGAACAGTGGTTCCTAACCTTTTTTGTTTTGTGTACCCCCAGGACCTCTTTAATCCAGGTTTAGACCTGGGCTTAGTCTTAGTTTATTATTGGTTTTGTTCTGGTTTTAGGCATAGTCTAAACTTGGTCTAAACTAAGACTAAACCAAGTTTACTTCTGGTTTCGACCTGATTTAGTATTGGTTTTGTTCTGGTTTTAGGCATGGTTTAGTCTTAGTTTAGACAAAGTTTATTTCTGGTTTAGACCTAACTTTTTGCTACTTTAGTCCTGGGTTGGACCCGGCTCAGTTCTGGTTTAGTCTTTAGTTTAATCCAGTTTGACCTAGTTTAGACTTGGTTTAGTCCTGGTTTTAGACCTGGTTTAGCCCCTTTGTGACTTTATTAATGTCCCATCTCTCACTATAGTCCTAATTTAGGTTTATTTAAGTCTTTGAAAGGTAAATATACAAAGGTACTCTAAGTGATTACATAACTCCATGCAGCCCCTACAATGTGCTTGCGTACTCCCTAGGGGTCCCCATACCCCTGGTTGGGAAACACTGATGTAAAATATAGTTTATTTATAGGGTTACATGTTTCTTCCAGTTGCTGTTTAAAAAGAACTCTGCACAACGCTAAACTAAAATTTGTTATTTTGTTTATATTCCTTTTAGTTGGAAGAAAATATGTGAACCATAATGCAGTGGTTTCACTCACATCTGAGGGAGAAGGCCATCACTATGTCTTGCTAGCGTTCTCGTAGATCACGTCCGAAGTGATGGACTGCTTCTTCTTCTGCCACATTAGCAAAACACACTGATGGATGAACACATACTGCTCCTGCAAAATTAACATGAACATGGCTATTTTAGTGAAATTTCAATAATTTTTTTACAGTATAATAGCAGCAGCTAATGATCACTCCATATTGTGGTTGCTATATTTCCAAGCTGACCTCAGTCTGCACCATGGACAGACGATGTGATCTCATCTCAGAGACCATTCCCAGGATGTCTACAAACTCGTGCTCTCGGATATGCTGCATCAGACGGTCCAGAGCGATAAAAGTCCCAGTCCTTCCGACTCCAGCACTAAAACACAAGTGCACATCGGCTGATACACATCAGACAGAAAGCTTTCAACAAATTATTTCAGTTTATTATTGATGATTTATGAGTAGTGCTCATCTTTATTGGATTATATTCAGGGCTTGACATTAAAACTAGCCAACCAGACAAATGCAGTTAGATTTCCATTTTGTCTAGTAACACAAATACTCTCACTGTCACTTTGGCCCGTTTAATTTTACGATACTTATTGTATATTTTAACTTTAAAGGTTAAGCCTCTGCTCTGCTTGGAAGTACACAATTTAGTAGGGATGTAATAATATCCAAGTTTAATAGTACGGCATTATCAGGATATTATTCTCGTGGTACAATATTTACTGCAATATTGTGGCGAGGCTCACATGTTGTAGAAAAAACTCACAATAATAAAATGTATTCTCTAAAAAAGCCCTGATGAGCTTTTAGTGATTTAATTACTGTGATTATTTAAAAAATGAAGACTGAAAATGAGTTTAACAACAATAATTTTGTCATGTTAGCTGCACTAAAACACAGCAAAGGATTCATGGTCTGTGTAGTTTACACTGCTTTTTTTTTTTTTACCATTCTGCTGCAAGTCCACGACAATATTGTGAGACTTTTGATTTTGTGATATTAAAATATTGTCAATAATAATTTATTCTGCCTAGGGACCCCATTTTTTTATTCTGTCCTAGAGAGTTTTGACAAATACTAGCCAAGGTGCCCAGTGAGCAAAAATTAAATGTCAAGCCCTGATTATATAATCAGACTGAACATATTGTGTCTCGTTTCTTGGATAGAGGTCCAAGCACATCCTGGACCTTATTTTAACCTATGGTATATAGATTAGTCAGCTCAATGTTCTTCCTCATGACCCCATACTTTCAGATCACTTCCTAATTACCTTTCAGTTTATACTCGAAGACTTTGCAATTCCAATGAATAAAACCCAGATTAAAAGAACATTTTCTGATCGATCTGTGTCAGAGTTTAAACACATAATAAAGCCAATATTTAGTTCAATGTTGAGTGAGTACGTTGAGAACAGCTCCCATAGCTCGAGTCCCAGTCAAAGTGATTGGCTTGTTGACTCAATAAAAACAGCTCTTGATAAAGTAGCTCATTTAAAACAAAAGGTTGTTAGGTCAAATCGAGTAGCACCATGGTTTAATGCTGAAACACGTTCCCTTAAACAAGCAACCCAAATTAGAAAGGCTATGGCGTTACTCCAGCTCAGAGCAGTCTCTGAATGCCTGGAAATATAGTCTTTAAAATTATAAAAAAATGTCTGTGTGAGGCCAAAACCAGATACTATTCAACTTTAACAGAAGAAAACAAGGAACAACCCTAGGTTGCACTGTAGCCAGGCTGACCACCAGTCACAGCTCAGTAGAACCCTGTATCCCTGTTACTCTCAGCTGTGAAAACTTTAAGTTTTTAACAACAAAATCACAAGTATTAGAGAAAAATTAAATTAAATTCTACGATCAGCTCAGAGCAAGCTAAAGCTGTAAAAATGGAGGCCTCTATAAAACCATCTGTAACATTAGACTGCTTCACTGCTGTAGACCAAGCTGAGATAACATCAGTCATTATGTTCTCCAAAACATCAACTTGTCTTTTAGACGCAATTCCTACCAAACTTTTTAAAGAAACTCTTCCCCCAATTAATGAATCTATACCGAATATAATAAACACCTCCCTAGAAACACGTTATGTACCACAAGTCTTTTAAATATGCAGTTATTAAACTGCTTCTGAAAAACAAAAACAAAAAAAAAAAACAGATCCTGACACACACATACATACATTTTAACCAACTATAGACCAATATCAAATCTCCCTTTTATTTCAAAAATCCTAGAAAGAGTTGTAGTTAAACAGTTATTTCACCACCTACAGGATGATAGCTTATTTGAAGATTTTCAGTCAGGGTTTAGACCCCACCACTTGGACCTATTCTGTTCATGCTTTATATGCTGCCTTTAGGAAACATAATCAGAAAATATGGCATTATTTTTCACTGTTATGCAGAAGATACACAGTTGTATTTATCAATTAAACCTGATAAGATTGATCGTGTAGAGAAACTAAACCCAGAAAAAACACAGATCATTATACTAGGCTCCAAAAACCTGAGAGGTGTGCTGTCTGACCAGATGGTCTCCCTGGACGGTGTCAGTGTAGCCTTGAGTTCTACTGTGAGAAACTTAGGAGTTTTATTTGACCAAGATTTATCATTTAAGGCTCATATAAACCAAGCCTGTAAAACAGCATTCTTTCACTTGCGTAACATAGCCAAAATCAGAAATATTTTATCTAAGAGTGATGCTAAAAAACTCATCCATGCATTTGTTACATCTAGGTTGGATTACTGTAACTCTCTGCTGGCAGCGTGCCCTAAAAGCTCTTTAAAATGTTTTCAGCTTGTTCAAAATGCAGCAGGAAGATTATTAACAGGAACTAACAGGAGAGAACATATTACTCCTTTGCTAGCTTTGCTTCACTGGCTTCCAGTTGAATTCAGAATTAGGTTTAAAATCCTTCTCCTGACTTACAAGGCCGTAAATGGTATGGCCCCATCCTAGTACTGCGCTCACAAAATGCAGTGCTATTAGTTGTTCCCAGGGTTTCTAAAAGTACAGTTGGAGGTAAAGCCTTTAGTTACCAATTCTCCTGTTTTATGGAATCAGCTTCCAGCTCATGTTAGAGAAGCAGACACAGTCACTACATTTAAGGCTTAAAATGTTCCTCTTTGAGAAAGCTTATGGTCAGGGCAGCTAGGACCAGGGTTAACTCCACAGCTGAAGCTAGGTTGCTCTAGGAGCTAGAAGCTGGGGGAAGTATGGTGCACTGAGCCTCTGTCCTCTCGTTCCATCTGCTGCTGCTCCTCTAACACTGTATTTAATACTATCAAATATTCTACATCTCTAATCAGTTCATTGTTATTCACAAGTGTCCCGCTCCCCTCTGGGGGAGCACGTTACCTGCAGTGAACAATTATGGGGTCTTTGGTTCTGTTGGCCTGTTGGCGAACAATGTGGACAAACTGCAGGATGCTCTCGATAGCGTTGACAGTTGGGACCCCGTGATCTGGCCACGAAGTGTAGTTCAGATGAAGTACGTCCAGGCTCTCATCCGCCTGCAAGAGGTAGCACACACAAATATTTGAGCTTCCCTCATAACAGTAATAAAATGAAAACAGCTATTTTTTTTATGATGCTTACATATCCCAGTCTGAACTTCCTAATGGTCCACTCAGGCGACTCGGTTTCAGAGAGCATCTCTACACTAATCTCTCCATACTATGACTGGTTCATCTGTGAATGGCCAGTAGTGGTCACACTTAACCTGAAAAACAACAAAAATATGTCCAAAAGACACATCTTATTTTTTGTTTTGTTTTGTGTGTTTAGATAAATGACACCAGTATCCAACAGAGCTCAACAGTGACTGGCCACACCCACTACATTTTTTCCATTGAGTTTTTGAAAAATCCATATATTAAAAGTTCAACGGTTCGAGGGAGGCTAATCTAAGCTACATCGTAACTCATGGCTATAAAATAACTCATGGCTATAAAATGATTCATTTGGCTATAAACATGCATCTGAAATTTGTCAAAAGGCAAAGTTACCAACACATTTTAAATTTTTCGTTCATCTTTTTGATAGAAATGAATTGTGTTATCATCTTGAGTTACCATAGAGCTCCGCCGAGCTTTATACTCTTAATAAGCTCTCTCTTATAAGCATTTTTCAAAAAGTCTATGGGGAAAATGAATGGGAAATTTACTTCTGGCATCAGAGGGGGGCGGGCACTGTTGCTGTCTATTACAGGCAACTGACTTGAATCACATTAGTCATATCTCCACAGGTCAAACAGCCAACTTGGTTTCAGTATTTTTACTTTAATTTCATGTGATGAGAATTAGTGTATTCATTACATAAAAATTAACACTAAAAAAAAAAGCAGAGAACATTTATATCTTTAATATTATGGAATATTTCTGGCCAAAGTTACATTCTCTGCTGTTTCCTGAGAAAGTAAACACATACCCTCCGCCTCTCACTGCACTGTGTGAGCATGACTATGATTGGAGATTTCTGCTGCAGGACCATCTTCCAAAAATCATTTCTGGTCTCTGGTAATGGACCCTGGGTAGCAATGTACTCCTTCCCATGTTTATAACCCTGGATATCAAACAAAAACAAATACTTAATAGGAAAAATTGTTTATATACAACTCACAACTTATAAACAACATCATTACTCATCATTAGTGGACTTACAGGGATGTAGTTGGCATTAATGTAGTCTGAACCTTCATCTTGGTGCATTGAGATCAGCTTTACTCTACTAAAATCATCTGCAGAAAAAATATTCACATTAACAGACGTTGTAAATGAGTATAAACCATTGCATTTAAAGGAAGTACTGTACAGCTTGGTCTTACATGGGAGGATGTTCGTGTAGCGATTCTTCGGCCTGTTGACCGGCAAGTCTGCTGCATCATGGGTGAGGTCCAGCCCAACACTTTTTAGTTCCTGAAAAACAGCAACTTGAACTTTACAATTCACCAAACATGAGAAGATTTGTTGCTTCACATCTGAACAACTGTACCTCAAACTGAAGAGAAAACTTGTAAGCGGAGTCTTTACTCATGTCTTTAAAAAAGGAATCAAAGTCATCCAGCTGCACTGGGCTGAGGAGAGACAGACATACAAATTAAACATACTACATAGAAACCCTTTTACAAATAAATATGTCAAATGCATGTGCAACAGTGAATTACAGTTCTTGTTTATATCTACAAGTCTATATATCTATATCTATACAAGTTCTTAATTCAAAATATCCCACTGCTGACTAGTTTAGGACAAGCCCTTCAGAGAAGTCTAGCTGTCTGATTTATACTGACAGGTCTACTTAGGAGTGCTTTAAAAAACTGTTTCAGATCAATTTTACTTCAGCTGGTTTGGTTCAGTTGATAAATGTTTCTTATGTTTTTGTCCAAAGGCAGTTTTTTTGTGTGAAACAGCAGACGTTAAATGCAGCAAACGCAAAAAAGAAAACACAGAAAGCACAATTAAAAAGCACAGATCAGACAGGTTTAGTTGGGTTACCTTGTTAACTTCCGTTTCTTTAAAGCTGTCTTGCTCCTATAAAATATAGAATAAAGTCCTTATGATGTTTGCAGTTGCTACAGTCAAATGACCCTAACCTAAAAATGATAATAATATTATATTGACAGTGTGAGGTGAATTTTTTAATTGAATTTATTCTACTGTATTATAGGTTCAGTAGTCAGATAAATATTTACAGTGTGTATTATATCAATAATGATTATATCTGAACATTAGAATAATTTATATTATTATTATTTATTAAAATACAACTCTCTTAAAGAATAATAATAATAATAATAACTGCCACCAGCCATATGCTGAGACAAAAAGACATAAAATAAAATACTACTAGTACTACTACTACTACTAGTACTACTGCTACTACTAATAATAATGAATATAATGTGAATAAAAAATACATTCTGAGCATTACATACTAACCAACTATGTAAATATTTTTGATGATACATCATATATGATTATGTATGATTAGGTAACATTAGATGTTGTATTAAAGTGATGTAATGTTACACAATAGTTATTATAATTAATACCAATAATTCAGTTGTATAGAGACTGGCTAGTACACACATGTACTGTATATCATGCAGTTATAGGCATGCAACTGAATACATCTACAACTGCTTTAATGGTGTTTGAGTGTCTGCTGAGTGTAGACTAAGGCTGCTAAGGCTACTGTGTGAGCTACATGCACAACTAAAGTCAACTGAAGATTAACTTTGGTCTAAAAATACTACAATTTAAAACTGTGTGTCTACTCCTTAAGTGTAAGCCAACGAGAGAGAAAGACAGCATGCAGCAGTCAGAAAGAGACAAGAGTTAGCTCTAACACTTAGCATCATGCTGCATACAGTACAACAGGTTAGTATGTAAGCAGTCAGACACAGCATTGCAAGACAATGTGAGATTTTGGAATCATTTTAATAAAAAAACAGTCTGGTGTTAGTCTATATTTTCTCATCAAACTACGATTTATTAATCTTTGTGACCAAGTTGTTAACATCTGAATCAAAAAATTATGTTGAATATACTTTCTGAATGAACTAGATAGACTGTCCTATCAGAATTCAGGGGACAGTACCAGCATACACCTAATAAACTACCTCCAAACCAACGGTTTTTAAAGAACACACAAAGTATTGTACTGTAACTTGCCCATCCCATTTTAGGAAAACAATCATAATCTCAACAAAATCAGGTTTGAAAGGGAAGGAAGTGGGTAGGTCTAGCTGGCCATGCTACAAGTTTCAACACTGTAAGCTAAAATTATATGTCCACTATATATTTTAATTTGACTAAACTACTCATTGTTTGAATCAGTTACAGGTCATTTTCAGATAACACAAAAATGGGACAGCCTATAAGGACAGAGAGAGACCTAATATTTCCTACTACACAAAACACAGTGTTTTATAATGACTATTGTGGGCAGCCAAAAAGAAAAATACAGAAAAACACCAGACTTGAGTGTTCACAGTGTCTCAATACTGTGGGCTGTGGCTCAGCTAAGACATGCCCCTGAAGTGCAGTGTTTTGGCCAGTGGTTGCTTACTTACCAAGGATTAATATAAAAAGCCAAAAGATAGTCAGTCCAAAGGCAGGATGGCAGTAGGGTAAGGAAGGCAAAGAGGCTTCTTCGCCTGAAGGGGGTTCAAATATAAAAAAAAAAAACATAAAATAAAGGAAAACAGACACCAGGGGGCGACAGGTTGGGGACAGAACATGGTGCTCCATTAGTAAAGAGGCAGTGTCAAGAGCTTTACATTAGTGCTGAACACAGAGTTATAATGCATTACACTGCCTTTCAGAAAGTGCTCCGTTGTCCCTCGGTCTGACAACAACAACAACTGTTTCTGCCAGACGTCAATGACCGCTCTGTCCCATTTTACAATCCCCAGCCTGACTTTGTGACGTCACAGGGACCCCCCCGCCCAAACCCATCCCACAATGAAACAGCCAACATCTCTGCAGGCCCTCGTCACTTGTAGGTGATGTAAAATTAGGTGAGGTCACACTTTGTTGACTGCGAAGAAGACCCTATTAACATATATGCAGCTTAGGTCAAGCCTCCAATGAAGCAGATATTTGCAACCACCTTCTGGGCGTTAATCACACAGCTCCCAGATTCTAAAGGGCACTGTACAGGAGAGTAACAATAGGTAGAGTGACCCAAATTACATAAAAGTTTTGTTGATTAAAATTTGATTTGTGCAACATATCACAGATTTCAAAATAGTGCACATTTATGTCACAGGCCCCTGGAGGTTTAGATGTTTTATCTGCGTCATTGCGGAAAACATGTCACACTTACACAGTTTTGCTATGTCAAACAGCAAGGTCTGTTAACATGCACAGTCGAAGCAGAAACACAACTCCACAATCACATTAAGACACTTTGATGGACATGTGCTTTTAGTGATGAGGGGTAAATACAAGAGCAGATGGAAGCCGAGAATCTGCCTTAACTGACCGTCTTTCAGCTGTTATATTAATCACAAATACTCACATACGTTTATGGTCAAGTTGTGACATTTACGTAGAATTTTTTGTACTTATATTTTCACATATACAGCTATGTAAACATAAGGAGTACGCTCTAAGTTTGCATCATCAGCAAACGCCTTGGTCATTTGACAAAAGAAGAATGATCATTCCTCTGGAGTTGCTACAGTGCTACAGATGAGCTAAAATCTGTCAGTAAGCAATGGACGCCGTGCTCAGACCCTAATCTGCCTCCAAATCCTAACAGGGCTCTGATAAGCTGTATATCACTGGGTCTTTAGAGATGTGAACTGCAACTCACTTTGAACAACACACTAATGAAAACAAATCTGCTAAAAGCTCTTATCAATAAGCAGCTGTGCTGTAAATCTGATGACTGAAAAGGTGGAAATTTTTCTTACCAGTTATAAGGAAGCTTTTCCATCTCTCTCAAATGAAGGGAAATTAACAAAAGTTTCAGCCCCACAGTCTCTGAAACAGAAAGAGATTAGATTAGACCCAGGCAGCAGTCTCACTTTAAGGAGTTTGGCTCTACAAAGTTGCTGCTACAGGGAAGTCTCAAATAATTGATGACAGATCAGTTAATAGAGGAAGTAAGGGCACAAAACCGAAACATAAAAACTCAAAATGTTCATCATGCAAGATTTTTAGAAACCACAAATATTTAAGATACTATTTAAGATTCTTAAGCAAAATGTGTATTATAAAATACAATTCAAATAATACTATTAAATAAACTAAACTACAGATCTGTTAGCACTGTAATTTTAATTAATGCAAGTATGTTTTTATACAGATGATTAACAGCACTGACTGCCTTGTTAGTTTTAAACAACATTTCACTGAACTGTTCTGAATATCTAATATTTTCAGAAACACTGTTTTCCAGGGTTGGCCAACACCAGATTTTAGATTTAACCAGAACAAATACACATGCATAACAGTGTTTCCAGCAGAAAAGTTTCCTAGGTAATGTGATAACCGGCTCATTGTACCACAAAATTGTGCACCAACAAAATATGCGGTGTATATATTTATACACCGCATTTACAACCCCTTAAAACTTCATAAAGTTTATCTAACATAAATACTGCATCACAAAAGCATCACAGAATTTTACATAGGCCGTCTAATACTTCTGATAGAGTATACTGAATGGTAGTCCAAGTGGTAGCTGCTTGTTTGCAATGTGGCCACCTTAACTGCAAAATGCTATGGGAAACCCTGCATAAATCGCACGGACTTCTTATTAAAAAGTCTTTCGATCATTCTAAAAATTGATTGACTTTGATTGCCAGTACTGTGCTCTAGTGGTTAAATGTTGGTACCTGGTCATCTGCAGATGCTTTTTTCGTAGCACAAGGAGGAAAAGAACGAGCAGACTGATGAGCAGGATGCTGAGGACAGCCAGCGCAGAAATGGCTGCTACGCTTGGGTTCATCTCTTTAGCTGCAAGACATTAAAAACATACAAGTCATTCATACAAACCACCACAAGATGACAACCAGACTGCATGAATTAGCCCTTCCTGGATGAGAAAACCTCACACTGCATATAAAAAGTGTGATCTATTAGGAGGAAATGATAGGGCGTTGGAAGTCAGTGTGATGTTGCAAATGGCGTCATCTAACTAAATAGACATACAGATGAATAGTGTCACTTTAAAATGCTTCTTTCTGGGTGTCATATTGCTATGATTGTGATATTTTGCTATACATTATATTTTAGAGTTGCTTGCTGTAACTCATATGTAACATTATACTAAGGATGTGTAAAATCAGTAGCCTGGATTTGCACAAGGGATAAAACTGTCTCCCTCTAAGTAGATGTTGATTTTAGAGAAGACCTAGACATACCAACGGTCTTGATGGTGATGAGAGCAGGTTTGCTGGGAGTGCTGTAGCTGAAGCTGGTGACTGTACAGTTGTATGTGGACGAGGGCATCAAACCTGAAATCGTCACCACATGGGTATTTACGGTCTGAGGCTCACGGGACTGAAGAAAAAGAAAAACAGGGCAAAATTTCATTGAGCTTTTAAATGATGTTATAAACAATCACAAATTTATAAAACTAAGTATAAATCCATGTTATCGTATGTAGCGAATCATGACCGTTCTCCCTTGTTGAACCAATTCTGTTTGTATTTTGATAGTATAGAAGCACTTGTTACCTTGAGCTCCTTGCCTGCTTTGTTGGGTTTGCAGTAGATCTGGTAATAGTCCACTACTCCATCCTCAGTCCACAGCAGAGTCACAGAAAAGTGAGTGGCGTTCACAGCGTACAGAGACTTCGGAGGAGCCGGCTCTGAGCGAGAGAAAACTCAAATGTAAGATTCAACCCAAGCCATGGCGCTTTCTCTCCAACACTTCCTCTAAACGGTACAGCTGCATGCTAACAAGAGGAAGTGAACAAAACTTATGAATTTCACATTAAAAATAGAGTGTTTAATAGGAAGCTTTTTGATTTGCTTAAGGTTTTGTATCGCTTAAATGCACAGACTGTTTTAAAAACAGCTTCTACAAGACAGCACAAAAACAGCAGATAATAATTATATCTAAATACTTCTTCACAATAAAACACTTTTGAAATAACTACTTGTTTTTAAATGTACAGCTGTGTTTTCATCTAATAAAATATTCCTTTAAGAGAGGTCTGAAACTGATGATAAAGCCAATTTTTAATTTTTTTTTATTTTTGTTGGGTGTAGTTGGTTTGGTTGATATTGCTTCTTTGCATAGATATGTTAATCTGGATCAACACCCAGAATAAGCTCTGCTCGTTTATTTATGGACACATGCAGACGCCCTACACACATGAACAGATACTAACTATATGTTGTGTGTTTTAATGCTGACCCAGTTTGATGATGTTGGGCATGGAGGTGTTTCTGCTGCGCTCAGTGTACGCCGTCACTGTCAGGTTGTAGATGTCTCCTGGAGGTAGAGGGAGGCTGGCCCGCATCACGTTACGGGTCACCTAACACAAAGAAGCAGGTGTGCACTGTAAGGAGACTCATTACCAGACATCGACTTACTTGTGAGTCTGGGCAAAATTTAACTAATTTTCAAGTTGTTACAAAATACCAATATTTATTTTACAATACATTTGAATGGAAAAATATTAGTCTTGATGTCCTTCGTTAGCCTGGCAAGACATATTTTGCAGAACAACTGAATTATTCAACCACTCAGAATTCAGAGAGTAAAACCAATGAATTGTATTGACTGAATATTGTGTATTTGAGGGAGATGATTTTGTCTGTATTACTACTTGGCTGTTTCTGGAGAAGCAAAACAGAAATGCAGAGGTATCATAGCAAAAACCTTGTGTCGTATGTATTAAAGGGTTATAAAAGACGACATCTGAACATAGTCTAGCAAAATATATGATATCTTTTTGATATTCTTTTTAAATAATGAGCAAAAACTCTGAGCTTCATTTAAGCCAATTACTAGGGGTGTAACGATACAGTAACTATATCGATATATCGTTTGTTTTTCCATACAATACAACTATATCGATACACATTAACTTGTATCAAATTGTATTGTTCCAAATCAGCCAATATTGTTTTTGAATCGTGTTGAAACAATTCTAATTAATATGAATCGTATCGTTGCAAAAATGTATCGTTACATCCCTACCAATTAATCTGTACCTATACTTTACCTATAAACTGAAAACCACTAAAGTATAAAATATCTTAGTCTTTAATAGAGCAGAAGAAGAGTCAGTGCTGCTGCAGTGGAGACAGTACATCGTTCCTCTGCACTAATTGGACCATCCAGTGTTCCCAGAGGAGGTAATCAATAGCCATTCAGACTGACCTCAAGCTAACAAGCTGCTACAAGCTGGCTGACTATTTAAATGCTAACAGACAGCACCAACAGAAGGTAGACATGAGAGTAGTGAACAAATTACAGTGAATGGATGACTCACATCAACAGAGTAGCTCTTCTCAGGGCCCTTCTTTCCAACAGCCATGACCTGCCAGTGCAGCATCCTGGAGTGGGACAGGTCGATGAAGAGCTCCCCGTACGTCCAGCGAATGTACAGGACGCCATGAGAATAATCCACTGACGAGATGTGAGGGGCTTCAGGAGCTGGACATGACACAGGACATTACTCATCACATAACTAAATAAGATAATAAAAAATAAATAAGGTAAATAAGAAGCCATGTTTATATTTGTCATTTCCTCCACAACAGTGGCAGATTCTTTATTCTCAAATTACATTTTTCAATCTAACATTCAGTACCTGTAACAAAGCTCACAGCTGAGCTGTCACAGCAGCTGAGTGGCGGGTCACCCCATGTTACCATGGCAACACGGAAATTATAATACCAAGCGGGCAGTAGATCAGTAACTCTCTAAAAATAAACAGAAAAAACATTGACTTTGTAATTACCATAGTTACAGTGGCAACAGAAGAAGTGAGAAGGAAGTTAGCTGTTAGGACATTAGCAGGACATAAGAACATGCAGAGTATAAATATTTAACATAAATACTTACCACAGAAGCAATGACAGATGCAGTGGCTGCAATCTCATAGTAAGTAGTCCACTCTGACGTGAGGGTGACTGGGTTGAAGAAGAAGGTCTGCAGGACATACTTACGAAAGGCAACGTTGTATGGGCGTTGCCAGCTCAGAATGACCGCTGTGGGACTGAGTGGATAAACGGTCAACTCGCGGACACCTGTGGGCTCTGAAACACACGCACATCAGTAAAACAGAAAACCATAGTGTCATTGTGAATATCATGTCTCCACTGACCTATATCAATGATCACAGGTTCAGAGGGAGGACTGATGAGTGGCCCGTTAGTGTGGTAAACCACCACTCTGTACTGGGCCCCCGGCATCAGGTTGGTGATGGTGTCACTTGTTGAGTTCTCCTGAGACAATCGAAACAGACAGATAGGGTGTTCCTTCATTTAATGTGATCAAATATTCACTGAATACACTTATTTACATAATTATTGACTCAAATCAACTGAACTGTATCTGACAGACTTAAATTAAACTGAAGTATTTACATATAAAAGTTTTATTTTCATACTTTGGCTCCAGTGTCTTTATGAATCTACTGGATACTGTGTTGTCCTTTAGAGCAGTGGTTCCCAAACTGGGTTGCAGGTACCCCCAGGGGTACGCAAAAAGATGTAGGGGGTACACAAAACAATTTTAAAAACATGATTTGCCAACAGAATCATTACATTGTCTGTGTGCCTTCTCACATAAAAATACATAAGTAGTGTTCAGGAAATGATTGTTATTATTGTTAATATGTTTGGTAATGTGTTTGTTCTGTAGGATAAATGTTTGGTAGATTTCTTTTTTTTCTGACAGTGAACTGATTTTGCTAACAAAAAAAAAAAATGATAGCATAATGATTAATATTTTAATTTACTTGTAATTCACCGTAAGAGATTTTATTTGTGCACTGAGCATAAGTGCGCAGGAGTAGGGGGTACATGGCTGAGGGTAAAATGTCTGAAGGGGGACGGGACAGCAAAAAGTTTGGGAACCACTGCTCTGTTTGTGTATATTCACAGATACGTCTCTGTAAAGGATACCATTCTTTTGCTCACTCTCACTATAACAGTGTCTTTTATATTGTTTTGTTTTTATTTATTTCATTGTTTTTATACTTTTTTTTGTAATTTTATTGTATTGCTCTTATTTGGTTTTACTGGTTCTTATTTTAATGGGGACTAGTGGAGCTAAACAGAGTAATTTATTGTTATTTATTGTTTATATGCAGCACTTGGAAACTGTCTCTGTGTTTGTAAAATGTGCTATACAAATAAAGTGGATTTGAATAAAATACTTGTGCATGAGCTTACTTCGCTACAGTAAGTGTTTTCCATTCGCTGGCTCAGGCTGGGCTTCAAACACGTGGTGGACATCACAGACACCACGCTGCCATTGTGGTTTTCAGAGGAGGGGGCCCAGGACACTGCAGCCGTAGTGGAGTCTAAGAGGCGTACGCTGACCAACTGAGGACGCTCCCTGAGCTCCTCCAGCAGCTCACCACTGGGACCTAAGACAGCGATCTTGTTAAACACTGCACTTACTACTAACAGACTACAGTCAATTGGAAAGAGATCAATAACTTACTGAGGTAGAAGGTGAAGCCAGTGTCGGCTGCGCTCTCTCTGGCCTCACATTCACCGGAGGAGCTCAGCGTCGTCACCTGAACATGGTATAACCCCGGCTCCATCAGCTCAGTGAAAAATTCGTGAGTGTTTTCATCCACAGTGGCTGTTTCAGTTGAGTTTCCTGAAAATGAGGTGCAAGTGTAAAAAAGCTTATAGCACTCATCCCTATTAAAACGGTTTAGTAAAGAATCTAAAATCCCATAAATGATCTCACCACCAGTGGAAGCAAACATAACTGGAACTGTTTAATACAAACTATGTTGCTGGTTTTGATTGAAGAAATGTTGCCTTGACAAATCACATGTCCGTGGTTCTTACCGTCTCTGTAGATGTAGATGTTGAAGCCGTCATATGCAGTGGGGGGTTTTGGGGGCAGCCAGCGCAGCTCAAGCAGGATGGGCAGGATAGGCAATTTGGTGGGCAGGACAGAAGGCTCTGGAGGCAGGCCCAAAGCTGAGCCGGGTTCATTGGAGTCCTCATAATCTGGAACAAGTGCATTTACAAACTCCTCATCTTTGTCCAAAGTTGGATCTTCAGTTGGGTGTTCCTCTGTTGGGTCATTGGTGCTGATGTTGTTGCGGTCTGTGAAGTTGAGCACTAAACTGAGTGGGACAGAGGTGGTAGTGCCAACTCCTTCCTCTAAACTGTTCTCACTGTGTGGAACATCATAAATCTCTGGAACCTCCCGACTTTGGCGCCTATGTATCTGCTGGTCACCTTCAGACAGCTCATTCTTTGGGGTTAGGCTTGGCAGCGCACCCTGGCTCAGGTGGACAATTTTACGGGAAATGTTGAGAGGAGGGAATGGCACTGAGGAGAAAATAGGACAAGTATGAACAAATATGAACAAAATGGCAGTATTGGCTTACTGGTATTGTATTCATGTTGGGTTTAACACAGCACATCATTACAAGGGGGCCGAATAAAGAAAGTGGTGTGACCATTACAACCATTGTCCAACGTTTATTTAAACACAGACAGAGGAGCAGTAGCCTTAGTCCTAGTCCTAATTCAACAATATACAACAATACAATAAAACTATCTAAACACATTCAAGTCTAATAAGGATAATAAAGAATACCAGCAGCCACTGCAACAAATTGCTCAAAATGATTACAGCTTTACAGATTGACCCGCAGTGCACATTACAAAGACCCTGCTTATATTGAAGAAGAGGTGAATGAGGTAATTTTTTCTTATACATTTTAGTATTAACAGCTGGCATTATGCTCTAAAATGATCTGATGTACAACAATAGTGTGAGGTTTTAGTGCATAATGAAGAAGAGATACACAGATGCATTACTCTCACGGAGTTTAATGCTTCATTAAAATGGAATCTGTGCCTTACAGTACAGCTCGTTATAATGGTTTGTGGCATTTACAACATATGAATAATAATACACTGTATATTGTATATAGTAATAAAAACATTAAAATTAGACAAAGGGCTTTACTCACCTGTTCGGTGATGTAGTGTGGTGTGAGTGATGTCACTGTGTGCGACCAGCGTGCTTTGGTACACATTGGCCTCAGAGATTAGCTGGAAGGTGATGTTACGGTAACATATTCCTGGTAACCAGTGTCTGAACACCGTCTTTCCTCTGTAGAAATCTGCACAATGAAAAGGGTAGATTATGTCTCTTGCATATATTATGACAACATTGTTTAATATTATGCAGCTGGTAAAACAAACCTTTATAGAGCATAAAGCGCCTTTCCTGTCCTTCTGTGTAGCTTATATTGACTCGGCTGAAAACGTTTCCGGCTGGGGGTTCAATTTGAAATATTACGCCTGTCTCTGGTGCGTCCTTAAAATCAGATATCCGCACACTGTTCAAAGGCAGAGGCTCTGAGGGTGACAAAAAAGGCCCAGTCTTCAGACATTCAAATACATAATTGTTGTACCATGTAACACTTTAATCAAAATATTGTTCAGCAATTTTAACACCTTTAAGTAAACTGGTATACCAGGCACTTGATACCAGATTAGATGTGGTTACTTACTTGTGAGGACAGATACAGTCTTGATAGGTTTGGACCAGTACTGTCCACGTCTGGTGAGCAGACCCACAGTGTAACAGACTCCATGAAGGGATGTGTTGAACAGCAGAGGCTCACTGGTGTTCACATACTGCACCACACTGATGCGGGGCTCTCCGCTGAACTGAGCAGCATAAGAAGTGATGTTCTCTTGTAAATCTGACTGCTCAAGGCTAGCAGTGATCATGCCCTCATCGTTTACCGTGACCAGGAATCCAGGGGCACTCTGCAAATGTAGACAAAAAGATACACAGCTTAAGAAATGAGCTGGTATACCAAGATTAGTTTGGTGATTTTTAAAAAGATGCAACAATTCAACAAGGTATACCAAAAAGTCCCAAGGGTAATGCATGAAACACAAGATATGGAAACTTGTCCCTTTACTATATATTATTTCAGTTCAGTTTCACTTTCAGTTCAGTTTATTCAGTCACATAAAACAATGACCACGGCAAACCACAACAAAACAGTAATCATGAAATTGTGACTGAAAAGGCTCAGGCAGAAACAGAGCTTATAAATGCCAGCCTAGTTACAACTGCTTAACCTACACTTGGAAATATTATAACAACAAAAAAGAAAGAAAAAACTCTTTACAGCCATAATGTCAAATATAGAAGGGTACAATGTACATGTTTTAATGCCAAGTTAGCACTGTTCTACAATCGAACTCCAGTGACAGAAAGACATCTCCTCTTAACTTCCTTTTTAGCTTTTTGCAAAGTGAATTTACACTAATCTCTCATCTCATATTTGCTCTCTGGAATTAAAAAGAACCTCTGGACACAATCTGGGAATGTTTTAGCTTTTGCCTTGAACATTATTTGCATAATTCTATAAATTTGGTTTTCCTAACATTAAGAGTGTATTCACAGTTGCTGGTTCACAGGACTCTGTGCGCTTTGGGACAAAAGTCCGCACCTGTGATGATGATGCCATTGGTCTGGTCTGAGTTCACATTGGGCTCTGTCAAACGAACTGAACTGACTGAGAGCAGTAACAAACCCCGCCTGTAGAGGGCAGTGCATCAGTATTTACTGATAGAAACTTGTGAAGAAGAAATCCTGCTCATCTATTGGTCAAAAGTCTGCCTCTTCAGCTGAATATATCCCAATAATGTCATACGGTGCACTTAAATTAATATTTAATGAAGTATTACGTTTAGAGCAGTGATATCAGCTGAATACAGCTGCATTCTCTCCGGTAATTAATATGAAATCTGTGTGGTTTTAGCAGTGTTTTCACATATGTTTGCTAATGTTAGCAACCTTTTAAATACATTTTATTTCTAGTATATTAGTATTTTTTTTACATATAGTCACATTAGATGCGCATATGTTTTTCTGCCCTTGGTGAACAGCGCTGTAGTCCTCTCCCTGGCGTTAGTCCGTAGTTTGGTCCGCGTTGTGTTCGCACTTCACCAGGACCTGACCAAGAGCACACCAGGGCTCAAAGCGCGCTGCACCGGGACCTCTGATTTCAGGAGGACCAGAGTTCACCTGTTTGGTACGCACCTGAGTCTTATTGTACGTTCACAGCTGCTCAAACGAACCAGACTTTGCCAGGAGATGCACCAGGGTTCGACTAAAGCGAACCAAACATGGCAAGTGTGAACACACCCTAAGAGAGAAATTATTTACGGCAAACCAAATTTTGAGCACTTTTAACTTTATGTAAAAGTTTGTCTAAATTTCTTACCGCGCAGTAATCCATTTTAACAGTTTAAAGACTTTACAAATGTCACTGATATAAAGAATAAAAAGTTTAGGACCAATAATTGAGCCCTGTGGCAAACCACAGGTGACTGGCCTACATTCTGATACCGTTTGGTTTATTTGTACATATTGTTGTCTGTTTTCTAAGTAGAATTGGCCCATGATTAAAGCTTGATTTTTGTGTGTGTGTGTAATTATAAGCTATTAATTACAATATTCTGAATTTTATCTAATCCTCCATGATCAAGGACATGCATGCAGGTGAACTAGGTATGAAAGTAAATGGTTGTCTGTTTACTCTGTCATTTGTAAACCACTGTACCAACATATATGTATTGTTTTCACTGGAAACGTTGCTGACAGCTCTCAGCCAGTCACAGCTTCATCATCAATTGAGCAGGTAAAAGACCTGGAATTGATTCCAGGTGTGATATTTGTTTTTGAAAGCTGTTGCTGTGAACACACAAGATGCAGTCTCACAATGGAAGTCAAAGAGACCATCCTTAGGTTGAAAAAATGGTGAAGGAAAACCCCTTCACAACATCCACCCAAGTAAAAAAAAAAAAAAAAAAAAAAACACTCTCCAGGAAGTAGGTCTATCAGTGTCTAATTCCACCATAAAGAGAAGACTTCATGAAAGCAGATACAGAGGGTTCAACACAAGGTGCAAATCATTCATCAGCCTCAACAATAGAAAGGCCACATTAGACTTTGCCAAAAAAACACCAAAAGAAGCCAGCCCAGGTCTGGAACAGCATTCTTTGGATAGAGACTAAGACCAACCTGTACCAGAATGACAGGAAGAGAAACGTCTGGAGAAGTCTTGGAGCGGCTCATGATCCAAAGCACAGCATATCTTCTGTAAAACATGGTGGATGCAGTGTGAGGCATATGCATGTACGTATGCCTTCCAATGGCAGTGGGTCACTAGTATTTATTGATGATGTGACAGAAAACAGAAGCAGCCTGATGAATTGTGAAGTGTAAAGGGATATAATTCAGCCAAATGCAGCAAAGTTGATTGGACAGCGCTTCACAGCACAGATGGCCAAAGACCCAAAACATACTGCAAAAGCAACCGAGGAGATTTTTAAAGCAAAGAAGTGAAATATTTTGCAATGGCCAAGTCACCCGATCTCAATCAAACCAAGCTGCAGTTCACTGCAAGACACTTCACCCACCCTGCCTGTATGAATGTGTCAGTGTGACTGTGTTTGGTGGTGGGCAGAGGAGCTGTAGACACATGTTGGCAGCCACACTTCCGTCAGTCTGCCCTAGGGCAGCTGTGGCTATGAACGTAGCTCACCACCACTGAGTGTGACTGAGGAGTGAATTAATTTTTTATGGTAATGTTGAGTTTTTCCAATTACTTTTTGTCAGCTACAGGCTGCTACACATTAAAAAGCTGTAATTCCTAAACCCTTTCATCAATTTGGATGTGAATAAACTCAAATTACAGCAGAGTCTGCACATCTTTATTATATACCTGTATTTTTTATATTTTTTTGGTAAAAAGCTAAAACTTGTGTCGGTGTTCAAATATTTATAATTGTGAACTGTATAATATCATTAACAGTTCATTAGATTGTTTGAAACCAGCCAAGTATAAGTACTGTGAACAAACTATTTTCAGTGCCAGCCTGTACAAAAGGTCCATTAGCTCTTTAGAGAAATCTCTATCTATGGCTCTTGACAAAAGTGTGTGGGCTATGGTCTGGTCATTTTTCTCACCTCGTCTCGATAAATGAGGCGCTCTTTACAGCTTCCCGTTGTGCAGGTGACACCGATGCTATCTGCTGTTCTTTCATTAAAGTGAACAGTGGGACACTCTGAGCCACACTGAGGATTGTCTGTTTGTCCAAATACAGCGGGAACAGGAAATAAGGCTTGAGATAATACGCTGTCATTTTCTGCAGAATCTGTTTGCCTCTCCTGAAGGAAAAGCCTGCACTAAGGTGATAACAGGCTTGATTTGATATATTTATCACATCTCATAAAAAGCTGAATCAGTCGAATTTTTCCTTTATTTGGTTGATCAGTGCAAAGATACAACTCACATATTGTTACAATAGAGTTGGCCTGGTTCTGCACAGCCTTGAATAAACATACAATTTAACTTGTTTGTAACAAATTTACTTGTTTTGCTGTTACTGGTCTTAGAGTCCTTCACCACTGTGTGCAAATAAACATCATAATCATACAAATTGAAGCTAAGAGTATTTTTATAATTTGTAAAAATGTAGGGGTACTGCAGTGGTTCACCTAGTAGAGCGCATACCATGTACAGGAGAGACTGGGTTCGAATCCGGCTCGGGTCATTTGCTAAATGTCATTAGCGCTCTTTCTCTAAACCCATTTCCAGTCCTACATAGTCAAATAAAAGCTAAATTGCCTAATAAAAGTGTGGTCATAACAGACAGATTAATGGTTTAAACCTTTACCAAAAGCACTGTAAAATGTAACTCTCCATGTCAGAGACCCTAGCCTACGCTTTATCGCCCCCTGTTGTCGTTGGATGATGATTGATTCCCATGCCTTATAACATATCTTTTGTTCTGTTTGGCCTTTTTAAATGTCGAGGAGCTGCTCTGGTTTAATTACAGCAGTGCTATTTGAACAGAGAAGGTCTATGGCTGAAAAAAGACTGCGATGTGAATAGTAAGCTTCACTTTTACTTTTACTGACACTTTACACGTGCATAAAACGACATGTCACCATGTTTGGGCTAATTGTAGGTCGATATGTAAATCACACATACAACAGCATCAGGACACGTTCAGGTCGGCTCAGTCATCACTACATATCTATATAAATGTAAGTGTCAAGGGCAAAAAGCTGGTAGTAATGTGAAAATATCTCACTAACAGTCCACAAGAAACATCAACCACATCCTCCAGGGCTCAATTCGGGGCAGAAAAAAAAAAAAAATCCATACCAATTCATTCGATTCAGGGCTGCTAGGTCGTTACCATGGCAACAGAGATGAAAGGGGGTACACGTTTGGGGAAGGAGGAGATGCTCATTATGTCTGTCTGATTCCAGGATTACCATGGACACAGGAGTGAGCCTTCAGGCAGCACAGCCTGACTGTTAATCTCTCCCGGCACATGGCAAATATCAGGTCAATGGTGAGATGGCTTCACCCAAGTTTGTGACAGAAAACTCAGGTGAACACAGACAAAGAAGTTATATGATCAACTATATGGCACTGATGTTTATGCATCACTCTATCAAGATATACTAATGCTGTTAAAGGTTAAACCATTTTACTGGTCACTATTTAGTCATCATTTTATGGCCTCATTGGTAATAATAAAACAAAATCATGATTTCTTTTAAGTGAATAAACTTACAGATTTTTATGATTACAGGTTCAGAATTTTGTAGCATTTTAACTTTAAGATAATTTGATGTTTTGTGTGTCGTCTTGGTCCTCTAAAGGCCTGGCATGTGAGGACACACGCTCAATGCTAACACACAGGCGTTGTTCAGAGTGGAGCTGGTGAATGAATGGAGCATGTGAACCGATGAATGGGCAGTGAAGGGGGGTCAGGAGGCGTTGCCCTCAGGCAGCTGCCAACATTATCATGCAAACCTCAAGAGTTTTTGTTTTTATCTGCAGAGGAAGACAGGACTCTGACAGCTCCAACTAAAGCTCATTAACCTATGAATGAGACCAATGAGGTCTACTCTACTGGCTATTTACCCATCAACCCTCTGTTCTTCTCTGTGCAGTAAAAGCCATGTGCTTAGGAGTTTTATACTTCAACTCAACTTCTGTGTAAATTCTCACATGTATCAAATATTACTACTGAGATGACCAGGCAGTTCAGTGATCTCAAACATTTCCTCAACAACATCAAGACCAAGAAGCTTATTTGGCGCTAGAACAACCACCACTACTGAGAAATTATTAGTATCTACTGCTGCTCCATCCTAACTGTTGTACAGGATTTTTTGGGGTTAACTTTAGCTAATTAGACCTCATAAAACAGAAGGTTCCTGCTACATGTTCTTTTGTCAAAAAGTGACTCTGAGGACCAGAAGATGTCTTTAAAAATACCGCCCAGATTTATTGAAGATCAACAGGATCAAAAATACAAATTGACAGGATTCAAAAATAATGCATCAAGCAAAATATAGTGGTAAATCAAAAGAACAGAATTCAATCTCGAGACAGGAACACTCGTTGACGTAGCGCCACCACCGGTCTAAGTAACTCATAAAGAGTACTCCTTTGGTCTTGGGGTGACACCGAGTGCTCCCATTCAAGGTTTTCACACAGGTTTTATAGTAAAAGGAAAGTACAAGAATGACAAATTTATGACTCCAGGTCCATTCTATACATATCTTGTGGTTTTGGAACAGTAAGTCTGTTCTCGCTATCAAAAGAGCAGATACCAGACACTGGCCTGATAGCATAAATCTGACAAAGCTTATCTAAAGGTATGTTACACGTGTTGTTAAAACTCAGCATGAGCTGTCATCCCTAAGGAAATGACTAAATAAAGAGAACATACAGTATATAGCGTTAAGCAAAAATACATCAGTAAATGCTATATGAATCATAAGAATAATGATTAAATAGATATCTTAAGATGAATACGTGGGGAGTCATAATCTAAGAACTTTATTGATACACACACAGGGCCTAAACTGTGGCAGGTTATATGTGACCCTTTAGCAAACTTGATTTTAACTTTAACTTTAGCATTAGGTGATTTATTCAGATATCATAACACACCCAGGAGACTGAACTTTACTCTACCTGGGTTGAGAACAAGGCCATGGCAGCAAACCATCTCTCCCACTCAATCTACTAATCTTGTATCTAAAGTTTTTGCTCCAACAGATAATTCTTAGCTAATCACAACAGACATTTCTCAACCTTTCATTGCCCTTTACAATCTCACCAGTACCACTACTTTCCAGTGCCATGGTCTCACTGTTGAACTGCCCAATGGATGTGTGTAAGAACTGTAAAAGACAGAACTCACTGTTAAAGGAAGATATAAGTTGTTTGAAGCTGGAGCTGCGGGAAAACGTATCATCTGCTTGAGATCTCAGACTCTGTGGCCACATCCCAGGCCAAGCATATTTCCCATTTATGTTTGTAAAGCAGCCTGCGGAGAGTTTTAATGCATTTTTTTAACAGACCTAAGACTGAAAGCTAAAACATGCAACTTTTGAGTACTACAAGAGTCTATGAAAAAAGACCAGACAGTGTTTGGAATTAAGGATAATAACATCTTCATCTTCTGCGAGAGACTGAATTAATTTTTGCTGGAGCTGTGAAAACATGTCAAGGCAGTGAATTTCACTCTACAACACGCCAAAACCTTCAGCGTAACAGCAAGGGATGCAGCGGTAGCCACAGTGTCAACACGGCAAGCAGGCCATAAGCAAAAATATGACCATCAATACAGTAGTGCAGGATAAATGAACAGAAACACTGTCTGTCAATGGAGCCCTTGTCACTTACATTGGACACAGGGGCAAGGCAAATTTAATGAAAGAGCTGGATGTGAAAGCCATGAAGGTAAAAGCATGCATTTAGCACACGGGTAACAAGCCTGTTTAAGCCTATAATGGACAGCAACAAAGGTAAATGCAGACTCAAAATTAGAAAGTATCACAGCCTCATGTTTATAACTGTACCAGAAGGATAAGAGTCACTATTAAGTGGCAAAGCATGTGAGAGATTGTGTGTTGTTAAAGAGGTATACAACAGCAGTCATGAGCTGACCAGTGTGAAAGCTTTAGTTAACCAGTACCCTGATATATTTAATGAGTTTGGAGTCTTAATTTTTACCTACAAAATACAACTAAAAGAAGGAGCTCAGGTTGTTGTTCTTACTCCCAGACGTGCTCCAGCTCCACTCAGGCATAAGCTAAAAGAGGAACTCGACCGGATGGAGTCACTTGGAGTTAAAAAGAAAGTGGAGCCCATCGAATTGGTTAACTCCATGATGTGCATCAATAAATCAACTGGTGCTCCGCGAATATGTATAGATCCACAGGACTTGAATGCCAACATATATAATTATGCAGGCATAAACCTAGCCAACCTTCTTACTGGAAAAGCCATCAGAACCTCCTCATTGGTAACTTTCAAAACTCTGTCTGTTAAATTTGACATTTTTATCACTCATAATCTGGATTATTTATCGTATCTCCATTTCATGACCTCTATCCACCATCCCGCCACTTCCCGCACTACTCCCTGGCCATCTGGTCACAGAGGAGGCCTAACCACTATTTTTAAGGACTGTTTTAAGTTGTTGACTCCTGCCTAACTTTTGAGGTTCACCTTTAAGGATACACCTTACATTGCCTATCCTATGTGCTCTGGTTTGTAGACCACCAAAAATACAATCCCACTTTTATCCAAGAATAGAATCCTTCTAAACACATGGTAAGAGTTTTTAATGACAATTGTCGCTTTTAATCTGAACC
Organism: Bostrychus sinensis; assembly: GCA_020698575.1. Taxonomy (NCBI): domain Eukaryota; kingdom Metazoa; phylum Chordata; class Actinopteri; order Gobiiformes; family Eleotridae; genus Bostrychus; species Bostrychus sinensis. The sequence goes on from CM036239.1 coordinate 12,576,272, forward strand.
AATACATACTTGGCCCCACTCATAAAAAATGAGACGCTTGTGGCCTTGTTTTAGCTTCTGTTTTTTTCTGTTTCTGCTCCGGAGATTTTTGATTGTGGTGTGTTTCACCTTTTCATGATTGTGTTTGAGTCCCTTTTAAGCTGTGCCTCTCCAGTGCCCTGAGACAAGATAGCAGAAAAGCTGAACAACAAAAAGAAAAAGGATAAACTACAAGTGTCAAATCAAATCTTCAGAACGTCCCTAAAGACCTACCAACAAGTAATAAAATCAGTCAAGCTGAATACTTTTCAAATGTCATAAGATCAAACGCCCACAAACCCCAAATCCTCTTTGGGACCATTAACCCCCAGTTACATCCTCCAGCTCTGTGCTCTGGCCTCGCAGACTCAGTCAAATCCTGTGAGATGTTTAAAAACTATTTTGTGAAAAAAATTGCCAACAGTACAGCACAAATAATCCCATCATCTCTGCCCTGTCTCTCCGTCTCAGTCTCTGAAAGCCATGAAAAGTCTCTTCTTCCATTAAAAAAAAAAACATTTTATTCTAAGGTCATTCGTACTTTTTTTTTTTTTAATTTTCACCAAAAACTGAAATTTTCAGACAAAAAGCTGAGAAAAATGCATTTTTTAAAATGTTTTTTTGTAAAAGTTGCATTCTGTCCTGTTGCCAGAAGGTTCTTCTTTGCTTGATTTTTATGTAGCTAGTGCTGTACTAAGTGCACACATTGCACAACAACCCCCCGTATCTGGTAGCAATGAAAACACAAATTGACGAAACATACCTGTCTTTGGCGGTGAAAGAGTTAATTCCTCTTATGGGGTTGTCACAGAATGTTTTAAACAGGCCATTGTGCACCCCCTCATTAAAAAGGCCAACCTGGACATGGAGGAGTTGTCAAATCCAAGCTACCATTTATGCAAAAAATTTTATTAAAAAAATAGTATTCTCAGAAGTCTCATTCATATTCATGCTCTCATTACCAACAAACTGGACTACTGCAACACACTCTATTCAGGCCTCCCACAGTCCTCCCCCAACACCCTGCAGTTAGTACAAAATGCAGCTGCTGGTTTTTAACTGGAACAAAAAAGACAGATCATATAACCCCCAATTTAACCCAGCTCCACTATCTGCCTGTCAAATGCAGAACTGATTTTAAAATTAAAAATTAAATCTCCTAATGGCTCTGCACCACAGTAGATTACCCCTCTGTCACTCTAACTCCCGCCACCTACGGTCTATCCCCCATCTCGCCTTAAAACCAAGGGAGGCCGTGCTTTTTCTGTTGCTACCCCAAACTCTGAAATTACCTCTTACTGCACATCAGAATTTGCTCCTCCTTAGATCATTTTAAATCACTGCTAAAACCACACTGACTGGCCTTTTGTAAATGACTGTATTTAATTTTTTATATCTTTTGTGGTATATTACTGCAAATCTTTATGGGCTTCACTGATGACTTTAAAGCACTCCGGTGCAACTTTCTGTTGTGATTTATAAATAAAATGGTTTGGCTTGGCTTGGCTGGACAAAATGTACGATTCCTTTGGCCTCAACAAGGACTCCTCTCACACAGAGTCACCAGGCAGATGTTACATTAAAATATTATCAATTAAACGCCTTTTATCCCAGAGAAAAGCGAAACTCTTTTAACTGAGAAAAGTTAATGTCAATTTAATATTGCAATATTAAGGAACAGCTTGAGACTGGTTATTACTCCAGTCCTATTACAGCATTTTATCAACTATTTTTTGTCATTAGGCCCCTGCCTTCACCGTACAAAAACACATTTTAATTACTCTCTTGATATTTAAAGTTTTGTTAATCAGAAGTGCTTGGCTGTTGACATAAGCAATAAGGGTTACTGCTATTTTACAATTTATTATAATATTATCATTTGCACTTTGTGAAAGTTGCTTTTCTACTAATGGCGTGAAAACTGAAGATATGAGTATACCTTGCCAGCATTCAATAATACAGCCTGATTCCATTCTGAAACAGGGAGTAAAGAAGTGCCTTCTCTCTTTGCCACATATCTTCTAAACTTCAGCAAATTGATCTTTGGTAAAATGTTCTTTCTATAAGCTAAATGTGTGGTAATATTTTTTTTCTATATGCTAAATGTGTGATATGTTCCTTCTATAGGCTAAACGTGTGGTAATACATTCTTTCTATAGGCTAAACGTGAGGTAATATGTTCTTTCTAAAAGCTAAATGTGTGGTAATATGTTTTTTCTATAGGCTAAATGTGTGATATGTTCCTTCTATAGGCTAAACGTGTGGTAATACATTCTTTCTATAGGCTAAACGTGAGGTAATATGTTCTTTCTATAGGCTAAATGTGTGATGTGTTCCTTCTATAAGCTAAATGTGTGGTAATATGTTCTTTCTATAGGCTAAATGTGTGGTAATATGGTCTTTCTATAGGCTAAATGTGTGATATGTTCCTTCTATAAGCTAAATGTGTGATGTGTTCCTTCTATAAGCTAAATGTGAGGTAATATGTTCTTTCTATAGGCTAAATGTGTGATATGTTCCTTCTATAAGCTAAATGTGTGATGTGTTCCTTCTATAAGCTAAACGTGGGGTAATATGTTCTTTCTATAGGCTAAATGTGTGTTATGTTCCTTCTATAAGCTAAACGTGAGGTAATATGTTCTTTCTATAGGCTAAACATGAGGTAATATGTTCTTTCTATAGGCTAAATGTGTGGTAATATGTTTTTTCTATAAGCTAAACGTGTGGTAATATGTTCTTTCTATAGGCTAAATGTGTGGTAATACGTTCTTTCTATAGGCTAAAGGTGTGATATGTTCCTTCTATAAGCTAAATGTGAGGTAATATGTTCTTTCTATAGGCTAAACATGTGGTAATATGTTCTTTCTATAGGCTAAACATGTGGTAATATGTTCTTTCTATAGGCTAAATGTGTGGCAATATGTTCTTTCTATAAGCTAAATGTGTGGCAATATGTTCCTTCTATAAGCTAAATGTATGGTAATACATAGTTTCTATAAGCTAAATGTGAGGTAATATGTTCTTTCTATAGGCTAAATGTGTGATATGTTCCTTCTATAAGCTAAATGTGAGGTAATATGTTCTTTCTATAGGCTAAACATGTGGTAATATGTTCTTTCTATAGGCTAAACATGTGGTAATATGTTCTTTCTATAGGCTAAATGTGTGGCAATATGTTCTTTCTATAAGCTAAATGTGTGGTAATATGTTCTTTCTATAGGCTAAATGTGTGGCAATATGTTCTTTCTATAAGCTAAATGTGTGGTAATATGTTCTTTCTATAGGCTAAATGTTTGGCTGATTTCTTTCGTTTAAAAAGTGACCCTGTGGTGCTCACTGAAAACGCTGGGGATTAAATAATAAATAGCTCAATTTAGTGAGAAATAATTCTCTGTAAGCGCTGTTCTCTGATGCGTGCTGGGCTCACAGATACGGTGCATGGGAGTAGGGCGTACATGGCTGGGTGTCAAATGTCTGATGGGACCACTGATCTGATCCATGAGGCAATCTCATCTGAATCGGACATGGTCGTTATCTGAAAAAGGAGCGGGTCGATATTGCACTGCCCAAATGTCTAAATACAACACAGCAGTGGCTTACAGCATTACAAAACATTTCAAAAGGGTCAAACAGTGGATCTTAAAGATTTACCAGATTAATAATCTCAAAATACAACCAGCGTGCACTTGTGTAGACTTAACACAGCCTCCACTCACACAGGAGCCAGAGTTTAATCGGGGTGAATGAGAGAAGAGAAAAACACTGAGCCGATTCTCACTGCTGCAAACTGCTGCCTGTTCACAAAGATACACTGGAATGATAAACAGCCAAACTAAGACAGAGAGGAGCTGAGAAACAAACACAAGTTACACATTAAGCTAAGCAGCTTTTGCAAAAAACACATAAGTCCAAGAGACAGCCTGAATTTTCATGTATGTAGGTTTTATATATATATTATAATGATACCTTCAGGTTCTTCACCAGAGTTTGCCGCTCTGGTGAAGAACCTGAAGGTATCATTATAGTTTCTTTTAGGTATAAGCTACTTCTTGGTGAAAACACACTGTAAAAAACAATTCAACGGTGAACGACTATGACCTGATGACCAAACCATAAGAACACTCCTGGCAGGACCTACTTCTGGCAGGCTTTATAGGTGCGGTTGTCAGTAATAAACCATAAAGAAAATAAGGTTAAAATTGTTTATGTTTTCCATTATTTCTCAGGTCATGATCATTAGGCCTATGTTTATTTTAAAAAGGGACCACAGAAATATGCTGCCTCTTACACAGTTGTCCTCAGTGATGCATGCAGCGGTCCCCTCTGTGCAGGATGTACTGTCTGCCGCTGTAGTGCAGAAGCAGCCTGTACACTGAGTGTCTGTGTGATCCTCAGCGATGCTGACAGACATGCAAGGAATCACTGAAGCTGCAGCCGACTGACCCACTTTCCGCAGGACAAAACGAGCTGCTGGCTGCCAGACGAACCAAGCTGCTCTGCCACAGCACATTCAGTTTCTTATTGCTCCGGCACAGACACACAGATTCGTGACTTAAATAATGATTATATTTGATAAACCCAAAACAATAAATCAAATGCATTTTCTCTAAACAAAGCCGCGCTGCTGCTAGCCTAGGAGTCGACGTAGCCTTTAGGATCATGGGGGCAGAGCGACATCCATTAAAACTCTCTTTGAGAGAAAAAGCACACTTACCTGGATAAAACAGCAGATATGGAAGGTGAGAAGGAGCATTAAAGCCATGGTCTTCTATGGACAAACACTTAGTGTTCAGCACAATCTATGTTTTCTTTCTCAGTCTGCTGCGCATCCAAACAATGGCGATTTTTGCTGCATCGGAGCGCAGCGCGATGCTCTCGTTCAGTGGCTCAGTTTGAGCCTGGTTTCCACAGCCTCTCCCTCAGCAGCTCCATCATCCTTTTGCTCTCCGTTAACAGCGCCAGTGGCAGTCGGTGTGTTGGTGAGAGTATCGTGGAGTATTGAGTTCCATGCCGCGGGCTGGAGACGGCAGAAGGTCGGCGTGGTGGCGGTGGTTTGGCTGAGCGGAATGATCAGGCTGCTGCGTGGCGTGGCCCCGCCCTTCTCCGGAGGCTGCATGGACCACAACGTCCCACGCAGGTCCTTCTCCAACACAAAATCTCCTGCATCATGCCCTGACTTGGGGCTCATATACAGCATAAATGATGTTTGAGGAACCCCACTGAAAAACCATTCAATAATTACTACTCAGGAGGTACAGAATTGACGAAGCATCTTGGATGAGAGACGAAACGTCTTCAACTACCAGATTACTTCTTTTCAACCTTATTTGTTTTCATTGTAACAGACTACATGTGCTGTTCAAAAAAAATAAATAAAATAAAATAAATAAATAAAAAAAAATCATGTAGGCTAAAATTGCATTTTTATCCGTCAGTAGCCTAGTTCAATAGTCAGGGCTAAGGGCAGTTGTCCAGTCATTGACCCCTCCACAGACGGGATAAATCATAAAAGGTTATTAATAAAGAAGCTGGCTACTGTATTAAAGCATATGACTAATTTGAGTGGAAAGAAAAAAGTGTTGGAGAAATAGATGCACAAGCAAAATGGACAGCTGCATCATGAAGACAAATGGACTGTGTGAAAGTGGACTGAGGCCTGAATCAGTGCCACCACACACAGACGGATCAAGAAATGTATTTACAACTGTGTCAGGGCTTTCCTAAACCAGAGACAATGTCAACAGCATCTTTTCTAATGGAAGTTTATAGACCAATGTGTAGTATGAAGTCAGCACAGCCTTTTACTGTGAAGTAGTACTGTAAAGAGCACTGCACACTTCCTTCTGCTCACAAGCTTTATGGGAATGCTGATTTGATCATCCAGCAGCGCCCACTGGGACACTGGGTAGGCCTATTACTGGGTCAGACTGACAAGCAAACTCTCCGGACCTGAACCCCAGAGAGAATCTATTAAGTATTGTCCAGAGGAAGATGTTCATAGGCTATTTTTCAGAAGGCCAACATTACTGTATTAATAATTCTATTTATTGGTCTCATGTAATATTCTAACTTTTAAATGAGCCTCCTGGATTTATGGTTTTCAGTAGGGCTAACAGTCTACAGTATTTATTCTACATTTTGCACCAGGAATACTAACCTTACCGTGTTGTTCTTAACTTGAATCTCACTTCCACTGAGCACCAATGAAAAAGAGGGACATTATCTTCATAAGTTGGACGGGGGGACAGATGCCTAAATGGCTGTGCAGTACAACCAAACGTGGGACAGGTGGCCACCCTTTGTTAATAGAAGTAGCCTAACTCGTAACTGTTAAAACAATAGCACAATTTAGGATGTGAACTACACTTAAGTTTGCATTCACACAATTGGGCCAGATAAGTTTGGAGTGGCAGAGCTCCTTTATTTCTAATAGCCAGTAACTGTAAATGAATGAATGTGATTTCCACAACATCACATGATGTGTTTAAACTGTTCTGATTGGTCTGAGGTTGGTTACGTGGGTGGGCAGTGGCTTGTTTGGACATTGATACCAAAAAATGAACAGAGTGCAGTGGCATAACAAATAATGACTTCACTATAATAAGGCTGATATAATTTTCTGTAATGAATCAAATAAAAGTACTGTAATAACTGTGAATGTATGTCCTTAACCAGGAAAAGCATGCTTTTGTATCATCAAAAATATTTTTAACTCTCAAAAAGTCATTTTATTGCTCGGCCCATTTTAGCTGAATATGTTAAGGTAAAATGGGCCACCCCTTTTTAGGCAATTTATCCTAATATGTTTGCATTTTTTAACAATATGAACATTTTTAAGAAACACAGCAAAAATACACTTTTTATTTAAAACTAATTAGTGACATATGCATGCTGTAAAGATGTTTGTAGCATCATATGCCCACACACAGTTTCAGACAAGCATAGACTGTTCACACTCAAACACAAAGGGGCTGATTATATATGGAAAAAAAAATGTATTCAAAACACATTTACTCATTAAATTGCTGAAAATTGAATTTAGAGGTGGATAGAGGTGAAATTTACAAAATGTCAAGCCATGAAGGAAGAACAATCAGAGGCTTGAGAACAAAGCCAGTAGTACATAAATAATAATAAAAATGTGACAGGTTATAGAAAAGCAAATGGACACTTCTTGTGAAGAACATCAAATATCCATAGAGCACCCATACACTGCTGTTTAGAGGTGGCAGTGTGAAGTATTTGAGAGAAATCAATGGCCATAAAGAACCATGCCTTCAAAAAAAAAAAAAAAAAAAAAAAAAAAAAAAAAAAAGTGCAGAAAGCACTCCCAATGTTGGCAAAACATCATGATTCCCTCCCACAATAAAATAAGTGGAATCGAGTTAGGATGAGTCAGGACACTATAAAGTTAAACAGAAAAGAACATTTTCCTGATGATCAGGGAAGCAAGATTTAGTCACTGGCCCAATTTACCTTAAACATGTGGCCCATTTTACCTGATGGCAACCTTTTTGGCCCAGCAGGGGGCATCTGGAATTTAAACAACTCTAAGAAAATTATTTAAAAATAAAATTCACAAGTTTTACAACATAATAGTAGAAAACAAGTGTCTTAAGCAAAACAAAACAATTTTGGAAGTTTTCACTGATATTTAAATACATGTTATGGTCATTTCAAAATTTTACAAAAACGTGGCTCAATTTAACTGACTTCACCCTGTTCTAATACTCAAGTGTGTAATAAATATTCACCAAGAGTGACACAAAGCAGGTTCATTTGTTTGCTTGTTTATTTGTGACTAATACATTTTCGCTGTTTGTGAACCCAAATATGGCGGACTCATGGTCGCTTCATGACCACGTACGTTCTCGGCCTAACACGTTTTTCCCTTCAACCTTCCCTTCGTGAGATTGTTGGCCTAATGTAGGTAACATTCTTCTACAGCCTCACATTAACAAACAGGCTGAAACTTATGCTAATCCGATTTGTTTTAGCTTAACTGTAGTTGCCCTAGCCACCTAATTCCTTTATTTAACATATTCATAGTTTTAAATTATTAAACACATTTACGCAAAACCCCAGACCGTGTTGCCCATACACAGTGTATTCTCTGTACCTATGTAATGTCTAGGCCACTCATCTGCTACAGAGGTGCACTACACACGTTTTTGAGTTGAGTCTGCCCTCTGGTGGTCGGAGTTTTAAACTGATGGTAAATGGTGCAATAGGAGGTGGTTTTGCCTAATGCTTAGTCTAAAAATAAGACTTCTCCACATTTATTTCAGTGGCCGCACCTATGTTTATAAACAGTGATTGTATTACTCATGTATCACTTTAGCAGTTGCAACTGTACAGTGTCCTGCTGAACTGTTTCTTCTGTTTTGATTCTGTACGGTTGTCTCCGTCCCCTCACCATACAGTATTACTTATTGATTTAAGTATCTTTGCATATTTATACATTCATGTAATAATTCATGTCAGTTTGTTTTAAAGTGTAGCATATTATCTTTAACTTCACTTAAAGGTGCTGAATGTCACTTTCTTATCCATTTAAATATATGCCTCACATCTAGGAAAGCCTGAGCATTCTGCGGAAAACATCTGCTCTCACTGAAGAGAGAGTTTTATTTATAAAAACTTAATCATCCAGACTCCAAACTTCAGGGGTGCAGCCCAGTGGAAATGTAATGGAACTTGATATAGTGCTAACTATATTGGGTTTTCTTTCTTTTTTAAAGTATTTTCAACAGTATTCATCTTAACCTCAGATTTTTTACAATATTTGAGAAACTACAAACTGCATGCAAAAAAAAAAAAAAAAAAAAAAAATTAAACAAAGTTATATGTGGGGTTTATTTTAGAAAGAACAGTGTGTTAATGCACTACATTTATAGACACATACCTAAGGAAGAAGTTGTGGCAACTGCTACATATAGTTGTGCTCTTTTTACTCTCTGGTATGGTTTCTCTGAATTGTAGACGCGGAGGTTATGTGGTTGTGTTCCAGCAAAATCACTCCTGTGAAAGCCCATGTACCCATACAAAAGGCCTGCACATGCACACAGACAAAAATGTTTAATGTGTTTTGAGTTTCATGTGATTCACCAAAACAGACACTAAACCTTAATGGATGTTATCAGAGGAAAAAAAAGACAACTACTACACAATAGTTACAACTGTGCTACAGTTACAGCTACGTACAAAAATAAATCCATAGTGAAACTAAAGTGTCCCACTTTAGTGGAGTGGAATTATAAAAGTCTCTGCAGCAAAAGCCTGTAAATACTTTGCAGTTTCTTGGAAAAAGTGAGACTATAAAGCTCAGTGTTCACAGCTTTCTGAGAAACTCACAGGACTTGCAAGACGGGCCGAGCAGCATCCACTCATGCACGAGAAACATTTTCTGCATCTCTGCGTCTTTTGAGAGACCATCAGAAACTGACAAGTTGAAAAGCTCTTAAAACAAAAGTAACACATTTAACTTCCGCATTATTTTATGTTTGTTCAAACATTCTTGTTGTTATGACTGGTGCGGTGTGAGCAGAGCGCCTGTCTATCTCATGGGGCCACCTTAAAAAAGGCCTGAAACAAACAGAAAGCAGATCCTCGGCAGGAACTCGGCTTCAGTCTGCAGGCTGTTGAGGAATTAATAAAGTACAGTCAGAGCCTTTGCAACTGTGTGTGGCTGTTATTATGTCCTGGCTTAGAGAAGGTGAATAACTGCCAAACTAATCTCTACAAAACACTATCAATGTTCCAGGAAAATACTGTAAAGTCTGCTCAGAAAAGCAAAGAAACAAGCATGGGAGGATTTACGGTGCAGAAAGAAATGAGGTAAACCATGAAATGTTTTATACCCCAAGATTTTACAAATTCAATAAAGTTCATGTGTTGAATGGTTATGGTTATGAACCAAAAACTATGTACATTGATGTTGACAGTTTGTAGGCAAAACTAGAAAACATCTAAATATGACAATTCCTTCAATAAATGCATTTCTATGGTATTTAAAAGTGGCTCAAAAGCTGCTTTTGATTCTGCACATGAAGGCAGAATTGCACTCATACACCAGTATATCAGTAGGGTAAGCACTTAAACAATAAGAGCAGGGAGCAACCTGGCTAACTTCCAGTAATTTGACAACCTTCTGAGCTACTCACAATGATTTCAGTAAAATTACAACACGCCCCAAAATTAATGCATATTGTACAAGTACTTGGTATCAGCCAAGACAAGCTCAAGCAAGACAGTGAAAGGCAAGTGGCATTACAAATTAAAACCTAAATTTGACATAGATATTAACTTTTTCATAGAATTCACCTTTTACAAGACAGGTAAACATCTGGATCCTGAGGCAAACCACCATTACAGTGTTTGTGTATTTCCATATACATCAAATACGTGTTTGGCTTTTGGCTTCAGGAACATTAGAACAGAAGGCATGCTGCCTAACCTGATCCCCTCAGAGGTCACACAGACTCAGCAGTGTGTCTCAGAGAAGGACATCCTGGAGTATAGATGGGTGGATGTCTGCTGCCTTTAAGCTCTTTATCAGCCGCTGGACTGTCGCCTTCTTCCCTTGTGCCCTCCTCCACTGCACCAGGCCGGCCAGCGCTGCCCCATGGACGTTGAGCTGGTGGTCGGCCCGGCAGCGATACAGGTCCTCTGTAGTCAGCTCCAGGTCCAAGAGCACAGACTCCCACTGCGCTCCAAGGAGAGATGCAATGCGGGACAGTTCCCGGTCTGAAGGCACTCTGTGGAGGATGTGTTCAGCAGTAAAAGGCAGATCATCTGTATCTGTGAAGATAGCAACACAGGATTGAGCTTCTTTCATTACTAAAAGACAAAGAAAAATAAATAATGTTGGACATTTATGACTTTGCACTTATATAATAACAATGCCTCACCTGTACTCTCTTTCAGCCATAAATCATTGAATTTCTCTTAATAAGCTAAAAATGAAGTGTGTGTTGAGGGACTATCTGGATATAGTTTATTTCCTTAACTAAAACATAAATGCGTCTCAGATCGTCTCAGTACTGGCAGAGTGCTAAGAAAGCATTTGTTTTCCAGGACAGCTGCCTTCCTCCTCTTTGTCCATTTATTGCCCGTCTCCTGCTTTCCAGGAATCCTAGTGGGAGCTGTCTGTCTTGTTGCAAAGCTGAAAGTTTGCAGCAGCAGCTTGATCACATGAATCCTGATAATCCCCACAAACTCCCCCATAAACCTCTGAAATGTTTATATGGACTAAACCATTACAAAGGCTACCTCTAAACTAGTGTGGAAAATGTGTTCTGATGTTCACTGTGAGTCAGATGAAAGTCTTCATACAAGATTTTCTCATTCTACACAACAGGCTAGTTCATTATGTTTTGGAATGTGGAATGCTATAAACCAACAAATAAATGGTTATTTACGTTATAGTACAATAGTTTTACCTTTTTAATAATGAAGTCAGCTGAACAATATGCTGTTATGGTTTAATTAATATATTTTGCTCTGCTAAGAAAGTCCAAATACCGTGACAGATCAGTCTAACAAAATTAGATTAGCCTTAAAGTTAATTTAAATATAGCCTTCGAAACGAAAGCATAATCATGTCGTGATTTTCGTAATTAAAATGTATATTTTAAATAGTATTGGTTATTAAGTACGTCTACCAGCGATTGTAATGAATACTAAAGAAGCAGGGAGTTTTAGCATTAAACTAAAAGGTCTTCCCCCACTTCCCCGTCTCACTAAAAGGTGAGACGGGGAGACGTCTCACTAAAAGGTGAGACGGGGAAGTGATTTGTAAGGTCCAAAGTGACGAGTAGAAGTGTTAGTTACACTTGCATAAAGCGTAAACACCAGCGAGGCTGTGAGGATCTGAGTCTGACCCGCAGATCGTGGTCCGGGCTGGGTCTGAAGTTCCCGCTGCAGTCTGTCCCGAACCCAGCTGCACTCGTCCAAGGACTGGAGGAAGGCGGTGAAAGCCCGGGGTCCGCGGCTCGGCAGGACGTCCAGCAGCTTTAACGCTCTGTGTTTGTTACTCTCCTGGCACTCGATAGCCTCCACCTGCGTCTGCGTCAAAATGTCCTCCTGGTATAAAAACGGCACGATAGTTTCCGACACTAAGAGCTGCTCGGACAGCCACAGCCTGTGTTTTCTCAGCAGCTGTTTGTGTCGCTGCTCCATGCTCAGGTTCGCCTCATTACAAACTGTGTTTAATCCACAGAGCGTTAGCTAACTGCAGTAAGCTTTAGCCACGTCCGACTAGAAACAACGCACGTGGAACCAACTAATGCATGCGCTGTGCCTGTTTTCTGTAATAAAAACAATAACTAAAAAACAATAACGATCATTTTGACCAGTTATGTTTTTAGTTGTATAAGTCTGAAAGGGTATATTAATAATTGTAGAACAGCGTCTTTAAAATATTTACTTGTCTTTCTCCCAGTCTTAACTAAATGTGTTTTTAAAAACATGTCTTTCCGTTTTGGCTTCGTCTGAAACAACCCACATTGTAGATACTACTAAGCACATGTTTTTTTTTTTCTGGGAAATGTTTTGGTGTCACTTAAGCTACATATTAACCAACTGTGAGTCAACAGCTTTAGGGAGCTCTCAGACGGCTTATCATCAAGATGGTTCAATGAGTTTTTCCAATAACCAGAAGGTTGGCGGTTCAAAACCTACTCTCCCCAGTTTCGTTCTGTAGTTGTGTCCTTGGGCACTGCCTTTTTAAATGTGTTATTGTGATCTTCTGTTTGGTGGTTTGAGAGGCCATAGGCACAGAATGGCAGCCACATTTCTGTCAGTCTGCCCCAGAGCAGCGGTGGCTACAGAAGTAGCGCTGTACTGTGAAGAGTGAATGAATAATGCAATTGCAAAGCAACTTTGAGTGACTACAAAAAAGCTGGTGCAGCTTTTATATAAAAATCATAAAAATGTACCAAAACCAATGTGCAATACAATAATAGCTAAAAATAGCAGCAATGGGTAATAAAAAAAATAAACATCTGTTTGTCATACAATTTTAATATTTACAACAATCAGAAATGTCATATTGCAGTTTTGTTATTGTTTTTTTTTTTGTCCATATAAATGTGTTTTGGTTTGATGACCAGGAATATATAATAAAAAAACAAAAACATAACAGTATGTTTTTATCAACAGTTAACAATGTTCAATGGGACCTAGGCCATTTTAAGTCATGTCTGTCTGCGCATGAGCTTCCTTCTCACTGTAGTCCCCGACTTCCACCAAACCAAAAATTAAATAAATTGTTTAAGCTGAAGACAATGGTTTGTCAAAGTTTAAAATGAATGTAGACTATGCATTTTAGACTGGACTGCAATATCAATAAAAATACCATACACATTAAAGCAAAATGTAATGTTATTTCCCAGCCATCAAACCAAAAGCTTAGGGGAGACATAAAAAATATGTCATTTTTTAAATCACACAAGGAGTGAGTACAACAGCAGGACAAAGTCTAACAAGACCAGAGACTGAACATATGTAAGCAGTGGCTGCTGCTGACGTATGTTCAAATCAGCAAACATGTTTTTTTTTGTTTTTCCCACTTATAAATATTATATTTCTGTTACGTTTTCATGGTCAAAGTTCAACAGTCAAAGCCTTCTCTTCTAAATTACATAAACAATGGATCCAAACGGACAACAGTAAATATGCGTTTCTGATGGTCCCACATTTCAGGTTGCATGCATCCTAGTGTTTAACTGGGACCTGGGAACAGTGACAGTGAATATGCAGTGCACTAGTCACTGCAAAAATAAAATTATGAATTTGGGTATGAAATGTTGTCTTTTTAATCACAACAGCAAAATTTATTCTAATTATCATACAAAGCCATCATGTCAAGGAAATAAAACATTTTGGGACAGTTTCTATATTTATATGAATGTATACTGCATTTGTGTCAAAAAACTGGCTTGGGGCAGCAAAGTCTTTGGACGTATGGAGGGTAACATTTCAAAATATGAATGATTTTAAAAATAAGAATCTCTGGTTGCAGCTTAATTTCAATTTCAAGTCTTGTTTTCTGCACAGTAAAAGTTTACAACAGTGACAGACTGACAAAATCTTGCTTGTGTATGCACAAGCTTACATAATGCAACGGAACCATCTTTTTTAACAGACTTTACTTACATTGTGAAGACTAGTCCAAAATACTATTCCTTTCTCTGTATTTTGTGTCTTCTGCTTGTGGGGCAATCCAGCTGCACCTATTACACCTCAGAGTCATTATTGCATCCAGCCTGTAGGCACGTAATGTGATGAATTACCATCTTCCTGCCGTAGGCAATGACTGCACGCAGTTAGCAATTAAACATTATAAGTGTAGTCCAACAGGTAGTCCTTCAGTCTGTTGGGTAGGGGCAGATCCTGGATCTGCCGAGTTGTCCGATTAATGGCAATACGGCTGAGGTGCTGCAGTGATGGTGTGGCAGTGTACACAGGTTTGGTGAGGAGCAGCTGCACCGTTCCATTAGGGGGTGCTGAGGATTGAGTGTTTAAAGTTGTTTTATCACTATTTCTAGACAGTTGGACATAGTGTTCTACCAGATGAACCACACTGTCAAACTGCTTAAGTTTTGGCTTTACCAGAACTACAGAGTCCAACTTAAACTTGCCATGTTTGTACTCGATGCGCAAGTTGGTGGGACCTGCAGATGTCACGGCAGAGATGGTAAACAGATAATCCCTCTGTGAGCTGTCTCGGATGAGGAATGTGCCTTCAGAGGCATCCTGCAGGATTTCTTTGGCTTCATTGGCGGTCAAATTGCCCCAGTACCAGCCTGACAACAGAGATGCATAACACAGTGTAACAAACTTTTTTAAATGACTGCTTAAATTTTTATATTTGTACTTTTTTAGTAATAAAAAAAGCAAGCTATTTTGCACACACGAGTGAAAGCGTGAAGGTTCTTTGGCCTTACCTGTGTTTTTCAATTCCTTCATAGCTAACGCTATGCGGCTCTCATCTGATTCCACGGCCCTAGAGTTGTTGTCGGCTCGTCTGTCACTCTCAATGCTCTCTGGGGCCTCAAATGACTGGCAGGTCATTGAACAGATCCAACCTTCAGCCTAGTTTTAGTCTAGGCCCACAGCTAAAACATGGGACGAAATTCACAGCAGCCAGATAGTAAGGCAGTTAAAGGCTGCCTCAGCAACAGTTTCAGCTGCTCTCTCCCCTGAATAAAAATAACATTACACATTAGGGCAAGTTGTATACATACTTACATTATAAATACAATAAATTATTTTTGTTTTAGTGTATTAAAATTGTGCATTAGTAATTTATTTATGTCTAGTAATGAATAAATAAGCAAGTATGTTTTAATCGTATCCTGTTTTTTTGTGATCATATTATGTAGCGTAAGTTAGCTTAGCTCGACAGGCTCAAGTTCATTCCATAGTGTCGTCTGGATCAGGTCAATAAAAATAGTCTATTGTTAGAAGTGCAATAAACACATGAATTTGCGCACGGCAGGGCAGTGTGGTGTGGTGGACGAACCTAGTGTGCTGGCGGTGGGCACGAGCTCCTGGTCCACGAGCGCCGTCGTCCGTGTTGCTCCCCCATGAACACGGCAGGACCGACATGACAACGAGCGAGGACGGTATTAAATCCGCATTATTGTTCCCTCATGGGCGGGTTTGTTTTCAACGCTATCTTCTTTCTTCTGAGCAGCTGTAGTAACGCAAAGACACCGCGATATAACATTTGTTGTGAGGACAGCTATGAACCTAAGCGTATATGCACTCTGCCTTGCCTTAACCTTCACTAACATTTAGTACAAATTAAAGCCCGGAGTGTGTCCTGAACGTTTTCAGTCCGTCCCGACAGACAGCCGAATCCACCGAGCACCCTAATGACCGAGATAACCATGAGCATACAAGAAGCGTTTCCAGGAACTTTCCAGGAATATGGTCACGTGGTACAACAACACCAAGCGATTTAAGGTAGTCCCGGAGTTACACACGCACACACACACACACGCACACACACACACACACACACACTGGCACTACAAAACTACAACCATGGACCCATGATGAGGCACAGCTATAGAGAATTACACTGAATGTACAATGTCACTTTAACCAGTGGTGCCCAGCCTTTTTTGTCTCGTGTACCCCCTAGTCTTTGTTTTTTTTTTACCCTCTCTACTCCTACCTGTTAATAATTCTTTAAAATTGTAAAAAAATAAAAATAAAAAAGTCCGTATTTATTAGTACAAATACATTTATAACTCACATTTAGAATTAAATAATCAGCCTGTCTTAAAAAAAAGAAAAAAAGAAGAAAAAAAATATTTATTTTAATGCAGTTGTTCCCAAAGTGTCCGAGGCTTCCTGAGGTTCCGCGAAGGTACTGCAGGCGGGCCTCCAGAGGCTGTCTAAGTTAAGTACATTAACATAAATTGAGTTTGAAATGAATTATTTGCTTTATTAGTTATATATTTGTTTAAAAATATGACTTTAAAATTTTTTTTAGCCAAGTGTCATTGTTGTTTTTTATAGAAATTTATGGAGAAAAACGAGACGTAGCCTTTTGAATGGAGGGAAGTTCGATATTTGGGGGTCCACGTGGGCGTTTCAGAAATTTAAAGGGGCCGCGACAGTCTTTTCTTCAGGAATGGCCGCTTTAATTTTTAAAAGTAACTTAAATAAAAATAAATAATAATCTTAAAGGTACTATGAGTAATTTCATAAAAATGACCCACATTACACCAAAATATGATGTAAACATGTTTAAATCAAATATTAGTTTTACAGATAACAATGGTACAGCTGATTTAATCACAATAAAAAAAATTGAATGTAATGCAAAAACAATTGTTTTTGTTTACATTTTTTGTTTTGGTTCTAAACCTTGCATTGTCAATTGTCCAATCAGAAAAGCAGACTGGCAACCCACAGACCATTGTTTTGATTTAGCCTGCAGTACTGTTTTGAAACCAGTACGAGTGTATGAAGCTTACAATACCTTTAAACTCGACAAATTTGCTACAAACAAAAATTAAAATAACCAATAACTCCCCTTTGAAACAAGCTGTTAAACAAAACAAAAACAAAAAATTGCGTAACAAAATATTTATGATAATAATCTTCAGTAGTTTTTCTTCCTTTTTATAAATTTAAATGTTATTTTTGTCTTATAAATGATGGTTTCAGTAGTTCAATATAAATAGATGGCAAATACTTTTCATCTTGGAAATAAATTGTGAAATAACTCAAATGCTCGCGTACCCCTAGGGGTCCCGGTACCCCTGGTTGGGAAACACTGACTTAAACAGAACACACGGTTCATGCCCACAATGGAGCACTGCACATAAAACAAAAGCGTGGGCCGCCAACACGTTTTTTTTAACCATTATTTTGTGTATTTATGCATAGCTGCCATGCGGAGTGTTGTCAACAGGGGGCAGTGTAGTCGCGCAGCCATCTTTAAACAACAAGGTCGTAATGCACGAAGAAGACATTAGCGCGGTTAGTTTGACTTTTGCTAACAGCTTCAAAACATTTACCAGGCGGGCTGTCTTGAGCTGGAAGACAAACATAATACAGTAAGTGTCCGTATTTTTCTACGTGAACAGGTGAACAGATTTAACTAAGATGTAACGAGTAGTGTTTGATTTAGGCAGTTTGTGTAACAGATGTTAAAAATACGGCAAACTGTAACTTAGCTCGGTTAGCGTAATAAACAAAACAGGAAACAAATTCAGACAGAAACACAGAACCCAGCTGTAATTGGTAAATGTCTGATATTTGCATTCCCTTTTTTAGTGTTTAGTGGTGTTTACCCCTTTTGTAGATTGAGAACCTGCACCAACGCCGCACGTTTTGTACATAATAGCACATTTACTCTTTACATGTAATGCTTATTTGTGTAAAATGGTTTATGTCTTTTACATCATATTGTCCATATTTATTTCTATACTCGTGGATGAACAGTGAATCATGGAGTCTACAGAGAGAAGATTTGCCCACCTGCTGCAGCCCATCCGAGAGCTCACAAAGAACTGGGATGTTGATGTAGCCTCCGAGTTAAATGATTATTTAGAAGAGGTAAAACAATCAATTTCTAAAGTCAGTTTTCTTTTGCTTTATTTAATTTCTGAGGTGGTATTTGTTTGTAGCTGGATGAGATGTGCATCACATTTGATGAAGGGAAAACAAGGTTAAACTTTGCAGAGGCTGCCCTGCTCATTCAGGGCTCAGCTTGCATCTACAGCAAAAAGGTTTGGAAATGTAAAATATTGCAAGTTTAACTTTGCAACTCTATAAAAGAAGTAATTTCTTCACGTTTTGTAGGTTGAGCTTCTGCATAGTTTGGTCTACCAAACCCTTGAGTACATCAATGATAAAAATAAAAAGTAAGAAATAGTTCAGAATAACCTGATGACTTTATTTTAACAAGAATTGTTCATTTCAATTGTCTAATTAGATGCTAAAATGCACTTTTTTAAAAAGAAAAAACAAACAAGCAGTACAATCTCAGGATGATAATGCTGATGGAGCAGTGCATGACCACAATGAAGATGATGCTGTGGTAAGTGTTTTTTTTTTTTTTTTGGAAGATGTTGACTTTGTACTCAGACAGATACAGATAATGAATTGATTAGATTTGATTTTAATGGAGTACATGTTTGTCTGTTAAATTTAGTTCACATCTCTGGAGATTGAGCCATCAACCAATAACTCAAATGAAGATTCACTCACAGTGAGTGTTCATTAAAGGTTTCTTCATTATAGTGATTTAATTGTTAGATTATTAGACATTAAATGTGTGCTTATGAACTGTTTTTGTTAGACTGTGAATGACATTCCTATTCTTCCTGAATGTCTGATTCCTCAAGACACCAAAGCCAAGCAGAAGCTCCCTCTCATTAGGTCAGTATGGGGGATATTTGTCGACACAGTAACATAACCTTAACAAGTTCTACATGTATTTGTATGTTTTCAGTCTCAAAGGTGAGATTCTGTGCAGCCAAAAGGACTTCAGATTAAACACAATAAACCCAGAAAATGATATAATTCTTCTCACGCTTGAAGAATGTGCTGAGTCGAGGGCACAGATGGAACATGAGCAGCTCTCTGCAGGCTTTGTACAAGTGCAGCCACAACAGCAAGGTATAAGAAAATGCAAATAAAATAATCTCCCAAATATTTTGTACATTAAAACAATTTATCGATGTATATAAAACCTTTTAGCATAAATTTATTAACAGTGGGGTGGAAGTATCACTATTGAAGAATAACATTCACCAGCCATTTTTTTCATTGGCATTCTGCTTCTGCCTGATGTTGTCTGTTTTAGATGATGCTCCAGTTGATGCAGGCACAGCTAATGCTACAGAAGTTAATGTGGATGTAGATGCAGCAGAAGATAATTTTCTTCCTTTAGACGATAATGGTATGGAGTTGGACCATGGGACACAGGAGCACATTGACAGACACCAGGTCAGATTACACAGTACATGTTAAGCCTTTAAAGTACATTTACATTTTTTTTTTATAAAATGGTTTTCTCTCATAAACCCTTTTTTGTTTTCACAGGCTCCATTCGAAGGCGTAATGATTCGAGAAAGGCGGCAGGTAGAAGCCAATAAACCGAGGGAAGAGGAGTTGCCCCCCACTGTATGCTTATCCGATTTTATCTTAAAAATCACTCATTTGTTGTATAACTTTATCCTTGGTTCACTAATAGTTTATTGTGACAGGTAAATGTGTGGGCTCTCCATGATTCCTATGCCACACTTGAAGAAGATAAGCCATTTAAGTCAGGTAGACTTGGGTACATAAATGTTTGGACACTGACATAAGTTTTAGTTGTTATAGCTCTTTACCCAATCATATTGAAAATACAGTTACATAATCAATATAGGCTTAAAGTGCAGACTCTCAGCTGTAATTCTCATCCAAATCAGAGGAAGGGTTTAGGAATTACAGCTCTTTAATGTGTAGCTGCCTCTTTTTCAAGGGACCAAAAGTAATTGGACAACTTAACATTACTATGAACACTGGATTTCCTCCTTTGTGGTATTTTGCCAGGCCTTCACTCCAGCTGTCTTCAGTTGTTGCTTGTTTGATGGTCTCTGTGCCTTATATTTTGTCTTTAATAAGTGAAATGCAGCTTACTCAGGCTGACACCTGGCGACTGCCTCGGTCATAGCAGAATATTCCACTTCTTTGCCTTAAAAACTCCTGGGTTGCTTTTGCATTATGTTTTGGGTCATTGTCCATCTGTGAAGTGCCATTCAATCTACTTTGTGGCATTTGGCTGAATCTGAGCAGAAATTAAATCCCTATACACTTTAGAATTGATCCAGTGCCACTGGAAGTTCTGCAGCTCATGCATCTCACTGCTCCACCATGTTTTACAGAAGATGTGTTGAGCTTTGGATCATGAGCTGCTCCAAGCCTTTTCCAGACTTTTCTCTGCCCATCATTCTGGTACAGGTTGGTCTTAGTCTCATCTGTCCAAAAAATGCTGTTCCAGACCTGGGCTGGCTTCTTTAGGTGTTTTTTGGCCAAGTTTAATGTGGCCTTTCTGTTGTTGAGGCTCATGAATGGTTTGCACCTTGTGGTGAAACCTCTGTATCTGCTTTCGTGAAGTCTTCTCTTTATGGTGGATCTAGACACTGATAGACCTACTTCCTGGAGAGTGTTCTTTACTTGGGTTGATGTTATGATGTTTTTTTCTTTACCATTTACCATCTAATTTTGATGTGAATACCCTCAAATGACAGCAGAGAGTCAGCACTTCAAGCACAGCTTAATTATATAACTATTTTGAATATGTTTTGGCCAAAATAACAAAACTTGTATTGGTGTCAAATATGTATGAACCTGACTTTCTAACTCTCAGCTTGATAAAGTAGTGATTGTGAGTATGTTTTATAAAATGTTTTTATTTATGTCAGGCAAATGCTACAAGGTTCCTGACGGTTTGGATGATGGAGGAAAAAGGAAAAGAAAACATGCTTCTTCATTACAGGACTTCGAGAGCTGGTTCAGAGGGATTTGTAAGACTTTACTCTCTCTCTTTAATTTTTAATAATTTTACTTATTTTTATTGATTTGTTTTTATTCTCTTACTATTATTGCAGTTGATCCTCCAGCACACAAATTGAAAAATGGCCCTACCTTTATGGGTAATGTTTTTGCATATTTACTAATCAGATTTTTTAAACATGTTCTTTTATTTATTTTTTTTATACATTTTAAACATTGTTGTCAAAATGTATTTGTTTTGCAGACTTAAACTACATTTATTTAACCACACTCAAAGACAAACTCAAGACTAAAAAGAGGATTTACCGAAAGGCGGTAAGGGGGTGTTCTTCTGTTGAATGATCTAAATGCTGTTTTTATTACAATGTAATTATTGTTGGGAATGGTATCTTGTGTAGGGGCAGATGATCTCTGATGAGGAACTGAGACAAACCCTTCTGCAGCCAGCAGAGACGGAAGAACCGAGGCATGATGAGGATGGAGTGAATCATCTAGGAATCCTAGGTAAAACAAGACAAAAACTCAAACATCTTCTACATTTACCTTAATTTACCTTAAATGTCTGGTTTATCGAATTAAGAATAAATTAATTTTCAACCTCCATTAAGTCAATAACAAGGTGTGTAGCCCAGCCCTGCCAATTGGACTGCCCCTGCTCAAATTTGAGCAACTTCCAAAAGCTTGTCACAGACTGAAAAGTCTCATCTGAACTGTAATAGCAAAGCTCAAACAAGGTCTTCTCTGAGGTCTTCTAATTTTAATCTACTAAAATCAATCAATGCTTTTAAAAAAAAAAAGATAATTGAAATTGAGTTTATTTATTTGTAAGTCTGAAAACAGGGAAACTCCTTTTCTTGCTTGCATGCTATGCAGACTTTTAGCGCTTATAATTTTGTTTTGGCTACTCTGGTTTGGGAAATTTAAAGTCAAGAATAACTTTTTGTGTTATGAAATATTTTTTCAAAGGTGAAGAAGATGACAACTCTGACAATGAGCATGAAGGGTTTCCTGAAGATATTCCAGAGTTTGGAGGTGGGCCAGATTTTGTACCACCAGGTAAAACACCCAAGCACCTTCAGTAATGATGTTATGCTGGCAAAAAGTTTATTGGAATACAAAATCCAGTATTCTGATTCAAAAAAGAAATAAAGTGGGGTTTTTTTTAGACCTAATACCTAAAATTTGATCTCATGAATTGTATATTATCTGCAGAAGATCAGAGAGATGAGCTGAGTTATGAACAACTTGTAAAACTACGTGTTGTAAGTAATGAATAAAACTCTAATTTTATTTATAGATAGTGTTATTGGATTATAAGAAAATAGTTTTGTATAACAGAGGTTTGTGTTTGCTCTTGATGTCTAGGAGCAGCTGGTGGTGAACTCTAAGGGCTATACTCAGGAGACGGCACTTTCTCGAAGAGTCAAGGATTGGGAAGACAAAATCCGTCCTGAACTTGTCCTGCAGGTAACTACACATAGTTTTAAAAGTACTATGAGCAGTATATGTTTTTAATACTTAAAAAAATGAACCACATGTGTCCCCAGATATGATGTTAACATGTTTAAATCAAATATTAGTTTTACTGATAACAATGGTACAGCTAATTTATTCACAATAAAAAAAAAAAACATTTTACATAATGCCCAAGTTGTTTATGTTTATATTTGTTGTTTTGGTTTGAGACCATTGTTTTAATTTAGACTGCAGTACTGTTTTTAAACCAGTACAAGCGCATGCTGCTTACAGTAGCTTTAAAGCTGCCTCAGTATAAATTAAATAGGTAAATCTTGATGTAATTTCTCCATCATTTCATTTCTCTTTTAGGAAGAACGGCCAGCCTTTGATATCCATGATTACGGTGACAGGATTGTCAACGCATTTGACAGTGTTGGCCTGCGTAGACGTTTTGCTTCCATAGTCTCTGGCCTGGACAACTTTGAAGCATGCAAATACTTGTTAGCCTCCTTGCAGCTGGTAAATATGATATTAACTACTAAAATTTTAGGTTGTGTAGTACAGTCTATAGGATGCTAAGATTGTTTTTGTTTGCTCTGTTATATTGGTTTATACCCCCAAGTCTATAAACTATAATGATGGTAATCTTTTTTTTTTTGTTTTTGTTATCTTTTAGGCCAACGACTACACAGTAGAGATTGATAGTCTGACTGGTCTTGAGGAGAGTGTAGACTCAATGGGACTTACGCTTCTTAGCGTCCACCGAGCCAATGAAAGATTTAAAAACCTACAAGCCACAAGCTGAATCAACTCCAATACATAGATCATCAAGTATCATTATTTTAGCATTGACAATATACAGGCTTTTTAAATTCTAACAACTGAATGTCATCACTTTGTATTAATTACAAAATAGTGCATTTTTATAATATACATTTTATAAATATTATAAACTCTTGAAACATTTAAAATGTTTCCTGTTTGTCTGTACCTCAAAAACTCTAGCTACAATATGTGCATGTCCCAAGCCCAGATTGGAGAGAGTTGTGTCAAAAAGGCCATCCAAAGTACAGTATCCATGCAAAAGGTTCCCTGTGGCGACCCCTTGAAGGAAAGGGAGCTGCTGCAGGGGACTTTCTTTTATCGATATCTTCTTTTTTGGCTGTACCTCTCAAATCATTCAGTTTCATGTTTTGTTATTGGATCACAATGTCCAACCAGTAATGAAATATAAATAGTAATAATGGCAATATGTAGTATATTCATGTTGTGCTCTGAATATTAAAACAAAAGGTGATAATCAAAGCTTTATTTTCAGTTTTACACAAAATAAAAGATACCAACTGCAAATATTTTGAATTGTGCAGATCTGTACTAAGTCAACTTTATTTTTGTATTTGCATGGGGATGTCTGGTATTACAACTGAGTGTCTTGAAAAGTGTTATATAAGTGTTCATCATTAAATGAATGTTTCTAAGTTACCTTGGGCCCTAGAAAATCAGTGCTGATGTGATCAGATTTTAACATATGACTTTAAGTGGTTTCTGATGCTTTCTGTGATTTGTTCCTGGTTCTTCATCCTATTGTAATAATCCAAAAACAGTCCGTCTGGACTAATGAGGTAGATGAGGATAGTATGATCCACAATGTAGTCGCCATCCTCATCCTTAGGCCTGGGATTTGCATACACTCTGTAATCCCGTCCTGCATGTTTCACCTCTTCTGGTGTGCCAGTCAGACCAATTAGACGAGGGTGAAAGTCTTTGACATATGCAGCCAGTGCTGGTACTGTATCCCTCTCTGGGTCCACAGTGATGAAGACAGGTTGTATCTTTGGCAAGGCTGGGTCCTGGTCAAGCACAGACACCACAGCGCTCAGTTTTTCCAGCTCGTCAGGGCAAATGTCTGGGCAGTGGGTAAACCCAAAATACAGCAGCACCCAACTCCCTAGAAAGTCCTGCTTGGTCCTCCGCTGCCCATTGTGGTCAACCAAACTGAAGGTGCCCTGACCCAGAGCCACTTGCTTCAGCTGCTCTAAACGCTGCACCCTCAGCTTCTGCTGCTTTTCCAAGTAAACATAATACCAGGCACCTAGCAAGCCACCACCAAAGACTATCGTGACTAACAGACGCGTCCGAAGCTTTATTATAGCCGCTTTTACAGATGGGGTTTGCTCATGAGAGAGGAATCTTCTCTGGGTCAGACGAAGTTGATGGCTTTGGCGTGGATAACATTTCACAAGCTGTGTACGCTGGAAGGCACATCTCTGCAGTCCTCTGCTCAGATCACTCAGAATACATCTCACCCCCAACATCTCCGTCTCCTAAGAACTGCAAACACAAAAGATGGCTGTTTACAAAATCTAATTATTTCTGCTACTGTAAATAATTAAGCCTCTATAATGAATTTGCATAATTAGAAGGAAGTATAACAAGGAAGTGAAACCCAGCACCGCACAGTAACAATCTTTGTCCAGCAAGGGTGTGTGATTAAAAGTCTGGTTATGTACTGCGGTGACGTTGCTTTGATATTGCACATTTGACAGATATGAATTTGTTCCGGGATCCACAAAAGCACAAAGTTTCAGCAAAATTTTCAACTTCATATTTAGGGAGCGTCACCAAATTACTCAACGGGAGACTGCCGCGAAAAATTTCTTCAACACTTTTTAACTCAAATTTGAATAGCTTCTCATAAAACCAAAACAAAACGTTTGTCAAAAAGATGCAAACAAATCAAATATTACTATAATGAATATTTGATTAGGCACTTGTTTTTTTATTGAATATGAATGCTCATTGTTTCTTTTCTTTTTTTTAACAGTGAATTAGTCTTTTTATTTTTTTCTTCCAATATCTTCCAGAGGGTGGCGTCTGCATGTCCTCCAAGTGTTACCGTGGGTTACTCTGACTTCCTGCCACCGTCCAAAGACATGCATGTGTCCGGTTGTTTGTCTGTGTATGTCTCTGTGTCTGCCCTGTGACTAGCTTGCCCCTGTCCAGGGTGTATCTCGCCTAAGGTCCTAAGTTACTGGGCTAGGCTCCAGTACCCATGAACCCTAAGGGGAATAAGCGGAAGAAGATGAAGGAATGAATGAATGACACAAATAATTACAAAATTCATTATGACGGGTCACAAGTGCAGCGCAAGATATAAAATAGTTTTGAGTAGTTTAAGATACCGCTAAAAGACATTACAGATATCTTTAATTAATTCAACTGGAATTGTGACCAATCAAAATTAAATTGTAGATAATCTCAAACAGGAAATATGGATAGGGGTCAATGACAAAACATCCAATTTTCAGTGTCCATAGCGTCAAACGTTACTAAAACCTATTTTGTATCATTTTGAAGTTGACCCCCCAAATTTTTTTTTTGGAGCCTAAACATGATCTAAGGAATGCAAGGATTCTAGGTAATTTGTTGAAAATTAAAATGATCACCCTACAAGGGCTGAATTTCAGGCAAAGGTCAGAAGGTCAGGCGAGCTAGAATCTGCCTGCATACTCTCACCATGGAAGGAACAGAGGACCCATTGCAAAGCGTACGGTCTGACAATGGGTCTAAGGATTTCATCGTGATACTTAATGGCAGTTAGAGTGTCACTGTCCTGCCTGTAGAGGTCTCTGTGTTCCTCTGTAGTGCTCCCCAGACCATCACTGACCCACCATCAAACTGGTCAGGCTGAACAATGTTACAGGCACCATAACGTTCTCCACGGTGTCCAAAGACCCTTCCACCCTTCTGTTACAAGTGCTCAGGGTGAACCTGCTCTCATCTGTGAAAAGCACAGGGACCAAGGCCGTAGGTGCCGATTCTGGTGTTCTATGGCAAATTCCAATCAAGCTCCACTGGGCCAGGCTCTGAGCACAGGGGTACTTGAGGATGTCAGGCCCTTAGACAACCCTCTTGAAAAAGTTTTATTTATCTTTCTGATACAGAACATAACTATATGTACTTTTCTTTCCTCCCCTTACCATATTGAATCATGCTTACATAATGACATGCATGTGTTGCTGTTTCTGTGGATGTCATTGATGGCAGATGCAACCTTTAACGGTATATTCTCTATAGCCTATTTTACATAGGCTACTTGGACAGCAGGGGATTGCTGTTTGGATTTTATTTTATTTTTTTAATTAGGCCTACTGTCATTATTTTTGCACTCTTGCTATTTTCCCCTCTTATATTAGTATTATTTCTACTATAATTTATTGCTATTTTGTTACTCGTCTATTGCCAAGGGTTAAGGTTAGGGGATGGGATAAAATTGTACAAAATGTTAATGTGAATCAATGAAGCTGTACGAACAACCGTAAGACAAACTGCACAATTCAATAAATATTTCATTTACAAAAATATTAATATTAGTCATACGTTATTAGATCCCATGGCTAAAAAGGTATTTTAAAGGTAATTTAAAATGTTTAACGGCCTTATCCCGTTATGTAATTTAGTGATGATCCCTAAATATGAACCGAAGCGTTTGCCGACAGTTCCCGCTAACACACGCGGCCTTTAACGCTTCTCGTTCGCCTCGAGTGCCGCAGCGGTTCCCGGAACAAATATCTGTCGGATGGCTGCTATCAAACCGACTTCACCGCGGCGTGTAACCTGTGTTTACACTTCTAGCTAACTATGCTAAGCGGCATTGCTTCTGAGCAGGTAGTGACAGCTAACACAGCCTACAACTAATATATTTCCTCTTATATTTTTGATAAAAGTCAACCACCCTACCTGAGTGACAAGCTTAACCTCTGGAGCACTGGTGTTATGAGTGCACCGGTGTCAGCGTCATACAGACATGCGCGTGAAATACGTTTATATAAATCTACACTGCTGCACGCGCGAACAGATTCAACACTATTGGAAACATTATTGTTGGCCGCCTTGAGCTTAATTAACTATTCAAGATATTTTTAAATTATTTAAAATCTCGCTGCATCCAAGCAACGTATGCGTATTCAGCGTTTATTGAGTTCCCTTAAACGGACCGCAGATTCGTGAGTTTTTCCCCTGATTGCTCTGTCCACTAGATGGCTCCGTTACTCCGTGTCAATTGTATGACGATACACATGATGTAAAATTTTAAGTCCGACTATTAGAGATCATTACACTTTTAGGAACACGAAAGTAATTTATTCCGGAGTTATTTATATTTTATGCTCTCTTGCTGTAGACGTATTATGGCCAACAGCCCGGGGAGAACGGGGTTGGCTGTCACAGTGTCCCAGTCCTTTTACTGAATCTCTGAACCAACCGATTGATGGGGATGGTTGTCACAAGTGGGAAAAAATACTTATTGGTCCATAACTTTTGAGCAGAATAAGATTAAGGACAGGTGATTCTTTGCATACCTGAGACAAAGGGACATTTTTAAAGCTTGTAGTTTTTCAAGGATTCTGATTCAAGTAAAAAAAAAAATGTGACTTTCAACCCAGGTCTGTCTTATGTCCTCCAGTCCTATATTTCAGTAATGTGTTGCTGAGGAGTAAGGGCAAAAGAAACATAATAAACACATGTCTCAGGCTCTAGGGCTATCAGTTTACAATAATATGCCTATTCAACACTGCAGCAAGGCATTTGGACTGAATTTTACAACAATAATGTATAAACCTAATATGTGAAAGATGCATAGATGAGCCTCTCTGAGAAAAAGTAAAGCTGTTTTTGTCTGCTCATTTATGTAGCTAGTAAACTCTCCAATGGCCTATTTGAAGACTTATGTAACTCATTCTGCATAGCTGCAGTACTTTTGGCCTGGGTCTCTCTACAAACCTTTCCCTCTGTCTGTTTTTTATTTTTTTGTCCATTAGGGTTAAATTTGTACTATGCTAGTAGCTATAGAAAATGTTTTGGTAGAAAAATATCAAGGATAGCCTACCTATGTAAATAAGGAGACAGTTAGATTACCTTTGCACCTTCTGTAAAGAGAAGTTTACACTAAACCTTGATGACTTGGTAAACCAGATGACTTGATAATGACAGCTGACCTGAGCAAGTGTTGTTATGAGTGCGTAATAACATCATGAGGCTTATGCAGCCTAAGTTTGTGTTGCCTAGCAACAAACATTAAGTAAGAGAGGTCTTCACTGCATTTTACAAGAGCCTTAACCTCATGCAGTAACTCTTTTACTTATTGGGTGTCATGTCTTTCTGCTGCAGACGCTCTTTCTGTAACACTCTATGGAAACCCCTGAGAACTTTCTTTGTAAATGTGATGTGCCATGATGATGCTAGAATAAGATATAAGCTGTGAACTGCAGCCTATTTCACAGTCAACCACTGCACCAATCAGTCAAATGGTTAGGTTTTCTTGAAATCTAAAATATGCAAACAAAACAAACAAACAAACAAACAAATAAACAAACAAAAAACACACGGAGCTTTAATTAAAGTAAAACTAGAGGTGTGTTTCAGAAAATGTATCCATAACGGACAATACACTATAGGCTACAGTGAAAGCTTTTTTTTTCCATTTAGAAATAAACAACTGGTGCTTGTTTCATCAAGTGCTCTTGGTAAGATTAAGGCTTAGATTCAACTTAATTACAAATGATGTACAAATGATGAAAATCATGTATTATCAACTAAAATATCTTTCGGTTTGTTTGTAGTCATGCTGTGAGCTTACTGCAGGAGTTACTGTGGACCATGAAATGGTTAATAAAGCGTCACAGAGGTTCATCATGTATTCATGTCAGGGTCTTGTCTGTGTGTCTGTCTGTCTGCGTAGAGTGACGTCGCTCCCTGCATCACGCTGATGCTGAGGAGGAAATGTGGGACGAGAGAAAGAGAAGTCTGCAGTGAAATCACACCACACAGGGAGGGAGCAGACAGGAGACGATACAACTGCAGCAGTCTGCATTACACAAAACAAGGTATTTATTCATCATCTTTGTTATTCTGTAGCTACATTCAACAATAGATGCTTTAGCAGCAACCACCTAGCAGAGCAGCATGAGGTTTCTTATGGCTTTCAGTCTGAAGGAAGGTCATACACCAGTAGCTACATCCATCACAGCTTAATAGCAAACAAAAGCAGAGCTATGACACAGCCACATGTTAAAGGGACAGTGTCATATTTTAGGATACAACCTGTCTCTACCTTCATCTCAGAATGATATTATGAATGCCTAATACTTTCTTGAACTGTTCATCTAGCTGCATTTGTTTTGTTGGCAATTCAATTTACTGCTCAGCAATGTAGCAATTGGCTGTTCTGTTAGCTTACTTTAGCATCATATTTGAATTGCAGCATTATCAGATCACTATTATATTGTTATTAAAGTTTCTTCGTTCTGCTTCTATGATAGGCTGAAACTAAATATATATGATACTACACCGATAAAACAGTAGCAGGTGTAGCACCAGTCTTCTGTAAGGTGTATGTTTATGTATGTTTTAGTTCTGCCACCATGTTGGACTCATCTGTCCTGCACGTTCATGTCTCAGCCGCAGCATGAGGGGGCCCAGTTTGCACCAAGTCTGAGGAGCCATCCTTGGCCTGTCTGTTCTCCCACCTCCCAGCAGCCTTTGGTTCCGCTCTTTTGTCTGCATCAGTGCTTTGTCCACTGGCTCCAGCATGGATGGATTCCGCCTGCCCCCTGTCATAGAGGAGGTCCTGGACCCCTCTGGTGGGTCTGAGTGTTTATTCTTTGCTTCTTTTTTTTTTAAATCAATTTCAACCAACAGGTCTAAATGTTTTTTGTTATTTGTTATTATTAAAAGTTAAAGGTAATTGTTTTTTAAATCTTTATTTAGCCAGTAATGCATGCACAGCTTTGACTTAATTTGACTTAATTGCACTTGACTTGCCCTCAGTAATTAATAAAGGTGAATTAAAATGAATTCACTTAATGTTTTTATTTAAATAGCTGAAAAAATAAGAATGCAGAAAAATACCTTTATAATCAAATTATCAGTTCTCAAAGACAGAAAACACAGTGGTTTAAAATTTAACCTTTGAACAACAACAACAACAACCAGCAAGAAATAATATTTGCATTTGTTTGTAAGTCTGTTTTTTTACAGGAGATTTAACTGTCATTACTAAATGTGTCTGTCACTGCTCATAGGTGATTTCATGAGTGCATTGATTGAGGGTGATGCCCAGGATGAAGTGTAAAGAGGAAAGGGTAATCTATTTATAGAATCAGCCATGACGACAGCTAGAAGGATCATGGGAGATCGCCATTACTGTCTCGGCTGACACTGTAGTAAAAATGTTAAAATAAATGCAATGTGATATGATAATTTTGTTAAGCATGCCTTTATAATACTCCGTGTCTTCAAACTAAGTACAGATAAAAACAGGAAATGGTTGTAAATGTAATTAAAAAAGTACAATAAATTGGGTGGAAGAACCACGATCAAGTTAAATTATATTAGACACAAGGTTGTTCTGGTGCTTTGGCGTGATATACTTTGGACAAGTTGGAGTATAAAGGAAATGTTTGGAAGATCAAGGGGTAAAGTTGTTTAGATGTGATATGATGAGAGTTACAGATGGACAATAACATGTTGTGTATATATACATACATATATATGTATATATGCCATAGGTGACCTATGTGAGTTAAAGGTGGAGAAGCCAATCATGTTGGGTGAGACTCTTACAGCCAAAGAGCGAGAGTCTCTGGAGGAGAAGGATGTCACGATGGGGGATGAAGAGGAGAAAGAGGTGAAAGAGGAGAAAGGTGAAGAGGAGGATCCAGTGGAAGAAAAAGAAGGAGAAATGGATGAAGAGCAGAAGGTGGAGGAACTTAAGGCTCAGGTGGTGCAGCTGCTACTAGAGCTAGAAGAAACCAGGGAGGTGTCCCAGAGGCATGAGGAAAGCTTCCTGGAGCTTCAGGGTAAGTCATATTTAAGTAAAACGTGCATAGTAAAAGTATTTTTCCTCCACTGTATACAATGTTTCCAACCTGGTCTATCTACTGTGTCACTGATAGGTCTATTAGAAGAAGAGCGACTAGCAAGTGCCCATCAGGCTGAGAGTTTCACCAGACAGATTCAGAGGCTACAAGGTTTTTTTTTTCCTTTTTTTTCCTTCAAAAAATAGTCAACATTTACACATATAAATATTGCTTTTTTTTTTAGCTAATTTAAGAAAATTACCTCAGACTTATACAATTTTGATGAAGGACATGCCTAATTTTCCTCTTTGTAATCTATGGCCTCAGGTCAGCTGCGGTCTGTGCAGGAGGAGATGGACAGCATGGAGGAGGAGAAGGAGAGTGAGCTGGAGGAGGTGCAGGAGGAGCTGCGCTCGGCCCAGGAGGAAGTGCTGGTGCTGCAGCAGGCCGCCGAAGAGGCCGCAGCTGAGCGTGAGAACGACATTGCTTCACTGCAGGAGGAGCTGTGTCGAGTTCGAGCTGAACTGCAGCGCCTCTATGCTACAACACAGGAGTATGAGCTGGAGATCACATCTCTGAGGGCTGAGATCAGCATGAAGAGCCACAGCCCCACATCTCAGTCACATGGTATACGCACTTTATAACCTTCAGCAACTTAATGTTCATGAAAATAACAAAAGAACAAGTTTTTTCATATAGTTGATAAAAAGTACACTTTTTTGTGGGTAGAAGACATAACTCATCTGAAGGATGAGGTCATCTCTCTGACAGACCAACATCAGTCTCTAACCAATGATAACAAAGACCTGAGCAGCAAAGTGGAGCACCTTCAACAGCAGCGAGAGGTGTAAGTTTGAACTCTTGTGGGTCAGTGATCTATTATTTAGGATTAACAACAGTTTATTTAACAGTCATGATGATGATGTATACCTGGCTGTTCGAGAAGAGGGCCCCCCTAACGACATGTGGGATGACCCAGTGAAGTCTGATGCCTATATTACTCTGCACCAGAGCCATCCTGAACATCAGGAGGGACAGGAGGACTCAGCTCAGACGCTCAGTGCCCTGAAGATGCAGCTGAGACAAGCGGAAGAGATGGCTCTGAAAGTACAGAAAGAAGTAAGTACCAAATCACTAAACTACATTCTACAATATTGGAATTGTGATGTTTGATTAAATGTGTGGACAGGCTTTGCTTCTTCTGCCTCACAGTTAAAATCAGGCCATCCATGTGTTGTCTCCTTCACAGTGTGATGGTTTAAAAGGGGAGCTGGCTGAACTGCAGCAGCTCTATGACACCAGTCAGCGTGAAAGAGCCACATTGGAACAGGAGTTACATAGATGCAATGCTGAACTGCAAAAACTTGCAGGCAGGAAGTCACAGGTAAGATACAAAGGAAAAACTGTCCATACTAATACAGAGACACATGAACAACAACCACAAAGATGAACTTGTATCTGTAAGAATGGTAAGCTAGTGTGCTTGTAAAACTACATTTTCACTATTTATCTACTTTGTAAATATGAAGGTAAGTGCTATGAACAATGATAATACTTGTCTATAGATTAGTGACATGTGAAATTTCGCTTCATTTTGACAGTGTGCATGTTTATTGAAGAAGCTTTGGCCAAAGCACTGCTCATTGTCACGTTTTTAATTTTATACAATGCCTCTGAGTGCTATCAGCAAACACTGGGCATCACCGGTTTATTTTGTCAAAGCAGTTACCTGTTTGTCTGTGTCATGGTTTGGTTTGTCATGCTTTTTGTTTTTATGATGTTTTATATTTGATTTGTAACCATGTTAGTATTAGAAATAACATTGGCAATATCAGCAGAAGAATAAAATAGAAAACCTCTCTCTAATATCTCTTAACATTTAAGGCAGATTTGATGTCTTTGACTTTATAGATTTGATGTTGAAACATCAAGAATAAAGCTGGAGTATGAGCACAAGGACACTCTTTGCACCTTCCCATTAACTCACTCACCTTAGTTCTTTTCATTTTCATTTGACTTGTATGATCTACCAGAAATGTCCCCTTCCCTGCAGTGCTGTCATTGCTCTGGTAGTTTTAACCTTTTGCTTTCCAACCTTATTGTATTTGATCAGGTCTGTGTTGCTTGCTTTTTCTTCTTTTCACAACAATTCTTGTCACCGCTAATTTAATTTCCATCATATTAATATTGAGTGTTTTTGATCTGCTTGCATGTTTGCTATTGCCATGGCATCTTCTGCTTTGAATTTTTGTGATTATTTATTTTTTCCTTACCTCCTCTGCATTTCCTCCTACACTCCTCCTTTTTGTCTTCTCCTCAGAACTGCACACGTCCGTGTGAGCCCCCTGTTCTTTCCATACCCTTCATAGGAATGATTGTTATAGTGGCCTTGATTTGGTGCTGGTGGGAGGAGCTGGCGTCATAGAGGGGACCAGGTATGGCCTTGTCCTTACTTCTCTATGGGGTGCAGTGTGTTTAATTCTATTTTGTGTAAAGTCTACATTAATAAAATAATTTTTGTTGTCTCGCGCAGAATTGCAAAGTGGAGGACAGGGGGCTTTTGTAGTATTCACAGTTAAAGACATTTATTTTGTGCATATCTAAAGTGTGAGCTCATCTTCTGTTCTTTATTTCATGACACGAGTAAATGAACAGATTTCATTTGTCCAGTGTTCAAAACAAACTCAACCCAGAGTTTATTTTATTAACAACTATGGACTGCTACTACATTAATATTCTACCATGTACTACATTTGTGTAATTCATGCCTTTCATGTTCATAAATGGATGCAAAGGGTGTTCTAAATCCAACTTCAAATCCATTTAGAGCATGGTGTTTATTTGCAGACGGACTCTGAGAGCTGGAACCTGACAGTGGCAGCGGTTGCGGTGGCAGCGATTGCAGTTCTGGTCATTCCCAGTTTGACCAGAGCCTGAGGACCAAATGGAGAGACCTCGCGTTGATCCTCACGACCCATCCAGCACCTCGCCCATCTGTGTCTGCTTCTTGCACTGCTCTGTTTGATCTGTGAGCCACAAATGTCTGTGCTAGAACTAAAGGTAATGTTGACATCCTGTGAACAGCTGATTGGTATGTGGTTATTTTTTTTTTATATCACATTTTAAATATACGCAAGCATGAGCCTGCAGTTCAACTCCAAGGTTTACATTTTTACAAAAGTCAAATAATGTAAAAGGTTTAATATTTTACCACTAGAGGGCAGAAATGTCTACTCCTATTAAAAACAGGCCAGAGTAGTTTTAGTTCAAACGACCACTGATATAGAATAGTTCATTTAATTAATACAATAAAATTTGAAAAATTATTTTGAAATTCAAGGCTTGTGAAACCTGTTTAAATTGTTTTATAATCATTTGTTTGCTAACTACAGGGATTAAAAAATACTTAGCCTTATTGTTAAAATAATAATTTGCACATTTGTGTGCTGTCGCAGATTCTTTGTACATGTGGCAGGTTAATGTGTTACAATGCTCCATTCATTTTTTAGCAAATAAAAAAAAAAGAAAAACAGATGAGTAAATAGCTTTATTTCTGTATTTTACTTATCTATCACTTTATAAGTCACTATAAATGTCTCAGAGTTTATATTGAACTGGTAGCATGGATAACTATAATCACTTATGTTTTCATTAAGAGATTCTTTATGATGACGGGTTTCACTGTGTTATATTTATATTTACCTTGGACCATTTGTTATACATTTCAGAGGGATATTTTAACATCTTTTTTAAATATAATTTGATTGTATATTGTAAATAAGTCACGCTAAAAAGTAAATTAGAAAAGATAATATTTAGCGTTAACTTCTAATTGTACTGTTGTGATGATAGAAATGGGTGGCACAGGTTTAAACTGATACAGAGGCTGACTTATGTTTACATTATGACCAAACACTAAAAATTACAAACAAAATTAAATCACTGTGGGGGTGTTTATGTTGAATAAAGTTTATAACTGCAATTCGAGATAATCTATGGACACTAGATCAACCAAAATAAATAAAATAAATAAAATCAAGCCTACGTTCAGCATGATAGAACTGAGACTGTATAAACATATAAATGTATCATTGTAACATAATGGGTAACAATTATACATCATGATGGCACTGAGACAAAGCTGGATATTTTACTATCTGTAAAATAAAGATTACCTTCTCTGTTGAATGTAGATTAATGTTTCAAAAATAAATGTGTAAATAACATTATGTAATGTTATATAAGATAATTTTAAACCAAAGTATCTGCAAATCTAGTTTAATTAAGGAAAGGGGTAGAAAATTGAATTTGAGTTAAAATAGTCCCAAACTAATTAAAATGTATTAATATTCATCTAAAAGTGTCTTTTATGCTGTTCTGTTTTATTTTAATCAAAAATATAGATCTTCCTTGATAAAATATCCTGTTACTGTACCTTAACAGACTTCCATGTTTTTGACTTGTACTGTACAGAGAGCCTTCATCATTTTTAAAAAAATCATTTTTACGCTGCTTCTGTGAAATGATGTGTAAGTAATATATTGTTGTCATTTTTTTTGTAGCATTACAACAATCAAGCTGTATGAGTTAATTCCTTCTAGATTACAAATATGTTGAAACACACACAATATGTCAAAATGATCATGCAAAAATGATCATTTTAGCCTGGTGTCTTGTACACAGTCTGTGATGCATGTAGTTCAGTGACTCTGCATGACCCATGCCTGACTCATTCACATAGTGACTGTTTTATTACTTGTTTGGTACAAGCAATGACCGTACATGTTATGCAGTTCTCTTGATCTTTTCCTGTGAAATATAGGCTACTTAGAATAAATCTAGGTTAAACTTGTAGGGCCCAGCACTCATGTCTGACTCCAGTCTGATTTTTGCTTTGGTGTAATATCTGTTCTATCTGTTCGTGGTAAATTTAACCTGTTGATTTTATTAAAGGTCTGTACATTATTGTAAATTGATAAATAATAAAAATGTTAAATCGTTAATATGACTGTCAGTCATTTATATTGTTTCATTGTTGATGTCAACTTTATTTTTATTTTATTAGGATGCACGGTAAGATGTGGGCCTCGTAAAAAAAACAAAGACACACACAGATAAACAACAACAAACAAACAAAACAGAGAAAACACATGATAAAGAGTGAAAAAGAGCCTATTTGGAAGAAGTCAGATGTCATTCCTTCAGTAAAAGAAGTGTTCCTTGCAAGGCCGTAGAGGTCACAGAGGTCCAGATCTAAAGAGGATTAAACCAGGTCTCAACAAAGACTAAACCGGGACTAAACAAGGACCAAACCAGGTCTAAACCAGGACTAAAACAGATCTAAACAAAGACTAAACTAGGACTAAACCAGGTCTAAACAAGGACCTAATCAGGTCAAAAAGGACCAAACAGGTCTACACGTGGACCAAACAAGGACTAAATAAGGACTCTACCAGGTCTAAACCAGGACTAAACGAGGACTAAGTCAGGTCTAAACCAGGCAAAAAACCCAGAACTAAAACAGGTCCAAACCAGGACTAAACCAGGACTAAACTAGCCGTCAACATGCAGACCTCAGTATTTCTAAAACCCTGTGCACGGCCCTGGTTCCTTGTGCTGTCGTTGAACGCTGCTGATGACTTCATGTTTCTTTTCACAGTTTATGAGCAGCTTTTTACAAACACCTCCCTCTGGGGAAAGAGCCTCTAAAAATACGCAGAGGTATCTTCGGTGTGGACTCCCTGGTCCCGGCCGGGGTTGGGTTCCTGCGGGTAGTGGAGGGGAAATGGTAGCCCGGAGGTCCCACCCCACGTGTTGCTCAAGTGCCCAGTGGGCGTGCCTCCGTATCTCCGTGGGATTAGAGGATGCCCGGGTGTAGTTGTATATGGTCATGCAGGGGCCATTCCTGGGAGTCCAGCGAAGTGACGCCAGGTTTTTAAGCGTCAGCCTCTTGTCATCCCACTACAGTCCCTGCTCTCTCAGACCTACAAGCCGCGTCTACCCGGACAGCGAGACTATCTAGAGGGAAGAGTCTGCTTTCTTCTTTTTTGATAGTTTTCTTCTCTGAAGTCCCACATGACTCGACCGGTGGGGAGGATTAGTTGAGTCTGGATCTGCTTGGTTTATGTCAGAATTTTCTTAAAGTTTTCAACTCCCAAGTGGATTGGCACTGCCCCTCCTCGCTCCACTTTTCCTTTTCTTTTTTCTCGTTTTTCCACCCCGCTTTGAGCTATAAAAGGGAGGCACCATGATGAATAACGGCAGCTACTTCGAGCCACAGCAGCCGCTCTTTTACCAGAGCACGGACATTGGCGAAGAGGAGGAGGAGGAGATGCCGGCCACCGAGAAAGACCTGGCCGAGGACGCTCCGTGGAAGAAGATCCAACAGAACACGTTTACAAGGTGGTGCAATGAACACCTCAAGTGCCTCAACAAACGCATCAACGACCTGCAGAAAGACCTGAGCGACGGGCTCAAGCTCATAGGGCTCCTGGAGGTGCTGAGCCAGAAGAAGATGTACAGAAAGTATCACGCCAGACCCAACTTCAGGCAGATGAAACTGGAGAACGTGTCTGTGGCTCTGGAGTTTTTAGAAAGAGAACACATCAAGCTTGTCTCCATAGGTGAGTACAAATGACTCGGTCATGTTAACATTTGTATAAAACTGTAAGGGACATCAGTCAGGCTTGAGTCTGATGGTCAGGCATGTTTCATTAATGTGACAGAGCCATAGGTGTGAAAGAATTGAACAAAGTAAACTTTTTCTCACCAATCACAAGTCTTACCAATGTAACGATCCGAGTTTATGGAGCTGGGTTTTTTGTTTTCATGATGGTTAATAATAATAATAATGCGTTAGTCTTATACAGCGCTTTTCTAGACACTCAAAGTCGCTTTACAATTCGATGCATTATTCATTCCCCAGTAAGACTCGCGGTGAGCTACTTCTGTAGTCACAGCTGCCCTGGGGCAGACTGACAGAAGCGTGGTTGCCATTTTGCGCCTACGGCCCCTCCGACCACCACCAAAAACAGTCACACTGACACATTCATACAGGCAAGGTGGGTGAAGTGTCTTGCCCAAGGACACATCAACAGTAGGCATTGCTGGTTGTGGGGCTTGAACTGCCAACTTTCGTGTTAGTGGGCAAGCGTCTGCCTTCTTAAAGGTTGATTTGTAAATTGCCATGAGGTAAAATATTTTTAGTCGTAATATGCAGCTAATGTCTGGACAACCTTTCAATTCTGTGCATTAGTCCAAAGTTGAAGTAGAAGTTTACAGACAGATGTTGATCTAACATTAATCCCTTCAGTGTGTACCAGTGACTCCATTGGTAACCTCAATCTGTTGCAGCTTGGTTGGTGGTTTGGCCCCTCAGGCTGGGACAGGCCTGGCTCCTGCAGTGTGTGTTTGTGGTTTGTTGAGAGACAACTGTGCCTATGTTCACGCTGCCTGTCAACTTCAGCTGTCACACTCACGCTGAAGTCGTGAGTTTGATGTTTTAAGAAAGGTTCAGTCAGATGGGCACGGGGGTGACCCTGAGGTCTCCCCACTGGGTTTAAGTGTCTAATAACAGGAAGACCACAAACTGTAAGCTGTAAACTGTAAAGCAATTAGTCTGATACAAATAAAAGGGTGCTGTATTTTTATTCATGAAACTCTAAATAAATACAGTGTGTAAAGATTGAACAAATAACAGGAAAAATAGATATTTTTAGGTGGTGTGGTTAAAGCATTGACATATATTCATATTTGGAAATACATATTCATTTGTACTCTAACCCTATATTTGTATTTTTCTCCTTGCATTGTCCAGTGTCCACTACAGCGTTTGTATTCCATAACCCAGTTTTGCTGTGTTGTGCAAAAACTGTCAGACTTTTTGGAGGAGCATGATGTGTTGTAGTAATACTGGTAGAGAGTTGATGTATTGGCTGGGATATGACTAGTCTCTGAGCTCTGCCAGATGGGAAGTTAAGCTCTAGTTTCCAAGTGGGTTTGGTCTCTGATCTGATGTCATTACCTCCACTGTCGACAACCAGGAAGCCTGAGCTTATTCACAAATACTGTCCAAGCCAATCCATAATTATTTTACATGAGTAGTTTTGTGCGGTCAGCTGCAGCAAACAGTTAATTAGGGTCAAATTGCAGAATGTTACACCCTTCCCGAGCTAAACAAAACAAAATTGTTATCATGAAAAGCAGCTCTATTATCTGTTTTAAAGTTTGCACTACTATGAGTCAGCCATGTTGTGGCTGGCCTCTGAACAGTGAGGTCCAGGCAGGGTACTATTTGCTGATTGATGGCAGGACAGCTGAGCTCTGCTGTGCCTCGACCAACAGCTGCTCAAAATAGACCTGACTGGGAAGAAACCACAAAGACATCAGCTGAGCCGGATTTCACTCAGGCACAACTTCTCACTGAACCATAGTAAAACTCACACTGAACTTTAGTCATTGGTACGTCCCATAGGGTTAAGTGGGGGCAGTTATAACACATCTTAACACTTGTAGCAGATTTGTTGCTGTATAACCTGAATTGCATTATTTAATAGATGCATATATCTATCTATCTGTCAGTGTGTTGTTATAAATAGGCCTTGTTGGATGTTTTATTTGAACTAAATCAGGATGATAGGCCTCTGGGTGATATGTTAACCTGTGCGTCACTCGTAAAAACATAAAATCTGCTTCAAAACATATGTGCCTGTGGGCCTGTCTGTTGAAGATAACTACAAATCTATGTTACTGTCTCCAGTCGGCTGCTTTTTTTGCTCTGTAGATGTGTGTCAGGTTGATTTTGGAGTCGCTTCTCTCGTGGCTGTAATGATTTCCATGTGTTGTTGCAGTCAGCACAGAAGAATGCTCATACAGGCTCTCCCCCGCACTCAACCCTGACATTATTTCAAAGTTAAAGCATGTCACCGTTCACATTAGGATTGATGGGAAATACTTCAAGGCTACTATGTGTGTTATTTAAAAAAAAAAAAAAAAAAAAAAAAAAAAAATATATATATATATATATATATATATATATATATATATATATATATAAATTCAGCTATAACAATGAAATCCTTAGGCTAGTTTTGCCTCTTGTACCATTGATGTTAATAGATCTTTGGTACAAAACAAAATAATGTCCTATTGGTG
Source organism: Bostrychus sinensis (assembly GCA_020698575.1). Classification (NCBI taxonomy): domain Eukaryota; kingdom Metazoa; phylum Chordata; class Actinopteri; order Gobiiformes; family Eleotridae; genus Bostrychus; species Bostrychus sinensis. The sequence continues at coordinate 12,616,789 of CM036239.1, forward strand.
TTGCTGTGTTATCCCATTTGCTCATGTATGGACTGCTCTTTGCTCCCCCTGCTGCCCTCAGATGCATGGATGAGTTCATGTTTCCTGAATACTGTGTAAAGCAAGCAAGGGGAAAAGAAGTGCTAGTTACAAATAAAGACCTTTTTTTGCTGTTTCAACCCAAGTACATTCTAAAAAATACCTCGATTACATTTCCCACATTCACTCTTAACCGTCTAATTACTCTGACTGCGTGTGGGCACTCAAAGCTAAGCGGTGTGAGGTCAGAGGTCAGGTTCACGGTGGCTCTATGTTCAGAGATAACAGATATGCAGGAAGGTTTACTGAGGCGACGGCTGTCTGGAACAAGCCACAGAAGTGTCTATACTAATACTGTCAGTATGAAAAAGTTAAAGCTTTAGCTGTTTGTTGTTATTATTTTCTTTCCGCAACAAAAAGTTTAAAAAGCAGTCATCTGGACTTGGTTTTTAAAGTTGAAGACGTTTCACCTTCTATCCAAGAGGCTTTCTCAGAATTGAGAAAGTGAAACGTCTTTAATTTTAAAAACCAAGTCCAGATGACTGCTTTTTAAACCTTTTGTTGTGAGTCAATCAGCCTGGATGAGTGAGCATCTTCACAGACATTATTTTCTTTTGTTGTCTCAACCTATCTATGTGTATCTAGTTACAGAAATGGATTTTGTATCATATATTGAACTGGTTTTTATCAATTTCTTTTCATATTGTTATAATATACATCTAGAAAAAAGGGTAGGGGTGTAATGATACAGTAACTATATTGATATAACTTTTTTTTGTCCTACGGTACAACTTTATCGATACATATTACCTTGTATCGAATTGTATTGTTTTCTAGGAAGTGTGTATCGATATACATGGAAAAAAAATCAATAATATCGGAAATATTGAGGAGTTTTTGGATGTAATTTTTGTGTTTTTAATGAAATAAAATGTTATATTCAACTTTTCTTTCCTCTCTGTACTGGACATAATCAACCCCGGCCATGGTGCTACATTTGAGAGATGTTTTTACCATTCTGCTACAACAGAACAATGCATATTAGTCTGAGGAGCTTACCATTTGGTATTGTAAAAATCCATGATAATATTGCAAGATGATTGATATTGCGATATTACGATATTGCCAATATTGTTACGTCCCTAATTGTCCTTTATATTGATATTGTGATACTCAACATACAGTAGTTAACGCCAGTGTTGGAAGAAGTACAGATAAATGTGCAAAAAATATACTCAAGTAAAAGTAAAAGTATCATTTTAAATTTCTACTTAAGTAAAAGTGTTAAAGTCCTCACATTTAAATGTACTTGCAAGTGAAAAAGTAAAAGTATTTCACCCAGACTCAAAAACTCATTGATGTGTGGTTTTGCTGAAAAATTGTGAAGATTTCAGATGAAATGATGAAACTGGTGCAGTAGAAGAGACTGAATCTGTCACTGAGGTCTTCTGTCTGCATTATTCTGATGTTTCTAAAGCAGTACTACTTTACTGCATCTGTTATATTTAAGCACTGTGTGTCTACAATGAGGGCACAACAAAAACACATGATTTTAAACCAAAACTCAAAATACTTCAAACCAATTTATAAATGTAGTGAAGTAAAAGTAAAAGTGCTCCTTTTCAAATTTATTCAACTAAAGTACAGATAAATGAAAATTGTACTTAAGTAAAGTATTTAAGCACTATATTGCCTGTTTTTCTAACATTGTGCAGCCTTTGTAAAGCCATCTATGAATCCATTACGCCATAAACTCCAAAAAATATCTTAAACTCTGAAATTCAGTGAAGGCTCTTAGTTATGTAGTGCAACCCCCCCCCCCCCCCCCCCCCCCCACACACACACACACACACACACCCCACCCCCCCTCTGTGAGATCTGCTGACTGTCACACTCTGCTTTTACATTCAACAACAAGCCTTATTTCCCACTCGCCTCATCCCCGGCCGCAATAAACCACATGACATGACACAGGAAAACCCGAAAACCCGAGAGGAGGTTCTATGTGAGAAAGTGTGTGTGTGGTTTGTTTGAGAACTGCTCCACTCCTGCTGTTGCGTTGAAATGCCTCAGAACAACTGTGACGACAGCTGACACAAACCAACCACTTTACAATTAACAATTACCGCCTGTTTCTGCCCTCATTCACACCGGACCATTTGTAATTGTTGGTAGTTTCTCTGTAGTCGCAGTTTTGTAAGGAAAAGTAAAATATGCTGTTGATCTGTCAAGTTTGAGGACACAACCTCTGCACGTGGGTTTTGTGGAAATGTAGTTGGGATGAGCCTAATCTCTGTTAATACGGACAGTCAGCATTTGAGCCTCCAGCTGTTGTTTTTATTAGTCACAGGTGTGCGTGTGTCTTTAAATAGCCCGGTCTTCTTTCAGTCGAACTCATCAAGATAAACAAAAACTTTTATACAGCTGTTGCCCACCTGCTGAGTCCATTTTTTTTGTTAGAGCGGCAAAAGGCGACTGTGAATTTTATGCAGCACTTTGTAACAACGTGTGCTCTCATGGTTCGGACAGTCATGGAAAACCTGGAAAAGTCATGGAATTTTAAAAATGCAATTTCCAGGGTCTGGAATTTTATATTTTGGTGTAAAGTTTTGGAAGGGTTTGTCTTTTCTGAAGCTTAGTAACATTTCATCCACTACTAGTTAAACCTGTGCCAGCCTGCATAGATGATTACTTTATATCTTAATTTACTTTTTAAAATGTGTTCTGAACCAACTCACCAAGCATTTAATCACTGGTGTGTAGGCTTTAGTAAAATTCACTCCGTAAAATTAGTGGAATAATATATTTCTGGGGAAAGAGCCCCCAATGTTTGTTTTTTTTTCCCAACTGACCAATTTCCAATTTTAACAAATGAAATTGCAGAAAAGGTTTCTAAGGCAGCACACTGGACATTTTGAATACTATTTATAAGTCATTTCAGTCATTTGGTGCTTGGAAATTTAGTCAAAAGTTTTGGAAAAGTTATGGAAAAGTCATGGAAAATTCTTGGTAAAATGGTGTATAAAACCCTGTGTGCTCCTGGTGTTACTATATGGATTTACTCTGTGTATTTCCTCCCACGGTATATGCGTGCGTAAAGTGGTTTTAATCTAAATTGCTCAAACTGAAAGGACGTGAGAGTGAATGCTTGTCTTTCAGATGATGAATTTTTGTCATGTGTTTGTTTATTTTGGTTTTCCTCCTCCATAACAGTAATGATTTTTATTCATTATGCATAGGGCATGCTGGCAGTGAACTCCAGCTCTAGTGGCTATGAAGTTTAGGTTAAAGGAAATGTTGTTGGAGCAATGCTGTAATCCTTCCACAGGAAAACGGGGCTGCTGCTAAGTGATTGTTGTTTGTGGGTCAGCTGATTTCTGGACAGAGAAAAGATGAGGCCAATAGCTTAGCAGGCCTCAATACATTTTCTATGGACTAGCCCCCAAATATTGCAAGATGGTTTTAGCAGCTGACAACTAATCAATTTGCTAGGGGCTAAATAATATAGTTTTCAGAATTTTTACATTGTGCACACCTTAAATCCTTTTTACAGATAAGTTATCTTTAGCAAATGGAACTGACTCTCAGATCAGGGTGCTATTGATTTAAATTAAATCATCTTATTTATTTTTTTTGGTGTGTTTCCTTGTCAAAATGAATGGGATAAAACAACTCTTTTCATAAACTGTCTTTGTTGAAGTTGTTGAAGTTGTCAGTTGTCGAAGGGCCTACAGCTGTGGATCTCAAACTTTTCATACCATGTACCTCAGAAATGATTTGGCTTTCAAAGTACCATATGGGCATTACTGAATTGGGGCAAAATAGAGACTAATCTGGGACAAATCTAGGACTGAATCAGGTCTAAACCTGGGATAAACAAAAGCTAAAACTGAAACTAAAACGTCCTCACCTGGCTTCTCTGTACTCAGCCACGTGTTAGTTTTTCGGTGTGTGTAAATGTGTGTTTATGTGTGTGCTGGGGACTGTAAAGCACTTTGTATGAAAAGTGCTTATAAATAAGGTTTGATTGGTACCGGTACCACAGTTTGAGAACCTGTTTGTAACCACTCGCTTAGGTTCCTGATCTCTATACAAGGCTGTACACACCACAGAGGTCACAGAGGTCCGGACCTCAGTATTTTTCTATTACTAGACTAAACCAGATCTAAACCAGGCAAAAAAAAAAAAAAAAACAGGACTAAATTAGGACTAAACAAGGTCTAAACTAGGACTAAATGAAATCTAAACAAGGACCAAACCAGGTCTAAACAAGAACTAAATAAGTACTAAACCAAGACAAAATGAGGTCTAAACAAGGATTAAACCAGGACTAAACAAGTTCTAAACAAGGACTAAACAAGGACTAAACAAGGACTAAATGAGGTCTAAACAAGGACTAAACCAGGACTAAACGAGGTCTAAACAAAGTCTAAACAAGGCCTAAACAAGGACTAAACAAGGTCTAAACAAGGACTAAACCAGGACCAAACCAGGACTAAACGAGGTCCAAACAAAGTCTAAACAAGGACTAAACAAGGTCTAAACAAGGACTAAACAAGGACTAAACCAGAACTAAATGAGGTCTAAACAAGGATTAAATCAGGACTAAACAAGGTCTAAACAAGGACTAAACAAGGACTAAACGAGGTTTAAACAAGGACTAAACCAGGACGAAACCAGGGCTAAACAAGGTCTAAACAAGGACTAAACCAGGACTAAACAAGGTCTAAACAAGGACTAAACCAGGACTAAACGAGGTCTAAACCAGGACCAACCTAGGACTAAATGAGGTCTAAACAAAGTCTAAACAAGGACTAAACCAGGACTAAACAAGGTCTAAACAAGGACTAAACCATCACCAAACCAGGACTAAACGAGGTCTAAACAAGGACTAAACCAGGACTAAACAAGGTCTAAACAAGGACTGAACCAGGACCAAACCAGGACTAAACAAGGACTAACTGGCGGACAACATGATAGACCTCAGTATTTCTAAAATCCGGTGTACGGCCCCGTCTCTATAGCATGATGTCATCATGTCAGCTAATGTGATCCTCTTGTTGTGGGTCTATCTCTGATGTGACTTTGTACTGACACACACTGCATTCTGCCGTAGCCCAATAAAGGCCTAAATCGACTGTGATTTTTTTTTTTTTTTTTTTTGCCAGTCCTTTTTACTGCCAACAACTTGATCCTCCTTCACCCACTGACAGTCACAGCAAACTGGTTGCCAATGGTTACCAAACAATCTGCTCTGAAACAATGCGCACCCAACAGAAAGGCTGCAGTGTCTGGAGGAAAACAGACGGCCTTCATCAGACCCCTTCCCTCACTTCCCCCTTCCCCGTCCAAGTGCATGGGCCTGGGGTGATGGAGAAACTATGTAATGGTGACATTTAAAGAGAAAGGATTCATGAGACAGAACAGCAGAGAGAGGAAGTCATGATGGGGGAGTGGAAAAAGTAAAACAGGGATGATTACAAAGAAGGGAAGGAATTATTAAGAAAATGAGGAGCTGCTGGTCCACTACTCCTACTGTGTGTGTGTTTACTCATAAATAATCCAGCCACGAGGTGTCACAAGCCAGTGTACTCTTTGTGACAGTACCAAGCCCAGATGAAAGGCAATCTGGCATAAAATCTTTCCTGGCATAAACTCTCTATGCGGTCGTTTAAGGGCACAACCACTGTAGGGGGGGCCACATGAGCAGAAAGGTCCTGACCACATTCACTTTAGATGCACATGGTTTTCATTTTCAATTACTAGTGGCATTTGTGAAGTTTATATTCATTTGCAGCTTATAATATTAAACCCAAGTAATATTAAAGACTGAAATGGGTCCTAAAAGAAAATTTTAGTAGTGCTGAAAGGAAAAAAGAAAATTGGAGATAGGGAAAAAGAGTGCAGGATAAAGGTAACATTTTTGTTTTTGTTTGTGGTTTAGTCATTATTTTGCACTCCTTTATTTATTCATTCATTTGCTACAATAGCCCTTGTTCCAATAAAGTGAGAGATTTGTCATTAATTAATTTCTTATCTTTATTATATTATATACTGTCTATATCTGTGTATGTGTCATTTGGTGGGCCACAAACAAAATCTTGTTTAGGGCCTAGAGCCGGCCCTGAAATCTTTATCAAATTAATATGGAAATCATATGAGTTGCTGTGGCGACCCCGAAGAGGCAAAAGCCAAAAGGAAAGAAGACTTTACACATATATATAAAGTTGTTTTATACTCTTTGCTGCCCAAAACACTGGTAGGCTCCGCAGTATGGCATGGAAGATTAACCAAATGTGTCTACTTGCTCTCTCCTCCATCTTCTGTCCTGTCCAATAAAGCCATGAAAACTTGATTAAAAATGGGATCAAATATGTCAGGTTTGTGAGGCACACAATTGTAAATATTTTGGTAGTATTTATAGCTTTAGATTGTAGAATAATTGTCACTTTCCTCCCCTACTACAATGCTAACCGATGGGAATTCGTGTAGGCCCTATAAGTTTCTCAGTTCATTCCTAGATACAGCTGCACAAAACCACATGTATTTTTTCTCAGGGGAAACGTACATTTTTACTGTCAATGTGATGTGGTGAGAGAAAATGTCAAGACCTTGAGTCACTGCTGACTTTAGGAGAACGTGAGTTTTATGTTAAACAGAAAGAGTCATCAGTGTTACAAGATACAATGGAAAACTTGGGGAACTTGCCTGCTGCTCAGATATACTGCTCTGTGTGTGTGTGTCATGTGTTTCCTATTTAAACTGACCTCATTCCTCAGACCAGGGCTTGTATTGTATGACATCATCTCGCTGCTGTCAATAGAAGGATCCCTCACATTACCGAGGATATTAACATACAACAAAAGCTATGCTCCTGACATCAGAAAGAGAAACAGTGTGATGCCTGCAAGTCTTATTTTAGTGAGCTCAAAAGTGGAAACAGGAAATGACAACATATAGAATTACAGACAGAGAAACTACTGCCCTATTTGGCTTATATAGATATACCTGTAATACATATTGGTAGTTGCAAATTGTCTGAAATGTACAGTGGCAGTTGAGTTGTTTTATAGTTTTTACAGAACTTTAAAACAGCTGACAACTGTGCGAAAGGCAGAGACAGATTTCAGCAGCTGGGAAAACCATCAATGCTCAGGAAGCAGAGCTCACCACAAAATACACATCTTTCCAAGTGTACTGACCTCACAGTACTGTTACAACCCCATCACATTCAGTTTATCACATATTCATCTGATAAACTGAATGGGTTTGTATGTATGATGTCTAGTTTATTATTAGTATTATTATTATTTGGATATGTGTGAAAAACTATGCCAACTTAACCCTCCTACACCCCTAAGACATTATTTGATGTTTTGCAACTGTTTTTGTGGATAACTTTAGCTGTGATTCAAAAGGCATAGACTTTGCCTCAGGTGTGCTTTTTTTGGATGAATATTTTAATGATAGAAGAAGATTTTAATGATATTTTTTAAAATCTTCTTAAAAAGGTGTGGCTAAAAAAATAGTCACCTTTACATTTTTTGTGCCATTGACTCCCATTCAAACAATATTTTATAATACACTGTCATTGCAATGTAATTTCACATTTTTATCAAGTATTTCATGGATTCATGATAGTGAGGGATTGGAATTTTTGTTTTTTTAGTTTTTTACCAGGTGGTGCCATTTCCCCCATATATGGTAGAGGTATAAATTGAGAAATGGCCCCATTAGTGTTTGTATAACTTAATAAAATAAAATAAAAAAAACAACTAAAATGATTTGGGTGTGTTTTAGGCTTGTCATAAATTTGTGTGGAAGTGTTTGTTGAGAAATTAGTTTATTTGTGTTTGCATGAGCAGACAACCAAAATGTAATCTTTACTGAGATCTGTATCAGAGCAGATGCCTCCATGTCAAAGATGTATGCGCCACAAAAACTGGAATTTAAGGGGTTAAATTTCATAAACAGAATGAATTTTTGCTATTAAAAAAAAAACTAAATTATTGACTATTAGATAATTTTTCTATGGTAGTTTTCGTTGGTGCATTTTTTTGTGCCTTAAGGTGAAAGTTGTGACTAAAAAGATAGGGGTGCAGGAAATATTTTGTTGTATCACCTGTAAACTTTGTTTTGTTCCTTTAGACTCTAAAGCTATTGTGGATGGTAATCTAAAGCTAATCCTGGGGTTAATCTGGACCTTGATCCTGCACTACTCTATCTCGATGCCCATGTGGGAGGATGAAGATGATGAAGATGCCAAGAAACTCACCCCGAAACAGCGTCTGCTTGGCTGGATCCAGAACAAAGTTCCTCAGCTCCCCATCACTAACTTCCACCGGGACTGGAGGGATGGCAAGGCACTGGGAGCCCTGGTGGATAACTGTGCCCCAGGTAATAAGCAAAGGCAATAAGATATCCTAAAAGTAAAAAGGGTGTGCAGGTCAGAATACAGGCTAATACAAGACTTCTGTTGTGCCTTTAGGCCTTTGTCCAGACTGGGAAACTTGGGATCCCAGCCAGCCGGTGGAGAACGCCAGAGAGGCCATGCAACAAGCTGACGACTGGCTTGGAGTGCCACAGGTACGACTGCACTGACACTTTAAAGGGGCTATATTATGCTTTTTTGTATCTTTTAAATTAATTTAGGACACCTCTAGATTTTGTTGGTCAGAAAATGCAATAATTACTGAAAAAACCCTTTTTGAAGAAACTCATTATTTGACTTTGAGAGAAATACTCGGATTAGGTCCCTGTCACTTTAAGATCCCTCCCTCCCTGCTGTTCCGCTTCTGTCCTGTTTGTGTCCCGCTGCTGTAACGCCCCTTCAGCGCTCCTCACAGTGGTGTCCCCTGCAGTTCGGGGGTGGGTTTGTTTGGTTGCTGGGGAGGAGGTGTGAGCTGTAGCAGTGCCTCCTGAACAGGACTGGGCCATGAGGTAAAAGGGGCGTGGTCAGTTGGAAAAGGCAGACACCAGCGGACGAGCCGTTTTTGCCTCTCACAAACTCAATGTAAGAGAATAAAGGATTACCCAAACATGCATGAATGAAACAAAAACACAACTCCAGGTCTGTTTTTGATGAGGAAACAACATTAGAACACAGTAGAAAGCTCAAAAAAGTTGATTTTGCATATTATATCCCCTGTAACTGTCTTCTATAGAGAGGTATCAGTAAAACTTCTTGATCTCAGTGATATGACTGATGATTCATGTTCCAGGTCATTGCTCCTGAAGAGATTGTTGATCCTAATGTGGATGAGCATTCGGTCATGACCTACCTGTCCCAGTTCCCAAAATCCAAATTGAAGCCTGGCGCACCTCTGAGGGCAAAGACTCTGCACCCCAAAAGAGCCAAAGCATATGGGCCAGGTGACCACACTAACTTTCAAACTGAATAACGTAAAAAAAATTAAAAATCTTGAATATTCTGAAAATGTTTGATTCACATTGTTTTTCTGTCCCAGGTATTGAGCCCATAGGAAATATGGTTTTGAAACCTGCAGAGTTCCTGGTTGAGACGGTGGAGGCTGGGCTTGGAGAGGTTCTGGTTTATGTTGAAGACCCAGAGGGACACACTGAAGAGGTTGGAATATACCAAAAACTTTAATGTTAGTAAGTAAATACATTATTTGAATGATAATGTTATATTTTGTTATTTTTTTATGCTTCTTAGGCAAGAGTCATCCCCAACAATGACAAAAACAGATCCTATTCTGTGGTGTATCTGCCCAAAGTGGAGGGTGTACATAAGGTAAAACAATAGCTGCTGACAGTTTTAAGTCATACTATCACTGTATGACTGTGTTTGTTTTTCATATCCACAGGTGAAGGTGTTGTTTGCTGGACAAGACATAGACAGAAGTCCTTTCATGGTCACCGTGTCAAAAGCCTTGGGTGACCCGACCAGAGTTCAGGCGCGTGGACCGGGACTGCAGGCGAAGGGAAATGTGGCCAACAAGCCCACATACTTTGACATTTACACTGCAGGTAAATAAAATCTCATTTACCTAAATAGCTCATGCAAAAATATGAGCGAAAACCTGAATATTCTTTGGCTGATGTGGTATATATGCATGTGTTTACCAGGGGCCGGTGCTGGAGATGTGGGCGTCATTATTGTGGACTCCAACAGCCGCAGGGACACAGTGGAGATAGTTCTGGAGAACAAAGGAGACAGTATTTTTCGCTGCACCTATATTCCTGTTTTGGAAGGTGCCCACACTGTTTATGTGACTTTTGCTGGGCAGCAGATTCCTAGAAGTCCATTCACTGTCCACATCTCTGAACGTAAGCTCTCATAAAAACATAATTCCACTGTTTTTCTTGGCATGGTTGTGCATTTTTTAAAGTATTCATGTAAATATTTCACCTCATGTCACTCTTTTCACTCGCAGTTTTAGTCATAGTATTTATTAACTCTTCTTATTTCAGAAGTTGTTATCCTTATCCTAAATATTATCTATCTAGAAATTTGGCCCTGCTGAACTTGGCTTCCAGACCAGAGTCAAGTATTTTGATCAATATAGAATAAGGCTGACATACTGTATGGCTCCATGTTTGATGGCACAGTACTTTTACTTTTTACAAATTCATTTTGCAGGTTCTTCGTGTGTGTGCCAGAAACATATACACCCCTATCTATGATTCTGTCATGGTTCTTTTTATCATAAAGCTATTACCCAAACCATGGCCTGGTCAAGCAGTGTTTAAAACATTAATAAAACTAAAATAATGATTTAATAATTATTCTGTTCTGCAAGACCTACTGCTGTTTGTTTGTGAACATGGTGGCAGATGATACCTGATGATACTTTGAAATGCTATGTTAATGTCTGTGTTTGGATCCTGACCCTCAAAATGCCTTTCCTGACCAGGTTCATAAACTAGGACTTGACTTGTGACTGGCATGACCGACTCGCTCACTGTGAGTCATTATTAACTCACAAATGTCATGTAGGCTACAGTAATCTGACAAACCCAAAGATGTTTCAGATTTCGATTGAAATTTTCAGGAATGTTTGGTTTGATTTGTAGTTGTGCCCCAGCTGGTATTTTGATCAACCTCAACTTATAAAAAAACAAAAACTTTTGTGAAGTTAGCCCAAATCCTAACCTCTTGTACCAGTATGATTACTTGTTAATGCACATTTGGCCTGGAGACCAATCATCATTAATCTTACCTCCTCTAGTTTCACAGAGCAGCCCCTCAGCTGGTTCCCCTGTGCAGATTTTGCCTCAGTCTGTACGCACCCCACCCTCAGACAAGACAAGAAGAGCCCCCCCTCCAACCCCTCCCAAACCCAGACGACCAAGTTAGTAAAGTGGGTGGGGCATGTCACTGGAGCCTGGCTGCGCTCGCCCTCACTTTTTTCTCCCACTCAAACTGGCCTTGACTCCTCTGAAGGGTCCTCAGCTTTACAGCATGTGCTGGCGCCTGCTTCACTGAACCTGTCCTCAGTCTGAGTGAATGTGGATGTGTGGGCTCTGTTGAGATCGTGTTAGGATTAAAAAGCACATGACACAGGAGTAGTTTATACCAAGCATTGGGTAAGGAGTTTAGAAAAATAAAGAATGGTGATCCATTTACCACATTACAGTGCCATAACTTTTAGTAATCTATTTTTGAATAATTCATTCTACAAATTGTGGACTAAGTTACAATAATCTATCTATTTAAGTGTTTAGAATATAGATGTAATATTTGCAATCTGATCGAAAAAATCTTTATTGGGATTTAAAGAAGGCAGTTGCAACACGGAGGCCACATCATTGAGCTAGAGGCTCAAATAATAGTTTTTGTTGTTTTAATGAGTTTTATGTGTTCTCATTATCTTTCATTATGTCTTTTGAAGGGGTTGAATTTTTTTCTTTGCAACTGTAGATTTACTTATACCTCATACAAATTAAATAATTCATTTTTTTGGCCTTTTTCAATTGTTCAGCCCATTAATCGATTTTTGTAATTCAAATTAAAACTGTGTCTAAATTCTGGAACATTACTGCTATTACTTTTGGTAATTTGTCCTTTTAATTTTGTGTGATTTGTGCGTTGTTGTTTTTTTTTGTTTTGTTTTTTTTGCCATTTTTTCCCCCATTGATTTTTAATGGGACATCTGCCAAATCATGTTTTTTCTGCTTCTCCCTTGCTTCTTCTGCTGCTTCTGCTTCTTCTAGTATGACTAGCAATTCTGCCTGTTTATCATTGGTTTGTGTAATTTCAGGCCATTATCTCACCCTTCATTTCTACTGGGACACTTGCTAAATTATGGTTTCCATGATTCAAACTTTAAAATGTGTCTGAATTCTGGGAAATTATTATTTTTGGTAAATCTGTGCCTTTTTTATGCCATTCCTTTCCCATTCATTGCTAATGGGATTTCTACCAAATAATCCTTTTCTGATATCTATCTGCTTGTCCTAGTTTGACCTGTACTCCTGTCTTTTATTAATTTTGTGCCTTTCCAGGCCATGTTCTCGCCATTCATTTCTGTTCTACTGTGACACCTGCCAAATTATGGTTTTTGGCCCTGTCTGCCTTTTTTAACAAATTTTTGTGATTCAAACTTTAAAACGTCTAAATTCAGTCACATTAATGCTATTACTTTAAGTAATGATTTGTGCTATTTTATGTCATCTTTTTCCCTTTTATTTCTAACGGCTCATTGTCTATATTGAGCTTTTCTACATAGTGTTAAATTTACTGTCTTCTATAGAGTTACATTTTCAGTGAAAAAATTAGCACAGCTCCTTGACGCTGGTGAACACATGATCTGAAGTCTTAAATATATAAATATATATAATAATATATAATAATATAATATAATATATATTTATTCCCATCACCCGCAGTGGCTAAATTGCATTGCTTGGGAGAAACTTAAATGGCGTGCTGTAAATGGTATGTTCCTGGAAGAATAATTTTGAACAAAAAACAAACATTCAGCTGTACTCAAAGTAAACGTATAACAAGGTCCTGTGTACATCAGTCATGGTCCAACCAGGACTCAGAAGAACACACAAGTCCTGGACTGAACAGTACTGGACTGTGATTTTCTTTATAAACCTGTCAAAAAAATTATCTTTTTTGTTCAAAGCACCTACTTACACAAACACCATTTAAAACTCTTCGAAATTATTTTTAATTAATGATGAATCTGTTTTTTTGTATCCCAGCGGCAACGCAATTTTCACTAAAGTTTCAGCCACTAATTTTACACTGAAATTTTAACACTAGAGGTGAGTAAATTTGACAGTATACTGACAAGTTCAATATAGACACTGACTAGTGTTAATTTAACAAAATCTACTGTGCACCTTTCAGCTTGACTTTCACGAGAAACAACTCTCTTTTAGTATAACTGAAGGTGCAAAGCAATTCTGCTGCAATTCTTTTATGTACTCAGCCTCCTGTGGTAATTTCACCTCACAGACCCCAGCATCCATTAATACAGGCTGAGTCAAAGGCTGTTCTCTTTAGAACAGGGGAGAATTTATCTTCAACGCCGTTATATATGATATGGATATGTGTGGTTATCCAGTAGTGTAGGGTTGGTTGATGACCTAACCAGTGTTTTTTTAATGTAAATGTGATATTCATGTTTTATGTAAGGTATTTTCTATGGGAAATACAATATACAACATTAAAAAATGGCAATTTTTCATCATTAAACCATGCAGCTCTTAACAGCTTTTTCACCACCTTTTATTTCTTGCTGCTTTTCCTTTTTCAGCAAGCTGCTTTCCCCAGTTCTGGTCAGCTGACTAACAGCAGTGAAACTCTACAGCCATTTGTCTTTATGAGTGTTTATTTATGCTGAGAAAACTTTAATATTGGTTATTGTATAGCTAAGTAATGCCATAACATCTTTTTCACATTACATACAGTGTAATTCTCTAGTCTGACTTCTGTAGTTTAACTTCTACTTGGTTTGTCCACACAGCTTGTAATCCCAACGCCTGCCGAGCGTCCGGCAGAGGTCTGCAGCCAAAAGGTCTGAGAGTTAAGGAAGTGGCAGATTTCAAAGTTTACACAAAAGGAGCAGGCAGTGGAGAGCTTAAAGTCACTGTGAAAGGACCAAGTAAGACTTAAAAACATGAATATATAAGAATATAATAATATATAAGAAGGATAGATGTGAAAATCTGAGCCTTTGTTTTGCTGCAGAGGGACTGGAGGAGCCAGTGAAGGTGTTGGAGATGGAGAATGGCTTGTATGAGTGTAACTATTATCCCATCAACACTGGCAAATACATAGTTACCATTACATGGGGAGGACACAGCATACCACGCAGGTGAGACACGTCCTCATAGACATCTGTTTGGACCCTGACGTCATGTAGAAGTATAGGTGTTCATGTAATTTCTGTGTGCCACAGCCCATTTGAGGTGCAGGTTAGTGAGGAGGCCGGGCCTCAGAAAGTTCGGGCCTGGGGTCCTGGTCTGGAAACAGGCATGGTGGGAAAAAGTGCTGACTTTGTGGTGGAAGCCATTGGTATGGAGGTGGGAACACTTGGTATGTAGTTTTTATTGACTGTTTTATTATTTTATACAGTATATTGTATTTTACATGGCTCAAAGCAAACCAACAGGCTTTTGATTAACAGGTTTCTCTATTGAGGGCCCATCTCAAGCAAAGATAGAGTGTGATGATAAAGGGGATGGCTCCTGTGATGTGCGCTACTGGCCCACTGAAGCTGGGGACTATGCTGTTCATGTCATATGTGACGATGAGGATATTAAAGACAGCCCCTTTATGGCACATATCCTTCCTGCTGCCAAAGATGTCTTCCCAGAAAAGGTTAGTAATTTAGGTGAATGTAGGCAATTGTTTTTAGTGTTATGCTTATTGTTTGCTCATCTTTTTTTATGCTTCTTGGTGTCATTTCTCTTTAGGTAAACTGCTATGGCCCCGGTTTGGAGCCAATAGGCTGCATTGTCAACAAACCTGCAAATTTCACCATTGATACACACGGAGCAGGCAGAGGAGAACTGAAGCTCTACGCTCAGGTAAGAGGTCATTGTGTAGTATTTTTCACAATCACAATCAAACAGTTTTACAGATGTTAATAAGAGAAAAATGCTTGAATTTGTAGGATGCAGAAGGTTTTCCCATTGACATCCAGATCAAAGATAATGGCGACGGCACCTACTTCTGTGTCTACATTCCTACAAAGCCCATTAAACACACTATAATCATTACCTGGGGTGAAGTGAATGTACCTAAAAGTCCTTTTAGGGTAAGATACACTCAAGTCCATTGTAACTGAGTATAACCCTACAAGTGTATATTATAAATGTATAATTTAAAATGCAAATATGAATGATATTTGCATAAACTTGTCAATCTTGCAAGAAAATCTCAAGATGTTGTTCCATGGCAGCAGCTTCAGCTCGTATTTGTTTAACGTTGACATCAGTTTAACTCAAAACTAAGCTCGAGTCGCTTGTTCCGTGTTGCACTGGCGTACCTAATCTGCAAAGACCTTACCTGTGAACTTGTTAGTGGTGAATTTATGAAGGCTGCATCTGACTCTACCTTTATAGATCTTATGGACATTTTTTCCCTGTTTTGCATTTTTTCTTATTTGGCTAATATCTTCTGTATGCTTTTACATAGAATTGAGGGGAGCATTTGATGAGCATTGATTTCACATAATTATTTTTTCAAAAACAGGTGACTATTGGAGAAGGCAGCCACCCAGAGAATGTGAAGGTTTATGGTCCTGGAGTTGAAAAAATGGGACTAAAGGCTAATGAGCCAACTTACTTTACTGTGGACTGCAGCGAGGCCGGACAAGGTAAAGTTGGACACATTCACACAAATTAATTTGGTCATGAAGTTCATGTAGTTTTGTTTAAACTACCTTACCTTATATCTTTATCTCCAGGTGACGTCAGCATTGGGATTAAGTGTGCTCCAGGTGTGGTCGGTCCTGTAGAGGCTGATATTGACTTTGACATTATTAAAAATGACAATGACACCTTCACAGTGAAGTATATGCCCCCTGGTCCAGGCCAGTACACCATTATGGTTCTGTTTGCTGACCAGGTAAGAAACAATGGACAATTACTTTGATTAATAAACCATCAGGCAAAAAAATTAAGCTGATTTTTTCATAATATGAAATAGGAAATCCCAATCAGCCCTTTCAGAATAAAAGTGGATCCCTCTCATGATGCGGCTAAAGTTAGAGCCGAGGGACCAGGACTCAGCAAAACAGGTTAGCCCTTTCACAATCAAAGACATTTTTAGTTTATAGTAAAGTAGTATTAGTAGTACAGTATTTCTAATTCTTAACATTTCCTAACATCCTTAAAACACTGTCAGTCTGTGACTTTAATATGCACACTCAGCCTTTTTTTTTTCACTTTTTCAGGTGTTGAGGTGGGAAAACCAACTCATTTTAATATTTACACAAAAGGAGCAGGAAAAGCTACACCCGAGGTGTACTTCTCTGGTGGGGCTAAGGGTGAAGCTGTGAGAGACTTTGAGATCATTGACAACCATGATTACTCCTACACTGTGCGCTACACTGCTGTCCAACAGGTAACTTTCACCTTTGTTTGATTTATTCACAATAATTTGAATTACTTTTCGATAATTGCTGTTTGTCCTTTTGAAGGGTAACATGTCCATCACAGTGTGTCATGGTGGAGATCCTATCCCTAAAAGCCCGTTTAACATCAGTGTGGCTCCTCCCCTTGACCTTAACAAGGTCAAAATTCAGGGTCTCAATAACAGTAAGTACAAGTCATAATTTACAAATGTAACTATGAGATTAAAATTCTGTCTAACACTTTATTGCTTGCGTGAGAAAAGAAGTGGATGTTGGGAAGGACCAGGAGTTCACAGTTTGTACTCGAGGAGCAGGAGGTCAAGGCAAACTAGATGTGAAAATAATATCTCCATCGCGGCGACCAATTCCATGCAAGCTGGAGTCAGGCACAGCCAATGAAATGTACACAGTGAAGTACATCCCACCCGAGGAAGGCACCTACAGAGTGGACATCTCCTATGATGGAAACCCCATTCCTGGAAGCCCTTTTGCAGTGGAGGGTGTCATGCCCCCTGACCCTTCGAAGGTGAGAATATATGTGTCCTCACAGATTCTTTTGACCACACATTTTTGAAGCGATAGAGTAAACAATATTTTGTCTGAATTATTTATTTTCTTTACTAGGTGCGAGCTTATGGTCCAGGGCTTGAGGGTGGTGTGGTGGGTAAACCTGCTCCATTTGCCATTGACACAAAAGGAGCTGGTACTGGTGGTCTTGGTCTTACAGTGGAAGGGCCTTGTGAGGCCAAAATTGAATGTCAGGACAATGGTGATGGATCCTGTTCTGTGTCTTACTTGCCCACTGAGCCAGGCGAGTATGCCATCAACATATTGTTTGCAGACCAGCACATCCCTGGATCCCCTTTCAAAGCATCAGTGCAGCCAGTGTTTGACGCAAGTGAGGTCACTGCCAGCGGGCCAGGTCTGGAGCGATGCAAAGTTAACGAGGCTGGCTCTTTCACTGTGGACTGCTCCAAAGCTGGAGAGGCTGAGCTCACCATTGAGATCATTTCAGACTCTGGGGCCAAAGCTGAAGTTTATGTTCAGAACAACAGAGATGGGACCTACTCCATCACCTACATTCCACAGTTTCAGGGGATGTACACCATTACCATCAAATATGGAGGCCACTCAGTGCCAAATTTCCCAACCCGTCTGCAGGTGGAGTCAGCTGTTGATACGAGTGGCGTCAAGGTGTATGGGCCTGGAGTTGAGCCTAGAGGTAGGAATAACTTATCATGATTTTGTACATTTTTTGAGTTCCTTCGATAATGCTAATTTTGAAATTGCTTATTTGTCTGTATAAAAGTAACTATAGCAAATGAAGCCAAAGTATTAATAATGTAAGAATTATCATATGATAATCTTCCTCTCTGCAGGCCTTTTGAAGGAAGTGACCACACATTTTATTGTAGATGCCCGAGCTCACTGTAAAAGTGGTGGAAACCACATTAAGGTGTGCATCTCTAATCCTTCAGGCATCACAACAGATGCCTACATCACAGACAAAGGGGATGGTACCTATAGAGTGGAGTACACACCATATGAAGATGGTGAGCATTACACATTTTTGTGCTGGTAGAGTTGTTCTTTTTGCTGAAAAGTAAAGAAACCCAGACAAAAGATTATTTTAATTATCATTTTGTTTCCAGAGCAAGAGCTGCTTGCTCTGCCTTATGGGTTTAATAAAACTCTTACTTAACTTTACTACATTAAAATACCACATAATTTTCCTCAGCTCTTGTTCTGGAAAACACTTTGTGTCTGCGCAGAGTGCAGCTTCTGTGGCTGAGTTGAAATCACAGTCTTGTGCTCTTTGTCTTATTCACCTCTGTATGTACACATGGAAAATAGTGTCCATATCTTTACAAATGCAATTTTGTATGTAGAAATACATGACATTATCTCGAATTTACTAAAGGCAGAGCAAAAAAGTGGAGGAGGGAGAGAGGGCAGGATCAGTGTCTGGTATTAATAGCTGGAGCAAGATGGTTTTCCACTGATAGTAATGTGTGACATGTCAGAGCCCATTGCATTGTGGGACAGACATACTCAGCCACTGCACAAGCCATAATTTTAAATAAAGAAAAATTTTCTTGTGCCCCCCAAAAACATACAGGCACACACTCAGAACCCTAAGCCAAAATGGGAAAATGTGTAGAACATTTTTATGGGTAGGCTAAGGAGCATAGTTAGTAAAACAACATGATGTTTTCCTGGAACTGATACTTTTTGTATCAGTAATGTAAATGTGCATAGTTCAAATTTGATAATCAGGCATATTTTTCTGTATTTGTTTGTAGGTTTACATCTCATTGAAGTCCTGTATGATGATGTGCTGGTCCCTAACAGTCCGTTCAGAGTTGTAGTGACCGAGGGTTGTGACCCCACTCGAGTGCATGCTTATGGTCCTGGTCTAGAAGAAGGGCTTGTAAACAAAACAAATTGCTTCACTGTTGAGACAAGGTAATTGGGTTAGATGAGTATTTCATTTTTTATCAAGATATTTTTCCTTAGCATCTGTGTCTGGTGTCTTCATCAGGGGTGCTGGCACCGGGGGTCTTGGCCTGGCCATTGAGGGTCCTTCTGAGGCAAAGATGTCATGTAAGGATAACAAGGATGGCAGCTGCAGTGTGGAGTATATCCCCTTCACCCCTGGAGAATATGATGTCAACATTACATTTGGAGGATTGCCTGTGCCAGGTGGAGGAGCTAAAACAAATTTGTTTTCCCTTTGAACCGGCATGAACAATAAAAATAACATCTTACATTTTTGCTGCAGGGAGTCCGTTTCGGGTCCCTGTGAGAGAGCTGGTGGATCCAAGCAAAGTCCGGTGTTCAGGTCCAGGACTTGGAAATGGTGTACGGGCTCAGGTCCCACAGACCTTTACTGTAGATACCAGTAAGGCTGGGGTGGCCCCTCTGGAGGTTCTGCTCTACGGACCAACAGGTAAGGATGAACTTTTATTCTCATGACTAACTTTTCTTTTTCTTAAAGTCAGAGTAGATTTGGTCTAATATTTTTGTGTGATGGATTTGAATAACTTAAGTTTATTTTTAGGTCTGGCCGAATCAGTGAGTGTCACAGACATTGGTGATGGTACTCACACTGTCAACTACACCCCTGCAGTTGACGGCCCATACACAGTTTGTGTGAAATATGCCGATCAGGAAGTCCCACGTAGGTAAGCAATAATCTACCTACATCAGAATAAATTAAGAGTGGATGTAATGCAACCTCTTAACCCCTCGTGTCCTCTCAGTCCTTTTAAAATAAAGACGTTGCCCGCTCATGATGCCAGTAAAGTTCGTGCGAGCGGTCCTGGCTTGAATGCATCTGGGGTCCCAGCCAGTCTACCTGTAGAGTTCACTATTGATGCCAGGGATGCCGGCGAGGGACTACTTACAGTTCAGATATTGGTAAGCCACATTGACAAGAAGTCCAGATATTTCAAACAGAAGGTATTTTCTGTATTGTCTGTTTCTGTTACTCGCTCTTGGTGTTATTTGACCTGTATATGTCCCTTTTGGTGGCGTCCTGCTGGGGGTGTGTTGCTGCAGGGTCCTGATGGTTGTGCGCGCGAGGCCTCTGTATATGTGGAGGACTGGGGCAGGAGGGTGTGGGAGACACATATAGTAAAAGGCACCATCCCCTTCCATATTCTTAAGAAAGGCAGTGTAAGGCTCGGACTCCTTTCCCACTCACCTCTTCACTGTGTCTCGTGTCTCTCCTTACCCTCTCCCCTCCCTGTCCCAAGTCACCTGCCTATCATTGTAGTAGCTAGTTTAGATGCAAAATTTCAATTACATTTTTTTTTTACTATTGAATGTACCCTCATACCCCTCTGTGGTCTACTTGTGTACTTACCTTCATTGATTTGGGCTAGAAAGTTAACAGGAACATGATGTTTTCTGATCTCCTCTAACTGGAGTGCTTCATATTTCTGCATCCATCGCTTAATTGACCAAATGTCTGAGGTAGTTCCTGTATGATTTTTTTTGTGAAATATGTGAGAGCCATTCACATCACTGGTCTCTCACTATCAGGAGTTTTTATTTAACCCTGGCAGACCTGTAAACAAAGTGGAAACTGCTTAAGATTTTTTTTTAAATAGAGTTTTTGATACACTTGTGTGGCTGTACAGGTTTGGTATTTTTTTACCTTAAATCAAGATATCAAATGGAAGACTATGCAATTTACACTGGTTTAAATATTTGAGTGCTATGTTTTGGAATAGAGAGTGAGATTTTTTATTTCTCTAGACACTACAGGTGATGAGTTTTGGCTCCTGCTAAGAGACCAGTGATGACCATCTAACTGTTTGTGTAAGTTTGTTTTACACTGCTTTTTGTATCTCCAGGATCCAGAGGGAAAACCAAAGAAGGCAAACATAAGAGACAACCGGGATGGGACCTATACAGTGTCTTATGTTCCCGATATGACGGGACGCTACACCATCACCATCAAGTATGGAGGAGATGAGATCCCATATTCCCCATACCGCATCCATGCCGTACCCAGTGGCGATGCCAGCAAGTGTCTGGTCACAGGTCAGACCAAGCCCCTTTCTAAAAACCAGTTAGATCCCTGTAAACAATTATACATGTCTGATATTTCTGTAACTTTCCTACAGTATCTATTGGAGGCCATGGACCAGGTCAGTGCCTCCTTTCTCACTTTTGTAGTTGTTAATCTGTTTTTATGAGTCCGTTGATTCTACATCAGTTTAAACTCCAATTTAGCAGTGTAATACTATAGCTGCAAATTTGTAATTGTTATTTTGGAATCCATGTCAAAAGGTTCAGGAATTGGCCCAACCATTCAGATTGGCGAGGAGACGGTTATCACAGTTGATGCAAAGGCTGCTGGGAAAGGCAAAGTGACCTGTAAGGTGTCCACACCTGATGGAGCGGAGCTGGATGTGGATGTGGTAGAGAATGCAGACGGGACATTTGACATTTACTACACAGCTCCAGAACCTGGAAAATATGTGATTACTATCCGGTTTGGTGGGGAACACATTCCCAACAGCCCCTTCCATGTTGTGGTGAGTCTTCTGCCTGCAGTTTTTACAAAGTAGAAGGGTGACACCTGGTGGTAGAAGATTTAAGTAAGGGAAACATTTGAGATGCAGAAGAATGTTTGTGGTTTGGATTGACCTCAGTCAAATTTGCAAGTTTGTGCATGCAACTACGGCTAAAAACCTCACTGTTTTATAATAATATATACACAGATTTTTACAAAATGTAAACATTTTTTTTCCAATGATCTATCCATTTAATGATCCATTCTTTGTGTGTCATTTAAAAAAAATGTACCTTACCTCCTGCTAGGCCTCTGAAACCATCCCAATAATTGAGGAACCTTGTGACAAGCTTCAAATACAGAAGCCTTACTCCCCCCATATGGGCTTCTCCCCTTCATGGGTACACTGTTAACTACAGTTATTGTACACCAATTTCTTCAAACTGTTCTCATTCACAAGAATAATGCAACTTTAACCTTTTATCACTGAATCACATATGGCAATAGATCTTCTGCTCAGCATGAGGCCTGCATGACTTATCCTGTCTGCTGCAATAGGGCTGTGTTTGCAAAGACTTACATAGACAACTAACTGACCTGCTCATATTTTTTGCCAGCACATTTAAGGTTCATACTTGAAAAGTATGAACTGTCCGTGGTTATAAAAATGTCATTTTGCTTTATGAAAGTCAATGTGAGACCTTATTAAAAATGTATTTGTCCAGCATGTTTATGTTATTGTCGAGTCAATGTAAGCCAGCCCCTGCTTCTCTGTGACACTCATGCTGTGATTTTTCCTCCTTCATCTTTGCTCTGGCCAATGTCCCAGAACTCCCAGTGTGTGACTAATGCTGTCTGCTTTTGGCTTTGGTCTAGGCCACTGATGATCCCATGAGTGTGGATGGGATGGAGCCCATTCTCCGCCCCTTCAGTCTGGTCATTCCTTTTACTGTGCAAAAAGGAGAGATCACAGGTAACTCATGATAGATTTGTCAGTAATTATTTAAGTGGATCTAGACATAATTTATTTTATTTAATAAACATTGTCCATCCAGGGTGTATCTGAGGTAACATACAACATTTTTTCCTGTTGTTCAGGTGTAGTCCGAATGCCTTCTGGTCGAACTGCCTGTCCTTACATCACAGACAACAAAGATGGGACTGTCACAGTGAAATATTCCCCGACTGAAAGAGGCCTGCACGAGATGGACATCAAATATGATGGAAACCACATCCCAGGTAAAGTCTATCAAAGTTGTCTTTATTATGTACGTGACTGATGAAGTGTTACGTTTTTTTGTCGGTTACAGGAAGTCCACTCCAGTTTTATGTGGATGCCATTAACAGTGGTCATGTAACAGCTTATGGTCCAGGTCTTAGCCATGGCATGGTAAACAGACCAGCTGCATTCACCATTGTTACCAAAGATGCAGGAGAAGGTAATACTATTATACTACTATTTTTAAAATTCTATTATAAAGACAATAATCTGAAAATATGATCTCCCTTTCTTATCTCTGTTGGTAGGTGGTCTCTCATTGGCTGTGGAAGGTCCCTCTAAAGCAGAAATCAGCTGTAAAGACAACAAAGATGGGACATGCACTGTATCCTACCTGCCCACTGCACCTGGAGACTACAATATTATTGTCAAGTTTGATGACAAACACATCCCTGGCAGCCCCTTCACCGCTAAGATCACAGGTGCTCAAATACTTTCCAATGTTTATAGTTTTCCACAGCCTTGGTATGGCGCACAAGGAAAAAGGATACCAGATTACATTAAATGTTCCCTAATATAATAATGTTGCCTGGAGGCAGCATAATAATTGTTTTAGCTGGGTAGAATGTCTGCCTTTATGTGGTCCCAGAACCTGTCCCATGTAGACACACCCCTTTCTTTCAAGGTGATAGGTCATTTAATCTGCTTAGCATAGTTTTTTAGAGTGCAATTCAATGCAGTTTCATCCATTCAACATTGGTCCATTCACCTGTGGGACATTTGGTGTCTTCCAATGTTTTTAATTAATTCAACAGGCTGTTATTGAACCCACAGAGATTACCGATAAATCACATTTAGAAACATTTGATAAGGCATGGTAAGATATACTTTATTGTCCTTCATACGGGAATTTTTTCTTTGGCACATGGCACTGCATTATTCACACACATCAGCATACATGCACAATAACATGGATTACAAAAACACACATTAGAAACAGTATCAATAATAAAATGTGCAAAAAAAAAAAAAAAAAAAAAAAAAAAAAGGGGAGCAAGCTGGACAGACTCGACCCAAACGTTTTGTGAGGGCCTGTTGGGAATGTCTGGCTGGGCACTCTGTCAGAGGGGTCTTCAACTCCCACCTCCAGGAGAGCTTCACCCAGATCCCGAGGGAGGTTGGGGACATTGAGTCCAAGTGGACCACCTGTATTGTCAAGGCAGATTTTTGGCGCTTTGGCTGCAAGGTCTTTGGTGTCTGTCGTGGCGGCAATCCCCAAAACGTTGGTGGACACTAAAAGTAAAGGAGGTGGTAGGAAGAGTCCTATCAGGCCTGGCTGGCTTGTGGGACTCCTGAGGCAGCTGACAGGTACTAGCAGGCCAAGCGTGCCGCAGCCCGGGCTGTTGTGGAGGCAAAAACTCGGGTGTGGGAGGAGTTTGGGTGGCCATGGAGGAGGACTGTCGGTCAGTCTCGAAAAAATTCTGGCAAACTGTCTGCTGCCTCAGGAGGAGAAAGCAGTGCTTCACCAACACTGTTTGAGGTGGGAAGCTGTGATGTCGACTGGGGATGTTGTTGGATGGTGGAAGGAACACTTCGAGGATCTCCTCAATCCCACCGACACGCCTTCCATTGAGGAAGCAGAGGGTGAGGCCATCAGCCAAGCCAAAGTCACTGAGGTGGTCAAAAAGCTCATCAGTGTCAAGGCCTGGGAGTGAACAAGATCTGCCCTGAGTACCTCAAGTCTCTGGATGTTGTGGGGCTGTCTTGGTTTCGACAACATTGTGTGGCGGTTGAGGACAGTAGTAGTAGCTGGGGACAGGTGGTCCCTCTTTTAAGAAGGGGGATCGGAGCGTGTGTTCCAACTATAGGGGGATCATACTTCTCAGCCTTCCTGGAAAGGTCTACGCCAGGCTACTGGAGAGGAGAATTCAGCTGATAGTTGAAATTCGGATTCAGGAGGAAAAATGCAGTTTTCGTCCCAGTCGTGGAACAGTGGACCAGCTCTATACCCTCTGTCAGGTGAGGGTTCATGGGAGTTTTCCCAACCAGTCCACGTGTGTTTTGTGGATTTGGAGAAGGCATCATGTTCCTTGTAGTATCCTTTGGGGGTTGCTTTGGGAGTATGGGGTCGAGGTCCTCTGCTAAGGGCCCGGTCTCTGTACAACCGGAGCATGAGCTTGGTTCGCATTGCTGGCAGTAAGTCAGACCTGTTCCCAGTGCATGTTGGCCTTGTCACCGGTTCTGTTCATTATCTTTTTGAACAGAATTTCTAGGCACCGCCAGGGGCTGGAGGGAGTCCAGTTTGGGGACTTCAGGATTTCATCTCTGCTTTTTGCAGAAGATGTTGTCCTGTTAGCTTCATTGGGCCAGGATTTTCAGTGTGCACTGGGGCAGTTTGCAGCCGAGGGTGAAGCGGCTGGGGTGAGAATCATTGAGAGGAGCCAGCTGAGGTGGCTC
Organism: Bostrychus sinensis; assembly: GCA_020698575.1. Lineage (NCBI taxonomy): Eukaryota > Metazoa > Chordata > Actinopteri > Gobiiformes > Eleotridae > Bostrychus > Bostrychus sinensis. The sequence goes on from CM036239.1 coordinate 12,642,068, forward strand.
AGACGTCTGTTCCAGATGCCTCCTAATGCCTCCCTGGGGAGGTGTTCTGGGCCGGTCCCACCAGAAGGAAGCCCCAGGGAAGACCTAGGACAAGACCTAGGGACAGTGTCTCTCAGCTGGCCTGGGAACGCCTTGGGATTCCCCCGGAGGAGCTGGAGGAAGCGTCTTGGGTGAGGGAACGGGACGCGGAGGTAGCAGTCCAAGCAAAGATACTTGAACTGCTGCCTCCGCCTCCCGATCCTGGATAAGCGGTAGAAGATGGATGGGGGTTGTATTTACTCATGGTTTTTGTGGATTTCAGGAGATGATACTATGAGGATGTCACAGCTTAACGTTGGCACAGCCACAGATGTGTCCTTAAAGATCACAGAGACAGATCTGAGCAGTCTGACAACAAGCATCAGAGCTCCATCTGGAAACGAGGAGCCATGTCTGCTGAAGAGGCTGCCCAACAGGCACATTGGTAAGTTGTTTACTGGTATCTCACAAAAGATTGCGTTATCTCACAAATATGTTTTTCTTACCATGAGCCCTCCTAACCCTTTTTCTTTTAAAATGGACATGACAAAATTACAAATATGACCCTCTTATCCATAGGCATTTCTTTCACGCCAAAAGAAGTGGGAGAACATGTGGTCAGTGTGAAGAAGAATGGAAAACATGTGACCAACAGCCCATTTAAGATCATGGTTGGTCAGTCAGAGATTGGTGATGCTAGCAAAGTGAAAGTGTACGGCCAGGGCTTAATAGAGGGACACACCCTGGAGCTGGCTGAGTTCATCGTTGACACCAGGAATGCCGGTAACACAGCAATCAGTGTTAAATAAAAAGTTGGTGTATAGTTGTTGTATTTTTATGTATTTTAACACTATCTTTTTATAATGCAATAACATGTAAAACAGCAAACTACAGCAATTTCAACTGCATTTTTATTTTTCTTTATATATTTTTTTTATTATGACTGAATATGTTTCAGGCTATGGTGGTTTAGGACTGTCTATTGAAGGTCCCAGTAAAGTGGACATTAACTGTGAAGACGTGGAGGATGGGACATGTAAAGTCACCTACTGTCCTACTGAGCCCGGAAACTACATCATCAACATCAAGTTTGCTGACCAGCATGTTCCAGGTTAAACACACAGACCTGACACATTTTATGCATGATTAATGATTGTTACATATTGTTTACAAAGTATCTTTGATGAATTAGGAAGTCCATTTACGGTGAAGGTGTTTGGAGAGGGAAGGATGAAGGAAAGCATCACCAGAAGGCGTCAGGCTCCATCTATTGCCTCTGTGGGCAGCACCTGTGACCTCAACCTCAAAATCCCAGGTTACTGCTTCCTTTATCTACTTCCTATCCTTTCAGCTTCTTCTTTTTCCCCATGATGCACCTCAGCCCTTGCTCTGTCCCCCTCTCACTTCTTGCTTCGCTTGTAGGAAACTGGTTTCAGATGGTTTCAGCTCAGGAGCGTCTGACTCGGACATTCACTCGCAGCAGTCACACATACACACGCACAGAGCGGACCGAGATCAGTAAAACTCGTGGAGGTGAGACCAAGAGGGAGGTTCGAGTGGAGGAGAGCACGCAGGTGGGAGGTGACCCATTCAGGGACGTGTTCGGAGACCTCATAGGCCGAGATGCTCTGAGTGGATTCAGCGGGATGCCAGCTGGTAGCAGGCCACCACTGCAGGACGGTGTGTGGAAACGTGTGGTGTGTTCAAACTAAAAAAAAATGGCCAGTGTCACAGAGTGTCACATATTTATTATTGAAAAAAATTCTAATTGAACTAAGCAATCTTTACAATCTGATTCTGCCAAAACATGTAAAATATACCACACATAGACATTTCTGTACTAAAATGAAACAGTTTGCAGTCAGATTTATTTATTTTTAGTTGGAAACCTTTGATTACGTCTGTGACTATTCATTGTTTGCCATATGATTATTTGTGGTGCAGAATAGCTAACAATATGAAAATGTTTTAACTTCTAATTTGCATGATACTTGCTCACTTTAACTTTCTGAATAAATATTAGAAATAAGGACTAGTCATTAATAATGTTTTACTGTCTTTTTCTCTGTTTACAGAATCTTGATGAAAGCATATTTGAATGTTAATTTGTGTGTGTGAAGTTATACAATAACGTCAGTGTTAGTGATGGTTTATTTATGTAGTTTTTTACAACTTGAAACTACTATACTGAATAAATCTTCTGCAACAATGGACACCCTGAAGGACTAGCACAAAAAATTGTTTTGGCGCCCCACTAGTGCACTATTTTAAGGTAAAAAATAATTTTCTCTCCCATTAATAAATCTTAAAAGGCATTTTTTCTGTTTAACCATTTTTCCAAGTAATTGTTTTCTCTTTAAATGCCCCCCTCAATTTTTTTGCTGTCCCTGAGAGTCAAGCAAAAAAAAGTGATACATTTTTTAAGTCTGTTTTTTTCTTGTCTTAATGACCCCTAAGAGTCAAGCAAAAACCTAAAAAAAAAATCTGTTAATGTGAAAGCCCAGAGAAAGCCTTTTTCTTTTCTTCACTGCTTGACAAACAGATTTGCCACATATAGAAAATCAGTAGAACAGTGGACATCTTGGCAATACAGGGCTTAAGGACAGTAGTTTAGTGACAGTAGTAGTTTCATAGTGCACGGATCATTAATATTTTATCTAGCCATTTTCCAGTATTTGTTTTTCACAATTATCATTATTACACTAGTTATTTTAATACAATAAATTCAATAAAAAGCATGATTGGCATGGATTTGGGTCTTGATTCCTTGCAAGAACCCACATCACATTTCCAACATGACCACGTGAAGTTTGACCTCCGCCTGACCAAATGAACAGCTCAGTGTCAACATTGTAGTCATAATACTTTTGTGGCCAATATGAAAACTTAATTAATTTATTTATTTATTTGCCTTTCAGGGGTTATAAAATTAACAAAAAAATGAAACTTAGTAAATGGAACACCAGATTTATTTATTTTTTGCTTTACCTGAGAGGCAAGAAATAAAAGGTTGTCCAATTTCTAAGTCTGTTATCTTTTTTCTGACCCCTTGAGAAGCAAGAAGTTTTGTGTGTGTGTGTGCTTGTCCCTACTTAAGCGCTGATTAACAAGATACTTTAATTGGGCTGAAACCTTAAGTTTTCTTCTCTAATTTCCCTCTTTTTGGATTATCTCGTGCAGGTGAGGCAGTGAACCAGGAAATGACCGCTCAAGTGACAAGTCCCAGTGGCAAAACTGAGGAAGCAGAGATCATCCGTGGAGAGGACAGCACATACAGTGTCCGCTTTATTCCTCAAGAGATGGGCCCTCACATTGTTAATGTCAAATACAGGGGCCAGCATGTTCCTGGCAGCCCTTTTCAGTTCACTGTGGGGCCTCTGGGTGAGGGAGGGGCCCACAAAGTTCGAGCAGGGGGCACCGGCCTCGAAAGAGGAGTGGCAGGGATCCCAGGTAGGCCCCTGTGCTGTTCAATACTCTTGTAGAGTTTTGTGTTATTGTCCTTCTCTTTGTACTCTCTGTGGGATAAATGGCTGATTAATGTTACTGTGCTTGTTGTTCTGCAGCTGAGTTCAGTATTTGGACCCGGGAGGCAGGAGCTGGAGGTCTGTCCATCGCTGTGGAGGGACCCAGCAAGGCCGAGATCACCTTTGAAGATAGAAAGGACGGTTCCTGTGGCGTTTCCTATGTGGTTCAGGAGCCTGGTGAGAATTTAATGCTAACGTATACAACACTATACAACATTAAAGTATTTGTTAAGGATTAGTAACCAGTTAATTAATGACAGTTTTTCATGATTGCTAAGACACTTTTTCTAAAACATGTGACCCATTTCGCTAAACACCAAATACAATTGTCAAAACTGTGAATTCACAAAACACCCAATTTGTGAGCTAAAAGCTTGTCATAATTGTTAAAACTCACACACACGGCAGACATAACACACTTCACATTGCACAGCAAAGCAATAAACACTGTTCTCTGAATGTGTTCTCATATAAGGCAGATACAAATAATGATACAAATAATGACACATTTATTTTAATTTTTTTATTTAACCTTTATTTTACCAGGAAGTCCCTTGTGATAAAATCTATTTTTCAAGGGAGACCTATAGAACATATAATGAAAATCCTCAAGAAAAAAACAGAAAAAGACCAGATTTAGTCAAGCTCATTTTAACAAATCAATCAAATATCAAAAATGTACAATTACTGCGGTAGCTGCAACTTGCATATTTTTTCAAACAGTTAACAGTAAAGAAACTTTAAGAAATTTTATACTTCTTTGGGTCTTGGCTCAGGTTCGGTTCTTGGTTCAGGCCTTGGTTTAGGTTTGGGCCTGGTTTGGGTCTTGGTTTAGGTTTGGGATCTTGGTTCGGCCTAGCCCTTCTTGTCCTGTTGCTCCTCTGACCTCTTGAACAACCAGCTCAGTTGTTTCACAGCTGCCTTTATTTTTATTGCAGTTCATGAGCAGCAGGTGTTTTGGTGTGTTTTTCTTTTCATGGATGTCGCGGTTTGGTGTTTCGTTGGACATGATCTCCAATGTGGGCCCCCAATTTACGTCAGAGTTGTTAAATGGTGTGGCTGATAGCTTGGGGGTTAAGCTTCACCGCCGGACGGCGTGCCACCTGCAGGCCAATGGGCTTTGCGAGCGGCTTCACTGCACCATGAAGACTGCTCTTCGTGCCTCTCTGGTGGCTGGGTTGACCTGGAGTGGGTTTTGGGTCAGCCTTTGAGGGCTCCTGGGGATTTCCTCCCGGGCGCCCTGAGTGCACCCCCCGGTGGGGCTAGCGGGGTGGTTTTCCAGGGGGAAGCTAGGGTTTTCGCACCAGTGCCTGTGCAGCACTGTCTTCCGCGGTCATACGTCCCTAAGGACTTAAATCTGTTTGTAATGTAATGTTTTTATTTGCGATGATGTGCACTGTTCCTCCCCTTCAGCCCTTTTCACGTTCTCAAAGCGGGGCAGAAGGATTTTTTCGTGGAGGTTTCAGTGGACCTGCCTGAAGCCTGCTCATGTGTTCCAGGATTGTCCTGTGGAGCTGACTCTGCCGTCCCACCGTTTCTGCCCCCAGCAGCGTCTTGGTTCAGGACCAACAAGATTAACTTTATGGAGGGGCAGCACAATCCTCAGACCTTAGCCCTATAGAAAACTTGTGAGGTGACATTAAAAATGCTGTTTCTGATGCCAAACCAAGAAATGCAGAGGAACTGTGGAATTAAGTCCAATCATCCTGGGCTGTGATACCTGCCAGAAGTTAGTGGACTCCATGCATCACAGATGAGGAGCAGTTCTCAAAAAAACGTGGTCATACAACAAAATATTAGTTCAGAGATCCACAGGAAAGTAAAATCTCAAAGCATTTTTCAGTTTATACAGTAAATTTTTGAGTTTGTTAAGAAAAGTGCAGACACTGCTATTTTTTTGAACAGCCTACTATTTTTTTTCCTCACTTTCCGTAAAGGAATAACAAATTTGATTGTTTTTTTGTTTTTTTTGTCCATGTTTTGATTTGGAATAGAATGAGCAATTCTCAGTGCATTTGCTGTGTGGAAATAAAAGCTAGAATAAGGATTTTGAGATTTATTCATTTTGATTCGCATACTGTTATTATTTTGAACGCAACTGTATATATTTATGAATGCTTTATTACTGCTTAATAGTGGGCAGTTATTCTGATGTTTTACCAAAAAATATTATTTATTGAAATAAATTTAAATAAAGTATTCACCAAATGATTGCACTCTTGCAAATTTATTAAGCACTTATGTATTGTTTTGTTATTTTGTTTTTTCCAGGCGATTATGAGATTTCCATTAAATTTAACGATGAGCACATCCCAGACTCTCCATTCATTGTTCCGGTCGCCACACTGTCAGATGATGCCCGCCGCCTCACAATCACCAGTTTGCAGGTGAAAAAACACTTCAATAATTAGTATGAGTTTGTGCAACTGAGATCCACCATCATCTGTTATGACATATGATCTTAGTAATGCTGCTTCTCATGAGTGTATCCTCTGTTTAAGCTTGTAAATGCTGCTGCAAACTACTAATTTCACTCTTTTTTGTAAATTGTTGATATAAATATCTATAAAACATGTAATTCTGCTTTCTCTTTGATGCATATGTCCTGCAGGAGATGGGTTTGATAGTGGGGCAGGAGGCCTCTTTTGCAGTGCAGCTGAATGGAGCCACGGGGCTGATTGATGCAAAGATCCACACTCCATCAGGAGCTATAGAGGAGTGTTACATCACTGAGTTAGACAGTGGTAATAATAAACTATTAATGCAGTTCTATGAAATGATTGAGTATGATGCCTGATAAACATTTTAAATTACAGTTTGCTATGACTCCACAGTTGGCTTTATTTTTATTTGACTTTTTTATTCAGATCAGTATGCCATTAGATTCATCCCAAGAGAAAATGGAGTTCATTCCATTGATGTGCGTTTCAATGGCAGCCATGTTCCTGGCAGTCCCTTTAAGATCCGAGTGGGAGACCCAGGACAGGTTGGAGATCCTGGTATGGTGTCTGCCTTTGGACCAGGATTGGAGGGTGGAACCACAGGTACACACACATACTACTCTGAATAGAAATACTCAAAATATAAGCCAATAAATACATTGTTTTAAAATTATTTTGCTGTTTTCCTGTAGGCGTGGCATCTGAGTTTATAGTAAACACCTGTAATGCTGGCTCCGGAGCGCTGTCTGTGACCATTGATGGGCCGTCCAAAGTAAAGATGGACTGCCAAGAGTGTCCAGAGGGCTACAAGGTTTTCTACACACCCATGGCTCCTGGAAGCTACCTTATCTCGATTAAATATGGAGGACCCCAGCATATTGTAGGCAGCCCATTCAAGGCCAAAGTCTCAGGTAGAATGAATAAATGGATTTCAACTTTTTAAATATACAGTATTAATAAGTCAGCTTTTTTTTTTTTTTTTTTTCAGGACCTCGTCTTTCTGGGGGCCACAGTCTGCACGAAACTTCCTCTGTTCTCGTGGAAACTGTCTCCAAGTCATCAGCTGTGGGCGGAGCTTTCAGTTCTTTGCCCAAATTTTCCTCAGATGCCACTAAAGTCATCTCTAGAGGTGCAGGACTTTCAAAAGCTTTTGTCGGTCAGAAGAACACGTTTACAGTGGACTGCAGCAAAGCAGGTGAAACATCAAACATCTCTTAAAACAATATGAATATTTGCTTACTGTAGATCAATGATTCTCAAACTTTTTGGTCTTGTGTACCTCCAGGACCTGCTTTAGTCCTGGTTTGGACTTGGCGTAATCCTGGTTTAGTCCTGGTTTGGACGCGGCTTAGTCCTGGTTTAGTACTGGGGTTAGACCTGGATTAAAAGACCTGGTTTAGACCTGGTTTGTTCCTACTTTTGTCCTGGTTTATTCCTGGTTTAGTTCTAGTTTTAGACCATTATTTGTTCCTGGTTGAGTCCTATTTTAGTCCTGGTTTTAGACCTAATTTAGTACTTCTTTAGTGTTTGGTATAGTTCTGGTTTGGACCCAGCTTAGTCCTCTTTTAGTCCTGGTTTAGACTGTTCCTAGTTTTGTCCAGATTTTTTCTTGGTTTAGTTCTGGTTTTAGACCTGCATCTTTAGTCTTAATTTAATCCTGGTTTAGTCCTTCTTTAGTGTTGCATTCCCTTGGTTTGGGTGAATTTGAGTCTTTCAAAGCCAAATATATAAATGCCTTACAAAATCATATTGTACCTCCTACAGTGAGCTCGTGTACCCCTAAGGGCCCCCCTTACCCCTGGTTGGGAAACACTGCTATAGATTATTAAATAGAAACTTTATTGATCCAGAGGGAAATTAAGGTTTCAGCAGCAGCATCACAACACTTACAAAAGGCAGTTAGAATGCAATATTTATAAGGTGCTATGCAATTAAAAAGGTGTAGCAAACCAAAAATACTAGCGATTACTGACATGTGTAAGCTTATGCAAGGTAGTCAGGCATATGTAATCAGCAGCATCTGTACATCAGGTTAACAATAACAATGTTGACAATAGGGTGACCACCTCAAAAAGTACTAAAAGCGGGACAAGTGGTGCGATTTGTTGGGACAAGGTGGTACAGACTCAAGAAATAAATCTTTTGATATACAAATCTAACTTATCAACTTATTGAGCTACAAGTTGCTTCAGTTTAGGGCCTATAACAAATTTGATGTGCTGTTTTCACCACCAAAACACACATTTTACATATTAATTAATGAGGCTTTTATTGGAATAAAAAAGGTAGAACAGAAAAAAATCAAAGCTTTCAGTCTGCATTTTCTCAAAACAATCCAGCACCAACCCCAGCTCACAGTTCCCGGAGAGGCCTTTCCTGAAACACAGGCAGCAACACAACAACTATATATTCAACCTATCAAGATGGGACACCCACAAATATTTTTTCTGTATTTTGAACAAAGAATACTGACTTGACTTTCTAGTTCTTAACTTGAATCTCTCTTTTTTATAAGATCCGCTGAGCACCAATGAAAAAGAGGGACATTATGTTAATAAGTGGGACAGAGGGACAGATGCCTAAATGGCTGTGCAGCACCAAAAGAGGGACAGGTGGTCACCCTAGTTGACAATGACAATGTATATAAGCAGTAAGAATGCAGAAGTATGGATGGTATATACTACAATTACAGATTATACAGGAGCTTCATCTGTACATCATGTGAACAAAGACAGTGTTGACAATGAATGACACTGCTAATGCATAATTGTTATTTTCTTTTTCTCCCCAGGTACCAACATGTTGATGGTTGGTGTGCACGGGCCAAAGACTCCCTGTGAAGAGGTGTACGTGAAGCACATGGGGAACAGGATGTACAACGTCACCTACACAGTCAAAGAGCAGGGCAGCTATATCCTCATAGTGAAGTGGGGCGATGAGAACATCCCGGGAAGCCCCTTCCACGTCACTGTCCCATAGAATGAACTGTATGCCATCCTCTGTGACCCACTGGACACTATTTTGTCTCTTCCATGGAGACAGTTGTTGTTACCATTTTGGAAGCAGCCCTCACTGCACAGGTCTGTAGTGACTGTCTGAAATAGGATGTAGAAGAGCATTCATCAAATCACTCATATTCATTTGAGCTCAGTGTTTCCAGATTCAAAGTATGTCGTAGAGCCCAGTCACGTCAGCATTCCTGTCACACGTTTAATGTATTTTATTGAACCTGCAACATTGACTGACAAGTAGAAGCAATAATACTCAGTTCACTAGGCCCCTGACCAAATGTATACCGATCCCCGAGTCCTGATGGGCCAATGTTGCCATGGTCAAAACTTGATTCAAAACTACTGATCGCCCCGACTTCAGACAAAACTGATTTATTACGCCCTGTTCTTTGTATGAACTTGTCTGACCGAATGTGGTAAAACCCAAATGAGCCCTAGCTGTGACTTAAAACTTCTGTTTATTTTTTATTTTATTTATTCTGTTCTTCTTTTGTGATATTATTTTGACAGAAATGGTCTTATTGACAGAATGTAAGCTGCATTTTCTGCAAAGGTAAAAAGCTGGTGATGAAAAGCAGATTTTTTTAACTACACGACGGAAGTCTGCAGAGCCTTTCATCTTATTTTGTGAATGGTAAAAATGTGATGCATCAAAACATTATTAGAGTGAAATTTTATAGTAATTTTGTATGTATCTATGAAGTAACAGTTTGATATGTTAACTTTGAGTCTGGTGAGATTGTGCAGGCATAATAAAGGTTTATTTGCTTATTTGCCACAAAGATCTGAACATTTGTTTGTTAAATAATCATTTAGTTTTTACAAACGTCTCCTTACAGTCCTAAAACAATTTCGTTGCCTTTTTCAGAGTGACATGGTTTGTTTAGAAAGGATTCTGTTAAAGTTTGGCTAGTTGAACCCCAAAGCAGATCCAGGTAGGGAAAGGGGGAAGGGTGAGAAAACACACAACACAGAATTCTAACAGTACCCTCCCCTTCACGGGACGCCACCTGTCCAGGCAGGTCAAGAGCGCACAAGTGATGAGAGTAGGGTCCAAAATAAGGCCAGCACTCTTACCAATCTACCAAGTACTGGATCACACCCTTGTATCTAGCAAACCCTGGACAGTGAAAACAGGATTGTTGTCAATAATCCAGGAGGTGGAGGGGGTTCGGCTGGAGGGCTCAGGGGACTGGGGCAAATGGGTTTGCGATGACAGACGTGAAAAGAAGGGTGGACAAGAAGGGGAAGGCTTAAACTAAACAACAGTGGGGTTAATTATGCATTCAGTTTCAAATGGACTAATGCAGTATCTGGGTGTGGGATTCAGTCTGGAGAGGTTTTAAAGAGTCTGTGAGGTAAGAATTCTTTGGTAGATTTTGCTGCTAAAGATTGAAAAAGCAGATTTCTTGGCATGGTTTGTTGATTTCTGCGATGACTGGGCCTATTGCCAAGAAAAAAGTTTAACGACTTGTCTATTGGCACAAATTACCTTAGGTGAATGATTTTTTTACCCTCAAAAAGTGGTGATATTATTCAATCACACAATCGTGATTGTTGTCTGTAGACAGGGCATTACGCCACAATATTAATATAGGCTAGTGAATTTGTGGAACCAATTGCTAACAAAAAAGGTAAGGTTGAACATTTGTTTAGTTAATAATAGTAATAGTGGCCCCTGCCTGCCAGTTTTTGTCATCATTAAAGTCTGGAACAAGGAAAGGGTTAATGCTGTCTCATTTTTACAACCATTTACAGAAACGGTTCTGTGGCTGCAGAAACAAAACCTTTTGACGCCTCAAAGAACCTTTTGTTTTAAGAGTGCACTTACTCTTTACTCCAAAACATTTCGACTCATTGATCTCATGGAAGACACACACAGTGCACATTTCAAACATTTATTTTTTCTTTTTTGAGCTGCAGGCTTCAATACCAGTTGCACTTGAATGGTGACATTTTAAACATAATAATATATTATTATTTTATATTCATTTTCGATAGAAGCAATTTTACAGGGTTCAGTAGTACGACGTGAGACCACTAGGTGGCAGCATAGCATTGCCAAAAAATAAAAAATGAAAGCGTCGTCGGTGATGGACTAGAGCCCCCAGCTTTTCTTGGCTTTATGAGTGTTTTTACTTTCCTTACAAACATCAGTGTTTAATGTTTCTACTGAAAAAAATATCCAAGGTAATAAAGCTCTGCTGCACATAAAGGGGTGAAAGAAATAAATCATATATCTGTCTTTTGTACACTGTTTTGTTGCTCCTTGACAGAAATATATTCACTATAACTATAACATTTTAGGATTTAAAGATTCTTTCATTTAAACTAAAATAACATGTCATTTGTAGACAAACCTGGGTGGGAGTTATGGATGAGACAGGTTTAAAAGTTTACATTTTTTCAAAACTCAATTTGTGTAGAATAGTGCAATGGTGTGATTAATCTTTCTTTCTTTCTTTCTTTCTTTCTTTCTTTCTTTCTTTCTTTCTTTCTTTCTTTCTTTCTTTTGGCAAACACCTTGATGTCTTTTTTTATAAAGCTGTTCTGTAGATTTTAGTAGCACCAGTGAGTGACCATATTGTAAAGCAGTACTCAATATGAGACAGGATTATGCAAGGAAGGTATGATTTGGCAGCATCAGCTGAAATAAATTAAATAATTTAAATTTTGGAGAATTAATGTTATAGTGTTAGCTCCTTTTTTATTTTTAAAGATTGGAGTCCAATATGATTCTGAGGTACTTAAATTGGGACATCAATTCAAGTTCCATGCATCCTACATACACGATAGCGCTGTCTTTTAGTAAATGTCATGCAAACTGTTTTATTATATTGTTATTAAAGGCGTCAACAAAACAGCCCCTGAACAATAATGAAAAGTCAATTTTGTTTGACTCAAAATTCAAGGTTGGCAAAAAATGTATATATTTGAGGTCTGTGAGAAAAAATATTGAAAAATGGAGGTGGGAAAATACATTGTGCTTATGGGAGCTGATCACAAAATTTTGTCAACATAGAAAAATTTAACTTGGCAGAAACATAGAACATGGACAAGAAAAAATTATATTATATAAACCCAAGAGGAAATTGTCCATATCTGGCGGAACCTGGCACCTACTTTATACCTCTCCCCAAACTCACCTAGACACACAGGCGGTCAGAAGTTATCAATTTCATTTTTGAGGCGACGCCTCAACGAAGACATGACACGACACAAAAACATTTTGAGATGTTTTAAAACTTGTGTATCTTCCACAAACTTTGTCAGATTTGAATGGATCCAAGAGTGCGCTTGTGCACATTTGTGAACTGTGCATAATATGTGCATGAAGCCTCCATCTTTAAAAATGACTCTCTGGTGCCCCCTGCAAACATTTGTCTTATAGTATTAAAAACTAAGAAAACAAAGCGGCCATTTTGAGAAGTATAAAAACTTGCGTATCTCTCACATACAATGTCATCTTGAGTTGGACCCAATATAACGTTTGTGCATGTTGACAACCTGAACACAATGTATCTGCAATTATTGTAGCTTGTTTAAAGCATTTATAAGTTTGGATGATGTGATGTTAGTAGTCAAACCATAAATAAAGACGAATGCGTCATCCACATACATTTGAATGTTGAGATCAGGACATACATCTGGGAGGTTATTTATATATAGGGCCCAAGGACTGAACCCTGTGGAACACCATCAGGACTGATGAGTTGGAGGATTTGACCCCACCTCCACTTTGTGTTCTATTTGGTAAACCATTGTATAGCATTATCAGAAAATATGTAAATTTTTTTTAGAAGAACTTGGTGGTCGAAGGTGTCAAATGCCTTCTTGAAGTCAAGGAATACAGCTCTGATACAGAAATGCCAATCCAACAAACACTTTTTCAACAAGCATACAATCTGCTGACTCAGTTGAGTGGTGTGTAAACCCAAACTGCATTGGATGCCAAAGGGGGAAACCTTTATCCAAGTGTTTGATCAAATGATTCACATCCCATTTTTCAGCTCCCTTGGATATGAATGAGAGAATACTGATTGGTCTGTAATTTTGAGCCAGATTTAAAAATGGGAGTCACCTTGGCCACCTTCCAGGATGATGGAACTGTTTTTTTATCAATTGACAAATGAACAAAGTAATGGGTTGTGGTAATGCATTCAAATGTGTTTTTACAAGGTTTGTATCAATGCTGTATACATCCTTGGCTTTGGAGCATTTAAGTGCTCTAAAAATCTTTAATACCTCTCCTTCTGTCATTTTTCAGCTGAAAAATGGAGTGTCCATGATTGATCAAACAAGAGTTGAAGCAGTAAACACTTGTTATTTCAAGCACACTGTTCAAAAAGTGTTGTTAGAAGTATTTGCTATCCTCGTGTCATTTTTCACCAAGACATTATCAATTTTTAATACAAGAGTCTTTCCATTACCCTTTGCATCCTTGGTAATAGAAATGAAAAAATAAATGCTTTGACCTTTCTTAAGAAGGGTGTTGCTTTATTATGCAGTTGAGTAAATGTTAGTTTATCCATATGGGGGTGTGCTTGAGCAATATATCTCTATATCTCTTCAAGTTTTTCCATGTTTGATCCAAGCATGAAAGATTTTTACCTTTCTTGGCCCTGTAGCTCCCTCTCCTGTAGTAAAAGAGGACATCACATCTTTGAGTGTATTGACAAAGGAGCCACAACTAGTGTCTATGATATTTGATGAGAGGATTTCCTCAGTCCACTCGCTGGATACCAATCTATCACAGCAGTTCATCTACAGAGCATTTGGCAAAAATAGAACATAATCTTAAAAAAACAAAGCAAGATACAGAGCAAATTCAATAAATCCTCTCACCTGATTAAAAACATTTAGTGCTCTCCTTCATCACCTGTTCATTCTGCTGAAGTCTTTGTTGTTTAGTCCTCTGTGTATTTTTTTTCTTTGTCCGGTTGCAGTAAAGTTCCACTGATGTTCAACGTAACAACCACATTCAAACAAACTAACTTTCCCTGCAAGTTTTTGTACAACTGCATTCTGAAGCTGTCTGCATTCAGAAATAAGTATACAGCATATATTAATGTTTTATGGCAAAGCAACAATTTTTCATTAAAGCCATGTTTGTTTGCAATACGGGTCAATGGCACGCTGCTTTGTTTCTCTCATTGGTTACTTTGCCTGGGATTTTTCCGCCCATGGAAATGAAACTTAAGCTAACTGATACAAGACTAACTTCTTTGTACAGAACAGGAAAAGAGTTAGTCTGCCTGGCCAGGCTGTATGTGACAATATAGGGAAATTAAAATAAAATATATTTCATTGGATAGCTTGATTTCTACTCCAACACAATACAATTCGGTAGCCACTGACAATTCCAGTTGTCTACATGTTAAAATAGTTTTTATATAAAGTAATGCGAGAACCTATTGTTTAAAATGCACAAGTTGTTACAATAAACAATATGTTGTCTTGAATCTTGGAGGAAAGAAAAAATAAATGTTCATAAATGTGATAATAATAAAAATTAATAAATAAATAAATGTTTACTAACCTGGCAGCAAAATGCGTCTGTAATTACAGAAAATGGTTTTATTTTTTATTGTAGATGTGAAATGGGCTCTTGTTTGAATAATGCTATGAGCAGAGTTTAACAGTTGGTAAGCTGAAGGTTTGACATAAAGGACCAATGAGCTGAAGGCAAAAAATGTGCAGCTTGCATTGGGTTTGGGTAGACAGATTATTTTGTTGAAATTATCCACAAGGAATTTTTTTTCACAGTTGTTCAATAGAAAGGTAAGATCCTTAATCACAAATTAGATACATGAGGATAATTTCAGGCCACAAATCTAAATATTTCTACATTATTTGTATAAATAAGATATGTATAAGAATATAATATGTTCAGAATAACACAAATCAGTAAACTGCACATAAATATTGAATAAAAAATAAACTGGTGTAACTCTGTGGCTCAGTAAACTGTTTCATTCACATGGGAGGTGTTCAAGGACTCTGCCTGCTGACCTAGACACGTGGGTCAAACGCTACTAAGGGTGAAAACTGGCAGCACATACAAATCAATATCTTGGTTGTTGGGCAGCCTTGACCTTCAGAACTGAAAAGAACAGGTTCAGAGCTAAAAACAGTTGAATTCAATTAAATAAATCACACTTTAGACACTAGAACAAGGAGGAGTTTTGGGAGAATGGGTTTCAGATAAATACAACGTGACTACAGAGGGAGCTTCTCAAAAGTCTAGAAAGGCCAAGATATAACAGCTTTACTAAACACATCTGCAAGCCCCTCCTTGG
This sequence comes from Bostrychus sinensis, assembly GCA_020698575.1. Lineage (NCBI taxonomy): Eukaryota > Metazoa > Chordata > Actinopteri > Gobiiformes > Eleotridae > Bostrychus > Bostrychus sinensis. The sequence goes on from CM036239.1 coordinate 12,657,361, forward strand.
TCTGTTAGCCAGATAACTCAAAAAGTAATGGTTGGATGAAGAAATGCTACATTTTTGGTGTGGACCCAAATATTTATAATACTGCAATATTGTAAGATAGGAATATCCCATGCTGCTACAAAGATGCTGCCTATATGATTCCTTGTTCAAATCATTATCTGGGCACTATATCTTCATCATTGCGAGATAGGGCCTGTGCCTTGGCAGAGGTCTGGACCACATACAGTTCATAAATATTCATAGCAAGGCCCACAAATTGCTAGTTAAAATGTCAAATGAAGCTTCACGTGTGTAAAGAAGAATAGGTGAGTGTGTATCAGCAGCAGAGGACTGAGGAGGGGGAGGAGGGGAGGCAGAGGGGCGCGAGGATGGGGTGTATGTGGTATCCTGGATTAGAAACCCAGATGGTTAAATTAGTAGGAGATATTTTTGGCTGCTGTCTCTCTGTGACAGCCCCTCCCTTTCAGGCATTAATTATCTGCTCAGACCGGACTAATAATACCTCAGCCAATGGCCAAGGCTTCAGATGCTCTGCGCTATCATACACTTCACATCAATGTAGAAAAAAACAACAACAATCTGAACAATAGTTGTTAAATAATCATAATAACCATATCATATATACTTGGCATTAATTTATTTAATTGTGGCATTCTAACAAGTAGGCTCAATATACCTGCTTTTATAATTTGTATAAGATGTGTTGCTATCAAATTCAAAATGAGACTTTATTTTTTACTTAACGGTAAAATATATCAGTTTCAACACTTGACTTGTTTATTTTTTAATGGGAATAGGACATACACATTTTGAAATTTGTGAATCATTGCACTATGTTTCCCAACTTTTTGGAATTTGAGTTTTGCTTGAGATATTTTTTGCTCATGTCAGTATAACTTTCTTGGAGATGATATTATTAACCCTAGTGTTTTCTCCATTTTATTTATCTCTGTCTATGCTTGGACTGAGGAAAACCTGAGTGTCCTACTGACTGGACTGAAGTGTTGTCTTGTTTGTCTGATGGAGCACAGCGCAGACAGAGGGCTGTGATACTTTTCTATCTAATCTGTCTATCTCCTCATCTGTGTCTGCGTCTGTGCTTTGTGGAAACAAGCCTCTTCTGCTGTGTGGCTCTCAGAACAATAATGCCAGACCCGGCAGCACTGTTTGTTTGGCCACATACGTGCACTTGAATGAAGGGCTCGGGGCAACTTGTATGAAAGCCCTATGTATAGAACATCTTCTGCTGCGCAGCCTGTGCTGTTGTTGGGATGTCACTAATGCTCTTTGAACCGTTGGCTTCTTGTTCATGTTTCAGCTCTTAGGAAATTCAGTATGTTTAGGACAATAAATCCTCTTATATAATGTGTCACTTCGACTTCTCAGGACAAAATAACATCCTCAAACATCAGACACGGCTAATTGTACACATTCAATATTTAATATTGTAAATATTTTTGCCTCGGGTTTATTTGACAGGACAGTGCATAAGTGACAGGAAATCATGGGAGAGAGTTTGGTAAAGCATTCTGCATAGTCAGGACTCGAAACCCATGACACTGATGCGAGCTGTAGTCGCTCTGTAAAAGCAGCGCATTCTCTACCAACTGAGCTACACCACAGCTCTACTGATATTTTACCAGCCACAAGGGGCCATAAGCCAGTGAACTTCTAGTGTCAGCCCTAAGACTGCATAAAGCCTGGAGTGGGTTGTGTCAAGTAGGGCATCTGGTGTAATTATATCATGAGATTATGATGTATAATATTAGCAATTTATTAACATCACCTAATATGTATAGCACTCAGTCTCTAAAATCAACATTTACACGTGAAATTCTGCTACCCCTCTGTCTCAATGTAGCAATACTAAAATATTTCTGTAAAAACTTACCAAACTGACAAAAATCTAAAAACACAATGATTTATGCATCAAAGGCTTCCTACGTTTTGGTCTGTAGGGTTTAAAATGATCACTGTTACTGTTAGAATCTCATATCTACTACCATTCCATCTTCTTCTGCTTTATCCAGGGCCAGGTCGCAGGGGCAGCAGTCTAAGCAGGGATGCCCAGACTTCCCTCTCTCTGAACACTTCCTCCAGCTCGCCCGGAAGAACCCCAAGGCGTTCCCAGGCCACCCCAGAGACATAGCGCCTCCATTGTGTCCTAGGCCTATGCCTACACGTCCCCAGGGAGGCATCCAGGAGGCATCCGGAACAGATGCCCGAGCCACCTCAGCTGGCTCTTCTCGATGTGGAGGAGCAGCGGCTCTACTCCAAGCTCCTCCCGAGTGACCAAGCTCCTCACCCTATCTATAAGGGAGCACCAAGCCACCCTGCGGTGGAAAGTCATTTCAGCCGCTTGCATTCAGGTTCTTGTCCTTTCGGTCATGTCCCAAAACTCATGACCATAGGTGAGAATAGGAACATAGATTGACCAGTAAGTCGAGAGCTTTGCTTTTGGGCTCAGCTCCTTCTTCACCACAACAGACAGATACATTGACCGCACTATAGCTATACCAATCCTCCTGTCAATCTCATGCTTAATCCTTCCCTCACTCATGAACAAGACCCTGAGATACTTAAACTCCTCCACTTGAGGCAGGAACTCTCCTCCGACCTGGAGAGGGTAAGCCACCCTTTTCTGGTTGAGAACCATGGCCTCAGGCTTGGAGGTGCTGATTCTCATCCCGGCTGCTTCACAGTTGGCTGCAAACCGCCCCAGTGCACACTGAAGGTCCTGGTTCAATGAAGCCAACAGGATAACATCATCTGCAAAAAGCAGAGATGAAATCCTGTGGTCCCCAAACTGGACACTCTCCAGCCCCTGGCTGCACCTAGAAATTCTGTCCATAAAAATTATGAACAGAACCGGTGACAGAGGGCAGCCCTGCCGGAGTCCAACATGCACCAGGAAACACATCTGGCTTACTGCTGGTAATGTGAACCAAACTCCTGCTCCGGTTGTATAGAGACCAGAAAGCCCTTACCTACTAGCATGTTTTCTTAAAGCTGTACCATCTTCATAGAACAGTAACGCCAGGACAATAGCATATTTGTGAGTTTCTGATTGGCTGTAGTTCTGCTCTCTGACTGATGACCAGACTGTACTGATCAAACTGTCTCTTTACACACCACACTCAGAGAGCCCCAAGCTGTTTGTTACTTGACTGTTGACTGCAGAGTGAAGTGGTGAATGAGTGAACAAGAACATGAATAATAGGAGTGAGGAGCTGACAGTGAGGAAAGGAGTGTACACCAGATTCCAACATCCTCCCCTCTCATAGTATGATCTTTATAATGAAGTTTTGTTGTTTCTAGTCTTCATGTTTCTGCATTCAGTATTAAAAATGCACTGTTATTCTGTTGTCTTGCATATGAATGTGTGTTGAAAAACGGCAAGATTTATGTTTTGTGCTTTGCTTTAATAACAGTAGCTGTTTAGTCTTTGCAGCCCTCACTCTAACATCTTTAAAAAAAAAAATCTAATTTCTAAACCAACCTCTATTAATATAATAGAGCACTGGTTATAAACAAGTGCTTTTGCCACTTACAGAGTGACAAAGAGAAATAAATGATTTATTAAAAAAGGAACACCTTTATTTTATTAATCCACTAATTTGTCCGCACCACCTCACCACACACACAGGCCTACTGTATATTGAATATACACTATATTGTATATGGATTGTAAACACAGAGTGCTGTTGAAGGCTTACTTGCTCTGATGGATTTAGTGCTGATTGCAGAAGAAAGGCTCCTAAAATAATCCGTCACAGTCCTCTACTGCACAGCCCACTGTCCAAATGTTCACACACAGCCAAGGATATATATAACCATTTTTATTTATGAAAGAAGTTGTGGAAGGAGGAGGGGAAATACAAGCAAATGCTGCAGCTTCACTTGGACAAAAGACAGTGTTCTGAAAAAAGAACTAGGTCTGTAAAAGATTGTGTTTTCTTGACTAACCAGCAGGTGGTTTGTTAACAGGCTAAAAAGTACCACATGTGTGTGCTTTCTGTTCAGTGATACTGCAGACTGGATAGGATCAACTGTGTGAGTGGAAAACATTACACAAGGACATAATAAACAGAGAAACCTAGCTAACAGACCTGCACTGATTTTTGACATGGTTAGCCATTGTCCAAAACATGGTGCTTGTACAAATAGGACTATAACAGCTACCTATATCGTATTTTGTCATCACTTCAGCGCATTTAAATAGGAGGCCACAGATATAATTAATAATGGCAGCTATGTGTTGGTCACTTGGATTCATGTCACATTATACAATCCTCTGCTGGGACCTGTAACAGTGTTTGGCCTAATCCATTCCATTATTATTCATCCATTGATGTTGGCCTATTACCATTGCAGGGGAAGTTCAAATACGACCTTCTGGGTAATGAATGGGGCTAGAGGAGGCTGTGTGAGTCTGGGGGCTTCGCTCTGCAGCTGTGGCAGCTCCTGCTGACTGACACATGAGTTTGTGGAGTGACAGAAAGCTGCTGACGCTGTGGCTTCCCTCCAGATGTGCCTCTGCCGCAGTCTCCAGATGTGAGAGGCCACTGACAGCTGAGCTCATGCTGTAGTGATTTATGGTGCCTTTTATCCCTGTGACTTGACTTTATCCTAGGTATTCATACTAATAGGCCTAGCAGGTCAAATTAGTAGTAGATGTAATGAGGTTAAATAAACTATAGATTATTTTTTACATGACAAAATCTACAATTAATCTATTAAATGCCAATAGATGACATCCTTGGAGACTTGTTATATCGCATCCTGAGCTACTGTTGTTGTTCTCACGTTACATCAAAGCATACTGGTGAAAAAAATAAACTATTCCTACATGATGCAACAGTGAATTCTTAAGATTTTATTAAAAACTCTTAAAAACAGTTTTCTTAATTTGTAGAAATGGTTGCAGCGCTTCAGGTTTCCTCACAGCCAATTAAAAGCTTTAATCTCACCTGCTTCAAATGATCCATTTGTCTTACATTTTATTTCCTTTAATTTTACTTAATGAGGCCCAAAGCTGGAATAGTCACAAGGTAAAAAGGACCCGTCTAAATTAAAATCTCATCAGGAATTTCCAGGAATCAGAACTATTGCAAGATTAGGCCAAATAACTCCAGCCACAAGGGATCAGTAAAGGAACAAGCGATTCGTTTTAGTGGATTTGTTACCATTCTGCGATATATGGCCTTTGAGAATCAATGGGCAGATCATTAGTAAAAGATTCCAGGTCTGGACATTATATCTTTATCATTGTGAGAGAGGGCCATTGCCTTGGCGGAGGTCTGTGCGCTCTGAGTGCTTGAAGTTGCAGCTGTTCATCATTCCATTAGTTATAAAAGCTCACACTTTTCACTATCATTGACAGATAAATATAATTTTTTTTTTATGTGTCTCTGGAGCACTGTGGGTCATAACCTGGGTCAGGTATCAAAACCTTGGTGGGACACAAAACAGTCCATTGTCTGGGATGGGGTGTGTGGAACTGACCACTGTCCTTGTTATGGTGGACACTCCTCATTATCTTGCTGACCCTCTTGGTGGCAGTTTAACAGACAGCATGGGCCATCTCTGTCTGGTGGAGGGGAATTGAGGGCACGCCCCCTTCTGCGCAACCTGATGGGAAGGAAGGAACAGCGTGCTCTAATGGAAACCAATTACCAGGTCACCGCAGTGGTCACAGCCAAGTTTGCAGCTCTGAGGTGACACCAAGGTGAGATGATGGTGGCCCAAATGGTAGCAGCTCAAAATGCTCACCTAAGTAACTTCTTTATTTTAATTTATAATGGTATTTTCATTTTTTTGTGTGAGTACAGCTTCGCCTCGGCATCAGAGGTTGGAGAAAACAAAGCCTTTCAAAGTTTTTACACTTTAAAGGAAACATAAGCAATGTGTGCTCTTTCTATTTAACATGGTACTGCAATCTAAATTCAAAACAACGGTTGCATGGGTTGCCAGACAAGCTGTTTTTATGACATTGAGTGGTTTGTACACAAATAACCACAGCTAAACTTTAGTCAATATGGACATGCTATATGTTTAGAAGCTTAAATTCTCCTCAATTCAGTCACTATATTTATTTTACAAGCACAATAAACACCTGAGTAAATTTACTGAAGATTCACCTGCACCATACAGCAGCTAACAAAATTAGCCTTAGCTACTCAAGACTACTCGAGACTTTTTAGGACAATCAGGACAGGATTCAGGATTGGGGACAACTGCTTTGACTGCATAAGTGACAAATTTTGGTAACAATTGGACACTCCACCACACCCACACTCACTATCAACACTGAAACAATTGAAGAGGTTAATTCATACAAATATCTTGGCGCCATAAATGATCACAAACTTACAATTCAACTCAATAGTGAATATCTCTTCTCTAAATGCCAACAACGCTGCTTTTTTCTCCATAAACTTCGCAAACTCCAGGTACACCAATCCATTCTTGCCACTTTAAACAAATACTTCATATTTAACATAGTTGCTTGGTTTGGTTCTCTCAGTCTCACTAACCGCAATATTCTAAACAGGATCAGCAGAATCAGCAGCAAAACTGTGGGCCAGGAGCAGGAGTCACTCACTAAACTTTACAATAAAAGAGTCAAAAGCAAAGGGTCACTGATTGCCACTGACATCACACACACACACACACACACACACACACACATTTATTTATTTATTTTTAACATTATTTATTTAACCTGGTTTGTTGTATGTGATGTGTGTACAGTATGTGCATATGTGCTCCACTTGAATGTGGTGTTGATGCTTGCCTTTGGATATGTCTGTGTCCTCACTGGGTTTTTTTCCCACAAATGAAGTTTCTAATGGATAAATAAAGTGATTTTGATTTGATTTGATTTGAGTTTCAAAGTGCAAATATTTTGTAAATAGCAATGCTTTATTATTAGCTAAGTAGCCTAAATAAGTCATCTGTTTGAGGCTTCTTTCTGCTCTCAGGCCTCTCCACTCTGCATCACTCATGCATACAATATGTTTGCTCTCTGGACTCCAGATTGTACCAATCGACCAGTCACATGTTACAACTTGTCATCATTTAATGCTCTGAAAGATTCACTTGAGGTAAGAAATCATTCAGAATGTCACGTTTAGTGAGATTGCAGGATGCTGATATCAGCAAAGCCACTGGGGTGGAGGCATGACTCAGCATGAAGTAGCAGATGCAGTGAGGACATCTCAAAGTGTAATTTCCAGAACCTGGAACAGGCTCAGAAGGTCTGCTAGTGTCAGTCAAAAGCATTGTGGAGGCAGACAAAGATATCAAGGCAGATACTTGACCTTGCATGGCTGCAGAAATCCTTACAAGCCTGCAGTCAGCCCACAAAAGCCTTACCTTAAGGAGGCAACAGGGTTGCGAGTGTGCACTCAAACTGTGAGGAGATGATTTCATGAAGTCGGCTTAAGAGCCAGACAATCAGCTGTGAGGGTGTCTCTTTCCAGAGCACACAAACCTACATGTCTGCAGTAGGCCACAGCAGAAGTATAACTATTTAAAATTTGCCTGGCGTGGCGTACAGTGCTTTTTACAGATTAGCCCCAGTTTTATGTGAACTTCCTGGACAGGCATAGAAGGGTCTTTGGTTGCCCTGGAGAGAAAAACTTGCCACAAAATGTTGTACGGCATGACAGTTTTGGCAGATCATCATCATGGTCTGGGGAGGCATCTCCATGGGTGGAAGGACAGAGCTTGTTAAAAACGGCAGCCTGACAGGCCAAAGGTATAGGGATGATATCCTGAGACCAGTTGTGTGACCATATGTTGGTGCATTGTCACCAGATTTAGTGCTTATGGATGATAATGTTCGTCCTTATCGAGCATGGATGGTGATGGAGTTCATGGAGGAGAAGGGCATCTCAAGGATGGAGAGGCCAGATTGATCACCAAACATGAACCCAACTGAACTGAGCTCATCAGGTCCATCCAGAAACCTGTGCAGAGTTGTGAACAGTGTTGCTGGAGAAATGGCAAGCCTTGTGAGGCTTGCAAACCAGAGGTTGTAAAACTGACAGGTTTTCTTATATCAAAATCTTTGTTGTTTCCTGTTTATGACTTGTTTGTTGCACTACTAAAAAAGCTTTCTTTTCTGTTTTGGGTCCCACTTCAAGCTCTGATTTACACATAGGGGTTAGGGTTTGGGTCACCCATTATGACCATTATGTCTACAGAAGCACTACAGATCATTTGCAACTAGATGGAATTGCTTCAGCCATTGCAAGTGGAGGCTGAGGCAGAGTTGGAAGGTGGTTGTGTGGTTGTGTGATTTGATTTCAGGTTTTCTAATTGAGTGGCTGTGTGATATCCGAGGTAGAGCCTACTTGTTAGAGTTTAAGACTAGGGGCTGTATCTTGTGAATGACAGGGCCACAAGTGTGTTGATCTGTCATATCTAGTTGGTAGGTGCTACTTTGATGAGTCAGTGTAGGATACATTGTGCTTAATACACTGATGCCATTATTTCTTTGTTAACTTTAGTTGTTTATTTGTTTCATGTTTTTATATCAGAATACAATGAGACATTAAACAGCATAGATTTCAGTAACAAACAATTGGGCTGTTACAAAACTTTTCATGGGTGCACATTGTTTTTTGTTATAAACTTCAAATGCTAATGCAAAAGTGTCCAAATACATTTCAAAAAACATAATATGTTCCCTTTAACAAGCCCTCCTGCCTTTAACCACTAAACGGCAGTCCCTTGTTTGCTGATATTGAGAAAAACAAAGATGTCTGATTCTGTCAAAGAAAGCATCTGCTGCTCCGAGCCTCCGTGTGTCCCAGCTGTTGTTTGTTGGACTCCGAGGAGAGTCTGTTTTCAACCAAACACAACATCAGCCCTGTAATGAGTTCATTTACACTCACCATAATCATCATCATGCATCACTTATTAATACATTTATCTCATTTCACATTAAGTAATTGCAAAGAAACAGCCAGGAACATCAAAAAAATATAAAATCTATTCTTAAAAAACTCCAAAACTAAAGAGATGGTCAGAGAAGGTCTCATGGGCGACTTGAAATAATAATAGACATTTATAGGTATTAATTCAGATACTTTGGTTGAAGAAGTGGAGCAATGGACACTGAGCAGGACAGATCCTATACAAACCGAACAACGGGAACCATTCCCTGCATTTAGTTATTGAGCGACAGAGCGCTAGCAGCTAGTTGACATCAGCAAACTTAATGTCATAACTCCACAATAACACTTTAATGATAGCCATAAGAATTTACTAATCAGTTTAGGTAAATCATAAACTTTGAATTACTAAATTTGATATGCCTGAATTTAAGTGAATAAGTGCTTATGGCTTTTTTTGGCTTTATCATTGTTAGTGACGTATACCTTTGCTGACAGGACGTTTTATTAAAAGAGGTAACGCCTATGGGCACTCATGACATCACAAGGGCAATTTAAAGGAGTTTCATTTGTCATTAACACAGAGCAGCCCGCAGACCTGGGCCCCTATGGGTGGGACCGGAGCAGTATAAATAATGAGGCCAGAGGGGTCCCACCTGAGTGTGTAGGTGTGTGTAATTATGGGACTGTTTATAGGTGCAGTGCTGTCCTCTGAGTCCTGCCTCTGAGCCATTATCTGCTGTCCACGGGACGTAATGTATGGTGCTATAAGGGTGCAGCTTATGTGTGTGCTCAGGTGTCTATGTGTCCTTGAATTTAGCTTCTGACTTTTTCTGAACCACTGTTCTTTCTCCCAACTTCATTTCTTTGATGGAATAAAGTCCACAGTGATATTCATGGGTCGATTTCATAAAAAAAAAAAAAAAAAAATCATTATTAAAAGATAAAGAGTGTACAAAAAGAAAGATTGGTAACACCTCAGAATAACGCCCCACCATTGAGCCCTAATAAAGCATTCATAAATATGTTATTATCACCTAATTCATGAATTTTAAATAGTTTATAGATGTATAATGTTGCATTGATTTACATAAACCTATGATACAAGAATTAAAAAGTACTAACAATTTTTATAACTCAATGGTGATTATTAATTTTGGAATAATGCTTTGTAAATAACCCATTACCAACCCATAAATAAATTCTCTCTATACTGTATAGTTATTGTTATGAATTGTGTGTTGTTAAAGGGTCAGATCACTTGGGACAACTGCAGTAATAAGAGACAGCAGACGGCCATATCTTGACTGTATGGGGATGCAAGCGCAAGTACATTAGCTGATGTAAGCAAATCTATTTTTCCTATTTTTCTGGCATAGAGGATAGAGTTGGGGTGGCACAAAGACAAAAATGCCACAAGGAGTATGCTGACACTCCCTATGACTGGATTATGTTTGTATGGTAGCATTTTCCTGTATATTAACATGTCTAATGGGCTGTAGTGCATGGTCAAAGAAAAGAAGGAAATGCTGACTATGGGAGTTCATTATAAATGGTTACAAACTCAGAATACAGTATACGCAAAGAACATTTAATTATATTATTATTTGTATCTCGGCAATAACTGTACCCAAGCATGCGTAAAGTAAATGTTAGCCACAGTGAATGTCTGAAGTTGACAGTGGCCTGCTGTTCAGACAAACCAGTAGGCTATGTGACTATAACATTATATTTTTCACCACAGGGTGTGACAAATATTGATTTTTGAAGTCCCATCATTTCTTTGGTTTAAGATGAACTCGGGTGTGTTAAATCTAACCCCTGCTGCTCAGACACGGTTGGGGAGTGACAGAGAGAGTGATGGAGAAGCTCAGTCTCAGCTGACTCTGAAGGCAGGGTGAGGATGTAGAGGGAGGAAGAGCGAAGCCGAGCCCAGCGTCAGGATGATGGAGAGGTGAGTCCTGCTAATGACTGCAGCAGCACAAAATGGCGAGATGTCCCACTCATCCAGCCATTGTGTCTGAGGGCCTGATGGGATCGTCCCCTCATTGACAAGTCACTGTGTCCAGGAAAAACAAGAGCTGTCCTGGGAAGCTTGCCTTTTTTGCCACTGTGCTCGCGTGTTTTAGCATCAGTTTAGCTTGGGTTGGTGGCCTTGTCACAGCTGGGTTTTATTGTGTTTTGTCTGGTTACCAGCCTTGTTGTGGCCACGTGTAAACTGTTTAACTCTGCTCTAGTTCAGTTGCTGTTTTGTTTTTATTTAAATGAAGTGCACAAAAGGTGAACTAATAAAAGAAAGACTGATTATGTAAACATGTAAATATACAATGAAAAGAAACTCCAAGAGTAAAGTCAACATTTTAATACTGCAATAAATTAAAATAAAAAATACTAGCTTTTTTGCTACCACTGCTATTTATTTTAATTTGGGAGACATATTTGAGCATTTTGTAATAGGGACCCCATGGTAGTGTGTTATTTTTTCACGCTAATAGTACATGGGATATGGTAAATGGTAGGTGGTGTCTGAGGTCTACAGCACCACTTATTGTAATTTGCAAGAAATGTAAGAACATAACTTGTCTCTGACCATCCAAACAATCCCAAAACTTTAAAAATCAAACAATTCACCCAAGCTGCTGTAAGTTGCTATTACTTTTTGCAAAAACACACTCAAAAAATAATTCAGAGATTTTTTTCTCCATAGCAAGTCATTTGACCCAAACACAGGAGCAGGATTTAAAAAATCATCTTCAGCAAATTTGAAAATACCACAAAGGTTCAAATTTCTATGTTTTCATGTTTATTGATTTTTAATATTTTCTGACCTTTCAAAAACTAAGACTTTCAGCTGTAATTTGAAAGCATTCACATCCAAATTGGAACAAGGATTTATGAATTACAGCTCCTTAATGTGTAGCTACCTTTTTTTCAGGGGTTCAAAAATAATTGGACACATTAACATTACCATGAATAAAATGGTCATAATACTTGATGAAAATTCTTTTGCAGGTGATGACATCACCAAACACTTCCTCTTTTATGATATTTTGCCAGGCCTTTACTGCAGATGTCTTTAGTTGTTGCTTGCATATGGCTCTTTCTGCCTTAAGTTTTGCTTTAAACAGGTGAAATACAGCTCGACTGGGCTGAGATCTGGTGACTGACATGGCCAATGCAGAATATTTTACTTATTTGTAAAATCAACTTTGTGGCTTTTATCTGAATCTGAGCAGAAATTATATCCCTATTCGCTTCAGAATTCATCAGGCTGCTTCTGCCTCTGTCACATCACCAATAAACACCAGTGACCCAGTGCCACTGGAAGTTCTGGAGCTCATGCATCACACTGCATCCATCATTTACAGAAGATGGTGTACTTTCTATCATGAGCCGCTCCAGACTTTTCTCCTCCTATCATTCTGCTACAAGTTGATCTTAGCCTCTGCCCAGAAAATGCTGTTCCAGAACTAGGCTGGCTTCTTTAGATGTTTTTTTGGCCACAATTAATGTGGCCATTCTATTGTTGAGGCTGATGAATGGTTTGCAAGGAATGGCTTTTAAGTAACTGTTCAATTACTTTTAAGCCCCTGAAAAAGAGGTGGCTACACATTAAAGAGCTGTAATTCCGAAACCCTTGGTCTGACTTCAATGTAAATCCTCTCAAATTACAGCTGAAAGTTTGCACTTTAAGCACATATTAATTATATAACTGTATTCTGAATATGTTTTGGTTAACAGCTAAAATAACAAACTTGTGTCAGTGTCCAAATACTTATGAATCTAATTGTACTTGTCATTACAGCTTTTCACCAAAGTACATTAGTTATTGTTAGAGTTATTGACCACATGAGTAAAAAGCAAACACTTGCTACTTTATAAAAAAAAAAAAAAGTTAGCTTTATTGGATAATGCAATCGAGAAGTGACAGAAAATCATAGAGGAGAGAGCGGGAGAGACATTTGGCAAAGTGTCAGAGTTCAGACTCAAACCCACGGCACTGAGGCAGGCTGTAGTTGCCCTGTATATGTCTCTTCTGAAATCTTCGGGAGTGCCTTGATGCCACTGCTCCTTTCACATTCGCAGCACACAGACATGCTCCTGTCATGAGTGTGCTCAAATCCTACTGACCTCCTACCAACTTCAGCCTCGTGTATGAATGTACAGGACAGGACAGAATCAGAAGGTACGGCTCCTGAGATGGCCTGGAGGTGCAGTTTGTGAAGGGCTCCTGTCAGCTGATGTGAAAAACTACATTTCTCCAGGTTCTGCACTCTGCCTTGTCAGCCTCTCATGCTTAGCAATGTATTTGTCTGACACATTTGCAAAAGTCTGGGCGTCCCTGCTTAGACTGCTGCCCCCGCTACCCGGCCCCGGATAAGCAGAAGAAGATGGATGGACATTTGCAAAAGCCAAAACAGAAATTCCTACACCGCTAGAATCTGATGCCGCTCCAATTTCTTGATGACCAATAGATGAGCAGGGTTTCTTGTTCACTGTTTTTCTTGTCCTTTTAGTCCTTTTATTCAGTAATTCTTGATGCAGCACGACCCCAGGCGAGAGGGAAATACAAAAGATTTTCTTTGTTTGACAAAGTGCAGTGTGAAAGCAAACCGTACCAGTTGCCAAAATGTAAAAATGTTGCAGCTTCAGTCCACAATCAAACCTAGAGTCTACCGCACTATGAGGTGCTTTCACACCTTTTGACTACAAACCTTGCAACTTCACATTAAAAAAGTCATTGAGTCCTCCGTCCTTCCTCTCTGTACATTTAGTAAAATAATATTTTTCCTCCTTCACTTCCAGAAAGCCTCTAGAAAAAGTAATTTATGCATACTGAGTCAGTGTGATTGTGATGATGGGTTTGGTGGTGGTGGGAAAGGCTGTTGGCACAGAATGGCTGTCACGCCTCTATCAGTCTGCTCCAGGGCTGTGGCTACAAAGGTAACTTACCACCACCAGTGTGGAGCGAATGAATAATGGACTTAGTTGCACTTTGAGAAGCTTGGGTAAATGATACAAAAAGTAAAAACATCTTTTAGTAACCCTTTTGGAAATTTAACTTTTTAAAAAAAATGTCAGGAAAGGATTCATTATGCATTATCTTTTTGTGTGCCATGAGGAAAAAATATGTGTTAAATTTTTCTGTGAACAATGCGGCAGTGAGCTGATTTTCCTCTCACACCTCTGGCTCTAAAGTGAAGATATTCTGTTCTCATAATGAGCATCAGCAAATACGAGATGCATCTGCCTCTTGAGTGAGTCTGTCCAAATTCTCTGCTACATGCCACAGAGATCGAGGGCACACAATCTAATAGACTGAGTACGGAGAGCAGCTTTTAGAGAAACTCTCTTAATGAACCATAAAAGATGTTCCTGGTTTGTACCTGTCACTGCCAGTCAGAGTCAAGGGTGAAGGTTTGTAGTGAGTGAATTTTTTGTGGATCATTAGTGCCATAAAAACAAAATCAGGCCCAATGCTGTTACAGGAAATGAGCAAAGTTGCTTAGGTCTACAAAGAAGAAATCACAATTTAAAAAAAAGAAAGATTTTTGAGGTTAAACAAGAAAGCTTATCTGGACAAAGTGTGTTTTTTAGATGTTTTCTCACTTCATCCAAAGGACCAAACCTTTTCTAAAGTTAACTGCTGTATGAGTCAAAGCTTATATATAGATCCCATAGACATTAAAGGTACTATGAGCAGTATTTGTTTCTATATTTCATAAAAAATACCCACTTGTGTCCCAAAATATCAGGTAAACATGTTTAAATCAAATATTAGTTTAACTGATAACATTTGTTCAGCTGATTTATTCACAATAAAGAAAATAAAATGTAATGGCCAAGCTGTTTTATTTTATATTTACATTTTTTGTTTTGGTTTTAAACCCCGCATTGCTGATCGTCCAATCAGAAACGTGAAAAGAACTCTGCGCTCAGGTTGCCACACAGGGCAAATCTGTACATGCTAACAGCAGAGCTACAAAACAAGTTGGCAATAAACCTAAAAGGGTTCTCTATGAGAAAATAAAGTAATATATAACAAACATATGATATTGCTGAGTCTCGAGTAGCATTGATAAAACATTGGGCAGTACTGTTGCTAATTATGTTAGCTGTTGTATGGTGCAGGCAAATCTCAAGTAATTATGCTTAGCTGCTCACTGTAAAATTAATTTAGCAAATGAATTGTGGAGAATCTAAGCTTTCAAATGAGTTAAGTTGAAGTTAAGTTGAAGTTAAGTTGTGGTTTATTTGTTAAGTTGTGGTTTGTATACAAACCATTTGTGTACATGGTTAACTTTGCTTAGCTTAGGGGAACATGGCTTATTTAACAGATTTTCAGTGCATTTTAGTTTATTAACATTCAGTCCTAAAATCCAAGCAGCTGTTTTAAATACTGTCCCGGGTGTCCCGAAAATAATATTAGTGCAGAGTGGCGAGTAGCTGTTGTCTGATAAACACTGAGGCCTACTGTTGCTAATTGTGTTAGCTGCTATGTGGTGGGGGCATCGCTGATCTCAACTAATGTGCTTAGCAGCTTATTCTGACTGTAAAATGGATTCAGCGACTGGATTGTGGACAATCTAAGCAAGGTATAGCATGTCAATGTTGACTGAAGTTTTTATGACATGTTTGTGTATAAATAGCTTGGGGTAGCTCAGCAGTGCGCATGAAACAACTGTTGAGTTCTGAATCTGCCTCCAGTGGTCACAGACAGCGAAATATCATAGCGTAGCATTGGTCACAGCGGAATAAAAAATAAACAAGGCTTGAAACAACTCTTTTAACGGCTTTGTCTCTATTGGTGACTCTTTATCACACACTAAATATTTTTTTTTGTGTAAAAGCTGACTTGAATAATTTACATCCTAAATTGCTCCATTGCTTTACTATTAAAAACAGCTTGTTTGACCACCAGTGTGATATTATATTCCTGATCTTTATACAAACATTCACCATCTCCCCTGTATATGACTTGTCATTTTCATGGTCAATAAGTGTAAGTGTAGATAGTCCATTAAGACAGAGAGCACGCTGTGACTGGTGACCCACGAGGCCATTGTTAGACTGCAGTATTGTTATCAAACCTTTACAAGTGCACACTGCGTCTATGTCAAAGCCTGGTTAGAAATCAGTACTGAGTGTATCAACTTTTAGTTAGTTCCCCGGGGAACACGAGATGCTTTTTCACAACTTTGGAACAAGGCGGGACAGATCGGTTTGGGGGTGTTTTCACTTCCCAAAGTGTTCCTAAAAGTCCAAACGGTTCTACTTTTGGCACCCCTCCCACCAGTACGGTTAAGCGTCTGGAACGGTTAGAGGTGGGCACTGCTGCGAGTTGATTGCATGAGAATCTTCACTCAGGCAAAAACAACAAGCCAAAAAACAGAAATAAAAGCGAAATAGTTTTTTTTATTTATCAAACGCATACTCATTCCTGTGATCAGTGAACAGTCAAATTCCAAGAAAGTACAAGCTAATGTGGTGACAGCCTTTTCTGAAAATACAGTTAGTGTATTATAGCAACAGCTGTTTCCGATTTAGCGAAGTACGGCTCTCACTTTGAGAATCTAAACATTTGATTTTTAGTTTAGACTGGATTAAACACAAGTTAAACTCATGTTGTTATATGTTCAGTTTTTAAAATGTGTAAAAGTACAGCAGAGAAGGGAGTTTAATGCAACGGAAACTGGTGGTAAACTGGAAGCAGTCTCCTGTTTCCTGAAGCTAATACAGCTTTAGCTCCAGCCTCACACTGACACACACCAGCCTCACACTGACACACACCAACATTTACTCTCCTTTTTTTATTAAATGTTGCCAGCGCTTTTATGTTTTAAAGTCAGCTTCAAACACATTTTTTATCTCATTAACTAACACAACTTTTGTTGCACCTGTGTGATGTCAGTGTTTACATAACAGACGCCGGTCTCCTGAACCCAGAATAATGGAACACGAGCAGGTTTTGGGATGACCAGTTCTAAGGCGTCCTGTACTGACACGTCCCGTACCATTCTCCCCAGTGGAAAAGTGCCTATAGGTACTGGGGAACATAAGGCTGACCCTGACCCAACTACAGCTGCTGCTCTGTTATTGATTGGTTGTAGCATCATGCAGCCACCACTAGGGGGAACCTTGCTGTTTCCCCTCATTGCTATAAACAAAAGCCTGATGGAAATACCATAAATCATTCTTGTGATTCTTTCTCTCCTACTTTCCGGTAATGGTTAACAATATGAACTTCACATTATTGGTACATAGGACAGCATGTTTGGTGTAGTTTGAAAAAGCAAAGTTTTTTGTTATGTAGAATGTGAGACCGTGTACAGAGCCCTAGAGAGGACATGAGAATAATAATAAAATAATACGAGGCCTTGAGTACTTAATGCATAGGAATGACTTATAACATGAGGATACAAGTTTCACAATATGTGGATTTGACTTTCAAACATGAGGGCATGAGGTATATTATTTGTTTATTTTTCTCATGTCCTCTCCAGGGCTTCTTAATCATGTAATGCACTGTGCACTTTACCTCTAGTAAAGTTAAATAGCACCCAGCAGCGCCATAGCAATATAAGGCTAACTAGAGTCTCTACTGTCATCTCAGTTTATTAGCATGGTTATGCTTAAAATGTTAATTGCTATAGGCTATTATTATTAATTGCAAAAAACAACTGCATGGACAAAACACAATAAATAACGCACATAATTTATTCTGTCATATTTTCAGTTTAACACATAATTGGTAAGTAATTAGTAATTTTTTTACTGGCTGCCTTTGTCCCTTTGTCTTCTGCACAAATGTTATGTTATATTTTGCAATAGTATGGAATCCATAAAAAAACAGCAAAAATGAATACATTTTTCCTTGGCACATCACTGACCTTTCCTGAAAAATCCATCAAAATCTGGCCATTAACGTTTGATTTATCTTGCTCGCAAACAACAATCAAATAAACCAACAAACCAACCAATGTCGGTAAAAACACACAACAGGGCACTATGGCATGTTGGTTTGGGTGGCAGTGCATTGTAAACATCATTTATTGTCATTTTCCTGCTGATAAAATATGGATGGTAGTGACAGTGAATCATCACAGAGATCAGTGAATGAGCCCGGAGCAGCTGCTTTGAGTCACACATGGTTTGCCTTTACTGCAGTCAAACGCAGCTCGGCAGCGGCTTTACAGCTTGTGCTTTATGTCCTCTGGGCTGGACTGAGTGTTGCAGAATCACCAAGATGACTGTTTCTCTGCTGCAGTGATGAGACCTGTGACAGATATCATACGATTTACGCCGGCAGCCGGCAGCGCTACAGGGGCAGGCGTGCAGAAAGGCAAT
Source organism: Bostrychus sinensis (assembly GCA_020698575.1). NCBI lineage: Eukaryota > Metazoa > Chordata > Actinopteri > Gobiiformes > Eleotridae > Bostrychus > Bostrychus sinensis. Next base: position 12,675,612 of record CM036239.1, read on the forward strand.
ATTAGCTGGAAATGGGGAAGAATTCATGCGTGTTGTTTTTGAATGAATTGAAACCTGCAGCCACGGTATTGATTTTCTAGACCTTCCTGCTCTTCCTTCTGTATTTGTACTCTGGCTGATGGCATTTATTCACCAATGATAGAGAGGAAAGTAGTGACCTTTTACTTCTTGGCTCAAGTTTAACTGTGGCACAAAATAACTTGACAGTCTGCCAGTTACAGGTTGGCCCCAAATCTGTGGCAGAGACAGATTACTGCTGCCGACGGTGAGAATGAGAAAAATACATTGTGCTGCTCACCGTCAGCTGTTTCCAGTTGCTGCATGCATTGACCCAGTGGAAATCTCAAAAATGATGATGAACAGAGTCACATTTGGTTGCATTTTGCTTTTGTTTGTAGAGCCTGCTTTTCATATAACCAAAAACATAGGGTTTGTATGAACTGAAAAGAAAAACAGTTCCTTATATAAAAACTCAACTCTACTTTCTTTTACCTTTTGGGGTAGCCACAGAAAATTCTTGGCATCTGAGTGTGCAGTGCCTATTGACTGGTCAGGGCCAGCTCAAAGCTTTTGGTCGCCCTAAACATTATTTTGTTTGTGACCCACCAAATGATACATACAGTATACAGACAGTATATAATATAATAAAGATGAAGAAGAATGAAATGAAGATAAGAAATGAACTAATCACAGATCTCTTACTTTATTTGAACAAGGTACGTTGTAGCAAATTAACCAATAAATACATAACTTTTAGAATAAATAGGAATAAATAAAGGAGTCTGTGAAGACTCTCACTCGTCCAGGGTAATTGCATCGCAACAAAAAGTTAAAAAAGCAGTCATCTGGATTTGATTTTTAAAGTTGAAGACGTTTCACCTCTTATCCAAGAGGCTTTCTCAATTCTGAAGCTGAACTGGTAAGAGAGCTGGTTTATCTGCTCTTAGGAAGGAGGAGTTAGACCTGAAACTAACTTCTATTGGTTCAAGAGACTATGAATATCCTGAGTGGTTTCGGGTCGTTAGGAGTCCTTTGTCCTCAACTGAAGTGAGAGTCGTTAACCCTCCCCAACCAAACCAGTACCAACCAGTTTTTTTTAACCAGTTTTTGTCTGAGAGTATTAACAGGTTTGAAATAAACCGGGATGTTGTGTTGGCTAAAAATCATTTTAAGTTTCTCAGACCCCATTCGGTGCATCTGTGGCCTCCCTAAAATTCACAAGAAGGGAATAGAAACGAGAGAACCCATTGTCAGTAGCACAGACTTTATCACTTACAACTTAGCAAAACACCTAGCTTTAATCCTGGCCCCTCTTGTTGGCAACAGAGAGCATCATGTCAGGAATTCACAAGACTTTGCTAACAAAGTCAAACATCTCCAGCTGGATTCTGATGAGACTATTGTGTCTTATGATGTGGTGTCCCTGTTCACCTGCATCCCCACCACAGAGGCAGTAACTGCTGTGAGGATGAGACTGCTTCAAGATGGAGCACTGCAGGAGAGGACAAACCTGACACTGGACCACATCTGCCAACTACTGGAGGCGTGTCTCAACACCACATATTTCTAGTTCAGAGGAAACTTCTACAGGCAAAAACATGGCTGTGCTATGGGCTCCCCAGTCTTCCCCATTGTGGCTAATCTGTACATGGAGGAAGTTGAGAGGAGAGCTCTTGACTCATTTCCAGGTACGACCCCTAGCCCCTGGTTCAGATATGTGGATGACACCTAGGTGAAGATCAAAATCCAGGAAGTGGAAGCTTTCACAGGACATATTAATGCTGTGGACCAGAACATCAAGTTCACTCATGAGGATGCCACGGAGAACAGCCGAGCCTTCTTAGACTGTGCAGTTATCATTGGAGAAGACAGGCGGCTCCATGTGGAAGTGTACAGGAAGCCCACTCACACAGACCAGTACCTGTTATTTGATTCAAACCACCCGCTACAGCACAAACTCTGTGTGATCAGGACACTGCAGCACAGAGCCCAAGAGGTTCCCACAAGCTCTGAGGGAAGGAAGAAAGAAGAACTACATGTCTGCCAAGCCCTCAGAACCTGTGGATATCCCAACTGGGCCTTCTCCAAATCCCAAAGGACAAGAAAACAGGGCAGGAAAGAACAAGAGCCAAAAAGGAGCAATGTCGTCATTCCTTACATCTCTGGCCTGTCTGAGAAACTTAATAATGCTGCAATGAACAGTACATTGGAGAAACCAAACAACCTCTGCACAAGTGTTCACTCCAGTGGACCAGAATCTGCAGTACACCTCCATCTGAAGGCCACAAACCACTCCTTTGATGACAGTGTGGTCCAAATCTTAGTTGGAGAGAAAGGATGGTTTGAGCGAGGAGTCAAAGAAGCAGTCTTTGTCAAAAAAGATAAACCTTCTTTAAACAGAAATGGGGAGCTCAGATACAACCTTCCTTTTAAAACAGTCTCCTGAAACCCAAACAAAACAAACCAGTTTCACTCAGGTCATTAACATCGGAAGGAGCTGACCAGGCTGGGGAGGGTTAACGACTCTCAGCTGAGGACAAAGGACTCCTAACAACACAAAACCACTCAGGATATTCATAGTCTCCTGAACCAATAGAAGTTAGTTTCAGGTCTAACTCCTCCTTCCTGGGAGCAGATAAACCAGCTCTCTTACCAGTTCAGCTTCAGAATTGAGAAAGCCTCTTGGATAAGAAGTGATGCGTCTTCAACTTTAAATATCAAATCCAGATGACTGCTTTTTTAACTTTAACTTTTAGTTGCAAAATAAATAAAGGAGTGCAAAATAAAAAATAAATCACAAACAAAAACAAAAATGTTACCTTTATCCTGTGCTCTTTTTTTCAATCTCCAATTTTCTTTTTTTCAACCCTTCAGCACTACTCCCACATTTTCTTTTAGGGCCCATTTGAGTCTTTAATATTACTTGGGTTTAATATTATAAGTTGCAAATCAATATGAACTTCACAAATGCCACTAGTAATTGAAAATGAAACCCGTGTGCATCTAAAGTGAATGCGGTCAGGACCTTTCTGCTCATGTGGCCTTCCCTACCGTAGTTGTGGCTCTAAACAACCGCATACAATTGAGTGTTTATGCCAGGAGCGTTTATGGCCTGGCAGAGGTCCCATGTTGGATGCCATTTCATTACACAACCCTCTCCATTTATCTGGGCTTAGGGACAGCTTAAAGAGCATAAAGACTTGTTGTGGCTGAATTTATATGTAGGCTTAAATAGGCTCAACATAACTCTTTACTACAAACTGCACATTTTGGACTAGCTTCACGGTCTTTGGAGTATAATTAGGTTTTTGTATGTGTGCAGCAGTGACAAATGTTTGTGTAGTAAATTCACCCAATTAGATTACTGTTTACTTCTTGTTCTTGTTGTTTACATGGTTGTATGGTTTAGTTGTTTTGTTTGGATGGGAAATGATGTGGAAGCTGAAATGTGTAGCTCGCAGATATGTCCCTGGACTGTTGTAACCTGATGGATGCTGATGGATGCTGCCGGCAGGATGAGCCTGTTTCACGAGCCAGTCCGATGAGAGAAGTCAGTCCAGGACCTTCACCTCTGCCATCCCCTGTTCTCATAATTAGACCATATTTCCAAACACAGCCGAAGAGTGATGATGGGATGTTACTGTGATGATGTCACATCAGCCGCTGACGGATGGAGGGAATAACTAGGAGACTGTCAGTCCTTCAGGGAAAATGGCTGAATAATGAGAGGAATTAGCATGTGAAGTGTTGTGTTTACTGTTTTTATGAACCTCCTCTGCATCTGTAGCCTCACTTCACCTCCATTGCAATGAGACAGAATGACCTTTTCTCACTCTAGGACTCAATTTATCCTCAGCAAATTAAAACAAATACGCAGGTAACCAGGTCACTGGGTCCTATAGGTAACGTTTACCTCATCAGTCAGAAAGAGATTCCTGCTCATGTTCTTTTAAAAGCCTGACATCATAGAAAAGGAATTTGCTTTGGGTTTTATATACTTCATTGGTGAATCCTCAGGCCTTCACGACGAGAAAACTAGAGCTTTCACATAACCCCAAACCCAAAACGTATCTGAACATTGTTTTCATCATCGACAAAAGGAAACAAAGCCAGAGCCATTATGACAAACCACAATCGCTGAAAGAAACAAAAAAAATCATGTTTTTTTCAAAAGCCTTGAAGGTCATTTCAAAGTATAACTATGATTTTGTGTCAGTTGTATGAAAACATTTCTGCTGCTTAACTAAACCGCAATGTCAAGAGGGAAACAACACCAATGCTAAAAAAACGTCTTGGGACAGGATGTCTCATAAACATCACACCTTGGGAATGAACTGAACAGGAGGAGAAAAATACCTGCAGTGTTTATTTCACCTTCTCTCCACCTTCAGCAGAGTCCATCCAGAGGTCGTACATCCATATATTTATTACCCAGTGCCTATGAGTATAAAGCACAGTGAGATGTTGCAGCTAAAAAGCCACAGAATACCAACTATTCAAAACCTTTTTTTCTGGAGTCTGAGCTTATGAAGATAGATAACATTCACAGTTAATATATCTTAAAGTTTATAACGCAATTCTTACATTGGGCAGCACTTTTAAAGTCCAACACTTAAAAGTTTTTGCACTTATTTAGCTTTTGTAGAAGTTAAAGCCCAATGCCAATAATTTGTTAATTGCCTGCTGTCTACTCAGGGTTGGGCCTAGCTTTTCACCCTGAACTCTTGAGTGTAGCGCTCATGATAAGCTGCAAAGTAAAATAGAGGTCCTGTCATCGCCCCTAACCCTTCAGCCTTTAATGGGACACTAAAAGTGTAATGGAGACATTAAAAGACACCCACATCGATGCTCAGTGCTTCTGCTGACTGCGTGATTTGCTGGACAGTAAGAACCCTGACAGAAAAATAAGATAGGTGAGCCAAGAAGAAGTGAGGATTCATTCTCTCCAGTGGCAGAGTGGTAATTAAAAGAGACTGACCTAATTAAAAAAGATTGCTAAGACTTAGTCTGATGTTTGTCCTGCTGAATTAGACTGTAAGACTGACTATAGTTCTCTGTGTAATGCACTTCTTGGGTGGGCTGTTGGTGTACATCACATTAATATTTAGTCATTTGAAGTGTGTAGTTCAGTACATAATCAATGAATTGAAACTCCCACATTAATTGAAGCTTTGGTCGGTGTGAGTGGCATCATTGTACCATTTATTTACTTTTTTCCCAGAAGTTTAATTCAAACTGAATCACATACAGTACACAGTGAAATATTTCAAGCATTTTTGTATTGTGGTGATAATGGTTTACACATAAATAAAACTACAAATCAGTGTCTCATTACCTAGCATACTACATAATCATCACAATTAAAATAAATGCTTGAAATATTACTCTCTGTACTGAATCTATATCAGTATATGCCCATCTTGCAGCTTTAAACCTTTTTATATAAAAAAAATAGGCAGTAGTCAGTCCTCGCTTATATATTTTTATTTTTACATAGTAATGTAGACTAAAATTTACCTCTGATTTTAAAAATTGTGCCAGTCCCTCTGAGAAAAGTAATAGTATTAGTATTAGTGACATCCCATTCTAAATTCATAGCGTTTAATATGACGTGGGCCAACCATTTGCATCTATCTACATCAGACATCTACGTATCTGATGTTGGGCCTGGCTTGCAGTCTTCACTCTAATTCATCCCAAAGGTGTTCTATTGGGTTTAGGTCAGGACTCTGCGCAGGTTCAGTCAAGTTCTTCCACACCAAACTCACTCATCCATGTCTTTATGGACCGTGCTTTGTGCACTGGTGCAGTCATGTTGGAACAGGAAGTAGCCATCCCCAAACTGTTCCCACAAAGTTGGGAGCATGGAATTGTCCAAAATCTCTTGGTGCTGAAGCATTCGGAGTTCCTTTCACTGGAACTAAGGGGCCAAGCCCAGCTCCTAAAAACAACTCCACACCATAATCTGAATTCAGTTATTTGGTTGGGTGAGTGAATACTTTTGGAAATATAGTGTATAACTCTGGCGTCATGGTAGTTAGACTTACACCATACAAGGTTTATACAGAATTTCCACAGTGAATACAACATTTGAACCCATCTTTTTTTTCTTTTTTTTTAGCGTCACGTTACCTGACAGTGACAGCAGCATGTTGTTGCCATGGAAACCAGCAGGTTAGCCCAGGGTTATGTCAGAGTTTAAACTGCTGACCTGCACAGTCCAGGACAGTCAATCACAGCTCGCAATTATCTGTGGAGGACAGCTCATTACGCTCCCTGTGTACTTCTGAACACAACCCAAAGGACCTGAAATTTGAGGAAAATGATCTCAATCTAACATGATGTGAATTTATATATTTTATACCATCTAGATTTGGGCCTGAATTGTACTAATTTCATTGTTTTTTTATTGTCTTATAATGACCATTGTTTTAGGTACCCTTTGCCAATTGTGTAATTACATGAAAATGGCAAAAGGAAATAGTAAAGTTGGTGAAGGTTGCAGATACTGAGGGTAATATCTCAGAGGGAGCTTTAAATGTCATTGTTTATGGCGTAAAATAACTTGTAGCTCAACTTAAAACATTGTAGGTCAGTGAAGACATAAAAAATGTCCTTGCATGAACGTAGCTTTCAGTCGGCTGGTTTAAGCAGAGAAAGAAAAGTATGGTGACGGTGACGACAATATCAGTTGAGGTTGTGTTAGGTGTTTTCTTAAGGTGGGAGAGTGCTGCAGGAGACATTGTGTAATGATCATAAATAGTTTGTAAATCACTCTGGCTGCTGCAAAAGTCAGCACATAAATCTGTTGCTGTGACAGGCTGCAGCATCCAGCATCACCTTCTGTCTGTTTGTGGTCCGTCTGTCTGTGTGGTCACTGTGACTGGGCCACATCATCACATCTTTGTTTATGTGTCTTTGCTCTGTTAGGATGAATAACAGTCTCTGAAATTGGTTGTGTAGTGTGGCTCCCTGAGCTGCTGTTCAGCAGCACTGCAGCACTGCGACAGCGCTCCCCTGGCCTCATAATGGCAATATCAGTCAGAGCTGATTCATTATGGCCAGACACCAGGGAGCAGTGGGAAATCCTGTGGCCACAGGAACCTGCACAAGAGCAGCGCTCCAACAGGCTGTAAGCCTTACTTTAACTATGAAATATTTTTATCATTACTGAAAAAACAAAACATGGCTTAATTAAATGACAAACTTGCCAAAATTGTTCACATGTAGACTCAGAATAATTTGCAATAAAACCATTGTTTTGATATGCTATACTGGCATACTTATTGCTTTAAGTACAGAAGATCACAAGTACTCCATTTTCAGTTTGTCTTTAGAAAATAAACTAGAATAATGTTTGCATCCAGACTCCAAGTGTGTGGCCCCTGCTCAGAACAAGAGTGATCTGGGAGCATTTAAATGAAACAAACATGCTAAACATCTGTTATTATCTCCATTACACAAGCAACGCTTGTGCTACAGTTGTACACAGCTCCAGAAGTCACTGAGTCACAATAACTATTGTTAATGATGAGCATTCTTATTTTAGTAGTTGATAAAAGAATGACATTTTACTTTATAGTTTATACAACTCTTGAACTAGGACCAAATAATGGAAATTCTTGTTAAGACTACTAAGTTCCTGTGACTGGGTTTTAGGTCTTAAATGCACTTTACAGTCATTGACAGTTTCAAAGTGTTAAAAGGCCAGAACCATATTTCCATCAGTGTATCAGCATGGGGCCCCCTTTCTTTCCTCTTAACAAAGCAAATGTAAAAACCTTTGCAGGGCACAGTAGCTGAGGAGGAGGAGGATTCAACAAATGAGATCAGTTTAGTGAGGTGGAACTCCCGCCTGCGCCTCCTTCAGATCCTCTCATTGTGGCATGCAGAACAGAATGGGCTGGATGACAGTGATGAAACACAGCATTACCCCTTCCTCATCCTGCATCCTATATTATTCTTTCCTTTCCAGGCTGCCTCGGCTGCTTGATGTGATTTACCTCTTTACCTTCTGCATTCGCTCTTATCTGCCACCTTGTATAAGAGGCTCAGCAGAAAACACGATAAGGGCATCAACTTCCACTGATATCATCTGCTAAAGGATCTTTAAAAAATGCTGTTTTCCACGCATGTTGGATTTCATCTATGAAAAAAAAACCCACTATATTTCATATAGTTTTTGAGAATTCTACTGTACTCACATGTGACCACAATACAGATATTACATCAAAGGATCTCAAGATGAGGACATTTTCTGAAGGATCTGAGGATTCTCCATTATTTATAAGCTGGTCCATGTTGCCATTTTCTCTTTCACACATAGGGCAAGATTTATCAAAGGTTTGCATGCATGTGAAATAAATAAGATGTGGTATTAGTGTAGCAAATCCTCTGCGCCTACAGTTAGCGTCTACAGCATATATATTTTGCACGTTGGAAAAGCAGGTGCAAAACTTTTGCAAAGGAAAGACTGCTACTCTTTTTACCCAGATGGGGCATTGAAAATAAGAGATAATGCTTTACAAAGTTACAGCAATAATGTAATAATAACACTTTTTCCTTTGGTTTCACTGAACTGTTGCCTTTTTTAGCCACTTTAAAAATGGGTCTCCAGAACTCTGTTTCACTTCCTAATATGGTTGTAAAGTGTTGCGGAGTAACAGTTAGGTCCATAAATATTTGGGCGCTGACTGCCTGCTTCATTGATGATGGTTTAACAAGTGAAATAATACATGCAGCCCAGCTTTTGAAGCAACTGTCCAACTACTTTTGACCCCTTGAAAAAGAGGCAACTACATATTAAAGAGAAGTAATTCCAAAACCCTTCCTCCAATTTGGATGTGAATACTCTCAAATTAGAGCTGGGAGCCTGCACTTTAAGCACATGTCATTATATAACTGTATTTAATATGTTTTATTAAAAAAAAAACCTAAAATAACAAAAAAAAAAAAAAAAAAAAAAAAAAAACTTGTGTCAGTGTGCAGATACTTATGGACCTAACTATGTGTAATGTGTCTGAGGCCCGCCCTGTCCCCAAGCAGCGCCTCTAACTTCTTTACTTTCACTTGGCAGCAAAAACTCATCTTCTATGAGTAGCCTACAAAGCACACTGCACATTGTGCAGTGCATGTCGTTGTCCCCAGTCTAAAAGGCACGTGCTCACAGGAGCCACACCTACATGGAGGTGGAGAAGCAGGGAGCCTAGGCTCGCTTGTGTCCTACTGCCTGGACACAACAGAGCTGAGGCCAGAGTGCAGCAGAGGTATGAGCTAAATGTCCACACACAGTTTTGCAGGGGTCATTCCCATGCATAAGTAATACAGTATGTGATGGTGAGAGAGAGAGAGAGAGAGAGAGAGAGAGAGAGAGAGAGAGAGAGAGAGGGAGCACCATAGAAAACGTTGGCGTTGAATATTAAGCTTATGTGCCTAATGGTGATGTGGCTCTGTAACACAGACTACGGTTTAGTTTAATAAATTTAATCAGCAGTTTATTTAGACAGACAGGTACAAACCTGCTTGTGTTGCTCTTAAAAATTGTTTCCAATTATTGAACAGCAGCAGATTCAGCACATTTTTCTTATGTCTAGAGAGCCCAGCTTAAAATATGCCTCCATGCATGAAAATGCAAATAAGCTTCTGTATTTTTATTTGATGATTTATTTATTTATTTATTTATTTATTTTCATAGTAAACTGTATGGCCACAAATTATTCACAGATTTATTAGAAATTGATAAAGAATTAGATTGATAAGCAGAATCGACAGTGGCATTGATATTGACACAATCTTATCAATTCCCATCCCTAGGTGAAACTTAGACCAACCTGTACCAGAACGATGGACAGAGAAAAGTCTGGAGAAGGCTTGGAACAGCTCATGATCCAAAGCACAGCACATCTTCTGTAAAACATGGTGGAGCATTGTGATGCATGATCTGCATAACTTCCAATGGCACTGGGTCACTGGTGTTTACTGATGATGTGACAGAAGACAGAAGCAGTCAGATGAATTCTGGAGTGTATAAGGATATAATGTCTGCTCAGGTTCAGCCAAATGTTGCAAAGTAGATTGGACGGTGCTTCACAGATGGACAATGATCCAAAACATACTGCAAAAGCAACACAGGAGTTTTTCAAGGCAAAGAAGTAGAATATTCTGCAATGACTGAGTCAGTCACCAGCTCTCAACCCAAATGAGCTGCTTTTTAATTGTTTAAGACAAAACTTAAGGCAGAAAGACCTACAAACAAGCAATGCCTGAAAAGAGCTGCAGTAAAGGCCTGGCAGAGCATCACAAAGGAGGAAACCCAGTGTTTGGTGATGTCCATGGGTTCCAGACATCAGGCAGTCATCACCTGCAAAGAATTTTTAACAAAGTATCAGAATTTTTTTGTAATGTATTGTATTGTATTTGTCCAAATACTTTTGGTCCCTTTTGAGCCTTTAAAAGAGGCAGCTACACATTAAAGAGGTATAATTCCTAAACTCTTCCTCTGATTTTGATGTAAAATTGCCTCAAATTACAGAATAGACTCTGCACATAAGCCCATATATGTTTGAATGTAATCTTGTTTTATAGCCTTTTTGTCTCATTTTAGTCTATTATTTACTGAATGTATTGTTTTTATTGATTTTATCATTTGCAGTGTTATTCTGTATGTTTGCCATGCTCTGTGTGCTGTCTTTTTTATTTGAAGAACTATAGAGAAAATGGGACTAATTGAATCCCGCCTACCCCCATGTGAAACCTGTTACCACATATGTACTCTCTCAAAAGCCAGACAGAGAGCATGAGAGGGACGGCCATGAAACAAAAAACAGGAACAGGAAGCAGAGGAGAACAATAGCACCACGGAACTTGTACGAAGACGCGCGGGAACATGGAACAAACGAGCCAGAAGCAATGCGTCAGAGATCTGTTCAACACTTCATTCAAGCTAAGTAGAGGAACGTGACTTAACCTTCCCTGTGTGTGCCTCTGGCCAAGCTTCACTCAGTCACAACAATTAAGGTTCCCACTTATGCATACAGCAAAAAGAGAGAACGAACGAGGTGGACAGTGGCGGGACCCAGAGGAGACTGAGGCCCAGGCGTGACCTGCTGCAGGGGGAAAACCATTCAACACTTTACCCAAGCTAAGTAAAGGAATGTTAAACTACTGCTGGTTCTGTGTGTGAGTGGCTTGTGGTAGTAATACAAGAGAGTAAGGGCCTTTCTACACATGGGCCGAGAGAAGATGAGGACACCATTACGCACGGACACTTTATGGACTCTAATATTCTCTGCTTTTATCCTGTTTTATGACCGCATCCCATTTAATTTATTTTATATTGCCTTTTAACATGGGGAAATAATTTTAGTACTTTTATCTGATAATAACCCTAGCTATTTTGGGCATTTTATTAATTGTACTGTCTTTTTAAATAGCTGGATTCAATCTTTCAAACTTCACATTTTATTGTAATTTCTAAACACTTTGTATCTACAAAAAAAAAAAAAAAAAAGCTATAAATAAAACTTATGTCAGTGTCCCAATATTTATGGACCTAACTTTGCTCCTGTTGCCTTTCCAAAGCACTAAGATGTGTATGTCCTGATGCATGTCTTGCCTCGCTTCATGCTTTGTTGTATTTCTTCAATCAAAAGTAAACACTCCTTTCCTTTCCTGATACAGCACTGGTCTTTGTTAAAATTGTAGCGTCAATATCACAGAGACTAGACTAACAGATCTAATGATGGACTCACACCAAGAGTGACAAACTCTCTTTTCTAAGCTGAGTTCGTTCTTCTGTGTCTCCAGCCTCCCTCAGGTTGCTAACGAGGGGCGGCAGGTATAAAACGTGACTTTTGTGCCTGAACCAATTCCTCTCCCGTGTCTGTCAAACCCTGTTCTCTGATTGGCGCTTGCTTCGGTGATGTTGCTGCATATTTGCATAAAGTTGACTTCAGTTCAACTCAAACCTATGCTCAAGTCACTTGATTCGTGTTTCTTGGCACGTTCGAGATGCTCGTCGCCTCTGCGCGCCAGCTTGCAAGGGAAAAGAATGGTCGCTGGTCGCTTCAGTCGCTCAGCTCGCTGTTGGTGTGAGTCTACCATTCCACATCTATCTCTCCATCTGCAGTTTAGTGACAGCCAGCTTTGCTAAATTTTTATTTACATATCAGATCTGCAGTACAATTAAATTACACACAACATGGCCACAAGTTGCTGGTGCTATTTTTGAAACCGCACACACAATTTAGCAGCCTTCTTACTAAACTTAGCCCATAAATGTTACTAGAAGGGACAGCTTTTTAAAGGCTGTTATTTAAAGACATCTGTGTAGGTTTGCAGTCATCCAGGAAAAATCTGTAAAAAGGTTGAACTAGAAGGTCATCTGGACAAGGTTTGTTTTAGGAAGATGCTGCGCCCTTATTGTGAAGAGCTTAATCATTTCTGAGGAAAACTGCTGTTAGAGTGGAGATTTATATACAGTAGTTCCCTCCCAGAGGGAGTGGTTAAACCTGATGAGACTCAGGGCAGTAAACAACAATCAGCAGCTGAATGGCCCTGTACTGGAGTCTAAGGCAGGGCCATTACCTGTGAACCATTAGCAGAAGGTGCCTCTGAAGTAGATGGTCTATTGTTACAGTAAAACTTGGAGTGAAACTGGGTGTGTGGTTGTTGTTTTTGTTGTAGTTGTAGACTGAAGAAAGATTACATCTTAGGCCTCCTCCCCTGTTAAGAGAAGGTTTTTCCATTTTCTGTTGCTGTTATTTAAAGTAAAACTTGTTTTTGGTGGTAGATTTACCCATTAGCCAGTACATTGAACTCTTCTACATCACCACCCCTGAATGAACATTTTTATAACTTACTAAAAATAGTATAGTAAAGAAAAAAGTTCATATTTTTATCATACCTAGAAGTATAAAAACACAAAATCCTGACTGAAATAAAATACCCTGACCACAGCGGCTTATCTCTGAAATATACTAGCTGTTCTTGTAAAACTGATGTACTGCAGTGGTATCCTGCACAGCCAGGATACCTCTCCTTCTTAGTCCCCAGTTTTATTCTTTTATCAGTCCATCAATCAACCAAATCAATGCTTTACTGCCTCAATAAGTGCCAATCTACATTCTGCTCCTTATACAGAAGAGAAGCTATATTTCTCTGCTGTCTTCCTCTGCATTTACTCCATGAGTCGTTAACATACAATGGGTGGTGGCAAAGGACAGTGTATGTGTGAAATGGTCACTCTGTGGAGGCCGGTTGCTGTGGTGACACTAAAATCAGGCTCCCATGAGAGCTATGTCTCCTTCAGCTTAGTCAACGGGACTTATGTGGACTTATTCAAATGTCAACTGTTTGCAAGTGGTGCATGGAGAGGAAATCAATAAGAGCAGAAAGAGCGAGTGTGTGTGTTTACTTTGGGAAGCGCTGTACGCAGTTGGCTGCCTGTCAAACAGCAGAGACAGTAGGTCAGCGAAGCCATGTGCTCATCACTACTGCGCCCGCCTGACAACAGCCTGAGTCCATCGTGTGCCGTCAGGATTTAGTTTATCCACGAACAACAGCGTGTTCATATCGATCTAAGTGCATGCTCAAATCAGCAAAGCACCAAAGCCATTACTGCACTTAACAGTATATTATAACCCTTTTCTGTTACTGTAAACGTCTGAACTATCCGCCTTTCTTGTCAAGCTCCAACCAATATCACAGCATTCAGTCAATTCAAACATCGCTTTCCTCAAGAGAATTTATAATATAGGCTGAATTTATCCAGGTTTCTCCCAGTGTGCCGAAGTGTAGTTGTTACAGTTGAAATACTTGACATCATTCATGGAACAATAGTGTGTTGTAAGTTTAATTATAATAGTGGAAAAGCTAAAGCCAAAACCAAATGCCTCCGCTGACTGTGCCATTTCCTCAGAATAAAGGATAATAATTGACATAACATGCCATCTTAAAACCATGTACAGTGACAAACATACCATCATTTCCTGTACGTCTGGCTATGGATACAGCAGACGAAAGTCAAGAGAGTCATCTTTTTCTTCCCATGATTCTGTAGGTTTGAAGGGTCCAACAAAGCCAAAGAGGTTTGGCATAAGACCAAATATTTAAATAGTTTGAAATTTGATTTAAGACAATCAGATGCAAAATGTTTGGGCTTTGTTTTTGATACTATACACCCTAGTTTTTGTTTCTTTATAATTTTTACTCATACTGTATTTTTACTTTAAGGCTGTTCATGAGTTTAAATGTATTTTTTTAATTGTAATTTATTTAAAAGTCCAGCTATTAAAATTGTTATTGCATGCGCCTTACTTTTTAAATGTTCAGTGTATAACTATAACAAACCAGCTTGAAGGGCTGCTGCTCAGTAATTACCTTGAGTTCAGGTGTGAGGCTGCATCAGTATTCCAGTCACCACAGACTTTCATTACGACCAATGAAAAACAGTAAGAGGCCAATCGATTGTGTTCAGTTGCTCACCACTTTACTGAAGCAGTACAAACAAACACTGGTCGTGGAAAATACAACTATGACGACACTGAGAGAAGACTCTTGTATAAAATATAAGGATAATGCACAAAATTATTTTTCATGTACTTATTAGTCAGTGGTTAAGAGGGTATAGGCACAGTTGGTGACATGTCATTTTGAGTGGTGTAGTCTGAGGAAAAATAACAATAACAACATAACAATAACAAATATACAAATAAAACAAATTTGCAATATACATGTTACAAATAAAATTTCCATACTAGAGCCATTAATGTTATGATGTAATTAGATTTGCACATTATAGCCTAGGTAGCTAATGTTACAGTAGTTAGCTAGTGTATTTGTGTTTTTTATGTAAGATATAAAACTTAAATTCAGCATTTGTCAGTGTATTTGTTGAACAGAAGGCCGCACAGCAACGCTTTGGTATTATGGCAAATGGTTTGTTTTCCCACACAGTGTAATTGGGTGTGAGGTTTTTGAGGGCGTTTCCACTGTTGTCGACCATATCGATGGTTGGTAATAACCCCTTAAAACATCACTGACCACATATAAAAGCTCTTCATTCTATATACTGCTCTGCTGGAGACCAGCACCTGCTGGATTTTCTATCAAAAATATTAAGACAAGATGTCCATCTTAGCAGCCATTTCTCCACTCGCCCACAGTTTCTTGTCATCAATCACAGTCTCTGGCTCATATTCACCTGCTGTCAACACTGCAGTCTGTCCGCTTCATTACACATGGACTTGCTTTGCACTTTGGCAGTACAGCAATATATGTGTTTCTATGTAGGTTTGTGCCTTTGTATTTTCTTTTGCTTTCAGATCATGTCAGTAATTTTAAAAGATTGTATTAGTTTGAATATATGGTGTTACAGCGTGTACGGTGTGACTTGAGAGTTATGTACTTGAAGATGCTCATCAGCACAAAAAGAAAGCATTTGTTAACAGCAGACCAGATACTGCAAACATTTGGGCAAGTGCATACCATATTTTCCGGACTATACGTCGCTCCGGAGTAGAAGTCACACTAGCCAAAAAATGCATAATGAAGAAGAAAAAAACATATATAAGAAATTTATTTTACAAAATCCAACACCAAGAACAGACATTTCATGTTGAAAGGCAAGTTATAGTAATAATAGAATCGAGAACAACAGGCTGAATAGGTGTGTGGTTTGCTAACGTAACACATTGATGGTTATTCAGCTACATGAAGCATAAACAACAAACTGAATATATACTATAATATATTACGTTAACATATGAGACACCTATAGTTATTCACATAACTATAGCATAAAGAACATAATATAACAAGTTCACCAAACTCACCATCTCACTCCTAATCGCTAAATCCTTTAAATTCTTCATCCTCGGTGTCGCTTCTGAACAACTCCGCCAACTCCGGAGGTAGACGAAGCGCCGCTTCCTCCTCTGCGTGGCTGTCGTCAGACTCAGCATCAGTTCCATTTCCAATTATTCCGGTTTTTCTCAGTTGTCTTTATAGCCTAAGTTGTTAGCGGTAATGTTTACATTTTAAATTGTCAGTGGTACAGATGCAGCAGATGCTGGTACACAAGCCTAGAATGCCCTCTAACGAACACATGAAACACCTGAGTATAAGTCGCACCCCTAGCCAGACTATGAAAAAAAGTGTGACTTATAGTCTGGAAAATACGGTAAGTGGTTCAAGTTTTTGTCAGTGCCATTCACAGTGAATTAGTAATATAAATACCTTGATTTTTGTTTAAGAACCTTGATGGTTTAAATTGTTCACTGTCTTTCAGTTCATATATAGTCAAGCATCTGATCTCGGAAAGCCACACTTATCACTATACAACTTCCGGATGTATTTCTGGAGATAGATGGATATCATAGCCCTTTCTCCTGACTCTAGCCTCAGGTCATGTGACTCTATTGGTTCATGGAGTTAAGGTTTAGAGATGAACCCCCCTGTAATCTGTTCTTGCTTCTTATCCATTGCCTACCATTAATCTGAACTCATTACCTGGGGATCAGGAGCAGCTAAGGTGACTGATTCCTCCCAGCTCCAAGCTGTGTTTTGTAATTATCTGTTCTCTTCTTCTTCTCGCCTCTGCCCAGAGTCTCACTTTCCTTCTTTCCCCTAAGCCAGTACCACGGGTTAAACTAAAAACCGTCAGCAGTTTCAGTCTCAAAGTGAGACTCTGATAGATGGTGCAGTGCTTTTGTTTTGAGGAGCTGATGGCTAGTCAGAATGAACAATGTCATGATTCACACTAACGTTTATATTAACACCAAGCCAGGACTAAAGCAGCTCAGCTCTAGCAGCTAGGAAGCCTTGCATTGATCTTTCTCTGCTCCAGCTCACAACTGATTGGGCCCTGAAGCTGCAGCAGCAGACTGCTGTTTGAGTTTCAGCCACTTTAATGGATTGTGACGCCTGATTAACTCAGTCAAGACTGTATCATTTGTTAGGGGGGCTGTTAGAGAGCAATAAACAAATCAGCATATACACTTTTTACAAATGCAATCAATCAAGTTGTTTTATAATTTGTTTTATAGTATTTATTACTGATTTTATTGAATAGATTTTTCTTGTCAAACAAAAAGGGAAAGGAAGAGAAGCTACAGAAATATATTTAGACAAAGATGTCCTTTACCTAACATACATTTTTAATACATTTCCAATTTCCAATTACAATCTTCAGCATGCAGAAAAAAGTGTAGAATGTACAATTACAGTCTACCACTCTGTAATTAAAAAACAAACAAAAAAAATAAATAAAAAAAAAAAAAAAAAAAATTGCACAGCTGCCATGCAGCTTGTCTAGAAACAGTGCCAGGATAAATGATTATAGACTTTTCTTCCAATGATGACTCTGTGATTGCCTTCATAGTATTAGTTCACTGTTAGTGCAAAATCATGTTAAGTAGTAAAAATCGTCTTTGGGAGTTGTTTAAAGAAGCTATTTTATGCAAAAAAGACTTTTCTGAGCTTGTTGTTCCCTCATCAAAAGCATACCTTGAGTTGTGTTTTGCTTCATTCTTGTCTGTTTGAGTAATCTTCTATTCTCTGGCATGGACGCACTGAGGTTAAAATGCTCAGTTCCACAAGTCCCTGCCTCTCCCATGAACCCTGAAGCACTCCAGAAAGCACTGACCAATCAGCAAGCCCTCTACATGCGGTCTGCTCTCATTCCTTTATCTTAAAAAAAGTGCACCAATCTGCTCCCACCAATTTCTTTTTATTTTGTAGTAAAATGGAATCCTACAAAAAGTTTATTTCAATTCAATCACCTTATTTATCCCTGAGGGGCAATTAAAAGGCACAGAGAGGAGCAAATAAAAGCATTAGACAACAGGAATTCAGCACATGAATAGATACACATGCACACACACATGCCTACATCCACACAGACAGGCACAGTGTGTATACGTAGATGACTGAAATCTAAAGTGCTATGTTGTTGTCGGGGTCAGGGAGAGATTGGAGTTGAGGAGCTGGACTGCAGTAGGGACAAAGGTAACCCTCCTCCTCTGAGTCCTACAGCCAACACTGCGCAGTCTACGCTCAGATGGCAGAATCCTGTGATTTATAATAATGGACTGGTCACACAGGGCAGGAAGTGGTCTGACAGACTGCCCTACGATTTTTGAGCAGACATTTGTGTTTCTGATAAGTCGTGACCGATTCTGGAGACTAACAGAGTAAAACCAACAAATAAATGAAAAGGAGAGTACAGGCTCAATTAAAGAGTGGTAAAAAGTCTATAAAATGTGTTTGTTGATATCAAAGGAGCGCACTTTCCTCAGCAGATACTGTTGTGGTGAGTGGGAAGTTTGAGGGTAAGCTGTAGTTTTACTGTGAATAAAGTACAACCAAATATGTGTTGTGCAACAATGGACTACATAAACCAGCAACGCCACTCTGGGAATTTCATCCAGAGAATCCTTAAGAGTCACAAAGGTTTGTTTACTATGAAAGCATGAGACAAGCTTCCGTTTTTGAGATTCAGAAATAAAATTTATTGATAAAATGGCAAGAAGTAATTTTAAGAGCTGCAAAGTTTTTTTTTTAATTTAAAGTCAATGTTTACTAATCACTGTAATATTTCTAAAAACTATGAAAGAGAATTATCTTTAATATCCAAAAAATCCAGAAAAAACAGGCCAATGATATGAATAAAATTCATCTTAGATCAGGGGCTGAGGCTTGAGTCATGAGGGAGAAGGAGGCAGTATCCAATGAAGAAAGGGCACCATAAACACAGCAAAACCACACCAAACAAAAGAAAAGTGGGCACACTGATATAACAGATGGAGAGTTGCTACCACAACACAGGACCTCAGCTCCTGAAACAAAGGAGAATACAACTAAAAAAACACAGTACAATACATAAGCTGGACACAGCAATAATCCAAAATTCAATTCTTATGGCAAAACAGCAGCTTCTACATAATAAATAAGAAAGTTTAAGCAATTGGAATAGAGAGCTCATGCACTGGACTGGCGTTCATACTTACCACTTTTCAGCTTAAGTAGTTCCTATGAGGTAGAAGCTGGGCTAGCGAACAACGGGTACCTATAACAACAATAGGAGAGGCTAAGTTAGAGATAAGTCAGTGCAAGTAAACAAAAATAAGCTGAGAGTACCATTAACCTGGTGACGTGGTGAATGACAAGTGTGTCTGAGTCTGACTGAACAACAGTCCATGCTAAAAATAGAAACTGAAATTAGCGGACTGAGAGGACAATTTTGATGAAAAGCTGCAGAGCTGTGCTAACTATCGTGAGTGCCAGAGGAAAACATGATATGAATAAATGATATGAATAAAATGCAAATCAGTGAAACGCCAGTAGGCCGGCCTAGTGCCTGAGACCAAAGGGAGAGTGGTGGGAAGCTGGGCACTTTTATGGGACGCCAGCTAGTGCAAGTAACCAATGAGGCTTTGGCTTTAAAGTGGCAGGCTGAAGCTGGTATGCAGCTCATATTGCCACACTGTCTTTGATGACATTTTCTCAGGATCTCCTCAGAGTTAGAGGAAAATTTTAGAAGTGAATCAAATGATGTCCCAAGGTATTTGTACTCCTCTACATTTTCCATGGGCTCCTCCTGGATGGTGGTGGCAACTGCCAGTGCTAGCTGTCTCTGCTTGTTTGAAAATGTCACAATGAGCTCCTTAGTTTTGTTTGTGCTTTCTAGGCAGGAGTTCTTACACCATGTTGTAAACTCCTGTAGAGGGTCATGACACAGCAAAGGAGCAGAGACAGCAGGGCAGTGTCATCAGCAAACTTGATTAAATGACAGTTTGGCTGAGCTGGCCTGCAGTCGTCGGTGTATAAGATGTATTTCCGAGGAGATAGGACACATCCCTGAGAGGAGCCAATAGAAGTGTGGATGACGTCTGAGAAGGTGTTGTTAACCAACACTTTTTGTGACCTGTTAGTGAGGAAATGAATGATCCATAATGTTGACTGATGGTCCAGATGGAAAAGTCAGCAAACAGAAGCCTGGCAATGGTATTTGGGGTCTCAAGATATTTATGAATGATGTCCATGATAAATATTGTGGCATCATTCACCCCTCTGCCAGGCCTGTAAGCAAATTGCAGAGGGTCCATCAGAGGATCAGCGATTCTGGTTATGTCGCTCTTTATAATCCTCTCCAGAGCCTTCATCACTAGAAAGGTTAACGCCACAGGTCTCAGATCATTCAGGCCCCTTGTAGAGTTCTTCTTTGGGCCCAGAACCACAGTGGAGTGTTTCCACCCGCACGGCACTGTCCTGCAGTTTACGGAGCGGAGAGAATAACAGCTGCTCAGCACAGAGTCTCAGCGTCTGCCCACAGATGCTATCGGGTCCAGTGGCTGTGCAGATTTTTGTCTTTTTGAGAGAGCTCACTACCTCCTCCTTGCTGATGTTGAAAGGTGTTTCACTAGGTGTGAGGGAAAACATTACTTTATTTAGATGTGTAGTGTTATCCTTCTCAAACCTAGTAAAAAAAGCAGATGAGGTCAATAGGAAGTGTTGTTGTGCTGTAGCCATCAATCTGGATGGGCTTAGGGCTAGAAGGGACGGTGTTCACAGCTGCCATGTTTTTAAGTCCCTGCTAAGCAGAGCGGAGGTTCCCTTGTATAAAGGATAGCTCCTCTTTGTTATTTTATTTTTATTTTAGCTTGGCTTTTTTAATGGCATGTTTCACTTCTTTGTTGACCTCCTTTTTTTCAGACTCAAAGCCAGTAAAAAGATTTTATTTTATTTTATTTTTTTGTTAAGTATTTGTTTTAGTTCCTTTGTAATCAGGGCTTTATTGTTAGGAGATTTTCTGACTTTCTTTGTAGAAATGATGCTATCAAACCAGAAGGAGTTGTATGCTGACACTGACATCTGTTCATTGACGTCAGTAGAGGTTGTTAAACAATCCCAGTC
The DNA here is from genome assembly GCA_020698575.1 of Bostrychus sinensis. Taxonomy (NCBI): domain Eukaryota; kingdom Metazoa; phylum Chordata; class Actinopteri; order Gobiiformes; family Eleotridae; genus Bostrychus; species Bostrychus sinensis. The sequence goes on from CM036239.1 coordinate 12,696,525, forward strand.
ATTTGTTTCAAAGCAACCCTGTAACCTGTCAATGCTATCTGGAGTCCACTGTTTGATGTTTTTGATCATTATTTTGTAGGACTGCTTGAAAACAGGTGAGTATGCAGGAGCCAGCAGAGTAATTTGATGATCAGCCGAACCAAGGGGGGGGGGGAGGGGGCAGCTCTAAAGGTGCTTTTCCACTAGGCAGAATGGTATGGGACATGTCAGTATGGGATGCCTTAGAATGTCTGTTACGTAAACACTGACATCACACAAGCCAAACAAAAATTGTGTTAATAAATGAGATAAGAAATGTGTTTGAAATTCACTCTTGAAACATAAAGGCGCTGGCAACATTTAATAAAAAGGCGAGCCTAAATCCTGATGTATGTCTGTGTGAGGCTGGAGCTAAAGCTGTATTAGCTTCAGTGAACAGGAGACTACTTCATCACTTCTCTGTGCCACTTTAACAAATTTTAACCACTGAACATATAACAACATGAGTTTAACTTGTGTTTAATCCAGTCTAAACTAAAAATAAAATGTTTAGATTCTCAAGGCGAAAGCCGTATTTTGCTAAACCAGAAACAGCTGTTGCAAATATATGCTAGCTTTATTTTTAGAAAAAGTTGCCTTAACATTAGCTCGTCCTCTCTTGGAATACAGTTGTTTATCACAGGGACAAGTACGTGCCTGATTTAAAAAAAAAAAAAAATGCTTTTGTTTCTCTCCTATGGTTTGTTTCTGAATGAGTGAGGATTCTCTCTCATCCAATCAACTTTCCCAGTTCTAACCGTTCCAGACACTTAAGCGTGCTAGACCCCATCAGGGAGAAGTGCCAAAGTAGAACGGTTTGGACCATTTTTTGGGAACACTTTGGTATGCTTTGGAAAGTGGAAATACCCTCAAACTGTCCCGCCCTGTCCCGCCCCGTCCCGCCCCATCCTGCCATGCCCCACAAGTTGCGATGCTAGCGACAGACGCTGGGATTAGCCGCTCTGATCACAGATGACAGATCAGATGACAGCTCCGGTAAGCACCAGATCAGTCCATAACAATGCCCCAAACACACGCCAATATTCAGTATGAAATCAAACTATATGCTCACCAGGGTGTACCCCACCTAAGGCCTAAAGATACTGGGATAGGCACCAGTCACCCATGACCCCTAAAAGGAATAAGCGGAAGAAGATGAATGAATGAATAAATGTCAGAAAACGCTACAGTTGTGCTCTCTAGTTAGTTTTTTCATTGGTCGTGGACATGACTTTAAAGTTGTTGTAAAAATTCAAGGTAAGCTGAGAAAGAAGCCATCTAAAATCTCTACACCTCCTTGCTGTGTTTGTTTGCAGTTTGCTCATATTGATCTTCAATAATTGAGGTAAACAAAGTGTTTCTTGTCGATGGAAGCATCAGAGTGGTTGTGTTTCAGGGCAGTGATCGCAAAGCAATGCTAATAAGCTGATGATTCATGCAGAAGTGTAGTAGGTCCATGCTGCTGTTTCTTTCTGTGGCCACTGTAGCCAATTACAGACAGGCTTTTGTGTATATATATATATATATATATATATATATATATATATATATATATATATATATATATATATATATATATAAATATATATATATATATATATATATATATATATATATATATATATATATATATTGTTATGATCTGCCCAGCATCATGAGCCCTTTGTTGGCTCAGGAGAGGGTCCACTTGTACTGAGGGCCTGGGAGGGGGATTTGCAGAGGGGGATGATTGTCCGTCAATGTGACTGTCAGCAACACAAAGCTGGGGCTGCATACTTCATAACAAAATCCAGGTGAGCAGTTTACAAAACTAGGCCTGTTATGTTCTCATAACTGCTCCGTGCTAAGGTGACTGTTGAGTGCATTAAATGTGGTGTGACACAGTACAGTTAGACTGATCCTCCAGATGTTTTTGCTGCAGTGCTTGTCCTGCTGCTAACTTACAGTCAGGAAGAAGGGAGACCATGGCCCCTATTGTTGAACACTGGCCCTAGTGGTCATCACTGGAACAGGATTTCTTTTGTGAATAAATATATCTGTCTCAAAATGCGGACAAATGTCGCAAAAAGATCCAAATGCATAGAAGTGATGAATGCACGAATGGAGTGATCCACCAATGCAGATTGGACTATTCACAGATTTATAAATGACAAACATGTTTTATATGTGAAATAATTGCAAATTATATATTTGCAAATTTGAATTTATTTGTAAAACAAGCTGCATGCAAGTCACAAATGAGGGATTTTGAATAAATTATTTATCTCATATATTGTTACATCAGTTCATTTTATTGAGACAAATCACTTAGATGAAGATCTGGTCACATTTTATGACCAAATCATGCAAAAATCCTAGTATTTCCAAGGGGTGCCAATAGTTTTTCTTTCCACTGTATAATTTATGATTTTTTTTTAATTTTTTTACCAAGATTCAAGAATAAAACTTATTTGAATATTTCTTCCCTTTAAAAACATGAGCTGCTTCTCTACACACAGAGAAGCATTTAAATAAAACTATTTGGTCATTAACTTTTGTTTTTGTGTACAAATCTGACCAAGTTTTTCTTCTAGTGGTTCCCCACTGGTGCCACAGCCCCTGGGTGTACTCTGCATCGCCCCAGCTCTGACTCACAAAAACACAGTTAATGAACCTCCATCTTATTACTCTGGGCTGTAGACAGAGGCTCCAGAAAACACTACAGGCTACAAAAACCTTTGTCAGGAGCTTATCTGTGATGGTGCTTTTACTGCAATAACAGAGCTTTGATATTGTGAGAAACATGTTGCACAATGCCGTGTTGCCACAGTTTGAGTAGCATTTTATGTTACTGTTACTTATTTCAAACAGCTGTTTATGAGCATATCTATTGGATATGAGATTGTCATCAAACAAACACTGATTTGAAGTTCGACAAGTGTAGCACACCTTATGTCATTAACCCTTTCTCTGTATCGTGTATGCCACGGACCGACCTGGACCTGCTTCTTACCTCTCTATTGACAGGGCAGCTGAGGGGCACGCTGTGAGCACTTGTTGCTTTATGAGTTTGGGTGGGAAAGTACTGTTTTGAGGCTGCTGTTCTGAGAAGAGGGAAGTGGAGCTGAGTGAGTGTGAGAGAGATGGGAAAACAGGAAGATGAGTGGCTAGTATTAAAACATCATTCATTTTACCAATATTTATGATAGCCTCATCCCATGTCTTGCACAGAATTATATTATATTTTTAATGTTGATATATCGCCCAGCCATAGTTGATTGTTTTTAAATCTGAATATTGTACATCACATAGCTATGTTTGCATGGTTATTGCCTACACAAAATATTAAAGCAAAGGGGTGTGTTGTACCGGGCCTAAGGGTCAGTGGGGCCCAGAAATGGTCCCTCTTCTTATATTTTCTATTATAATGGGCCCATAGGAAGCCTTCTTTCCCTGAGGCTCAGCAAGCAATGAACCTGGTCTACACTGACAGTATTTAAGCTTCTCTGCAGTTAGCATCAGCCTCAGGCACAACACACAGCTGCACCGTTTAGAGGATGCTAGTTTTGCTAAATTTTATTTTACCTTTGGGCTTTTGGCATTGTCTAAATTTAATAAATAAATACTCTGCACTTCTGAGACTGGAAGAGAAAAAATAAGCTGCTTTAAATAGCTACACTTCACTTTCACAATAAGATAAAATCTGACATAAAGTGGTTGCCCATACACGAGTGGTTTAAAAATAAATACTCAGACAAAATAATTGCAAAATGTGAGCATTTAGTCAAAGTCTGGAACCCGGAAATAATCATCAAAAAGTATTTGTTTAGGTAGTTTTTTCCACTACACTGGAGAATATCACTGGATCACAAAGGTAATATCAACCCAAGGGTTTTATAAACAAGCTTACAGTCTAATACTGTAAAATGCAGTGAAAATATATTTTGTGTTAAGATGGAACTGTCAGCCACTTTTCCAGTGTGATATTTTTTTATTTTTTTTATTTATTTATTTTTTTACATTTTTTGTTTTGTTAGAACAAGAGCAAATGCAGAAGCAGACAAGCAGAGCCAAATGTTTGCAGTCATGTGACTGTGTGTTAATAAAGCGTATTTACTAAAAAGCCTTTTGATGTTAAAAGTAACCCTTAGACATAAATCAGCCATGGGGTGTCATAATGTTAATGCAAATTTAAAAAAAAGTTCTACCATTCGAGTGGATTTTAATAATTTACACCACAAACGCAGAGGCTGACCTGCCACTAGTGCATTATGGGTAGTAGGGCCAAGGCATTCATGTTTTTTTTAACATGTTTCTGTTGGTCCCTCTTAGTATATTTTGTATACTTTATTAAATTTTTGCATTGGTCTGTTTTCAAATCACAATTCATCTTTGCAAAACCCATGAAACATTTCATTATTGTATAGTTTAGGTTTACAGTATAATGTAGTGGTTGGCCCATTTATGAGTGTCAAACCCCCACCCTTTTTGTCCCCCTTGCTTTAATCCCCCAAGTCTTTTGCTTTTCCTTTTTGACCACCTTTACAGAGCAGCTTTTCTTAGAGTGTGCTATAAATAACAGTAGGAGAATAAAGAGAGTGAATGGGGGAGGAGCAGTGTGTTTGACGTACAGTGTACAGTGTGGTATCACCTCAGGGCTGTTAATATATGCAGCTATATGTGTGGACAAATATTTGTGACAACTATTTATGACACACTGAAACAGATGCTTTACTATTCTATGAAAAATAACAGCTCTTTTTGGATTTGATGACAACAAATTGTCTCAAAAAGTTGGTACAAAGGCAACAAAGGGCTGGAAAATTAAATTGTACAGAGCAGCATTTTGCAACTAATTGGGTTGTATTGGATGTTCATGATCTTCAGGGCCTCAAGCGGCACTGGCTTTCATACAAACCCTGTCTAATTGCTGTATGTGGCTATCACCAATAAGTCGTGCCCGCATTATAAGATGTAAGACACAGGCACAGTTTATTATTGGCCCCCAAGCTGAACCAGTGAATAGACAAAGACTCCAATGACTCCAATGACTCTGTGGTGAAAGAGACATTCTGATGTATAAAAACTGCCTGAGGTAAAATTTGATTCTCACACTAAGGCAACTAATAAGAGGCTTCCCAGAAACAAGAAAAAATAATTAACTCAGAATACATAGCTTGTGATATTTGTTAACCTATGATTACTTTTACAGTGTACATGATTACATGTTTATCTATGATTACTTCCAGAGTCTACACTTTTTTGTCTTTTGAATTGATTGAATGCAAAAGGTCAACACAAAATTAGCCAAATCAAATGTAAACGTGTATTCTGAATCTTTAGAGTCACTTTAGCAGTTTACTAAATCTGGCCCCTCAGTGTTTTATATCCAAGCTTTCAATTAAGAGGTTGTTTAGATGACTACATGTTTTGCCAAATCCGCAAAGGTATGCTAGCATTTTCGCCTTTGGTTTCCACACTGTAAAGGTTTCCATTTTGTGAAATTGCAAATGTTTAAAAACGCTCAAGGAGGTGTTTTGGTTTTGCAGCGACAGGGAGCTTGGTGCCGCTCCGCACTTACGTAAACTGTGAAGACGCTGTACTCACTGTTCATACTGAGTCAAATAACGGTGAGAAATATCTGTAAGTACTTACTTCTACTGAAGACTTTATCAGCTGCAGAAAACCTCAAGATCTTAAAGTAGTATAGAAGTTGCAGACGGGAACAATGATTTCCCCTGCTGTGTGGTTTAGAGCATTTGCTGGACAAATAAGGGCACTATAGTTTAATCACTCTCACTCTTGTTTTCTTCACACCTCAGCGTTTTCATGTAAATGCGAATCGGAGGCGGCATGCCTGTTGCGTTTTCCTAGCCAGGGGAAACTGGCTCTTAATGACTACAGACCTGTGGCGCTGCTGTCTGTGGTCATGAAGTAATTTGAGCGCCTGGTTCTGTCCCACCTCAAGTCCATCACGGCCCCCCTCCTGGACCCCCTGCAGTTTGCCTACAGAGCCAACAGGTCCGCAGACAGCGCCATCATATTGGGCCTCCACTTCATCCTGCACAATCTGGACTCCTCAGGAATGGATCACGGACTTCCTCACAGACAGAAGGCAGCATGTGAGGCACCCAGACCATCAGAATCAGATCGCCCTAAGGCGGTGCACTTTCCCCTTGTAGGAGATCTGGACCACTGCTGAAATTCTATCAAAAATGGACATTCCTTTAGGAGACAAGAAGTCTGCTCTTACCCACCAAGGATGCAAAACAAAGACATAAATCTGTCCTATACGAACTGCAGACCAATAGAATATGCCAGAAGAGGCCTCCTCGCTTCTCTGATAAGAACCAGAGACCTGGCACATCTCATCTGTTTAAAAGACTTTATGTGCATTAACATGTTACTTTACAGGAAAATGTCATAGCTATGTTTTGTGCAAACTGTTGAATGTAACATGTTTAAAGGTATGTAAATTGAAGTGGAGTAAGACACATTTCTTTTTATGACATTTATTTTGTGTCTAGCAGAGGTAATTTGAGTCCTCTCCGCTATCAGTTCAGAGGGACGAACCAGGGACACCCCTTTTACTCCAGTCTTATCTTGGGGTGCGGCCCACATTCCTCAGTCTTTAGTCTAGTCTTTGTCTTTGTCTCGTCTCGTCTCCGTCTCTCCTTCGTCTTTTAAGTTTAATTTTTCTTTTCTTCTCGTCATTTTTTTGTTGCGTTAAGTTCACCTTGCCGGTGATATCATCTTTTCACAATAAGTCGCCCAAACTTTTGTTCGAGTATCATTTTTGTAGTTTATTTTGAAAAGCCTCGCGCTGCGCAACATCCGCCAGCTTTAACAATCGCTGCCTTGACCAAAGCGGCTAATTTAAGAAGTTATACTTCTAAAGTTTTGAATCGCTGAGAAAGGATTTTTATTGAATTTTCCATTTGGCATTAAAAGGGACATTTGCCATACTCTGAGACTTTGACGCTGCCTTATGCTGAACAACAGCTAAACTCTCCCTGAGCGGCATCACGCTCCTGTTCGACATAACGGGACACCTGGCTGACTGGTTGTTGAGCTTGGAGGACACACCACGAACTGCTGTTTGGAGCCGGGAACACCAGCCCTGCTACACCCCGCGGCTCTAAAGGACAAAGAACAATATCCGAGCCCCTGGCTGAAACCGGAGGCTGGCTGTCGTCACCACCTTCCCCTCCTGCACCGAAGACGGTAGACCAGTGTGGTTATGTATGATACAGAATTGGCACTTATAGTCTCAGAGTCTACCCCTTATTCCTAAATTTCCAATAATTTAATAAGTCAATTTATTACTTACTCCACTGCAATTCATCATTAGTTAATCAATAATTCTGCATAACGGTTCTGTTCATAATTACATTCCTTTCGATATTTACCTGTGCCTCAGTACACTATTCCACCTTATTGTGTAAATAAACGTTATACTTAATCTAAATTAAGTTGAGTTTGGTGGTCTTTATCTATTAAACTGAGTCCCTCCTGGTCAATCCTTCCCTCTTAAGACATTAGTTTAGGTGTTTTAATCTGCACGTTAGCGCAAGGCTAACTGGTACCAATGCGGAGTTATTACTCTTAATCTTTGTCTTAGTTAAGTGTATATATTTTTATATATGTACCCTACACCCTCTTCACTTATCCCTGTACATGAACCGCTACACTTCTGGCCACCAGTCTGTAAAGCTAATATATTTGCGGATGACACCACTCTTATTGGACTCATCTTAGACGGGGTTGAGTCTGCTTCTTGGATGGAGGTCAATCGTCTGGTGTCCTGGTGCAGCCACAACAACCTGGTGCTGAACTCCCAGAAGACAGTGGAGATGATAATGTCCCTGAAATTGATGTTAATGCTTAGTAAAGTCTTAATAAATGTTGCCTGTATTCTCTTTTGGGGGGTAAGGGGTGAAATTTAAAATCTCGCCTGGGGTGCCAACCGTGTGTTAAAGAGCCTTTAGTCTTTCTTATACTGCCCGGGCTGTGCTGTAAAATTATTAACATCAGTCATGTTTTGGTAGGGCTGGGCAATATGGCTAAAAAATAAAATGTAGACTTTTTTTCAATTCTCAGTCAATTTACGATTTGAATAAATTTTTTCTCTTGTGGGCATAAAAAGGCTATTTAAATGTAGGTTTATTATTTTTAGAATAGAGTATTGTATATTATTTGTATTTTATTTTAGCTAGGCTGGAGCAAGGCAGAAGCAAAGTACATTACTCTAACAGAGACATAAATGTATTTTAGTGATAGCCCTCTCTGCTTCTAAAGACCAGGTCTATTATAAATTATAGACGATTATACACCATAGAGGCCTGTAAAAAGATAAGCAGAGCATGTGGCTAATTAGCATACATAAACAAAAACATGTAAGTTTGTTGCTGCTGCTGCACTGCACATAGCACCACGCTGTTTGTTTAGGCCATCCAAACCGGGACATTTCAGAGGTAAAATGAATCCTTTCTCTGTAATTATTTGTGTTTTTAGAGTCTGCAGAGTCTCCACAGTCATTATTTAAGCTGCTCTGGATCTAGCAGCAACATTAGCCATAACACAAGAATCAGTGTGGTTCTTGGAGGACGCTAATTTCTGCTAAACTTGATTTTACAATTTGGCCATTTTTGACATCGCCCAAAATTAAAAATGCTAATTAATTTAATTAATTCAATTTATCGCTCAGCCCTAGCTTTAAGTAAGGGGATGTTTGTAACACCTTTAAAATCTTTATTACAACCCATCCCACCCATCTGCCAAGGTTTAGCTCACTGCATCAATAAAGTGGTTTGAAATAAGCAGAGGGAAAATGCTTCACATTTTGCCTGAGAAGCTACACTTTAACCTACTGTCAATCCTGTAATTGTATCTGCAACTGTATGAGCCAAATACACAACAGTTAGTTTTGTGACTTTCTAATCTCAAAATCACTTTTTTCTCAATAAAATCTGCATGCTCCTGTTTACAGCCTTGAAAATCACCAGGTGAGTCAAAGTGGCTAAAAACTGATATGACCATTAGAGCTCTATCTGTTCACTGATTGGTAGAATTGGTGATGTTACAACTCTCCCCATGTTACAACCATCCTTGGTCTCATCCACACACATGAGAGGAGCATGTCCCTGAGCCGCGGGGGGAGAGCTGTGGGGTATGACGCTTAATTAGCACTGCTGCTAGCAACACAAAGCTAAGAGATAAATGACCCGGGTCCCTTGCAGTGACAGCGGTTTAAGTGCTGATATTATCACTGCATTTACTTGCTCTAACGCACAACATAACTACACAGAGAAAAGTAAAACACAAACAAGTTGTGGCATTGAGAGGTGCACAGCACAGCTGGCCTGAGGATGATCTACTCCCGCATACAAACAGCTGTTCACTCCGGACACAGCACCAAAATGTTTAAACTCAAGTTTTAAGAAGCTTTTATAAAAATTCAGGTAAGATATTGTAAGAAACATATTTTGTGCCTTTGAATCACATCATTATTATTTCATTGCGCTTCATTTACGACCATAGCTCTGTGAATTGATTGACAGCATTGCACATTTTCCACACCATCTTTGTGCTTTGATCTGAATGGGCCATGGGAATTAAGGTCCCCCAGGACATTGCCTAGAAAGCTTATTGAAAAATCTGGCCCAGCAGTAAGTCAAATCAGATTTTTTTAAAAATATAATCATGCTTATTACTACTGAGAGGTTTCCAGGGTTACTCTGGGCCTATAAAGTGTTTATTATGATTCTACATTTAGTTGTTCTTCAGCTAATTAGAAAATGTCAGCAGGCAGTTGCTAATGACTTTTCATCCTGCTTGCACCAGTTGCAGGAAACTGCAGGAAGTGGGTGGCGCCTGAAGGAAGGTTTACAAACAGCAAGCTATAAACAAAAAAAACGTATGCATAGTATGCAAAACAATGACCGTGAAAGTGACTATAACCATAACAAAAAACAGAAAAGTTTATGTTCGATAAAATTCTTGTACTTACTAGAACAGCAACCACATATTTATTATTTATCTTGTCTGTTGTGTGGGCCGAGTGCTATAGTGCAGGGCTATTCAACTTCATTTGCAGGGGGGCCAAATTAGAAAATCACAAGATTTGTGAGGGCCAGATGGACAATCAACACATTACTGCTAGCTCGGCATTGCTCTTAATAATATGAATGTACATCACACATAGTAAATAAAATAGTCACACACTTGTGCCTTTTCTTTATATTATCTTTTTTTTTTTTTTTTTTTTTTTTACATAAATGCACTATAAAACTCCCATAAGTCCAAAACTGCAAATGCAAAAACTCTGACACACTTAAAGTACAAAGCCTTACTTGGGGTGATACCCAGTTTTTAACTCAAAAACAATGAACACCTTGTTAAAGTGAGATTAATATTTTAACTAACAGTTTAGCATTTTTAATACAAATGCACTATAAAGGCCAACGCACACTAGACACACTGCAAAAAAAAAACAACGCTCCTATAGTTTTCTATGTGTGCCCTCACAACAGGTGACGCGGAGGTGCTCGTCCATGCGTCACTTGACTCCCCTGTTCTGTTTCAGACGCGGTGGTGAAAACACATGCTTCTCGTACTTCTGCCGTAAATAAAGCCCAACACACATTGGATGCGCTGCGGCTTTAAGACAGTTCTCTGCACACAGCTATAAACATCGAGGGAGACTCCAGTGACTCCAGCTGCAGTCAATGCAGACGGCTGTTCTATTAGCAAGTTATTAGCAAGTTAGCAACAGAAAGCGTCCCCATGCATTGAGTGGAGCAGGAGTCGATGCCACTCTCTGTGCCCAGCTGCAGCTTGTCTCTCTCCCTCTGCGTTTACAGCTGTGTCTGTATTTACTGCAGTTACTTGTCACCACGGAGACGACTATACCGGGGTTCTAAGAGGGCGCTTGGGTGCGCCCTGGTAAATTTGTTCATATCATAGATGTATTACAGAACTGGATAATGAATGAAGTCATGACTGACTGTTGTTTTTAATGGCCGAGCTCATTGGCGCGTGATGCCAAAAAAGTTTTTTGCTTTTTACGTTTTTACGTAAGAGCAGGTGCACTGCGGCTCACGAGCAAGCGCGGTGTTGCTTCGTGTACCATGTGACCGGCTCTGACTAATGAGCGCGATGGCGGGCTAGAGCGGTGACATCACAAACCATAAAAAGTAATTTTTAAAATCAGATTAAAGATTTCAAAGAGGGAAAAAGTCTATGGTGTGAAAATAAATATTAAACACTACAAAATTTGACAGTTTTCTCAGCTGTAGGTGTCCTATCAGCCGAACACTAGGCATTTCTTTTTACATTGCACTCTATGGGAAAAAAAATCCTTTCTGGGCCACATGGGATTTTTTGCTGCAGTTGCACGGAGCAGCCACTAGGAAAATTGGCATCAGGGGAGAGGGAGCGGTGCCCTGTCCAGTTCTCTAATGCACCCATTGTTCATGTATGTAGCTATACATAAATATAGACTTTTTTTTTTTTATCTGCCACAGGCTGGATTAAATTTCAGTCAGGTTAATTTTGCCGCCCCTAGGCCGCGAGTGGAATAGGCCTGCTGTAGTGGATTGATATTGTATATTGTACTTTTTGTTGTAAGCACATTCAGAATGTATTGACTAAGTAAAAAGTGTTACTAGCACAAATGTGGTGAAGTGACGTGTGTTTCTACACTGTGTGTAAAAGAGACACAGAATGCTGGACCACCACTGACTGGAGTTTGGTAGAGGACACTTCCACCTGTTGCCATGGTGATGTGTCTAGTGGACTGAGACCAAACTTACCCAAAGTGGCTACAATCATTGCAAGGCAAAAAGCTTTAGCTTACATGTTTCTAGAGACAGCTACGTATCATAAATTCACCATTATCTCACATAAGATCCCTCTTTGGAGCTTTAAAAATGCACCACATCTGATTTATTACAGCAGCAAGTTGCATTATCCCCACAGCAGGGTATTTCTTCATTAACTCATTTATGGTTTCTGGTCCTTCATATGTAAAATTTTGTACTGGTTTATAAATTGCAACAATAATAGAATAACAAAATAATGAAAGCTATAAGCTGATTTCACAGTTGCCTTCATAAAACTGTAGGAGCACAGCTTCTCTCTGTTTTCCTTTGGGTGACAAATCAGATCTGTGCATGTATCGATATCAGCCGTTATACAAAGTATCTGTATCTGTATTTGTATCTGTATCAGGACAGGACTGAAATAGTCAGTATGGTGCATCCCTATGATGTGTTGCACTGAAACATCTAACAGTTATCATATTTTATATTTTAGGGACAAAAATCCTGCAAGCACTCTGTTGCTTATTTGTAAAAAGGCAACTTGTTTGTTAAATACACTTGCAGTAGACACTATTCTTGTATTTTGATGTATTTCATAGAATTATGTTCTATTGACTTCATTACAGTATATTATATGCAGTATATAATATATGGAATTGTGACTTATATCATGTCACTTATGTGATATGTACTGTATCATTTCGCCAGGTTTTTGCCATTGCCAACAGTGTCATTGTAATACAAGTGACAAGCAGTGCATGCGTAATCTAAATGAACTCTGTTATAGTCATAGTTTTTGTATTACTTTTTATGTTGGTGTTGATGTTTACTTTGAACTTCTAAATTCAGATTATTTTCATAAAGCATGACAATAAAATTAGATTTTCAAAAGGAGGTGTTATTGAGTTGGAGTATATATATAGAGACTTTAGGCATAATGCTGAATCCTGCAAAACTATTAATATCCTGTGTGCTGAGAAGTGATCTGAGTCATCCTGCTGAGGTGAACCTTATCCAGTGAGATCCTTGGGGATCATGTTTGTCCTGCTGCTGTGTCCGGTGCTGATGGGACACTAAGAACGTTCATGTGAGCAGTGGGTTGGGGGCACTGGATGTTTGGAGCAGCTTTATGAGCCCAGGTCACTGTTTGTGTACTGATTTACATCCTGCTGATGGTTTGACGAGGCAGTGTGACGTATGGCTGTCAGCATCACACAGACTGAGTGATGTATGGTGGGAGATCGACTGTCCCTGCTGACTTATGCTTTATTTATTTACAGCACAATACATAAATTTGTTTTCATTGTTTTCTATGTCAAAGCTGATGTGTCTTTGAATGAGTTTGTACTGAAAAATACTATTACAAACCCTAAAGAAATTAGAGTAATTAGTATTTGACAAAATACACAAGACACAGCAGAACACAGCACAACAGTCACAGCAGGAAAAACAGCTGAACTTTTTAAGGAGTGACTAGAGCAAGTTAGTCATGGTATATACAAAAACTAAACACACCACCACTATTTTCACCTAATTTTCTTTCCTCTTTTTCAGTAAAAGTTGTGTAAAAATCTCTGCCATGGCCGCCATGTTTGTTGTGGTTGTTGATCTTTTTTTATTTAATTGTATTAAATAAACTAAATAAACTAAAAATAAAATAACTTTATTTAACCAGGTAAGTCCCATTGAGATTAAAAACCTCTATTTCAAGGGAGTCCTGGCCAATACAAAATACAGTTACACAATTACACAGACAAAGACAAGATAACAGGAAGAGACAAACAGATTATGAAAAACAGGTGCATGTTGTGGAGTCTGCCTCTCTCAGTTTGGATTTAAAAGCATTCAAAGAAATCATCTCAGTTAAGTTCCAGTCTTTCTACAACATATTCCATGCATACGGTGCAGGATGGACATAAGCCTTTTTGCCCAGTTCAGTGCGAGCAAATGGAACAGAGAGCAACATATGATCTTGAGAATGAAGAGAATAAGAATCAGATTTATTGTTGAGGTTGATGCTTCTGACTCAGGAGTTGGGGCAGTCCTGTCCCAGTGCTCCCCAGTAGACCAGAAACTCCACTCATGCGACTTTTTCTCCCATCTGCTTTCCCCAGCTGAGAAAAATTATGATATTAGGAACCGGGAACTCCTGGCTGTGGTCTTGGCTCTACAAGAATGGCAACACTGGCTGGAAGGAGCTGAGCACCCCTTTACTGTCTGGACTGATCATAAGAACCTCTCTTACCTTAGTTTTGCAAAAAGATTAAACTCTCAGAAGGCAAGGTGGGCCCTGTTTTTAGGGAGGTTCAACTTTACCCTTACTCATCGTCCTGGGTCTCGGAACCCAAAACCAAATGCCTTGTCCTGCCAGTCTGCCAATGAAGAGCCTGAATCCCAAAAGCCAAAGAAGTAGACGAGCCAGAGACCACATCATCTTGTATGATTGGAGCTGCACTCTCCCGCACTGGGAGATTGAGAGAACTATTCATGAAGCTCAATGCACCCACCCAGACCACATTGCTTATTTGTACCAGACTCTATCGGTCCTAAAGTCCTCTAATGGAGCCATTCATTGGATTTAACTGTGCTCTTGCTTTTCTTAACCAGGATACGGCATCTTTTGTCTCTTCTTGTATCGTTTGTGATTGCAGTCCACCCATCCTGAAGTTCTGGCCTCCCTCACCCTCTTCCTTTTCCCTATTTCCTTCTTCTGTAGGAAAGTAATACCTGTATACTTACCATTGTGAATCAATTCTCCAAGTCCATGCATTTTGTTCCTCTGCCCAGTTTACCTTGTGTCACTCCACGCCACCCTTCCTCCTGGAGTTTACTTCTGCTATGGATCAAATATGCACACATTTCCCTTGTGACATCAGCCACAGTATGTCCCCATTCACGGTCTGTCTAGGATACCAACCACCATCTTCCCTGACCAGCAGAAAGTTGTAGCTGTTCTGTCCGTTCAAGCTCACCTCAGACGCTGTCACAACATCTGGAAAGCCACTCGAGCCACTCTACAGCACACAGCTGCACGAAACCAGGAGATTGCAGATAGGCATCATAAACCAGCCCCCGCGTACCAACTCGGCCAAAGGGTTTGGCTATCGTCCTGTTACATCCCTCTTCAGGTAGATTCACATGAGCTGGCACCCAAGTTTTTTGGCTCTTTTGTCATAGAGAATGTAATTAACCCCTCTGTTGTCCAAAACAAGTTGTTATTTTCTCTAAATGTTCACCCAACCTTCCATGTGTCCCCTCTTAAGCCTTCAGTCTCTTGCAGTCCTCAATCTACAATCAACTCTGCTTCTACTTCTACTTCTGCTCTCCAAGCAGTCAGTGCCAGATTGTTCCGTCTGTTCGATGGTGAATTTTCAGTCGGCAGCTTGTCTAAGATTTTTGAAAGACTTTGTATCAGTTTGTGGTTAGTATACGTGCCTGTTTCTCCTTGTTCATAATTCCTGGGTCATCTGCTCCTGTTCCACTCAAACTCCAAGCCTGCTGCTCATCAATACCTGAACTCATCTCCAAACCAGCTCCACCTGCAAATTCTGTACAATAAATACTTACCCTTAGCATTCTTTGGGGTCTTTTTTTGGGTCCATTTCCATTGTGCCTTAAAACTATTACTCAGATAATTAGAGAACCAATCAACTGCTTCTGACTGAATTAGGTCTGCTCTATAAAAATAACATGATCAACAGTATCAAATGCTTTTGACAGATCAATAAAACGTGATGCACAATATTGTTTCTTGTCAAGTGCATCAATAACATCATTTATCACCTTCATTGCAGCTGTGATGGGGCTGTGGTATGAAAAGCCAAGACACAATTTGAAATCTAACTCGCCTGCAAAAGAGATTCTTAGTCTCAGTGGGTCTTTCCTGGTTAAATAAAGGTATAAAAAACAACATTAGTAGACAAGATTTTATGAAATACATGTTTATGTATTAATCAGCTTTGAGTACTACAACTATATTTCACGACAAGCTGCCTTTTCCCAAATAAACAACAAAATGAAAGTGCTTGCAGGTTATACAGTTGTCAACACAGAAAATCGATACAGGCATTTTTCATGTAGCTACAGTTAAGGCTCAATAAAATATTGCAATATTTTCTAGAATCTGTATTTTCTTACACCCATAATATTATTTTGCATAATATTAAGGAGTGCAAGTTGTTTTACAAAATTTGCTGATCAGGCCCAAGTTTAGCTTTAAAAAAGGTAGTTGTGAGTTTTCCTTTTACCTTTTCTGTGCTTTTTTCT
Source organism: Bostrychus sinensis (assembly GCA_020698575.1). Lineage (NCBI taxonomy): Eukaryota > Metazoa > Chordata > Actinopteri > Gobiiformes > Eleotridae > Bostrychus > Bostrychus sinensis. The sequence goes on from CM036239.1 coordinate 12,712,610, forward strand.
GACTCTGTTTTGACAATTTATTTGTAAGCCTCAGAGTAAAAAACATGTTAATCTAATTTTCTCCTTTAATCCCCAATCCCCAAATTAAATTTCACAAATTTAGCAGAACAGTACAGCCTCATGGCTAAAGTTGTTCCTGCATCAGAAGTTTGACTGATGTGTTGTCTTACACCAATCATTTAAGAGCAAAATTGTGATCTGAAGTATTCTAGTGGACATTAAAAAGGCAACAACAACAACAAACAAAAAAAAGCCAAACGTCTGAGAAAGTCTGGTAGTTGCTTTACCCTTTTTTTTATGCCAACACTTTTGGACATGTTTGCATTTGTCTGCATTAAAAAGGGAGTGGCAATCCAGCTTCTTCTCATTGTCCAAAGATCTTGCATTTATTAGTGAATAGTTAACACAGAGCCCCTAGTCCCAGAGAAAAAATAAAAATGTGCATTCAGTGGGATTAAAATAATTATGTTCTTCAAAAAAGATGTTCTTGTGCAAACAAAATCATTGTCTTCTGCAAACAGAATAATTTTCTTGTGCGAATAAGATATTATTGTGCGAATAAGACATTGGGATTAACTCCAGGATGACCCAATGCATAACAGAAACAAGTCAAATATAAGATATGTAAAAACATAAAAATAAATAAATAAAACCTACTTATATAGAAGATTAAAAATTGAGCATTCATTTAACATATAAGAGTATTTTCTATTATTGTGTTTTTTGTATGGTATGAAATCCTTCCTTGATTGCAAATTTTTATTTTCTTAATGATCTATTCTATTATTATGGTTTGGATAAAATCAGCCATTTTCTATAAATTTAAACAGTTTTAAAAATGTTCAGTTGACAAAAAAAAAAAGTATTCTTTTAAGCAATATCAGCAACAAATGGAGATGGAGCAGTATATTTATTGTTCAAATTAAATGTGAGGTGTTGATTGTTCCCACTCGTTTGTTAACGCTGAGGTTGAACTGGATCTTATTAACAAATCTTATTAAGAGATCTTATTAACAGCGCAGCAGCAGCTTCACCTCAACACATTTCTATTTCAGCTGTTTATGCAGAGGAGAAGAGGAGGCCCCCATCGCCGCTTTATGTCATCGCAGACATATTTATAGTCTAATCAAAGCAGGAAATCTAACTCTTACACAAACTGCAGTGTGTGTGTCTGTGCGTGTGTGTTTGTGTTTCCACATCCCACGACTCCTCCTTTTTTCCCACAATCCTTTGTTGCAGCTGACAGATGGTGATAATCAGTATTGTCCCCAGGAGATGAGGAGACGTCCCATTTATTACCATCCAACATGTTGGTGATCGACGCCCAAACGAATGTTCAGGATTTTAAATCTGCACCATATTACAGTTTGTTTTAACTCAATGAAAGAATAACATGGTAACAAACTGCACCTTTTTCTTATTATGAGCCAGATTTCCTTACATTAAAACTATATTATGAGAAATCACCTTTATTTACACAGCCTTTGTGTCAACAAGCATAGAGGTAAACTGTAGTCTGTTGATACTGTAGCTCAGACAGTACAAACTTACTTTTGATTACTTTAGGATACCTGTTCATTCATTAAACTTTTAGATATTAAGAGCTCATTGAGGCCAAATCAAATAATAATAATTTAATTGCTTATGATGGAGTAATGTCCCTCTTGTTCTCGTTTAGGTTTTTGGCTGAGATAAAAAAAAAAAAAAAGGCTTTTCCATATGAAATCCAAATACTCAGTAAAAGTGCTATAAAGAAATCAAAACCTGTAGCTATAATATGAGCAGTAAAATAATAATTTTCTGAGCAGGATCTGTTCTTGCCTTAAGAGACAGCATTAGGAGCACAGGGTCTGCTGCTACTCCTCTGAAAGGAGCCTCTGGGGGGTGGTGCCTCAGTTCTGAGTGCCCTTCTGTCTGGGACTCCCTCTGGAAACATCTTTGGTGTATGCGAGACATGTTGAAGGAGACTGTAGGGTACACCTCAGGGCAGCCATGAGAGGCATAAGAGATCATAACTCTCTGACAGAGAAATGCTGCAGTGAGCTGGTGAAATGACTGAGTAGAAAGTGTAATGAAAAATACTGTACAAATACATACTATATTTTAAAACTGATGATTAAAATATCTGTAAAAAGTAATGTGTTCTCACTATGCATTTTGGCTAGAGCTAATCCAAAACTGTGGTGTTTTTCTATATTTTCTGTGAGGATTATTGCTGATTAATGGTGAGAAGGGATGAAGGTTAAAGGGTTCATGCCTTTTAATAGACATTTTCTGATTATATCACTGGTCGGGTTTCACTGTGCTGCATTGTGTTTCCAATCTCAGCTCAAAACACACCTATCACTGACAAAGCTCAGCTCAAATGCTTCTTCCTGTACCGCTCCAGTCACCCAGCTCACAAAAATTTAAAGTACAAGATGTATGTGGACAGTGAAGAGGCTTGGAGATGATTTAGCTGCTGATTAAGTACAAAAAATGTTTACATTGTTTACAGTTGGTGTCATGGGTCTTAATTAAAAACTCTCATCAAGAATACAAGCCCTTAGATACATATTAAAATGGAAATTCTGCATACAGGGATTCCTTTAAAAAGTGCAAATATTTAAGATGGACTGGAGAATTTATTTGTTCTTTTAGCTGTTCAACCTCTGCAGTTTGATTATTTTACATATAAAAACATCTGAGTCAAACACAGGCTACAAGATGTCTGTCTGCTTTCAAAGCAATGTGAGGATCTCCGCTGTGCTTAATTTTAATTCACTGTGATGCGTCATGGTTTTCTTCAGGAATAATCTGAACCACAAAAGAATATTTGTTAGCATTAGCATTGTTTTCAAGATGTCATCAGTAAGTGCTTTTATATTTATTTCCTTGGTTGTATAGGGGTTGAGGTCAACAACTGTTTTGAATCTTTTGAAGTTAGTATGAAATTCATCAATGAACATTTTCTACCTGCTTTCTGGGCACTTTAGTAGACATCCTTTTACTTTGACAGACTCAGTCGTCCTTTTCATTGTTCCAGTACTGATCCCAGCCTGCTCTGTGGCCAGAGTACAGCTGATTTAGGATTGGGATTGTGTTTCACAGTAATACATCACTGTTTTGAGAGAATTCCAAAGACAATGGGTTTAATTGTAATTTATTTGTGATTTACTATATTAAAAGTGTTCACATAACAAGTGTCAGATCCCCAGTCATATCTCAAGTCTTAGGTCCCAGGTCCCAGGTCCAAGCCAAGTCTCAAGTCTTTTGGTTGCAAGTCCAAGTCTTGTCACAATTCCCAGTTTCTGCACAAATGAATCAAAGGACAGTATGATATAGATACAGAGAAAGACACCTCCCTGTCTCACTCTTTTATTCACATATTTATGGACCTACTTAATCACTCGAACAACAAAACAAGCCAAACAGCTTTGCATATTATACTTTCAGACAGTAGAAACAGTGTCTCAAAAATGCCAAACACTTAAGGCTTAAGAAAAAGTCTGTAAAGCTCTGTGGAGTGTGTGCTTTAGATTTAGATTAAGATTAATAAATTACTGGAATAGTGGTTCATAGTTAACCCATTTAATCCTCAAACATAATATTAAAATTATATGTTTTCGGTGATCTAATGAAACAATCAATTGTTATTTTTAACAATTTTATTTTAAAAGTTAGTAAAAAGCTGAGTTTCATGCTCAGCAACAATTGTTGCCAGGAGGATAACAATGTTTAATGTCAATGTTGAATATTAACACTTTTAAGGTGTCAGCTTTTACTTGTTATATTGCAAAATAACAATATATTACACAAAGTGTTAAATTATTTTAAGCAATAAAAAGTTATAAAGTGTGCAATAGTATACAACTGATGCACCATACCAACATACATAGGGCTTAGCAAAGCTCAGTTTGTTCCTGTTCTACACAGCGTCAATGGGAACATCTCATATTTTTGCTTTAAAAAATTGGCAACTATAATTTCAATGGCTTATAATAAATATGCATAATTACAAGCTAGGGCACTAGGCCGCACACCAAACATGTTCCCAATCTGACTCAGAGAGAAACTCCTACAGAGATTTGAACATTACATATAAAACAATACAACAATTGTTGCTGCCCACATTTCTCCTCATCCTTTGCCCAAACCAAACACAGTAGAGGAATTGTAACTACATATCTGAACACTAGAGACCTTAAATATGGTGTGAACCAAAAATCCTCCTCCTAGCTTTATCTTCACACATTGTAATAAGCTTTTGTTTGAGACTTAGGCGAAGGGTAAACTCCTCTCCAGGTGTAACTCCTGTGGTCATTGACATTTGACTCCAGACATGTAATGCTCACCAGACTTCTTCAAAACTCCTCAGTTGTACTATATTCACTAATAATATCTTATTATATCATGTAATAACAGCAGTAGAGCCTTAAAAGTGAGGGAAACTATTATTGATAATTACAGATGCTGCCAAACTTTCTTCAACTCAACACCTCCAAATCTGAAATCAATCTAGTCAACCCCCCACAGTCCGCCTCTCATATCCAGAACCACTAACATAAAGTCCTCCACCAGAAATCTAGAGGTAATATTTGACTTACATTCCTTGATTTTTTTTTTTTTTTTTTTTTTTTACATTTTTTAGGCTCTATTGATAGGACAGAGAAGTAGGAAATTGAGAAAATGTCGGCGAATGGACCCAAATCGTAACTCCCTCTTCTCCAGTCTAGACAATAAATCTATCTTGTGCCTCCAACTTGTTCAAAACACAACAGCTAGGCTTCCCACTGATTTTAACAACACATCACCCCAGTTTTAGCCTCTCTTCATTGACTCCCTGTGTGTTTTAGAATTGATTTTCAGATTTTACTAATTACTTTTAAAGCTTGTTTAGGCCTTGAGCCAAGTTACGTCAAGAGTTATCAGCTCATATGAGCTCCCATGCAGGGTGCCCTTCTTATTGCAACCAGCCACATACAGTGACTGGACCACCGACTAGGGACAGGTACTGAGACCCGGTATTATAACAGCACCGGTGCCATGTTATGACAGTCCACGTGGACCGATAAGCTTCAGCGTTAATGGTGCTCTTATCGGTACTGAGTAGTTGCAGTAAATGCCGTGTGGTCAAATAGGCTACGTGTGCGAAATCGCTCCTCTCATAAAAGACAAGACATCGCAGTTCCCTCAGCTGCTGTGTGTGAGTGGAGCAGAGTGGGCGGGGCTACCACACAGCAGTGCACTGCGACCACACACACTGCACACAAACGACGAGAGGAAAAGTGTACTCAACTTGTGCTCAACTTCGCCAAAGTATTTTTCAAAACCACACATAGATACAGCGGGGACAAGCGCTGCATGACAGCGCAACAACACAAAGAACACAGTTAGATGGTAGGCTAACGTTATGCTAGCATCTCAGAGGTGGAACAACTAGTCTATAAGAACCAACTAAACCCAGTGTTTATTTGAGCCCACTCAAAATTTTCCTGAAACACAGCTGTGATCACACACAGTTTATGCATTTATTTAGCCTATATGAGAATAGGTTATAGCTTTTTCTTGAATTATACTCATGTCATATTTTTAGATTTATATGAATACTATTTTAGAAAAAATAAATTACAAACATAAAGTAGCCTATATTGTGATTGAAAAAGTCCTAAAAGGTTTAAAAATAGAGTAATTAATGTTCTTTCTTAGATTTTTGCACGATAAGAGCGCCATTAAATAACTGGATCGATAAGCAGTATCAATAAGAGTAGTAGTATCGGTAAAACTTTAACAATACCCATCCCTACTGCTGACCCTCCAGTTGTTGGGCGAACGCTTAACCCAGTGCACCCCTGGCAGCAATAAATATCCTGTTTATAATTTATTATTTGTTGTTTCACAAGCTGGCCATTATCAATGACACCAAAGGGAGAGAGCAAAAAGAACAGTCAAGTTGTCTTGATCAAATAAAATCTATTTATATTTGTTACAGTGGAAGGTGTAGTGGCATCCCCACTGCATTTATATTGCCAGCCCGGAGGCATCCTACTTGTGTGCTCTCTCTGTCATTGAGCACTCTGCCCGCCCCTGGTTTCTGTTTGCAGGTTTCAGGTGGAAAATCCTACAGTTTTGCTATGAAACTAAAGCTTCTGCTTTGCCAAGCTCTGATCTTGCATTTGAAGAGAGCCTTTAGCCTGCCATGCTCTGTTGTAATTGACAATGTATGTGTGTGCATGTGTTGTTTGTATGTATTTTGTACAAGCAATGGTGCTTTTTTTTTTATAAAGGAACAAGACTCAGGTGTATGATGGTAGTCATGGCGTGAGCCTACATAAACTCCTTTTTATTTTTGTGTGGCTGCCACACCAAAGCTACATTGTGCTACATTGTGCCTTTTCCTGTTTTTGTCACCACTTAATTTCCTCAGTGCTTAGTGACTGTCCACTAACACAGAAGGGATAAAAGCAGAAAATAAAAGCTCTTCCTTCCGGTCGTTAGTTGCCTCTGGTCAATAGTGCAGTTTAACTGTCAGTGCGTTTACAGTGCTCATGGTCACCATCATTGACCTGTTATCAGTGACAGTTCCTGCAGCTGTGTGCTCAGCTGCATTGATTGCTTCTGATGTCCGACAATAAAGATGACTTCATTTTGTCATCAACAGCTCGCTGTGGAGTACTTCCCCCACAAATATGCAGACTATCTTGAACAGAAATCTGTAAGCAGCAGTGTGTGGCAAATGATCCCAGTTTGATATCCTCTCTGGAGAAGAAGGAGGGGAAGTGTCTGAACTAAATATTTTTTTAATTCCATCACATAACTAGCTTTTCCTTGCTTCGAGTAAGCAAGATGATAAAAGGAGCAAGTTGTTGATGGGACGTGAAGGCCTGTGGCTTCTCACTGCCACAGAACCGACCAATCAGTATGAGTGTAATCAAATATGTCAAACATTAAAGAAGGTGCTAAAGAAGAGCAACAGCAAGCTTTAATTGTTTGTAAATGGGTGGGATGACTTGGTTTGAGCTCTTTGCAGCCAGTAGCTTGCATATTTTTACAATGAGTACAGCTAATTTTAAAATATTGCAGTAATCATTTTTAATTTTTGCACTGCAGCAGCTATTGACTGCTTGTTTGTTCCATATTTAAGGCTTGATAAAATCAGAAAAGAGCAGAATCCAAGTGAAAACAGGTAAAAACAGGACACACCTGATTGTTAAGACAAAAACCTGACAATAAGGCTTTTGACCCTGGAGTTGTAATTTACAGTTGTGGCTTTAATAGACTATCTTTCTAAATGATCACAGGTCTGTGTGTAATGACAGCTGTCATCACTCATCACATGCTAAAAACATTTTACCTAAGAGAGACTTAGACGGACGCAGCTGCTGACGCGTATGCTGTGAATCTCTCAATGCGCTGCACATAAACTTGTTTGTACTTTACTTTACCGCACTAATTAAGCATCACACCCTGTTCCACTCATTGTTCATTGTTTTTAGAGAGTAATAGACCCATTTTGTTTTATAGGAAACAAATAGATACATCATTAGAACAGTTTGGTGTGGTACAGAGATATATCAGGGGATATTTCTATTTCTACTTTAGTCATTCAGTGATAAATGAACAGTCAAAGATGTTTTTACAGTGCTGTAGCACTAATAACTTCATTAATTATATTGTGTAACGAAGAGTACATTTTTGGGGAAGTGTGAGATCTCTTGTTTAAAAAGACGATGATTTTCCCGTTAGTGACCACACGGTTTATCTCTCACAAGGGGAGTCCGGAAAATGGAGTCACAGTTTCTGAGAAAAATCCCAAGGTGGTATTTAGGGCGGAGGTCAGAATTTCTGAGATTCCAAAGTATCATGAACGCGGCATAAAAAACAGGCATTTTTCCCGGGGGCGGGGTCTAACATCTTACATCATACACTCAGTTGGGGAGCGTAAAAGTCAACTTTTCTTGGAAAAACAAGTAATAAAGGATAAATATTGAGTTTATTTGGTGACAGTTAAAGGGATAAGGCTAGGTTTTATTGATATGTTTTTAGCACAGAATAAGAGAAAAAACTGTGGCAGATATTTCACATACTTGAACTACTAACATATAATAAACTAACCCTAACCCTATTCCTAACCCTAACCTTAACATAACCCTTTTCCTAACCTAACCTTAACCCTTTCCCCAACCCTAACCCCTAATACCTAACTAACCCATATCCTAATCCTAACCCTAACCTTAACCAGTTTGACAAAATTATTATTTATTGTCAAAATTAGCATAAATGTTCCATGAATTGTGGACATGCACCAGGGTTTCCATGATGACGTCCCACTAAAGCACGCCCACTTGGAATATTTAGTTTCAAAGACTGCACATGTAATGCTGTTTTAGGAAGAAATCTGATCTGGTAATCTGGGTACGCGAACATCCATTTGTAATAATAATATTAATGTATTATTTGTTTTACAATTTGGCGCATTATTCATTGACTCCTCAGTCACACAATGAGGTGGAAGCATGGCTGCCATTGTGTGCCTACAGGTGAAGTGGCTTGTCCAAGGACACAATGACAGTATGCAATGCCAGCAGCAGGGCTTGAACTACCAACCTTTGGGTTACAAGGCAAGCATCTCTACCAACTGAGCTACTGCCGCTCCAAACGCAGTTTGTGTGCTTGTTTTGCTTATTGTACTTTACTGATGTGGAATGATGTGCCGTAGTGACTGCTAAAAAGTCGTGAATGTACACGGGGAAATGGGATGTTATGGGAAGCAATAGTCTTGATGCATCTGATCTGGGTAGAAATTAAAGTAGGATAAAGTTAATTTTACATCATAAAAGTGCTAGACAAACATACGTTGTCCTCAGAGTCAGACATTAATCTGTACATTTCCATGTAGCGTGAACTCCTATATTAGGCTTGCATACAAAAGTGTATTATTGTACCCTAATTTATCCAGGTGATTATATTTCCTCAAGGCGTTATCATGTTAAACAACAGCATTACGTGCACAATATTTTAAAGAAAGAATTGAAGCCTTATCATTGTTAATATAATCATTAATAATATTAATATGTGCATTATACACAAAAAATATATATAAAATATAAATAAAATAAATAAAATATAAAATATATATATTAAATCAAATTGCCATAGCAGTCTTAAAGTGAATACTGTTCTTGTTGTCTACTTCTTACACTTTTTTTATTTACATTTTGTAAACATCTCCAAAACAAATTACCATATTAAATGAATTTCTATCAACTGCTCTGGATTTTAAAAAATCTGTATCAGCATTGGCAACATATTGGTCAAAGTGTAATTTCTTTCTGTTTTGGTGCTGACCCTGACTCTTGTATGTCCTCTAACTAAGGACATGTTTGTCTAGTCTGAATTATCAGGGGACAAACTAAGTGCCTGGTAATGCCAACAGTGATGGCAGGGAAATCTGCTGATGTCTGACTTTTCTAAATGAAAGTCTGCGTGTGTGCTCTTCTTTACTCCACTATTTAGTTCAAACAAACAACAAAATATTTCTTAATGAAAACACAGATAAAAACAAAAATAAATAAAAATAAAACATAAATAAATAAAATACAATACTGTTCCCAAAATTTAACACGATTTCCAGCACCATTCAAAAATACTGAAATTATTAACCCACCAGATGTTGCTGATTTGCACATACTCTAAGTGCTGCTTAGAATTTCACTACAGATTCAGTTTTGAACTGCTTTATGTGACTTACATGGCATGTATATGCCTAGTAGTCCAGGATAGTTGTTTATTCTTATGACTTTCTTAGGAAGATTTCTAGAAATAAAAACCTAATCTAACAAAAAGCTCTTCTGACTTAGCCCTGCAGCAAAATGCAAAATTGATATTGACATACTTGAAAACATTGTCCTAATAATGTGACCTGGAACTAAAACTCATAATAAAAGTGTTTCTTAATATATAGAGATAAGATTTTTTCCTTTAGAATGAGTTCTATGGAGCCTTTTTATTCATATGCTTTGATTATCAAAGCCCTCTCTCTTCTTGAGATATTTACCCAGAAGGCCACCCCCCTCCCTCCACATCAATATAAATGCTCTCGTCGATACAGCGCTTTCCTCTTCTGCATCTCCTTATTCTTCTTTGGTTCCCAGTAGCCCTCTGGGGGGTGAGTCGTTCTCACCTCCCAACACAAACAGCGAGGAAGATATCGAGTGAGTTCCCCAGCTGCTGACACCTCACACTGACAAGACATTTACTCCATTATAAGCCTGACATCAGCCTCTTTTAGCTGCTCTCTTTGACTTGTGGAGATCTTCACACTTGACTAAAAGCACTCATTTGAACAATTAACAAAGATTCAAGATTCGACACAAACTAGCTGATCTAGTTTGAGGGAGATTTGCCAAACTCACCAAACTCAGTTCACTTACAGAAACATGATGTTACTGTTGTTGCAAAGAGAACTGTTGTGAAATGATAACGGCTACAGAGTGGTGTAGTATGGTATGGCATGGTTTTGTATGGCATACTATGGTATGGTATAGTATTGTTTTAAGGCATTTTTGGCACATCTGCAATATGGAGAAGCATTTGACTTTTTCCCTTAGATTGTGAACAACCCTACCCAACCCAAATACAATATAAAATAAAATATAACAGTCTATATAAAATATAACAGTATATATATATATATATATATATATAACCCTAACCCTTAATCGAGTATTAAATTAATTTATTCTCCCTTAATGGGAAAAAAAACATTAACAATAGTGAGAGGAGTGTGAAAAATGGCCATAGATTTATTTTGACAAAAAAAGTTTAAAGTGAAAGAGACTCAGCCACTGGCGTGTGCAGCAGCCCCACTGAAGTGAATCTGAACTATTCACACAGATTTATTATTTACCATTGAGTTTATCCTTTGACAGATCCACCAACAGTTTGTGGAGTTATATTTTACAGCTGAGCGACAGTTGTCCCTGACAGCCCACATGTCCTGGCTGTTCAGATAAATGTGCAGGGTGTCCAAAAAATCTCATTACTATTTTAAAAATATATTACAAAAGCAATTGATGAGATATCTTAATCAGATTTGTTGTATGTACTCAGTGGTTATCAAAGTTTTTAATCACATACATTCTGCTGCCAGACAGTTACAGCTCCAGTTACAGCTCCACGTTGAACAGTGCAAAAGGTCCCACACAAGAACTTGTGATTGTACGATTACAAAGTGCAACTCTTACAGCTACACTTGAGCCAAATGATAAACCAAGATAAAAAGAGTTTGCAGTTAACACTGGAACCAATTTCTGAGGATGAATTGTTCCTTACCCAATTTTGTTTTAGTAATGAGGCAACCTTTCACGTTTCAGAGAATCTGAACAAACATAATGTGAGAATCTGGGATCAGAACAGCCCCATGTGACTCAGGAACCGAGATCGTCCAGAGGTGTGTGCTGTGGGATCACCACTGATGAGGCTCTGCTAAAGCAAACATGGCATGAAATCCAATACCGTCCTGATGAGCTTCATGCAACTAATGCTGCTCATACAGAGGTGTATTAAATGAGGCAAAAAAAAAAAAAAAAAACTTCATTATCTACTTCTCATTTTGTAATAATTTACACACATTTGTCTGTTAATTTTTTTTTTTTTTTTTTTTTTTTTTTTATTGTAAAAAGACTTTCTGGACACCCTGTACTTTTTTCCACTGAATATCACAGAAAATAATGCTATCTATAATATTTTCTTATACTGTACTAGCGTAGAAATCAAGCTTCAGAGGGCCAGGAACCAGGACATTTTTTGTGCATGGCCAAAGCCTGAATAAATGGAGAGGGTTGTGTCAGGAAGGACATCTGGTGTAAAATCAATATGCAAAACACTGCAGGTCTAAGAGTCAGATGATTTGGTGTAGTTTGGTGGTTTTGCTGATTGTCATTGATGCAAATTTAATGATTTTGTTGATTGTTTATGACATGGCTTAATTTACTATTAGTAGTTGGAATGTAGGAGGGTCAAAATAAGATGGAAAAAGAGGAAAATTCAGAAAACAACAGTAATTTATATATTTATTGTAACATAGCAAAGTGCAGCCGGTGTTGGTGGTTCCTCAGATGAGTTTGTGTGCATTCTCTGTAGCAAATGTTTGCAGGGCATCATGGAAAATGCCATCCCTGTTTTAATGAGTATGCTAATTTTATGAATCATGTGCTGGGATTTTTATTCTTACCCTGTCTTCAAAAGGAGCAAAATATATGCTGGTGATCCCAGTAAATAGTATCTATCAGTGGAAATCTATCAGTATTTTATTCAAAGTATATTTAGAGCAAAACTGCTCCTGTGAGTGAATACAGCACACTTGAGGATATGCATCTGAGCTTGTGATTAACTATAGCATATTGTCACATTTAAGCCAAAACTTCTACTGAAGAAGAATCAATAGTGTTAAGAACAGTTTGCTTCTACATTCACACCAGCAGCAGAACCCCAGTCATATCCAAATGCAGTGTGCACCTGCACCTGTGTTTCATTAAATGTCACTTTCTTTACATTAATGCAAGGTTTAAACAGAATGTCCACTGCTTATACAAACATAAGGTGCAGGCAAAATTTGGCTGCAGGTTGACTTGAGGCTGGACTGAGGCAGCATGAAATGTCACTGTGTTTCATAATATTTGGATGGAAACGTGCAGTTTTACTGCATTGGGGGGAAGTTCCTGTGCAAAGTTGTTGGATATTGGCAGGAACTGGAACACGCTGTTGTACACGCTGATCCACAGCATCCCAAACATGCTCAATGGGTGACATGTCTGGTGAGTATGCTGGCCATGTAAGAACTGGGATGTTTTAGGCTTACAGATTTGTGTACAGATCCTTGCAACATGGGGTGGTGCATTATGATGCTGCAACATGAGGTGATGGCTGTGGATGAATGACACAACAATGAGTATCAGGATCTTGTCCCGGTATCTGTGCATTCAAAATGCCATCAATAAAATGCACCTGTGTTTGTCATCCATAACATTCGCCTGCCCGTACCATAACCCCACCGCCATCATGGGCCACTCCATCTTGACTTCAGCAAACCGCTCACCCACACGACGCCATACACGCTGTCTGTCATCTGCCCTGTACAGTGAAAACCCGGGTTCATCCATGAAGAGAACACCTCCCCAAAGTGCCGGACGCCAGCGAATGTGAGCATTTGCCCACTTAAGTCGGTTACCACGATGAACTGCAGTCAGGTCGAGACCCTGATGAGGAAGATGAGCCTGCAGAAGAGCTTCCTTGAGATGGTTTCTGACAGTTTGTGCAGAAATTCTTTGGTTATGTAAACATTGTTGCAGCAGCTGTCTGGGTGGCTGGTCTCGATCTTGGAGGTAAAGATGCTGGATATGGAGGTACTGGGCTGGTGTGGTTACATGTGGTCTGCGGTTGTGAGGCCAGTTGGATGTACTGGCTTATGGTAGAGAAATGAACATTCAGTTCAGGTGCAACAGCTCTGGTGGACATTTCTGCAGTCAGCAGCCAACTGCACACTCCCTCAAACTTGTGAGACTTGTGGCATTGTGCTGTGATAAAACTCCACATTTTAGAGCAGCCTTTTATTGTGGCCAGCCTAAGGCACACCTGTGCAATATTCATGCTGTCTGATCAGCATCTTGATATACCACACCTGTGAGGTGGATGGATTATCTTAGCACAGGTGAAGTGCTCACTAACACAGATTTCAACAGATTTTTGAGAAATAGGCCTTTTGTGTCCATAGAAAAGTTTTAGATCTTTGAGTTCAACTAATAAAAAATAGGAGCAAAAACAAAAGTGTTGCGTTTATATTTTTGTTCAGTGTATTTTAAAATATTTATATGAAAGCAAGCCTGCTTGTCTCATCCTTTGTTGTGGTGACCTTCAAATATTTCTGATGAAACAGCAAAAACATTTTATCTCTGAAAATTTTCATTTGATTTCCAAAGTCTCTTTCTTTCTAAAGGGCATTGTTTAGGTATAACTCGGGTGAAAGCAGAATAAAAACAGTTAGGCTTCAGAGAGAAGCCACAGACTTTCATAGCCCAAGGACTAAAGCTTTTAATTGCTTTTTATCAACAGTACATGCATGCACTCACTAAAATAAAATCTCTGTTTGTGGTGCTAGAAGAGCTTCAAAATCAGCAGATTTTTACTCCAACAAGTTGATGTTAGTTGATATTATTATGGTTTAGCTCCATTTTCAAAATCCACTTGAATTAAATTTAATTCAGTGTCTAAGTACACACTGTGATCTTTCTGGATGTCTAATCCTAGCTGCCAACCACAAAATGACTGCTTTGTGAAATACTAGCGATAACAGCAATAGTGATAAATCAAAGGGATTGTATGAAACCATTTTAAAATGCTCATCTGTCTAAATGTTGGGGAAGTAAAACCATTTGTCATCTCACTTGGTTAAAATACCAGCTGGCATCATATTTCATCTAATACCTGATACTAATGACCTGTGTGACAAAAGACAGATATTCAACATTCTGTAAAGATTCACAGCTATCACTTCTAATTGTATCTGGACAATTTGACACTTCCTACTCCTCTCTCTCAGTCTTACCTCAGCACACCCAGACAATTGCAGCCTAAAACCACTTATTTCTGGCCAAGCTGGCACACAATAAACACAATAAAGTAAACAAATAAAGTAATGAGACACAAAACAGCTCAAGAAGTCAGAGCTGCAGGCCACAAAGTAGAAAAAAACTGGCTGTGCTAGAGTTTTAGTTGGAGCATTGTGTGGAGCGCTGAGGTCAATAAAAGATACATTTATATTTTATTCACAGTAATCATTAAACGTTTGTACAAAACTTGAAATGTGAAAATGGACATCTAATATAGCAACAATCCAAATCTATCCAAATCATTATATAATTAGAATCACAAGAAAACATCTAAAAATCTGTCCTTATTTTGTGGTAATTTAGTAACCAAGGCAGCTGATCGCTGGCCTTTTTTTGCCAGTATTTTAATACTAGTTGCAGTGGAAAAACATTAAAAGTTTGTTGATTGTGTAATGTTATGCAATATTCTAATTTTATGAAATACTGAATACTGGTTTTCATTAACTTTAAGCCATAATAATCAATAACAATCAACCCAATTAAAATTAATGCATGAAGTATTTCAATTTTCTTTAGCTATAAAAGACAGCTTTGAGTTTGCCTGACAGCGACTTGTTATTACTCAACACAGTACCACACACAGTATAGGTCCAATTAAACTCAAACACATTCAGAACATCACATAGTCTCCCTACCAGCTCTACAGGGGCCCATCAATCTTGTATTGGCAGCTCACAGCGCACATCTTTATGTTAAGATGCATTGGACTGACACATGTTAATTTTCTGGGGAGACATGTGATGCTAGAAAAAGCTTACAGTAAGTCTTTATGCTCAGCTGTACAGTTAGTTAGTTATCACGGCTACCTGTAGAGACGGATTTATGTCCAGAGAAAACACAGATGCACACACAGATTTCATTGATCTCTGCTCCTCTAGTTTCCTTTTGTGCCGTGATTTAGGAGCAGAGTGAGAGGTCCTGTCTAGAGACCACATTCCTTTGAGTGATATTCAGCAGTTGGGGAATAAATACACCACACGCCTGAAGCAGTGTGGTGCTGTGAGTCTAAATATTCTCAAACTGAAATGTGGTCCTGCTGTCGCTTAGAGTCCAGTGGAAACAGTTTTTCTTTGGATTCAGTTGTTTTGAATTGAAAAGAAGATCAAAGAGAGAAGTGCCTGTGTGAGTGTTATAAAGATATGTGACTATATGAAGCAAATTCATGTTAATAGTCCACCAGTAATTATAAAGTACCGTAACCAACTTCCACCTTAGCTCCTACGCTTTTGCAGTGCTAACCAATATAGTGGTTGTCATTAATGTTTACACATTCACTTATTTTGGAGCAATTAGGATCATAAGCAATAGAGGCCAGTGCCCAGTGAGCACTGAGCCTGAATCTGTTACCTGAAAAAACCTTCCACCCTAAAGACGGGATTTTAATAAAATCGCTGCCATATGATGGCATGGGGAAATGTAAACTACCTAATCTTTAGAAAATAAATAAGTCTATTTGCAATTAATTTTAGTTTTACTTGACTTATCGTCTATACTGAAGTTACGAATAATTCTGAAATCCAGCTGTATCGCAGGAGAATGCATTATATTTGAGACAAACTGTTTTCTGTGGCATCAGGTGGAAGTGACAGAGTTGCTGACTGCAGGAAAACTGCAGCTCGATTGCCCCGTTCAGACTCATGCACTGATATCAGAGGGATATTTATTCGTATTTGCGTTTGACTAATATTAAGCTACTGGCTTATAATGCAGACCGTTACTCCAACCCTCTTACCTTTATGTTAGTAAACCAAAAACACAAAGTAGTTAGGCCTACTTTTGGATTGTGCAACAGAACAATTACGATTTTGTCGGCGAACTTGGCGTTTCATTGCTTTTCTACAGATCAGACTTGATCGAAGTCAGAGGTTAAATATTCAACCTGCAACAATCGTTACCTTGGTCAGCGAAAAAAGGTGACAACAGGTTTGAGGTAATGCGGCTCCACGAGCTTCAAGTGAACAACGAGACTGCAGCAACGACACGCCCCCAAAGAGAGAGAGGGGAAGAGAGGAGAAAGTGGGGGGAGCAGAGGGGTGGGAAACGCAGCAGCGCGGGCTTCCGCCTCGCTCGGAGCATCACCTGTATGACCGCGGGACAACGGACACCTCCTGCGCTCTGCTGTAGCTCTGCTCGGCACTGGGACAGGTGACTGGTGTGTAATAAACCACGGAGGGAACAGCGTGTTACAGAGAGATCACAAAGAACCACAGAGAGCAGCATAACCGCTGGGTTCCTGCACAGTGTCCGGCTTTGGATCTTAGGCTCGTCTTACTACTTAATGGACTTGTTGCTGAAGAAAAGCCTCCTCGAGTGGAAGCAAGCAGATCTCTGAGTAATATAAAGTTTTACAAAGGAACGTGAGTTGGTGCATATGTGTTTTCTTGTTTTGACGCGCTCAAAGTTACACTAAACTGAATGAGCAGACGACTCACAGCAGTATTTGCACGTTAACTTAATGTTGTGTTTTACGCACCACGTTGCGTAAAAGTATTGGAAACGTCCCGTTTTCTCTGTTGCGCGCTGACCAGATGTCCGCTCGTCTCTCGGGTGCTTCCTGAGTGATACTCAGCTCTAGTAGGCTACCATGGCAGCAGGAGTAGCAGCGTGGCTGCCTTTCGCGCGTGCAGCGGCCATCGGCTGGATGCCGGTGGCCAGCGCGCCTATGCCAGTGCCCCCTTATGAAAAGCAACGGGGACAGGACGGACTCATTATTCTTAATGTAAGTGGGACAAAGTTTCAGACTTGGAGCGACACTCTGGAGCGCTACCCGGACACGCTGCTGGGCAGCTCAGAGAGGGACTTCTTCTTCCATGAAGAGACCAATGAGTTCTTTTTTGACCGCGACCCGGATATCTTTCGCCACATCCTAAACTTCTACCGCACCGGGAAACTACACTACCCTCGCCAAGAGTGCATATCGGCATACGACGAGGAGCTGGCCTTTTTTGGCATCATCCCTGAAATCATCGGAGATTGCTGCTATGAGGAGTACAAGGACAGACGGCGGGAGAACCAGGAGCGCATACAGGACGACGAGGAGTCGGATCAAGCCAATGACTTGATCTCTCCGGATATGAGCTTTAGGGAGACCATGTGGCGCGCCTTTGAGAACCCACACACAAGCACCATGGCTCTAGTCTTCTATTATGTCACAGGCTTTTTCATTGCGGTGTCAGTACTGGCCAACGTAGTGGAGACGGTCCCGTGCGGCACAATGCCCAACCGCGTAAAGGTTGTGCCCTGTGGAGAGCGCTACGAGTTGGCCTTCTTCTGCCTGGACACCGCGTGCGTCATGATCTTTACTGTAGAGTACCTACTTCGCTTGATGGCCGCGCCCAGCCGCTACAAGTTTGTCAAAAGCGTAATGAGCATTATTGACGTGGTGGCCATCATGCCCTATTACATTGGCCTCGTCATGACGGACAATGAGGATGTGAGCGGCGCCTTTGTCACCCTTCGTGTCTTCAGAGTGTTCCGGATTTTTAAATTCTCGCGGCACTCAGCGGGTCTTCGCATCCTGGGCTACACACTGAAGAGTTGCGCCTCAGAACTGGGCTTCCTGCTGTTTTCTCTCACCATGGCCATCATAATCTTCGCCACTGTCATGTTTTATGCGGAGAAGGGCTCAAGCGCCAGCAAGTTCACCAGCATCCCCGCGGCTTTCTGGTACACCATCGTCACCATGACGACTCTGGGGTAAGTCCTGATGTGAGTGAGGGAGGGAGCATGGCTCTGTGGCCCTAAGAATAAGAGAGGGTAAATTAAAAAAGATATCATTTATTATTTTAGGGGGGGTTGGGCCTGAAATCAAGTGGATTTACAGTTGAGAAAACTTTTTTGCAGCTGTATCATATTTGCTGGTATTGCACTCCTGGTGATTGCAGCAGTCATGTATACCATCACCTTGTTTTCAAGGCAGACTCTTGATTCATTTTTTTTTTTAAGTGGCTAAAAGCTGGTAACTGAGCTGTCAGACAGTCCTGGCATCTGTCTCTGTGTTAATGATTACCTGTTTTCTGAGATTACATCACTTTTTCAAGACTAATTCTCTTCTCAAACCTTCAGTGAAGATTTTTTTTTTCTTGAATATACAATAGCTATAGTATATCATCATTTCTTGCTACATAGAGATACATTGTACCTGAGACAGAGTGGAGCAATAAGACTGAATATCAAGTGGCCCCCTGCACAGTTCAGAGTCTTCAGCTCATTAGTGTGTGATGTTGTTTAAAATAATTTGTTACTGTCACCTTCAGCTGTTACAGTACATAATTAATACAATCAATGCCAATTACATTTTCTCTCCTTCTCCTGAGTACATTTGTACTTTTTTGTTGTAGGTGTTATTAAAGATTGTTTTGAACATTAATTAACATTTAAAGCAACATTTTACTGTTTAAGGGATAGCACACAGTAAATGATTACAGTGCTGCAGACCCACTTGGAACAGCTATACTTAAAATGTGAGATTGCTCTTCATTGTTAATGAAAGGATTACATGAAGATATTTTGCAATGTAGCTTAGAAGTTACTTAAACATACTATTTTGTCACATATACAGTGGGTAAAATAAAAATTAACACATCAACATATTCCTCAGTAAATATATTTCTAAAGGGGCTATTGACATAAAGTTTTTACCAAATGTTAGTAACAACCCAGTTAACCCATGCATACAAAGAAAACCCAAAATAAGCTCAGACGTTATGTTACATGTGTAATACAATGGATTGACAGTGAAAAAGTATAGAACACATGAAGAAATGGAGGTGCTTAAAGGCAATCCTCCCCCTTGTCAGTGGAAATTACTGGTTCAGTCCCAACAAACAGCCCATACAAAAGTGTCTCTTTATCAAATCTGGACAAGGAAAAAACATAAACCGGCCATGACCAGGTGCTCTTTGCAAGATTCTGACAGAGGACTAAAAAGATTTATCAGTGTAATGTGTAGACTCCATTGCTTAGGAAAAAGCGTGTTGAAGCTTATTTAAAGTGTGCTGCATAACATTAAGATAAATCTGTGAAACAGTCAAGATGCTTCTTCTTCAGCAATTGAGTCTTACATGGAGCACATGAATGCAGGCCATGGTGGTTGAGTGCATTATTTAGGCTGGACTCTGACCAAAAGCAACTAAAATCACTTTCTGAAGCTCAGTTCTCTCTTTTTGTGTCTCAGCGCTCAGTTGCTTTTGGTGTGAGTCCTTTACTGTTTTCTTTGAAACAGCTGTACCTGCTAATTCCAGTTTTTTTTCCACAGCTCTCCATAAGTGGTCCATGGCTCTTGGCCAGCTCCTCTGATAATTCTTTTCACTTCTCTGTCAGAAATCTTGCGAGGAGCGCCTAGCCAAGGCCGGTTTATGGTAAAATTCTGTCTTTTCCACGTCCGGATTATGGCCCCAACAGTGCCATTAGAACACTCAAAAGTTTAGGGATCCTTCTGTAACCAGTGCCATGTGTATGTTTTGCAACAATGAGGCTGAGAAGGTCTAGAGTGAGCTTTTGCTTTTGCCCATCATGAAATGTTTCATGTGTGACACCTTGGTAAAGAGATACCTTTGTATAGACCATCAGTTAGGACTGAACTTGCTTACATTTATTTCCACTGACAAGGGGCAGGATTGCTTTCTAATTACTGATAGATTTCAGATGTGTTTTGGCTTTCAAGTTTCTGAACATATTTGTTTGGTTTTCTTTGTATTGAATAACTGAGTTGTTACTGACATCATATGGAAAGTTTATGTCAATATAACCTTTAGAAATATATTTACTAAGAAAAATGTTGACGTGTTCAATATTTATTTATCCACATGTCATCTTCTACACAAGATTTGCAGATTGTGCGATTTCACGTCTAAGGTGTTCTTTTTAGCAGCTTTCCATGTTAGTGCAGAACTGTTAAAAGGCGTCACTGTTCTGTCCTCCTGAACTATTAGCCCCAGTTCCAGTAAAATCATTGAAATAATATTTGCTTATATATTTAAATTGACTGTAGTTTCTTCCCTAAAGGATCTTCACTCAAAATCATTATTGTCTACTAAAAGAGGAAAAGCCAAAGGAAGTGTGTTTACACATTAATCTATGTATGATTGGTTACAAAAGCATAATTATAGCCAGCCTGAAGTAGGAAAAGTTCTAGTTACAAGAGCGTAATCAGTCAGTGTCTGACCTGTGCCCATTGGCAGCAGGGGGTCATGTGACTAAATAATACATGTACGAGTGTGACAGAGCTGTCTGCTGCCACTGAAATCTGAGACACTGCCAGACTCAACAAGACAAACAACCACACACAGTGTAAGTTAGTAAATATTGTTTCCTGTAGACTCGAAAACATTAACTTTTTAAGTATTTTTTAGCCCCATCCACAGAGAAAGTAGAGAGAGGCAGGAAACAGGGTCAGAGAGAGGAGAATGAAACTAAACACATCAACCTGAGCTAGATTCAAACCTGGGTTGCTCAGTTACTGTTTAAAGTTTCTTTTTGTCAGACAGAAGTGTTTGTTTACCTGCTTTATTAGACTGACAAAAATAAACTTTAAACAGTAATTAACTTAAGACAACAGCATACATTTTTACAACAGACTGGGTTGCTCAAGTATGTGGCATGCGCTCTACCTGGTGAGCCACTGAGGCGCACCAAACATTAACTTTTAATTTTACATTTCTGTAAACTAGCTGACAACAAGCATAAGTGAGATGTTTCTGAATTGAGTAGATACAGTGTAATGTTTGTGTATTTAGCAAATAAAAGACTAAATTGGCACAGTCAGAAAAAAGAAATAAAATAAATATTCAGATTTAATTTTAGGAGGAAAGTCTATTTATAATTGTTTCCTACTTTCAGGCTTGGCTTCCCTTTTAAGCAGCTGTCTCTGTAAATTTATATAAAAATGGTGTGTGGGATGTATTATTCTTTTTTTTTTCTCTTTAATACAAAGAAAGCTATTTTGAAAAATAATTAGAGGGCATAATTGACCATAGAGGTTTTTTATTTTTATTTTTTTAAAGACTTTACTCTTTGGATGAGTGATCTTAGTGCCAGCTCTGTGTCTCTGAGGACTGATGTGCCTCTAATGCTGCTATTAGACTTCCCTAATTTAATTAATGCATTAGCAGCTAACAGCTCACATGCACTCATTTGCTCGCCTTAGTGATCATTTTTAATCGTCTCTTTAATGAAGCCACATACAGGAGCAGCCAAGTGGAAAAGATGGTTTCTGCAGGCAAAAGCTTGTCCCGAAATGTTACTACTGTTTAATTTGGAAATGGCCATTTTAATGACACTTAGCATGAGGCTGCTATTGTAGGAGGCCATTTAGGGAAAGTGGAAAGAGGGCTTATTAGGGGAGCACTGTTTGAGCGATTGAACAAGTGTGAGAGTGAAAGAGAGACAGGAGAGATTAGCACTCACGAAGACTCCAACGCTGAAAGAGTTGGAAAAATGCCACACACTAAACACACTCTGTAATGTATTCAGTAATTAACCCAAATTAACCTTGATTTCCTTGATTTGCCTCAAAAACTCTTATCTCCAATCTCATTCTCAGATATTTACTGCACACAGAAAGACAAAACAGTCTAACAACAGAAAACAGACTAACAGCCCTGGTGAGAGGTACCAAACGAAAAGCAGATTTAGCACTGGATGGATAAAAGAGGTGATGATAATGACCAATGAGAAATGGTTACAACTGTTCAAAGCTTAATGAGCATTACTAAGACAGTGATGCTGAAACAACTGGAAGGCTTAGCCACTTGTGCCGAAACTTAAAGGGGTAACAGTTTTCAAAATAGACTTTTCTGACATTTGTACCATGATATAATGTTGTTCCTCCTCAATGGCTGCCCCTTTTCATTCTGTAGATTAGTTGAGCTGAAACAGGGGTGTTGGGAGTCGGCACACATTGATCAGAGCATGAATATGAATGACAGCAGATAAATACACAGCCGCACTTACACACAGCTGCGTTCGTGTGCTTTGTGGAGTCTTTACATTGACTTAAGGAACTTTTCCAATTGGCAGAACTGTATGGGACGTGTCCGTACAGGACGGCTTAGACAGAGCGCCAAAACCTGCTCGTGTTTCCATTACTCTGGGTCCAGGAAGCCTGCGCCTGTTACATAAACACTGACATCACACGAGCGACAAAAGTTGTGCTAATAAATGAGATAAAAATGTGTTTGAAGCTGACTTTTGAAACATAAAGGCGCTGGTGACATTTAATAAAAAGTGTAAATCCTTGTGTGTGTCTGTGTGAGGCTGGTGTGTGTCTGTGTGAGGCTGGTGTGTGTCTGTGTGAGGCTGTGTGTGTCTGTGTGAGGCTGGTGTGTGTCTGTGTGAGGCTGGTGTGTGTCTGTGTGAGGCTGGTGTGTGTCTGTGTGAGGCTGTGTGTGTCTGTGTGAGGCTGGTGTGTGTCTGTGTGAGGCTGGTGTGTGTCTGTGTGAGGCTGGTGTGTGTCTGTGTGAGGCTGGTGTGTGTCTGTGTGAGGCTGTGTGTGTCTGTGTGAGGCTGGTGTGTGTCTGTGTGAGGCTGGTGTGTGTCTGTGTGAGGCTGTGTGTGTGTCTGTGTGAGGCTGGTGTGTGTCTGTGTGAGGCTGGTGTGTGTCTGTGTGAGGCTGGTGTGTGTCTGTGTGAGGCTGGTGTGTGTCTGTGTGAGGCTGGTGTGTGTCTGTGTGAGGCTGGTGTGTGTCTGTGTGAGGCTAGAGCTAAAGCAGTATTAGCTTCAGTGAACAGGAGACTACTTTCAGTTTGCCGCCAGCTGTCAGTGCATTAAATTCATGTCTCAGCGCCACTTTAACACATTTTAACACATGAACATATAATAATGTTGGTGGTCTCCCTGTCGCAGAGCCTTCAAAGTGATATAAACAAGAGAACTCACGCACACACAGTCAGCTGCAGGAAACTGTCTGTCTGTTATTTAAAGATAAATTCTCCTCACAGATCAGAGCCTGCGCTGGGAGTTTCTGCTCCTCTGTGTATTTGTCTCAAAGCAAAGCATTGTGGGATCTGGATCAGCAGTGTCATCACTTCAAGAGACAACTGAGCTTAGGGGCTTGATGATCTGACACAAATATGAATGGCTTCATGTTTTCAGGTCCTTTGTGGGGACAGCGTTTAACACATAACATTTGCTGTAAACAGAGGGTCTCTAACTGAATTCAAATGCATTCTCACATTAGGTCACTTTTGGAGGTAAAAGAGCAAAAGACAAACTAAAACTAACTTTGGAGAATGTTCAAATAGAATGTGATCTTGAGACTATGAGAACAGCCACAATAACCACTAAGCCATGCCACTCGTGTTAAGTTTCCACTTGAGAAGTCCTTTAGTATTAACAGTCACAGCTTATTCTCTCTTATACTCTCAGCTTCACCTTGAAAAGAAATGTGCAGGTGTTTGGTTAGGCTGTATTAGACCTGAGAATTTATCTCAGTTATTCCTCTTTTTGTTTGCAGGGTTTGTAAGGCAAGCCCCAGTGGACTCTGTAAACCAAGTATAATTGATTTCATCTTGAACTTCCCTCTGGGTTAAGAACCTCTTGAATAACTGAGTGTGTGTTAGTGCTGAACATAGCAATAAAATTAATTTGGACCAGCATGACAAAAACAATGAACAATGAATCTTCTGTGGCCTGTAAAAAACATCACAGGTTTCTCTGAAACATCTTCATCTGCTCCTCAGTCATCTTCCTATTGCATTATGTAACGTCTTTTGACGTACTAAACTAATAATGCTTCAAGTTCTCATCAATGTTTTAAAACAATTTATTTATGCTACAAACCATCCTTTTATCTGGGCTTGGGACATGTCTGAGAATGTTCAAGCTCCCTAGCATTTCTTGACCACAGAATGCAATGTAATTATCTCACTAAGCGTCTTCATGACAAGCTGTCAACAGATGTTAGAGCCTTTAGGAGTTCCACCCTGTTCCCCAGAGGGTCCTGGGCCTCCCACTGTTGTCTGAGTGGCTCAGGTTTCTCATCTGGTCCTGGGACATGTGACCTGATCTTGGCTCACTGGACCATGAGGGGATCATCTGTCCGCACCTGCTGGACATGTGACCCCCGCCCTGCCATACCCTGAGTCCTGAGCACGGTGCCGCTCAACACCTGGACACCAATGAGCTCACACGTGAGCAGCCGAGCTAAACGTTACACTTCTGAAACGCTTGATGAGTCCATATGTAACACAATGTGACTGTTTACCTGACATCCTCAAAGACACTGCAGGCTCCTCCTCAAAGCTCCACTGACAAATGGGACAGCACATGGAGAGTTACGATGGAATTGTGCAAAATCTCTTGGTCTGCTGAAGCATTCAGAGTTCCTTTCACTGGAGCCCAGCTCCTGAAAACAACCTCACACCATAATCTGAATTTAGTTATTAGGGTGGGTGAGTGAATACTTTTGGAAATATAGTGTATGTTGGCAAAGCTAAGCGGCCGTTTGTTTAAACATATTATTTGACCTTTAATGGCTTTATTGATCAGGACAGTGGAGAAGTGACAGGAAATTATGGGATAGAGAGCAGGGAGCTACATTTCATGAATTGTTAAATGCACCACATGCTCTAATAACTGAGCTATACCTTGGCTTAAGGTTGAAAAGAAGATAACTGGTGATTCAGAGTTCCCAGTCAAGTTTTAGAGTTTAGTAAATGTAACATTTTGAAGGAAAGTTATTTTATTTGTGGAACCTTTTGACAAATCAGTAATGGCTAACAAAATAACTTATCATCACAATTTATCAGAAAATTTTGTGATTGCCCTTAATGTCAGCCTGTTTACTGATTTAGTGCTTAGGGGAGTGGTTTAATATAAAAAATAAACAAATGTATCTCTGTCTGCCTGCTGTTCAAAGGGAGCCATTGTCATTATAGTTATTTTTATGTATCAAGAAAATCTATGTTTTGAAATGATTGATTACTATGATTACTTTTTTTCACTATAGATATCACTTTGCACAGGAGTAGTAATATTCACTGTCAAATCTGGTTATGTGCAAATGGCAAGTTCTATCAATATTTGTAATGTTCATCTGATAAAGCCACCCAAGCATTGAAGAAACTTGAGTGTTTGAAGATAAGAGGCATGTACACAGTGACTATTCGTCAGGTATATCTCCAAGTTTATCTCTGCACTCTGAGATGCCAGCAGCTAAAAACAACCAAACTTTAAAACACACTGCATTTAAAAAGAGTAATGATGATGTGATTGTGTAACAGAACAAACAACACAGCCTGTTCAGCACATCGTAATGTTTTCTTTATTACACCATTACAACTTTCCAACCCACACAAATGTAAGTTCATTACGTGCTGAAGGAAACACATTTGGTGCTAATATGCTGAAGGTGGTACAGCAATAAATCTGAGAGCTAGAGCCAAGCAACAACTCCAAAACAACACCTCATATTTTCTTGTTCCGTTATCCGTTTTGCTCTGTGAGACTTCATCCTTTTTAAGATTACTATACTTATTGTTGCATATCTTTACATTGTGCTATTTCCTTAACAGAATTTATTATTTATGAGCTGTTTACTTTTTAAGAGGAGGCTATTTTCCACCAGTCATTGTCCAACACTGTCCTTAATAACTACTTCATTTGGCTAAATAAGCATTGCACTCTAGATGAGACATAGCCATGTCCAAGGCACAGTACACCACTGTCTGTGCATCAGCAGCTCCAACTGAGACAATAATCTAGTCAAAGGGTCAATTAGTTGCCATAGTAACGGCCAGCCGATTGGCTCTAAGCTTGTTAAGTCTGATATTAAACAAGCCTCTTTGTGTGCAGCTGTTTGGCCTTTATGCTGCAGTAAAAAGAAAATGATGACAATTTTATGTCTTTTCATGTTTTAGCTCCTTCAGATGAGAGATCAGATAAAGAAACACATCTATGCAAGTTTGTCTTTACAGCCTGCTCTATTCTTCAAAGACTCGTTTTGCTGTTTGTTGTTGTGTAGATTTTTATTTATCTATAGACCATCTGCTGTGCACAACTATAGATCATATAACTATGTGAGCCTTACGTAACACTGAAAACCATACCTCAACTTAAGTTTGGGTTACCTCACAGCTCGAGGTGTACAGTACTTGACAGTGGCTAAGCTATTCTTTGGCAATCTGAAATCCACAAATAAAATGGGCTGTAGTCAGCTTCAGCACCACGGACAGCGCCCCAGTACAGACTGAGTCAGAAACGCTGTGGACCTACTCTCTGGGCGTTCTTGATGGCAGCGCAGGAAGGCATCACCTGATGTCCCAGGAATGTGTCCTCTGTTTGGCTAACATAATTCACCAAGGATACATCACTAGCTGCCAAAATCACCCATAATGCACCAAGTGCAAATTTTGCTTTGAGCTTATAATTAAGCTTTGAGATTATAAGCGAAAATGTAGTATTCACATTACCTTGTTGGCATGCAGTGCACGCTGGTTTCACTTTAGCTGAATACTGTGAGTTATCCTTGTTTGCTTTTTAGTGAAACATATTGTAATGACTAAGTTGAAATCAGAGCCTGCTGACTTGTACGCATACTGTAAATTGGCAACACTTGGACACCCAGAGTCTGTGACCTTGCTACTTTTTGGGCCATTTGGCTGGACTTTGGGTTAAGTACTTTGTGTCTGTTGTCTGGGACATTTTCTCTCTGTGGTTTGCCCAGCAGTGAAACTGGAGCAGTGCTCACCTTGATCAGGTGTTTGAAAAAAACAAACAGGGCAGCATTAAACTAACATCCTACTCCTGCTCTGCACCATGGCGTCATATATGGTTTCAGCACACAAGTGCTGACGCATCTGATCACAGGTCAGCTGCAGTTTAAAAAGTCAGGACATGTGGCTTTAATCTGAACCTTTATACTTGTGCTTTGGGCCAATTCTTTATGGTGGCTCTGTGTCTAAAGGCATCCTCTTACGTGGTTAAGTACAGTTCAGAAGGGCACTCAGTTTAATACAAGTGACAACAGATAAAACTTTAGTTCTTCTTCTTCTTACTGTATTTTGTTTGCAATATTGCTCCTACCAAACAGATGTGATTTATAAACATGTCCAGAAGCTCTAGTTCAGCTAGCTTTGTCCCAGTGCCCAGCAGTCAATGGCAGACAATAGAGAGCTTCAGCAGCAGCTGCTTCTGTATTTTTAGCTTCATTCAGACTGGAGCTGCTGCAAGATAAACATCACAAACACAGATACACACAGAAGCTGTATTTCTATCAGCACACATTTACCAAGGGAAAAAAAAAACTGAACCAAAACATAACCAAAAATTACCTAAATGAACACAACAGTTTGTATTATATGTGTGTATTTATATTTTAGATATTGGCAATCTCAGTAAGAGTTTGTGTATGCCTCACCAAATATTTTTTGCATTACTTAAGTTACACCATGAGACGCACACAACATTTTAAGGTATGCTTTAAAGTTGATAGTCGTGTAGTATGTGGCTTGCCTAAATAAAACATCTGAAATATTCGTAGACTAATTGTATCCTAAGGCGTTCCTCTTGCTCACTGCTGACCTCTCGGTATTTGGGGGCTTTAGTAGTTGACACAGCTCAGTGTGTGTCCCGCTTTCTCTCTCTCTCTCTCTTTCTCTGTGTGTGTGTCCCTCTCTCTCTCTCTCTCTCTCTCTGTTTCTCTCTCTCTCTGTGTGTTTCTCTGTGTGTGTGTGTGTGTGTGTCCCTCTCTCTCTCTCTCTCTCTCACTCTGTCTCTGTGTGTGTGTGTTTCTCTCTCTCTCAGTGTGTGTGTGTGTTTCGCTCTCTCTCACTCTGTCTGTGTGTGTGTGTGCGTGTATGTGTGTGTGTGTGTGTGCGTGTATGTGTGTGTGCGTGTATGTGTGTGTGTGTGTTTGTGTGTGTGTGTATGTGTGTGTGTGTGTTATGTAATATGTTTGTTCTGAAGGTAATTACTGCAGGTGTGCTTGAGAGAGGTGAAATTCATCTTGTTTCTCTGTAACACCAGGATATACCACTGTATGTAAGATTTCTAAGGGTTAAAATGTTGAACCTAAAAAGTGTCCCATTGCTCTCACACAGCAGGTCTCTGACTTTAGCCACCTGTCATCTGAATTTACTAAGTTTAGTTAAAGCTAAGTTCGTAGCTACTTGGACTTCCACAAAACAAATCTTGGGAGTTGAGATGATGAAATGTTTTGGAACCAACTTTTGGTTCCTGACCCAGTGTTTGGGAACCACTGGTACAGATAACACATAATTAACAAGATAAATAACACTCTGGCATGTACAGAAAACATGGTTTTAGAAAGTTTAAATGTGTATAACTTCAAGAGTAGACCTTGTGATAAAACTTTTGAACTTTTGTATTGAAGCGTGGGCTGAGGCATGTGCCCCAGTTAAACTTGTCCTGACTGTACAAAGAGGTTAAGAGGTTTCAGGACTAATGAGCCAATGTCCACCTTGTGCTTTAGCCATGTAATGACACACTCCAGTGACAGGTTTCTTCTAACTGTCCTCTTCTACTGTGTAGTTTTCCTCGTAGGGTCCATACATTATTGACCTGGTTAGTGGTTCTGATTTAATTCAAAGTCTTGGGGTGCCTTTGGCTCTACATCTGCACAGTGCAATATTTCCATCTTAAAATTGAATTCATACCAGCGGTTCCAAAATAATCACCTATATGCTAAAACTGAGAAATGACAGAATTAGGTCCTCACTGCATAAAGAATCATTAATAGCTTGTTTTTTCTTGTGTAATGGTTCTTTCAAAAGCAGCCAAAAAACTAATAACTTTCTCTTTCTGCCTAATCAATACATTTTCAAAGAATTGCACCATAATGGATGCCACATTGCCTCTTGGAGTACCTCTTAAGTGAATTTTGGTGGACATTATCACACTAATAGTTAAAGTATTTCCTTTCAGAGTTCACTTATAGTTTCTGAGTTTTGCGGTTGTGTGCGACTGAATGTAAATAGCTCTATTGGGCTCACTTGGCTCAGAATGAAAGTGATTTGGCTTCAACCCAGAGCTTTTCTGTGTGTGTTATTCCTAAAGAGAACCCCTGCTGCACGAACAACCCATAAACCCTTCTTTTGTGTCTGGTGTTCATCATGTTATCAGATGTTATCATAGCCCATTTGTGAAAAGCCATTGTGCCTTTTAGCTTGCATTGGTGTTAGTTCTTTGGCCCAGGTCAGGACTTATTTTTGGGTGATTCCTCAATTAGTTTATCACTGAGATCATATTTATATAATAGAAATCGGGACTGTGACATCACATTGGTGGTCACACAAGCTATTTTCAATAATAAAACAATGGAGCAATTTAGGATGTAAACTACTCGAGTTAGTGTTCACACAAAAGTATTCTGATACTTTAGTGTTTGATAAATATTCACCAAGAGTGACAAAGCAGTTAAAAGTTGTTTCAAGGCTAGTTTGTCAACTTTTTTATGCCGCTGTTACTCTAGGGTATTGAATCTGCCACTCACGAGGCAGATTCATCGCTCAGTGTTTTTTTTCATGACGTAGGTTCCAGATCTCTATAGGTGCATATGTTTAGCATGTGCCAATGAGACACTGCATCTCGGAGCTTGGTTACAGAGCATACACCTGCAAAAAACAAACAAACAAACAAACAAACAAACAAACAAACAAACAAAAAACATTTTGCATGTTTAAGAATGCAATCACACTGCATGACATAATAATAATTTATTATACCCCAGTCAATAAACACATTTCCCATTTCCACCTCTTTTAAGGAATCCATAATCTGGAGAAAAGCACTGGTTGATTATGACATGACACACAACACACAGAGAGCCATTGTTGGAATTGAACCAGCGCTCCTCAGATCACTGCACTCTTTGTTGCCGTAGAAACAATCAATGTACCTCCTGCAGCACATGAAACAGTTCAGTACATTACAGCCAAGGGATCAATAAGAAACCTGGAGAAACAATGAAAAACAACAGCCACACACAATACATCATTCATCACCATCCAACCACTGCGCCCCAACACATGATGTTATTAACACTGGTGTTAATATCAACATATTGGTCTTTTGCAGTGTTATAATTATTTTCACTGTTTTCTTTCCTCATTAAATCAATAAAGTTTTGACAATTTCTGTCATGGATTAGTGTCCATTTGTTTAGGTTTTGCATACATTACTGATGTTTGTTTTACTGCTGACCTTTCAATACATTTTTTAAATAAAATCTTTTGCACCAGATTTAAAAGAAAACAACAACAACAAACATTAGTATAATAACATGTATTTCAAATAAATGTTCACTGTGAATGTCATGATTCAGGGAGACTGTATCAAAGAGAAACAACAGACTTTACGTGACTTGGTTTGGTGACGCAAAACAGGTGTCATCCACAAGACCTAATTTACTGACAGATAATCACTCATAAACAACATAATACGAAATTAGCACTATCTTTGGAGACAAGGCATAACTTAACTCAGTAAAATTGCTTAGAGTGGACACAGCTGCCACGTGGTGTTGTAGTATAAGATGCCAAGTCTGTGCACTTTGCTATGCCATGGTACCAGTAGTCTTCATTTGTGCAGACAGACATTAGAAGTGACACAACACCAACACTTCTGTTGCACATTGCAGTTATAAATAGAAATAAAAGTGCCAAACATTTTTTTAAAACAAGCAGGATCAGTAAGGTCAACTGACGGCGGAAATGGTGGGTACTGCAAGCTCACCTTTCCTAAAACATTCTGGGAAGTCACCAAAGTCATCTAACAGCAGTGAAGTAGACGCTAAGCCACAGTTGTTTTATTTGAGAGAAACAAGACTACACAATATCAAACAGTATCCGTTTGGCCCCTTATGTGTTCACTGTGGCCCCTGCTGTCACCGTTGAGTGACTGGAAAGCTGCTTGTTGCCTGTCGGATCACTTCGAGATGCACCTCTCATCTACACTCAGAGAAACACTTTACCTGGACCTGGATACCGAAAACACTGAAACTGAATAGTGCTGCGGGAAAAGTTTTGAGATCGCGTGACGCCTTTCTCATATTGTTCCATCTCACTGCCACCTTAAAACAACACAGATCCTGACTATTTCAGACTATAAACCTCTCTAAAGTGCAACGGGACGCAAACCTAAAAAGTATTTGATGGACATTTAAATTTAAGAAGTGTTATGTCTAAGACTGGACAACTTGAGCAACAAGGCTACAATGTTTACAGACGTGACCGTAAACATTGTAAAGGGGGCGGGGTGATGATCTACGTTAAGCATTGTTTCCAGTGTTCACACATTGAAGCAGCTGAAGCACCCAAAATGTCATTTACTGTTATTGCACTGTGTAGGTCAACTAAAAATGTGTTTTCTGATCACCTTATTGACTTTATTTTAAAAATGTAATACAAAATAGGTACTTCTTATGGGAGAGTTTGACATAAATTGGCTAGATGAATGTAGCAGGAAAAAACTAAAAGAAAAAACTCACAAATCTAATTTTACACAAATTATTCAAAGTGCAACTCAAATTACAAAACCATTTAAAACTCTTAAATTCCTGACCGGCTAATATATAATGAACTTCAAAACAAGGTCATGCAGCAGTTAGCCAGGGCAGCATTTTTTATTGATATAGTTAAATAATCCAAAGAAACTTAAAACAGCTCAGGCAAACAGTAGGAAAATGAACTGGTAGAGAGCTATCTAAATGTGGGGCAGTAGAGCTCAAAATAGATGGGATATGCTGTAAAGATGGTCTGTCAGCTGCCAATCATTTCAGCAATTATTTCCTAGATTCTGTAAATTAAAATACCCAGCAAACCTCTGTCTCCTTATCCTTGTGCACCGCTTGTTGTATCATTTAATAGTAATGCTTTATTCTTCAAAATAATTCACAAAACAAAAATAGTAGTAATAATAATAGTAATAGCTTGATCAAATTCAAAAGCAAAAGACTACTGGGGACTCGATAGTTAAAGAGAGAGACATTAACAAAATGTATAACCTTGTCAATAAATCAATAGAAGAGAATGTGTTCTTCTTTGTTTTTAAAACATCAGTGATCATTCCAGTACACAAATCAGGTGACAAATACGTAGAAAGCAACTGCAGACGTATTAATATATTACTATCATTTTGGAGAAAGTCATCACAGAGGAAGTGACAAAAAACCTAAATGATAACAATTTTCTACCTCCTATGCAGGTTGGTTTCTGAGTTAATTATTCCACTGAAACAGCCAGCTGCTACTTCACAGAAAGTATAAACAAAGGAGGATGAGGAGGTGCTTCGGGACTTACGAAAAGCCGTTGACACAGTTAACCACTCTGTACTCCTCATTATAATGTGTTTGATGATCCACTTAAGTGGTTTATTTTTTATCTTTTAGACCATGTACAATGTGTACAAATAAATAATAGACAGTCCCCTCTGAAGCCATGCACAATAAGAGTCCCTCAGGGGTCCATCTTTGGGCACCTGTTGTTCAGCATTTACATAAATGATCCTCCAGCTGTGTGCATAGACGTATTATAGGATTTCGTATTGTTATTTGTTTATTTTAGGCGACAAGTAGTTATTTTTATTAAATTTTTTGATCTCACTCTCATTATTGGCATTTCAGGATTGAAAAGTTTAGTGTTTGCTGGGCAGGAGACACCTGGTCCCACCTCTGGCTTGTCAGTTTGACTTTTACTCTCGGCCATTTCTATACAGCAGTGCGGCACCATCCAACGTGGCACATCTCTCTGTATGAGACTGGGCTTCCCCCAAAACATTTGCCAATTATCATTAAAACCTATGTCATTTTCTGGGAACCATCTTGACCATTGCTTCTCAACTGAGCTGGTCCCACCATCACCCAAACCAACAAGCCATGACCCAACGAAAAGAGATACTGAAGAAAATTAAGCAGCACTGCAGCACACTACAGTGATTCTGAGGAGCAACATCAAAATTGTTTTTGTCCATTAGAAAAATAAAAGCAGAGGAAGATTTTTAAATGTGCTGCCTCAAAAAAAAAAAAAATAAATAAATAAATAAAAAATTGTTTGGATTAGTTAATTTAATTTGATGAGTTTGCGTTGTAAATTTGGGACATGGCTTTATTTTAATGAAATCTCTTTAATTTGTGTGTCTTTTTTTTTTTTTTTTTTTTTTTTTCTTTTGAGGCAACACATTTAAAAATCATCTGTTTTTATTTTTCCAGTGGACAAAAACTATTTTTATGATGCTCCGTTTTTGATATAGATGTGTAGTTACATTTTTTTGTGTATTCCTTTTTAAATTTAAAGGATGAGTTTCTTTTAAAGGCTGAATTAAAAAAAAAAAATCTACCATTACTTGTATTTTTTCCAGCGGACAAAGAGTGCAGTGCTAGAGGGGGAACACCAGTTATTTCTTTAATTACTATCTTCATTACATTTCAGTGGGCTTATACAAACGTTCACTAACTCCCCCATGTAGGACTTGTCATGGTTAACAAATGTAGTTAGATCACAGGAGCACGCTGTGACTGCCAATTGGGACCATTGTTTTGAATTTAGACTGCAGTACCGTTTTAAAACCAGAATGAGCACATGTTGCTTACGTACCTTCAAGCTAAGACTGAGATTCTGGGATGAGACCATTTTGTTTTATTATGCACAGTCTTATACCCCAAAAAGACCGCAGGATCATGTTTGGTGTTAAATTACCCTGACATTATGCAGCAGCACGCCTTCTATGCATCAGCCACCCACACAATGTCCACACAGTGTCATATTGACTCATGACCTGTTACCTTCTGTGACACATAATCAATTTTTTACCACATTATTTTTTTTCTGCTCAAGTCACTATTGTTTTTTATTTAAACTTTTATTTTACCAGGCAGAACATGAAGAACAAATTCTTATTTAGAGTGTTGACCAGAGTCGTCTGGACATGCGTCTAATTCTGTATTTGCTTTTCTCATGCCGACTTGATGATGCAGGCACTGGCAGCTTATTATTTAATCATATTTGTGAGCTGTACATCCCTATCTCTGTTCATCTTCTAGTTCATCT
The DNA here is from genome assembly GCA_020698575.1 of Bostrychus sinensis. Taxonomy (NCBI): domain Eukaryota; kingdom Metazoa; phylum Chordata; class Actinopteri; order Gobiiformes; family Eleotridae; genus Bostrychus; species Bostrychus sinensis. The sequence continues at coordinate 12,747,261 of CM036239.1, forward strand.
TACCATGGGTACTCTCACTTCCTCCCACCGTCCAAAGACATGCATTGTGTTAGGTTAATTGGTGACTGCCCCTAGTGAATGAATGTGAGAGGGAATGATTGTCTGGCAGCTAATGACGACTAACGGGCCATTTTGTTGGGTGTACCCCGCCATAGGTTCATGATGGCTTGCATATCGCTGCCAACCACTCACTAGCCCTAAGAGGAATAAACAGAAAAAGATAAATTAATAAAATCTGGACATGCGGGACATTCATCATAATAAAATGTAGTAACGACAGATTTCATGGTTGTGGTTGTGGTTAGCTTTGCAGTTTGGTGTAGGGGGGGTTAACTTTAGGAACATTGTAATGTCCTTATAAAGTGTCAGCAAATGTGTCTAAGTGTGGAGCAACAGAGCGTGAACTGTAAATATTCTACTGTTTCACCATGGCAACCAGATAGTGCTGCTTAGAGACCATCATCAAGGTGGCCCCTGCACTGCTGGGGCCACTGACCTGTGATGAAGACGTCCATAACATAGACATTATATACCAGGGGTCTGCAACTAAAATTGCTCGGGGTCCACATAATTAACGTTCTACCCTGGGGTCCATAACATATATATAAAAAATATATAAATAGGCTATATTACATTGTTATTTATGTATGTAATCTGGTCTGCTGAAACATGTATTGTGATTATTTCTGTCAGAAACATTTATCATCAGCAGCTGATGTTTGAACTTGTGTCAGACTCAGATCATATTGGAGACAGATGGATTTTTTAAAGACTGACACTCTCTTCCAGGCAGCAGTATTTGGATAACACTAAATTAAATATATTTATTATGAATGCGACTAATGCAGGGGAGTGCAGCAATAATACCGGATAAATGCGCATCTTAGCGGCTAATTAATATGCACATTTGGTCCATTCAAGCCTCATTGGTGCTCTGTTCACCTGTCTAAAGCATGGACGTATCATAAGACAAGGATAGGGCACTGTCCCCTCTCCCCTGATGCCAAATTTACTTGTGGCCTCTCTGTGGAACTGCAGCGAAAAATCCTATGCAGCCCAGGAAGGATTTTCCCCATGAGCACAATGTAAATAGAAACGGCTGACTACAGCTGAGAAAATGGTCAGATTTTGTAGTGTTTATTATCTATTTACACACCATGGACTTTTTCCCTCTTTGAAATCTTTAATTTGGCTAAAAAATAACTTTTTATGGTTTGTGACGTCACCGCTCTAGTCCGCCATTGCGCCCATTGGTCAGAGCCCATCACGAGGTACGCAAAGCAAGACCGCGCTTGCTCGAGGGCCGCAGTGCGGCTCTTTCTAGCTCATTTAAATCTGCCGCTGTCTCAGTCAGATCACTGTACTCTGTAACTAAGAACCCCTCACGTCTTAGTCGCGCCTGTTCAGAAACAAAATGCGGTAATATGTAGATATTTTTTTGAATATGTGGACATTATGAAAATTCCTTTGGGCCTCTGGAGGTCTGGACTCGGACTGCGGGTTGCGGGATTCTGTTACATACGCACACGGCTCGTTGGTTGCTTTGGTTTATTGCTATTATTCAGCAAATTCAATGCCAATGGCCGCCCGGGCCAATATGACTTCTACTGACGTAGACCAGTGCAAGTTAATGGTGAGAGAATGTGCCTGCTGCAGCGAACGAGGCATCTATGTATATAATATCTATGATTCATAAGACCACATTTATGACTAGGCATGAGACAATAATCAGTTTCAAGGTATGCTGTGGTATTAAAATGTCATGGTCTCTATATAGATCAGAAACATGACATCACGTCGTTGGTCACACAGGCTATTTCTCGAGTTAGCGTTCACACAAAAGTATTCTGATACTTTAGAGTGTAATGCATTTTCACTAAGAGTGACAAAGCAGTTAAAAGAGTTGTTTCAAGGCTTGTTTGTTTACTTTTTTCTAATGCTACGCTATTTTATTTTGCTGTTCGTGACCACTCACGAGGCAGATTCATCGCTTAACGGTTGTTTCATGACGTAGGTTCCAGATCTCTATATCGCAAGAATGTGCTGTCTGATGGAGTGACGACATGCTTTGACGATAGAGCCCCTCGCACAACAGCCGCTGGTGTTTTTAAGAGTTAAACAGAAACTTAATTTGGAGCTGTATCAAAAGTTACAAAGTGCTGCAGAGAAATAACTTTAGCGGCTGTGGCCGTGTTTGATTGTGACCTTGCAGTCTGTTCTTTATGCTTGTATTCACTGCTCGTCAGAGATGCACTGGACAGTGCTGGTTTTTGGGAGGAATTTTCTGCAAACAGCTGCAAACAACTTGGACATTACGTAAAATATATTTTTAAATGTTAATAACTCAATTGTACCATTGTTATTAGTAAAACAAATGTTTGATTTAAACATGTTTACATCATATCCAATTTTTATGAAATATAAAAAATATTTTCTGCTCATGGTACCTTTAAGCAGATAACCCCCTTAATTGTAGTATATTTACACAATTATAGAGAAATAGGTTTGAAAGAATTTAAATTTTGCATTTATTAAATGGCAATATAAAGTTGTTTTTTTTATCATCTCAGAATAACAGATTTTTAAGATGTATCTGTATTGACATGGTATGGTATATCATGGAATACCATGATACTGTGGGATTTGTGGGCATGATTATTATACTGTCAAATCTCATGACATAATTCCATCTCTGTGAGCTCACAAACACACTGTCATTACATTACTCTCATATACACATGCATTCTGGGTAATGTGTTATGATGCGCTAAATTCAAAACGTGTCATGTGACGTCCAGCCACAGCCGGCTCAGCTGGAGGCCCTCATATGTTGCAGCGCATTCCCTTTAGAGTTTTTGATACAACTAAATGACTTTGGATGTATGCTTTTTGTGCATGTTATCTCAAATTGATTGTATATGCATATTTACTCAATATGTGTAAAACATATTTTTATATATAACACTGGTTTGCCACGGTGATTACACCTGGATGTTTTATTTCTCAGCTACATGCACTCATTATGTTCTCACATTTAACTTAAAGGAAGTAAGGGATGGAGAAAACAATGGCAGGGAAAGTTAAAGGTAAAACAACCGTGATGTCAACGCTCTACAAAACGGGCCAGTAAAACATAAGGCTTTGAATTAACAGCAGCATGATTGTTTTGCCGTGTTAAATTAAAAGATTTTTCAGAATGATGTAGCACTTGGCTTAGGGCAGCATTACCAAATGAATGCAACCTGCTGCAGCCCTCTGAGATCTAAACCCTCTCAAACACTGGAAATAAGCTGCTCTAAACCAGGCACTAGCAATAATAACTCTTGCCTTTTATTTGCCTTTTTATTTCCCCTGCTCCTGAGTCCTGCATCACACGTCTGATGAGCAGATGGATCCAAACCTGAATGCAGCCACAAAACCTGAGTTAGATCTCATATGTTTACGTTCTGAATTACATGTCAGCAGTTACATTGACTCTGCAGTAATTTACACCCAACAAAGATGAAAAAGATGAATCCCCTGGCTTACATACACACACACACACACATACACACACACACACACACACACACACACACACACACACACACACACATATATATATATATATATGAAAAATTTTTTGCAAGGATGTCTTATACTAATATGAAAGAAAATCTAAAGTCAGGGTGCATGGCCCTCTAGTGGTAATCATCAGTTTTAGTATCATTTTGAGCAGGTATGGAGCTAATGGCTGCTAAATCCCACTCCCTCTGCTCACACAAAGGGCTAACTGAGAAACAAAATAACACAGCTGTTTCACATTACATATTATACACTAATGTAAATGCAATATGTATTTTATTTCTGCAAATGACTCCCTTTACATCCTCCACAATACCGCTTTATTTCATATCTTTCACCAAAAGGGAATAATTAAGTTGATAACAAAAAAGGATCAGTTCCCCTGCCATTATGTACAATTACTGGTCATTTTGTGATTTAATTAAAAAATCTATTCATAGAGAGAGCACCATTTCTACAGATCTAATTAGTCACACATGCATAAATGAAATGTCTTTTTCCACTTGGTAAGCAAACAACAAAACGAAAAGTGAAATGAAAGTGAATGTGCCGTGTGCCGGTGTCATACTCAAACTCATCACAAGATTAAAACGATGATCAAAGTTTTCCCAAACAATTTTAATCCTCTTTCTCTTTCTGCTTACTTACACTCAACTAAAATACTACCTTTGATCTCTCCAACGAGCCTGTAATTCTTGTTGCAGCTGAACACTGCTGATACCTGCAGGAAACTCCAGCTGCCGAACAACATCAAACCTCTTTCACGAGCCAATTTGTTCCAACACTAATGAGGGCCAAAGGTTAGTGCTCACTCAGCCTCCAGGGCATAAGCCAAAATAATGTTCAGTTTTGGAGTAGCAGACATGACAGCAGTGAAGATGGTCCTGATCCCACTGGAAAACCCAAGAGATTTAGGCAGAAAACAGAAGAAATAGGTAAAGTATGCTCAACTTTTAGCTTTACATCAAATGAAATTGAGATGAGAGGTGAAACGTCTTCAACTTTAAAATCCAACTGCAGATGACTTCTTTTTAAACCTCTGTTGTGAATCAATTTAATGATGTTGCAAAAGAGAATGGGAAGGAATTAAATTATATCCCAGGTAAACAGGAAAGTGAAAAAAAAAATAAAGTAAACCAATGCCACACAGAACTGAAATGCATTCATCATATTTTTTTTTTTTTTTTAAGCTATGTAAATTCAGATGCTGCTTTCATTTATTTTCATGTGTAGTCAGTAGAAACAGCCCCAACAGCAGATGAGATAGTATTCACAAAGACTAATGCACGTACTTCCTGTTTTTCTTGGGGTAATGATCTGCTTTGTTCTTTGAGCCTCAGCTAATGAGCCAGTCAGAAGTCACACAATGTCAGTATGAATGGTGATATTAAGTAAATGGATTTTAATTTCAGAGACTGGGCTGTGAATCCTTGGCCTGTGAAATATAGTGTGAAATGCACAGATTTATATTATATTTGTCATTATCACTTCCTCCTGTAGTTGCTGATCTGCTGATATTTGTATTGATTAGCTGTGATCAGTGTGTTTGTGTGTGATTAATGAGCAGTCACGTGACTCCAGGCTCTTTAAGTGTGAACAGAAACACTTTGGGGCTCTGCATCAGCACTTTAAGACTGTTCAGTCTGTGCTGATCAATGAAAGTGATCGGTTTCTCTGGGTATGATGGAGATGATCCGCAACTCAACATCTTCACAGAAACAGAAGGGAGTTTGGGCAATATACAGAGCCAATTTTCCTAATTTTATGAAAGAAATTATTTTAAAATAGTCCTCTGTGACATTTATAAATCCACAGCTTTTCAGTGCTGTCACTAATTCCCTGCACCACGTCAATAAGGTATAATAAGGAAAATAAAAGCCATGGCACTGATTAAGTGTGTACTATAACCCTGTTTTACTGCATGGCTCTAAACCATGCTTCTGGTTTGAAGCTAGTTCTGCAGTCCAAAACGTTTGTGTCAGTACATATATGACAAGATGAATAGTCATCTATAAGTTAACCCCCAGCCTCCTTTGAGTGGCTCTGTGACCCAAACAAGTGCCTGACCAAAATTGCCCTAAGCTTAAGCATAGGCTGATTTTCATAGAAATAATTGTGCCAAAATTTCTGTATATAGTAAAGTGGCCTAAATGTTCAAAGTTGTGTTGGGAAAATCCTTAACTATTGTAGCTGTTTAACAAATAAAAAAGGTGACAATAAAACCATGTTATTACAGTGCTGTAAAATGTGTCACTTTTCTAGACTTTTAGTAGCATTTGCCTGTGTACTGAATGGAGCATGGTGAGGTTGTATTGGCAGGGTTTGCACAAGTGTTATCTTTGTAGAAGGCTAATTCTTCTGAAGTGGATTTCCTTAAGACAGATTTTTTTCACCGCCCTCTTTTCAGGTAAAGCATCGTTCAAATTATGCACTGAGGGTTATTTTCTGAGCTACCAGGACTTTTACTTTAGAACTTTTACTCTATGAATAAATAATGTGGCAAAGCCTTATAAAGGAGAAAGTTTTGTGTAAAAGTTTTGTAGGCCACGGCTGGCTTGAAATCATTTACCTCTCAGTGTTTAATGTTTCAGTGCAGTGGATAAAACTGCAGAGAAGTAATGAGCGATAAAGTTTCACTGCATTATTACATTATCACATTAAAGCACACATATGCACCGTCACATAACCACTGGGAGTATAGAGAGATAAACAAGTAAGTGTGCTTTATTGGAAAAAGGGGTTTAAATTTGTGTTAAAAATAAATGGAGAGCTTTCAGGGCTGGAATGAGAGTGATGCTGTAATTTAAACACCAGAAGAACAATCTGAGTGAGCAAGACAGACCAGGCAAGGTGAGGTTTGTGTGCATAAACTCATCAGTGACACACAAACAGTAATTTTGATTAGCTTCAAATTTGATTATTTAATATGAGGAAAAACAGATAAAAACAAAGAGGAACATGAAATCATGAAGTAATGAACAAACAAAAAGTTATTATGTGTTAAGAAAAAAGAAGTTAAGGCTGTTCTGGAAAAAAGTTTTGGTAGTTTTTTTTCTGGTTAGGATTGTGCTACAGAAATAGGATGGTTAATGTTTTTTGTTTTTACGTAAGTTATCTACTGTAATCTGCCTTCTGGTGCAGGACAGAAGAAGAGAGCATTTGTGCTGAAACATGTGGAATGGAAACACAGTACATTACTCCAGCGCTGCAGCTCCCATTACACACATGACCAACTGCTGGAGGGGCATCAAAACCTTCATCATGTTGGTGTGATTGAGTGATGTATCTTTGTGCAGCTGTGTTTACAAAACTCACAACACATAGAGATATGCAGTAAACTCATCCTGATAAGAGAAGATTTTAAGCTTTTTGACGTTTTTGTTTCATGAATCTAGATGCAGCCAGGGATCACGAAGGTTTAATTTGTTAAAGCTTTAAAACAGTTAAAGAGGTTTTAATAAAAGACTTGCTGTACGCGCATCTAAATAATGGCAATGACTGTGAAACCACTCGTCTTTTTAAAAGCGTACCTCTAATATTTTACTCAAAAAAACACATATTTACTTAGTACTAACTTTTAATGATGAGATGGGATGAATAATGAGAAGGCAGTGGTGAGAGGAGCTGCTGCAGCTTCTCAGAGAGAAGAGGCAGGGCATCAGAGCACATGAGGGTCAGGTATATACTGTATATATTTTTAAAAATCTCAGTAAAATTATAATGGCCAACTATTTCCATTTTGAAAAGACACATTTCTTGCAGAAAGTCTATCAGTAATAGGTTTGTATATAGTGGTGTTATTTAGTAATGTGGGGCCCAGGGCAGGTTTTCAGAACGGGCTCATGCATTAGGCTTCATGTTTATAAAATATAGTTGTTTTTATGGGAGTTTGATGACATATATGTATAGTCTACATATTGTCATTTAAATTAATAGTATTTTGTAAAGTAATACGTTTTTTGTTTTTTTTATTACCTATAGAAAGAAAAACATTGTTTTTGAAGCCACATTAAAACTCACAGATGACATATTCTGGTTTTACATTTTGAAATAAGTTCACACATTTGTTGTTTTCTGTGACCATCTTTAAATTGACCCCTAAACCTCCTGGGCCCCGAGCAATTATTCAGCTTAGAGCACTCAAACGGCTAGCAGTGGCCCTGCATTTCTCCTTTAAACCCTTCATGTACTGAATGTGAGTGAGGCACACAGAACATTTAAGTGACAGGACATTTTGTTGTTTCTTGGTATTCTGGGCGTTCAGAGGACACTCGCATTGTCTTCTGAGGCCAGGGGCTTATTAGTTAAACCAACTTCCACAGACCTTATACTGTGACTGTGTTCACCTCAGTTCTCTGGGGAAATCCACTCTCCCGCTGCCACACCAATCACCTTGTTCATTCCTTTAGTCAGATATCATCAAACTCAATTTGCTGCAGCGTGCAGTGTGAGATGTGGTGGTCACGGCGGCTGCGAGCAGGGGCTGAGTTCCTCATCAGCTCCCGGACACTGATTAGCGCTGATTGGTGCGATCCAAAGCGTGTCACGCTCTAATGCGGGCCTCATGTGCAGGATGAAGCCACTTTGTCCCAGGCAATAAGCAAAGCAATCCAAGGCTCGCTTCAATGGCCACAGGAAACATCCCTCTCACACACTAACTACTCATTAAATCATAGCAGTGTGAGGAAGCCACATTTCTGAACTATCAGCTTAAAAGACTGTGTCAAGTGTTTCTCAGTCAGGCTTTATGTAATGAGTCTATTTTCGTACCTATGGCCTTACTACGAGGACTTCTGATGTTGAAACTAAAATAGGCATAAACAGTGAATTTGTGTCAATGAACCAAGTCTATTGTTTGGATATCATGTTTTCCTGCGTCAGCCCTTTACATTTTACAAACAGAACAGATACATGCTGTACATATTAACAACAACTTCTAGAATTTCTGCAAAAGAAGCCTATTGGCTGAGCATATAACTTAAAAATCTTTTGACTCATTATTTTATTAATAATGTAATTTAACTGAACCACTGCTTTATTTCACTAGGGCTGCACAAAAGGCTATATCACAACTTTATTATCACAATATCAGCAACTGCAATATCCATATCACAAGAATGTAAATGTTGTAACCAAATATCACTGATCATAATGTTATCCCATTATTCAACATTCTAATATTGTGCAGCCCCAGTCTTAACTACAACACTGCGTCCTCATTTTGCAAAAGCTTCTGATGTCTTTAAAAACCCTTTCTCTGAACACAGATGAGAGCTGATGAACTACATGTGGCCCAGGCCGAGGGTTGAATGATGTGATAGTGTGATGTCGGGTTAAGAGACTTCGTGCCTTGCTGCTAATCTCCTGCACACTTATTATCAGGCTGATGAGGCCGTGAGCTGTCATTGGCTGACTTTAGTTGTGATAAATAGACGATTTGCTGCCGAGCGCCGGGTGCAGAGGCGATAATCTGCAGCTGGAAGCTCTGCCGTCTCTTCATCCTGATTCTTCTTCTGCTTCTTCAATCGATGTAGTCTCTTTTATGACTGAGTTCACAGCGTCGGATGGTAAAATGTTGCATAGACCTGCAGAATGAGCAGCCCACGGTTGTTGTTTTTAAAATACCAATTGGCCACTTACAGTACACCTGCTCATAATTAGAGTTTACTGCTCTAAGATAAAAGTACCTCAAAGGTGTAATTAAACAATAGAACTGGGCAGATTAGGTCAATGTCTCTATCTGTTTCTCAGTAAATGTCTTCAGGTATATAATTGTGTGTTTGCTTGCACTGGTCTCAGACTGTCATCCATTAGGAACAATAGTTTGATATCAGTGCTATTTTAATAAAGAAATGGTGTAAGTTCTGAGAAATAGAGAGACTGCAGATGTTTTGGGATGTTAATTACCAGATAAGATGGCTGATCTGACAGACTACGGACAGACACACTAAGAAAGCACATTTCCCAGAAAGATGAGCCATTATCTAATGACAGAGGGGAGCTGATCCTCTATTTGCAGCTCGGTCGTAATTTAACCCTAAGCTCATTCAATTATTCAACGAGGCTCATCGCACAGGGTTACAGTTAAACTTACAGTCTGGAGAAGTTTTTTTGGAGCTTCCTCATCAATCCTTTATGGAGCAGTCAGCATGGTATTGTATATGCTATGGCTTGTCATTCAGGTCGGAAAACATGAAAGAAACAAGTTCAGTCTCTTAAATCAGAGGTGGAAAGCAATTACATATTTATATTCAAGTTATTTTGGGGGAAAAAAGCACCCAGGGCTTAATTTGAGCCGGATCTTGCCGGAACAGGATCCGGAAACTCCCTTTTTTAGACGCTGTCTGATTCAGCAACTGTTTGCTTGGATCCAGCAACTGGGCACAACTCAGAACAAAGTGTTGACTACATTTGACTCTTTTGACCTCCTAAACCTGTGTTGGGGGTCAGAGGTGTAATTGTGCAGATATGCATATGTTTTAAACATAAAAGCCACGCTTGAGCCCTTCACAATAATGCGCTTCAACATAGACTGTCCCCATCCGGTGTTAAAGACCTTCACGTCAAACTGAAAGATCTTCACCACTGTTAACACCAGTGGAGTCTGCAGGTGTACAGCAGTACGCACTGTGCGTACCTGTGTGACCCCGCCCAATCCCTGCTGCATCCAAAGAGCTGCACAGAGGTTTGTCCTGACTTTGGTTACGCGGAGGGGACCTGCGTGACACGCTTTGGATGTGCCCCGTTATTTCCCCACTGCGCTCGAGAGCACACGGGACCTGGCAGTGCCACGTCAGTTTGTTCTTTTCCTCAAATGCATATGGAAGCTAGAGCTAACGCACTGATCGTGGATCACAGGATGAGACCCAGGGCCAGTTAAACACCAGTGTCACTGTTACATAGCCATAGTTACGCAGAGAAACCTTACGCCACGCACCCTCGATGTGCGCTTTTTATTCCTCCATTATATCCCCTGTGCACAGGGGACATTGATCCACAGCAGTTTGTTCTTTTTTGTTTGTTCAAATGCATCTGTAAGCTCGAGCTAACGCGCTGAGGGTCACAGAGTCTGGAGCCGTGAAACGCCATTACGCAGAGAAGACTGCGCGCTCAATGGCAGTCACTAAAAAGAAGCGAAAGTAAAAGGAGAGACGTAGGCTGAAAGCTTACTGCTGCTGTGTGCTCCCTTTCCTAGTCTAGACTTTGTTTCTACAGACCACAGCTGCATGAGTCTGTGTTCTTGCTTCAGACTGGTGGCCACACACAGTAGGTCTATGACAGCGAGTCTACAAAAGCGCAGTAATTACGCGTAGCAGCTGATTTCGCGATCAGCTGAGCAAACAAACAAACGTACACTGACACATTACACTGAAGTGAAATGCTATAATGTATAATTCATTCATTCATTCATTGTTAACAAATATGTTAAAATATAATTTTAAGTAGAATATAAATGAGCAGTTGCTTGGTATTTTGGCGTGTGTGCACCTAAGCGTTATGTTGTGTGTACGTTCCGGTATCAGTGTTGGCCTTGTGGACTCCGGTGTCAAAACGCAATTTTTCAGGCATCGTTTGATTTACAAATTAAGCCCTGCTGCCACCTCACAAGAAGCTCCTGAGGTTGAGTGTAGAGTAGTTGTGGTAGTAGTAGTAGTCATAGTAGCAGCAGTAGTAGATTTTAGATTCTGCTGTGAATCAGAATCAGAATTGTCTTTATTGCCTTTGAAAATGAAAAGGTTTCACAATACTAGGAATTTGCTTTGATAATTTGGTGCATACATAAAACATAAAGCAAGTAACATAATAAACGTGCAGAATAAAAAAGAATAGATAAAATAAGCTATAGATGGATCTATAAATGGGTCTAACCTAAATTTACAAAACATAAACTATACAGACTTCTTAGTAAACTTTACATTCAATACTTATTTTTACTTTTACTCTAGTTGATTCCTTCTACTTCAGGATTACTATTTTGAAGAAACAGTACTTTTTACTTGGAGTATTTCTTCAACCTCTCAATCTGTTCAACCTACTTTTTGAATGCTCTTTTTAATACCATTACATTTTAATTTTGCCAAAACATCCTCAAGGCAGCGTGAAACACATGCGGGTATTCAGTTACCCAGGAGGAAACCTTATAACAAATGTATCTTGCAGAACAACAAACACTTTCTTTAGTGACTTTGTAGGAAAAAAACTTCTCTCTGTAACATCTCTGTCAAGTTTATACCACAAACACAATTACAGCCAGAGTCTGCGCTGCAAAACGGCCTCCAATTACTTCATTTTTCAGCTGATTGGTGAAGCCCACTGCTGCTCTGGAAACGCACCCAAAACTCCTTGGGAAATAGATAAATGACTCGATTTAAGGTGCAGAGAAAGCGATTAACGCGACTGCAGATAAAAGCCTGTGTGTCTGTGTGTAGCTGTCATGGCAGTGGCTGTTTGTTAGCCACTTGTTTTCCTCCATATTTGTTTCTTCCTTCGTTGTTTGAGACAGTAATTGTGAATATGAGTGCATGTAAATGAAGGCACATATAGATTGGATGTGGGACATGTGTGTGTGCTGCTACATAAATAGCCACTGTGTGTGTTCTTCGTGTTTAATTAACTCCTGCACCCCCCAGGGATTGTCGCTCATTCCTCCATTTTATACTCTACACAAGCCAATACATTTAAGCATAGATACATTTACATTCCAGTGTGTGCTGCAGGTCACCACGTGCACCTTTGTAGTCCCCAGTTTTGCTTTGATTTGCATTGTTTAGGGGATTAAAGGGATTGTCAGAAACCGGAGCTGAGCTTACCTGATCATTAAAAGCTGATGAGGTGAAATGATGGACAAGGAGGATAAATGGAAACAAAGGAAATGGAAATGTGTGGTGGGGACATTACAGGTGGAGAGCAGGATAATGGACCTTGTCACTAACATAAATTATCAGGTCCAACATTTATGAATTTTTCTTCTGGATGTTTCTTATGAAAATAGCATCTAAACTGTAGAGTGACAGTGTCTTCTGCCTCCATCTGAGTGAGACATCATCACATACTAAAATCTGAAAACAACCAATTAGTGGCCGTGTTGTGTGTGATATATGAAGAAAAACTGCGCAAGTAATTGCTGCTGCAAATCTGATGTGTAAATGAGAACTTTGCGTGAGCATAAAACACACCACTAATGGGAGCAACACTGCTCTGCCAGCTGCGAGTGCATCTTTCCCTAAAGTAATGCAACACAAAAGTTAATCTGAGAGTCCAGCCTCAAATAACAGGACTGACTGTAGCAGACTGAATATGTTCACTGTGTTTGAGGGATAATCATTTCAGTGCATTTTACTTTCTTCTATTGACTTTGCATAGTCCATCCTTGTTACATGTCTCATGTGATTCTGGCACTGACCAGAGTCACATGACTTAGTCCCACTCTGTGTGAGACAAGTGGAGAGACAGAGGAAAGTCTGATTCACTATCCGTCTGAGCCAGTAATACTTTAAACATTTATACAAAATGTATCAAGTAGCCTATATGCAGTGCTGATGGTGATCAAATAAATATAACAATAAAAATATTTTTGATGTCCTCCGCTCAGTCCAGAGCCAAATCCACGCAACACAGCCTTGAGCCACAGCAGCTGTCAATCAAACGTCACAGCGAGCATTGTGAGGTAATGGGATAAAGTGAGATTTCACGTAGCCTTTATGCAGCGTTTAAAGACTATTCCATCATTGTAAGGATTTAAAATTATGTGGGACAGACTGAAAGCCCAGAGACAGGAGCTGTAAAGGCTGCACTCAGTGGGATATAATATAATGAGCAAGAATAAAGGAAAAAATGTTACAGGTAAAGTCTGTCTCTTTGTTGCTGCCTCTGCCTTCAAATCAACACTTTGCTGTTGTATCTTTGTAAATGAGCCCAGTTAAAGCATTATAACTTATTTTCAACGTTCCATCTGCACTAAAAGCTGCACTCTTTCCTCCACAAAACTTTTGCACCTGCTCCTTCAACGTGCTAAATTTACAGTACTCGTGATAAATCAAACAGCGACCGCAAAGCAATTTCATTTGCATTTTCCACACCTTGAATTTTGCAGATTCTGGCCAGAACGCCTCATTTTCCAGATTCATTGAGTCACCGGAGCAAAACCTGCGCTGCGCTCATTGAGCTCCTGTGAGAGACGCTAACCTCAGCTGCACATGGATATGCTCCACTTTTCACACTTATTATTTAGCATGCACACAAACCTTTGATAAATCTGGCCCAAAGAGTCCTGGCTGTGGGAATGTGTATGGCTATAGTCTGACATTTGGCAATTTAGCATTAATTGAAATTGTCATAGTTGATTGGATAGTTTTCTGTAACATTTGTGTAACCTGTGTGGTTGATAGTATTCAGTGAAACCCAGGTCCACAGGTAACAATAAAACTGCACTTTCATTTTTAGAGGCTTGGTAAAATATAGCCTACTGAACTTATATTTACACTCTCAATACATCGCATCATCACAGATAGACCCCTTTAGTGCTTGTAAAAATATGGCTGCATTTGATTACACACACATAAGCATTATCCACCAAATATCACACTTTTATAAGTTGCAAATTGACTTCAGAGCTGACTTTAGTGATGTGAGCCTGTACAGTTATTTGTTTTATTATCTATATATTATTATATATTTCCACCATTGTATGTTGGGTGTTTTTTGTCTAAATTGTGACATTATTGGGCATGATGCACAAATGAAGCAATTGTACTAATTTATTCATGCCGGTTGATGGTGACTTTTCTCCACTAATGTCAAAGGTCAAACAGAAATAGCAATTGCTAGAGCAGAAAAAAACAGAGAAGTGTAGGCAAAGCTCTGTGTGGTCATATGGCTCATTGGATTTAACCTTTTAAAAAAAGATTACAAATATTGTATTGTACGAATCAACCTGCTTTTCAAAATTTCCCCATCACAACTTTTCTTTTGTACATTTTGAGTGTGTTAAATCCACATTGATTTTCACTGGAGTGCAGCGCTGAGATGGTAAACAGTGTTTTACAGCTCTGGGGTCGATGGCGGACTCTACTTCATTTATGGGCAGCCCTGCAGTTGTTCTTTTGTTTCTGGGCTTCATTCACACACACATCTTACATGGTCGTCTCAGCAGTCAAGGCTGCAGTTTTACTCCCACTGCACATAAATCTGCTGGGCTGCTGATTGAAGAGAAAAGAGAGCAGTAAAACGGAAAGCAACGGGTCCATAGGGGAATAGGCTGACCTGCTTTTTTCTGGTTATGAACTATTTTTTTGTAGTCTTTTCTGTTGGTGATTGCTGCAGAGCCCACTGGATGAAGGTCTACTGATTCTCTCGACCTTGGGCTCCTCTAAGATTTCTTTTATCTAACTCTAGCTCTACAGTGCTTTGAAAGTGGAGGAGGATGAGGAGGGGTCACTGAATAAAACCATCTTCATCTTAATATTCAAGTTAATCTCCTCAGATCTGTGATTCCTCTCGTACATCACCGATGATAATGCGCTGTCACCCTGAGCCTGGCGTCTCAGAGGAGCTCATACCCTGCACCCCTCCGTTCCCTGTAAGATGTTTATTTTTAGCCACAGAGCACTGAGGGAGGTCCTTCTGTCCAGATACAAGATACTACAGGTGATTAGGGTAAAATTTAAGTAACATATTACATTGTTAAACTTCTAGTACATTACTGGCATCAGCATGAAAAAAAAAATCAAGTTTTATGTTATTTAATATGCAAAATAGGCATTATCTTAGGCCTAGAAGCCGTGGTAAAATATTTGGTTTATCTTGTTGACATACACTATTATACTGTGTACTATATACACAATATAGTGTATTTGATGATTTTTTTTTTACAACCAGAATTGATATCTAATTTTGTGTTTCAGTAAATTCAAGAATAGCCAATATCCTTAAAATGCACAGTCAGTCAGTCTAGGACAGTGGCTCCCAGAGTGGGATCCAGGCCCCCCTGGGGTCTGCAAAGGTCCTGCAGGTCGTCCCCCAGAGGTTGTCTATATTAAGTATAAAGAAATTGAGTTTAAAAATTAATTATAGTTATATATTTGTTTTAAAACATTACTTTTAAAATATTTTTAGCCAACATTCAGTGTTTTTTGTAATGTTTTCATGAAAATTTATGGACAAAAACTTAACATAGTCTTTTTAATAGAGGGAATTTGTATAGATGGGTATCCGCATGGGATTTTTTGAAATTTAAGGGGGGTGAAACTCTCTAGACTTTGGAATAGCTGGTCTAGGAATTAAAATCTGTGTCAATAAATCCCTCTGTACAAGCCTTCACAATATAATTAAGTGCTGGATAATTTGGTGCTTGTAGATGGGACAAACTCATTTTGAAAAAAACAATATTGGAAGTTATATTTCAGGTAAAAATCTATAGACATAGGTTGAAAAAAACTTGACCACTGCATGAAAAAACAAAGTTCCACCCTGCTCTGGGAAAGGCTGAACAAACCCATGGCCTTTATTTCAGGACCAGAATAGACCAAGCCTTGTGGTGATTTGTGGCTTTTGTACATAATTTGCATGTTGATGTTTTTAGTTCATTGTCTGTATTCTATTTATACTTTAATGAGGATTATATAAAAAAAGTCATTATTACCATGGCTTTAATAAATTCTCGTCAACCCAAGAAAAATAACAAGGAAGTGTGTTTACACAGTCTCCCGAGTGTCCCTTATCCACACAGCTTAAGGTTTGTCATTACCGCTTTAATGATTGCTTTATTACTTTCACTTCAAAATCTGAAATAGCCTGAAGAGGAAAAAAATCACACAGATAAAAACAAACAACATTAAATATTAAATTACTTATAAAAGGACTTTTAGTGTAGACAGACATGTTGATTCAGTTGAGTTACCATAAACAAAACTGTAACTACACAAAATCTATGTAACGATTTAAACTATTGAGCATCTTTAAAGCAATATTTATTTGAAACCTCTGGAGACAATCAAGTTACAGGTTGTGCTCACTAACCTTTGACCTCTTAATGATCTTTAAAAGTAAGATTGACAGAGAGGGGGAGCCACGCAGTTGTGTTCGATAATGATACAAAGTAGACACTAATGCATAACTGTGGGGGTTTTTTACTGTGCATGAGGGTTCTGTGATCTGTGCTTCCTGATATGGCTTAGAGTCTTAACAAAATGGTTTGGATCAACAATTGGTGTGTCAACTGATAAGAAAATACATTTAGAACAAAAAAACATGCAACAACATAGATGAGAGCAGCCATATGTCACTTCCTTTGTCACCAGAACATTAATGCTTCTTTTTGGGTGAAAACAAACCAGCCGTGAGTGGGAGAGAAGTTGCTGGTGTCAGGCCAAGCACTGCTACGATCGGTTTTGTACTTCCAATAATAAAAGAAAAAACAAATTTGAGATTTTCATTGCTTGCTCGCAGACCAAAGGAAATCAAAGGAAGAGATTTGTGGCTTCACGCGAGCCACAGAGAGAACAGGAACTGACCGGCATCAGTTTACCGTATGACTACAGTATAATCCGTGTCAGGATCGTGTTTCAGTCACTCTGTAAATGTTAATTTCTGAATCAATATTCCCGCCACATAAAACATTTATTTATTTAACTTTAGTTAGTTTCAAAATATAAAAATCAATATGACACAATGGTTTCATGATAGATGTGTAAGCTTTTATTCTGTTAGGACACTGATCTTTTTAATATAAACGTTGATGTTGTTTCAGTCCAGACCTAAAATTAACACCAAACACATTTATGTAGGTCAATTTTTTTATACTAATATTGTATTTGTCATAAGGACTTGAAATTAAGTATATTGTTGTTGCACTAAAAAAACGTTCATTAGTTGGGGTCATCCTGTGATAAAGGCAGCGATCGCAGAGTTTCTTCAAATAATGACCCTGAGGGAATAGAACCGTCAGCTTAAATAACCATGTTTGCCATGCTTCTGGAGCTTGTGTTTAGTTTTTTAAGTCCCAAACGAGAAAAGATTTGACAATTTGTATTTGCAGCTATTGAGTGAATAGAGCCCAAAAGGGGGCGGGGACTTGGCTCAGCGGTAAAGAACCTGGATGGTTGCTCTCATCTATACCTTGCTTTAATTACGTTTTTCTATTTTTCCCTCAAAATCTAAAATATAGGTTTTGACACTTATTCTTTCATTTGTAACAAAAACAAAAAACAAAAAAACAAAAAAACAAACATAACCAGAATTTGATTTGCATATTGTTTTGGCACAGGTTTTACACCCAATGCCCTTTCTGATGCAACCCTCTCTGTTTATTCAGGCTTGGGACTGGCACAAGGAGCACACTGGTGGAATGTAAAATGATTAACCACTCAGTTCCAGTGAATTGTATAGTTCATGCCTTTTGTCATGTGTCTGAAATCATTTAGTGGGTCCAGGGAGAGTGACCCCTGTGCAGCTCATTTATGACTTTTCATGGCTTGGGAGTCAGAAGCCATTGCCTGAGGTCAAAGGGCAGTGCTCAGCCACACTTGACACTTAATCTGGCTTTTCAATTAGTCATGTTTTAAGTGTTTAGGCTCTTAGGGACAAATTGTAAGTATTTTCTTGTCCTCTCTCAGGATTTCCTCTCTCCTCCCTTAGGATTGTGTGTAATTTGCAGTCCTCTGGTGAGTAAGAGGTGGAGGAAGCTTCAGATTATTGGAGAGAGAGAACTGCTGTGATGTGTTCAGATGCGGTCTATCCGTCAGTCTCTGCCAGCACCTTTTAGCCCTGTCTGAGTCAGGATCGCTTCCCACTGCTCTGTCCGCTTGATCAACTTGCAACAGAAGCTTTTAGCAGAGCTCACACAAAAAAGCTGCAAAGGACACTGGGCAAACAGTAACCCGCTTGGCAAACAGAAAGGTTGTAGCCTCTGTGAGAGACTCGATTGTTTTTCGTAGCTTATAAATGTGTCACGTCTGTGTTCAACAATTTTTCTTATAGTTGTTACCGACAGTAAGTTGTCAGTAACATGGAGTCTGAATGAAGATAAGTTTAAACACAGAATAAAGGCCTGGATTAAAGGTGAAGCAGACATTAGTTTGGGTGTAGCTTTGTGTGAAGCTGACTGGCTGAGGGATAACTTTCTAAATTGATACAAGAATACAGTATTTCTCTTCATATACACCAAATAAGTGCTAATACACTTAGGGCCAGATTTATCAAAGGTGTGCGTGCACGCTAAATGAAAAAAACGTGCTAAAAATGGAGCAAACACAGGCGCAGCTGAGATTTGCGTCTCTCACAGGAGCAAATTCAGCGTGGCGCAGATTTTGCTCCTGTGATTCAATGAATATGTAAAACAAGACGTTCTTGCCAAAACGTGCAAAATTCAAGGCGTGGAAAATGCAAATGAAGTCGGTTTGCAGTCACTGTTTGATTTATCACGAGTACGGGAGCTAAATCTGCGTGAAAATTTAGCACATTGGAGAAGCAGGTACAAAAGTTTTGTGGAGGTAAGAGTGTAGCTTTTAGTGCACAGATGAGGCGTTGAAAATAAGTTCTAATGCTTTAACACGGCTCATTTACAAAGATACAACAGTAATGTGTTGATTTGAAGTCGAAGGAAACAAAGAAACAGACTTTACCTGCGGCCCTTTTTTCTTGATTCTCGCTCGTATTTCCCTGAACTTCAGCCTTTTACAGCTGCTGTCTCTGGGCTTTCAGTCTGTTTAACATTCTATGAAATCCTTATGGTGACAGAACAGTCTCTAAACGCTGTGCAAACTCTACTCACTGTGTTTATCTCATTGCCTCCCAATGCTCGCTGCGGGGCTTGACTGACAGCTGCCCCTACAGAGGCTCAAGGCTGTGTGGATTTGATCGAGTGGAGGACATCAAAAATGTTTTTTAATTGTTATTTTTATTCGATCACCAACAGCATGCCATATAGGCTACTGAAAAGGACTTTCCTCTCCCTTCACTGTCTTTCACAGAGGGGAAATAAGGCACGTGACTGTGGTCAGTGAACACAGCTCTACTACAGTCAGTCCTGTTTTTTGTTGGACTCTCAGATTGTGTTTTGTGTTGCATCTCTGTAGGAAAGATGCAGTCAGAGCTGGCAAACAGCGTTGCTCTCGCTGTCAATGCGTTTTATGCTCACGCAAAATTCTCATTTACATATCAGATTTGCGGCAGCAGTTACTTGCGCAGTTTCTCTTCGTATATCACACGCAACACGCCCACAAATACCAGTCGCAATTTTGCACTCGTCTTAGTAAATATGGCCCCTAGAGAGGAGAAAACAACAGCAGTCAAATAAAGCAGAGTGTCAGGTTCTGAAGCAGACCCAAAAACAGGTTGGAGTCCAAAGGTGTTTAATAAATCCAAGTTAGAGATATCAAACTTACAATCCAGAACCAGAGGTCACAAAGGGTCAAAAACACAAGCGACACTACAAACAATGAGGGGAAACAAAGAAAAGTCTGGATGCTCACATGAGGGAAGAGACAATCTGGCACAGAGCAGGAGAACGGACACAGACGACAGAGAGGCACAGGTGGAACACATCAGGGGCGGAGCGATCACAGGGCAGGAAGTACGTCTGAAAACACAAACAGGGGTTACACATTCCAAAATAAAACAGGACGAAACGTGAAACACACCTTAACTTAGACGCAGACACAGCAACGGAGTGCCTTGGATGCTGATTTGTGCAAATACCTTCACAATTTAAAAGGTGAAAAGCAGCGGTGGAAGCAGCGCTTTACTTAAGTTAAAGTACAGATTGAGGAGCAAATGTTTACTTAAGTAAAATTAAAAGTATCACCTTAAAATTTCTATTTATGTAAAAGTGTCAATGTACTTACTTTTAAATGTACTTGCAAGTAAAAAAGTAAAAGTATTTTGCACAGATTTGACAACTCATGGATGTGTTAAATGTGAGAAATTTTCCTGAAAGGCTGTGCTGATTACAGATGAAATTAAGAAACTGCTGCAGTAGAAGAGACTGAATCTGTTGCTGAGGTCTTCTGTCTTTATTATTCTGATGTTTCTAAAGGAGTACTACTTTACTGCATCTTTTACATTTATATTTTTATATATTTTATAAGAACTGTGTCTGCAATGAGGCCATGACAAAAGCACATGATTTTAAACCAAAACTCAAAATACTTTGTATTTTAAGCCAACTAAGAAATGTAGTGTAGTAAAAGTACCCCTTGCAAAATTTATTCAAGTAAAGTACAGATACATGAAAATTGTACTTAAGTAAAGTGAATAAGTACTTTTACTTTGTTACATTACACCACTGG
Source organism: Bostrychus sinensis (assembly GCA_020698575.1). Lineage (NCBI taxonomy): Eukaryota > Metazoa > Chordata > Actinopteri > Gobiiformes > Eleotridae > Bostrychus > Bostrychus sinensis. The sequence goes on from CM036239.1 coordinate 12,768,110, forward strand.
TGAAAACACACTGGAGGTCTTAATAAAATTATCTCAAGACACTGAGAAATACTGCAAAAAGATGTTGCATTAGCCGTTGGACAAGTTTGTTGTTTTGTTTGAGGTAATAATGGTTTGGTTATAATATTTTCTCAGTAAATAAATGTAAATCTGTGCAATTTCCCCACTGCCTGGACACTCGAGCATACACTCTGAATTGTGGGCAAAACAAACATTATCAAGGTCACCTGTCTACTGTCATCTCATCAATGTCTGCTGATTTTTGGTCCGTCAGTGAAATGTCAGTCAGCTTTTACTTGTGGCGCCTTCAGCTGCAGAAGTGAACCGAGACAGGACAAGTGTGGAAACAGATGTAATTAAAGGCGACACTGTCATATATTTGTTTTCATATGAAGAGACAGGAAGAGGTGACAGAACGACTGAGAGGTTGTGCCGTTGGACTGGAGACATGCAGTATGTGCAATAAAGAGCATCAGCCCAGGAAAGACTTATGCTGGACTCTTTAACCTGCTCAGACTGTTCATGCAAAACATCATTATCTCCTTCCACCAACAATGCATTAGATCAGAAACCAAATGAAAGAACATTTTGAGCTTTTGTAATTTCATTGTTCATACTTTAGCTCGTCTTGTTGTGTCAGTCTTAATGACCCAGACTCTTTGTTTTAAAGTTTAAACTCGGGCTGATTCTTAGTGATTGGTCTCTTCTCACAGACCAGGACTAGAGACTCAGCTCAGACCTATTAATAGATGACTCAAACTTGGATTCAGACTTCTGGACCATTGACTTGGACTGGACTGTGAGTGGCACATAATCTAGTTTGCAGAGACAGCACTGTGCTATATTTAGGTTTGAGCAAAAAATAATAATAATACAAATAATAATTTCATGTTCTGTTATAAAATAGCTATGTTTTATATCCCAATTCATGTGTCAGTGTTGGATCTTCATAAATATACAAATGTTGGTGACTCGAGTCAGACCTTGACTCACCTTCAGGACTTGACTGGGCTTAAATTGATTTGCACTGGACTTGGACTAGACTCAAAACCATTTTTATGTGAGTTGGACTTGCGCCTCAACTCAGGATGACTTAACTTGACGTCCCACTTCAGGAGCTCATGACTTGACTCAGACTTCTTGCTTGTGACTCTTAGACTCGGACTCAAACTTGAGGACTTGAGTGTGACTAGGGTTCAAAAACTGGTGACCCGACTAAAACACTGCAACCAAAACCTTGAGTCAGTCAAAAGGATATTTTTAATTTACAACAAAATAAAAAGGAGGAAAACGCTTTAACTTCCATTGGTCTATAGATTGTAAGAAGGCAGCAATATGGATGTAAAATGTACCAACCAGTGCTAACTTAGGGGCCGTTTAGACGACAATGCATTTTGCCAAATACGCAAAGGTTTGAGTGCGGTTTGCCCTTTTGTTTACATGAGGACAGGGTTTCCGTTTTCCAAATCTGCAATCTTTTGAAATCACTGGAAGAGGTGTTTTTGGTCTCGCAGCCGCTCAGAGCCGCTCCGCTCTCATGTAAACTGTGAAAACACTGCCCTCACTGAAAATGATGACGTATAACAGCCCCAATCTGAACAGTGATTGGCTCCCCGCCACAAAAAATACAAGGCTTTTATGTCTCATAAGTTCATATTTAGTCCAGTAACTGTCAGTGATATCTGTAGAAGTACTAACTTTTAGGAGAGACTTTATGAGAATGGCTCCAGAAAACCACAAGATCCTAAAGTAATTGTAAAGTTACAGAGCGGAGCTATCAATTCCTCTGCTGTTTACTCTCTGTGTAGTGTAGAGCATTTGCGGGGCCCACAGCGCAGTTTGCTGGACAAGTACGGGTACTACAGTTTACTTTAGTTTTCTTCACACTTCTGCGTTTTCGTGTAAATACGAATCGTGAGCAGCATGACTGTTGTGTTTCCCTGCCCAGCGTTGTCAGTAAACAGGCTTTTATATGTGTCTGGTATGAATACATTGTAATTTTTTTTTTTTTCCTTTTTTAACTACTACTGAGAGTGTTGTCTTGCTCTTGTTATACTGCCTCTGCTCATGGCCCTATTTTCAACAGTGATTTTATCTTAAAACATATGACCCACCAGCTCCAGATATAAAATATAGCTATCAGTGAAATGCTTTAAACCTTATCAGCAGGGATGCACAGAGCTACTGCACTGTCGGCTACAGGAGAATAATGAACTCCATCAACGACATGCTGAGCCACCAAAACCTCTACCTCTGTGCGGCTTCTTCTTTTGTTACGGCTTCACCCTCCGCCAATAAAACATCCCACACAAAGAGGAAAAACTAAGACTGATCCAAAAACTAAAGGAAGGCTTTTGTTCATGCATTTTCACATGTTCATAAATTAGACATCATATATATATATATATATATATATATATATATATATAATGTTTTTTTATAAACTAAACTTTTACATGTCCAGTGGTTATAGGCCATTGGTTTTTGTATTAATAGCCACTGGAAATGGCTGTCTCAAGCCAAGATAAACGGAGAGGGCTGTCAGGAAAACCATCTGGTGTAAAAACGTATTCCAAATCAACATGCAAATGACTGTACACTGGAAGCAAGATGATTTGCTGTGGCAACTCCGAAAGGGAACGGCTGAAAGGAAAGTGGATCTTGTTATTACTGAACATTTCCTAAAAATTAAAACAGAACAAGTTGTTAGATTTCAAGGCAAAACAGTTGCATTTATAATCATTTTTATTTGTTTTTGTTTTTCATTTTGCAGAAAGCTTTTCATGATTATCTCTAATTTGGTTTAAGTAGAGCACATCCAAATACATTTTCATACTTTTATTTCAATGTTTGTATGGGCCAGCCAAAGTGGTTTAGATCATGACAGGTTTTGAAAGTAATTTATTCATCTCAGCAAGTTGTTTTCTCCCTTGGTTGATAATAACCTGTCTTCGTCTCTGTGTTTGCTAGCCCAGGGTCAGAGCTAATTGAAAAGTTTTTCCTCACACGGTTGACTCGGTGCAGTTAAACGAGCGGCCTGTGTTAGTTGAAGTTGCCGTGCGGCGCATATTAGCTGCTAATGGCTGCAGCTGAAACCGTCATTAGTTGGGGGTCTGCAGCTCTCTCCATCACTCACTTATTATCCCACATTAGAGCCGAACACGCTAATGTGCAGCCTGGTCCGAGTGCAGCAGGACGGCTGTGCGTATCCAACACCTGCATCAACAACAACAGGTGGGAGCAGTAAGCAAACGCACCACACACAAGATAATTACGTTTCCTCAGTAGTGCTCATCATTAGTGAAGTGGTTTGTCAGCTTCGCTTAGCTGCTTTCTAAACCTACAGATGCCAAATGTCAATATCACAAAAAAGTTGTCCTCTTAGAATAATTTCTTTGAAGACTACTGAAGTCGGGTAAAGATAGTACGATATTCACAGATTCAAACTTCCAGGGTCAATAGATCACAAACGCAGCGTTATTGAAATATAAAACGCATGTCACCTCACTCATCGTTACGTAGACAAATGACTACAACTGTACTTTTATGAATAAGAATTACTGAATGTCATTCACCGCACAGAAAGAAACCTCATATCACATTTCGACTACAACACAGTGAATGTGTTACAACCTTTATTTTTTTCCATATGGGACTCTATTACTATTTTTATGAATATTTATGATTATTAATCTTGAATATCTTTGGCATTATGGGCTGTAGTGACACCAAACTCACACCACTTATCAATTATGACATGGTGAACCTACTACAACTACACTTTTACTAAAGTAACGCAAGACTTAATACATTGGCACTTAGAACTAGTATATAGGCAAAGTAATACCACTAAACCTTTTAAACCACTAAACCATTTAAAACATTCCATTTCAAAATAAAATAACTGTAGTGAGATAATCTTACATCACCCTGTATTTATCATACCTTTATCAAGTAAAGTAACCTTCTGTACTAAATACTGAAATTTTGTAAATGAAATATGTCACCAATATTTACAGGAAAAAAGTAAATATTATAATATAAACATTTACTTTATATTTTTAGCTATATATTTAACTAATATAGACAGTCTGGGGGCCCCTGCAGCTACCTTTGCTGCCCCAGACCCCAATTTGGGAACCACTGTTTTATAGTATACAGTAATGTTAAAAAATATCAAATTTGGTTTTATGTTGGGCAGGGATTTGTCATATGTTAAAAAACATGTTTACCCTGACAGAAAAAAGTATCTCTCTGCATGAGGTGTCACATATTTAAAACATTTTAAAAACATTGTTTGTTTGGTTTTCTTTCTTTAATTATGATGAATTAGTACATACTAAATGGTATATACTTAAAACAAAATGAATTCAGGCCTAAGCTCTAAAGTTAAGATAAAGGTATGCATTAAATTCAACCAAACAAAGTGGCAGTGGAAGTATTTGTCATTAGCCAAAACAAAACTCTACCTGCATTTGGTTGGTTGGCTGGTGTTAATGTCAAGCAATGTTAATAATGTTAATGTACTGGCAATATATGCAACCAACTGACTGTTAAATTACATTAAAAAAAACAAACATAAGAAAAAACAGAAGCAAAGTAAAACAGAGAAATATTGGTGATGTATTCATCAGATGTTTAAAAAGAGATAAATGCTGGTTTGCAAGGCTAAAACTAAACTCCATGCTCCAAACACTGATGTTGTATATCTACAGGTGGCAAATTTGACCAATTTTACACTTGATAATAAAAGAACAGCAAGGTGTCTGTTGTGGTTTTGGGAGTAAGTGGTGGAGTTGAGACTGGGATGGAAAATACAAAAAATAGTGTATTAATGTAATTCATTTTTACAGACTATTGTTGGTTATCATTTTTGGTCCAGAAAACGCACACACATTCTCTCACTTTTCATTTATTTCATTTCATTTCATTTCATTAGCCTTCTCAGTTCTCATTAATGCACAGCACCAGCACTCCGCAATTTCATTTGCATCCTCTCTTCTTTCTATTTACTCTTTTCTATTACTCTTCCTGACTTCTGACATTGTGCCGCCATTGACGCTGCTCCCTCATTGGTGTTTGTACGTCAGTGTGTATGAAAAAATAACGAAATATGGTTCACCTTTAGTGTAATATAAAGTAATATTAACTGGATAAATGCAGTGATTTATTTTGTGTTTTTGGAGTAAAGGGGTAAAATATCAGTGTAACAATAACATAAAATAATATTATTGTCAATATTTCCATAAACAAAGTGAGAACATTTGAAAAACATGCAACATTTGATTCTGAATGTTGTATTTTATGTGGTTTTAATGGTTATAAGTAACTTTTTCTGTCTCTCTGAAAGCACTGGGATGTCTAAGCTAAATCCTACATTACTTTTTTATAGATCTCATTCATTCAAAGCTTTGACTTCATCTGCTCTGATATAAAACTGTACCTATGACAATCAACCTACTATCTATAATCATTTATTGCTGCGCTCCTGTGAAGGTGCAGTGGGCTGACAACAAATAAAGCATGTGTCTTATGCAAAGCTATTTTCCATTGTATTCACTTTGTCTTATGAAAAATGTCACTTAAAGACACTTTCCTTTTGCTTTCGCGCTATCTCCCTCAGAGTGTCTTAAACCAGGCGTAAGTAGGAGGATACTCTGCTCTCTGAAGATATGCAAACCCTTCACTGTTAAACTGCACACTCCAGAGCTTTTAAGCATTCATTCATCTTCTGTCGCTTATTACTGGGTCATATATGAATACATAATAACTTAAAGGTGCTAAAAGCAGTGTATATTTTATATCTTTTTTTTTTTTTAAATACCCACATGTGTGCCAAGATATGATGTAAACATGTTAAAATCAAATATTAGTTTACTGATAACAATGGTACAGCTGAGTTATTAACAATTAAGAATATGTTTTACATCAGTCATTCCCAAAGTCAGGAGTGTTAAATTTCCAAAAATCTCACATGGACCTCCAACAAGAAGACGTTACTTTATTAAGAAAAAATATATGTCATGTTTTTCTCCATAGAGTTCTATAAAAAACATTACAAAACCCACTAACTGTTGGCTAAAATTTATATTTTAATTAAAGTATATAACTGTAATCCATTTCAAACTCAGTTTATGTTTATGTACTTGATATAAACAGCCTCTGGGGGCCCCCCTGCAGTACCTTCGCGGATTTTCGGAGCCACATATTGGCCAAGTTGTTTTTGGTTACATTTTTTGTTTTGGTTCTAAAGCTGCTTACAGTAGCTTTAAACAAACATAAATGGATGTATATTTACATGCAATCACTGCTTGATTTACTTCAAAAGGCAGTGGAAAGAAGTGGACATTACTTTCAGTCTTTATTGTAGTACATAGGTTTAGCCATTTGTAAATATAAATATAGTTAATAAAGCTGTAAATACTAAATACCCAGGACTATGTGTAAAATTACAAATTACAATTACTGTAGGACCACATTTTGTAGTTTTATATTAATTAGTTTTGGATCTTACAAGAATCTCAGTGACTCTGAAAGTACCACAGTCAGCTCATTATTACACAGCACTACCACAGAGCACAATATCACCACATACTCAATTATTATCTCTTCCAACGAATAACTATCAAATATGCAAAGAAAGCTGTTCTATTGAGATTTCAGTGTAGAGCCTGTAATGTAGGTCACAGCACTGTCTCTGTGTGATAAATGAGTGGTTGGTCTGAGGTCAGAGGTCAGCGGAATCAAGGTATTTGTCCTTTCACGCCGGCTGTAAGTGTGTGTCGTGCGGGAATGGGGTGTTTTATTTAAGAAGATGAATTTTGCCTCAGATCACTGGAGTCTGATCATGTGATGTTTAAAAATAGAATAATGAATAAAAAAATATGCCATGGCCTTTTTCTTTTGGTCTCAGTGCAGCACAATAAACTGGTAATGTGTATTTTTGGTTACCACTTGAATATTCTGCTACAAATCCAATAAAGTAGGACATAAATAAACATCTTCCTGAAGGTTCTTAATGTCACCAGCCTAATGATCATCCAGACATTTAGGTTTGATCATATTGGATCTGTTTTATGTCTGTCTTTTGAACAAACTTAAATGATCTAGAAACAAAGCAATTTCTAAAAAGACAAAAAACCCCAGTAAAGTAATGTTTAGAAAATCCCATAGGATTTTTAAATAGAGTTTGGAAAGAAAATCTGATTTCAGTGGTGTATAAATGAGTTTGGATCGGTACAAGCCGCAAAAGTACTGCAGCGGGGCCGCCAGAGTTTTGAAATGAATTACAATTAGGTACTTGTTTAAAAATATTACTTTGAGGCAATTTTTCAGGGTAGCTCCAGGTTTTGTCTTGTGAAATATAAGAACTTTTTAGGTCGTTTTAATGCCACTTAGAGTGAAATTTAATGCCAGCACTTTCAACATTGAATTTTACACTGAGGAGTTCTCCGTACTACTCTGAAACTCAAGGATTTTATTTTAAAAGTCTAGTACAGAAGAAAGAACTCCTGTCCTGCATTAAAAAAATATACAGTATGTATGAAAAATGAACCATGCATTTCAATGATAACATTTCTTCAGTAAATATATTTTGTTATTGTGCCTACTCATAATATATAATACTTTGAAGGCTTTTATTTTGACACAATCAAATTAAATACATTTTTAATGCGTATATGATCCTGATTTTAGCCAACAGCCTGTGCTTTTGTAATGTTTTTATAGAAATCTATGAAGAAAAACAAGACATAATATTTTAAACTAGTCTTATTGTTGGGGGTCCACATGGGATTTTCTGTTTTTTAAGGTGGGCCGTGATGCTCCTGACTTTGGCAATGGCTGTTGTAAAGCATTGCGCTCAAGGAACAAAGGACAAAGGGTGCAACGTGTTAGCTTAAATCACTTTTACAATGTTTACAAGTGTCCCAAACCTTTTATCATTAAAGCACTTACAGACTGTTGAAAGTGCACATAAATTTAGAGCATCACTGGTGCATCATGGGACTTGTAGTCTGGCCGGTAAGCGTTAAAGCTCCATATTTTCTTGCGTTCATATGATGGAGGATGTTACGCTGCAGTAAAGTTAAGCAGTTGTTGTTAATTATGAATCACAGTGTTTATAAATGTCTGTTATTTTGAAGACTCCTATAAAATGTTGAGGAAAATGCTAATCTATAATGAATGTGGCCTCTCATTAGGCAAGAAGCATTTTAGGCACTTCTGGAAAGACCTATATTGTGAGACTGGGCTATTTGTTGAGCACTCTCTTTTAATGGCAAAGCAGAAACGAGGCATTTGGTCAGATCGAAACATAAATGATTTAGGAGCCTGGTCGCTGCATGAATTCACTTTATGAAACGTTAAACATGCTGTCAACAGCCGGAGCGTTAATGCTCCCTGCAGAGCTCTCTCTCTCACACACACACACAAAACACTGCTGCGCTTCTGCACCTCCACAGCTGGTTTCTGTGCTGCTGCAGTAAAATCACAGTTTTGTTAAATATGCCTGCTGTCTGAGTGTGTCTCGTACTGGTGTTGGTGATGGATGTTCATATTCTAGCTACACAAACTCATAACAAAAAGAAAGCAAACGTTGTGTTTGAAAGTGTGACCAATTTAGTGTAAGTGGACATTTGCAGTTGCCAGTAACTTTGTTTATTTCTTGAGTAATAAGCTCTTGTAAATCAATGCACATTTATAAACATCAGTGGTACTTCACTATTAACAATGTCTTCATTTAAATATTGTTCATTGTATATGTATTTATGCTTTATTACGACTATATATAAGTGTCACTGGCTTGTCTTATGTGAGTGATTTTGCTGTTTTGATAAAATCTCTAGGCTAAGTTACACACATTATCATATTCAGTTTTATTCAAATGTTCAGTCTGCACGGATGCAAATAAGCAATGAGGTGCAGTTGATTTCTCTGGTGCATTTCAGCCGTTCTGCTGCGGCTACACCACGAGGAAAAATCATTTTTATGGAATCAAAATGGTCTGTTCCTCAGTGTTCAGTGTTAAACTCCTTTATTTCTGTGGAGGAGATTGAAATCAGCGAGCGTGGATTAGAGCAAGACGCTTCTCTTTCTGTGCACTACACTGAGCCACTACAGTACATTGTTATTAAAGCAACTTTAAATTCACAAAGCAGAAGACCTGCAGAGATATCACTTGAGCCTTTGTTGCTTCTGAGATATCAGTGTGTACATTCAGTACAGTATAAAGATTTTTTTTTTTCTTTTGCTGCTCCTGAGTTTTTTTATAGTCATAATGCATATTATATAAAGATTCTCAATCATAGAAAATCATCTAAATCATATTCAGATAAAAAAGATTGTTTCTTTTTCACTCAGTTATTGTATTTCATTTTCTTTGTTAACAGTGGTTAGTGAAAAGTAGATAAATGTTTTCTAGAGTCTATTTGATGTTGAATTCCTGACTGGCAGCTAATCTCTGGCCACAGTAATGGTGCTCCTTCATTAATAATACACAGCACACCTCAGAAATGCGTCTAGGGGCTCAGCTTTAATCTTCAGTCAATCTGGATTAATCAATAATCAAGACTTCATACACACTACATACACAAGATACACAATATACACACAATACACACACACTGAATGTGAGAACTGTGGGAAGGAAAAGTGCTGCCGGCAGCAAAAGGCTGAATATGAACAGGTTTTTGACAAAATACACAGCTGTGAAATATTTGTATGTAACAACAAACTGAAGAAAGTGACTCAGTACATGATGACCAAAACTTACTGTCAGGCTGGATCAGGATCTAGTTTTTATATTTTATTAAAAATCAACTCTGGTAGCATTTTCACTTTGTTAATTTAGAGAAAGGTAACGTGTTTGCAGTATACAATGGCAGTATTCACTGTTCTGATAATTAAAATATGTCTTAAAATGGTTGCATGTAGTGGTGTAAAAGAATACAGGAGAGATTTTTTAAAATCTCGTTGTTTAGAAAATTGTGACAGTATCGTGATATTTACTGTATATATCTTATATCATTATCGTAAATACTCACAAGTCATCTGACTTTTATGTTCCCATGGCTTTACTTTCCTTTTCCCCTCCGTGTATCTGTACAAAGTTTTTCTGCCATTTGTCTGCGCTGATGTAATCAAAAAGATTGAGAAATAAAGCCATCTGTAGATGTTATTGTTTTCGGCCCAGACACAGCAGGTGCAGGACATTTTATATTCACACTACAAATCATTTAACCATCACACAGACCCCTGTTTGGAGTTAATTTGTTTTATGTTGAGGACTGTTGATGACTCTGAGATTGGGTCTACCTCAGACACGTGCCAGTTTCTGTAAAAGCATTTGCTCGTCAGCTCATCTTTACCAGGATCAGAACATTTGCCTCTCAGGTGGGCCTTGAGTCTTGCTTTTGTCATCGAGGCAAACAGAAAGTCCTTTGTAACAGAAGAAGTTTGTGTTTGTGATCACCAAGGTGACAGCGAGGTGGTGACAGTGACTGATCACATGTTCGCTCCCTCTACAGCCTGAGCTCAGTGTCTTAGCAGCGACAACCAATGAGACGCGCCGACCTTGTGTATAACCCGAGCTGGCAGACAGAATTAGACACACACAGGTTCAGGTGTGTGATTGTGCCCTTCATCCACGCCATCGTCGGGGTTAGAGATGTACAGTATTGTGAGAATACTCGAGATAATGTATACTACCTGTACAGTATACAGTTATTTGTCCACAATATAGAGGTTAGTGTTAAATTGGACTCAAACTAAAGTAAACATTCATTCATTCATTCATCTTCTTCGGCTTATTCCCGTGAGAGGTCGCGGGTGACTGGAGCCTATCCCAGAAATATCGGGCCTCTGTCCAGGGTGCACCCTGGACAGAGGCCAGTTTGTCACAGGGCTGATCCAGAGACAAACACAGACAGACATTCACTCTCACATTCATTCACTAGGGGCAATTTAGAGTCACCAATTCACCTCACACATGTATGTGTTTAAATGGTGGGAGGAAGCCAGAAAGAACTCACAGTAACACAGGGAGGACATGCAAACTCCACCCAGAGAGTTTGTGAGTTAGCCGAGGATCAAACCCACGATCTCCTTGCTGGGAGGCGAGAACATTAACCATTTTATTTTTAAATAACCAAATTCTATTTATTATAGAAATATTCTTCTCCATGTAAGTTTATAAAGTTATAAATGAACTGCTGCTGCTGTTTCCACCCTTTTCCACTTTTAGATTCTAGGAGAATGATAATAAATGTTCACAGTACGTTTAACAGAAGTGTGTTCAGTGGTGAAAGGGGCATGTGGATGAGATTGATGGTTTACACTCACAACAAAACAAAACAGAATCATTTAAAATAGAGAAAAGACAAAAAGTGGCCTCTACAATCACCCATAACTCATGCTTTTTATTCAGTGATTAAAATAAACTATAATCCTGGATAAAAGTACCAGCTCAGCCATGTTACAGTAGGACAGTCTGTCAGAGCTCATACTGGACTGAAGATGTATGTCCTGTAAATGACTAGAGCCGCTCTGGCACTCTACGGATCCAAAGCTCCCCCATGTGGCCATTATCTGAACAGCAGCTCCATTCTGAAAAGCTGTGACTGGCAAATGCCCTGCCTCAGCATTTTTTTTCTGCTGAATATGAATATGTATTATGTATAATCATTATGTTGTGTCACCACCGGCAGCCTGTACACTCATTTTTGTATGTCCCAGTAGAATTACATTCAAGCATTCAGATTGGAGTTTTTACTTCAGAGTCATTAATTACAGAGACTGATAAGTGTGCAACGTTTTCTACATTAAACACACTTTACAAACCAAGAGTATTTTTTTACACAGTTGGAAATTAACTCCTCTAAATGCACCTGTTACTCCACAGATACGGTGACATGGTACCAAAGACCATCATGGGCAAAATTTTTGGCTCCATTTGTTCGCTGAGTGGCGTGCTGGTCATCGCCCTGCCGGTGCCCGTCATTGTGTCCAACTTCAGCCGGATCTACCACCAGAGCCAGAGGGCCGAGAAGAGGCGAGCACAGAAGGTAAACCCTCAATGTTTCTTCTCACTTCACTTCAGGGGCAGGCATTGCTTTATTTGGGCTGTGTGTGTGAGGTGAAAGAGGCCGGCTCACGCCTTTTTAAAAACAGTACAGAGCACGCAAAGCACTTATTTAGTCCTGAGTGAAACAACTGTACAAAGAGTCAGCAAGATGTAAATTTAAAGAATATACATTGTTAAAATAGCTTCAATTAAAACCTTTAGGATCTCATTTTAAGGCCTGTGCTTAGCTTCCTGTAAAGCAATGATTCTCAACTGGTGGGTTGGGGCCCAAAGGTGAGTCAAACCATTTTCAAAAAAAAAAAAAAAAAAAAAAAGATTAATAAAAAAGTTATGTTATGTCTTTCAGCATTTACCACTGAAAAAGTCATCAGAAGGAAAGTAAATTGTGTATACTTTTGTACACATTTATTCTTTTATGTATTTTGGTTTTATATTAAACTGCATCAATAGAATGTAGAAGGGAATAGTTCCCTCTGTAGCATCGCCACTGTTTGTTAAATGTGTTGCGTTGGCGTACTGTGATATTCTGACATTATTCTGTCTCAGGTTCAACACACTAGATCAGGTGAAATATCTTTTATTTGGGTCGTGCCTTGTCATTTTAGGATGATGGTGGATCCCGAAGTCAGACCAGTTGAGAACCACTGCTTTAAAGTAAAACATTTGCCAAACGTTTTCTATTCAATGCACTACTGCAGTGGTTCCCAACCTTTTTGGTCTTGTGTACCTTACCCTTCAGTTTTTCTGTCAAGTGTCCCCTCCTGATGGTCACAAAACAGTATAGCAACGTTTTATAGTTTCTAATATATATTGCACATAAAAATTCTCCAGATTTTTTTCTTTTAAACTCCAATTTTATTTAAAATAATAATAATAATAATAATAATTATTATTATTATTATTATTATTATTATTATTATTATTATTATTATTATTATTATTATACATTTTTAACAAAGATAAAGACCATAACCAGTGAGAAGTATCATCAAAGCCCCATTTACTCAGCTTATCCTTTAAAAAGCTGTTTATGGAAGAGATCCAAATGGTTGAGATTGGCCATTTTGACATTTTCACAGGGAAACAAGTGTTTTAAATTTACTAACAGTGGCATTACCATTTCTCTGTTTACATAAACAAAAAATTAACAGTCACAAAAGAAAATGAATTATATATTTTTTTTAAATATTGAAATTACTCAACTTCTCAATTTCTCAGTTGTGTTTTACTATACACTATATTTCCAAAAGTATTCACTCGCCCACCCAAACAACTGAACTCAGGTGTTCCAATCATTCCATGGCCACAGGTGAATAAAATCAAGCACCCAGGCTGCAGCTTTGTGGAAAACTTTGTGAAAAAGTTCCTGTTCCAACATGACTGCACCAGTGCACAAAGCACGGTCCAAAAAGACATGGATGAGTGAGTTTGGTGTGGAAGAACTGGACTGAACCTGCACAGAATCCTGACTTCAACCTGACAGAACACTTTTGGGATGAATTAGAGCGAAGACTGCGAGCCAGGCCTTCGTCCAACATCGGTGTCTGACAAATGCAGGTCAGAAAGAATTCCCATAAACACTCCTAAACCTTGAGGAAAGCTTTCCCAGAAGAGTTGAAGCTGTTATAGCTGCAGAGGTCGGGTCAACATCATATTAAACCCTATGGATTAAGAATTAAGTTCATGCACATGTAAAGGCAGGTGAGCAAATACTTATATAGTACATATATATATATATAGCATATATAATATAGTACATATTTTATGTTCAGAATCAACTTAAATATAATATACAATATAATAATACGTGGCAGGTGTGTATATTAAACTTAAAAGGCAAAGATAAAATTATGTGAATAACTTCCTTTTCCTTGATCAAATAATTTCACGTGCCCCCTGCTATGTGCTTGTGTACCCCTAGAGATCCCTGTACCCCTGGTTGGGAAACACTGCACTACTCTACATTCTACTTTAATAAAACTATTAGCTTGAACAGGTTTTGAAGTTACCTGTTTCAATCAGCTTTTCCGCCATTGTTTACAGAATTAAAATGACTGAAAAACATTTGGTTTATGTGATCATACACAGTTCTTTTTAATCTGTATCCAAAGAATAACTGCAGGAATCAAAGGGCAGCCCATTCTAAGTATCTTCACAAAGGGCCTTTAAAGTTTAAGTTTACATGACAAACGAGAAAGCTAAAAAAAAGAGAGCTATCGCTAACTGTTTACAGCGAGTCTCCATTCACTTTGTCAGTTGTTGAGTCAGATTTCTCAGAACATGGACATCTGTATGTGTTCACAAACAGAAAACCAGGCTTGCTAGAATTCTTGCCGTGAAGAGCGGAGGGGCTAACGCTTATTTGCAGCACAAACAAAACCAGCAGCAGTTGGGAGCGAATGAGGAGGTAACTGTGGAAATGCAGTCGTCGACGGGTGCTGCTGGTGTTCTATCCCTCACTTCTTTGTTTTATGTATTTCTTCTCTTTGCTGAGCTGTGACTTACTAACCTGCTACAGGCTGCTGCATGCTCGATGTCCGATAATAGCCAGCGAGGAATGGCTCTTTACCTTTTCTGTGTTTCTCCATCAAGGGGCATTTTACATCTACAATATCTGACTCAGCAGAAACATATTCACACAGGTCCCTGTCAGTGATTAAATGAGACAGAGCTTTATTATACCTAAACATGTTTGACAAGTTACCGCATAATATTTCCAGATTAAGAAACACTTTCTGTTAAATTGACTAGCCCATCCCAAATACTCTGACCGGGACAAAGATAAAAATGTAACTCTTGAAATCTCAATGTTTAATTCACCTGTTTATGGACTTAATTTTCCTCTCACACCAACATTGCACATGAAAGCCAGAACAACCTCACACTCTGCATAAGTCCAACCAATGCTCTTCTGCCTGAGCTGGTCCTCAAGTGTGGTCTGAGGATGTCCACTGACAGAAAACAGCCCTGTTTTCTTCTTGTTTTGTTTGGACTGCATTGGCCCTCATGTGGCTCGGCTGTTAACTCGCTGATCTGTTCATGACATCGTCACTGTCAGTGCCTGTGTTTTTATTTTGTTTCTGTAAACTACGCGCTGCAGAATCCATCAGCCTGCGGAGCGATGGGATTGGTCTGAGATGCATGTTATCAGTAGTTATGTGGCATGCACAGGGGGTTGAATGTGTCACAGTGGCATTAGCTTAAAAAACACATACATTGAGTCCTGCTCCATGCAATGCTTGTCTCCATCCCTAATCAACAAGCAGTGACTTTGTGTATCATATGAGGCCCTTTCAACCAAAGAATATCATTGATAATGCTTGTAGACAGGAAAGAATGACTAACACACCACACACCGTGTACCGTGTAAGGTGTCATGCAGCAGTCAAATAAAACATCCACTCTGTATCAGTGGTGAAAAAGATAAAAGTCCTTTATTAGTGCATGGACGCCTACGCGCTTCGACACCGAAGTGTCTTTGTCATCAAAGACAATCATTGATAATGCTTCAGAAATTGAGCCTCATTTGTAAAAATAAGAGACTGTTGCTGTCCAGTATTTAGGATAGAAGCCTCCGTCAATAAAAATGTTAGCTAAACACGTAAACAGTCTTCCAGAATATTGTAAACAGAAGGACCTGATGCTGTGTTCATGACACATCAGAATCTCAAAAGTTCCAACTTTAAAAGGTTTACTTCCAAGAAACGAAAAGATTAGTTTGGAAAACAGATGTGGAACTCCACAATAACAACAACACCATATTTGAATATCTATGTGTTTTTTTAGGAAACAAATAAATACGTCAGTAGAATTGTTTGGTGGCTTATGGAGAGGTGTCTGTTTCTAGTTTAGTCATTTAGCACTGATAACTTTATTAATTATATACAGATAGGTAGAATTTAGCACAAAAGTGTGAAATTTCATTAGATTAGATTAGATTGAACTTTATTAATCTCACAGTGGAGAAATCCACTTGTTCAGGCAGCTCTTAATACAGAATAAAGTGCAGAAAACAAGAAACTAAAGTGAGCATGCAAACAAAAAGGTGCAATATAATTTATTTACAAGAAAAAGCAAAAGCAAAAATATGTAACATTATAAATATAAACTATAAAATATAAGATTAAAACAACCACACAGGCTATACACATATTTACATAGTGATAAATATAAATAACTATTTCACAGTATTATTACTATAAATAAATGACTATAAATAAATATTGCACCTGATGACCTGACTATACAGATGAGTTTTACAGTCTGACAGTAGTGGGAATGAAGGACCTGTAGCACTCTGTCCTACACTGAGGGTGTCTCAGTCTGCTGCTGAAGGAGCCGCTCAGCCCCTCCTCAGTCTGCTGCAGTGGGTGAGAGCTGTTGCCCATGATGGATGTGAGCTTGGCCAGAATCCACCTCCTCCACAGAGTCCAGCAGGGCAGCCCAGGACAGAACTGGCCCTCCTGACCAGCCTGTTCAGTCTCTTCCTGTCCCGGTCAGTGCTGCTCACTCCCCAGCAGACAACAGCGTAGAGGATAGCAGATGTTTAAAACAAAAAAACAATTTCACCGTTAGTAACCATACTGTCCTCCTGTCACAAAGGAAGTCCCCATGATTGTGACATTTCCGAGCAAAAATCCCAACCCAAGATAGTGTTCAAGGTCGTTTTCCGAGTCAGAGTTTGTAATTTCCAATGTATCAAGAACACGGCATGAGAACAGACCTGTGTGATGGTTTAGGTGCTGTCTCTCTGTGTGGTAGATCTGGTGGCATGTAAAGCCATCCAACAGTGTGCTCAAATGTTATGTGATTTGTATTTGTACTCTAAAGGCCTCTAAGGAAGCTGGAAAAGCCCTCGTGTGTAAGACCAACCAAAGCTTTGAGGAGCATCACCACCATCTTCTGAACTGTCTGGAGAAAACCACAGTAAGGGAACATTTTAACTGACCAGTTGCACCCATCAGAAATAAAAGCTACATTAATCGTCTATATTTTGTCTTTAGAACCATGAGTTTGTAGATGAGAAGACGTATGAGGCCAGCTGCAGGGAGGTGACTCTGGTGAAGCAGATGTCCCGCACCTCCTCCGTCTCTTCCAGTTCCTCAGCTCACGGCCTGAGCTCCTGCTGCGCCAGGAGGAAGAGGAAGAGCTTTAACGTCCCAAACTCCAACATGTCAGTGGGTCTACGGGGCAGCCAGGAGCTCAGCACCATACACATCAGAGAAAGACCTCTGTCCAACAGGCATGCACCTGTTAACTAATGCTAACTCACTTACACAATATTCTTTGCCAATTAGACATTACTTTAATAAAAGGAGGTTGAGCAGTGTAATAGTGGTAAATGTTACAACTGGGAGCTAATAGTTACATCCAGTAAATGTCATTGTCATTTAGTGCAAGCGAAAGCATGGCTGCAGGATCAGAGGGACAGCGTAATAAGTTAAGTGTGCACAACATTTAGTCTAAAATAAAGTTGCTGTCTCACAGTTGCCACGACAAATTTTCACATTTTTAATTCAGTTTGTTTATTTAGTGGCTAATCACAACACATAGGTTTGCTCATAACACTTCTCAGTTAGAGCAGGTCTGTACAATACTGTCAGGTTTCTGTAAACGGAAGGATATTGCTGCCAGGTGAGTAAAAACAAATTTAATCTGTATCACGTTTTTACAAAAAGATTATTACTTTTTCACAAGATAATATTACGTTTTTACAAAAGATACTAATTTACCATGTTATTACAAGATACTGGCATATCATATCATAAAAATGTAATCATTGTAATTAAAAAAAACAGATCAATTACTTCCTTTTACAAGATATTAACAATTCAAAACGTGATACAAAATCACCTGGTAGCAATACACTGTTGTAGTAAGAGACGCCATCTCATGTACTTGTACTTTAACCCCCTTTTTTTTTTTACATAATAATATTAAAGTTGTATATTGTTAGTGGTCTAAACAAACAATCAGTTATCAGTTTTAGTGAAAAAGTGGGTTAAAGGGGAGAGTTTTAACCCGGCAACAATTGTTGCTGCTGGGATAATACATTGTATGTCTAATATTGACACTTTTAAAATATTACGTCAGCTTAATATATTTCTTAATATACTGCAGCACAACAATATATAACACTGTTTAGTTGCCCTAAAAAGGTGTAAAATTATTACTTTAAGCAATAAACTGTATAGTGTATTTCTGTAAAAATAGCATACAGTTTTAAGCACATACGGACCAAAATGTTTTTTTAAAAAGTCATGTACTGACATCAATAAATACAAGCATTTTAGTTTCACATTTTCAGAGTTTAAATAATCTTTCTGTTCTCAATTTGTACACAACATTATCCTGGACCTCTTCATGTGCCTGTCTGTATTTAGGACAGTGTAGTTGTTTAAATATTTTAATTAGCCTACTTCATTGCAAATGATTGTATACTGCCCTGTCTTCAGCTTGCACTGGTCTTTATTTCCATCATAAACTGTGGTGACTGTGTTTATTCTACACAGCTGTAGACTGGAGCACATGTGCAGGTGAAGACTTTAGTGCTGAGGAAAGCTCAGTTTGTTCCTGTTCTACACAGTATCAATGAGAACGTCTCATATTTTTTGCTTTAAAAAATTGGCAAAATATAATTTCAAGGACTTGTAATAAAATATGTATAATTACAAGCTGTGGCACTAGGTCACACACTAAACATGTTCCCAATCTGACTCAGAGAGAAACTTTGACAAAGAGTTGACCGTTACATATAAAACAATACATGACCCTATATTTTAACATGAGACCTACATACAAGGTATGATCCCGCCCATTTTTCCACTCATCCTGTGCCCAAACCAAATAAATTGGGGGAATTACAACTACATATCTGAACACTAGAGATGGTGTTTACCAAAAACTACCCTCCTAGATTTATGTTGACTCATGTTAATAAGCTTTTGGTTGAGACTTTGAGAGCTCCTCTCCAAGTGTAACTTATGGTCATGTGGCATTTCACTACATGTAAAACTCACCAGACTTCTTCAAAACTTCTCAATGTGTTCTAATAATGTAATATATGGGTTAACTGGTACAGTATGTACCTCTTTTATGCACAAACTTGTCATAAAAAACATGGAGAAGTTGGGAAATTGAAGTTGGTTTTACAATAAGAACACAGGATAGACCCACTGCATACGTTGTATACAAACACATGCCACACAAGGTCATGTGATGGAGTATTCCCATGATGAGTAAGAGCAAAGGAATCCAGTCTTTGTCCAGCTGTGGGAGGCTGAGGTTTGAGGACTCTGGGAACTTTCTCCTAAATATGAACAACTGGAAGCAGACCCAGCTCCCATTACCGCTCCTGCCATGTGCCTCCCAGTACCACACAGTTATCATTTAGCCTTTTATCAGTAGACTAAGCTCATTTCTCTTATGAACCATTTAAATATTCTGAAGACATGTTCTGTTACTTCTCTTTCCAGCCGCTCCAGTCGTTCCAGTTTGAATGCCAAATTTGAAGAAACAGTCCCTCTGAACTGTGACCAGCCCTACACCACCGCAGCCATCATCAGCATGCCTACCCCTCCTGTTACCACGCCTGAAGGGGACGAATCTGCCAGCTCCACTGACTACTCCCAAGCAAATATTGTCCGAGTTTCAGCGCTCTAGACCCCACTGTAAGACTTCACCTACCCAGCAGTGACAGCCTACCACAACAGACTCAGTGGGCAGAGCATTATGTGTTTGTAATAGAAAAGAATGGGTTAGCTTTGATACTTAGCTCTCTAGTGGAGTAATGCATCAGTTCGTATGCACTAAAACCCAGCTAACTCCTTTACAGACTTTTTGAAGAAGGATTTTTACTGAGGCAATTGAAGAAAATAACTGTTGCAACAATGAAGACTAAAAACCATATCAATATCAAAATTTTGCGCTTAAGGAACAAAATCAGTAGCATTTTGTTGAAAGTGTCTGAAATAGTTGTTAATGATGCTTTCATCAACACTTGAAGAGGCCTCTTTATCCCAAGACACCATTCACCACAAGTCATCAGGTTTTGTGCAAGTAGCTTTGTAGCTTTATTAAGACAAAGACAAAAACCGTAGCATTTCAGTTGGTTTACAACAAATTATTGGTTCAGTTTGTCAGTTGTTGACATATTCAATTAGCCTAAATATTTCAAGATGTGTGCAGGACTAGGTCAAGCAACAAAGCATCAATGTACTGTACATCAATTTAAACTAAAGGCATACATTGTTGAGCAAATCTTAACAAATTACTTTAAATTATTACTAAAAAATGATTGAGTCAAGTGAGGTGGTCTACTGGTCTGCAGGATTAAGAGCTGCAGTTTGTTCTCTAAACATTTTTTGGGGATTAGCCATGGCTAATAGATAGATCCCTCTAACAGAGGACAAGGGGACCATCTAAGCATGTTTTTTATGCGTGTGTGTCTGAGTGCATGGGACGACTGTTTTTCACCTGTTCATGCAGGTATTCTGCATGCAGATCTGACTGTGTGGCTGTAAATATTCACCAAAACTATTTTCTGTCTACCACAGTTGTCGTATTCGGCTGCTGTTTTAGTGGTTCACTTTAGCAGCTGTGGTTATGAGAGTGATGTCATTCACAGTAAATTTTACCTCTTATCTTTCTGTCTGCTTTTTATGTTTCACGAGCTCCATCATTAATTACAGTTACATAATCAAACCAGATAAATTGCCTTAAACATACATGAACTATTCAGAAAATTAAGTAAACTCTTCAAAACACTTCCCAAAACAATTTAGTAAACAGATAAATGCTACCCTACCAAAAAGTGTTATGCCTAAAAAGGCAGATACACTCAGTGACAGTCAGTGACATGTCCTGCTCAAAACAGCTGTTCTCCAGTAATGCAGCGTATATTTTTGTTATATAAAGACAAACGCCAACATCATTCTTCAGTTGCTCTACCTTAATGTGACATATGCAATCTGCTTTTTGTTTTTGTAAAGCTCTCTCTGATTTTGTATTTTGAGAATCTGAATCAGGTTAGGTGTATAAATACAGAAACATATTTTTGGGTAGCATAATATTGCGTTGTTGGTGTAAAAAAAAAAGGTTATATTAATTAATTAATTACAATCTTGCTAGTTTAATGTACTTGGTATTGAGTGTAGTAAATATTGTGTTTTTATATATTTATATAATTTCCACATTGTTGTCTTATGTTCATTTTTTTCCAAATGGTCCCAGTGCATGCATTAAAATAGTCCAGTTGTCATTTGAGAGAGGTGATGGTGCATAGACCTGACCAGCCTGACCAATTCACATTCTGAGCAAAATTAAGTGGGCCTTGACCAATTTCCTCTGAAATCAGTCCTACCTAACAAATTACAGCCATCAAAAATGGAGGAGGCTTTTCTGATTCCTTGTATGTCTGTTTGGTTTTGTGTTTTTCAAATTTTGGCGAACCAGAGGCAGTTTATCTTTCAGACTGGTTGTATGATGAATCTAACAAATTGTCAGGGACCAAATTTATTCTTTGTATAGAATAGAAAAAATAATTAGGGATGGCTGTCCAGGTTAAGAATGGTTTACATAATTATAAATTAATTTGTAATTAACTTGTATTATTGATACAATATGAATTACTGAGCTTAGTAAAAAGAAGCTTCCATGATTTTGTCCAGTGCAGTGTCTGAAAACATAAAATAAAAAAAAGTTATCATAAACATTTAGAGTTTTAAGCTGATTTGTTTATTGTTTTAACTGTTTTTAATTGCATGTCTGCTTGTATCATTTGTCACAGCTCTTCCAGTCTACAGTAGCAAACCTCTTGCATACTTTACTATCCTATAGACTGTGCTTAGAGTCCAGGGTATCTTGATTTGGCAAAAGATAGACTGTCAGGGTGTAAGCTGTCTGTGCAAATATGGTGGTTGTGGGTAGACTTACAATTGTATACAATATGGGCATCTAGCCTATTCCACACGCAGCAGCTGACAAAGTGAAACAAGCAAACTGGAAACCCACTGAAGATGTTGTACCAATATAACATTATCATGCAAACTATCATTGTTGTAAAGCAACTCAGGACAAACTAATCTCTGCAGGTCTGCAAATAAAATTGCAAAATATCCTTTGAAGTTCAGTTTTTAAATTCAGTACCAAAGGGATCTTCTGTGAACCCATCTGCACACTTGTGATGCATAAGTACTTGATTTTAGCCTCTTTCTGAGGTGTGCATCCATGTCAAGACCCTGGAAGTTGTCTGTAAATTGAACACACTGAAAAAATGTATACTATTTCATGATATGGCACAGGCTACTGCTTAAAGAGCAAACTACCACTGATCCAGTATTTTTATTATTGTAGGTTATCTGTTTGGACTGGGGTGAGGGACTAGAGTCAATAGTCTCTTCATATTGGTCACGTTATTTACACAAAATGGATCTCCTGCTGTGTTTACTCATGATCTTTGTAAAACAGAAAGAAAATAGCTTACTCTGTTGTAGCCACCATGAGTACAATTTATCAGTAAGGAATAATGTTGTCAAAATGAACATTCTCCAAACTTTCTGTGCTCATCTGACACAAACTATATTGTCATGCCCCAAATTTGCTCCCATTATATTGACACATTTTCCCATAGTAAATCAGATGCAAGATCGTCACAAAAAGCATGACCTATTTTAGATTACTGCATTAACTATTGGAAAGCATAGTCAATCATGCCAAACTAAATGAAGGTTTGGAGCTTTCAGTGGTTGTTCTCATCCAGTGACAAAACAAAAATGCCAACCAACCAAAGCACAGCGATCATTCATCTTCCACAAAGTGCAGCTCCTCATTAGCAGACAGCCTGGTGATTTCACTGAGTCAGATGTGCTGACAGTGTGAGGCTATGACAGTTTCTCGGCTTCTCTGTGATGATCACTCAGGTCAGAAATGTTGGCACAAACTTTTGGTGTGTGTCCACAACATGATTTCAGTGATTTTGCTGGAGGTCCCTGTGTGACTGCAGAAGTAGGGTCATCTGGTGCAACCGTCGCTGAGTTTGGCACTGGAGATTTGTGCCCATAATACAAAGCCCAGAGCAACATGAGAGTCAATGCCATAGCAAGGATCTGAGCAACACCAATGGACACGCCTAGGAAACGCAACACTTGCAGCTGCTTCGTCCCCCGAATAAAACTGTAGATCTTGGGACCACAGCCCTAAAACATGGAGTAAAACAAAACAGAGTTTGTTAATCTGAGACCATCTCTCTGGTGTTTTGTAGCGCAAATGTAAGACTTGAAAAATGGACTGAATAAAATATTAATTAAAGCATTTGTTTTTGGGTTTTAACTCTGGGGCAGTTAAATAAGTCTGTTTATTGTTGACTTGAGACTATGGCTGGGTAGAGCAAAAGGAAATTAAAAAAGAGGAACACGTATATCTTCTGTTGGTAGAAACATTTTAATCTTTTAATGCACATCACCTGCAGTTCTTTTAGAGACTATAAATACATTCATAGCATATAGTCTGATTTAATATTCAACAGAAATTTAAATATGGAGAAAAGAGCACTATTTCCTTTTTTTTTTTACTTTTCACAGTTAATACAGTAATATTAGATAACTACCAGGACAAACACCTGTGCTAAATAAACACTTAATTAACGGGACAGGGTCTGACCTCTTGATGCAGGTCACTAAGGTCGTAGTAATGAGCGTGTCGAGCACATCCTGGATACTGATTGGAGCAACAGGAGTCAGGCGGCCACTCCATCTCTGTCATCTCCAGCCAATCAGTGAAGTAGATCACTCCGCAGCATTTATACTGTGGGTAAAGATGGCAGTCATCAAAGAGGCCACATGAGAACAAGATGTTAAATTTATTTTTTAGTGACCTCTGACCTCAGTCTGGAAGCTGTTCCAGGTGTGTGTGAGCCACTGGTAACGCTGGAGGCCATAGTTTGGCATCCGGGACTTCAGACTGATCATGTCAGAACGCTGTACTAGGGGCTGAACACAGAGGGGGGAGAGTGAGACCCGCAGCTTTGAGGCATCTCTCTGCACTGCTGATAGCAAACTATTCAGCCTGATTTCAGTACCAACACTGCAGGTATGAGGCAAGATAGTAATGTCAGCTGACACAGCTGCTGTAATGAGATAAGCCTGATGGGTCTTGTTTATGGCTCAGTTTAACTTAATTTATTACATTTAGTTTTTTTGATTAATGTAAAATACTGTATTGTTGTAATGTATGTCTCTGTGGTGCATGTTGATGTGTGTAACTGGAGAAGCACTGTGTGCCGGACATGTCTGACATTTCTGGATATTTTTAGATCTACAGTTTGTATCAGCAGCCGAATGTTTCTGAACACTGCAGCTGCTCTGTGTTTCTGCTGCTCATACTCAATGTGACCTCTGCAGTGCTGACATCCTTAATTTAAAAACATGTATAAAATATATATATAAACAAGAATAGAGTTTCCTCACCTCATCATATGTCCAAACAGCACAGGCCAGCTCCACACAGAAGATTACCAACAGACTGCTGAAATACTGAGATATGCACAGAAGGACAAGGCATGGCAAAGTCAAAAAGTTATACAATATAATAAGTTAAAATAATTCACACACATCTATCACATTACTTAATTTTAACAAACACAGCAGAATGCTCCACCCTTCATGCAGTGAAAATTGTTAAATTACCATAAAACTCAACTAAAAAAACAGGAATAGACTTTAATCTGTCCTATCTCTGCTGTCTCTATTATCTGGTTGGAGCAGAGTAAACATTTAAACACATCTCCCCCAACAGATGTGGAAAACAGCAGGTGAGGAGATATGACTCTCTCTTTTTCTTTCAGCGGAAAAAATAAGTAACAAACTCACTGTTTATGAGACAAAACAAGAAACTTTGTTTAAAGATAACGTTGTTTCATCAAAATATATTCAATACCTATCAGTCATACCAATTTTTGTATTTAAATTATTTTTATTTACTTCTAAGACTCTTGATTTTAAAACTCTTGACAATTACAATCTGAATCACACTAACTTTATTTTGTACAAGCGAAATATTTTTAGCCATAAAATGAATGAATGATTTTTTTTGTCTGGGACATTTTTGTCTAATGAAATAGCTGTGTTTGTGTTCAGGATAGGTGGGGTTGTTGTGTCTCTATTGTGATGCGATCTCCCAGGTGTCTTTGGGGCAGGGGCATTTCCTGATTCCAGTGGCTTCCTATCATTCAACAGGCTGTGTCCATCTGCCTAAAGCCACAAACCTATCTTTTCTAAGAGACAATGGAGACACTTGAAGCCTGACTCTGCCCACTCACATGAATCACACTCGGGTGATCTGGCTCAAACAAACTTGCTAGTTGTAACAGACTACAGAACTAGAGCAATTTGACTTTTTCTTAATTCATTTGAAGCAAGTTGTTTTGGATTTTGCTGTAAATCCATTTTGCACAAACTCTGATCTTTTGTGAAGTAGTTTATCATAAAAAAAGCTTCTTACCCAGGATAACAATAGTAGATTACATTTGTGTGTGCCACAGTATCCAACCATGGCCACGATAATCAGGAAACAGCACACAGCGATGACGACAGGGTGGACAGCTGCAGAATATGTGAGAACCGCTGCTTCCTCCAATCTGTAGAAACACAACCCTAATTGCTAAAACTATTTTATCCATCACACACCTTTTTACAAACTACTGCAGAGCTAAAATTTGATTTCAGGGACTTTTTTACTTCTGTACATAATGCTCTGTTAATGGTTTGTTTTAGTTGGTTAGATATGTCCTGTCTAAGAAGAAAAACAAAACAAAACAGTGGAACAGTTTTACCATTGATCTGTAAATGTAAATACTGTACTTAACAACCCTTGATTATTTTTTATTATTATTTCTCAGGATGCACAAAAGAAGTCACATCACTTTTAGCTCTGTTTATGGTGTCACACTTCACAAGAGCTGTACCAAGAAGTGCTGGAGCTGAGTGGAGCCCTTATGTCCCGGTCCACTCACCTGGTGTGTGCAGTCAGGGTCAGGACAGTGTTGAGGGAATCTCGGATCCAGGCGGCCACTCCCAGGACACAAGCTGACATGAGCTGAGAGAAACAGAAATAAACACACACAGAAATAAACCATCTCAGATCAGTTTCTGTTGCCTACAAATAACATCTCAGAATGTGAAACATGTTCCCACAAATATGCTGTGGCCTACTTTCACTGCAGCTTTAACTTTTGAACAGCAACCCCATAGCTACTGTATGTGAACCACTAATTGAAACTTAAATTGCACATTCATCTGCAGAGCAAAGCCCAAACTACATTCCAAAAAATGTTTACATCAACAACAAACAAATCAAACATATGCTATAAGCTATTGTATAATAAATTGTTGGTTTCAAGTGTTTATCTGATCTACAGAGGCTACACTTCATAGCTGTTGTCACTGTGCTCACCCAGAAGAGTAGGTTAAGCGCGTAGAGCAGGCAGCGCAGACACCGCACCGCGTCCTGCCGGGCCATCCTGAGCGCAGCGACCGGAGCTCGGCCGCTCGGCTCATCACCTTGGCAACATGATCACGGCAAACAAACAACAGCGGGTAAACAAACTAAGAGCACACAACGGCGTCTGCAGACTGACGTTCATTTGAAACGATTACGGTGCCCCACGTCCAGCGCATAAAAACCGCTCGCCGCTGTGCGTAAATCCGTTTAGCTAAAGATTCAGAAAACATTCAGAACAAGTGGTTTCTCACTTTCCTTCAGCCCGCCAACTTAAAAGAGAGTGCCTCTGATGGGCTCATGGAAAAGGCGCTGACATGTCCAGTTCAGTCATCCCAGGAACACCAGAGACCGCAGCGTGGTCAGTTTCATACTCCACTAATGGATCATCATCCTGCCAACCTTAACTTGCACGCAGCCTGTTAAGTCTATGTGTGATCTAAATCTTCATTTCTTAGACCCAAAGGTAGAAATTCCATACGGTCACAATATCTCCAGTTTGTTTCATCACATGCTCAAACGCGTGGTGCGGTGGTGAAAAAGTCCAGCCTTCAGCTCACAGCTACAGTTGTTGTTGTTGCTGGAGTCCTGGGAAGTCTGGAGGGGGCGATGCAATCCCGTGGATAGGATCGTCCCGTGGATTTTGTGTCTGCTCAAAGGGGGCACCCCGCCCCTGGCCTTCAGAGGGACAGAAAAATACATCAGCTAGGAGTCGTGGCTGCAGCAATCACTGTGAGAGCCAGCTGCGTACTTTATTCAAAGAGAAATACTAGACTAATTTGTTAAATAAGCAAATATAGTTTAGCCTACATTTGGTCAGGGGATATTTAAATTATTGTATGTTTTATCGCATTTATAAGCATCTTTATCACAGCAAGTTTATTTTATTAAGACTTTATTAATAATATTAGCCTAGTAAATCTATAAACATTAAACATTTAATCTAGAGCTGAAAAATATGGACAATTACAATGTTGGTGGGGAAAATCAAGTATTTATTGTGTAACACTGCTTTAATGAGAATATTTTAATAGCTCTTTATAGTACGATTGTTTTAGCAAA
Organism: Bostrychus sinensis; assembly: GCA_020698575.1. Taxonomy (NCBI): domain Eukaryota; kingdom Metazoa; phylum Chordata; class Actinopteri; order Gobiiformes; family Eleotridae; genus Bostrychus; species Bostrychus sinensis. Next base: position 12,795,747 of record CM036239.1, read on the forward strand.
CTACAAATCCCATGATGCCTGGGATTTAGCGCAGCAGTGCAGCGGTAGGATGCGAATCAACCAATCACGGCGCAGACAGTCGTGTGCGTCATGTTTTCTGGCCTAATTTTTGGGAGTATTTTTTTCTGAGCGAGACAGCGGCTGGCGGCGCCATATTGAAAGGGAAAAATAATCAAATTAAACGCGAAAAAAGTCGAATTTGCCAGAATGCTCTATCTCGAAGACTATCTCGAAAGTGAGTATGCAAGTGGAACTCAGCATCTTTGGCTTTATCACCTCGTATTGTGGTAGAAGAATGTGTTTAGTTGAAGGTTGTCTTTGGTGTTGCCGTTAGCCTAACTATGCTAGCAGGGTAATGCTTTTCTTCCTCTGGCAGTGATCGAGCAGCTTCCCATGGATCTCCGCGACAGGTTTACGGAAATGAGAGAGATGGACCTGCAGGTTCAAAGTATGTGCGGCAACAGCGGATGGCTCTAGCCTGTTTCTAACGAGTTAACGAGGGCATGGTTTGCTTATTGCCTGTATAAAACCCCAAACATCAATGAAGTATGCAGCATATTATGAATACACTGGGACATTTTAGAACTAGGCTACTTGTTTTTAGCAAACAAGCTAATGACAGCTAGTAGACACAGATAAACAAATCCATGTTAGTAAAACATTTTAGTGGTTAATATATATTGTAAACGACAGTATTTTAAACCGTTATTATCAACCATTATTATTAAAAACAAAGAAAAACACTTTCTACTTTTGTCTCTTAAACCTTTTAATGTTTATTGCAGATGCCACAGACCAGCTGGAGCAGAAGGTGATCGAGTACTTTGTCAATGCGAAAAAAAATAAACCAGAGTGGAGAGAAGAGCAGATGGAAGTTATTAAGAAGGTCAGCTATAACATGTATTAATCTGATTTTAACCTTTTAGAGTGGCAGACATACCAGAACTAATCTCTTCTGATGCATGACATGCTGTAATGTGTCTTAACTGTGCTTTTCATTTTATAAATACTTCTTCGTATGGTAGGATTATTACAAAGCTCTGGAGGATGCTGATGAGAAAGTCCAGCTGGCCAATCAGATTTATGATCTGGTGAGCTTTTTTTTTGTTGTTGTTTCAATTTACAATTATACATAACATGTTAATAAAATATATCAGTGTTTCCCACAGCACTTAATAGTTAAGGCCACCTTGGCTATAAGCACCTACCACCTTGACTACCATTCAGGATAGGCTATTTAAAATAATGTATTTATTTAGTTTAGTCCCCCAAAACCACATTTTAATGATTTTATAGTTCAGTGTTTGTTTTAAATTAACATTTTGTGGCATTTAAGAGTTGCAAGTACAGTGTATACATGATATTCATTTGTAGGTTCACAGTTTGGAGGCAAACAATGAGTTGGCTACAACCTTAACTGACAAATTATCTGTGGGAAACACCATATATTATAAGTTTTATTCCAATTCATTTGTGATAATCACTCATTGAACATTTGTAGACCTATTTGTCTCAAATGAATTGAGGCAACAATAAATGCATTGATGCACATGAAAGGATTTATTAAAAATTCCTAATTTGTGACTTGCATGCAGCAATTTTTGCAAATAAATTCTAATTTGCAAATATATTATTTGCAGTTGTTTCACAAATAAATCATGTTTGCCTTTTATAAATCTGCAGTTTGGGATGTGAATAGTCCAGTCTACATTTGTGGATTGCTCCCTTTGTGCATTTATCACTTCTGCACATTTGGATCTTTTTTGAGCCAATCGTCCCGCATTATGAGACGGCTAGATTTATTCACAAAAGAAATCCTGTTCCAATGACAATCACTGGTTGTAAATTTCATTAATGTGATAAAACGTTTAAAGGGCAGTCATAAAATGATGGCTTTTCCCCTTAATTTGTGATAAAAGTTCACCAGTAACTGTTCAGGCTAACCCAGACCTTAAGTCTGCTCAGGACCAGGGTCAGCTGCCTGCGTAAGTTTCCATAGTGACAGACCGAGACTCGGGATGAGCCAGTTTTATGGAATAGAAATGACAACAAAATAAGTCAGACTAAGCTACACAAGCCTAGCTTATCAAGTTAGCTACTTTTATAGAACAGCCCTCAGTCTTGTGTGTGATATATTACTCTTGATCAGCAGTGTAAAAATTAACACAGCACTGAGTCTGCAACAAGCTGGCGTAGGGTGTACCCTGCCTTTGGCCCTAAGTTACTGGGATAGGCTCCAGTCACCCGCGACCCCTAATGGGAATAAGCGGTAGAAAATGAATGAATGAATCTGTGTTCTGATCCATTTACATTTTGCTCCATCACATGATCTGTCAGTAGAGCTTATTTATTTAGTGGCTTGCATTTAACTATGCATACATACATACGCAATGTAAACATTTCACCACTAGGTGGCAGTGAAATATCTAGGAACTACTGTCAGCTTCCCTGTAAGAACGAACCTTTAAAACGTCTTAGTATTCTGTTTTGTTGTATGTTTTTATTTAGAATGCTTACATTCAATAAGTCTTCACATTTATGGTCTTACTGCTGCAGGTGGATCGTCATTTGCGGAAACTTGACCAAGAACTGGCTAAGTTTAAGATGGAGCTGGAGGCTGACAATGCAGGCATCACAGAAATCCTGGAGAGACGTAAGTTGCAAATTTTATCCAGAATGTCTGCACTTAGCTAATTTTGATCATCTTATTAAAGATGAGAAGAAAGCCACAATAATTTGTTTCTCCTTTTCACAGGATCGTTAGAGATGGACAGTCCCTCTCAGCCTGTCAATAATCACCATGTTCATTCCCACACTGCAGCTGAAAGTAAGTCTTATGTTATGTCAAAACAAAGCAGCAGCCTGCTGATGTTAATATCAATGTATTTGTTTTGCAACAGAGAGAAAATACAGTGCTCCAGCCCATCACACTACAGAACATGTTCCAGAGAAGAAGTTCAAGTCTGAAGCTTTACTGTCTACGCTCACCTCAGATGCCTCTAAAGAAAACACACCAGGTAAAAACACTTCTATCTCATTTGCTCTCATTGTTCCTTTTGTCTTTGTTAGTTAGAGCTGTGATCTCTGCAGGCTGCCGGACCAACAGCACGTCCTCCTCCTCCACCAACAATGTCTACAGTGTGAACTCCTCTCAGCCTTTAGCCTCCTACAACCTGAGCTCTCTGCCAGCAGGACCTGGGGCTGGGGCTGGGGCTATCACCATGGCAGCTGCTCAGGCTGTACAAGCCACTGCACAGGTACAAAAACAAAACACAGGTTCACATTTCAGTCCCATTGTATTGTTTACTGACAGCTAATTGAGCCAAATGTATTACTTTTTGCTCAACAATACATAACCAATTTAATTACTCATTTATGTATGTTAAGATGAAGGAGGGCAGGAGAACGTCCAGTCTGAAAGCAAGTTACGAAGCAATCAAGAACAATGACTTCCAGCTCAGCAGAGAGTTCTCTCTGTCCCGGGACAATAGTGGGTACTCTTCATCAGCTCTGGCTTCTACACTCACACAGACCCTCACTCCAACCACAGCCTCTGATTCTCGAGGCCGCAAGTCCAAGTAAGACCACAACTTTCTCTACTTTCATTAGTAATAAACAGAAAAAGTAAAAAGAAATACTAGTGTCTAATTTCCTGCTCTCATGTTTTGCAGAAGCAGCATGAAGAATTCAAACCATCAGTCATCGTCATCATCATCCTCTTCCTCACTTTCATCTTGTTCTTCTTCATCAGCGCTGGCTCAGGAGCTTTCCCAGCAGGCCTCAGTGCTGCCTGAGGCTGAAGCCAACAGCCAGGTGGACTGGACTTATGATCCCAATGAGCCACGATACTGCATCTGTAACCAGGTATATACTCGGGATACCTTATCAAATAGGGAGTAACAGTTTTTTTTAATAATATTGTCTGACTGTCTTCCAGGTTTCTTATGGAGAAATGGTTGGTTGTGATAATACAGATGTAAGTAGTGGTTGAGTTCTCATAAAAATGTACATATGTTGATCCTAATGCAAAAGTGAACAACTTTCAGTGTAGGTGTATTTGTATTGATTAATGTTTTGTTTTTTCTACATAGTGTCCAATAGAGTGGTTTCATTACGGCTGCGTGGGGCTGACAGAGGCTCCAAAGGGGAAGTGGTACTGTCCACAGTGCACTGCGGCCATGAAGAGGAGAGGGAGCCGCCACAAATAATGTCTATGCCTCATCTGTCCCTTGTGTACTGATATAACCTTCAACGTGTTCACACTGAGGTCAGAGGTTAAAAGGCTGCTCACTGAACTCAACTGTGATTCATCTATAACAACTTTCTGTGCGATCACAAAGTGGATCGCATGAGGAAACTAAATATTTCCATTTTAGGTAGAATTCTGAAAATTTATTTAGATTTTTCTCCTTAATTTAAAACTTATGGTATTTTTCTTTTGTTTCCCCCACCAAACAAATACCATTCCCCCGTCCTGATGTTAAAAAATCAGAGCACTGATAATAAAAATATTAAAATGTCATCTTTGCTACTAAACACAGGTGTCATAAAATAAAACCTCAGAAATGATAAGGAATAATAAAAGATGACATTGTAAGTAGCGCACCAAAAAAAAAAAACATTGGATTTGCTTGGCTAGATTGACCCTAACCCAATTTCTGCATGAAGGCTCCAGTTTGCCTTTTTGGTGTTTAAATCAAATTTTTGTTGATACTCCATCAAAAGCCAATTTGTACTTACACGATACTGTATTTTTAAGGTATGCAATGCATTAGAAAATGTGGCTAAAGATTGAAAGATTATGCCCCTAAGCTAACTAGCAAGATCTTGGTCAGAACACAATTTTGTCTGAGCCAGAACGTTATTGCATTAAGTGAAACTAGGACAGTGTCTGTCTAAAACCTGTGTGGCCATTCCAGTGTTGCGTGTCATTTTGATAGGAGAAATGTGATATGTTTTTAATAGTTAAGGTTAAAAATGAAATTTCAACACCAATTTTGAGAATGTATTGTACTGTGTGTCTGTGAGTGTGTTCAGTCTGTGTTACTGCACTGATGATACATTTGTTTGCTGGGAAGAAAATTAAAAAAGGTTTTGTATATGCTGACTTTCTCTTCATTTCTATGTGAATCCAGATCTGGTATTTTTAGACTGAATATTAAGGGTCTTCAAAAATGTGTTTGAAAGCTTCAATAAGAGTTTTGAAGAACTGGCCAAAAAGTTAAAATCTGTATGTTTTGAGTCCCTGGTGACTTCCTTTCCTCCCTTACAGACATACCCACACTTTTTTCCATAAATAGCCCAGTGTTTGGGGAGGGGTGAGCTGTGGGGGCTGCAGACCTCCTACTAAGAAGCAAGAGGACTTCTGTCAGGACAACTCAAAGTACACAACCTAAAGTACTGACTTGATTGGGGCATCTGGCTTTTTAAAAGTGCTGTAGAGTATGCGCTTGACGATGGAGGACGGGCAAGAATTTTTTTTTTTTTTTTTTTTTTTGCTGAGTTTAACTCAAAACAGATGGTCTACTGCTAGTATCTCGTTAAGTATTTCGTTAGGTTTCCAGACGCCAGCAAACTTATCTGACAACTGCTTGACTCCATTTTTGCTCAAAAAGTCACTGCTTCGTGTTTAGCGGATCTTTCTGAACTTGTTTCCAAATAACGGTCTCTCGGACGGTCCTACTGAGGTTTTTGTAAACTGAGCGCTGCTATTTCTTCCACATATCACCAAACCTAGAGGAAAACTTTGGTTGCGCATGAATTTAGGCTTAAACTTTGCCTGCGTCAAAGCAACTTTTTGTTTCTTTTCATCTTTAAGATGTAACCTCTGTAGTAGTCTAGATTTTGAGTCTTTTACTGACAGAGTTTTGGCACTAAATGGCCCGCTCTGACTGCTGTGAGGACTCACGGTGAGAGTGGGATGAAGTTGAGGGATGTGAAGTCGGGACGTGTCTTATGCGGTGCCTCCTGGCTTCGGTCGGCGGGCTCCTGTTGAGGGAGTCTGGGATGCTCCTCCGCCGCCGCTTGTGCTCTGGCCCGCTGCTCCTGCTCGGAGTGGCCCTGTGTCTTTTCTATCAGACACTAAATGTGGCACAAAAGCGACTCCGGACCCACCACCTGCCCGGCCCACGTGTCCACGGTCCTGGGCGGTCAGAGGAGCTGGTTTTGGAGGAAAGTCGGCGCTTCATCTCCGCTTTGGAAACGCTCCAGGCCCAGGTGAGTTCCGCACGTGAGACAAAAGATGTGACCGGTCCTGACCCACTCTCAGACCAAAGCGTCATTACACACGTGCACATTTTAAATGATAGGCTACATAAATATAACATAAATACAACATTTTGCTAACTGACTTTATTTTGTTAAAGTGAGCTGGACCCACGGTTTCACCGAGTATAACCTATATTTATATTTATTTGTTAAATAAAATATAGGCTTACTTGCACCTTTGGAAAAGAATATTTTTACACGCATGCATTTTTTGAAGGAGTAGGCTAATGTAACTTTTAATTTTACTTGTAGTTCTCTAAATGAGAAAAGTAGGCCGTTCCTGTTTTGTTTGTTTGTTTGTTTGTTTGTTTGTTTACCTTTGTGGCAAATTGGGTAATAATTGTAGTGGTGGTAATATCAGTATTGTAACAGCAGCATTAGTAGTAGTACTACCAATACGTAGTAGTGGTAATAGTACTAGTACTAGTAGCAGTAGAAGTAGAATTGATTGTAGTTGTAGTAGCAGTAAGCACTTTAAACTTTACAATCTGTGCCTTTTGACTTTTACTGATGCAGCCTAACTATTTTGTTGAGTGTTTATAGCCCAAGTTTGTATTGCATTTTGTTTTTATTTACTCATAATTTATTCTGTTACAGATCTTTTCTCAGGTCTGCTTCTACTGTACTTTAGTAAACATTATGGCCTTTAGCTCAGGTGCGTACACATTGCTGTTACTCTTTGTTTCTCAGTAAAGGTTTGGCCTAGTTTTCACTTTTCACATTACAGTGTCATCTGTGACCTGTTGTCATATGTTGCATTTTGTTTATAGCAGCCTATACATAGAAGAGTGGCATGAGGGCTTTGTATGACCATTGTTGGGTATTTTTAGATTTTTGGGGGGGCTTAAAGGACACTGGTGGTGTTTTGTTTTTTGTTTTTTCTGCATGTCGGTGTTGAATGATGCCTATGAACCAATCACCCATGGAGGTTTACCTATTTCTGTATTGTGTGAGCTTGTGAGGATTTTAAATGGCAAGTGGCAGTCCCTGGTGTCCCCCTAATATAAATAATTAGACATTAATTAGGAGAGTATCAAGTTCCTGACAGCTTCGTGGAGGGTAAGCAAACAGCTGATGCATTCAGTGTTAATGGATAGGTTACATTTAATATATAAACACAGTCGGGTTGTTAAGTCTTCACTGTCAGTCTGCTGTCATGTACTGTAGGTCATTACTGCGTATGACATACTTTTGTAGCCAGGGAGTGGGATTTATATTTTCATGCTTAACCTTCATTCCCTCCTGGCTCCTTTTAGGCTTTTTTGGCATTTCCTATGCTTAGGGTGATGATATTTGTCAAGTGAATATTCTATGATCTAGACAAAAAACTCACATTCTTCCTCTTAAAGCCCTTTTTAGTCCCATTGAATTACATTAAAATGACTTATTTTCACTCTGTTGCCATTGCAACACAGAAATGTTAAATCATGTTAATTCCTCTGTTGCTCTGAGGCTAAAAATACACACAAAAACTCACCACCTGATCATTTTCTTATGGCACTGTGGGAAATAATTTCCTTATAATTCCCATGAGATATATTGATAGTAGACCATCTCTTTTAGGGCTTTAAGAGGAAGAACGTGAGTTTCAGCCATTTTTTTGTGTAATTTTCTACCCTTTTTGTTGTAATGGCACAAAAAGTTAAAATGTATCAAAATCAGTGTTGGGGCTAATCAGTGACCTATCTAGGACTGGTAATCCTTGCACAAACACATTTTGTATCTTTAAGTAGTAAATAATCCATGTTTTATTTACAAATATGTAAGAATTATGTGAACAAACTGGCATTTAGGGGTTAAAAAATGAAAATGAATTCACTTTTGCTCTCTATGACAAGGACAGGAGTTAATGATCAAAAAACAAAGACATTTTTTTTTCTTCATGTTATATATTTGTAAATGTGACCCTGTGACCCAAAAAAGCTTTAAAAGGAAGAATGTGATTTTTTTAAAGGAGGCCCTGAGGGTTTTAATGTAGTAACCTGCCCAATTTAACCAGCAAAGAGCTTTTTAATGACACATTTGCACATGGTATGGTATTTATACATTGAAACTGATACAGTATATGAATTGAGTTAAACTTGCAATAAACAATGCAGTCTGCTTTCTCTGCCTTTGACCCTGCAGTCACAGTTTTGTCCAGACAGTATTTTTTCATTGATCACCTGTCTTTAGGTCAGCTGTTCAGCTCTCTGGTTTCGAAAAAAGTTATAAAAAGTCACACAGAAGAACCTGCTGCCTGTTTGTGTTTAGAGTTGTGAGAGTTTTTTTGAAGACACTGTGAGCGCCATCTTTGCAAATACAAAGGAGAAAATATAAGGCGTCTTGTCATCTAGTTGTTGGATCTATGTGGACTTTATAAATGTACTACACAGTAAACATTGTAATGATGTTTGTTATTTGCTATTTTCAGTCAGAAAGTCATGTGATCAGCAGCTGTGACTGAGACAATGGTAAAATCTAAGGTGACCAAATGGTACAAAAGGGGACAGACGTTTGATTGCCATCCTATGTTTTCACAGCTGACAAATCTTCACTCTGCGGCCGAACTCTGTGTGTAGCTGGCAGCTTAAGTTAGCAGGAAGTGTTTCCAGCCAGTTCAGACTGAGGCCAAAGCATCCGGTCCCTGCTGATGGAACTTATGATTTGTTTTTGCACTGTAGAGGGGTTTGAGTCTTTAATTTAATGTTGTATTAGACGCTGTGTTATGAAGATGGTGTAATATTCATAAAATGCATTATAATCAAGGCCATATGCAGGATTTTCAAAACACTGAGGTCCAACAAAGCTGCTTAACCCATGGCAGAGGAGCAAAGTTACCTTAGTATTTGTCCGTCAAGAGAAAAAAGCAGTGTGCAGACGGGTCATTGGACAAATTTTATGCACAGGACGTACTCGTACCCGCACTGAGCTTCACACTTTAAAGAATGGACAGGCCTCAGGATTATGTCAAGACTAATCAAGGACATAATCCAGGATAATAATAAAAATATGGAGCAAAAAATACTGAAGTCCACAACTCATGGACCTCATGGACCTCATAGCTGCATATGGCCATGATTTTTATATATTAAATGGTTTGTTTTGACACACTGCTGACTTTTCTGTCTATTTCACAGAGGTGGACAGTAAAGAAGTATATTTATTTGAGTATTGTACTCTTAAGTATAGTTTTTAAGAATCTGTACTTTACTTGAGTAGTATTTTTAGAGGAAACTTACTACTTTTACTCCACTACCTCTAAAAGATAAATATAATGCTTTTTACTCCACTACATTTCTAAAAAAGAGTAATTTCTGCAAAGAAATTGTCTTTAAACCAAAAGACAACTGACTACACACCCTAAGGATAATTATTTACTACATAATACTACTTATATTTACTCTCGGGAACCAAAAAGTACCTCTGGACTCAATCTGGAAGTGATTTAGCTTTTGCTTTGAACATTATTTGCACGATTCTATAATAAACCAATTTAAAAACAATTGATTAGTATGATCATAATAAAACCCAGCTTTATTTATAACACGTATGGCTTGTTTTTGCTGTAGAACAATCTTATCTATTATGGTTTTATAAGTTTATCCCCACATTTCCTCACTAAAATGAGTCTGACATCTCATCTTTAGGATTAAGAATGTATGGAAGTGTATTTGAGCTGCAAATTTGTGACTTTACCCAAAATTATTGACTGCACTCATTTGAAATACATTGTGAAAAAAGCACAACTTAAGTATTTTTGAAATCACATTCTCCAGTGCTTTAGCTCAAGTAAAAGAAATCTGACTTAGCAACTTTTACTTGTATTGGAGAAATATTTGACCTGGAGAATCTTTCTATTTGATGTTAGCAGACTGTGACATGTCATGTGACTCTCCTCGTGTGTCTTCTGTGCTTATGAAGACTCGGCTGAGCAGCTGTGGTATGCTCACGTGTTAATGAGTGTTTGTGGACGCTAAATTAAGATTGTTACTGTTTTAAAGTCCAATGTTTAGGACTGTTGAAGCTAGAAGAACCAAGCCAACTGTCTATGAGGCTTTCAGCTCATTGAAAAATTAAAATTCCCTTTTTTCTTTTAGTGCTATGGTTTTTAGCAGGTCTGACTTTATAGGACCCACTTACACATTTTAGAGACCCACCAGTTGAGAACCAGCCACAATTGTTTAATTTAAATGGTATTAAATTTGTTAAAATCATAGCCTTAAAAGTATGAAATCTATTGTCAGGTATTAAATTTGCTCATCTGGGTCTTACATTTTCAAACTGTGACATCTACATCAAGTCGTTGCAGTGTTGTAGGTAATACCTTTGTGAATAATTGTTAGAAAAGCATATTTTGTGTGTGTGTGTGAGAAGTTAATTATTCAAATCATTGTGTCGTTCATTGTGTTGTTCAGCCCCAAATAGAAGCTTGTACTTGTCACACAGTTCAGTAGATTTTAGAGTAATACATACATAACAATAGAAAATTATGACTTTTTTGCAAATTGGGTGCGAATTTGGCATTAAATTCTCTCATTTGTGGTTTTAAAATGTCTTATAGTTACCCCCTCGATTGTGTCTTTAGTTTGTGTGCTATTGAAAGCTTACGTGACAGGTCTACTTTATATATTTACTGTATAATGTTGCAAAGAACTATACTTTATCACTAAAATTTATGATTCAGTTTTATTTTTTTAATGCAGCACTGGAGCTATGCCATCTGTGTTAGGCTTTCAAAACAAAACCCTTTCACTAGTGTAAAATTTATACAGATTATTGTTCTTCTGCAGGCGATCCTGGCATTAAATTTGATTTTAAGTGGCATTAAAAAGTCTTAAATTTCACAAGACAAAACCTGGAGCTAGGCTGAAACTATGAGCCACTACAGACATTATTTGAGAGGGCAGTCCTGAAACAAACAACAAAAATAACGTCTTACTATCAGGTCGTATCAGTCCCAACCTCGATTAAAAAAAACATTTTAACAGACTTATTGAGTTGTTGAGTTCTTGTGATTTTGTCATGAGCAGAGTCATTTCTAGGCACTTATAAACAATTTGATACAATTACAAGCACCATACCATGTCCAGAGAGAAGTCCACTTATAAAAAATAAAATAAAAACAAGCAAAAAAATAAAAACAGATAAATGAACATTGATGTACTCAGTATTCAGCTCACACTGCTGAAGCTTTGTGTTGAAGGAAAAACCCTGGCAGAATTTGCTCACTTAGGCCTGGTCCAAGTAGGCAATAAGTCATTTTAAACTGTAACAATAAAACTAAAACATGTAACCATTTCAATTTCTCATATTTATAGAAACATAATTTTTAGCTACTAACAGATATGGTTATGAAACTGACCTGATAGATTGTAGTTGGTCTCTGTAGTAACACACAGTTTAATTTTAGATGACTTTAAGGGCAGATGCATAAACATTATTAGAATGATGATGCCTAAAACTATGATCATTGACTTTTGTAGTTTATTTTTTGACTCAGATATGTAACCTACGCTTCAGCCATGCAGCTCAGGCAACACAGCCTGCATTTGTGGCCTTTTTCGAAGAGTGTGCTGGCAGAGCAAGAGGTCCCACTCACATATCTGTTTATAAAATGTCAGCAATAAAAATAAACCACTAGAGATCTGACATTTGAAGCGTGTTAGCATGTGTAGCAGTTTCTTACAACAGCTACATGCTCACAAAATATAGTTGTATATCAGAAGATCCAGACAGTGTATCTGTATAAACTAATGACAATGAATAGTGATTTTTTTTTTAGGAGTCATAGCTGTCTCATTGTGTAAACCAATACTGCACAACCACAGGGGTCTGTTTGTGCCTGCACTGCTGAAAACCAAAGGAACTGCTTTTTCTTAATATATTGTGTGAGGTTGCATAATCATTTACTCTGTCTTCACGATAAAAGATCACAGAGGTATTTTCTAGTGATGTCTGAGTTCTAGGGTGGTTTCCTAGCAACAAATGTTAGTGTAGCAGTATTTAGATGTATGAAATTAAATGAAATATGAAAAAAATGTCTGTGCAAATGTTTGGGCACCTTTATAAGTTTGCTGATTTGAAAGCATGTAACTTCTCATCAGAGGTGGAATGTAACAAAGTAAAAGTACTTAGTTACTTTACTGAATTTTTATGTGTTTTACTTTACTTCAGTAGATTTTTCAAGAGATACTTTTACTTTTACTTCACTACATTTAAAGCAAGTATCTGTTACTTTTTATTCCACTACATTAATTGTTTTGAAGTAAAAAAAAACTTTGTGTTTTGGTTTAAAATAAAAAAAATGCTCTAGCCTTACTATAAATATGCAGTATACTTAAAAATAAAAGATGCTGTGAAGTAGTACACATTAGAAACATCAAAATAATAAACAGAGAAAGCATTACTGTCATATTGTACTGTATTGGTTTGTTCATTTCATCAATATAATCTGTACAATTCTTAATCACGATCCCTCACATTTAACACATTCATCAGTCAATATTGTGCAAAATACTTTTACTTTTTTACTCGCAAGTATATTTGAAAGTGAGTACTTTAATACTTTTTCTTAAGTAGAAATTTTCAAATGCTACTTCTACTTTTACTTGAGTAAGTCTTTGCTCCTTTATCTGTACTTTTACTTAAGTAAAGAAATCTAGCATTTCTTCCTCCTCTGCTTCTCATAATGGATTACTTTCAATGCAAAACTTGTTAGATGAGTTAGTTAGGCCTTGAACTTCATAGACAGGTGTATTCAGTAATGAGAAAAGTTATTTAAGGTGGTAATCAGGAAATGGAAGGACACAGGCAGAGCTGATGTTAAGATCAGATGTGCCAACACAAGTAATCCATTTTGAGAAGTTACATGCTTTCAAATCATCAAACTTATAAAGGTGCCCAAACATTTGCACCAATATGTTTTCATATTTCATTTAATTTCATACATCTAAATACTGCTACACTAAATATGGTTGTTAGGAAAACACCCCAGAACTCAGATGTCACTAGAAAATGAATGAGATACCTCTGTGATCTTTTTTCATGAAGACAGAGTAAATTATTATGCAACCAAACCTTTTACATATGACTGTATATAGTGGAGTATTTGGCCACTGATTACTACTACAACTGTATTTTCTGGTAAAATGTTGCACCTCTGTCTGTGCAGCCCGACACCGCCAATTTCCATTTTGACTTTATCTGTTATCTTTGAGGAATTACAGGCAACACACATTCCGCTCTGACATTATCAACAAGCCGTCGAAGCCTCAAAAACAAAATGTCTTTGTGTTAAGCGTCAGTCTGACAGTTTGATGTAGTTTTGGCTGCTCTCTTCCTGCAGGTCCAGGGTGAATCTGAAAGTGCCCAGCGTCAGAGCGCCCTGGTTCTGACAGGGCAGCATGTCCTCACAGATACCGAGGTCCAGCTCTATCAGCGAGTACTTCAGCAGATGGACTTTGAGGTCCAGCTGTCCAGATATGCCGAGACCAGCGGCCTGCTCAGACCAAAGCAAGGTAAAAGCAGAATCTGAATATTTTAGGATGAAGTCATAAATTCTAATCCCATCACCAAATTAGAATAGTGTGGAAAGGTTCATTTGTTTCATCAGTTCAGAAGGTAAAACTCACAAATAGATTCAGTTATAATCATCACAAGTAAAATAAATAAATGCTTGAAATATTTCTCTGTGTACTGAAGCTATATGTGTGTTATACTTATACAACTACTGAAATAATTGACCTGTAGCCCTTTAGTACCCTTGTAAATGTATCAGCAACTAAGAAATGTTTAATAATTATGATTTTTTGCATTTCTAGTAACTACAGCAGGCTGTGGGAGCTTTACTTTGGTTTCTAATAGCCAGTAGGAAGTATTGTGTGTATTGTTAAAGGGTGGGGACTTCCTGTCAGCCACAGAAACGGAAAATAGAAAGCTTGAGGTGTGTTTTTAAAACTATGTGGACAGCAGCTGTATATGATTTTAAGAGAAGCCTTAGCCAGAAAACACACAAGAACATTTCTTGCTTTTCCACAATCACTACCAGATGTTCTCATACTCTCTCTATAATGGTGGCGCCTCCTTTTGGCTGTTCATGATTTTAGTTATGCAATCAGAGTTCACATTTTTTATTTGTTTCAAGAAGGGCTTACAGCCTCTGGTCGGTTGTGCGACTAAAACTTTATTGGCTGATTGGTTGCATACACTTTTTGCACTTTTTTTTTTACACTTTTTTGGTAAAAATAGATGATGTCACTTGTTTGAGTAACTCTTACATGTAATAATATTAATAATAATAATAATAATGGATTGGATTTATATTGCGCTTTGCAAGCTTGTCAAGCTCCTCAAAGAAATTTACAGTTTGGTCCATTATTCATTCACTCAGGTTAGTGGGCAAGCGTCTCTACCAACTGAGCTACTGCAGCCCCAAAAATTCATTACATGTAACAAAGACATGTAATAAAAAAATCTTAATGCAATCTACTTTCAGGCATGAGTGGGTGGAGTCTGCTGCTGTGCCTGAGCTCTTCAGAGACAAGCTGCCTGAGGAGGGTCTCGTTTTCTCAGCTGCAGAGTCATCAGAGGGTAAGACTGTCCTGTCCAAACCTTCAGCAGATCATCTGCTTTGATGCTCACTGCTTACCTCGCTTGGTGCCACAGGTAAACCTGCTTCCTCACATAATGAAGGCATTCTCCGATGCTGGCGGTGGTCTGTGTCACATGTTTACTCAGCCAGCGCTGTTGGGTAAGGCAACAACAAAAGTGTGGTATCTGCAGTGTGTTTTGTCACAATTTCATCACTAATTTAAAGTTATTCTGTTTACATCAGTCAGCCTCTGAGGTAAACTGTGAATATATGAGCTTTCCCACCTAAAACGACACACTACGCCTACAACTACACCAACGACAAAACACTGTTTTACAACCTCTTAAATTAATGTTGGATGTGCTGTATACTATAAAATCTGCTGAAAACCAAAACTGAGCATCACACTGTTTCTGTTAGAGTCCATAAAACAAACAATTGACGTCACATTTTCATCAGATCTGGAGTTTTTAAAAAGTAAGGGAAGCTTCCTTTTGTGCCATGCAATGACTGTAGACACACTCTTCAGTTTTTTCAGTCTGCTCTGATTTACAACTACATTTATTATTGTCGGGGTGTGTGCTTTGACTTCGCAGCATCAGAATTACCCATGAGGCCATACTCTTGTGGTTCAAGTGATCAGAAACACCAGTTTCTTAAATCCTCTACAGGAGCCAACAGGTGAGCAATATTGATACCTTTGCCTCATAAATCACTGTTAAAAAAACATTTTTATAATTCAACTAATCAACATGCCACTGAGTGTCCATTTGCAACTGACTGTTTTTAATATTGTTTTAGTCTTCATCCCATTGTTTTATTATTTTCACTACTGTATGTTAACTTATCATTGTCTTAGTATTCATATATTGTATGTCATATGTCAAATATTTGTGGAAATTAGTTCATTGATTGTAAAGCACTTTTCAAACAACAGAAAGTTGCACCAATGTGATATACAGTGTCTGTAAAATGGCCTGGATTGGCTAAATACTGTGCTTTTATTTTATTGTATTTATTTAATTTTACAGGGACAGTACAGTCATACATTGTCACCTGTAGATGAACAATGCTGTGTACTCAGGGTCTCTAGCCTCAAGCTAATTTGCAGTCCCCATCCTTGGTGATTATTACATGTTATAATCTAACATTTCTTTTATATTTTTTTCCAGTCTGACCAAACCCATAGCACCATCTCGAGCTCCTGGTGCCTTGTTAAATGTTTATGTCTTGGTTACCTCACTCAATCCACTGACTTCCTTCCTGCATGACATCTGTGTTGTGATGACCAATAAGGAGCAGAGAGGACAGCCCACTCAGGTAACAGTCATGTTTCTGCAACTCTGAATTTTACTTTTATACAAATTAAATTCATACATGTATTGTACTATTTAATTTGAGGACCTTCTAAAATGGCATCATTATTATTATTTATTGATTTATGTATCATCACATTCACAGCTGCATGGTCTCAAACCAGAAGATGTGGGCTGCACAGCTTCTTATCAAGCCATGATGGGACACCTAAAGGGAGTTATTAGTGATGTGTTGCAGGCTGTAGCTTCAACGTATGAGAGAGACCAAACTGTAAAAAGGTGATATTTCATTTTCAGATAGATAGATAGATAGATAGAGATAGATAGATAGATAGATAGATAGATAGAGATAGATAGATAGATAGATAGATAGATAGATAGATAGATAGATAGATAGATAGATAGATAGATAGATAGATAGATAGATAGATAGATAATCAAACTTTTTTATGCATTGTGTCTTCTAGGTGCTTGTTGTGTTACCAGCTGCTCACGTTTACTCTGCTTTTCAATGGCTCCCTTGCACCCACCATCATCCAGGTACCTGCTCATTTATTACTCTCATACAAACAAATGGTGCCGTTTTTAGTAATGCAATGCTATGTACACATGAACATACAGTATATTTTCTCCTATAAAATTAACATGCTGACATATGACCTTTTCTTCAACATATCTCCCTGGTTCACTGTGTGTATAAAAAGATTTTTTCATTATATTATATTGTTGCAATTTAAGGTTGCCAAACACATAACAAAACCATTTGGAGTAGGTCAGTTTTAGTAGCCACAAGCTTAAGCCTTATTGCTTGTCACTCACTGGGAAATGTTCTCTGTGCTCCAGGCTATTATATCCTGACTAATAAAGCCATAATCATGTCTTTTAAAAGAAAATGGGGCACATGTTATTATCTAATTTGTGTGGTGCGTCTCAAGTTAATAAAACTGAATAAAGAGCCCGGTGTGTGCTCCTGTTTGATCAGTGAAGCTGCTGTAACTAAAGCTTATTGCCGTATACAGACTCTGAAGCACACCTTTGGCACACCTGGGCCACAGTCACACTCAGGTCAAAGATCAGACATGAGCCATGCTCAGTTTTCTAAGTTCAAAACTGGCATTTATGTCAATGACCACCAGAGGGCACTGAGTCGATGTCTTTGTTTTTTTGTTTGTCCACAGGTGGACACTGACTGGACATTTTCTGCTCTCAGTGATAAAACCTTTGATCAAAAGATCACCAAAGACCTGATGCTAGAGGACACACTTCATTTCCTGCTAAAAACACAAAATAATTTGTCCTTTGTGACCAAAGTGATGAGGGAAGAGGTAATGCATCACAATATCAGATACTTTATCCTCATGTTATGTCAGTTGTTCATATTATACAATCAGTGTTAAAAGCAGTAAAAATACACAGAAGTTGTTGTTTGTTCAGTACGGGGGCTGCACAAAGACTCTTGGTGTCTGTCTTTCTGAAGAGGATCTCCTTCGTTTACTTCAATTCTATCAGCAGATAAAATCACCTTGGGCATTTCAGCTGGTATTAAATTAAAACTACACAACATTTTGATACAAATATCCCAGACTCCAGAATAACCAGGTGTTATCATGTCCATTGTGCAGCTTTATCCCAACACCATTCTCTGCTCCACTTCTGTTCATTCTCGCTCGGTCTCTGACCTCTTGATCAGGACTGGCTGTTACCATGAGCTGCAGAAAAACAACAGCCACAGGTTAGCACAAAATCATAACAATGGCAATAAAAATACTGCATCTGTGTCTTATTTCTAAAAACTTTTTTTTTTTTTTATAGAACAAACAAGGCAGAAACTCTGTTCCGTAATGGACACGGACTGTCCATGCCCCTTTCAAATGCAGAAAATGGTAACTCCTTCACTTTTTAAAATCAATCTCTATATAACAATATTTATATTACTTAAGTTATTTATATGCCTTAATTATCAGTAATTATTATGATCACCTGCAGATATTCAAACTGAGAGCTATCCTTTTTCTTTTTCCAAGTTGTGTGTGTTGACCCACGACTCCGTCAGATCTATACTGACCCTCCTCTCTCTATGACCCCACCCTTTGACCCCTGGGTCAAGGAGTATCGTGTTGAGGTGCCCTTTGACACTGTAATGGTCCGAATTCGTCCCGAGCCCATTGGCTCCAACTGCCGTGTGCACCTTGATGAGCACAGTGGACCCAGGTAAGACTGGTGTTAAGATTCACAAATGATATGAAAAGTTATTTTTCTTTTTCCCTTTTTACCTTTAGTATGGCAAACCTTCCCATTGGCCACGGCAAAAGCAGAATCAGTATTCTTGTGACGAATGGAGGCAAGTCAAAGGCTGTCATCATGGCAATCTACACCCTGCATGTGTTCAGAGAAAGCCGTCCCAGTTTGCCAATGTTTGGAGACCATGTGATGTGCAGCTTCATTCAGGTATCAGGCATGAAGTCTTTAACCTATGTTGTCATTTAGAAACATTAGTAACCTGTAATAATTGTGTTCAACTTTATTTGAGTTTTTATGTGCAGGTATGGTTTAGGTGAACTGGTCTAAATAGGTCCAGACCCAGGACTTCACAGACCAGATTTAAAGTCACTCGCTTTTACTCAAAAGCACAATGGTGCATTATTTTTTAAATACAATTTTTTTCTCTCTCCAGTTAATGACCCCTGTGCCCTTAAGACTCCTGAGCAACAAGCAACAAAAGAATATCGCCAGATTTTCCGCTTGCCGCTTGCCTCTCAGGGGTCATAAATGAAGAGAAAAAAAATGACTTTGAAAACCAATAAACAAACTTTCAGGGTCAATAACTTAAGAGAAGATAATTTTGTGCTTAGAAAGTAGTGCGCCAGTGCTGGCCCAAAAAAATGGAAGGGCATCTGGCAAAACATTCTGTCAAAAAGATAAAAAATAAATATTTCTGCAACAACATACATGTTTAATACTAGTTTAACAAACATATGAATGTGTCCTTATCTTGTCTTTTTCTCACACTAGTAAACGTTTATTTATGACAGGAAATCATTGTTTTTCCAGTGTGGACAGTTTTCTGTTAGCTGTGAATCCCTGAGTTTCCACTGTCAGACCATTTCATGTTGACTGCCTCTGGGACCTTACTCTATGGCTCATTTCAGGCAGTTTGTCTAAAAATTGTCTATTTTGTGATTCATAAATCCATGGTCAAAGGTTCAACATTAGGTGTCATAAAAATAAATAATGAACTGTTTTGATCAATGTAAATCATTTTTTGTTGTGTCTAATTGAAGTAATAGTAAGAAGTAGTAGTTGTAACAGTTGTACATTCATTCAATCATCTGAGCCCAATCGGGGCTGCAGGGGGCTGGAGCCTACTCCAGCACCTATGGGCCATAGACAGGTAGTCCACCCTGGATATTTGGCAGTTGGTTGCAGGGCTGACTTAGACATTCATTCACTAGTGATTAACCAGTTCACCTACACATGCTTTTATTTGGACGGTGAGTAGGAGCTGGACAGCGCCTACAGTAACTCAGAGAGACTGTAGTCACCCAGCCGGATCAAACCAACAACCTCCTTGCTGCCACTGTGCACCCAGGATGATTAATTTGGTAATAAAAGTTAATAAAAATATCCCCATTCACTGAATGTTTCAAATTCTTGCCTCTTGTCGACTCGAGGATGCCGTCAGTATACACAGTAGTGTGTTTATGTGCCTTTGAGCTCTCACTTTTAGACACAGTGCAACAGAATGAAAGGAGGCGGCAGCTTTTTGTCCTTGCCGCTGATCTGTGGAGGTGATGCAGTGGCAGCAGTTTGAGCAGCTACACTGAGCTGAGCTCAAGGAACGAACAAGAAAATCCCTGTTAAGTTTTCTTGTTGCACTTTGTTGTGAGCCGCGACAAGGCCGTGCAGAATGTGGTGCTGCATTGCAGAAACCCCCGCAGCAGCACAAGAACAAGAAAATGCGTCTGAACTCCGGGCCAGACGTGGCGGCTCCCACGGGGCCCCTTTGCTGTGCGGGTTGAGTTTATTTGACCTTTGACAACTGACCACTTGTGGCAAAAGGAAAAAAAGACAGAAAATGATAAAAGAAGAAGAAATCCAGGTCTAATAAAAAGGGGAAGTGAAGCTGTGTGAATCACTCATATGATCATAAGTATGGTCACATTGTCTTGGACAGAAACTTACAAGTGTGTTTTATTATAATAATAATAATAATTATTATTATTATTAATTTGCTTATTGAGGAAATACAATAATCATATACATACATAATACACATTTGTCTCCTTGCACTTTTTGTTATTAATTTTTTAAAACAAAACAACAAACCAAGAGTGGTAAATTTAAAACTGCCTTTATCTTTCTGTGCTTGTTCACCTGTTCTGGTTTCAGGAGTGTGGACTACGACTTCAGCCTGATCAGCCCTGTGGTTTGGAGCCTTTTAACAAATCTCAGAGCCCTCTTCAGCCCTGCAGCTCCGGTGACAAATCAGGTAACTTAAGTCAGTTTTTTTAGTTATAGTAATATTACCATAAAATACTCAGTTTGTTGCTATTGTTGCTGCCATTATGTATAACTTTTTTTTTTACCTGTTTCTTAGGCCGGTGGGTTGTGCCCTGTCTCAGCTGCTTGGACAACAGGACCTGTGATTGGCGGGACATTGCCTGGCAGCCAGATAACTGTTTTTATCCATTAGTAAACCGTCCCCAGTTGCAGAGCTGTATGGCTGACAGAAAGGTGTGGTAATCTGATCACAGGGTCAATTATTTGTTTCTTCATTCCTCCATCTAAAACAGAGCTTATTTTTTCCTTCTTCTGCAGTTATTGTTCATTGGGGATTCGACCAATCGAGGGATGATGTATTTTCTGATGGAGCGTGTAAACTCCAGCCTGCAGGATTGGGAAAAAGCTCACAACACTTTGGTCTATAGGAACCTGAATGGAGGTCGGACTCTTGTCAGCTACTCATATTATCCTCAGTTCTGGTTGGAGACAAATCAAAGGCCGACATTCACAGAGACGCTGGAGAAGCTCCTGGCCAGGTGCCCAAATAACTGCACGAACCATCACACTTAAAACTCAACAAAATGACACGCACACTTTACTTTATATGTGATTGCTATGAACTAATGAGCTCCCTCTCCTTAAGATCTCAGCCGCTGTTAAACTCCTGGCAGACGACGCTGGTTGTGGGAGGAGTTCAGTGGCTTAACACCAAGCATCTAAAAGTGATAAAAGAGTTGTTGGACAGGTAAGAGCAAACCCATGAATGTACAAATTAAGTAGCATTTTAAGCATAGCGGCAAAGATGGCAATGACATTATTTCTTACAGAAAGGGTCTAGACAATATTCTGGTGGTGGTGAAGTCCTTGGGGATGGGATTCCACCTTCCCTGTCGATGGGATCAGATCATTGAGTCTGGTGCGACTTTGTTATCATTTAAAATGTTTTTATTTTAACAATAAACTTATTATAAAATATATTATCAACTTTTTATGTTAGAGAGATATCCAAGAGCTCTACAGAGAGAACAAAAACATTATCACCTCAGCAAAGAAGTATGGCTATGAAGTAATTGACACATTTAGTATCACAATGGGCCGTTACAAAGAGTTTCTACAAGGAAGATGTGCCTGCCATTTTCATGAGGTAACATCACTGTTGGTTTTTCCATTTTCAGAAAATACTTTGTTTCTTACACATTTTATATGAACCAGGTGGAGAAACTTGATTCATCAAAGACCTCATATGACACAACAGCAAAAGTCAACAGGACCAGATTTACTGGACCAGGCCAAAATACACATGTGAACTCAGGCCATGGGGTGGGATCAAATGCGTATTCGGTGAAGGGACCAGTGAACCAGGTGTACTCTGAGATCCTGCTGAGCCGCCTGTGCCCAAACTGAACACCTGTACACTGTGTGAGTTTGTGAATGAAGAGGACAACTGCGTTTCTGCTTTTTAGACTCAAACATAAGCAGCCACAAAGTTTGGATGTGAATGAAAACTGAAACAAGTGGAAGAACCAGTTGTTATTCCAGTGATATAATTATGTTTATTTTTTTTACACAGAAAAGGCATAGCTATCATAATCCTTTGCTAAAAATACTTTTTAATCTTTATAATACATTTACTAGACACTAGACTACACTACATTTCAGCCATCATGATTTTTTTTTTTATTCAAAAGGAACCTATATTCATATTTATATAAATATTTAATGTTTATTGTAAACAGTAGCATTTGGTGCCTTTGTCTACAGAGCAATGACTTTTTACACATTTTCCATTTTATTGATGAGGCCGATGAGAAATCTCTGAATATAAGCTGTTAGGCCCCACCCCCAGGAAAGGCGTAGGGCTTATTATTAAGTTTAATTTCATAACTACAACTGTTCTTAACCTTAATGACCAATTTTTCTTAAATGCCCATACTCTTTGATAACCTCATTAGATCAAGTCATCACATACCATAAGGTAAAATAAAATATACCCGGTCAAATCATCAGCCTTAATGCTGCCCACTATATTAGATTGTGTATCAGTGTACAATTACTTAATTGAAATGTATCATCAATAGCAACTTTCATCAGCTGGAAACAATGCACTATATTCCACAACGGTATTTTATCTTGCATATTTTTGCAAAAGGAATGATATTATAAAGCACACTGGCTACTTTGCACACGTTTGTGACTTTTAGCACATTTGCCGTGGTGTACTTGTACAGCTTTTAGTGCACCCTGCGGATGCCTATAGCCAGTTACTGTCTTTTACAGTTTCAGAAAGACAAAAAAACCAACCCACAGTAGCTGCTCACTGCAATTTCCTTGACATGCAATCGTAAGTCTTGTCTTCATATTTCTGTCTGTGTTGTATAATGTTAAGCAGCTTTGTAGTTTTAGTGTTTAAATGTGTGTTTACACCTATTTCTGAGTTTTTAAGTCAGTTTTTAGTAAGAGCTTACTACAGTATTTATAAATTGGCTGCTGCTGTGCAATGGCTTATGTATGAATGAAACATTTGTAGTAGATGATAACTGACATATAGCTAAAAAAAAAAACTGATCTGCACCTTTTTCTCTTGTTGCATACTTGTTTTTTATTTGCTCAGTTATAATCAGATATGTTTCCACTTTTACTTCACATAATGATGGGCCAAAAAAGATTTATTTTGCTGTAGGTTATATTGTGAAAACACTGTAACTTTAACTTTTTGCATCTTGTTTCTAAATTAGGTTTTAGCTTTTTTTTCTGTGAAAAATGCAAAACAGTTATTTATTACAAAGCTTTTAAATGCACAAATATTTACCTCATTAATACAGTATAAGGCTACTTTACAAAAGTAAAATCTTTCCTATGCATCTATTGTAGAAAATGTCTTATTCTCCCATTTACACTATTATAGCTTACTAAGTTGCTGCATATTTTAATCTATTGTTTATATTTTTCTGCACAATAGGTATACAATATTTATATGAATGTATTTTTTTTCTTTTAGAACAAAGTATTTTGTATTTTTGCTAAGAACAGTTGCACTTTTCCAACTGTTGTTAAAATTGTGCTAATTTACTGTGTAATAAAGCATATTTTTTTAAACATCTGGATTAATTTTACTTTTTTAAGTCACAATTCAGAGGGCAATAATAAGTTCTACAGTGTTTCATGTATCTGTACTTTACAAGGGGTACTTTTACTTTTACTTTGCTACATTTTAGAGCAAGTAGCTGGTCTTTTTACTCCCCTACTTTTTTGAATTGGTTTGAAGTAAAAAGTATTTTGAGTTTGGTTTAAAATCATTAGTTTTTACTGTGTTGTCATTGTAGACACACAGTACTTAAATATTAAAGACGTAGTGAAGTAGAAGTAAAACCTCTCCTACAGATTCAGTCTCTTCTGTTGCACCGTTAACCTTTAGTTTTCAGCAAAATCCCTCACATTTAACACAGTCATTAGTTGTTAGAGTCTGTGCGAAATACTTTACTATTACTTCAGTAGAAAGTTTCATGTGATACTTTTACTTTTACTTGAGTTATTTTTGCTCCTGTATCTGTATTTTACTTGAATAAAAACACTGAGTACTTCTTCCAACACTGTCCAAAAGTATTTGCAAAAGCCTTGTGGTCCATGGTTGATTTATTGCGCAGACGCTTCCGTCCAATTAGCGTCGGTCGGTGACGTCAGCACTAATTGTGACCAATCACGAGCCGAGCTGAGTCTGAGAGCCGCGCATCAGTGGAAAAAGCGCAGAAGACACTGGTTTGGACCTCATCTGGACTTTCTGAGGAGCGGGAGGAAAGTCACCGAGCGGGTCTCAAAAAAAACGCGGCGCGGCCCATGGACAGTACGGGACGGTCCAGGTGAATGAGGACATGGACAGACGGAGCTGTGGAGTCCGCCGCGTGTGCTGTCTGACCCTGCTGCTGGTGTCCGTGTGTCCGCTGAGCAGCAGAGCCAACTGGATGTGAGTGGAGACATTGTTTACGGCCTAATCAGAAATTTAGGCTGACATTTTGAACCTTTGAATACATAAACACAGGGTAATTATAATTAGCTTTTTTAAAATTAGGCCTATTTAATCATTCAGTTAATTTATTTAACCTAGGCCTTTAGTAAATAAATGAATAATACGTTTTTTATATTTATTCTGCACGTGGCTCTTTACACTGATCATTTAATAAGATAATAGGCCTAGATAAAACCTAAATATGACATTTTTGTGAAAATCGTCCTGATTGAATTTGAAAAATAAAATTAAAAAGAGTTTAGTTTAGTTTTAAGTTAGAGGTCAACTTTTCTGTAATGGTTTTATAGGCCGTCTACTTGGGACTGTATGAAGTTCATGATTTTAGGTAATTGGATTTGGAGCCAGGCCTTGAGAAGAGCTGTTTGTTCCCAGGTGGCTCGGTGTGACCTCGACGGGGGCACCGGAAAAGCTGGGCTGTGCTAACTTGCCTTTCAGTCCCAAACAGCGGGACCTGTGCCGGAAGAAATCCTTTCTGGTGCCCAGCATCCAGGACGGGGCTCGTCTGGCCCTCTCCGAGTGCCAAAGCCAGTTCAAACACGAGAGGTGGAACTGCTCCATTAATGACCAGCCGTCTCTGTTTGGCCACGAATTAACCAGCGGTGAGACCCGTCCACATCTTTAAAGCCTAGGGTGACCAGATGTCCCTATTTAGCCGGGATAGTTACAGTTTTAGGCTCCTTGTCCCATGTCCCAACAAAATCTGTAAAAACACTAATTTGTCCCGGTTTTCAGCGGATAATTTTTCAGTTGTCCCCATTTTAGCCAAAAGCATAGGACACTTAAAATAAATTGTCTCTAAAATGATTAACGATTTTATAATTGTTATTATTAAATTGACATTAAAATTCAAAACGTAAGCCCTAGAGTCATGTACTATTATTACATGATAGAGTTTTTTTTTAAATTTCGGAAGCTTTTTTGTCACGTGATGAGTTCAAATGCACCGTGATTACTGGAAAAAAAAAAAGTGTCCCAGTTTTCCAGAGTAAAATCTGGTCACCCTAGACTATTTTTAAAACGAAAACCTGTGGTGAATACACACAACTTAAAGACTTACAGCAGCAACAACCTACAGCACAACGCTGTGTACAGTTCAGTGTATTTTTGATCAGCCAGTCTCATTTCATCCTGAATGTTTCTGATCACAAGTTTTGAATCAGAATATTAGATGCATGTGACATTATTGAGATCAGAGCAAATCATTTAGGCTAACAAATACACTGCTTTTGTTTGTGTCATAAAAGCAGATTTAATGTTTGCACAGCATTAACTGGGTAAGTGTTTTGTGTACACAGAGAGAAACTGTGGGCTACTGTGAACAGGTTAAAAAAGCACCGTTCTGTTTAACATCAAAGTTATATAAAACATTAACACTTAAACTGTAATTAAATGGTATTTATTTATTAAATCAATATATGAACTGAAAATGTTTGACTAAATACCTTGTCATTTTGCCAAAGGGACCAAGGAGACTGCTTTCATCTATGCGGTGATGGCAGCAGGGCTCGTCCACGCTGTGACCCGCTCCTGCAGTCAGGGCAACATGACTGAGTGTGGCTGTGATGCTCGGCTGAAGGGCACTGGCTCGCCCACAGAGGGGTGGCACTGGGGCGGCTGCTCTGACCACATCCAGTACGGCACCTGGTTCAGCCGCAAGTTCATGGACAGCACCTCGAAGAACATGTCAGTGTCTCGCAAAGGATATACGCTGCTCACAATGAACCAGCACAACAGCGAGGCTGGACGACAGGTCAGAGCACTCGTCTCTTTACAACCGTCACATTGTTAAGGTGTATCTTTTAGGCAGAAATGTTAGTAAGTCAGTCTATGATATTTCCTTAGTAAATGTGAACAAGAGGTTTGGTGTGTAAGGCCCTTTGGTGATATCTAAATATTTGTTCAATATGAGGAAAGAGCTTATTGTGTATTTCTGTGTTTTAGGCCGTTGACAGAACGATGTCCACTGACTGCCGCTGTCATGGCGTCTCTGGCTCTTGCGCAGTGAAGACCTGCTGGCGAACTATGGCACCTTTTGAACGAGTAGGGATGTACTTAAAAGAGCGCTATGAACGAAGTGTTCATGTCCTGGATCGATTGAGGAAGAAGTGGAAGAGGAAAGAGCGTGAGAACAATGTAAATGTGGACAAACACAAGCTCATTTACATGAACAAGTCTCCCAATTATTGCCTGGAGGACCGGCACTTGGGTGTGGTTGGCACCCGGGGGCGGCGCTGCAACCGCAGCTCCCATGGGCCTGATGGATGTAACCTGCTGTGCTGTGGCAGAGGATACAACACTCATGTGGTGCGTCATGTGGAGCGCTGCGAGTGCAAGTTCGTATGGTGCTGCTATGTCCGCTGCAGACGCTGCGAGAGCATGAATGACATGCACACCTGTAAATAAGTTATCATCAAATACAGCTGTACATACAGACACACTGTAAATGTAAATATCAAAAACTCAATAACAACAAAACAAAGAAACCAACTTACTATTTTCACTGAAATAACTTGAAACTGACAAAATAATAATAAATAATAACTTACTGAAAATTAACTAACACTAATTGCTTTTGAATTGTGGTTCAACAGAATTGTTTCAAAAAACAAAGTAATGAAACCGGCCTGGACAAATTAGTTGGTACCACAATAGAAAATAATTTGATCAGAGTGATGTTAAATTAAAGAGTGGTTTGTAATCAGCACCGTGGGTCTCTTCAATCTTGTGATCAGTCACACTGCCTCTTTAAAGGTCAGACGTGGTCATTGTGCTGTTTGGTATCAGCTGTGCTCTATACTGAACATAAACAAGAGAAAGCAAAGAAGATCAGAAAGAAAATCATAGACAAGGATGTAAAGCACATAAAGGCTTCAAGACCAGAGGTGAACTCAGAGGTCCAGGTTCATCAGTGTCTGGTTACATCACTGTTTGAGTCAAAGTGGAGTGATGGAAGATGACCAAGGAGGACTCTAATGTTGAAAGTAAATTATTTTAAAAAAGCAAAGCAAGACTGGACTTTGCCAAACTGCAGACTGACAAGCCACAAAGCTTCTGAGTGATAGTCCTTTGGTCATCTGTTTTCACAAACCCAAAAATAAAGCATTAAAAAACAAACACTGTACCTTTGATGAAACACGAGGGAGGCTCGGTTATGGGCTGGGGCTGCTGTGCTGCATGTGGCACAGGGTGTTTCTGTGTGCGGTACAACGAAAACTAAAAACTACTAAGTCGTTCTGGTGCGAAATATGCTGCCCACTTTCAGTTGCAGGTCAAGAGTCCTCTAACAGGATAATGACCCAAAACATGTATCTAAAACACACAAGAATGGCTAAGAACAAAACATTAGACTATTCTGAAGTGGCTTTTACGTGACCTGGTCTTTTAACATTAATATTAAATTAAGGGTCCCATCATTTTGGTCCAGGCCTGCTTCATTAATTTGTTTTTAAAACAATTCTGTTGACCCACAGTTCAAAAGCAATGTCTGATTTTCATTAGTTAATTCAATAAATTATTATTAATTATTTTATCCATTTCAAGTTTATTTCAGTGAACTCTGGGTTTTTCTTTATTTTATGAAGGATACCAGCAGTTTTGTTCATATGTGTATTTAGTATGCAAACATCTTTATGAACATGTAAACAGCATAAAAAAAGTGTTCTTTGAGCAACATAATGGTGTAAACATTACATCCCCAAATCTAATACATACCTGTTTTATAAGGATTTGTCCACAGCCTCTTATACAGTATCTGAGTGAGTTAACTGAGAGCACAAACCTGTGTTCAACGCACTGAGATAAAAACAGGTTCAGCAGCTAACACGGCATACAGTGCCACCTATTGCCCATATTTTCCATCACTGCGGAGGAGAAAATACAAATTAAAAAAAATACATTTTGTAAATGTTTAAATTATTACACAGAAATAGTTAGTTTATTTCTGTTTGGTTTATTTGTACACTTTATTTACCTTAAAAAGATTACTTACCTGTATGCTATATTTCATACAATTTATTTGTGCATGTTAAGGAATATTTTTCTTCAAATTTCTTTTTAAACAGAATTAAAATATTTCCTCATAATTGTACATTTAAGTAAAAGAAAAAAAATATAGAATTGTATTTTTTACAATAAATCTTTATTTATATAAAAGAGTGATGTTCTTAAGTCAATTGTTTAACTGTCTCCTAATAATAACATAATAACATATTTATATATTCACATGTTAAAAATGATCCTAAAATACTAACACTAATTAACTTTATGGGTGTATAATGATGTATTCTGGATTGGCAACAGTGTTAGGAACATTTATCTTAGAGAGCATTATCTCCTGACATAGTTTTTACTAAATGTCCTCGTCAAGATAGAAAGATTCGTTTATTGAGCAGCAGAGTGTGATGACAGAGCAGAAAGTGTCAGGAAGTGAAATGGACAGCAAAATCCTATATTTACAGACCAGGATTTCCTGCTATTCTCTCAGCACACACATTTGTTTTACCAGAGACGTTGATTGGCAGCACATTTCTGAGCCTATGTCCGTCTCCTCACATTAACAATCTCAAATAGTTCATCATAATAATAGCAATCTTTAATTCTAATAAATACTTTAATTAGTGACTCGTATTCCCAAATCATATTGTATTCCCAATGGAATCTATGGAATCTATACCCCCAACCACACACTTTTTCTCTGACAACTTTCTGGAATTTTTAGGCAACATGTAACTTTTTTAGTATGTTGTCCCAGTGACTTCAAGTGAGAACATTTTAAAACAGTCTGATTCAGCAGGTTTCTTTGAGTTAGACATTTCCAGGAAACAGGAGGATGAGTTACAGCAGCAGCAGGAGGAGGAGGAGGAGGAGGAGGTGTGATGGTTAAAGAGGAGCTCGGTCAGTGGACTCAGGGCTGGACACAAGTATGGAGTCAGGTCTGAGAGCTCTACTGCTGCTTTTCTGTGTGCAGTGGCTGAATCATCGATCTTCAGCTGCAAACCCGAAGGTAAATAACTTAAACTGATTTTGCAAACATCTTTTAAAGTGATATGTTTTTGATGCTTTAACTCTTGATTGTTTTGTGCGTATGTAGTTTGCTCTGTTTAATTATACTTACTGATTTATTATAAAGACAAATGAATGGACACTGTAATATTTTCAAAGCTCTTATCACCCAAAGCTTCAAAGATGAGCACATAAAGATGAATCTAAGTAAACATTTTATTTTAGACAGTGTTTCACATTGTACTAAAAGGTTTTCAGAGATTTCCAGGAAATACATAAATTCCAGGGTGGTACACATGGAGCTATTAGGTACTTCCTGTTTATGCTCTCACACAGATTTGGTAAAGTTGATTGTTGGTCTTGAAAGGTTGATTTTACTATATTTTCTGTACAGTATTAGTCTAACCTTCTGTATTTAAAGTGTTGGATGGAGTTTTTTTCTTTACACAGTCACTTAAGTTATGCAATTTTAATCAATTTATTGCGTTTTTATTACATGATGTCACTATTTCACAGAACTTCTGCACCAACTCCACCGTCCTGCGCACTCACACTGCCTGTCACTCCTGCACCATCAGCATGTTGATATCCTGTCCTCCAGGATACAAACAAACACCTGGGACCATCGCAAGGAACTGCAAGTAGGAAAAAGTCACGCATCAATACGTATACTGTGTCATGTGATGAGTGAGCCTGGAGTACCATAACCAACCAGCTCTTGACCTGTGTGCAGATATCAGGTCAGGACAAACAGTCTGTCAGTCCTCATCAACGGCTGTTCCTTTGAGTGCTACCTAGAGGTGGAGACAAAGAGGTGCTGCCCGGGCTTCTGGGGTCCAGACTGCATGGGTGAGGATGCAAAATCATATTAAAATCATGTACAGTTAGGGTGACCACCAAAAAAAGTGCAAAATGTGGGACAAGTTGTGTGATTTGGAGGGACAAGGAAGGACAGACAAAAGAAATAAATGCTTTGATCAGGGTTTCTGCAGGGTCTTAAATTGTAAAGTTTGAATTTAAGGCCTTAAAATTGCAGATATGCAGGCTGTGAGGTCTTAAATACATTTAAACAGGTCTCAAATATGTCACGTACATTAGATGCAACTATCTAAAATGTCCACTCAAATGATCCCTAAATAGCTGTGCAGTACAACCAAAAGTGGGGCAGGTGGTACACTCTATGTACAATAGGTCTCCCATGGGGCCTGCAAAAGAGACTATTAATCTCAGTGGGACTTTCCTGGTTAATTAAGAAATAAAAAAGTTAGCAACATGACATTTGACCCAATTGCAGGCCTTTCAGTGCAGCCTTAATAGGTTGCAAGTGTTTTATGAAGGTTCTGAGAAATCTTCCAGTAGTTTTAGGTAGACCCCTCTCGAGTGGTGACCCTCAGTGCCACAGGAAGCAGGCCTTCCTTCCTGGCTGCAGATGACTCAGAAGACTCAGCAGAAAGGGAAAGCAATGATGTTCCTTGTCACAAAGGTGCAGGCCTCTTTTGGGTCACTCATGGTTTCAGGTCATAAGATGTAACTGTAGCCAGCCACTTAGTGATTTGTGCATCAGTCGGCCATTATTTTAAAAAAAACAAAAAAATAAGGTAATCAGGTCAATTAAAGAAGGTATACAATGGAAATAAATTAAGTACCTTTTGATTCAGTAGCAAATTGTGTTGTAATTTCTAGTTTTATTTCTACTATAGTGTCTAAAATTAACAAAGAACTCAACAACAAGTTTAATGAAATGATAATGAGATGATGACCTACTGACATGAAAGGCACACAGGACAAAAGTTCCTGTTTGGACAAAAGGATAACACTAGTGAAGGCTGGAAATGAGTAAATGTGTTTCCTTGCTGTAAACCAAACAGTAGCTTTCGCTGACCACTTCCTCTGTGTGTTTCAGAGTGTCCCGAAGAGGCCAGCCGACCCTGCAGCAACAATGGCGTCTGCTCCGATGGACTGGGAGGAAATGGCACCTGCAACTGCCAGGTAACACAGAAATCACACTAACAGACTAATGGGATGGACAGGAAATAGATAAAACTGTTTCTGGGGGTGCTTTCAGGCGGGCTATGCAGGAACAGCATGTGAAGAGTGCGCGCCTGGTCGGTACGGTCCCACCTGCAGCTCAGGTACATTGTTTATTCAGTGATTAAATTGGTAATAGAATAACTCCCACTATAAAGTATTAGTAAAGTGTTAGTCAGTGGTGGAATGTAACAAAGTAAAAGTACTTAGTTACTTTACTTAAGTACAGTTTTTATGTATCTGTACTTTACTTGAGTACATTTTACAAGGGGTACTTTTTACTTTAACTTTACTACATTTACTACATTTTAGAGCAGGTATCAGTACTTTTTACTCCGCTACATTTATGAGTTGGTTTAAAATCATGTGTTTTTGTTGTGCCCTTATTGTAGACACACAGTACTTAAATATAACAGAGGCAGTAACGTAGTACTCCTTTAGAAACATCAGAATAATAAAGACACTAGGACTTTAACTAATGATTATTTTGATAATTGATTAATCTGTCGATTACTTTTTGTTTAGTCGATTGATAATCGGATAGAGAAGCTCGACTAAAATGGTTAAAAACTTGAGGTGTTTTATAGTTTTTGTTAAAAATTGGTGATAATGCAACCAAAAATCACTTCAAAATCAGACAAAGCTACAAGCATGCTTCTTGAAGATGTTTATATAGAGCATGTATATATATATAATATCATCTGTAATACATATATGATATTTTTAATCAAAAACACAAAATGTACATTGTTTTTAACTGTTTACTGCTTTATCTAGGTAACTTTCCCTCACAGAACATGGCATGTGTCAGAGTCTATTAAATATCCCAGTTGGCGATTATTCGATTACTAAATCAGTTGACGATTATTTCAATAATTAATTATAATTGATTAATCCGATTAGTTGTTGCAGCCCTAAAAGACAGAAGACCTCAGCGACAGATTCAGACTCTTCTACTGCACCAGTTTGTTTATTTCATCTGGAATCAGCAAAATCCCTCACATTTAACACATTCATGAACTGTCGAGTCTATGCAAAATACTTTTACTTTTTTTTTTAATTTAAACTAAATTTAAACAAAGATTTGTGCTTTTATACTTTTACTTAAGTAGAAATTTTAAGGTAATACTTTTACTTTTACTTCAGTAAATTTTTGCTCCTTTATCTATACTTTTACTTGAGTAAAGAAATTAAGTACTTCTTCCATCACTGGTGTTAGTTAAGTGTTAGGGCACTGAATTCATTCTTACTTTACGTAAACTAATGCCATTGAGTTAGAAACATTGTTATTAACGTTTAATTCTTGAGTAATAAGCTCAGATAAATTAATGTAAAATTATAAACATCTGTGGTAACTCTGTTTGTATAAACTATTTTAGTCATAAAATATTTGTAATTACATATTTAGTAATGTTTTATTACTGCTTAATAGTGGTCTGAGTAACACTTTATTTTACACTACACTTGATATAGTGTAACACACAGTGTAACACACAGTGTAACAAACTGTAATAACATTACGTTGTACTTACGTAGTAGAATTTTTTGTACTTACAGTTTCTAAGTACAAATGTAATATACTAAAATACTTGTTATACTACTCTATCAAAGTGCACATTACCATTGAGTACAATGAATGTCATTGTTTCTGCAGAAGCAAAATGCTCTTTGGTAAAGCAGTGTACGTGTTTTTTATCACATTTGTATCTAGAAACTGTAAGTACACGAAATGTCCTAATGTAAGTACAATATAGTTACATGATATCACAGTTTGTTACAACATATATTACATAGTAGTTACATTGTATTTACTCTGTATCAGGTGTAGTGTAAAATAAAATGTTACTGTGGTCTGTTATTACTTTTAACTCAAATGCATTTGTTTTTTCAGTGTGCACTTGTGTCTATGGTCTGTGTGACTCTGGGATGAAGGGAACAGGGAGCTGTCTGTGTTTTTCTGGATACAAGGGACCCAACTGTGACCAAGGTGAGGCCCAGGTTCCACTATGCAGTGTTTCCCGTTAATTCAGAAAACTGGGGTGGCCCCCAATTATCTTGTTTTTTGAGAATTTTTTGAAAATAGCCTGGGAATATTTATAACTCACCAAGAAACTCTTTCTACACATCTTCTGAATTATAGATATACTGTTGAATGATACAGTGCCAATGATACAGAATGCAAACACTAATGCTACTAAATTAATTGTGTTTATTGTGTGTGTGTTTTCAGTGCTGCCAGAGTGCTCAGCTCTGAACTGTGGGCAGAACGCTCACTGTATGGAAGACGCTGCGACGGGAAAGCTGGTGTGTCAGTGTTTGCCTGGATACCGCCAGGACAAGGCTAGCTCTGAGTGTGTTTGTGAGTTTATTCAGGAATATTCTTGTTCTCATTTTCATTAGCCAGTAAAAGTAACAAAGTATTGAGTGAAAAGAAAAACAGTACTGAGTAACTGTTGAATGTCTGATTTATGTTTTATAAGAGATGTTAATGAGCCAAACATAAAATAAAATGCAAATTCTGGTATTTCCAAATAATAAACAATAAGAAATTAATTATATATTTACTAAATAACAAATTATGGCACAAGAAATACACATTTCCAAATATTCTATTTTTTTCCATAGCATAAAGCTTTTGGAACCAATACACAGATAACAAAACATTATTAACCTGTATTTAACCAGGATAAAACTTGTTAGGATTACAGATCTCTTTTGCATGAGTTAGCAGGAGATTTACAACTGTAAGCTACAAAAGACACTTCCACACACTCATAAATGAAGTCACATATTAAATACAATTAAATACAATACAGTACAATAAGAGACTAATAGAAGAATAAAATAAGTTAAGTAAAACAACTGCAGGTGAAAGACTTCACTTCAAGTTCAGTTAAAGGCGACTTACAAGTGTCGAGTGAGACCAGTTCTTTCAGTTTAAAATCTTTGTGAAGCTCATGAAGAGTATGATGCTGCAAACTTAAAGCTTTTTTGCCCAGTTCTGTGTGAGCTATGGGCACAGAGAGCAGAGGCAGGTCCTGAGAGCGCAGACGGTAGCTGCTGCTGCTCCTCAGCTCCATGAGGGACTGGAGATATTGGGGAAGCAGTCCAAGGATTGATTTATAGATTAAAAGGCACCAGTGCTTCAGTCTGCGAAATGACAAGCAGGGCCAGCCCACAAGAGAGTACAGGACACAGTGATGCGTCAACGACTTTGTTTGTTATAAAACACAATGCTCCATGATAAACTGTGTCCAACATATGTTCAACGCTGCAAAGTATCAGTGGAAGCATTCATGTAAACGAGCCAAGCAGAGACAGAAAAGTGGCAGTTTCTTTCAAGCTTCAAATGACAAACATGATTTTAATAGAAAATTAAAAAAAAAATTTGTTTTAGCCTTTGAACCAGTTTCTGAATGTGGGCTTTAAAAGATAAACAGTCATCAATAAAAAGTATATTGAGTAACTTGCTTGATCTGATGATCGATCTGGTTGAGATGAGTGGAGGTTCGGTGCTGGAGATTTCCTTTAGTTTTAGAGAATAGCATATATTTTATCTTGTCACAGAGTAAAACTAGTTTTAAATGATAAAAAGTGTTATATAATTGATTAAAAGCCAGTTTCAGTTGTGACATTTCAAGCTCTAGCTACTCTATGTGGGTTTGTAGAGTAGCCAAAGATTGTTCTCAGGATGGAGTATTGTTCAGATTAATATTACTTAAGTAGAAGAAAAAAATATGTTACGACATAAATACACTTAGAAGTACAGAAAAAAGTTACTGAACTTAACATAACAGAGTAAATGTAACTTATTTCTGCCCACTTCTGTCATTACCTTGTTGTTGTAGACTGACTTAATCTTGTGTTGTCTGTGTCTTCAGCTATTAACCCGTGTATCCAGAACCCTTGTCATGTCCATGCCAGCTGCATTCACAGTGGGCCAAACCTTCATCTGTGTGCATGCAACCAGGGCTACAGTGGCGACGGACGGATCTGCATGGCTGTAAACCCTTGTCAGACCAATCAAGGAGGCTGCTCCGTTAATTCTACCCACTGTGTCTATGACGGACCCGGGAAGGTAGGAATTTGACTTAGAAACTGTGAGTATATGTATGTTTGAAATATAACAAAAGGTGATGAAGAGAACCCTGTTTCTATGCTGCAGTCTCACTGTGAGTGTCTTAGCGGCTTTGAAAATCTGGTTGGTGGCAGCTGCGGACTCAGAGAACACTGCAAGCCAGATTCGTGTGACAGAAATGCTGTATGCTCCACTGTGGGACCCGGAAGAGTCGAGTTAGTCACTTTTTTACTCTTTAAAGACTGTTGGTCAGGACGCCTAAATAACTTAAGTCTAAATGAGTTATATGTTCTGGTCTCTTTTAGATGCACCTGCCACCAGGGCTACCTAGGGAATGGTAAAGTTTGTTACGGCAATATTGTGCAGCGTCTGAAGGACTTAAACACAGATCCTGATGGCCAGTGGCTTGGTCAGCTGAGCAACGCCCTCACTCTGTTTGGTATTAACATCACACCTAAATACTCCAGTTACAGTTGTGTAAACATCGACATACAAAATGTTCTGTTAATGCATGACATGTTATAGGCAAATTCTATACAGTGTTTCCATAATTATCTTACTTTACTAGCTTTCACTTTTCTGATTTAGATTCTCTGTCATGGCCTCTGGCAAACCTGGGTCCTTTCACTTTTTTTGTGCCAATCAATAAAGCTTTCAGAGGAGCTTCGGTGAGGATCTTTGAGGAAAAGTTTATCTTTCTCATAATTTTCTGAAGAAATACACAAGCCCAATGTTCTTTCAACTCCCCTGCAGGTAGGGTCACTGACAGCGGACATCACCAAAGCTAAATACTTGGGTAAAATGCACCTGGTCGCTGGCGTGATGCCGTTTGACACTCTGAAGAGAAACAGTGTCTTTTACACTCTCACTGGGAAATCAGCTGAGACAGACACCTCCGCTGGGGTCAGAAGTGAAAACTGGTCTTGTCTTCAAGAGTCTGTTTACATGACAAAGCATTCTGCCAAATCCACAAAGGACAAAAACGTGTACTGTAGTTTATTCACACCCATTGTCATTTTCTTCAGTTTTCTTCTGTATGTGTAAATGCAAATGACAGACAGCGTTGTTGTGTAAACAGACCCAGAGTAAACTGTGCCCAAGCATTAAATGAGTGTTTAAGCTTTTTATTCTTTACCTTTCTTAGGTTTCTCAGACTAAAATTCGTATCCATGGCAGCAAAAAGAAAGCTGTTATTGTTCAGTCAGACATTGTGGCCTCCAATGGGATGATTCATCTCATTAATAAAGTCATGGACAGTGTCTCACCCACTGTGGAGAGTGACCCACAGGTGAAACCTACTAAAACATGTACGGTATATGCATGGTGTGTAATTTTAAGCTTTTGTAATTCTGTGTTGCTTTTTTACAGGAAAATCTGATGAAGATTATTTCAGACTACAACAAGTTTTCCAAATTCCAGACATTATTAGAGGTATGGAGATTTCAAAATAATATATATCTATATTCTTAAGCTGTATAGTGCTGTTTTATTGACTTTTTGCCTGCTAGGGCTTAATTGGATACTGAGACTTTTGCAACATAAAGTGATAATACAAATGTAGCACTCCTATAATTTAATTACAACAAAAAACAACTACTTTTTTATGGATTTTATACTCTTATCTCTGCAGACAGCTGGCCTAAGTTCTATCATGGACGCCCCTGGTCCACTTACTGTCTTTGTTCCTGTTAGCACAGCATTTGATCAAATGAAGAATGGTCATTTTGAGTACCTGACCAGCGCAGAGGTAAAGACTGAATAACATAGTTTAGTAAAGGTTTTTACTGAAGGTTTTATTACTTGTATAATCATAAAAATAGACTTTGTATAAAATGTTTTTAATGTCATCAGGGTCGCACAAAATTAGTTGAGTTTCTCAGAAACCATGTTCTTCCGTCCACCTCTGTAAGTACCTGCTGCAGCTCTGCTCCTATTGTATTTGTTGATCATTTTGTCTGATGGTTAAACTTTGTTTGTGAAGCTGGAAATTTACAATGCTGTGTCCAGCCCCAGGCTCACCACAATGGCCAATCAAGTTCTGACAATTAATGTGACTGAAACTGTAAGTGTTGTATTGTATGTGTTGTTTGTTAAAAAGGTAGAGCAAAAGTCCTAGCCTTATGCCTTCATAGCAGCACCAACTTACTTTTGTATTTTTATCCTTACTTATTTTTCAGGGTCAGATCTTGATAAATGGAGCAGCTGTTTTGGAAGCAGCAGTGGAAGCTAAAAACGGGAGGCTTTATGTATTAGACAAGGTTTTAACTCCTCCCTCCATTCAGCCTGTCCTGCCCCACAGGTGTGACATCACAGAGACCAAAGTTATAAAGGTTGAAGACTTAATTCTTTATTTTGTGATTTATTATTTATTTCAATTCAATAAATGGGATTTCCGAGTAGTCACCACTTCGCATACTGAATAATAATAATATACTTAAATGGAGCTTATGATGATTTTGATGATGTTCTTCAGAGTAACTGCACCAGCTGCACCAAAGTGAAACTGACCACATGCCCGTCTGGAGTTTTTGCAGTAAGACATCTCTCCTTCTAATTTACAATAATGAGGAAGCATGTTACTTGACCATGGTTTTTTTTTGCTATTTTGTTGCACAGGGAGCCACATTTGGATGTGTTTACACTTTGAGTATAGGCCAGCCACCGGTCAGCTTTCCTGCTACCGGCTGTATGCCAATGTGCAACATCACCACTACGGTAAATATACAG
The DNA here is from genome assembly GCA_020698575.1 of Bostrychus sinensis. Taxonomy (NCBI): domain Eukaryota; kingdom Metazoa; phylum Chordata; class Actinopteri; order Gobiiformes; family Eleotridae; genus Bostrychus; species Bostrychus sinensis. Next base: position 12,834,263 of record CM036239.1, read on the forward strand.
TATATATGAATGCCTTTATGTTGATTGCCTTTATGTGCATTAACTTATAGTGTTTGTGCAGACTGCTGCCTGCTGTTCTGGGTTTTATGGTCCTGATTGCAGTCCCTGTCCTGGAGGATATGACACACCATGCTCTGGACATGGACAGGTCTTTTTAAACTTCTGTTATTTGTTTTTAAATGTCTGAATGGTTTTGCCCCACTGTACCTCTCTGAGCTCCTGCACCCACACACTCCTTTACGGTCACTCAGGTCGGCTGACCTGCACCTCCTGAGTGTGCCTAAAACTAACAGTAAGCTTAGAGGGGACAGAGCTTTTGCAGTGGCAGCACCAAGACTGTGGAATGAGCTGCCTTTGCACGTTAGACAGGCTTCCTCTGTACCTGTTTTTTAATCTGTTCTTAAAACCCATTTGTTCTCATTGGCCTTTGACACAGTTTGAGATGTTGACATTATTTATCTGATTATTTATCTATTTCTATTTATTACCTTTTATGCTTTTTATGGATTTGTATATATATTTTTAAGTTTGATTTTATATTTTATCTTGTGCAGCACTTTGGTCGACTTAGTTGTTTGTAAAGTGCTTTATAAATAAAGTTGCTGTTGCAGTTGCAGGTCTGTTTAATATAAACTTTTAGAGATGCAAACCGTTAATTTATCTGCTTACTCGTATTGCGTGAAACACATTTTTGTACATTTTCCTTGTTACTTTTAAGTGCTTGGCATGTAGTGGACGTATTTAAATTGTGTAATTTTGTACACACAAGTGTTTAGATGGTCTATCTGGAAATGGCTCATGTGTATGTGAACCAAACTTCAGAGGCTCTCGCTGTCAATACTGCTCCTCCTCAGTTAAACATGGCCCAAACTGTGAAAAAAGTAAGTCCAGAGCTACATCTGCAGAGTTTTGTGCCGTTATAGAAAAATCTTAGTTCACTTGTGTGCCTGTCTGCAGCCTGTCCATGCATCCATGGACAGTGTGATAATCGTCCAGAGTCTGATGGGCGCTGTAAACGAAACTCTTGTAAGAACCGCTTCACTGGGATGTACTGTGAGCGACAGACTGTTGCCTGTGGCGCCGCTCAGTTCTGCCATGCCCATGCAGACTGTGACTTTAGTCAGGGAAGCACTAAGTGAGTGGCCCATATCTGCTCTACTTACCGTAACTTAGTAATACCTTTATAATAGACAATATATTTTCCAATGTTTTTCTGTTTTGATTTGGTAGATGTGTATGTAAACCAGGATATGATGGTGATGGCATCACCTGTGTAGAATCGGACCCTTGTGCTCCACCTTTGCGAGGAGGATGCAGTGTGAATGTAAGAGACTGCATTGTATATCAACAATTTCAGAAGAATTTTAGCTCATTCATCAAATTGTTGGTTTGTACATTTTCTCTGGAGGCCAAATGTATAAAAACAGGGGTGGGAAGCCGTACCTGTCAGTGTCTCAGTGGATGGAGAAAAGATGGAGAAGATGATTGTCAGCCAATCAACAACTGTGAGGCTCCTGACCGGGGAGGCTGCCACCCCAACGCCACCTGCATCTATATTGGACCTGGACAGGTAAAACTCTAACTTTAAAAGTAACTATTTTTGTTGTTAGTCTATATGATTAAATTAAAACTGGACTGTCAGGTTGTATGATGTCAGCTCTTTATTTTATTCTTCAGAGTGACTGTACATGTAAATCTGGATATAAAGGAAATGGACAAGACTGTGAAGCTGTTAACCCCTGTGTGACGAGCTCTGGGGGCTGTCACTACCTTGTGAGTACAACACGTCCCCCCATGGGGTCAGGACTCCCCTGCAAAAGAGGTTTTGAATCTCAGTGGGACTCTCCTTGTTAAATAAAGATCAGAATGCTTTTATATCTTTTTTAGGCAAGCTGCCGCCTTTTATCTTCTGAGTGGAAGTGTGTGTGTGACGATCGCTTCATCGGAGATGGACACATCTGTTATGGGTCACTGGAGCATGTAAGTGCTCCTGATGACACATGTTGCTACAGAACATTCAAATAAATGTTGGAATAGCTAGTACTGGCTCAAGCATTTCAGTCTGAGAGACATCTGACTCTTTCAGGAACTTTCAGTCCTCCAAGGGGCATCTGAGTTCTACGCCTGGACCACCGTAAGTTTCATTTTTGAAGTGTCGCTATTGTTCCATAGACGCTATTCTTGTACATATTTATTGCTCTTTTGTAACTGGAAGTCAGTTTTTACGCTAATGAAAGTCTGTTAAAATGACCCGATAAATGATCTGACTGATTTATTACAATATGTTTCCATCTTTGTGTTGCAGGAATGTGCAGTGTCGCTATCTCTGCCTGAGAATAATGTCACACTTCTCATCCCATCTTCAGATGCGGTTGATAAAATGTCATTAGAGGATCGAAACTTTTGGATGGCAAAGGGAAACCTGCCAAGCCTCATCAGGTTACAACATATACTAAAGTCACTGATTATGCCTATGTTGCATTTATTTTTAGCCTAATCTCTGTTATGTTTGATCTAACAGAAATCATATGATACCAGGAAATTTTCCATTATACATTCTCAACAATGTTTCATCTGTCTCTTCACTACTAAAGACCACACTTAGTATCTCAACCGTCAATCAGGTATGAGCCACAGCAACATTTTATTTATTTAAATATACATTTATTCTACGTTTCTGAGGTGTTGGGATTTCCTTCTACTTAACACTTTAAAGACTCGTATATACAGTAGCAATAGTATAATCACGGCACAAGCTTCTTTTTAAGCCTTTGATTTAGATCTTGACCTGATACATAAAAACAACCTTAAACAAACAAATATTTGATTTGTTTGTTTGTTTGTTATCTTTTTCTCCTATCTTGAGTGTGTTTATGGCAAAACATTTAAACTTCTTTAAATCTTCAAAGCCATTTATAAGGTAACATGTCTTTTCAGGTGACAACTGTGGGTGGAGCCACCATTACTATACCTAACTTAGCTGCGACCAATGGTTTGATCCACATTATTGATAAGGTATTGCATTATATTGCATAGCAACACTATACAAACAAATGAATTATGATACTGAAGTTTGCTTTTTTTCCTGTAGGTTTTGTTTCCTGACAGGAAGTTGAGTGAAGGCATACTGGCCACTCTCGCTCTAAGGCCTGACTTGTCTCTGTTCAGATCATATCTTATTGTATGTAAGTGATTCCGCCTATCCTCAGTTCATGTTCAAGATGGCTAACTTTTGTTTCCATGTAGGAGTATAACCTCACAGAAGAGATTGAACAAGGTGATGAGTTCACAATATTCGCTCCAACAGACACAGCAGTTAACAGTTACCTCAAGAGCATGGCTGCAACTGCCCTGGTACATCAGACATTTAGAAAGAGGCACACTCATATATTTCTCACAGTACAGCTTTATGTTATTATGTTTTTCTATACAGGATGTAAATACAACTCGTTACCATGTGGTGCCATCACATTATCTTTTGAAGACTGATCTACAAATGGGCGGCTATAAACCAACACTGCTTGGCCACTCCTTCCAGCTTGGCATCTTTCCTCGAGATGGAGAGGTCAGACATTAATAAAGTAAAACTATGACAGCAAATTGTACCTTTATCAAAGCCAAACATGCCCTAACAATGCAATGTTATCCTCAGTTGTTCATCAATGATGCTCCTATAAACTCTTCAAACATCCTCAGTGGAAAAGGTGTAATCCACACTTTGACATCTGTTCTGCAAATCTACAGAAATCGCTGCGACAAGACAGAATATCTTAAAGTCATGGTAACTGCAGCACCAATAAAGCTAAATTGTCTGATAAACATTAAAACCTTCATTAACTATGACTCGATCTACAGGGAAATTGTGAAGACTGCTTTTTTCCACGAAAGATCTGTCCCAACAACACCTTTCCCGATGTAGGAGTCATATTAAAATCATCTGAGTCACTGTAAAACAGGTAGATCAATAGGATTCTCAAATATGTTCAAATATTTTGCTTCAGAAATCACAAAAGAAGAGGAACTGTTTATTAACTCGGATGTTTGAGGATAAACAGCTGCGGATGATTGGTTGCAAAACAACGTGCCTCAAGCCTAAACTTGTATGTTTTTAAAACATTTATTTATTATACACTTTTTACTGTGGCTTATTAATAAAATCTTAATAAAACATTTGATTTATGATCATTCCTTTCAGAAACCTCAGTGTTGCCCAGGTTTTTTTGGGGAGCACTGTGAACCATGCCCCGGTCCAAAAGGTCAGCCCTGTTTTGGTAATGGAGAATGTTCTGACGGGACAAACGGGACTGGAGTGTGCCGTTGTGTTCAGGGTTTTAATGGCACAGCATGTGAGACTTGTGAGAGCGGCAAATATGGCATCCACTGTGATCAGGGTACAGTCAATATAATGAACACTTCTTATAAATAAATACATTTTATTTAATCAGTGTTGTATAGTTTTGCTGTTGTTGATATTGTCGTTGTGCAGACTGCCTATGCAAAAATGGACAATGTAATGAGGGTACAGAGGGGGATGGGACGTGTGAGTGTGATGTCAGCTGGAGAGGGATCTTATGTGATGAAAGTATGAAAACTCAGAAAAAAACGGCAGAAACATTTACCTCAAACACAAACTCATCTTGGCTCACTGTTTACTTTTAATCTTTCAGAAATTGAATTCAGAAGTGAGGAGCTCTGTGGCTCTGCCAAGTGTCACAGTAGTGCAAAGTGGGTTTCACGGTCTACAAAAAACACATTACACTTGATTTTTGCCATTTGCAAATGTCCATGCTAAAATAAGTAATTTTCTCTCTTGTCCACTCAGTTGTGTGATCCGAACATCTGGGCCTCAGTGTCTCTGTGCTGCGGGATTTGAGGGGAATGGGACTTTCTGTCAAGGTAACACCAGAATACAGCCAATCAAGCCCAAGATCTTTAAAAAATGTTTCTGGTGATAATTATGGCTGTTTGCAGCTAAAGATGCATGTGCCGCCAATAACGGTGGCTGCAGTCTGAATGCAGTCTGCAAAAGGACTCAGCCTGGACAACGGCAGTGCGTCTGCAGCTCTGGCTACTCCGGAGATGGACTTGTGTGTGTTGGTATGGATATTAGTGAATAGTTACATTTTGTATATGACTTTGTATAACTGTATGTATACAATAGTAGTGAGATTTAAACTAAACTTGAAATATAAACAACTGTATCCTTTTTCACAGAGATAAATCCTTGCCTGGTAGCAAATGGAGGCTGTCATGTTAATGCAGAGTGTGTTCATGTTGGACCAAACAAGGTAAATCTTTATGGTTTACAGCAAGCAATGTTTACTATTCATTTATGTATATAAGTAAATACTTCCCTTTTTACAGACCTTGTGTTCCTGTCGTGAGGGTTACAAAGGAGATGGACAAAACTGTAAGATGACTGATTTGTGTCAAAAGGTATGTTTCTCTCATAAGATGTTCAGAATTACAAATCAACAAAAGGTTAATCTGTATAACGATTATTAAAATATGCGTTTGTCTTGTCCGCATAAACCTTGTAAAGAAAAATGGAGGCTGTCACAGGTATGCTAGCTGTAATACAACTGGTCCTAATGTTCGTATATGCACATGTCTGAGGAACTATGTTGGAGATGGTCTGACCTGCCGAGGCACTGTAGGAAAAGTAAGTATATGACTTCTTTCTATTCTTGAGATTTACTCCAAATGAATGCCACTAAATCACCTGCAGGAGCTCCTGGTACGAAAGCACAGAGACTTCTACCTCGGTCTGATGGTAAGTGATTAAATGGCTGGTATGTCCTGCAACAAGAACACACTGAGTTAAACTGAGTCTTCTTTTAGATATCAGAGATCTCCCTGAAAGGTCGAGGCCCCTTCACTGTCTTCACACCAACCACAGAAGCTTTTAACATAGTTAAAAATGATAAGAAGGTATTGAACTGACCACTCACCACTTATCACTTTATGTGTCATTGTGTAGCATAATTATAATCCCGTTTGTCTTACAGATGAAAGCTATGATATCGCACAAGAAGAAAGAGCTGTTTGGCACATTTTTGCGCAGCCACATTGTCATGTGTCACACCCTGCTGCCCAGTGACCTCAGCCAACCACGAAACCTGACCACACTGTCTGGTTATGTCCTGAGGACTCACTCATCACAAGTATTACTAATTATAACAAATTATTTTATTTTATTTGAATTTTATCGTTTAGCTTTATGACATTGATTCTGTCACATATTGCATGAGTATTTTATTTTTTCAGGGAAATATCCGTATTAATGAGGCAAATGTGACTTACAGCGATGGCGTCAGTGTAAATGGCATCTTTCATGAGGTTGACTCCATTTTATATTCCCCTAGTGATGACCAGTTGAAAGAGATAAATGATAATGTAAAAACTTTATTCATATTTTTCAAATAGTTTCAGACTTTCTTCTATTTAGCAATACAAGTTAAAACAGATTGTTCTGTGTTTGTGTTTTCCTTTTGCAGCTAAATCTCACCAATGTGGCTGATGCTAATGGTTACCAAACCTTTTACAAGCTACTAGAGGTAAGACAATACTTTTAAAATATGCTATTGATGTTTCCCACAACTGTAATATGATCCTTTTAATCATTTTTTAGGATACAAGGGTGACAGACCTGCTGCAAGATGAGATTTACCAGCCACTGACTATCTTCCTGCCGTCAGATGCTGCTATGGCCTCTCTGCCTCAGGAGCAAAAAAACTTCCTGTATCACCCACAGAACCGCGCCCAGCTGCAGGAATACCTCAAGTACCACATCTTACACAGCCAACAGGTTAGCATAGTTAGCATAGTTTTTATTAATTTTCCAACCTACACCTATACACTTTTAGACCTATTTTATGTTTGTTTGCCTTTCAGATCAGTGGTAACTGGTGACATTATTATTGTTGCTTTTTTTTTTTTTTTTTTTTTTTTTTTTTTACAGATTTATGCTGAAGGCCTGGTTCATCTGGACTCTGCTCGGACGCTCCAGGGATCATCACTCGTTTTTAGCTGTGGAGGTTCAGATGCTATTGTGAGTATATCCAGAGCTAAACCAAGGATCCTTGTTGCATGTGATTTTTTAATGATTTTTGCCTAACCAGGGGGAGGTATTTGTGAATGACAAGTGTCGGATCATTCAAAGACATCTTATGTTTAATGGGGGCATAGCTTATGGGATCGACTGTCTGCTGACTCCACCGAGCCTCGGGGGGCGCTGTGATAGGCAGGCCACATTTGACTACACAGTAAGTGTGTTATATATATATATCGAGGGCTTGGAGCCAGAGGGGCGTAAGTGGCATTTTGGGCGAAAATGAGTTCTATATATCAAATTAAAGGTCTTGATGAGCTCTATCTAGTGGTGCCAAAAAGACGCATCAGAAATCAACCTGTATTGAATAAAGCAACAAAACAACAAAGACATAACACAAAAGTTTGAGCATTGTTTGGAGCCAGAGGGGCGTATGTCCACTTACACCCTTCTGGCTCTGAATAATACAAGAGCCTACAGTATTTTTCAGAGCCAGAAGGGCGTAAGTGTAGGTGGTGCCCCTAAACAGTCTGAGGCAGAAGAGATTTTTATTAATATTATGAAGCAAACTGATGAATCTTGTGAAGAAGTTGAAGATGAAGAGATGTTTTGAATGCTGTTCCTCACTTGAGTGATGGAGGTAAGACACCATGGGTGTTTCTCAAAACCCAGGTACCTTGCCTTGATTACATCACAGGAAGCATCCACGTCATCTCCTGTCGCCCAAGGTGTGTTCCAATGTTCATGTCCTTCCCAGGCAGGTGTCTCCCGTTTGGCTAACATGTGGCTAGTTCACCAAGGATCCATCAGTGGATTCTTCGTTGCCTTGCATCAGACAAAATCACCCATAATGCACTGCAGCCTTTTTGAGAAAAATGGCAGGACTTTGACGTGTGATACTTTCAAAAACTTATTTAGCAAGTTTAAGTTTTGATTATTTATAAGCTAAAAAACAAAATATTGTACTGATATAATACACCTGTAAAGATTTCCCAGGAATAAATGACACTAAAACCAGGCAGGAGGAGTGGCTGTGGTGACACTGCTCGTTCACTCTGAAGTCTGTTCCTCAGCCGTTTATTTGGCCCAAGGCAGGACACTTGCCTTGGATTAGAAGGAAGTGGCTTTGGAGGAAATCACTTTCAAGGCAAGGCAAGGTACCTGGGCTTTGAGAAACACCCCATGCCTTGATAGTCTAGCCTTGTTAGCCTAGCCTGGCATGGCTACCTTTGTCTTGGTCTAATCTGGCAGACAGGCAGACAATGGACAGGAGGAGGATGCCAACACACAAAGAGGAAGAAAAAGACAGAGAAATGTTGACAAGTGGAAAAAGAACAGACATAAGAGGTTAAGAAATTCTGGCCAAAGCTACATGAATTCACAGGTCCCAGGAAGGAGGATAAGGGCGAAGAACTGCACTTTCTGTCGCTACAAATGCAATGAAAAATTCCTTGAGGAAGTGAGGGAAAAAATATTTGAATATTATTGGGAGATGGGAAATGCAGCGAGACCTGAAAGACTTCATTGTCAATCATGTTGTCAAAAGAGAGAAAAGAAACGGAAAAAATATTTCAAGAAGAAATCATACATTTGAGTAATGTTTAACCTCAGACGGAAGACAGTGTAGGGTATGCAAGGCTTGTTTTTTCTGAAGACCCTTGATGTGTCAGAGAAATTTGCAAGGTCGGCTGACAGCCATACCTCAACCTTCCAAAAACTGACGCTGGCACAACAGGCAACCAGAGGCACCCGAACCACATGCCCCAGCTCAATGTATGAAAGTCCTCCAGGGATCAGTGCCTTAAACTAAAAAGACCTACTCACCCTGTGCACCAACAGGACTAGGGCTGCAGGATATGGAGAAAACATGCAATATTCAATAACTATGTTGAAAATTGCGATAATAATATTATTGCGATATTTGAAAATAGAGCCTACTTTTTGAACATAGTAAGTTAAATTCACTACATTTCACAAAAATGCAAGTTCCTGTATTTACAAGTCAAAACAGCCACAAAATCCAAACTTAACACAGACTAAACCAGGAATAAAACAAGGCTAAGCTCTGACTAAATTAATTAAATTACCACTAAAACTGGACTTTTTAAACATTTTTATTTAGTCACAACACATGTTCTTTAAGGCTCTGGTGGAAAATGATTAGATAGATAGATAAGTTTATTGTCACATGCACAAAAAGTACAGCGAAATTCTGTTTGGAGCAAGCCTCTGGGCCGCAGCTACTGTGAGCACGATTCTTCAGTGTAAATCTCTGTCAGATAGAAGACCACAGTGTTATTGCCATATATTTAGATTCTTGTGATACAGATATTGCGTTTGCTGATTTTGCGATATATTGTGCAGCCCTAAATGGGAGTATTCCTTACTATTATGCAGAGTTCTCTAACACTCTAACACAGTGGGCAGTGAGTGAACAGAGAGCTGAAGTGAACTGAAAAGTACAATGCGTAAAAAGCAAGAGAACTGAAATTAAACTGTTTGAAATGAAATGTTAAACAGTTTTAAATGAAATACATGAATGTGAACTCATGAATGAGAATTGAAATTTAACTGTTTGAAATTGCATAGGAAGGCAATGGCCAGGCTAAATTGGAATGGAACTAAATTGAAAAGTGAAAAGAGTAACAAAGCAGAATGTGTCTATTGTATACAGTATTTTAAATAATATGAAAAATGAATTACTTATGAAGTTAGAGTGTTTTTAACCAGTAATTTCTGCATTGATCAGCAGATACGCCCTATTTGTCTTTAGAAGAATTGGAAATGTTTGGTGCCAAAAAGGCGTATCTGATGTTTTTGCCATATTTTTAAGATTTTACAAGGTTTTAGAATATGTTCATTGTGTTAATATGCCATAATATTTTTACTTAAGTACTAACTCATATAAGTATGTATGTGGTTGCAATGTTGTGGTTCAAGGTTAATAAATACAGTTGATTGAAGTGTGGTCAAAATTTTGTTTTGGCTCTCCTGTAAAGTTTGTCAAATGCCACTTACACCCCTCTGGTTCCAAGCCCTCGATATATAAACTAAAGTTATGGTATAAAAACAGCCAACTGTGTGATCTCATGTGTTTGTTTTTCTGCGGCAGACAAACTGTGGAATATGCTCATCATCATTTACTCGCTGTCCAAAAAATTCGAAAGTCAAGGTCTGTGTTCAGAACAAATATAATTTTTCCTGAACCAAATATTGTAATTGCTTTTGGATTTATTTGAATTCCTTTGTTTATTTAGGAGACACAAAAATGTGACCTTCCCACAATATATGTCACAATGAATTCTGGCTGCCGCACTGTTTGTACCATCAACTTCTGGAAGCCCAGTTGTTGCAGTGGTTACTTTGGACGAGATTGTCTAGGTAGACAAGCTTAAACTAAAATTAGGACACCCATTTGTTATTTTAAGGTTGTGTTTTTTATATTTGTTTCTCTGTCCAGCCTGTCCTGGTGGTGCAGGCTCCTCTTGCAGTAACCGAGGTAAATGTGATGATGGTCACCTGGGTAATGGCACCTGTACATGTGACCGAGGGTTTGATGGCGTTGCCTGTGAGCTGTGCAGCCAAGGTTTCTATGGACCCACCTGCAAAGGTAATTCCTCATTACAAGTCAATACTTTTATAGCTGAAGTTTTAATTGTGGCTTATTTGATTTCAACTTTTTTAGCTTGTAATTGTACTGAACATGGATCCTGTGATGATGGTGTTAAAGGAACAGGTTTATGTTTCTGTGATGAGGGCTGGACTGGAGAGCACTGTGAGACACAACTTGGTAAAACAGAGATGTCTGAAATCTAAGTATATTATTTTTTACTCTTATGTCACAACTAAACATTAATTCTTGAATGGTTTTGAATATTTCTCCAGCTGAGGTGTACAAATGTTCCCCGGCGTGTTCCCCTAAAGCTGTCTGTCAGCAGAACAACACCTGTGTTTGTCGGCCTTTCCATGAAGGAGATGGATTCACATGTACAGGTGAGCACACCATAATTTATCCAGTGTGTTGTCTTTTAAGTGTGTATTAAGTGTGTAGTGTTTTGAGATGTTACTAGTACCTAAAACTCCTAGAAATAACCTTTACACTGCCTCTAACTCAACAGTCGTAGACATGTGTCAGATCTGGAATGGCGGTTGTGCACAAGTAGCAAAGTGCTCTCAGATAGGAGACAAGGTGAGCTGTACCTGTCCAAAAGGATATTCAGGTGATGGCTACTTCTGCCAGCCTATTGACCCTTGTGCAGCTGGGGATAATGGTAAATGCCATGAACATGCCACTTGCACCATGATTGCGCCGGTAAAGATGAAGTCAAAATATTTTTACTACATTATTACAAAGCATTAACTGAACTTGTCACTATTTTTGACAACAAATCTTCAGGGAAAGAGAAGGTGTAGTTGCAAGGACAACTATATTGGAGATGGAGTAGCATGCGAGGTCAAACAGCTGCCCATCAGTCGCTGTTTGCAAAACAATGGACAGTGTCACCAGGATGCCAGTTGCACTGATCTCCACTTTGAAGGTGACATTTCATTATATAACTGCACTTTTTCAGTATATCTCTGTAATCTGTTTTTCACAATGAACCTTACAAGTAAATAATAATAATAATGTTATACTTGTTATTTTAGATGCAGTGCTTGGCGTCTTTCATCTCCGTTCTGCTAAAGGTCAGTACAAACTAAACTACACAGAAGCCCAACAGGCCTGCACTGCAGAAGGGAGCAGCCTGGCGACATTCAATCAGCTGTCATACGCCCAGCAGGTAGGAGAACTAAGTCTGTTTCTAAGTGTATTTCTGTGTTTCACAGAATGATAATATGACTAAAATATAAATACTGTGTTGGTGTTGTCAAGGGTGGCTTGAACATGTGTGCTGCTGGCTGGCTAGACCAGGCCAGAGTGGCCTACCCTACCACCTACTCTAACCCCAACTGTGGCTTTGGCCATGTGGGAATTGTGGATTATGGGGTCCGCAAAGATCTTGGTGAAACTTGGGACACTTTCTGCTACAGAATGAAGGGTGAGACTAAGCACAGGCTGAGAACATGCCATTGTTTCTTCTGTAGGCATAACATAATACAGGTATTGGCTAATGACCATTGTATTTTAGAGGTGAAATGTGAGTGTAAAGTGGGCTACATTGGAGACGGTGTCAGCTGCACAGGAAATCTGCTCCAGGTTCTCAGATCTACACCACAATTCTCCAATTTTCTCTCAGTGAGTCTGGCACTTGTGCATAAAATGTACAAAAAGGCACAATTGTATTAAATTTATATTTTAAGATATCCATCTATCATCACAGTGTAACTAATTAGTGTAATTTTATGTTTACAGCAAATTCTCAATTACTCAGAGGTTTCCTCTTCAGGCAAACGATTTGTAATGCGTCTCAATAACTTTACAATGCAGTCAACTCTGTTTGTACCTGACAACAGTGGGATGGCTGATAACCAGGTCAGCCACCTTTTTATTTAATCTATACTCATGCTAAAAATGTCCAGGAAGCTGCTAACAGCCTTACTGCTGCGTTGTCCTCTGTGCACGAATGGCTGACCGATTCCTGCCTTCTACTTAACACCAAGAAAACGGTTTGTATGTACTTCACAAATCGCCATCTAGAGACACACCGATCAAACATATTATTGAACGATACAGAACTAGATCTGGTCACGGAATTCAAATATCTTGGAGTAATACTGGATTCTACATTATCTTTAAAAGTCATTTAAAAAAAGTAGCACGTCATTAAATTTAATATCCAAAACTTTCGACACATCAGAAATAACCTAAACCTAAATGCAGCTAAGATGTTCTTTTACTCTATGATTATCTCCCACATGGACTTTTGTCTAACCAGTTGATCACTTGCTTGCTCCACAACTCTCAAAACTATAGAAATCTTGTAAAAAAAGAGCACTGAGAATACTTGATAAAAAACTCAATCTCATCACCACTGTAACATACTAAGAAAACTTAAGCTATTGGATTTTCAAAATATGATTAACTTAAAAAACGCTTGTCTGGTCTATAAGACATTGCGCTCTCTAGCACCACCTCCGCTGGGGAAGTTTAACCGTGGTATTGGTGCACAGAGGACAACGAGGGCCACCACCAGAGGTGATGTAATAGTTCCATATAGGCGCACCTCCTTTGGTCAGGATGTACTTTCAGTCCGAGGTGGAAAGATATGGAACAGTCTACCTCAAACAATAAGAGAATGCTCCATATATAACTCATTTAAGGCCCAATTGAAAAGCTGGCTTTGGTCAAATCAGAAATGCACTCATTCATAATATAATACAGAAATTATAATGTATATATTGAATGAATCTGTAAATGGCCCCGAATGTGTGTGGATATGTGTGAGTGCTGGTGCACTTATGAGAATGATAGGTGTGCTGGTGTGTATATAATGTATATATGGTAATGTAGTGTATAGAATTTTTTTATGGACTTGAAAGAGAGATGTATGAGTGCTGGTACACTATGGTAATAATGGGTGGGCAGGCATATATATACTAGAAGGTGGGTATATAATGTAGTGCAGAGGTATGTATATAATGTATGTAATGGAGTATATTGAATTTAACTTGTGTATATAATGTAGTGCAGGTGTATATATACTAGAACGTGTGTATATAATGTATGTAATGTAGTATATTGAATTTAACGTCTGTGTGGCCACATAATCTGTATGGACGAAGCGGGTGCTGGTACACTTATGGTAATAATGGGTGGTCAAGATATATGTACTAAAAGGGGTTTTAGATATTTTATAGTATATAATAGATCAATGTGCTGTATGACACTCTCCTATTCCCCCAACCCTTGGGACAACGGATGGAAATTAGCATTCTTGCTAGAATCCGGTATGTTTACATTCATGCTATATGCCTGTCTGTTCATTAACATGCATTGTCCCGTTTAAATAATTTAAAGGGGCAATATTATGCTTTCATATTTTAAACCGATCTTGGTCACCTCTAGAACAGCACTGTATTTTTAACAGCCTTTACTACTTCCATAAAGAAACCAGAACAGCAGAGGGCAGCAGAGTGCAGAACTGTTACCTATTCTGAACAGAACCATAGAAAAAGACCTTTTTATTTCCTTAAACTTTTTGTATAATGCAGTTTTACTCCAAAATGAAAAATGTCTGTGAGGAATCAGTGGAAACAGAGCTGTACATAATTTTTTGGATAAATGAATGAGAGCAGACTGGATGTAGAGGGCTTGTTGATTGGTCAGTGCTTCCTGGAGGGGGCGGGGGTTCAAAGGAGAGGTGGATTTCATGGAACAGAGCGTTATGCGGGCTCAGAAACTCAGCGCCAGGGAATACAGGATTACTCAAACAAGCGTGAATGAAACAAAACACAACTCCAGGTATGTTTTTGATGAGGGAACATTATAATAACATGGTAGAAAGCTCAAAAAAGTTGATTTTGCAGAATGTAGCCCCTTTAAAAAATCTCTATATTTATGGTACCACACCATTGTTCCACCTTTAACCAACGTATGTCCCTACAGACTCTGACCCAAAGAGATATTGAGTTCCACCTTCTGGAGGGGCGTGTCCTGTCTCTGGACCAGCTGCCTAATGGCACTGAGATCAGAAACCGAGTTGGGAGCCTTACTGTCCTTGGGATCAGAGACCTGCAGGACCCTTCAGCTCTGGTCAGCTCTTTCAAGTTTCTAGATAACATCAATAACAAAATATAACATATTAATAATGCCAGATATGCATTTCTAGATTTGCTGTCTTGTTTCAATATGTTTTACTGATGTTTTTTTTCCCTTAGTCATCACGGTACATCAATGATCGTTTTGTTACCACCTCTGACATTCTGGCTTCAAATGGGATCATTCATGTTCTTCAAGGGCCTCTGAAAGCCCCACCTCCTAAACTAGAGGTAGTGGTGCTAACAGTAGTTATTACTTTCAGATAAACTTTACTAAAATTATTTAAAACAACTCAGCATAGCATGAACCTGACCCATGCCTGCTATATTTCTAGCAAATATTTTCCTGTTATGCTTGGTTCTGCAGATGCATGCGGCACATAAAGCAGGACTGGGAGTTGGCATCGTGCTGCTGGCAACTCTTGTGGCAGGAGTCACCTTTGTTGGCTTTCATTTTTACAGACAAAACACCAAACCCTTCAAATTTCACTACTTTAAGGTATTTATTACTAGTGTTTATGTGTTACTTTGGGAGAACATTGCAATATAGAAAAATAACTTGTTAGTTGAAATACATCGACCTTGAATCTCATTGTTTCAACAGGAAGATGATGGAGAAGAAGACAATCCTCCTGCAGACATCAGTTGCCGTAGCATCACTAACCCAGTTTATGAATCTGCTCATGAACCAGAATCCGAAACATCAAACACATTGGAAGTAAGTTCATCTATCAATACTAAAACTAAAAATGCCATTTCAGTATGCATTAAAACAGTATTATTTGCAGGTTGAGGACAAAAAGGGAGAGGTCAATGGAGTATCGTATGACCTTCTACAAGACAGCTGAGACAGTTACTTTGACAAACTCTCTAATCAGTGATGATTATAGATCCTCTTTAATACCTCAATTGATTCAAATTCAACTATCTAATGCTTATCCTGGTCCCGAAGTCATACTTGAATTGACTCAAGTCAGTTTAGGACTTCGTGCATCAGTCTCTTTGTGAGAGTGGTTTACCTTTTTGTGCTAGAACATTTTATACTGTACCTAAAATAAATAAAACAAGTTCTCTATCCCTAGTGCTTTATGACCGGTTTTACTTTGTGTTGTTTGCAGTGTATTTCATCACATGGAAATAATTACCACATTCACATTGGTTACACAGATTATTAGTCAGATCTAATAAATTATAAAATAGATTTTTTCAAATGTTAAAGTAGTTTATGATATGAGACCCGTTTCTGTTCAGATCCAGCTACACGAGTCAACATTTGTACAAAAGCGGCAAAGCATGGTCAGGAACTTATGTCAGAAACGAGTAGCTGGCTCGGCTCACTGAGTGAATCCCAACATGCCTCCTCAAAGCCTCAACTCCACGATTCCTTGCTGTAAGCCCCAGGCTCTGAGGGCAGGGCTTACAGCGAATCAGGAATTGAGGAGTTGAGGCTTTGAGGAGGCATGTTGGGATTCACCCGCTGCTTAAACAGTCAAATGTCTTCAGTCACCTCAGAAATCCATGAATAGAAACGTGGCACTCTGGTGAAAATTGCTGGGAAATCCTTATCACAGCGGCTGCTCCCCCATGTGACCACTCCAAACAGGAAGTAGGCACCATGCTTTTGACAGAACAGAGGAGCTCCAGAGTCACCCTGAGACATGGCAAAGAAAATGTTCACCTTCAGTTTGGGTACATGCAATACTTAAAGTGCACCTTCCATTAGAGCTTAATATTTATGTTCATATGCATTAGAAAGGTTTTTGTGTAATGTTACCAGGCAGGAGGTAGAGGCTGCAGGATGTGCACATATGTGAGTGTCTTTGATCATATCTTCACCCCACTTCGCTGCACAGGTGGTGTGATTTACCAGTGTCACAGCAACATGGTGCACACGGTTTGGATTTAGGCCCTCTTCACACATTCACATCAGCATCAGAAATATAAAACACTAAAAGGACAGGAGTGAGTTTTACATGTAACCAGTTGTCACCTGTAGCTTTAGTGGCTCCCCAGCCAGTGACTATACAGGACCAGCGGGGATCCAAATCATTATCCTCATCTTGGTCAGGGACACAAACTGGAGCCACAGTCCTGTCTGAAGACAGCAAACATCTTACAAATGTCTTTCCCGTGAAATCTCAACTCTCAAGTTTCATTGGGGAAGTTCAGTACCAAGTCTGGCAGGCAAGCTGAGCCGGATCAGAGACAGGTCTGAGCCTGGAGGAAAGCTGCCATCCTGTGGTAGGTTGATAACCGTATCTACAGGAATGCCTTGTAACGAGAACCTGATATCATGGATCCCCAAAACCACTGTGTCCTCTTTAGGCCTGAAGACAAGAAGATCCATTTTCAGCTATGTTTTCTTTTAGGGCATTTATAATTTAGCTTTATTATATTTTTTGCACATTTGTATTATGATTCCATGCGTTAACTTTTATTTCGCTTTCTGCACTTTATCCTGTAGTAAGAGCTGCCTTAACAAGTGAGTCTAGTATATGACAAAAGTGTATTTTAATGTTTCCTCCTACCTGACATGGCAGTGCTGTGCTGTGATAACAAAGCGCCGGTGGATCAGCGTCCCGCTGCAGTAGTGACGGCCGTTGTATTGCAGACTGACCAACCAGGGCCAGTAAAATGGACAGGGCTCACTGATGTTCACCACGGACACTAAACTGTCATTGGACTGAGACAGCCCAGCAATATGTGGGACTTTCACACATGCTCTGCCCCCCTGCTTACCACATTTGTCTTCTGTAGGCAAAGTAAACAGACATATTGTGAATGTGAATATCTGCAGTTGTAAATGCAGGGCTTAATTTGGGGGGTATCAAGAGGGAACATGTTCCTATTTGACAGGATCCCCCACCTTTTTATTTCTTTACCGGAATAGTTTACAATATACTTTAAGATTATATAAATTAAACACCAAAAATATCTAACTAAATAAAAGCAGAAACAGAACACAACAGGCTTTATAGCAATAGACATTCCCCGACTTTTTTTCCTGCTCAATGTTCAGGGAACCAGCCCAAAAAAAGCCCTCCATGTATTCCCCATCCTCTTGCTTTACGAATTAAGCACTGTGTAAATGTATAAAATATCATCTACAGGGTTCTTAAAGAGTTTTCAACCAACTCCCATCTTTGTCCCATTCAGGGTTTATGTTTTAAATGCTGATTATTTAAACATAACATTTTCAGCAGTTTCATAAGCCTAAAGGTTGGTGCCATGAAGGGGTCTTTTTACTCTAGAAATATTGCAGGAAAAACAAATACAAGTTTGTCATAAGGTGTGTCCAAAAAAGTAAAAAATTGTAGAGTTGAAATTTGGGGCTCACTGGGTGAAAAATTAAATATTTGTACCTAGTTTTACCCTTTAATTGACCACTTTGTCTCTAGTCATGTCTATTAATTTATCTGACTGGAGAAAACAGACCTTGTTCTGGGGCATCGTCTGACAATAGATTATCTTCAGCTGTAAACAAATAAAAGTAGACATTTACAAAACCACAGGTGAGTGTTATTGAATGGCTGAATGTCACTTACACATGACACCATGGATCCACTGAACAAAATTCTGTATTTTAGTGTAGACTCCTGGTTTTTTGGCCCGCCCACAACCAACACCCCAGCTGACTACACCAGCGAGCTGATACCTGCTCCCATTAAAGCAGGATATGGGTCCACCAGAGTCCCCCTGACACACAAATAACTCATAAAAAGCAGAATAACATATACAATAAAAGGTATTGACCACAGACACTGGGCATAATAAAGGTTCAGCGTTTGTTGTCACTTCTGCTCTGTTACCTGACAGGCATCAGCACCACCTTCTTCCTTTCCAGCACAAAACATTGTGTCTTGGATTCTGCCGACATAATAGTTGTTGCACACTTCAGAAGAAAGAATGGTGACATTAACTTCCTGCAACTTGTTCACTCGAGGGCCATCTGAGAAACAAAACATAACCAGTCAGTCTCTGCACAACAGTGGCCTGGAGCTAGAAGCCGGTTAATCAAACTCAGAGCTGTGGAGTAAATTCTGAGCTGACAAAAAAGAAAACCAAACTGGGTTACTTTGGTTTGTGTTTCTTGAAGCTGGTCATTTTCTCTGTCAACTCTAATGCTGCCTTCATGATACATCGGAATCTCAGAAGCTCCGACTTAAAAAAGCTGACTTCCGAAAAACATCTGTTCACTAGTTCAGCTCGGAAAACACACGTGGATCAGCACAATAACAACAAAACCATATTTGCATTTTCATATTGTTAAATACCTTGATAATACTGTTTGGTGTGGCACTGAGTTATGCCAGGGGTGTTTCTATTTCTACTTTAGTCATTTACTGATAAATGAACATTCAAAGATGTTTTTGCAGAGCTATAGCACTGATAACTTCATTCGTTATATAAAGAGGAGTACATTTTTACAGAAGTCTGAGATCTCCTGTTTTAAAAAATGATTATTTCCAGTTAGCAACCACACTGTTTACCGCTCACAGAGGGAGTCCCTACGATTGTGACGTCAACTCGGGAACTCTGAGTCAAACACTTCTGCACGAGTTTCCGAGCAAAAATCCCGACCCGAGACGGTGTTCAAGTCCGTTTTTCCAACTAGGAGGTAGAAATTTCCGAGATTCCGATGTATCATGAAGGCAGCATAAGCTTAACCCTGAACCACTGATTACTGCAGCTGCACCTGTCCAGATGTAGCAGAAACTGGCACAGTTCAGCCAATAGCGTTCATCCTAGAGGGGAAGGAGGACGGGCTATGGCAGCAAAGGCACATGTGGAACTGATGACTGAAGAAAAAAAAACAAACAAAACAAAAAAAGACTGTGTTTTTGTTGGTTCACCATGAAGATAAAACAGATTTAAATCAAATAACGTCTGCATGTTTAATGGTATTTTCCTGAGTTTAGGTATTTATAAAAGTCTAATGTATAAAAAAATAAAATAAACCATTAGGACTGCTTTAAACCAAACCTTTTTCTGGAGACAGAAAACTCTGAGTTTGCTCAAAGTAAACCTGAACGAAACCGGCTTCTAGCAACAGGCCTGATGTTTTTTGTCACACACCAACGTACTCTCTCGAGTGGAGCCCCAGCCCGTAGTGGTGCATTCAGTGGACAGGGGCAGGGCACTCATCCAGGCGTTGATGGGTCTCACAAAGGCATTGAAGACGAGTGGTTCCTTTAACTTCACCAAGGCCATGTCGTTCCCTTTAGTGTGCACATTGTAATCCTTATGGCTGATGATTATGGCCACTGCAATCACCTGCAGCACATCAGAGGTGGTTAGTAGAGAAAGAGTTCTGGGGCATATCCTCAGTGTATTTTACACAAACATTTATACAAATCTGCTTTTCAACATTGTTGAATATTTCTACATATAGCTTTGCGTATTACCACTAAACTATATTTTGATGTACTACTGCTAAGGTTAATAAACGCTTCAATAGTACGAAGAATGCTTTGATTCTAAAGGATGTTTTTCTCCTCTCAGAAGGTCACTCTGCGATTAGGTACATTGTGCATTTGCAAAAGTGCACAATAAAGAGCTGGTTACAAAGTTAGGAAACTCAAGGTTACAGGTGGGGGCTCCCTGCCGTTGCGTGGGATGCTCCTGAAGATAACGAAGATTACGCACCGCAGTAATGAGAACTCTGGCTTGGTCGAGGCACAGGAGTTTCTTGAAGAAAACATTTTAATGATTTGCAGAAATCGTCATACATTGTCATACATAGTATAAAAACTGTGATCACTCCTTTTTGGACGGCTTGCTCACCCTATCCCTTTCAGCGGGGCACAGCTGTTGTTACCTTACCTGTGTGATACTAAAATAAACCTTCTGACTTGATTATACTTCTGAATCATCGTCCCCTTTGATGCTTACACCCAAAATGAACAATCCTAATAACATTTACTATTATTATTTGAATGTTTCAAAAACAGATCTACAAACCTGCTGCCCATTCTCTTTTGGATTGTCCAGGTCATGTTTTCCAGCCAAAACTGTCCAGAAAGAAGCTTTGTTGTACCTTTAACACATGACAAGCAGATTTTACACATTTCCTCTGCATTCTAGTTTAAATGTCAGTGCTTTTGTAGAACTGCACCTTTTGAAGCAGTGAGCAGCAGAAATAACCCACAGTGGTGATACAATGGTCCCTCCACAGGCTGGAATAGTAATGAACTTCAAAGAAACCTGCCAGGGCCATGAGTGAGCCCAAGCCTCCTCTCCCCCAATTATTCTGGTCTCCATGTCTGGCGCAGGTAAGAAGGAGCGGATCCCTGCCAGTTCTGAGAACCACAACACAACCAGCATCACTTACAATTTTATATAATTTTAACTTGAAACATCATAGTAGAGTAAACCTAAATTAATATACTGAAATGTATTTTAGCAACCAACATGAACTCACCACTGAAGGTAAAGACTCCAGAGGAGTTTGTATATTCCCCAGTATCATTTAAACCTCTGCCTTGCTGATTTTCAACTAAACACAAGATCACGAGTTTGAGGTTTTGCAGTTTAGTGCGTTGTTTTTTATTTGTCTAAAAAAAAGTTCCTTACCAGCACATACTTCAAACAGGCAAACTAAGTAAGTAGTAGGTAAGAAGAGATGCAGCTTCATGTCTGCAGCCACTCCGGCTGTCCTCAGTCAATTACAAACAGCTGCGCCATTTCTCATTATTTCCGTCATGATTCTGTCAACTACTTCCTGTTGTCATATAGGAGGTATTTTGGAATATAATAAAATGTAAAAACAAAAAATATATGTCGCAAATATGTAAAACACAATATATTATAATTTCAAGAAGTTTGAAAGCATTAGCCATTAATTAAAAAAAAAAAGTAAACATTAAAGGTTGGAGTAAAGATAACACTACAGTTAATTCCAGGTACAATAGTCATACTGCGCTACTCCAAATCAGTACTCGAGATAGCGCAGAATTTTATTTTGAAGGCCTCAGAGGGATAGGGTTTAGTTTTTGCTGGAGCGGTGCTAACTTTAACAGCACTGAGGTGTGGTGGGCTACGCAGCGGAGCAGATTGAGAGCAGGCCGGATTCTGATGTGGACATGGCTTCGTACAACACAGAGGTGACCCAGGCCACTAGAGCCCTGTGTGCCGCAGGAGGAGCCATGAAGCTTTCGCAGCTCTACCGCTCACTGGAGCCCATCCCGGAGCAAAAGTTTTGCTTCATAGTGGAACATTGTCCGCGCTTCGCGTTGCTCCCCGGACCGACCCAGAGTGGAACAGAGCAGCCAGGTGAATGTATGGTGGTGGCTCGGACCTCCTTGCGCCTCTGTAGAAAGTACCTTTCAGACGATTGCGCTGGCTGCAAGGACCTGCACTTGTGCAGATACTACGTGTACGGGAATTGCAAGTTCTCTCCCGGCAGGTGAGGGCACCGACAACACAGCTTATTTCTATTTTGCAGACTGCAGGAAGTCTCAATCTAATCCAAAGTATGAAGTGAAAATGACACTAACACACAAAATTACTCATTTCATTTTGTGTGTCAGAGTCATGATCAGACGCTTCCATTTTGTTAGAAACGAAAGTCCTCGGCTCAGTTCATGACGCATTCACTGACCGACTCCTCAAAAAAAAAAAGTAGTCTTATTCCAATCACAAAGAAGTTGAAGTGGTTTCTACCCAAACTCTTAGGCCCGTTAAAAAAAAAGCTTAAACAAGAAGGTCATCTGGACAAAGTTTGTTTATAGACGTTTTGTCACTTTATCGAAACTTTCTTTCTAATCTAACCATAACTGCTGTGTGAGTAGAAGTTTACACAGAAGTTCCCTCCCAGAGGGAGGGGTCAGACTTGATGAGAGGCTGAGTGGCCTGGACTGGCCACAACAAAACGTCTTCTAAAAACAAACTTTGTCCAGATGACCTTGTTTAACCCATTTTACTGACTTCTCCTGAATGACTGAGAACCTACACAGATGCTTTATGCCCTGCTTAAAAAAGGCACGGCCGTACTGTTACCTACAACATATTGTACTGTAATAAAATTATAAACGATGAATAGAAAAAATAATAATTTTGTTATGAAGGGGTTCTTGTTTATTTTATATAATGACTTGACAACTATTACTTAACCCTTTAGAAGGCAGTTTTGGACATATACCACTAACCATTTTTTTTGAAAAATACACTATAATTCAATATTATGAAAACTAATTAGACTTGAAGTATTGTAAGTCTAAGGTAGAAATCTTGCAGTTAACAGTCCCAGCGTAACTTAAAACATCTCTCACAGTCAAAATACATTGGGTATGGATGAAACTCAGAAATTCCAAAGTTTGTTGCAAAACACTCTTCCTTGCCAATTTTCATGGCTAAGGGACAATCACAAATCAAATTATCTCAATAAATGCACCCCAATTACAAAATCTCCCTAAACAGGGCATGACAATGATGACCAGTTTTAAGGTTTTTCATTCAGTCACCATCTTCTTACCTTCTTAATAATTCTTTCTGTTGCTGTTGCACTCTACAGGAAGTCCTGTAGGTTTTCCCACAACATTTACTCAGATCACAACTCTCCACTGCTGAGAGAGTGCACTCTGCATAAACTGAACAAGGATGAACTGTTCCTGCTGCTGCTGCAGAATGACAGTGCACTGCTGCCAGAGGTAACATGCAGCTCTATGTACCGCTTATAACACAGGTAACATGCAGCCATACAGTATGTTCCTGTTACAGCTGTGTATGCACCAAGTATTTGAAAGTGAAGAGTTCTTCTGTTTGTGGGGCTGTTGGTTGATCAAGCAAGGTGTAAAGGGTTAGATGTAAGATTTCATCATAAAGAAAAGGAAAAAAACGATAGTACTATATAGTTTGTATAATAATTTGCATTTACCAAACAGCAAAGACCAGAGCCAGTAAAGAACGTTATATACGGACTCCAGAACAAGTTTGTAAAAAAAAAAAAAAGAAAAAAAAAAAAGAAAAAGTGGTTAACAGTTCTGCTGAGGAATATTGACTTACAAAAAAGGTAATGTTTGTTTATTTTTTATTTTTTTTCATCAAATATAATCTCCATCATCATCTCTGCTATTAAAATATCTTTCTGTTTCTTTTAAGGTGTGTTTGCATTATAACAAGGGCCTACAGCAACATGGCAGCTGCAACTTCCAGGAAAACTGCACCAAAGTTCACCTGTGCCTGCACTTCATCCAGGGTCTCTGCTTGTTTGGCCGTAAGTGCATGCGGCTGCATGCTATAGACGAGACTGGCCGCTGTATGCTGGAGGAGCGTGGTCTGAGCATGAGCCTCATCAACAAGCTGCCAACCTTCTACCAAAACAGCTACCTTCTGAAACTGGCCTCTGCAGGTTACACTAACACAAAATGTTAATTTGTCAAATAGTTAATCAAAACTTAAACTCATAACTTAAACTAGAGCCTGAATCTTACTTCTTATTGCAGGTTTTAATAAACTTTTTTTTCCTTGATAGACAACGCTCTGTATTCTTCACATTCTGATACAGTCTACAGTGGTGACCTTTGTCTGCACTTCCTCAGAAACAGGTGCAGATTTCTGGGTCAGTAAAGTCTTCTCTCAGGACTTAAATTAAATGTCATTAAGTCTTATGTTCTGTAGATGGCAGCATAGTTTTTAAATTTAAAATTTTCTCTTGCAAACCCAGAAAACTGTGAGCTTGTCCACTTCCACCTGCCTTATAGGTGGCAAGTTTTCAGTGGAAGTACCTGGTTAGACCTGCCTAACATGGAAAATATTGAGGAAGCCTATTGTGATCCATCAAATACCCAAAGGTCAGAGTTCATCTCTTAAATACAAATTACTTTATAACTCTGGTGTAGACATTCTCATCATAGTACATTTCAGCAGAGTACATTTAATGGTTAAAAAGAAGTTGTCTGGATGTAGTGGGTAAAGTTTTTCCTCAAAAGATTATTAGATCAAGCTGTTGAGTGTTTTTTATGCCTCAGACAGAGTTTAACTCTTCTCACCAGTTTCCACTAGAACTGATTCAGATTACTTTATGATGAGGTTGTTTTAATTACACAAAAACCTTTTTTTTCAGCTTTGATCTAGAGCCTATCAACTTTCTCACAATGACTCTGGGGGCTCAGCCTGTTCAACGTCTTTCCACTATTTCCTCAGTTAAAAGGCCACTACACTACACACTGACAACAGAGTGGCTTTGGTACTACAAGGAAGAGCATGGGAAATGGGTGCAATATGGGCAACCGGTGAGAGAGTGGAAGCTAAAAATATTTGGGCATTTAAATTAAAGTCTGTTTAAACCTTATTAACTGTTTCCAGTAAGCACTATAGCAAAGTTTACTTAATATCTATGTTCAAACCTGCACATATCCTCAGGATGATAAAAAGAGAACCACATCAGTGACCTCCAGGGATCTGGAGGAGGCATATCTGTCCAACAAAACTGAGGTCCCGTTGGTCAAAGGTCAGCGACAGTACATAGTCACTTTCAAAGGTTTGACTTTTTAGCTGTCTGTCTACATACATGCCTGTCCACCTCTGTCAGACACCACTAACCCTTGCCTCCTCTTTACAGACATGTACCAGAGAAACCCCAAACACAATACCAAGAGAAAAGTCCGTCGTCGTCCCCACTTTGTCTCTCCTTCTGAAGTTAGGAGACTGACTGCTCACTAGCCATAGCCAGTGGGGTCTGCCTGTTTCGGTTATTGTTGCTAACCCATGTAAATATTTAGTTGTATTGATAATGTTCCTGTTATGTTACTACACACTGCTACTGTTACTGTTTAGATAACACAATTTGCACTCTAGTTTTGAAGTAAATGCTCTTTGTATGATTGTATGTATAACTCCACTATAAAGCATTATTTTAGTGTGACATTAAAAAAAAAAAAGCAGATAGGTCCTACTGTATTTAATGTAGTGGTTTGAAATATAAAAACAATGTATAATATTGAAATGAGTGTGTCTTTTGTGTGTGGTATGAACATGTCATATCAAAATCCTGCTTAGAGCTGGTTCAGTAGTTTTCTGTGGTGAGGCCTCATAATCAGATTTTGTATTTAACTAAATATCTTGTCATTACAACTTTAGATTTGGATCAACAGATGAATGGCGCCAGTCGGTGCCGGGTTGAACTGGTGTCGACTACAGTTAGGCCTTGGTGTGAAGAAATTCTGGTTGGGAATGCAAATGTACTGTCAATGTTTCGCTGGTACGTCCAGGGTATCTCATCACATAGATTAGGTGGTGGTGGGCTTTAGTGGAGAATTCGTCGGGAGGAAGCGTGCAGTCATTCGGCAGTCTCCTGTTACCCGCGCAGGGAGCGCGCAGCGCGCCTGTGTGAGAGGCGTGACGCGCCTAAACCGCATCTTCGGGATGGCAGGTAGGTCTCTTTTGAGTTATGATACGTGAACACTAAATGAGAGTCGGCGGCTTTATGTGTGGCTGTAATGGTCTTTTAATGGCGGATTTCGCACTCCTTGGGTCCGGCTCTGATGTGCAGTCCTGATGCCTGTGTGGTTGTAGCGGCATGCGTTCTCCAGCTGAGCCTGAGAGGGTGGCGGCTCGATGCGTATCCGCTCTCCGTTAAGGCTTTCTCTGGTAATGCTGTTTCAATACAGCGGTCCGACGTGGAAATTGCATGATGGTGTGTAAAGTCATATAGCAGTGCCATGTGTGAGCCACAGGGCATCCAATTTGCACGGTTGATTCGGTAATGGGGTCATTGTGGAAGGTAACAGAACCGGGGCGAGACAGGTTGATTCGGACGGAGCGAGCCGACAGCAGTTCAGGCCTGTGAAGGGAGCAGGGGAGTTTCACCCGTGCCAGTGGCTTATGCTACAGTCACGGGAATGAAGGGAGCGGTGATTCCTAAATATTACAGTCTTGTAAGAGCTGAGGAGGGTCTTGTTGAAAAACAGTGGTAGTAGGCCCACAGTGTAGTCTGGAAAGGTTTTTATCTACGTAGAAATTGTATGTAATATGTGACTTTAATATTAGAGTCAGTTTGGAATGGGGGTGCTAATAAGATAAATTTGGACTATATAAAATAAATATATGATATATTATGAAATGTGAAGTAGGCCCTAATCATTGTGTCATAAACCCACTCAATTATAGCAACAACTTAACATGTGTACCCTTGCTTAACTGCCTAGGGCCTCCTGATCTGCCCACATGGCACACTGTAGCGGGCTTGGTCCTGTGAGGACATGGACCCCAACACTCGAGTGGAACCCTGATGGACCCTAGAGCCATGGTCTACAGGCAAGCACTCCCCATGCAGCTCCTGGTGATGGGCCTGGTGGTCCACATAGTGACAGCAGGCTCACCTGTTGAAGGTAATTCACCTGTGTGTTATGTGACAAAATGGTGAGATGAAGTCCTTCAGGTTTGCAGTCCCTGATACTGAGTCACAGACAGCACTTACTCACAACATGCAGCACTTTTACAGTCTGAGGAGTCACATGACCACTGATGTCACACTGGTTAATAATAATATTGCATTAGTCTTATATATATCCTGCGACAAGCTGGCCCCTGTCCAGGGTGTACCCTGCTTACGGCCCAAAGTTACTGGGATAGGCTCCAGTCACTCGCGACCCCTAACGGGAATAAGCGGTAGAAAATGAATGAAAATGAATGAATAGTCTTTTATAGCTCTTTTCTAGACACTCAAATTCTAGTCCACCACACTTGGTGGTGGAAGCGTGGCTGCCATTGTGCTCCAACAACCGCCAAACACACATCACTCAGGCAAGGTGGGTGAAGTATCTTGCCCAAGGACACAACGACAGTATGCAATGCCGGCAGCAGGGTCGGCATTGCCCACCAACCTTCAGGATAGTGGGCGAATGTCTATACTGACTGAGCTAGCTACCGCCAGAGGTTGAAGTTTTTAGTTTTTAAACCCTCAGTACATGAGATACTGCCAAAATCACTACCAATAAAAGTCAAAAAAGCGTGTTATTAGACGAAAACTCTCTAGATCAGATTTATTTGTTTGTTTTTTATTTATATATTACTCTTTGCCATGTGTGTCATGTACCAGTCCATGTACTTTTTTCAATGGGGTGTGCCTCTACAGAAACAATTACATACAGCCTGATTTTATAACCTATACTAACCTTATTTGGCAATTAAGAGTGATACAAGGATTATCAATATCTTGATATTTGTATGTACCTCTCCCTTTCTGTATCTATGTGATCTGAGGGCGTCGTCTCCAGAATACCAATGAGCCGTCATCATGTAGCACGTGATGGCTTCGCAAAGCACCGCGTCACCATGGCAACTGAGTCGGCACAGGATGAAAGAACCTCAGTCAAGACTGTGTGAAGGCTGTTAGCCAGCCAAAACAATTTACACATCAAAATATTAATATTTTACTGACCTGTGTTTTTTTATTTGTAACTGAAACAATGTACCACCTATGATCTACTTTCTATGAAGTTCCAGGCCCAACTTTTTTATTAATTAATACACAAATATATACTCAATGAAAATGTGTGGGTATAAGTAATACAAGTGACAGTACATAGAGTGCTTGAACATACAGTGGAAAGAAAAAGTATTGGCACCCCTTGGAAATACTAGGATTTTTGTATGATTTGGTCATAAAATGTGATCTGATCTTCATCTAAGTCATAAAAATAAACAGTCTGCTTAAACTAAAGCTGCAAAAAAAAATTATTTTTTTTTTTCATGTTTTTATTGAGCATTTATGGAAACAATCACATTACAAGGTAGAAAAAGTATTGGAACCCCTAGGCTAGTGACTTCTTCAAGAGCTAATTGGAGTCAAGTGTCAGCCAACCTGGGTCCAATCAGTGTGAGAAGGGGTGCCAATACTTTTTCTTTCCTCTGTATTTGCAGTGTTATTTTAATGTGTGTCATGTTTAGGTAAGCTGGACACAAACGGGACAGCAGAGTCTTCATTACCATCTTCCTCTTTGCCATTGAGACAACTATCTGCTAGCCCCCTCTCTGACCATGGGTACTACGGTAACATGGACAGCACCAGCGCAGCTGAAGATTCTGAAACTGGCGCGCAGGGCATCCATCTCCTGCTCAGACCACCAGACCTGCTGTCTCCCAGTCTGCCCCCACCACTGCCTCCTCACAGCCAGCCCACCTTAACCCCCCCTCCTCCCCACCCATCACTTGAGCAGGGTCCCTCGCTGGAAGAGACCTGGGGCTCAGGGGATTACGTGGAAACTCTGTCCTTCATGGTGCCTGATGGGGAGGAGATGGCCCTGGCCACTCCCCTGCCCAGTCAGCCTTATGACGATGACGAGGCTGGACACTGGGTCTCGTACAACACAGCTTTCCCCAGCCGCCACACGCTCCCCCTTGTCTCTCGCCTTTCTCCATCCGTTACAACTCCCACCATAGGACTGCATACGGGGCCTGCCCAGCCGGACCTGTTCCCCACCTGGGATGAGGACTATGATCCAGAGGACATGATGCCCCTGGAGCCTACAGAGCTGCTGCTGCCCGACATGAACAGTCTGGAGTATTACACCAACCTGCTTGCCCGGGAGAGGGAGCGAGAAAGGGAATGGGAGAGAGAGCGCACGGTAACCAAACCATCTATATCTCCAACAGCAACACAGTCTCCAACACACCTTCCCCCTACCCCATCGCCAAGCTCCAGGCCCACTGTGGGTCAGAAGCCCAGCAGACCCACACCTTCTCTGACCCTCTCACCAACTGTAACAAGCAAAGTCAAACCATCTTTTGGCCCAACTCCTACACCTCCGCCTAAGCCCAAAGACTATCCTCCTAAATTGGGGAGACCACCCCTTCCACCTTATAACACTACAGGCCGGATGCTTCCCCCACAAGGCCCACCATCGTATCCGGAAAAGCCAGACAGGCCTTCAGGATTCACAGAAAAGCCTGTGCGAACTACAACCACCAGTCTTCCCTTTACCACAACAACTACTCTTGCCATGACAACCAAAGCTATCGCAACCACCCAGATCACAGTGATCAGCCTGACCAGAGCTCCTCCGGTCACCACACCCCGCATCACCCCCCCATCCAGACAGTACCTGTGTAACATCACCAAGCCAGAGATGTACCTTGTCCGAATAGGTATAATAATAACTCTATCTATATAATAATAACAGTTGTTAAGGCGTATATTACATGTTAATTTGATCTTGTGTCCAGTGAGTTCTAAAGGTTCATCAGCAAGTTTTAGTCCAGTTCGAGAGCTGTTGAAAAGAGAGTTTAACCGCTCAGTGGAGCTCCAGGTAACAATAATACTATAACTTTACTATAATATTGTTGCTCTTTGCCCATTTAGCGCCTACCGAAAGTAAAAATGTTGGTGTTGCATCTTGTCATGTTCCAATTTTTGATTCATTTGGATATCTATATTTACCATGACATTGACATTTGTTCAGAGCTAAATTAGGGTTAAGAACCCTTTTTTGATGTATGTTGTGGTGCATTGTTTGCAAAGGTATTATTCACACTTCTGATTAACTGCACTTTTTGCGCTCTCCTTGTGTTTTTTCTGTACTACCACCTCAATATAAAATACCCCTAATTGTAATAGTTACAAAACATTCAAGTTAAGCCCCAAGTTTGTAGTTGACTTTTTCCTTCTTTCTTAACAGTTTCTGCGAACGCCATCTAGCTTTGCTTTCCGTGTTGTCTCTGGACCTTTGATCTATACCGCCATGTCTGTCATCAATGCACTTCGACAACCAGGACGCACCTTTGGCCCAATCCCCACTGTCTCAGCGCTCTACACTGTACCAGACCTCACTTATCAGATCCACTCTGTCCTGCAATTTGTGCCCTCCCACATTGATGTGAGAGTTTGTAATTTCAGTGAACGAGTTGAAAAGGGCCTGCTCTTGGCCTATGCTGAGAGTCGCAGACGCGCTCATGAGAATGGCAACATCAGTGTCCAGGTCAGTTTGTTGTTTACAATAAATCATTACTTTATTTAGGTCATATTTAAATGATACATTAAGTTATAGTTTCAGGTAAAAAAATAAATAATATTCACTAAAACTGTGTCTGCAGCTGCTAAATATTACCTTCGGCTTAACCAGACCTGAGAAACAACAGAAGGCTCCTGTGGACATCACTTTTGCAGTAAAAGATGGGCGGGGCTACCTGAGAGGTTCAGATGTCAGCGAACACCTGAGGAAGCTCACCCATGTTGAGTTCAGCTTCTACGTTGGATATCCTGTTCTCCAGATTGCAGAACGTAAGACACACAGTATACAGTCAAAATGCTGTGGACACATGTAGTTGTAGTAGTTGTATATCAAAGAATGTTTTGAAATGCGTTACATTTGATTATTGTTGTTGTCCACAGCCTTTCACTACCCAGAACTTAACATATCTCATCATCTGCGCTCAACCTGGGTCCGCACAGGTAAAATTATATCTTATTTTAATATATTAAAAATGTTGCATTTATAGCTTGTCATCACTAGCTTTATAACCAATACAACAAATGCTGAATTCTGAAAGGTTTGTGTTTTGCATTCTGTGTTGCTCTGTGTCGTCTATGGTGGTTTTAGTCTTGTTAGGTGTTCAGGATCAGCAGGTGGCTGAGAGAAGTTTTAAAGCTCGACTGGAGAGACGTCTGGCTCTTCTGTTGGAGGAGGGTCTGAGTGGAGCTAGCAGAAAGCGCTGGAAGAGAGCTACAGCTGTAGGCAACAACAGTCTGCAAGTAAGAACTTTATAGATGCTCCATAGCACATAGTACACAACACAGTTTTATTAGGAGCAATTAAATATACTGTATGCAGTTGAAATATGAATTGCTAATTGTTATCTCAGTGTTAATTTAGTATCATCTATACTTGCATTAGTTGCCTAGCATCTAGCCTGGACAGCCAGCCCAACTATTTTCCTATTCTATCCAAAAAGTTAGTCTGGTGCCTAATAGTTTGAGTTTCATTTCTATGGGAGGATCACACCAAACCAGCAGCAGCAAACAACATTTGTACAAGCACTTGTGAAAAAAATGTTTTGAATGTGGTTGTTACGTCGGATGTCAATTGGACTTTACTGTTGGCTACGAGACGAAACAAAAAGTCCCACTGAGGACTGAACAACAACGCGGACTTCAGCAGAATCAACAGGTGACGAAGGAAAGCACTAAACACTGTTAATCAGGTCAGAGAAGTTATTAAATTTGCTTTGTATAAGCCGGGGGCCATGATGGTTACTTTTGGTAGGAGATTATCTTTCGCATTTGTAAGATGTGCTGAAGATAAACAGCTGTGATAGGCCGGGTCCAAATCGACTGGAAACTGTTGTCTGTGGCTGAAAAACCGTGTTTCATGATACATCAGAACCTCGAACATTCTGATCTCCGACTTGGAAAAACTTTTTTGAACACCATCTCAGGTCGAGATTTTTGCTTGGAAACTCATGTGGAAGTGTTGTAGTCTAATCAAGTTACAGAGTTGATGTCACAGTCACAGGGACAGGAACACAGTGTGATTACTAACGGTGATTTCTTTTTTTTTCTTTTTTTTTAAGAGATCTCACACAAAGTTGTACTTATCTATATATAATAATAGATCAACTCACCCCTAAACAACCTTTTTTTAAGCTGATCAGCTGTATAAACAGGGCTTTAGTTATACATCTCATCTTTATAGTTGTATCTTTGAGAGTTTAGTAAAAATAGGTCTAAATTCAAATTTTTTGGTAAAAACCATCAGAGTGCTGCCCTCCTAGGGTCAAACAATGGGTTCTTATGCTGAGTAGTTGCAGATAGACAAGTGTGACGTAGTATTTTACCTTGTTGCCACACCTGTGCTATGTGTCTCCTCCGTGCTCCCCATGCCCTCGCCGTCGCTCTTCCTGCGCGCTCGTCCCAGTCCTGTAGTTGCCAGGTGTGGGTCGTTTTCCTAATGCAACCCCTCATTTACTGTTCAGTCCCCTCCGCCTCTTCCGGAGCGGAGTCAAGAACACTGTACTGACTGTAAATGAAGTCACAAAAGGATTTACTCTCCACATCCACATGACTCATGATTATTAGGCTTACACACTTAGTCTGATAGTAGACAACAAACACAAGGATACAATTACACAAATGTGGTCACTTTTTTCCCCAATGAGATGTGTTTGAATGTGTATTTTTGTGTGGGGTGGGGGGGGCACCCTGCTGTGGAGGACGTCCATGACAGTGCTCTGACAGCTTTCAGTCACAGGACGAGGCCTCACTCCACCCTCAGTTCGCTCCCTCTGTGTCTGCCTGGTTTCTACTCACTTTTACTGGAGATTTCAATCTCTGGCAATGGTCTGGGCCAGGGCTGAGTTGCTGTTTAATGACGTTATCAGTGCTAGCTAAGCTCTGCTAAAATGTCTTCTGGGTCATTCCATGTTAAATCAACCAATACCTCCCACCTGACCACCTTTGATTTTCTTCAAACTTGGTATGATTATGTTCATATATCCAATAGGAAGTGTGCAAAGTTTGGCGTTGGTATCCTTTTTTAGTTTATGAAATAATAAGGTTTAAAAACGTGGGCTTGTCAGCCCAAAATCATGGCTTCTGCAAAGTGCCACAGTTCCACAGGCTGTACCTGCTCAGCTGTTTGCTCCACATGAATGAAATTTGAAATTTCTTTTATTTATTAGGCATCAAACCTAGAAAAGATGATCTCAAGTCTGTTTTTTAAACTCAGATTGCCAAGGTATGACACCATTTACCATAAAAACAAGTATATCACTGGAAAGAGCAGGTGTTATTTAGTAAATGTAGAAAAGCATTTGTTGGTACCTTGAAGCTAAATATGTTAATTAGTCTGTTAAAGATGGGGCCCCTGGTGTTGGGTCTTAGTCACTGTCCTCATCAGAGCTAAGAATTGTGAAATAATTTTTACATGTTCAACATCTGGAGGCCATAAATGGAGAATGATATAACTTTTGACCCTATGATTTACACACAATGGACTTTACATGGGGCAGAACAAAACTTTCAAATGTCATTCATGTGGCGCAAACAGCTGAGCAGGTACAGCCTGCAGTGGAACTGTGGCACTTTGCAGAAGCCATGATTTTGGGCTGACACGCCCACTTTTTTTAAACCTTATTATTTCATAATCTACAAAGGATACCAACTCCAAACTTTGCGCACTTCCCGTTGGTTATATGAACAATAATCATACCAAGTTTGAAGAAAATCCAAGGTGGTCAGGATGGATTTTTTTCTGAAATGTGTTGATTTGACATGGAATGACCCTCCTGCTTTAAAAAAGGAAAGTAAGAGGGACTGGCTGGCCAGGCTACCTAACATCCAGAATTAGAAATTGTATGACATTTTCATAATATATTCATTAAGTTCTAGTTTTAAAATTGTTTGACCAGTTCATATATATGTATAACACACCTGTTTCATATTTACAAGCACAGCACATTAAAAGTGACTGCAGAGAGTAAAATGCTGTGTGTTATGATTAAAAAAAAAAAATCTACATTGTCTCAGGTGGTGCGTGTTGCAAAGCTGTCAGGGGCAGAGCGCCCCCTGGAGGTGTTGTATTTTGTTGAGGGCCCAGGTGGTGAGCGTATTCTTGCGGAGGTTACTGCAGCCACACTAAACCGTCTGGATCTCCAGAGAGCTGCCATCGTCCTCGGACATCGATTCCAGAGGCCACTGGCTCAACGTGAGACAACTAAATTGTTGTTTAGTGTGAGACCCTCCTCTTCTACCTGACACTCATATCTGTCCCTGTTGTGTCCAGCTGTGGAGACGCTGTCAGTGCCTCCTGCAGAGACTCAGGCCAGCAGCATCTGGCTCATTGTTGGTGTGGTTGTCCCTGTCCTGTTGGCCATCTTCATTATCATCATCCTGTACTGGAAACTCTGTGGTTCAGACAAGTTAGAGTTCCAACCAGATGCCATCAACACCATCCAGCAGAGGCAAAAAGTGAGAGATTTACTGAAACTGTGATCTTATACCTGTAGTCTTGTTAGGTCCTGACAACCTGTGTCTTTTAGCTTCAGGCTCCCAGTGTGAAAGGCTTTGACTTTGCCAAATTACACCTTGGTCAGCACAGTAAAGATGACATCATGGTGATTCAGGAGCCTGGTCCTTTGCCTGCTCCTGTTAAAGAAGCCACGCCCTCAGATGGAGGAGATCTCAATACTCCTAAATCGAAAGGATCATCCACCAAAGCAGCAAGATCGGGTCGGCGCAGGGGCAGGTCAGAGCCAAATATCTTTTTTTTAATATCATTTACACCTCACAATGAGCACTATTTTGGAAACATTGAGAAGCGTAAATGATAATTTTGACAACATAATTATCAGCTTATAGTTTTAACAAACTGGTAGTTAAGTAAATGTATGGTATTTAATTGTGTCGCATTAATGTGTGTTAGACTGAGCCCATCAGATGGTGATTCACTTGGTAGTGATCAGTCCAGTGGCAGAGAGTCAGCGGAGGAAAGTACGCGCCCTGTGGCCACTCCTATTGAGGGGAAACAGCAGAGGAAGCTGCCCAAAAATGGTCAGAAAACAATTATTTTGTTTGGCCCATGTTTTTTCTTATTGATTTGGTTAAAATTACAAACTCCTTTTTTATTTTATCACACTCTGATCTGAAGGGAGGAATAAAATGGGTATGTTTTTATTTTTTTATTTTTTGCTATATTTTTGTCCAAAACATTCACTGATGCTCTGTTTTTAAAAATCAAATGCTAGTGCCTTTTATGCCAACACTGCATATTTTCTGACCCCTCTCCCAGCTGCTACATCGGGCAGTGGTCCAGATGAGCTACTATCATCCTCATCTATCTTTGACCATGTTGACCGTGTGTCAAAAGGCTCCTCTGAATGCACACGGCGTCAGGCCAACAAAGTGCAACTAATTGCCATGCAGCCACGTCCAAGCCCCCCAAGTCAGCACACACCTCCACAACCAAGTCCCACTCATGCAGAGAAAATCAACACAGAGGTACTACAATTGTCTGGCATTTTATTAATAGGCAGTTCTGCCTATTAATCATCTACTTATCTACTTGGTCCTATGCAGGTGGCGCTGAGGCACAAGTCTGAGATTGAGCACCACAGGAACAAGCTGAGGCAACGTGCCAAGAGAAGGGGCCAGTGTGAGTTCCCCTCCATGGATGACATCATGGATGCATTTGGGGATGGCCCAGTGCAGAGTGAGGCAGCTCAGCGTCTCTACAGCTCAGCCCATGACCACATGGACTGTATTCTACAGACTGACGCCCCATCACCACCAACACCCACTGACTCTAAGAAAAGGTTAGGCTCATTCTACACTAATACAACAAGTGACTGTTACACATCATATCCACAGATTTTATATACAAGATACAAATGTTTCTAAAACTACAGTTCTGAAATTATCAGTTAGGATACCATAATAAATGTATTTTTACAGAGGGAGGCGCTCTCCTCGAGGTCGCCGACCTCAACAGGGTCCTGGCAGTCTTCCTGATACAGACAGAGACAGGCTGCTCATTGATCAGAGCGCCACTTACAGAAAATACCCAGGACTGAACAATGTTGCATATATGGTGAGATATAACTTATTATTTCAGAGTTTACAAATATGTGTTGTTATAATTTCATACTCTGTACTTGAACGTGTTTTCTTCATACTTTTTCAAGTCGGATCCTGACCTCCCCCCAGATCACGGCAGTCCCTCTCCCACAGATGAGGTGTTTGACTCAGCCCCCCCACCACCCCCATATATGCCCCCTCAGCCATCCATTGAGGAGGCCCGGCAGCAGATGCACTCTCTTCTGGATGACGCCTTTGCCCTGGTTTCGCCATCCTCGCAGGGTAGCGCCGGTGTGAGCGGGGTAAGCCCTGCCCTGCCTAGCCCCTCTCCCCAAGCCCACCGCCCAGGCAGGCAGTGGGGCTCCTACCCAGCAGCCCCCACTCACAGCCCTTTCTCAGCAGTGAGTCCTGCAGCAGGCGAAGTATCCTGTGGTTTGACCCCATTGTGAATGTTCATGTTTTTCTGTTTGTGTCCTGTAGAGATATGCAGAGCTGGGGATGTCTCCGACTTCAGTTCAGGGTCTGCTGCAGAGGTCAGTGTCAGCAAATCTAAACCACAGCTCCTGTTCTGCCGACAGATTATGCATACACTGTCTCCTGTGCTTTCAATACAGACAGGGCCTGAGCTCAGGGTACATCTCAAGTGGAGACCAGCTCCCTGAGGTTTATTTGAGCCGGGGGCAGTATGAAGACCCTCCTTCCTCCTCCAGACCACGGCCTGTAGGGGGCAGTACAGGTAATCAGAATTATTTTCATATAGCTTAAGTGATGAGGTTTTTACCTTACTAGGAATTAGAAGGTGGTGTGTACATAAAACAAAATTAAACAAGTGATGTACAATAAGACAAATTCAAAGTAAAAACAGTAAATTAGTATAAAAAGGAACTTAACAAAAATTACAAAATATAGTGTTTTAAAAAGTTGCCTATGTTATGGGTTTATACAGCCAGCGCAAATGACAAATGGTATCAGTAACAGTGGTAATGGTAACAGTTCAAGTCTGCAAATTTAAGGTTGCAACTGTGATGAAGTATCCCAAAAATGAAACAGCACAGGGTGTTTATGAAGGGAATATTATTACATTTAATATTTTTAATAAGCAATCTTAAAGATGCAAAAGTATTAATAAGCAAGTAATATTTATCCCACTGCATTTTGACACTTTTTCATTTTAGGTGCACAGCTACACCATCTGACCCAAGTGGGTATTTCCAGTCAGATTGGGGCCTACGCTGGGGTAGGGCGCAGTATGTCAGGCCCCACCGGCTCCAGTTGGAACCAGCAGCACTCAGACCAGGACCTATCCAGACCAGGGGCCTGTCGAGAAAGTGTGAGTGTTTAACAGTGACATAATGTTTCCCATCAGACACAAATAAATGAAACTTGCTTCCATCACTAAAGTGATCTTTTGACCAGTTCTTCTCTGTTCCTCAGCAAAAGCTAGTCTATCTTTTAGACTCTATTTGCAAATGAGAGGTTTGGGCACAGCAGAACAGCCATTCAGTCCAAATTCGGTTGAAAAGATGCAATATTGTAGAAATTAAAGATTTGGAACAACCAACTTCTCTTACTATGCCTGAAAGATGCATCGCTTTGGCCTTTATCTGAACAACCTGCTGCCTGACGGTTTCAGTCACTTTAGAATGGCTCATCTTTTGCAAAGTCAGTTAAAACTGGAAAGTTAGGCTGCCAGTTAAAGAGGGCGAGTCAGATATATAAGGAAATTACCACCATGTGCCAGATTAACACCAGTAACTGAGAGGTATCCAAAACTGTTCTCTTATTTTGTGTTCTTTTTCAAATATCTCATTAAAGCATTTTATGTTGTATTTCAGATACTTGTAACTCATGAAATATGCTTAAAATTGCTCTTTTACTTCTGCTTGGATATTTTTTAACTATAACTAAGCAGTGACCTAGAAATTTAGAGAATTGTAGGTTGATACTTCAATCAGTAATGCATTCTGGCTCTTTCAGCTTCTAAATGGCTCTTGACTGGACCACTTTTAGGATCCAGTCAATAAAGATAACTACAGCAGATAGACCTACATTTTCAAGAAATGTCACTGGAATGTTGTTTTGTTTTTTATCTTTGGAGGGCTGAACTTCTTCTCTTCTTCCTGCTCTCATGTGTCTGTCCTGCTGCTGCTGAGTCTGCCCCAATGTGCTTATTTCTCTCTCCCTTATGACTATCAAAAAAGTTATGGGAAGTAAATATTCATTTTTTGGGCAGTTTTTTTAAGTAAAACAACATTGCTACAATTTGAAAATACTATGTGTTGCCGTAACCCTAACCCATTAATGATTGTAAGACATGACATGAAACACTGTAAGGTAGCTCAAAGTCTTCTCTTTCAGGACCGACCCAACACTGGCATTAACGCGCAAATACTGGTCAAATACTACTCCAATAAAAGTCGCTCAGTCAAATTATTACTTGAGTTAAAGTAGTGGAGTATGTCCTTTCAAAAATATTTAAATATTCAAAGTACTTTTACAAAAAAATCTAAATTTCCAGATATGCTGCTCAAAAATATGAACAAAATAACTTTTCATACCAACATAACATAATCATACACTCTAGAGATTTTAGTCTAATCCTACCTTGTAATAACTAGAGATACATTTGCACTGAATCAGTGTAGGAAAAAACTTTATTTAGTGTAAAATCATTAATAAAAAAAAATAAACAGGGATTGAAAATCTAAAACAGGTGTAAACTGGGGCTAAAACAGGTCTAACCCAAGTCTAAACTGAGATAATTCCATGTCAAAATCAGGACCGCCCAAACACAAACTGAAAGTAGCAATTGTAAACCAGTACAGTCCCAGGTTTGAGCCAAGTCTTAAAGTATCAAAGAAAATTACAAAATTATTCTCTTTAGGGTGTGTAAGTGACAAACTACACACAAACAAGAAACTGCATGAACATGGTCAGTTGTTCTTTCCGTTTTGCTGACGTTACTACTGCCTTAAAAGAAATGTAGTGGAATTAATTCTAAAATGTTACTCAGGTACAATACAAAATGACTTTATTACTGTCCACTTCTTTATAGATATAGAGTCTTGACCTCACTCTCCCTCTGTTTTACAGGTACTGTCATTTCCTGAGTTTTCTTCTTCGTCAGTTTTCCAGATGCCCAGTTCATCGTTGCGGGACTCCCCAGCTCCGCCTCTCCTTTTAACATCACCGACTCCTGAGTACCCTCCGGAGGACGCGTCCCCCTCAGCACACACCTCAGCCTCTCTTATAAAGGCCATCAGGGAGGAACTGCGTCGCCTGGCACAGAAACAGACAGCAGTAACCAGCTACCCCTAAAAAATGGCCTCATCTGGGACACGGACTCAGCCTTCTTTGCTATTTAACACTATACATTTGTAAGGATTTAAGAATTTTAAAACTCAATCTAAACGCTGGAACATCTCAAGTTATTTTTTTCTGTCTGTGCCAATAAGACAAAATGAACTGTTCCCAGACC
The DNA here is from genome assembly GCA_020698575.1 of Bostrychus sinensis. Taxonomy (NCBI): domain Eukaryota; kingdom Metazoa; phylum Chordata; class Actinopteri; order Gobiiformes; family Eleotridae; genus Bostrychus; species Bostrychus sinensis. The sequence goes on from CM036239.1 coordinate 12,873,998, forward strand.
TCCAGTGATTTACAGGGTCTCATCAGTCCACCATAATTAATGTCCATGTCTCATTGAACACTGTTTCACGATTCCACAAAGTGCTTCCTGGAGTGGCCTGTCCCACCTTTTAGATAGACAGTTCTGCTCCTAAATTCCTAAAGTGGATCATACCTCTGTTTTTGTCTGAACTGGATATTTTTTCTCATTCCAATGGAGTAGATGATCCTTCACCGGTAATTATATAATTGTCCAAGGCAGTGTTTCTTAAACTGCGGTACAGACTCCACAGGTAGTAAGTGGGCTTCTGATGGTACTCAGGAGTCTTTTGCAATCCTGATTTAGTTTAAATATAGAGCCAGTTTTATTTCAGTTTTAATCCAGCTCTGGTTGGGAATTAAATTTGAGGTTTATACCCAGGGCTTTACATTAAAGCAGAACTCAGTAACTTTTTTACCTTAAATAAACCTGTATGAATGGTTAAATGAGCTGTTGTGGGGTAAATGAAGAGCCCTTCATCTCCCCCTGGTGTCTCTGGGGCAAAAGTGACACTTGCAACAGTGAGCGCCATCGATCCAGTGTCACAGAAGTCTTGAGTCTTGTGAGAAAGCAGCACATAGTGGTTAGCAAAACAACAAGTCAGCGATGGCTTTATTTCTTAATTTTTGTTGTGGCAGAGCAGCCAAATGGCAGAAAAAAATTTGTATGGATATGCAAGTGGGAAAAGGAAAGTAAAACCAAGCGAGGGATCACAATAGGAGTCAATTGGACTGAATATTTACAAAAGTGTTTTACTTCGAAATGTAGGGGGCGCTCTAAAGAGGAAAATAAGGCAAAACAGCAAAGAAATGAGCAGAGTTACTGAGTTCTGCTTTAACACTAGCCAACTGGCCGAATGCGGACAGATTTCCATTTTGGCCAAAAGTGAAAACTTTATGTTGTGTAAAATCATTAATATAAAAAAATAAACAGGGACTAAAAGTCTAAAACAGGTGTAAACTGGGGCTAAAGCAGGGCTAAGCCCAGTCTAAACTGAGATAATTCCATATTAAAATCAGGACAGTCCAAACACACAGTCTGTTTTTTTTTTTTTTTTTTTTTTTTTTAAACTACTTTAGACCTGACTTTCTACTGCTATGCTTATAATTTTTTTGCAATATTCCCTGAAACAAGATTAAGACATGTAGACAAATAAATAACACCATAATAGTGCACTCAAACACCATTATACAAACATCCAAAATACAAGTATATACCCAAAGATATACTCTATAAATGTAAAATGTACAAACACAAAAAAAGGTAACAAAAATAAACAAAAGTAATAAACAATAAGAACAGCAGATTCACCTCAGGACAGGGCCAGTTAGGAGCAAATTGTTTTCTTTTTGATGATGATAAACTATACTACTACTATACTGCTTTAAAAACTACCTTTTCAGTGGTGATTTATTTTCAAAAGGATTGTAAAAACAACATATAATTGTCATAGATAGTACACACAAATCAGCATTTTAACATCTAAACTATGACTAGCAAAAAACCTAAATGACTAGTAACCCTTAAAGAACACTAGCCAAAATGGCCGGTGAGCAAAAACGTTAATGTCAAGCCACTGTTTAGTCCTGGTTTAGTCATAGTTTAGACCTGGTTTAATCCCTGTTTTGTCAATAATTAGCAATGTATTTTTCTGTGTTAATCCAAATCTGATCCCTTGTAATGGACCTGGGTGAGTCACAGATTTAGGCTCTTTTTACTTAGTGGTACTTGGAAAGGTGGTCGTACAAAGGCATCCTCAAAAGATGGAAATGTCCCATACCTGTCTGTTGGTCAGGGCTGATGAAGCCTATACTGTTGTTCTGGTGACCTCCTGGGCTTGTGTACTTTACAGTTCATGGTCCCCATTACTTTTCTGTGGTGCTAACAGTCAGCCTATTGCAGTCCTCTCATTGCCATGCATTGCCTTTCACACTCACCTCAGCCAAGGAGATAATGTCTCTGCCCATAAACCCATGAGGTCTTTGCACTGTCGACAGCTGGAGGTGGCATACAGTTCCTGCAGCATGGCGACTTAAAAACAAAAAAAGACATATTTATAAAAATATCTATTTAGTAAGTAATGTAAATAAATAGAAACCCAATGAGCACAATATTAATGTAAGAGTCATTATCAAAGTATTGAGATGCTTATTTTTTATTGCTTGTATAGTCTATGAAAGTCTATGTTAAATCCTTTATTTTGATCAAAAAAGACCAAGCTACTGTTACAGTATAGTTGTACTCCTCTTGTGTTTGAGTTGTCTGTAAATTTTGAGCCGAAGTTATTGCTTGTCATAGCTGCTTGCTTGTGTGCTCATTTGTTGGTGCCAATAACAAAAAAAAATCCTGCTATTGCTAAGCTTTGACATGTTTTATGCGCCACATTGAGAATCATTGCCTATTAACCTAATTTCATCAAATTTGTGAACGCAACCCTATACAGCAAGTCTGTCAAGTAAAGATTGTAATTGTAGGTGATGAGTTTGGTCAGAAAATGTGAAAAAGATGAAGGAAACAACATATCAGCTATTATTTATGTTAAATAACCCTCTTAAGCCTTATGCAGAAGCAAAATAATGGTTTAAACGTGACTCTTAACAGTGACCAAATTACTAATTATAGATTATATTCCTAATCTATGTAAACAGTCCTTTTACTAGATTTGTTTTTATCTTTGGGCTACTCCCTTTCTTTTGAGGTCAACACAGAGAACCAGTCACGTGGTGGTTTTTGCTGGTCGACCTCCTGGTTGGTGAGCGAATGCTAAACCCATTGCGCCACTGTCTTTTTACTAGATTATGAAAGTTAAATGTTAAACAACATTTGTCCTGGTGCTTTTTGGTAATATCTACAAAGTCACAAGGTTTCCTTTAGAAGAAGTTGGTGGTTGCTCATTATAGTGGGTACCAAAGGGTTTGTTTGTCTCTGATTTTTAGCATGTTCAACTAAGTTTGAACTTTAGCTATTTGTGATGTACCCATTAATGTCTAGCATGCTGCTAAAAGATGTTAAAAACAAAATTTAAAATTGTTCATATGGAGAAAGTAAACAGTGATTGTCACAGTGCCATCAAACCATTATCCATAAGAAGGGAAAATACAGTATATAGATATAATGTTTTTGTTTTTCTTTTCCTAAAAAGAATTTAATATTATAGAAGATGGTAACAATTAACAGTGTTTATCTGAAAGTGGATATTGTGTTAAATAGAAACTATGATATAGAAAAAAAACATTTTTTTATTTGTGGTTGTTAATCAGAATGGACTTAGCAATCAGCACAGCAGCAGTGCCAACACATCCTTTACCACTGTTCACCAGCGGGAGACTTTCAGACATAGCACCGATCATTTCACCTTTAGGACCTACCAACACCGCACAATCACATGGTGCTAATTTAACAATTCAAGGTGTGTCTGAATTTGTCTAATCCTCACAAAAAATAAAAAGATCCTGCTGAAGCTTATCCTCTTGTCAAGCTCTGGATTTAACTCCCCCAGCTGAAGCTCACACAAACTCGTGAATGTTTTCTAAAATTAAGTTTTTGTGTTTTTAAGCTGTTGGATGTTCACGCTGTGGAAGTTTACTTGACAAAATTACTGACCCACTGAGCTCCTCTCTTGTATTTATATTTAAATCAGCACTAAAACCACTTCTTCCTACTTGTACTGTATACTTTTCATGTGCTCAACAGATTATATTCTGATTGCAAGAGAGGAGTACCCATCATTTGCCCAAAATGTTGATTTAAATACAGAAAAATAATGTGCAAAACAAAGGATAAAGCTAACCTTTGTAAAAATGTATTTATACAGATACTGCAATGATCTTTTGATAAGTGAGCAACCAGAAATTGGCCAATATACTCCATCTGTTTGCTACAAACAGTAAATGGTTCTGACAGAGTTTGTCAGCAGTAGCTCTCCGTACGTCAGTAGTTCTGTCATTGACTCAAAGGCCATCTTGCAGCAGCTGCTCCTGTTTTGTTTTGTTTGTTTTTCTTTTAATTTTTTTTTTCTCTTTGCACTTTAAGTTTAAATTACATCATTCACTTGTTCTGTTGTAAGCAACGCAACAGCTAGGAAAGGAAAAAAAAAATCAAATGTCAACCTGGTTATGACGCCAGGAGATATGTTCAAAGCTGGAGGTGTCACGTGACTGGACCTGTTCTAACCATACTGTGTGAGCTGCATCTTATTGTCACGATTATCCTAAACAAGATTAAAGAGATGTGTCCAAATTCAACTGTGACGCTGGTGTTTTGTTGTTTTTTGTCACTGAGTCCTAATAAAACCTCTAAAATACTTTTACAAGACAGGAACTGGGTTAACTATATCTGACAGCTTGTAATATTACACAAAAAAAGTAAATGTCTTGAATATGAAACACAAAGTATCAAGTGGAGGAAAATGATTTACATTGTACTTTGTGACCAAGCATAGCCTTAGTTCTTCTTCTTCTGTGGGTTTTAACGGCAGCTTGCATCCATGGAGTTGCATTACTGCCACCTTTTTGCACTAAGTCTTACAGCCACTCAAATCTTGCTGTACAATCCAGATTGCATTAGAAACACCATAAAATGTTTCCACCCGCTCCGACCGGAGCCCCAATCCAAAACAGTCTTCAGGGTAATTACTCCTTTGTGGTGCATGGCTATTTTGTGGTGGCCTTATTTTGAAGCCCTGCCTGTTTGTTTCCTGTGTTCCAGGACGTAGTGGGTGCCCAGCCCTTTCAGTCCATCATGGGTGAATCCCTACATCCCTCCTCACAGCCTCAACTCCTCGATTCCTCGCTGTAGCCCCACCCACAGAAGAGAGAGAGATGTTGTTCCCATGCGCCTCTCTCCTCTGTGGGCAGAGCTTACAGCGAGGGATCGAGGAGTTGAGGTTGTGAGGAGGCATATTGGGATTCACCCCCTGTCAGTCCCAAACCTGGAGGAGGCTTTAAAAGGATCAGCGCTGTGGCTGGGTTTAGTAGGCTGAAGGCAAGTAAACTCACTTTTCTACTGACTTTAAGTAAAATTTGCTTTAGTAGTGACAGTTTGTTTTTGTCTTGCAGTGTTTGTAATTTAGTTAGTGATGGTGAATTCAAGGCTTGTTTTTAAATTAAAAAAAAACACTCCAAATTGTGTCTCTACATAGTAAATATATGATTAAGTAAAGTATGTAGACCATAAGGCCACACTCCCTGAGACACACTAAAACGTGCCATTGTGTCGTTGTTTGCTTTTATAAAGTAATCCTCAAACCCAAACTTAAGCGTCCGATAAAATAATTCATGTTTGACGGATTTAGAGACTTTGTAAAAGTCTAAAAACAGGACAAAACTGTTATGAGATAAGAGTTGTCAATGAAGTCTAATACTAAATGTAAATTATTTGCAGTGTGTCTCTTGCTCATGAAACCAGACTGAGTTTGAGCTATGATAGATGGTAGTGTGTTCTTTATTCTTTTTGCAACAGTAGCTAGAGTTTTATATTCATTATTGAGAAGGCAGATTAACCAGAGACTCTTTTCTGGGCTTGGGGATAAGCGTTAAACTTTGTGTGGGAGGTAAATTTTCTTTGTTAATGCTTTTTGTAAGTACATTATAGAGAACAGGGCCAATTCTTTTGAAAATCTTTGGTAGATTTCACTTGTGATCCCATCGTTACCTGGGGATTTATTGGCTTTAAGGTTTTGTATGGCTTTGTAACTTTACAGACATCCTACTTCCTGTAGTGTTATACTGCTGTCACAGTGTTTCATATCATTATCTGAGATGAGTTTACAAGTTTTTACTGGACTTAAAATGTTGTATTTTCTTCATCAAAATTAGAGTTCACTATAAAATTCTGAGGAGTAAGCGGCAATTGATTGTAATCACTAACAATTTTGTCCTGAATTCTTAATGAATCAATTGATAGTTTTTTTGGGGGGGATTTTTCAAGACAAAAAAAATATGCAGGCCCCTTGCACCTGTAAATATCAAGTTTATTTTGACAGTCAGTTTTAGCATATTAGTTCTTCTTCTGTAATGTTCATATTTGTATTGGAGAGAGAAACTATTTAAGTACATGAGTCATTTTCATCCCGTTTTCAACATTTAGACAAATTACTGCTATAATCTCTCATATTTACCATTGTCATATTTAAAAAAAAAAAAAAAAAAAAAAGCAAAGACAAGACAAAAAAGCATGTTAAGAAACAAACACACACAAAAAATATAATAAATATAATATTACAGTAACTATTGTTTTTATATCAATCAAAAATAAGTATATTTATATATATGGGGCTTATATCATATGAGTATGATAATTTTTTTAATATCAAGACAAAACAAAGGCATTAATAAATAAAATTGGAGTAGATTTTTGTATAAATGTTTGCATTTTTGTTTACACCTATACAAATATAACATCTACATACATATACACACAAATACACATATTTTATTTCTTTTGAAATCCATAGTGTAGTATATACATAGTGTGTGATTAAATCATCAGACAAATTCATCCAACACAGTAGGGGTCAATCAGCAAAACATTTCATCATACGTTTTTAATATTTTCATGGATTTTTGTCCGAAATCATAATTAATGTCATGAGTCAATGTAATTATTCTTTTGAATTAGAGTTTGAAGATGGATTTCCTATTTTCAGAATATTTATTTTTATGCATATGGAATTTCCCTAATAAAATAAACTAATATCAATTCTAGTTTCCAGTATTTGTGACTAAAAGTTATTTATTATACTTATACTTTGATGATTTACTTTAATAATATTTGATGTCTTTTGTGTGATATAGAGCTCTTTAAATTCATGCCCTGCCTTGCTTTGATTGCATCATGGGAAGGCATCCGCGTCATTCCCCAAGGAGCGCTGCAGTGTTCCTCTCCCTCCCAGGCAGGTGTTCTCTGTTTTCCAAACGTGGCAAATTCACCAAGGACACATCAGTGCATCAGGTAAAAACACCCATAATGCACTCAATAACGTTTTTACTTTGCAGATAACACACAAAAATACACACAACGATAGCCAAAAGGGTGATCCAAACTCCAGGTACTAGACAAGCAAATATAAAAATAAAATAAATAAGAAATAAAAAATCACCGGGATGCGAGACAGCTCTGAACACACAAGGTAACAACAACTTGGCAGGAAACAAAGGGGAAAGGTAGAGCCAAAATACTTAGAGACAATAAATACTTAAGTTGAATCCGAAAAGCCCTAATTGTCAAGAAACTACCTAGCTCCTTAAACTCTAACCGGAACTGTTAAAGAACTGTTTTCTCAGTAAGGAAGGAGGTAGGGAAAGGAGCTTCATTGCTTCCTTAAATAGCTCCTTTAGCATAGGAAGCTCCAGACGTTCCTTACCGACCAGCGAGGAGCTATCCCACAATCCACTGCTCCATCTGCCGAGTGTTTCCGAACACGGCCGAGTGAGGCCGATCTCCGTGTGATTTTTGGAATGAGTTAAAAGTGTCACTGCCTCAGACTTTATTCCATAAAATGATCTGAATAAACCTCACTTTATAAAAGAGACACTTAGAGCCTCCACAGAGTCTAATGTCTGACTCTGGATAATGATTATTGTGCGCCGCTGTGAGCCGGAGCTGCTCTGCGCACTTTTGTTTATATTTTAGAAAAACGAAACTTAAAGAGTAACTCACCCCTACACCATTTTTTTTGAGCTGATCAGCTGTACAAACAGGGCTTTAGTGATACATCTCACTATTTATAGTCTTATGTTTGACTGTTTTGTAAAAAAAGGTCTAAATTCACATTTTGTAGTGAAAACCGTCAGAGTGCTGCCCTCCTAGGGTCAAACAGTGGGATTTCTGCTCAATAGTTCCAGATAGGCAACTGTGACGTAGTATTTGACCACTTTACCGCACCTGTGCCGAGTATCTCCTCCCACGCCCCGTGCACTCCACGCCCTCGCTGTCTCTCTCCCCCGCGCGCTCGTCCCAGTCCTGCTGTTGCCAGGTGTGGGTCTTTTTCCTAAACACGCCACTCAGCCCCGCATTTACCGTTCAGTCTCCTCCGCCCCCCTCCCCTTTCACGGCTGCGCTTCTACTGCCCCGTGTGTCAGCGCACAATAAGGCATAATGAGCCTGATCAATGACAGTATATATCTACAAATTAGCAGTGTTGGGAGTAACGCATTACAAAGTAACGAGATTACAATTGTCAGTAACGCAGGGGGTAACGCGTTACTTTTGAGCCCCCCAGTAAGTAATATTACAGTTACTAACAAAATACCCAATTAGTTACTTGCGTTACAGTCACTACAGTCAGTTTCATTTACCTGCAGTTTACCGCAAGGACACGGAATGAAAATGCATTAAACGAATAGCGCTGATACGTTTTCTACTTTATTTTCATCCGTTCCCTTCTCTGCTCCTCTTTATGCGCGCAGCGGCCACTCGTCCTGTCCGCGCGCGTCGGGGCGCATGCAGCTGCTGCTGTCAGTGGGGACAGCGGGGAAAGAAGAGACCTGCACCGCTTTGGCGCTAACAACAAGTGCGTTTTAGCTTCAGTGTAGTGAAATAAAACTGTGTCCACAGGACGTGAACGCTGCACAGGAGCAGAGGTGAACCTAAAGGGCAGTATTTGCTGTGTCAGGCTGCACTGCTGCTGAAATGAATGCAGCTAAAAAAAACTTGAACGCCTGTATAAAATAACAGTGCGGGTCAGGGCAACGGTGAGGCTATAGGCTTCTTCTATTTAGAATTGGGTTCATTTGGGCTTCCTGTTAGGAAGTAATCCAAAAGGAAAGTAACTAAGTTACTTTCACGAGTCAGTAACCAAGTAAAGTAATATATTACTTTTCAAAAGAGTAACTAGTAATCTGTAACTAGTTACTTTTTTGAGTGAGTAACTAACCCAACACTGCAAATTAGTGACACTGGGGAGAGTTTTGACTCCACAGATGTGTTTTAATCTTGCCACGCTTTAAGTCACTTTTTTTTTGATGACAATCGATTTCTTACTCGGGGAGATACGATCAAAAACAGCTCTCAGCTGAAATAATACCAGTAAATAAAGACGCGATCTGACGCACACACGTTACTGCGGCGGCGCACGACGCCTTTCTCACAATATTTCAACTGTGTTATTATAAAAGGAACATAAAACATCAGTCCAGACGTCCTGCATTTTTTTCCCCCATTTCTGGGACTTGGCAACCCTGCTGTGGAGGAGGTCCATGACGGTCTCTGACAGCTGTCAGTCACAGGATCAGGCCTTGCTCCTCCCTCAGTTCTCCTCCTCTGTCTCTGCCAGGTCTCTGCCCACTTTTTGAGCAGTTTTCAATCTCTGGCAGTGGGCGGAGTCAGGCCTGGGCCAGGGGTGAGTTACTCTTTAAAAACCGCGTGGCTAATTATCATAAACCCACAGAGGCGTTCAGTGTGGCTGTGTTAATGCTGCTGACTGTCCAGAGCAGAGACAGAGCTGCTGTTGGTGAGTCTCAGAGAATATTTACCACAGCCTGTTCTGTGTGGATTACAGCAGTGTTTCATCTTTAAACCTGAGTTTCTGTGTGTGTGTCTGAGTTGATTCTGGAGTCTGTGGAGTTAGTGCAGAGCTAATAATTAAACAGAGCAGTAGCTTCTGTTATATGGAGTGATTTCAGGTTATTTCTGTGCAATATAATGTTAAAAAGATCATTAAAATGCAGTGGAGGATAAGGTGTGTTTATTGTAGTCCATTTTCTGGGTGTTGTAGTTTTTATTAAACAGCTGTAGGTCTATGTAACTTCCCTGGTTGTTTCCTGCTGGGTTAGGGTGGCCAGATCCTCCAAACACCACAGAAGCTCCTTTCCTCACTGCAGTAGGAGTCTTACTGTTGACCTCATGTAACTCTCAAAGGTTCAGGAGCAGGAGGTACAATTCAGATTCAGGAAATAGAGGGACAGGATTTCAAAATAAAACATGGCAAAAATAATGCAGAAAACTAACTCAACTGGCCAGGGGGAGAGCACACACTCTGCACACTGGATTTCATCTAAAGTTAAGTCAAGTTTCAATTACCTCTAGATTATAGTTTTAGTTGTTGTTCCTGACATTAAATTAAATCATTTTTTTCTGAATCCCTCATGTGATTTTGTGTTTGCAGGTGTTTTATTGGAATGAGCCCAAACACACAAGCACCAGACCAGAAAGATATTCAAGGACTGTAATACAGAAGTTTACTTGAAGCAGAACAACTGAATGAATTCTGGAGTAGCTTGTCTCTTCTCTTCAAGCAGTTCATGGACTTTGTATAATGTTAATGTTAGTATAATGTTAAGTATTTAAATGGTTTGTTTGAATATTGCGTGTTTGTTTTATTTTAAACAGCTTTTGTAAATAAATGTGTTGAATTCATAGCTGTGACTTTGGTATTATTGTCATTGTTAAATTACAAGTGATTATTGGCATCTCGGGCTGCCACCTCTAAATTCTGTAATTTGTATTTAAGGTAACGCTCTAACCTACAGAGCAGTTTTACACCAAAGCAATAAATAACTGTAAAAAGCTGCTCCCATTCAACAAACTTACAGCTGTTTTAGATTGCTGTCAACTGCGTGTGGCTGCACTCTCGTCCTCTCCGTTTCTCACAAAACGATCGCCATCCCTGTAAGCATGCGAGTATTCTCTTTAATCATAATTTCCTTGAATTGGGGCTTACATTGCTCTGTTTGTTTGTAGCTTGGCGTCCTCATGTGGGGCTGGTTTTGGTGCCGCTGCTCTGCGTTCCCCGCCCTGTGCTCATCAAGGCATTTTGTACATCTTGTATTTCAGTAGGTATTGTTGCGGTGGACCAAGATTAACCCTGTGTAGGTCCTGTATAATTAAATTAATTATCCCATAGGTTTGGATATCACAAGCTTACCCTTTTGGGCTGCATGGAATCATGTTTGTGCCATTTCTGTAGATGTACTTCTCCTGTCACAAAAGCATTAAAGGTCTCTTGTAAATACATGAATTCTCAACTAGAAGACCCCTATCGTGCACACACCAGCCTTCAAACTGGTCTTATCCTGACTGGAAGTAAAAGGTGAGAGCTACAGTAGGCTTAATTGAAGCTGCTGCTGCTGTTACTTCCAAAAAGAGTGTGTTCATGAACTAATTTTAAATGTGTACATGGTGCCCTGTGGATTTCTTTTGTGTGTATGCTGGTGTGAATGGGTGTGAGTGTGTTTTAGAATAGTTTTATATCAGACACTATGTAAAATAAAGCATTTTCATACTTATTGAAATATATACGTACTGCATTAATAAAATTGTGTAACTTTACTCTTGCCTATTGTACATCTCAGTTCAATGCACCTGTGTGACCTTAGAGTGGGGTAAATTCAAATCAGGTTCCCTGGGCCTTTAGCAGGGTGGTGTTGTTGCAACAAAATGGGTGGACATTGTGGGACAGATAACTCATTCTGCACCCCTACGGCCACCAGCGCAAGCAACATCTCCGAAGTGACCGAGCAAGATTTGATAGACACTTGAGAGGAACTGGACGAAATGACTTTGAAGGCATGACAAGGTATCCTAGGCTTCGAGAAACACCCTGCGTGAATCCCATTTCTCAATTCTTGCCTCCTCATGACACAGCCTCAACTCCTCCACTGTAAATCAAGAAGAGATAGACCTATAGAGAAGAGAGGATTCTCGACCACTTTTACTGGGGCACATGCCTCAGTATAAATATGCTGTGCCCCAGTGAATAAATCCATAATAATCTAATATTAATTGCCAGGGTAATTAGACCTTGCTTCTGCAACAGACCCCAGTTTGAATACAAACTCTAGAGCAGGGGTGTCAAAGATACGGCCCGCGGGCCTGATCCGGCCCGCCAAAAGATTTAATCCGGCCCGCGGCTCACTTTTAATAAAAATATAAATTTACATTTTTTATTTTTCTTCGCCAACGCGCCGCATCCGCAACGCGCCGCATCCGCAACGCGCAGCGCAGCGCTTAGGTTTGCCGCGCCTCCTGCCACCAAAGCGCAGAGCGGGCGCTAACAGGCTTGGCTTTTTTGAACGCAGGTAACAGGCGCCGAGTTGTTTGTGATACCCTCTTCAGAATGGCTATGTCCAAGAAGAGAAAAGTGGACATCGAGTGTCGGACATTTCAAGAAAAGTGGACTGATTCCTATTTATTCACAGAGGTGAACGGCAAACCAGTGTGCTTGGTATGCTTGCAGCAAGTAGCGGTGCTGAAGGAATATAATCTTAAGCGTCACTATGAGACTCGTCATTACGAGAAATTCAACAACTTGAACGGAGAACTGAGAAGACAGAAGATAAATGAATTGCTCCTGGGCCTGAAGAAACAGCAGTCTATTTTCTCACGGAGCCGAGAGGTTAGTGATGCCGCCGTGAAAGCAAGCTACATGATTGCTAGCAAAATAGCCGTATCATCGAAGCCGTACTGTGAGGGCGAGTTTGTTAAAAGTTGCATGCTAAAGGCTGCTGAAATTGTGTGTCCTGAGAAACTACAGGACTTTTGCCAACATCAGTCTGTCCAGGAATTGCGTGGCAGAGAGGATTTCAGAAATAGCAACAGATTTGGACAGTCAATTAAGACTCAAAGTGGAGTCGTTTGTGGCATTTTCTGTTGCTATTGATGAGAGCACAGATGTGACAGACGTCAGCCAGCTGGCCATATTCATCCGTGGCATAGATGAGACTTTGACTATTACAGAGGAGTTTTTGGAGTTGGTGCCGATGTTAGATACTACAACAGCTGAGGACATTTTCTGCGCTGTAGTCAGTGCGCTGGATAGAGTCGGTGTGGACTGGTCTCGTGCTGTCAGCCTGGCGACCGATGGCGCGCCCTCAATGCTTGGAAAAAAGTCAGGTGTTGTGACAAAGTTCAGAGAGAAAGTTCAAAGCGCAAATGGAGGAGATGTTTTTTGGACATTTCACTGCATATTACACCAAGAGGCATTGTGCTGCAAGTCTTTAAAAATGGATCACGTTATGGATGTTGTTGTCCGGACTGTTAATTTCATCAGAGCCAGGGGCCTGAATCATCGCCAATTTGACTGCTTCCTCAGTGACAATAACATCACCCACGGACTTCCTTACCACACTGAAGTAAGATGGTTAAGTCGAGGTGCGGTGCTAAAGAGGTTTTTTGAGCTACGTGAAGAAATTGGGCAGTTCATGACGAGAAAAGGGAAACCTGTGATGGAATTACAGTGTGAACAATGGGTACAAGATTTAGCATTTATGGTTGATATTACAGAGCACTTGAATAATCTGAACAAAATTTTGCAAGGGCGCAAAAAAATTGTCACACAGTATTATGATCACATTTGTGCATTCAAAGTGAAGCTCACACTATGGGAGACGCAACTGTCAAATAGTGACCCTGCTCACTTTCCTTGTCTGAGACATGTGTGTGAAGCAAACCTTACTGCTGACATGAGTCCTTATAAAAACAAGATTGCTGGATTGCTGAGGGAGTTTGAGAGACGATTTCAGGTCTTTGGCAATCTTGAGACAGAACTGGCAGTTTTTCGTAATCCATTCACAGTCAAAGGTTCTGATGTACCCACTGACATGCAGCTTGAAATTATAGATTTGCAGTGTGATTCAACATTGATGAACAAATTTTCTTCTGTGGACTTGGACACATTTTATAAGTGTCTTCTGCCAGGGTACCCTAAATTAACAGCGCTAGCTGCAAAAATGCTGTGCATGTTTGGTACTACCTACCTTTGTGAGCAGGTTTTCTCTGTAATGAACCTTAATAAAACTAAGCTTCGCTCAAAACTAACACACAAGCACTTAAATGAGATACTGAAAGTGGCAGCTACTCAGGACATGGAACCTGATATTGAAGCACTTGTGCAGGCTAAAAGATGCCAAGTTTCTGGAGCAAAATCAAAGCAGGAATAAATACTGCTAAATCCCAGTTGAAAAGTTATGTTCACAATTAATAAACAATGTTAGAAAAACAACTGACTTCTACTGTTAAAATACGTTTCAACTTTTAGTAAGATTTATAGCCCAAGAGTTTGGTTGGGAAGAATATTGTATATTATATTTTTATTTTTTATTATTTATTTATATTTCCACTGTGTATGTTTTTTTATATATGTTTGATTACACATGCAAGGACTTTGACTGTGCTATGTTCATATTTTGAAAAAGAAATCTGCTGCTGCCTGTTCGTTATTTTTGTTGTGAGTTTATTCTTTAACTGAGCAGAAAGGAGTTCACGTTCAAGAACTTGGGTAGTTCATAATGTATTTTATTGAATAATAATTATTCAATGGCTTTTTGAATAAAAAAAGACTATATATTGCACTTTTCTCTGCATATTTTTTAACTTCCTGCTATTTTTGCATATTTATGCGGTGCATTTTCTGGTCCGGCCCCCTGGAGTCCAAAAAAAGTCTCATGCGGCCCCCCACCCAAAATAAGTTTGACACCCCTGCTCTAGAGGCTTTGATCCAAATTGCAAAGCATTTTCCATAACCTCGAGTCTCTGTCTCTAAAACCTTCCAGTCAGGTTAGAAATCTCAGGGTAATCATGGACTCTGACTTGAACTTCAGCAGTCACATTAAATCTATAACATCATCAGCATTTTACCATCTCAAAAACATTGCCAGAATCAAAGGTATTCTGTCTAAACCAGACCTAGAGAGACTCCAGCAGGTTAGACTACTGTAACGGTCTGCTCACTGGACTCACTAAGCGAGCTGTAAGACAGCTGCAGGACGTCCAGAACGCTGCTGCCCAGGTCCTTCCTAAAACCAGGAAGTACGACCATATTAGTCCTGTCCTCAGGTCTCTGCACTGGCTTCCTGTTGCTCAGAGAATAGACTTTAAAACAGCTCTGCTTGTGTATAAGTCTCTCCATGGCTTAACACTAAAGTACATCTCTGACCTGTTTGTTCCCATATGAACCATCTGGGACTCTGAGAACCTCAGGGACAGGTCTCCTGCTGGTGCCCAGAGTCAGGACTAAACTCAGTGCTGCAGTGTTTCAGTTTTATGCAGCAAAAATCTGGAACAGTCTTCCTGACGATGACAGGCCTCTACTCTGACAATGTTTAAGTCCAGACATAAACTGTTCTTTTTAGCTGTGCATATGACAACTGAAAGTGTTTTATCTGCACTATTTTAATTTAATTTTATATGGATTATTAATAATAATTTTTAAATTTGATTTTACTGTTTTAATTGTAATTCTTATCTATGAACTTTTACCTTTTTTTCTGTAAAGTACTTTATATTACTCTGTGTATAAATTGTGCTATATAAATAAACTTACCTTCCCTTGCCCAATGTGCATATAGTTAAAACAACTAAATACTGCTGACATTTTTAAAAGGTGCAGTACAGGCGCAGGAGTCCTTTGTGGGTTATTGTGGTTACTGAGAATGATAAACTGAGGCCGTGGTGAATTCAAATGTGTTTAGTTGATTCATAAACTTCTAAGTGTACAATGTGTGGTGGAGGCTTTCAAGAAAAAAAGCAAGAAAAAAGAGGGCCTGTGCCCCAGTAAAGCTTAATGTCTAGTAACACCCCTGTCCAGCACCTTTAAAGTAATTAACATTTGTTCCTTTAGTGACCCCTTGTGGCTGGATTTAGTAGCCTATTTTTGGTCCTGCCTGACAGTGGTACTCCTTGAATATCCATTATTTCTTTAACAAACCAACAAATCAATGCACGCAAAGCCATAACATTCTTTTGGAGGTAATAAAGAATTGTAGCTACCTGCACATTTTTACATGGTGACAAAATTTTGCTTTAAGAAAATTTGCCTTTTTATAAAATTTGACAGATAGTATGTTAGGAATAAACCAGACTAGTGACTTTTTTGTTGTTGTTGCTATGGGGTCTTTTAAGGCAGCGTTTCCCTACCAGGGGTATGCAAGGACTTTACAGGAAGTACTTGGACTGATTTCATAATAAGTTTTTTAATTATTTACGATCTTGTCATATTAAACTATTGAAACTTATGAAAAACAAACACGCACAAGTGTCACATGGACAACTAATTAAAAATGACTCATTAAAAGGAGGTCAAACTACTAAAATATATTTGAATAGCTATATAACTTTCAAAGGAGAGGCATTAAAATGATGATAATTATTTCTGATTAATTTTATTGTACATTTAAAGCTGCACTACCTGATTTTGTGACTGTAAAAGTGACGCTTCTAAAAAAAAAAAAAAAATGTTGAGTTTGAATGATCCACTCCCCTTTCCTAATTCCTCTTCTTCGTGACACTGTCACAGTCTCACACAAACCTAGAAGTATGTACTCAAGCCAGGAGCTATCACAATAACATAGCAGAGATCTGGACTTTGCTTTTAATTCTTTAAAATAAAAAATAAAATACTGTGAATAAGCTATACATTTTGAAATAATACAAAAGCTTCTTCACATTATCCCTGGTAAATTCTTGTTCTGGATAGATAAAGGATGTATTGACCAATCAGAGTGCTCCTGTCCTATGAAAGCATGTGATTGGTTAAACTGTTCCTTCCCTTCCTTATGCTGTACTAATAACTAAATAATTATCTTTACCAAAATACAAGGAAAGAGAACTCAGGTAGTGCAGCTTTAAGATTTTAAGAAAGCTTAAGGTAATTTTACAATTTGAACATGAAACAGGCCTACATAGCAAAATAATTTACTGTAATACAAGTTTATATTGTGTTTTTATATTATAATTTTTATTTTTTTATTTTAAATCATTTGTATTTTTTATTTTATTTTCAAGCATTTACAATAAAATAAGTACAAAAAGCCTTTGAGTTAATAAACAGATTTTTTCTTTTTCTATGGCCACTTTTTGAAAGAAATGAACACGCATACGACACGAGTGGTGCTTTAAGGCATTAATTCAAGCCACAGCCCAAAATCCTTCAATAACAGGCTGAACCCGAGCCCGGTGTGAAACTATCCCGCCCTGCCGCGAAACTATCCCGCCCTGCCGCTGGCTGCCCCGGTGACGGTGACACTTCCTGATACACCTGCACAGGTCGACAACATCTTCCAGGAATCAACCACACTGCTCTGACCTCGGACACTTTTATCCGCTGCAGCATGAGAAAAGAAAGCCCCGGACAGTGTTCCCCGTGACCCAGACAAACACAGTAAGTGACCTCCAGGCAGAAATTGTCTGAGGAAAGTTGTCATTGCGCAAAAATGTTGTTGTTTGACGCTCCAAGCTAGCATTTCATACGCCTATCATTCATAATAAGGGTGTAAGCCATTCTTTCCGACATTGTTGCTATTTATGGTACTGATTTAGACGCCCTTTCATAAATAAAAAAAAATAAAGTCCAGGCACTGTAACAGATTCATAGAACTCGCCGGACGAGCTCAAACTTGCTTGTGGTTTTTTGGCTACACCTTAGCTCTTCACAGGCGAGTAGCCCAAATGACGTGGGGAAAATGTGGCCCCAAGTGATTTTTTTTCAAAGGTTATATTATTTTATTTTGGTATATCAAAACCAAAACGATTGAGCGATAGCCCTACAATAAAAACAACATTAAGATTATGAAAAAATAAATGTTATAATACTAGGGTGACCAGATTTTTACACTCAAAAAATGGGACAGTGATTTTTTTCCACTGATCATGAGGCATTTGAACTCAACAAGTGACAAAAAAGCTTCCAAAATACTTTACAATTTTCTGTTACGTAATTAAAGTACATGTTGCTAGAATGTGCATTTTGGATTTTAATGGCTATTTATTCATAAAAATAATGACAGTGTAAAGTAACTTTAGGGTCAAAATGTGTTTTTAGTTTCCTATGCTTTTTTATTGGTTAAAATAGGGACTGGGATATGGTTTGTTGAAAACTGGGACTTATTGGTGTTTTTATACAAATGTCTCGGGACATGGGACAAGGGGCCTAAAACTGGGACTGTCCCGGTTAAATAGGGACATATGGTCACCCTATATAACCTCCAGCACTCTCAGTTATTATTATTTTTTTACTTATACTATTACTTTTTTCAGCAATATAATTTTATTCAAACGTAATATTGCAACAAAATGAACTAGATGGAGATTTAACTTGAGACAGGATTTTTTTTCCTGTTTTTAATTTTACTTACTTACACTTTTTATGTGTGTCAATAGTCAAGGGTTGAAAAGTTTGTTTGTGAAGAATGGCTGAGAGCATGAAGACTCAGCTGGTGAGCGCCATCCATCTGCAGGAACTGGAACTGCAGGAGAAACCATCACCTACATTAACAAGTTATCAGCCAGAAAGCAATAACAAAAATAATGGTGAGTCAGTGGTCAGATTGTCCTCGAATTATCTTCACAAATGCGAGCCTGTGCGCTGAATGTATGTAAACACAACTACTGTGACACTGCAGACGCCAAGCCCACCTACAGTGTGGAGGAAGCAGTGGAGACAATTGGCTTTGGACGTTTTCACATCCTGCTGTTTCTCATTATGGGTGCCTCAAATGTAAGGATATTTATAAATGTAATACTTTACTTTTTTTTTTTTTTTTTTTGCATTTTACATGGTAATATTATGTAAATTATTTATATTTAGATTGTGGAAGCGATGGAGATTATGCTGCTGGCTGTAGTGTCCCCTGAGATCAGATGTGAGTGGCGCCTTGAGGACTGGCAGGTGGCACTTGTTTCAACAGTACGTGCTTACTGTAATGTTTCCATCTAAGACTTAAGTAAAATTTTGTATCATATAATGGTGTTTTACATGGCGTGTTGAACTATATTGAGCCACTTCTGTTTTATCAGATGGTGTTTTTGGGCTTCATGGTGTGTGGTGTTCTTGGAGGATATATTTCAGACAGATACGGACGCTGGACAGTAAGGCACTTCATCGACCAACTTTTAATTTGTGATGTATTTTTTTTGACTAAACTTTGTCTTTTCAGGTGGTGTTTGGGGGTTTTGTGTGGAGTGCCTACTTCTCTGTCCTCACGTCCTTTGCACCATCCTATGGTTGGTTTATCTTTCTGCGCAGTATGGTGGGCTGCGGAGTCGCTGGAGTGTCTCAGGGGTCAGCTCACACACTCACATACATACACACACCATTCACTTATTAGTTATATATTTAAATATTCATAGCATACAGTTAGGTCCATAAGTATTTGGACACTGACACAAGTTTTGTTATTTTAGCCTTTTTACCAAAACATATTCACCAGTATCCTACAGTATCTCAGTGAATGTGAACCAGACAATCTTTAGGCTGGATCAAAAAATGGTGAAAAACCACTTCACAACATCCACCTTAGCCCTGAACACTCTCCAGGAAGTAGGTCTATCAGTGTCTAAAAAAAAAAACACCTAAAGAAGCTAGGCCAGGTCTGGAACAGCATTCTTTGGACAGGTGACACTTAGAGCAACCTGTACCAGAATGATGGGCAGAGAAAAGTCTGGAAAAGGCTTGGAACGGCTCATGATCCAAAGCTCAACACATCTTGTGTAAAACATGGTGGAGCAGTGTGATGCATGAGCTGCAGAACTTCCAATGGCACTGGGTCACTGGTGTTTACTGATGATGTGACAGAGACAGAAGCAGACGGATGAATTCTGTCGTGTGTAGGGATAAACTTTCTGCTCAGATTCAGACAAAAGCCACGAAGTTGATGGGCGGCGCTTCACAGTACAGATGGACTGTGACCAAAAACATACTGCAAAAACAACCTAGGAGTTTTCTTTTAAGGCAAAATGTGAATTAATCTCCAAGTCAGTCACCAGATCTCAACTTGATCGAGCATCAATTTCACCTATTTAAGGGTGTATTCACACCTGCCTCCTTTGGTCCGGTTAAAACGGACCAGAGTTCGTTTCCCACGTTAGTCCGGACCAAGTGTGCAGGTGTACACTCATGTGAACGCAGATCCAGACCAAACAAGCGGACGGAGACCCATCTTAAGAGCTGGTCTCGGTCCGCTTCCAAACGGACTCTGGTACGGTTCGCTTACGGCGTGAATATGAACCACACCGGCCCAACTACAAACGTCATCAGCCTTTTTGGAGTTAACGAGCCACCGTAGCCGGTCATTAAGGGGAAAAAGCAGCCGCGGAAGTCGCGCTAAAAGCCATGAGCAGTGGACAAACTTGGAACAGTCAGGAGATAGCGCCTCCTACCTGTTCTGTCGTTTTCTGCTTGCACCGCTGCTGCTGCAGGCTGTGGGGAGGGCACAGGGAGCGCGTCTTCTCATCTGCAGCCGGTGTCGGCTTGCACCACGCCTTCGCCATTGCAAAAAAACAAAAACAAGTATGGGCGCGGTGAAACTGACTTTGAATTAACTGCTCATTACATTTAAAATGTTTTTCACAGATTTACAGCTGTAAAAACAGAACAAATATATCGGTAACAAGTGCACCACGCAAGTCCTAATGATTGTTTTCCTCAGTTTCCATGTCTTTGCCCCGCCCTCGTCATTTTTTAGCCAATCAGCGACCATCACACATACTTCTGTTTACAAACTTTAGTCCACTTGCAAAAAGTGCAATGAGAATACGATCCGAAACAAACGATAAAAATAAAGTCCGTACTCGATTTGGACCAAAGAAGCGGACCAATGGACTTTCCTGGTGTGAATACACCCTAAGGCAGAAAAGCCCACAAGCAAAACAAATTCTAAACTTTTTCTCCAGTTTGGATGTAAATGCTCTCAAATTACAGCTGAGAGTCTGCACTTTAAACACATTAATTATAGAACTGTATTTTGAATATGTTTTGCTTACCAGCTAAAATAACAAAATCTATGTCAAAGTCCAAATACTTATGAACCTAACTATATTATTTATGTTATTAAAAACTTTCTATATCTGCACATATCATTGGCTAAAACAAAACCGAAATCTTTTTTGTTTATTGTCAGTGTATTTTTGTATAAGTCATGTCATGTACAGTTTGACTTGAATGACCTAAATGTCTTTTAGGTTTGTGTTGAAGACAGAGTTCATCCCTGCAAAGTATCGTGCATATCTGCTGCCTCTGGCCACTGTAAGAAAACACTGATTATCTTACTGTGTGTATTTCTGTTGTTTAGTTTTCTGCTCTGTACATCAGCAGAATAAATGATGATATGAGTGGATGCATGGTGGTGAGTTGGATAACATCCCAGCATGCATTGTGTTGGCAGATCTTCTGGATGTTAGGCTCCATGCTGATCATCATTCTGGGGATGCTGGTAGTTCCCACACTGGGCTGGAGGTGGATGATTCGCATCTCTGTCGCACCGAGTGTCATCCTCATTTTCCTTTTTAAAGTAGGAAAACCCACTATCATACTTTTGTTTGTCTTAACGGTAAAACCTCATGTCTCCGTTTTTCACAAGTTTATTCCAGAGTCGGCACGTTACAATGTGTCTGCAGGAAAAGTTCAAGCTGCTGTCAACACGCTTCAAAAGATTGCAAGGATGAACAGAGCATCCCTCCCACCGGGACGACTAGTGGAACCTGCTGCAGTACATATTCATTGTGGATGTTATATTAATTTATTAGTTTAAATCAAAGGATCTGGAACTAATTAAGACATTTGTATTTTTAGCCAGACAGAGGCAACTGGAGGGTCCTCCTCAGCCCAGCACTTAGAAGAACATCTTTACTGCTGTGGTACTCATGGTAAAGTTTTAACATGTCAAGGGCTTTTTATTCATTTGGTAATTATTAATTGAATATATCATACTGAGGTTGAGTCTGACAATAAAGTTTTGTCCAACAGGTTTGTGGCCTCCTTTGGATATTATGGTTCAGTATTGAGCAGTTCAGAACTCTTAGAGAAAAACCTGTTGTGTGTAAAAAATGCTGACCATGAACACCAGATCAAACACCGCCATGAGGATAAAGTATGTTACTGTATCCCATTTGCGATGAGTGACTACCAAACGCTACTCATCAGCTCTTTGGGAGAAGTTGCGCGTAAGTAAATGGTAACACACTCAAAAATGTTTTAGGGCTTCTCAACATAACCCTCTCTCCTCTTCATTTTGTAGTTGTCCCACTAAACATTGGCATGCTGAACTTGTTTGGACGGAAGTTGAGTTTGACAGTTCTGCAGCTGCTGGCGGCTGTATTTTTTATGATGATCAACATTTGCACCACTATGTAAGAGAGAGTCCATCTGATTTTATTGTTTCAGACTGAACCATAAATGTACTGCTCTGACTATTTTTATAACTTCAGGTTTGGGTTCACGGTGCTGCTCTTCCTTCTTCGGTCCCTGGTTTCCATGAATTTCAATGTAGTTTATATCTACACTGCAGAGGTACATTGACACTTTACTGCTTATTTTACTGTTTTCCAGTCAAGGTAACAGTAATTATTATTATTTATTTTTGGGGTTGTAGGTGTACCCCACAGTGGCTCGCTCTCTGGGTATGGGCTTCTGTACATCATTCAGTCGCATTGGCGGTATGATTGCTCCATTCATTGCACAGGTATGCACGTTTGTCACCTCATTATTCAGTCCAATCTCCACTGAGTGGCCGTGCTGCTTTATCCCCTAACCTCTGTGTATTTTAGGTGTTGATGTCCCAGTCTGTGATACTGGCGCTCTGTCCATTTGCTGTTGCTTGTCTCATCTGTGCTTTAGGAAACTTCCTGCTGCCAATTGAAACTAAAGGACGAGCTTTGCTGGTATATAACAACATAATTTTACAATTCATATATACTAGTATATACTATTGTCTATTGCATTTTTTTTATTTTATTTTTTTCTTACAGCAAAACCAGTGATGTCTCCAAAAAATAATGTTTTATTGTAAATATTAAATATGATTTAAGAACATGTTTGTCTTCTTCATTGAATTCTCAAGAGCCCCCTGGCACCAATAATAGATTAATGAAAATAAATACACAGACACAGATTTGCACTTAAATACAAAGTAAAAAAAAATAATAAAGATTTTCAGACAGTGTAGATAAAAACAGATAACTGCTGCCAAAATTGTTCATTGACCAGAAGGTTAGACTTGAACCATTTAAGGACAGTTTCAGAGATTCCATTACAGTGCTTACGTATCAGCTATGTGGACTATTTTAAAAGCACTACTTGGATCCAGCAATAGAAATATTCCAGTAAATGGTTTTCATCTCCATATAGGATGTGCCAGTGTTGTTAGTTAAGCCTAAAACTCAATTAAACATCACTTCTTTCTACAAACCAGCCCACCATTTACTTTGGTGCCTTTTAATTACTGGCCTTTATTTCCTAATTATCATTAAATAAGTAGAAAACAGCTTTTTTTTTCTAGAACAATGTCACAAAAGCATCTCTTCATTTGTGTCATTTTCCCCTCTAATTACACTCTAGTTAATTATTGACCCACAGAGCAGTGGATGAGTAATAAGGACAGACAGACAGCTGGGCCTAAGAGTAGGTGGGCTACACACACACTCATAGAACTGTAGTTACATCAAGTCATTTCTACTTTGTGTGTGCTATGTCCACCTACAGGTTTTGCTTTAGGTTACCAACCCAGGAGAAGGCCATAGGGACAAACACTCCCAGCTGGACAGGCTCACAATGAATTGGTGCCTGCTGTCTGCTCAACATAGCAACGTATGGCCCCGACCGGACACAGCACCTGCAGCCGCAGCCAGCGCATGTGCAGGGGGGGCACCCTCGACCAGAAAGTCAAGGTGATGACCTTAAGCTGGGTCGGGTTGCGCTAAAGATGGACCAGGCCCCTGTCCTTGCAGAACGTAAAGCATGAAGGGGGACTGACACGAGCACTCTGCGCTCTTGGCCAGAACAGCACTGTCCAAAACTGTCTGGTAATCCCAGGGAGGAACCACCTGTCTGGGGGTGGCCTTACCATGTGAGTGCCACCTCTACGCATTTAGAGAAGGTGCATGAGGCGAGGGAGTAACCAAACGGGAGATGGTTGCACTGAAAACACCGGCCCCCAACAGTGAATCTGAAGGACCGTCTGTGCCTTGGCAGGTTGGGGAGGTGGAAGTAAGCGTCCATGTGTTCAGTCGATATCATCCAATCCTCCGGGTGGACGCTCTCCAGGAGGTGCCTGACAGTCAAAGTACAGAACCTCCTGGTGGCCACAGGGCTCCTGAAGACATGCAGGTCCAATATATGCCTCACTCCCCTGGTCCTCTTGGTAACCAGGAAATAGGGGGGGTAGAAGCCCTTCACTGCTTCTACTGGGTCAAGCTCCGAAATGGGGTGCAGGAGCAAGGACACCTCCTCCTTAAGGGTCGTGGCCACCACTGGACTCACAAGATGAGTGCAGAGAATAGGAGGAGGAAGGTGGGCAAACTGCAGGGCATAGCCCATCCTCAGGTTTACCCGGGTAACAGAGGAGGGTGGCGTGTCCAAGTCACACTGTGCCCTGGACCGGGAGACGGACGGGCTCGTCCGCCGCTCCAGCCCACATCCCAGGTCGGGATGCGGGGGGCCCTACTCAAAAGGTCTGCACTTCCCCCACCATCCACATGCGCGCTGTCCATGGCGGTCGCAACGTAGAACCTGGACCATATACAAGCCACAGCAGGGACTTGTTGAGTATGTCTGCGAAACCCTCAAGAAAGGCCATCTTGCTGACTAATGCTAACACCTGAGTAGCAAAGGCTTCACCAATCCAGCAGCGCTGCCATCTGCCTGTCCCTCTCCGAGGGATGGCTGAGGGAGTGGGCAACGGGAGTAGTCAGAGCCTAACACAGTCTTCAGTGGACGGCACGCTGGCGGTGCTGCTCCAGCCCTCAACATTGCCGTATCCCAGCTAACCTCAGGCAGAGTATAGCATAGAATGGACTCTCCCACTCCTGCTCAGTGATGTTGGATGTTAGGAGCCATAGGGGACAGAGCTGTGGCTGTGACCACCAGGTCAACCCCAGGGTGTGGTCCACTGAGAGAGAACCCCATATGAGCGGCAGCGGTGGAAAACAACAGTGGCATATAGTCTAGTGGATAGCGATGACTGCAGATCAGAGGCGGTGGAGCCGGCATCCTCACTCAGAGCTGGTATCATCATAGCAGTCTCGCCTGCGGGGCCAAGTCCATGTGTGCCAGATAAACCGGCTCCATAAATGCAGAGCGGGCTCAGACTCCTCTCTGGGGAGAGCGGGGCACGTTGGGCACAATGAACACTGTCAGGGGTCGCCATCTGAGGCAGATGAAGGAGCAGTCATGGCTGTCCACGGGAATCATTGGCACGTGGCAGGAACAACACGGACAAAGTTGCCCCATACCTGAAGTATAGGCAGAATTCATCTTCAATCTTCTCTGCAGATCTTCTCGGAGAGTCAAAGTAGATTTCATCTCAGAGGAGCTGGGAGAAAAAGAAGGGAGAGTGCTGGGCAAGGCAACAGCAGCTGGGTGGAGCAGAGGATTTCTTTATTTATAAACCATCTTGGTGGCCCCCCTTCCTCACTCAATATTTCTCACACATATCCTAGGCTTTTTAAGGGCTCCACCCTGCAGTGGGCCTTGGGTAAACTGTACCATTTACCCCCGCAGTCTGACGCCCCTGACAGCAGCCGTCAGCTGAGGTGGAACAGCCGCCAAGTGGTTAAACTCGTCAGCCATGTCAGTATCAAGGTATTACACTCTCCCTCCACACTTCTTTCATACTGTGGTGCGGAAGTTTTCGGTCCAGCCTTCCCTAATTGTCTCATCCGGCCTGCTTTATGCTCTTTTTCAGGTCATGTTTCACACTCCTGACTTTTCTGATCCTCAGCCTTGAACGCCTCTTTTTTTGTTAATTCAAGAGGCTTTTAATGCTGATTGTGATGCCTAAAGCTTGTCTAATTCTTTTATAAGCTGAAAAGAAAGAAATTAGATTGAACATTGGAGTCTAGGAGCCTTTGTTACTAAGTTAGTTCTAATTAGCTAGAGCTAATAAGAATAAGAATAAGAAAACCTTTATTAGTCCCTCAGTGGGGAAATTGCATTGTTGCAACAGCATAAGTACAGCACACAGTGGTATCACACAAGAGCACACAGTGTATCAGAGACCAGTCTGGCCAAAGATAATTAACTAAAAACTAAAAAACTAAACTACAAGAAAATAGGTGCTTCAAGTAAAATAAAATAAAATAATTATGGCACATAATAGTATAAATGTAAATATTGCTAGAGGGCGCTGAAGTGTTGAGTCCTGAGTATGTTGATGCATGTTTAATGCGTGGTTGTGGACAGGTAACTACGACTGCAGCTGGTAAAGCTCGTTAGATCAGACACTTGCAGATGAGATTACTGTCTGTCTTGTGTGGGCGGAGCCTGCTGACTCTGACCCTGCCCACTGACCTCGGCCCTTCTGCGAGTGATTAAAGTGGATTTAAACAGCAACTGAAAATGAAGCAGACACCAGGCTCAGCACTTCTCTGAGAAAGTGTAAGTGTATTCTTATTTAAAATTGGAATATGTCCTTGCATAAGAAAATGTAGCTACATTTGTGCCTATGTTTATCTCAGTACAATCTGACTAGTTGTGAGTTAAAAAAAAAAAAATAGCAGCATCCACTTCCTCAGCTGACCCAGTTAACCTTGTATTACCGTAGGTTGTATTCAGTTTACTTTGCTATACATACGATCAATTTGACAATTAAAGTTAAAAGATGTAGCCTATTTTCTTGGCCTTAATTATCTTTGATTGTCTCATTAAATGCATGTCTCAACAATTGCCAAAGAGAAGTACAAACAGAAGGACAGATTATGCTCATACAGTCAGGCCTTGTGTATGTGAATCTGTGCTTGGTACAGATGGGTCTATTCTGCCTGAGCCTCATTGTTTTACAGTAAGGCAGCCTACTTGTTGATCTTTGTGTTGACTCTCACTACATTGACGTAAACACATAATCAAAAACTAAATATAAAATATAATTCAATATTATTTACTCATAATTTAATTTATAGTTATTTTTGGTTCTTTTTTCTTTACAGAAGTCAGTATCACAAAAAGATCAGTTACTTGATAATATGACTATTCTGGTCCATTTTATGGACTCTAACTGTCTACAGGTATGTTAAAAAGTTTATATGTGAGACTTGGTCATGTGACCGTATCCCAGTTGAGTCATTTTAAAACTTTCTTTATCTATTTATTTATTTTTCATCAAATGTGCAAATCTCTGCAAACATTTCTAGGCTGGTTTTGATGTTGATGCATTTTACAAATGCCTTTATGATAATGTTATGTACTGTAGACTCCTTCTCTGCCCTCTTGTAGCTTTTCACAGCGGGACATTTGGCCCTAATCCTATAGGTTTCTGTCTCCATTTAAACAAACCTTTAATCTTTATTGCCTCATGAGTCTGAGGCTTTGTGAAACCTATACTAGTGAAAGAAGTACTGTAGCATAACCAGAGCAATACAAATAGCCCAGGATGCTGTTGTTTTGAAGGTTTGCTTGTGTGTCAAGCATCTAAGTAACTGTTTTGACATTTATACTGCTGCTTTGTAGATGTTAAAGCAGTTTGTCTCACATTTATACTTTCAGCCTTTCTGATGTCACAGGACATCCTGGCATCACTCAGAATCATCAGCAGGCACTCCCACTGTGCTTGGGACTGCCATGGGAGAGGAGTTGTCCTCTGAATGCCATGCTCAAGAGTTATTTGATCAGTTTGTGTCAGCGCCCACCTGCCGAGCTACACTTCGCTCCTTCTGCACTCTGTGTGAGCATTTACAGCTGGATCTGAAGTCTGCCCCTCGGCCGCTCTATCCCACAATCAAACAGCGACTCAGCTACTGGAAGGCCAATGGTTTGTGGTCCAAGCTAGACCGAAGGGCTGCCCTCAGCGAATACCAGAGGGGCCGGGCCTGCAAAAATGTGACAGTGTGTTTATATTTCATATCTATATGTGTTATGGTATACTTATACAATATGTGGAACAACTACAAGTTTAATAGCGAGTACTCTCTCTGCAGTGCGTCATCATTGGGGCAGGCCCTTGTGGTCTGAGGACCGCAGTGGAGCTGAGCTTTATGGGAGCTCGAGTGGTAGTGTTGGAGAAAAGAGATTCATTCTCCAGGAACAATGTGCTTCACCTGTGGCCGTTTACCATCCATGATCTTCGCGGTCTTGGAGCAAAGAAGTTTTATGGAAAATTCTGTGCTGGCTCCATTGACCACATCAGTGAGTCTGAAACAGGTGAACACAGTTTGTGAACATCTGCACCGTCCTCTGACCTAGCCTGTGTCTGCAGGTATCCGTCAGCTACAGCTCATCCTCCTGAAGGTGGCGCTGCTGCTGGGGGTGGAGGTCCATGTCAATGTGGAATTTAAAAGCTTGATTGAACCATCTGAAGATCAACATAGAGACAGTTAAACTTACTAAGAAATCTAGTTTTTGCTCAATTAATAAAAAATAAGAATATTGATCTACCTTTGGTTCCTTTGTTGGTCTGCTTGTCTTGTGTACAGAGATAGGCTGGAGGTTAGAGGTCCATCCCAAATCTCATCCTGTCAGTCTACTAAAGTTTGATGTTATCATTGGAGCAGATGGACGAAGAAACACATTGTCAGGTAAGTTTGCTTTATTTCTTTAAAATCTCTCATCACACATGTTATAAAGTGGTTCAAACATGTTCTGGCCTTTTCATTGTGTGCTATTATTTTACCATTGACACACATTTCTCACAAACCTTTTTTGTTTTTTGTCTGATCAGGTTTCAAACGTAAAGAGTTCAGGGGCAAACTTGCTATTGCCGTCACCGCTAACTTTAAAAACAGAAACACTACAGCTGAGGCTAAGGTGGAGGAGATTAGTGGCGTGGCTTTTATTTTCAACCAGCAATTTTTCCAGGAACTGCGAGAAGAAACCGGTCTGTGTATTATTGTTCACCTGTATTCAGTTCATTACTCTGTACTTTTGCCTAACTTTATTGTGTATGCCTCAATGTCTCAGGGATTGACCTAGAAAACATTGTTTACTACAAAGATGACACTCACTACTTTGTAATGACAGCTAAAAAACAGAGTCTCCTGGAGAAACATGTTATTCTGCAGGTAAAAACCCATAAATACAATTAACCTTACTCAAATTCACAATTTAATGGGATTTATTTACTCCCTTTTTGTCAGGACTATGCAGAAACAGAGCTCCTTCTCTCACCCGATAATGTGGACCAGCATGCTTTGCAGGCATATGCCCGTGAAGCTGCAGACTTCTCCACCAAGCACCAGCTGCCAACTCTGGACTTTGCCATGAACCACTATGGCCAACCTGATGTTGCCATGTTCGACTTCACCTGTATGTATGCTTCAGAGCACGCTGCCATGGTTTACCAACGTCACAGTCACCAGCTGCTAGTCACTTTGGTTGGGGACAGCCTACTGGAGGTGAGATCAAAAACAGAGTCTACTAAGTAATCTAAACTTATAACATTAAGATCAGTATGTCTTTCTTGTGCCCCCCAGCCTTTCTGGCCAATAGGTACTGGCATAGGTCGAGGTTTTCTTGCAGCACTGGACTCAGCCTGGATGATTCGCAGCTGGGCAAAAGGAGAAGCTCCTTTGGACGTCCTTGCCTTGAGGTAGCACTATAACCCTCAACACACTTTTTATTAGTTAGCTGCCATACTGTTGTAACATCTTAACTCTATGTCTGTCGTACAGAGAAAGTTTATACCGTGTCCTTGCCTCAGACGACTCCAGAGAACATGCAGAAGAACTTCAGCCTGTACACTGTGAATCCTACCACACGATATGCAAACGTCAACACACTGCTCATTACTCCTGCACAGGTACACACCGCTCAAATGTGGCACTGGCCACATTCCTGGACATAGTACTGGGCACATACAAAAGTTCAATTGGTGGTGCCTGTCTTTTCAGGTGAGACATTTGGTTAACACAGGACATGAGGGAGACTCCAATGACATTTTCACAGACAGAGTCACCTCTCCTCGATTTGTCAGACAGGGTGAGTTGGCTGTATCCAGTTCACTGAGCATCACTGTCACATTGTATTATTCTTTGATATTGCTACAGTGATAGAATGTGGTTTGTACACCTCACTGTATTTTATGCTGCATATTCGGCTGAATACAATGTTTTATTTGCAAATTTATGCAAACTTCTACAGCCCTTTTTTGATATTCTGCTGTAGGTCGATATGTATGATGGACAGTATAAACTTACCTGTCTTTGTCTTTTTTATTAAATTATTTTCAGAGTCTTTTTCTCACTCTAATAAACTGCTAAGTTGGTGCCAGGAACAGACTCGGGGATATCGCGGTGTTGCAGTTAGTGACTTCACCACTTCCTGGAAGAATGGACTTGCATTCTGTGCCCTTATTGACAGCTACTGTCCCGGACTAATGTAAATAATAGCTGTGTTATATTTTATTATTACACCGTAGCTCTCAATAATACTAGTAGAAAAACATATATTGAGCAATAACTGTGTTGAGTATTGCAATAACAATATGACTGGTGATATTTTGAGTATAC
Source organism: Bostrychus sinensis (assembly GCA_020698575.1). Taxonomy (NCBI): domain Eukaryota; kingdom Metazoa; phylum Chordata; class Actinopteri; order Gobiiformes; family Eleotridae; genus Bostrychus; species Bostrychus sinensis. The sequence goes on from CM036239.1 coordinate 12,904,379, forward strand.
TTTTTGTATTTAGTAGTCAAAACAGGGTCAATCATCATAACCTAATAAAGACTAAAGGACTCAAACAAGGCTAAACCAAGGCTACATTGAGGAATAAAAATCTAGTCTTTTAAATATTTTAATTTGGCCTTAATTTAGTTTTATTTAAAGCAGTGATTAAGGCAGTGAGTAAAGTAAGTCAATCTTATCTTTCTCAGATAGCTGTGTGATATTGTGATAACAATACTAACCTCTCACTTAAAAAATATTTTTTATTTATTATTTTTGCAGCATGTATGTCTTTAATGAAAATGTATTTTATTATTTTTGCATTTCACGTTCTTTGTGTCTTTCAGAAATTACCAGTCTTTGGATGAAGGTGCAGTGGAAGAAAATATACGGCTTTCATTTGATGTGGCTGAGCGAGAGTTTGGTATTTCACCTTTGATGACAGTGGAAGAGATGTTGTGTGTAGGAGAACCAGACTCTCTGTCCATGGTCATGTATTTGAGCCAGTTTTATCAGCTGCTCAGTAACATGCCTCCATCAGGTGAAACAAGTCACTGACAACTGTGCGACTGTACACTAATTGGGTTGCATATTTTTACGGTGTATCTTTGATTTTCAGGTTCTCTGTCACAATTTTCAGAATTGCGAGGGGCTTTCATGGTTCCAGTCTCCCTCCTGAGTAGACTAGGATACAGTCCCTCCAGAAAAAGAAACCCAACTGTAAGAAACTTTTACTTAAAAATACTGCTTTTGTTTTTATGGTTTAAATATGTTTTATTAGGAGCTTTATTTTATTTTTTAGTTACTCTTTTGTGTAAACATCTTGTGCTCCATATAAAGAGAGAGATTAATTTTCTACAAGTTAAACCCTCAAACATAAACCAACAATAATAAATACACGAGCGGACAATAATTAACACAAGCAAACAAACAAAAAAAACATAGGTTCCCCACCTCTTATATCCCCTTCCCATCCTTTTCATTTTCACTCTCACTCTCTTCAAACCAGTTTGTTTTCGAGGTAGGCAACATACGGCAGCATTATCTTTTCAAAAGCTAAAAGATTATCACTTAAGATGAATTGTATGCATATCTCAGATATTTCTTGCATCCAGAATTTTAGAGATGGAGCTTCTTCCTTTTTCCAGAATCTTAATATTAATTTTTTGCTACTATGAGGCAATATGAAATTAATTGTTTAATTTAGTAACTTCTTCTGATGTACCTAGAGTAATTATTTCTGGATCCGGGGTCAAATGGGCGGTTAAATATCTTTGATAAAACACCAAATATTCCAGATTAAAATGACAATAATTTATGACAATAGATGAAACTGTGCGCTATAGTCGCCTCTTAAAGTCAGCACTTTGTACAACTGGGAGAAATATTGGGAAAAATCTTGTGTAGTTTGGAATTTGAATAGATAGTCTACATAATATTTTAAAGTGATTTAAGCAATGACTAGAATTTTCTGAGCAACTGTGAACCAATTGCAAGCTTCTAATCCAATTGTCTTCTGAAATTTGTATACCTAACTCTTCTTTTGATGTGCGTCTGTAGACTTCTGATGAGGGGACTTTAAATTTTTGAATTGTATTATAAATATGGGACGTCAGCTCTGAATTAGCTTCTTTTCTCTGGCAGTCATCAAGTTTATCCGGGGATCCCATGTTGTAATCCCCTAGATGTGATTTCACATAATTTCTGCATTTGTTTTTATCTAATTCTCACATTCCAGTCCTTCAAACATTAACAATAAAATATACAGTATCAAATGACTTTATACTGACTTTAAAACTCACAGGAGCCAAAGGATCTTGGTAAAAGGAGAAGGAGGATTAGTACCACCCAGAGAAGAACCAGGGGTGGAAGCAGGCAGTAGGGAACAGCAAGTTTTGTCTGAAACAAATGCCAGTGATGACCGACAGACATGTGACCAGTATAAGACTGGCTGTTCCAGGGTACGGCTTATGGCCAGTCAGCTTCAGGCAAAACAGGAAGAGTCATCCGCTGGCAAGGGTTCATTGTTAACTACTACGGCCTTACAGCAACCGGTAAGAATGATTTAGCTAATTTAGTCATGTCTTCTATAGTGTCAGTACCTTCAGTATCCAATAATAATCTCAACAATGTCTAGGGTCCTGGGGGTGTCCAGCAGGGGGACTCATTGTCCCATACCTCCTCTCCCTCAGACAGTCAGTCCACCTCTGATGCCACTGCTCCACTGCCTGCATGGAGGCCGGTACAGTGTGATCAGTTAAAGCTTTAATAGTAACACCAAATATCACCTCTTGAAAACATGTTTTCACCAGTTTATTTATGATTTTGCCACTAGAAAAAGCGAACACAGCAACAAGAAATGATGAGTTTTCGTTTCAAAGAGAGGATCAGGTCACAGCAGGTGCGCAGTTAGTGCAGCTTCAGTTAAAGATTTTTGTTGTGTGTAGTTGTGCTTGTGATGTGGAAAGACCTTTTTATTGCATCCTGTAGTGTATTTAGTGTCACTGAATCATCTGATATGTTATGGTTGTCCCTACACTTATGTAGAGATGTTTTTCCTCAGGCAGCTGTCATACTTGTTAGATTGTCCTTGTCTGTTCTCGCCTTTGGACGTTGGATCCAGAGGCTGAACGGTTGTTTTTACTCCTGTAGGGTCTGGTGCATGTGATGGAGCTGCAGTTCAATAACAGCTTTCAGCTTTAGTCACATGAAGCATGTCTTCTGGAAATAAAATGCCTTTAGCTTTGTTGTTTGACCTGCAAGCCCTTCTGTAATTTCAGTTTTAAGTTTTGAATATTAAAATAGTTGTGTTCTTTACAAAGTGTTTGCTATGTATAAACTTAAATTGACGCTGCAGTTTATCACATGTTTCATATCCAAAGTGAAGCACAGTAAAATAAAACACATTTAATTAGCTCTTCAGAAATTTATGGTGATGCTGGCTTTCTGCATAGCAATGCCCAAGCATTTTAAGAGATAGCTTTTCATTTGTTTAAATTATAAAACTAAGTGAAAAAAATTAATTGTCCTGATCACATTTACTAACCAGGTATACTTCCATGTAGTAAACCGAATTCGCTCATATTGTGCGTGCATAGTGCAATTGTGCAAAGTGAAAATGTGTCAACAGGTTTTGTAATTAGCTAATAGAATAGATTTCTTATAGTTTACACTCCTAACTAGTAACCTGCAAATTACCTGGTATTTCCTCCAAATAATTTTTATTAATTTTAATTGTCCTCTAATTTTTGATTCCAATTTGTTTTTGTTTGTCAGTCTCCAGGCTTGGGAGGCAGCAGTGATATGTGTTTCTTCTGTAAGCAGCGGGTCTATGTGATGGAGCGTATGAGTGCCGAGGGCCTGTTCTTTCATCGCAGCTGTTTACTGTGTGAATACTGTGGCTGCAGTTTGAGAATCACTACCTACACTTATGACAGACCCAGTGGTGAGTGCACACAGGAGTTTACAGTGGAGTTAACCTGATACCAAGCCGATATAAAGTGGCAGAATGTTATTGTTGATTTTACTGAGTGACATTGATGTGATCACCTGTCAGATTGTAACTGACTGTTGGCCACAACCTCAGATGAGTCATCTGATCTTTGCATTTGTGATGAACTTGGTTATAAATGTTCACTGTTAGATGTTTGTCTCTGCTGACCTCCTAGATCTCTGACAAACTGCTCATTGTATTCTGCAGCTCCAGGTCATTCTTAGTCTTTGATTTATTGTGAAATCTGACTCAGCCAATCACACGTCATGAAGGGATCATGTGATCAGTTTGAAGCTGAGGCAGCAGATAGTTTAAATGCTTAATGATCAAACTCATTTACTTTAACACAAGTCCTGGGGCTGCTGTAACATACTATAATATATAATGTCCTACATTTGACATCTGTGTCTTGTGTTTCAGGGAGGTTTTTCTGTCCAGAACATTTTAACTTAAGATCTCAAGCAACAACTGCAAGAAAGAGACGACTGCCTTCAGACAGAGACATCTCACATCGCACATCGATAGTAAGTCTATAGTTAAAAAGATCAATAGATTTGTAAGTGTGGGTTAGTAAGTTTAAGTATTTCAGCAGAAATACAGATTTTCTGTCATTATTTAAATATGCATAATTTATATTAAGGATTGCTTTTATTCTATTATTATTTTATTTTATTATAGGTTTCTATGATTCCTTCATTAACTGGTTCCTCGACTGACTCTTTAATCTCAATAGCAGCAGAGCGCCGTCGCTCATCAGGTGAGCTTAGCTCTGGGTCTTCCTTTCAGCTTTCCATGTGCACACTGTACGCTGCCTTAAACTGGATCAATGTGGCTTTAGTGTGTCTGTGTTTCTGTGTGTGTCTGTGTGTGTGTGTGTGTCTTTGTCTACAGTGGCTTCTCTGATGGAGGCAGCACTCAACAAGAAGCAGACGGCAATGCCTGAGCGGATCGAGCTGGAAAACTACCGCCGCTGCTCTGCAAATATTGAGACTAGGCTGCTGGAAGAAGTAGAGGAGCCACAGGAGGTGTCTGAGGAGACACTTACTGAGTTTAACCTGACAGTGGAGGACACTCGCACCAGCAAGGGCAGACTGAGATCTCGGTCCAGGTCAGAAAAATGTGTACTGCTAACCAAAACTGTTGTTTTTTTTTCTTAATGAGTGGAACCTGATGTTATTTTTATATTAATGGTCTTATCAATGCTCTAAGAAAAGTTTGTGTGTTGTAGCTCGGATTCAGATATGGAAAAGGAGGCTGGAAGTCAAATTCTGACCTCTAAGGTCAAAGCTTCATCGGGAGAGGCACTGCAGCTTCAGGCCTATCTGAGAGAGAAAGCAGAAGACACAGCGCTCGAGCCAGACAAGGGAGACGTGGGAGAAGAAGGAGAGGAAGATAAAGATGAAAATGTTGAAGGCATGGAGTCCACAGACAGTAAGTACCTTTACTCTTTTTGATGTTACACTTTCTGGGTTATAATGGAAACTTTTAGCATGATTAATAGTTGCTGTAGATGTTAAAAATGGAGTAATGTGCAAGCTAATGTTTTATGTTAAGTGCTTTCAGGGTGAAACAAGTCCTGTGTCTCCCCCTATTGGTTGAATGTGCCATTAGGTCCATTATTGTTAGCTAGCAAACAGAAGATATTGTGTAAAATATGCAACTGCTTTGTCTCTTTTTTGTGTCTTGCCAACCTTCACCAGTTATTACTATTTCTCCAGACTCTCAGAGCACCAATCCAACAGAAGAAGACAAACTGATGTGGACCTCTTCACTTGCTGGTCCCAGCTCCCAGTGTGAGACACTGCGGCGCAGCAACACACCATCCACCGCCTCATTCATCACCATAACTGGCTCCTCCTCCTCCTGTTCACTTGAGGCCAAAGAGACAGACACTGACACAAGCACTGACACTAGCTCCATTCTAAAGTCCCACATAATGTCCCCAACATTTAGACATGCAGCATTAGCTGTGGAGACTGCTTTGACTCTCCCTGCAGCGGTAAAACTGACAGGTCATGGCTCCTTTGACGACATTAGTCCAGAACTTCCACCAAATAGGTCTTTGCTTGTGCAGGAGAGCTTGGAGTCCAATCAGGAAAAGGAAGCATCAAATGAACAGAGGCAAAAGTGCTCTGTTGGAGCCCAGAGCCTGCCCCCTTTGCAGGCTGTGAGAGAGGCACTGTTGTTCCAATTAAAGGGCCTGAAGGAAGCACCTCTGCTGGGACAGCAGGAGACAGAAGGGAGTGTGGCCAGAGCCTTCTATAGGTCAACTCTTCCTCCTGGAAATGTGAAGAGCTGGAGGGGCAAAGCTTCACTTCCAAGTCAAGAAAGACAAACAAAGGAATCGACCAATCAGAGAAGACTTAAAGGTGACATTTTAATTTTATATTTTTTATAGCATTGCATAACATAACTTTTTAAAGACCTCCATGTGATGTTTCCTTGTTGCTTAGATTACAGATGTGCCACATTGTCAGAAGAATCAGAGCTGGAAACATCCACACTGTTGAAGAGATGTTCACTAACATCAAGAAAAAATGTAAACAAAAAAGAAACATAAAAGAAAATTTGTTTTTGTTTTTTTAACAGATTAAACTTAACTGCAATGCCAAAAATAAGTCTGTGATAGGCACTAAGTATTAATGACTTCTGTATTATTTGCAGCTGCAGATGGAGCTGTTTGCTCTCACATCAGAAATTCAAAGAGTCACATTAAAGAAGGAAGAGGAACAACTGCAGGTACAATTAATCATCTTTAACACAGATTTGATCCACTGAAACTATTGTCACTTTTATTGTGTGTTATGTAAAGTTAGTTTATTTGGTCCCGCTCTTGTCATCTTTTTTAGCCTACATATGTTCCTCATGCTCTGGCTTTTAAACATTCATATGGCATCAAGGTAGGGGCACATTCACACAGATTTTACACAAATTCAATGACACAGTTTACCAGAAAATGTACTGAGCATAAAATTCAGATCTTTCCATTCTGTAGAAAAGAAACACTGTCTTGGTCACATAAAAACACTTAAGCCTGGCTGTTGTTTTGTTTCTTCAGAAAAACCTAAAGGATGAAGCCCCTGTTTGGGACTCTGATGGGGGATCTTCCTGTCCAACGGAAGTGGTGGGAGTTCTTGTCCACCCCAAGGAGCCGTCAAGCATAAGTGTGAAGGAAAGCCTCTTTCAAAAGAGAATAGCGAAAGAGAATGAAGACCTGGATGCCAAAATCACTCGACGGGTGCAAAGAGCTGCTCGAAAACAGGCCAAACAGGAGCAATCAAAGAGACTTCACAAAGCCCAGGTGAGTCCACGCTAACAGAGGCCAGAATAGCCCAGGTGCCTTGTGGCAGTGACTTCACAGTGTGTATTATGTAGGTGATCCAGAGACAGCTGCAGCAGGTGGAGGAGAAGCAGAGACTGCTGGAGGCCAAAGGAGTGGCAGTGGAGAAGGCTCTACGAGGAGAAGCTGGTATAGACACACCTAACAAGTTAACATGTGCATGAAAAAAATACCAGACTAATATTTATGTCTTTTAGATTACTGGGAAGACTCTGGTGACATCCAAGAGACTGATCTTTACCTTGGTGGTGGGTTTACTGACTCAATTATGTTTATTTACCGTAAGATTATTATACACCTTCGCTGTTTAGTGTACTGTGTAGTACATACTGTATTCTTTATACAAACATTTACACATTTTATTTAACATTAACAGCCAATAATAATATTTGTTATTTCTATCTAACATGACTTACATTTATAACAAGGCTAAATAATATTTTCGTGTCTGTATATACAGGTCTAGGTAAACTTGAAAACCCAGCCCTCATGCAGCAGTGGTTCCAGTTGGTTCAACAGAAGAATGCTTTAGATCGCTATGAGTCTGAACTGATGATATTGTGAGTAAACCTTTTCATTTTGTTCATGTGACTTTATGAGTATTATATTACTAGCACTTATTCTTGTTTGTTCATGCTTTTAGTGCCCGGGAGTTAGAGCTAGAGGACCGGCAGAGTCGCTTACAACAGGAGCTCAGAGAAAGGATGGCTGTAGATGGTCAGTCAAAATACTTGTTATGAAAGTCATAAAAATTATTTTGAAATGTGTTCTTTGCACAACTATTTCACCCTAAATATAATGTAACCTACATTCCTGTGGCTTTAGACCACCTAAAGGAAGCATCAGAACTGGCAGAGGAGCGGCTGATATTGGAGGAGATGCTGGAGGTGGTGGAGCAGAGAGATGCACTGGTGGCTCTGTTTGAGGAGCAGCGTCTGCAGGAGCGGCCGGAGGACCAGGAACTGGAGGCACTTATGCTCTCCGGAGGCTTGGAACTCCACTGGGCTTAAGTGCTGAAAACATAATTTGCAGTAACAAGACATAGAGATAACTTAAAATGGCTATATTACACTTTTATTTATATTTTTAAATCAATCTAGGTCAACTCTGGAACTGCATTAGAAGAAGTCATAAAATGATTTACTCACCAAACTACAGCCACATGACTTCTTTCAGTGACTTTGGTTATTAGGTTTCAGACACTGTATGATAGTGGACAACAAACACATGTATACATTTACACAAATGTGGCCATTTTCCCTATGGGATGGGTTTTGATGAGTATTTTTCTTAAGTTTATTTTTTTCTGGGATTTGGATTTGTGGAGGATGTCCATTACGGTGCTTTGACAGCTGTCACTCACAGCTCCATCCTCAGGTCTCCCTCTCTGTCTGTGGATGCTCTCTAACCACTTTTTCAGTCTTTTTGTGGGCGAAGTAAAGGCCTGAAAAGGGTTGCTTTTTAAAAACATTATCTGACTAAAATATATTTTTTTCAATAATTACTTTGCTGCCCTCTGCTGGTCTCTTCACCTGTTTCTTAATGGCAGTAGTAGAGCGCAGAGCTGTTAAGCTCTTCTAGGAAAAAAAACAAAAACATAGACAAAGAGTTTTTTATTTCCTTAAACTTTTTGTATGTTATTTTACTACATAAAAAAACAGCTGTGAGAAACTCAGCAACCAGAGAATACAGGATTACTCAAACAGGTGTGAATGAAACAAAACACAACTCCAGGTATATTTTTGATGTGGGAACATTAGATCATGTCAGAAAGTTCAGTAAAGTTAATTTTGCAAAATATAGCCCGGTTAATCCTAAACATCTGTGATATAACTTTCTAATTCCAGCTAGTCTATTTTTAATGATGTTTGTTTACATGTATATAAACTTTTCTTTAGTGTATTTTAGTTCTGTAGACTGGGCTGTCTACTTACTGTACTCTACATCCTAGAAACTGTGTTTTTGGTCAAAAACTGAACAGAGGCAGAGATATTTTACTGTGGCCTTTCAAATTGTTTTCAACTTCAAACTTTTTTTATTGTTTTTTTATGTCCAAAAATTCACAAACATTGTCTCTAATCACCGTGCCAAGTCAGGTGTAGATTGTCAATACCAAACTTTGCCTTATGTCAGTACACCTTGCACACTGTAAAAATAGTGGAAATATGTTTGAAATAAAGATGTGAATATGCAAATTACTTTGATTTGTTAAAAGTCAGAGATGTTTTTGTATAAACTGTAATAACATTTATTATATTACTTTTGTCTTTCTTATCTAAATGTACTTAAGAGTAAAAGTGCACCTGGTGCAAAATTCTGAGATTTAGTATACATGTCAATATAGTTCAAAATATTAATTTATAGGGAGCACAGTGGCAGAGTGGTTAGTGTTGTTGCCTCCCAGCAAGGAGATCGTGGGTTTGATCCTTGGGCCGGCCGACACACAAACTCTCTGGGTGGAGTCTCCTTGTCCTCCCCGTGTTACTGTGGGTTCTCTCCGGCTTCCTCCCACCATCAAAGATATGCACGTGTTGGTGAATTGGTGACTCTAAACTGCCCCTAGTGGATGAATGTGAGAGTCAATGTCTGTATGTGCCTCTGTGTCAGCCCTGCGGCAAGCTGGCCTTTGTCCAGGGTGTACCCCTCCAGAGGCCCAAAGTCACTGAGATAGGCTACAGTCACCCGCAATCCCTAATGAGAATAAATGGAAGAAAATGAATGAATGAATATTAATTTATTTAACTAATCTTTCTCACCATTTTTTACTTTGTAGAATTGCCTCCTTTTACCACATTAAATTAACATCTGCAAAAAGTTTTTTTCCCACACTATTTTAGAACAAAGGGTGACTGTGGCTCAGGAGGTAATGCCTTCAAAATATTTGAGCAAGAAAATTAACCCCACCTTCACTGTGTGTGTGAGAGAATACATTTAAACACATTGTTTGAATTATACAGGTTCTTGATTTATTAAAATGCCAACCCTGAGATGAAAATCTCAAAAAATGGTTGAGGATCAAACATTGTTTACAAAATACGTATGACTCGAAAAGTGTTGATCAGATGTCTTTCTTTGAAAATAAACGTGGCTTTCACAGACCAGTGATGTGGATTTGTTCCACTTTCAGGTCTTTGGCCACCAGTCCACATGTGACCGGATGCATTGCCCCACGATGGGCAAGGAAGACCCGCAGAGCCTCTTTACTGTACTTATCAAATGTGTACACCTCCCTACAACAAAAAAGAAAATCACTTAATTATCTAAAGCCTAACGCTTTATATCACAAAACAAAAACAATGCAGTTTGTCCAGGCTCAAAATGTTGCAATGAAATTGCTACATTGTGTTGACATTATGTTATGTAACACCAAAAACCAAGTAATTACAAAAGACAATGTTGGCAATGATTTCTTCAGTCACGTCCAAGTAACAAATTACCTGAAAAGAGGTCGTGTGAACTTCATCCTGCCCTGTTCTGTTGCCATTTTCAGTGCCACTGGCACCATATCCTCCCATTTTGACCGCACACACAAGCGCAACCACCTACACAGAAAGTGTTTTTTTTAAATGAGATTGTAGACCCAGCTTTTCCCTATTATTTTTTTTTTTTTCAAACTGTTTGTAACTCTCACTACTCACCGAAAGCGTATTTCAGAGTTCATATAACTGTTCATGTTGTAAAGATCCTGCATCTTCTTCACATGAGTTAGAGGTAAAGGATCCTAAAAGAGTGCAAGCTACTAAATGCAGGCAACTACACTGGACGATTCTTTTTGGTAGATGTTGGTTTACCTCTTGAAGCAGCAGTGACAAGAACTCAATTAGTTGGTGGGATGACAAAACCTTTACGTCTGACTCATTGAAACCACCCAGGTCCTCTTCTTTGGCCTGAGAAGTTTTAAATATTTTAAACCAAGGAAATCTGCATAAAAGTCCTCAGTGCTATAGGCCTTACCTTAATCCACCTCTGACAGAGGGCAATGCAGGCATCGGCCAGTGTGGTGTCATACCTGAAATACATATGAGATTTTCCTAAGAACAACAGTTAAGGTGCTAAACTGTTCAGTTAACAACGTTTTAATATGCATTTAGTACATGCAAAAGCCCCTTAATGTATTACCAGTACCACAGGATGAATTATGATGGACTCACTGAGGTTTCACAGGTGGCATTCCAGGTGTGTACATCCAGGTGTTCCAGTCCACCTTATTCAGGATGTCCACCTGGGGGGAAGGGTCAATTTAATGTATCATCTGTTTTTACTCCTAATATTTTTACATTGTTATATATAATATATGAATATATATACAGAGATATTATACAGATAAGAATATAAAATCTCTTATCACACTTACCTTATTTTTAAAGAAAGTGAACAGGTAATTCTTCCATTGCTCAGTGGTGACACTGCTGTAAGCAAACATCTGAATGTATGACTTCACAAACCCCATAAACACCTCTACAACAAAACCAAAGCACATAAAATAAAACTGAATACTCTCAGGAATAGTGAGTATATGCTGTAGGTGTGGAGTATGTGAGGCCAATACCTGGCCCTCCCAGCAGTTCCTCCAAGTGATACAACAGAGCAAAGCCCTTCTCATAGGGCACAGAAGAGAAGGCATCATCAGGGTTGACGTCCTGCAGGCTGGGTACCAGGTTAGTCAGAGGATTGTTGGCACCAAAAGTGTTTACCTAAATGATTACAATGGATGTTAATCACTAATAGATGTGTTTTGTTTTCTTCTATTAGTTTTATTTTCCTGATGTCATTGTGTTTTTGAGTGAACGCAAAAACATTATCTGTTAATAATAATTTTATAATATTTGTGAGTTCTCACAGAGTCCTGCAGATCTTTCCAGCCTCCCATGGCCTTGAACTGTCTGAACTGCTCACTTTCCATACACCGACCAATCATCCTCTCCAAGTAGACAGTGTGGCCCTCATTCAGCCTGTTGAAGAAAACCTCACATGACCACCAGGTTCAGACTTAGTTAAGTAGTAGTGTTATGTTTTTAGATTTAGATTCACCAGAAATGCTCCCAGGTCTTATTGGTCACCAAATTTCCTGTCCAACTGTGAGAGATTTCATGGGCAATTACCTAACATAAAAAAGAGTGCAGATTCAAACACAGAAGATCCAAAACACATTAAGTCATAATGCTTTACCTACATTTGATAAAGATTTGTCTCCTGCCTGTGAAAAGACAGACAAAACAACAGTCTGATTGCTTCTTATGACGGATAAAATATTTAATTAATGTTTTAGTGTTGTACCAAAAGTGTGGGTGTAGCAAAGGTCAGGCATGGGTTCTCCATCCCTCCATAAGGAAAAGAAGGCGGCAGAACCAGAATGTCATACTGACCCCAAACATATGGCCCAACCAATTGTTCGGCGGTCTGCAACATTTTTTCGGTCTGCAAATTTATGAGGAGAAATGTATTACTGAGGCGTAGATCAAATAAATTGCCTAATTAGTTGTTTCATTGTCAGTCATATAATCTGTCACCTCAGAGAACTCAAATGCAGCTTTGTCCACAAACTCTTTCTCAGACCAGACTCTAGTTCTTGGCCCGATGTCCCTGATAAACAATTAAATGACAGAGCACTTCTGTTAATAACTGCAGCTACTTAAAGGGGAACCATGCAACTTTGCTTGTTTCTTTGCTATTTGGTCTAATTTTTCTCTACAGAGCTCCCCTTACATTTCAGGCTAAATCACAGGAGCCACGTTGACTCCTATGTGACTCAATGGGCTCAACTTGACTCCTGTTTTCTCTTTCTCATATCCATACCAAGGTTTCCTCTGCCTTTTGACAAATAATAAAGCCATTTCTGACTTGCTATGGCTAACCAGAACATGTCACTTTCTCATGAGACCTGAGACTTCAGGAACATTGGGAAGGTGATCCCATTCTTGCAAGACCATTTGTTTTGCCAAGATAAGCCAGGGAAGGTAAAAGAAGCTTTTTTCTACCCTGCAATCACTTCTTTAACCAACACACTGAATTTGAAACTGTTTCATTAAGGTAAAAACGCATTGCATTGTTCCTCTTTAATGTGATGGTGAAATTAAAGAAAAGTAAATTACCTGCTCTCAAGTGCTCCCACCACAATAGCTATAAGGTATGAAGGCATGGGCACCTGTAAAGGAGGCCAGTATCATTAAGTCAGTCTACACAGTGTAATTAAACAGTACTAGATAGACACTGACCGATTGTCTGAAGCGGTAGATAATGCGCTCACTGTTGTGAGGATCCATCTCATGGCCATCACGAACAGCACTCATCACAGCCACCAAGTCTTTTGGGACAGAGACCTAACAGATGAAAAACCATTACTGCCACATCTGAGACTAAAGGGGAAGTATAATATATGTATTTGCATTTATTTTACCTGGGCATAGTAGGTGTGTTTGACCGATGGACTATCCTGACAGGGCACCATGCTCCTGCAGTGATGAGCCTTTAAGAGCAAGTAAAGAATAAATGCTGTTGTAAACACAATAAAAAAATCCATTACAATAAAATACAGTGATGTGTTAGAACACATTTCTGTGGCACTATATTGTATTTTATTGGGCTATATTTACATATATCCAATTCAATTATGTTGACAATTTTAAACATATACAATTTTAAAATTCATTTATGCCTTATGAAAATCTATTCTACAATTATTACATATGGGTCTCTTGCAGCCGAAATGTGAGAGAAAGATTGAAATAAACCTAATAATACGTTAGACAGTAAAAATTCAATGCTTGAAAGAAATAATGAACACTGAAGTACTGATCTACAATGTTTACTTAGTTGTCTCTGATGGCATAAAAAAGCTTTTTCCAATAAAGTCTTGTACGCACATCACTCAATGCAAGGCAACTATAAAAACATCATGTGGCAAAAGTGGCAAAGCCCACACACTTGCTCCAATAGAGACTGCATTTTATTCAGATGTTTAAATCCAGACTAGATCTTCCTCAGAGTATACATGAATAAATAAATAGATTATCTATATGCTTTTAATATACACTATTAAATAGATTTTAATAGTTTTTGCAATTGAAGAAAATGTCTAATGTCATAATGTTGACTGAAACCATTGAGTGACAAATTTTGCAAAGTATGAATTTGTATACTGAAGCATAAGGCATACATTAGACATACTATCCATTTTTAAAATGAAAAAAATATATATAAAAGATAAGATATCACAAAACAACACATTATGAAAATATGTACTGTAATCCCAGCTTTTTATATCAAAACAAAAAATCATAAAAGCCACACAAATCCACCTTACCTTTGTCACTATTTTATCTTCATTTGTTCAAGATTCAATGGACATGACCAATACATGTTAACTTTTGGGACCTAAATTATTCCTTGTATATATTAAGGACATATGTAATGTATCAGATCTGTTAAATAATGTGTTATTTGCGGATGATACCACCCTGTATTGCTCAAGGGAAAACCTAAATCAGCTTTTATAAACAGTGGAAAGAGAGCTACATAAAATAGTGATATGCTCTGATTAAAACAAGTATAAATATAGAGAAAACTATCTTTATCATCTTCTCAACGCAGAAAAATCAAAATCAAAAGAAAATAACCCCACAATACACAGTATATGATACAAATTTTCAGGCATAATTATTGATCATAAGCTAAATGCATGGCGTATGGCTGTGGCAGAGCTGCAGTGCATACGCAGGGCGACCAGCTTCGGCATTGTGGGTTTGAGTCCGGGCTTTGACAGCCAAATGTCTCTCCCTGCTCCCTGCTTTCTGAGCTTTCTACCATGTTATGATGTTGTTCCTTCATCAAAAACATACCTGGAGTTGTGTTTTACTTCAGTCATTCATTCTTGCACGGCTGTTCTAAGGCTTCAAAATGCTAGGTTGCACAAACTCCCACCTCTCCCACCAACCCCTGCTCACTCCATGAAGTACTGAGCAATCAACAAGCCCTCTACATCCAGTCTGCTCATTCTTTTTATCCAATACAATGAATACCAAGCACACTGAGGGTTCAAAACAGTAGGTAACAGGGAGATAGGAAAGCAGATGAAGCAGGCCAAATAACAATGGATAGAGAAACAGTGCACTGAAACTGAACTGCCTTCAACTGAGAAACAGCAAACAAGCACACGAGAAACAGTCAAGAGTAAGTACCATAAATGACAAAGATGGAAGCGGTCTGGGTGAAAATAAAATCATAAACAGATGGACAGGATACCGCTCTGATCAAACCAGGATGACTACCCAATACTTTGTGAGGAAGTAGAGGCAGCCATCAAGTCATTAAAGAATGGAAAAGCTGTAGGAGTTGGTAGAGATGCTTGCCCACTAAGCCAAAGGTTGGCGGTTCAAGCCCCGCAACTGGCAATGTATGAATGTGTCAGTGCCACTGTGTTTGGTGTTGTTGTGTCCATTTGCGCAGATGTGTGCAGCCATGCTTCTGTCAGTCTACCCCACCACCAACTATGGAGTGAATGAAACACCCCTTCCCTTCTGTGTAAAGTGCTTTGGGTGACTTATGTCATAGGTAAAGTGCTATGTAAAAATATAAGTAGAAAGCAATGGCAGATTGTCAGTCCTAGCCTAAAACAGATGTTGGTAAGCTCAGATCTAGTCCCAGCAAAAAATTTTATACTAAAAATGTAAAAATATTTTAACCCATGATTTCAAGGGCAAAAAAATGTCCTTTGATAATTTAGTTAAAAAAAAAGAAAATATTTATTTTTTGTATACTCTCACCTATCACGTTTAGATTTGTCAGTCAATTAATGAATAGATGGTATGGCACAGAAAGAAATTTGACCTAAGGAAGATACAGTCTGGACTGAAATATTGTCCAAATAAAATCTTTATTGGAGCAAGTGCCCACACTTGGTCTTTTTTCTATAAAAAAAAACAAAAAACTTTTGCAAAAGCTTTGCTTATGAATTGTTAGCAAATGTTGGCATTGCTAAATGCTTTGGCAATGACTTAGTTGCATACATGTCCAAAAGAACACAGCGCAACAAGGAAGAGTTGCATTTCTCCATAAGACTGTGGCTCTGTCAAACAGTTTAGTGTTGCCAAAGACTCTGATATAGAGGACTTCGGCAACTAACTCTAAGTTATATCAAATGTAATACACAGGTGAACTTTACCTGACACTGGCTAAATAAGTATGGGTGCTTCTTGCCAGCAGTCTGTTCAGGTGTAAGCCACTGCAGTGCAGTTGCAGAAGGGGATGTCTCATAAGTCACCTCCACAATTATGTGCTGCCCTCTGATTTAGGAAAGAAACTTTGGTTATGGGATACATCTGTAACATTATTCTCACACAATTTCTCTAACAAAATAGGGTTATACAAATTCTTACTCACCTTGAGAGATCAAATGGCAACTTGATCTCCAGCGGGGTACCTTTAAAGCTGTGTTTGGACCCAAGGGTGAAGGAGGCTGCCTGTCCATTTGCACTCACTGAAATGATCTTCAGGTCTGCGGTGTCCAAAGTCTGAAGCAGATAATACACCGCATTTATTAAGACTGTTCTAAGATTAATGTCATACATGCTGAGGCAGCAGTGACATAACTGCTGTTCCCCTGATGATCCTGTTTCACTTTTTCATCAAAACCTAAATATAAAGCTATTAGTTATAAAACATCATGCAAAAGGAAAAATAAAGCTTTTTTAACTATCTTCAACACAATGAGCAAATAAAAAATTTGAACTAATGACGATTAAGAGTCCACGATATAGAGTAATGTATTTTATTAAAACTAGAGTGTATAACTACGCATTAATAAATATCCAGGGTTACAAAGGCTAAAAAATGAAGCGCGTGTTTCTGCATACACGCACGCCTCACCTGTTTTACTCTCGCTGACCTGTACACCTTTAAATCAAAGTCCAAATGCACACTATTTTCTCTTCACCAAATGGTATTTAAATGGCATGCAATGGAAGACAATATCAACACACAAAAATGCCAATGTTGTGGCATGAACTGGTTCTTCAACTTCGTAATTACGAGATAGTTTCTCGTAATTACGAGATAGTTTTTTTTTTTTTTTTTTTGGTGACTACTATGCGCTTCCGTAAATTATAACGCCAACAGTAATTTCATAAATATACATACACACAGTCATCCACTCGCATAAAAAATGTGTAAAATCATAAAAACAAGCTTGCATTAAGTCATCAGATGTGCAGTAACGCAGATGTAGTAAATAAAAAGAAACTGTAATACCAAAGCGGAGAAGCGGTCCTCCAAAGCCTCCACGGTAAGCGCCACCCGGCCTTTGAGGACCCGGCTGGCGAAGTCTACGTTGAGGGACAGGTTCAGGTGTTTGGTGAGACAGCTGTTGGTGGACGAGAAGGAGCACGGATCTGCAGACATGATGACCGGACAGCCGGGTAAAACACAGGACACTCACAAGAAGGCAGATGCTACAATGCTGAATATCCTAGAGCACAGTGAAAGGCGCTGCTGTCTGACACCCGCTTTCAAACGGAACATGCGCCGTGAGCTTCCGCCGCCGGCAATTTCAAAATAAAGGTTCATGAAAATTATTATTTATTGCTGTAATTTTTTGTTAAGTGTTGTTCATTTTTCTTTTTTTTAATTCGACTTATTTTTCGTTTGTAAATATTAAGAAGAACTGAGTTAGTACTACTAACCTTTATTTTTATTACTTCTTTTAAATTTATTTTTTGTATCGATTTTTGTCTACTATATCTCCGCCCCTTCTACGTCATAGGTCCTTGTATTTTTTTTTTAAACACATTTGTGTACAATACAATATCTGTGTAGAATAAAAAGGTCTGTACAGTTATTTTTACAAATACAGCATTGTTCAACAATGCTTAAAACTAAATAAAAAAAACATTTATAACAATATATTTTATTTAAAACTACAACATAAACTCAATATAGGGGTCTGCTAATTCAAAGGGATAATTTTGAATCTTTTTAAATAGTCTAACTGTTTTCACTAATTTCTGATTACTCTGTTTTAAATTTTCAATAGAGGCAAAATATGTCTTTAAGTAATTTTCTTTAAAATTATACCATGAGGGCACCTTTTCTAGCTACTTCATCTTGTGGATGTAATACTTTGCAAGAATTATGATTAAGTTGATTATGTACAGGCCTATTTCATTTGAGCAGGAAGAGCATTAAAGATAAGTAATTTTTAAAATTTAGATAATACAACGCTTTTTTATTGTATCGATTTTGTCTACTATATCTCTGCCCTTTCTACATCATAGGTCCTTGAAAGCGCTGGCTCCTTTATCTCTGGCCCTTGCACAGCTCAACTACAGTGCCTTTTTATCCAGCAGGGGGCGGCCACTTAGACACAGACACTGGTGTGGACCGAGCGGTTATAGTTTACAGTCTGGCAGCGACGGTGGAGAGATGGAGGTCGTGATTGTTTGAGTCAAATGCCATGAACCCGTTCGAAGGCTCTGTTTCCTCGCAGCATGAGGAGACAGAGGAGTCGGAGAGCCGCTGCCCCTGGGCCCGGTTCTCCTCTTGGCTGGAGTGTGTTTGTGTGGTTACCTTCGACCTGGAGCTCGGACAAGCCATAGAGGTACAATAATAAGAGCTAGCCTAGCATCGTTAGCATCTCGTGGGGCGGCTGATCAGGTGCAGGATGGTCTTTGCTGATGGGATGTCCCCCACCAAAACAAATACTTTTATACGTTCTTCTTAAAATGACGCACCCAAGGTTGAACAGCTTACAAATACTATTACAAAACTGTAAATAGAGCTAACGTTAACTACTGTATAATTTATAAACACTTAAACGTTTTGTATGTGAAATAAGATTGTATGTGTTCTTTACGGCTTAGAAACGAAGATAATTTGTTTATTACAGTGTATTAGTTATTCCTCTAAACCTTTCCGTGTTTATTATTTTAGCTGGTCTATCCTCAGGATGTGAAACTTACAGAAAAAGAGGTAAATGCTTTGTTATTGGTTAGCTATTTCTTTATTTACTCAACCAATGTGCGAAAATGTATGGTTGTTTGTGGTTGGATTGATGTTTTGGGATCAATAAAGTGTCTATCTAATGTTATCTATATAATCTTTTTAGAAAACCAGCATCTGTTACCTGTCATTTCCTGACTCCTATTCAGGTAAAAATACCTTTAACGAGGAGACACAAGTTACTGGGATTAAACAATATTTAACTTGTAGCTTTATGTCCTAGGATGCCTTGGTGATACTCAGTTCAGTTTCAGAATGCGTCAGTCTGTTGGCCGTCGAGGTTCACGGGATGGAGATATTTACAATCGAGATGCCCCTGCCACACTTCAGGTTGTTAGTCATGAGATTACCCTGTCCATATACTCAGTAGAATAGAAACACACATAATGTGATTAAATCAAATAAAACCTGAGAGTGAAATAGTGTAGTAGTGAATATAACATTTACTTTTTCTATCCACAGAAAGAACTGTCCCATTTTTTTGGTTATGTTTATTTTAGACAGGTGAAGGATGTATCAGTAAAACGAGGATATTTTCAGAAGGTTGGTATCATATGATTAGACAGACTCATAGCCTAACAGCTTGGATTAGATTTCCTTGTCTAATAAACTGTCATATGTTGCATGATTTAGTCTCTAGTGCTCCTCAGCAGGCTTCCCTACACATTTCTCTTCCACTCGCTGCTTCAGATTATTGCACCAGAGTACTTCGAGAAGCTAGAGCCCTGTCTTGAAACAGGTGATAATAGCACTTATTGTTCATTGTCTATAATAAACCAAATTTAATTACGCTTTTTCTGTGACCTGATGTCAGTACTTTTGACTTGTCATCATAGTTTGCAATGAGATTGACCAGTGGCCTACACCAGTACCCGGAATAACCTTCAACCTGCCTGTGATGGGTGTAATCTTACAGGTACAATATTGTTGTTGGTTGATTGATTAATTTATTACAAATACAACCAAGACCTAAACCCAGAAACAAATAAATCTAAAACAAGTTGTTGAAATGTATGTTTTAACATAAGGCATTACATTTGTTTTTCCAGATTAGAATCCCTTCAAAATCAGACAAACCAGGAGGGAGTCCAATTAGACACACAGCTGAAAAGGTGAAAAAGACGTAACTTTTTTCTGTTTCTGTTGAGGCGGGGGGGGGGGGGGGGGGGGGTTACATGAGTTTTACTTCAGCTTTTCTTTTCAAACACTATTATTATGTTGTTGTTGTTTTTTTTGTTTTTTTTATTAGGTTCTTATATAACCAAGTTTGAAATAAATAAAGTCAATCAATTAATCTGTTTACAACTCATTCACAAACTTGATAACATATTTTTGCTCCTCAGAACCTACTGCCAGCTCCAACGGTGCTGCCAACAATTCATGAACTAGACCTCTTCAAGTCAGTCCTAAAACATTTTAGTATGACAATTGCCTTCTTGTGAGTCTGATGTGACTTTTGGCTTTTCCAGGTGTTTCCAGTCGACGTTGATCCACTTGCAGATGCTTTGGGAGCTTGTGCTGCTTGGGGAACCACTGGTCATCATTGCCCCCTCTCCTACAGTGTCTTCTGAAACAGTGTTGGCTCTCGTTAGGTAACTTGACAGCCTGTATGTCCATTGTAATACACAATAGAGCCTTGGTTGGTGTATTAAAAGGCTATTTTTTCTTCAGCTCTATCTGTCCTTTGAAGTTCTGCTGTGATTTCCGTCCATACTTTACCATTCATGACAGTGAGTTCAGAGAGTACACTACACGCACCCAGGCTCCGTGAGTGACATATCTCACCATTATATCTTTAAACAGAGGTGTTAAGCACATGCTAGTCTGAACAAACAATGTCTCTTGTTTAGCCCGAATGTGGTTCTTGGAGTTACAAATCCATTTTTCATTAAAACCTTCCAGAGTTGGCCTCATATCATAAGACTCGGTGAACTCAAGATGGCAGGTATTTGTTTGTTTGTTTGTTTGTTACTTTTTGCCAATACTTTTCGTCATAATTATTCTTTTTTTGATTATATTGGACTCTTTTTAGGTGATCTACCCAAACAAGTTAAGGTGAAGAAACTAGTCAAATTAAAAACACTTGACACTAAACCAGGTGACCCTTAGCATTCTTCTGCACAGCTTGCCAAATAAATGTTTTTGAAATATGAAGTTGTTTTTTTTTTCCTGCAGGAATTTACACAGCTTATAAGACGTTTGTACACAAAGATAAAGTTCTTATTAAAAGGCTACTCAAGGTAATATTAACAATTATAGTACACTGTTTATAATTTGAGAAAAACTACAAAGTTTTTGTGTCATAATTCAGGGTATTCAGAGGAAGAGGCCATCTGAGGTACAAAGTGCCATATTGAGAAGACACTTATTAGAGCTCACACAGAGCTTTATTATCCCTCTGGTAATTATTAACATTCAGTTTTAATTTAATATTTCGTAGATCTAAAAAAAATTAAATTACCATTATTAACATATGTATAATTATCTCAATGTTGATTGTTAGGAGAGATACATGGCAGGTTTAATGCCTCTGCAGAGATCAGTGACACCTTGGAAGGTAAACAAGAATTGCATGAATAATTTTATGGTTAGTCACACTCTGATTAAGGGTGTTTGTTCAGACTCCACCGCAGATTCGTCCCTTTAGCCAGGATGAGTTCATGGCCACGCTGGATCACAGTGGACCGCAGCTCACCTCTATGCTCAAAGGGGATTGGTTGGGCCTGTACAGGTGAGCTTCAATAATGTACAATTGTAGTAAACTTTTTGTTACTGCTGCAACATTCATATTTTGAAATGAAAATACTCTTACACTTGTACATTTTTACAGGAAGTTCTTTAGGTCTCCAAATTTCGACGGCTGGTACCGTCAACGGCACAAGGAGATGACTCAGAAACTAGAATGTCTGCACCTGGAGGTCATCTGTGACGCTGTAAGTTCTTTAACATTCAGCATCTGGATGAAATACTGAATCAAAAAAGAGCTATGATGTTGTCTATTGTAGGATTTGATGGGCTGGACTAAAGACAAGTCCTGAGGTGGAAATTGTAGATGTTGTCCTAAAGCTAAAAGAGAAGTTGGTAAGAAAAGGTGTAACAACCTGGGTTTATTTAAAAAGTTAAATTTTTTTCAGTTTTATTAACTATTAACTACAATAGTAAAACATATACACCATACACAACCTATTAATCACAAAATGTACAATGATGTGTTTAACAGACTAAAGCTCGACAGCACCAGCTGCAGGTCAGGGATGGAGTTATGGACAAGTTGGAAACATTTACAAAGTCCATCATCAGCTCACTTTCGGAAGATCTTCAGACATTACTCAACACACAATAAGAGGGCACTCACATCAACTACAACACAAGCGCCGACCACTGAACTTTTATTTCCTCTGCTTGTACAGTGTATGGGAGTGGCAAGAGCAATGTAAATCCAGTGATTTGAGAATTTATTTGTAATTGAGCAGAGCTTAACTCTTTAAAAAGGAGAAATGACTTTCAATCACAAAACAAGATTTGACACTAAAAAGCACTCCACTGGTTTGGAGGAGGGCTAGCTGGCAAAAGCTAACTTTGTTTTACTATAACACTTTTTACTCTGACATCAAGGCCCAAATGATCAAGATTAGGGCTTAAGTGTCAGCAGAAATGCCAACAGAAAACTGGCTGGACTGGAGTACCAAGTTTTTTTAGTATGCAAGACTGGAAGACCTGATTAAGGAAAACCTCTATTAAAATGTTGTATTGTACCACAATGTTGCTTTTATTCCCCTGAAAATATTACCAGACCTCTGTAATACATGTCAACTGTGCTATAGGGTTATAGTTGTATTCTCTGGTATGCAGGGGCTTTGTTTGAACAAAATATTTATATTATCTATGGTGGTAGATGGTGCATGATACACAAGTCATACATGTACCACACAAACCAGGTAGAACCTGGGAAATGGGTAATTTATTATTATTATTATTTTTGTCATTATAATTTTAGAAAATTTTATGTTTTTATAAAGTTCAAAATCAAAAACACACACAAGTGACGTACAATCTCCCTCCCACCTCCCTATCCACCCTCCCATTTATCCTCACAAAAAACAAATATACAAAAAAAAATATATATATACAAAAAACAGGTGTTGGGAAGTGGGTAATTTCAATCAATTTCAATTGTTTTATCACTTGTTATGCAAGCTTTGTGATTTTATTCTCCTAACCCAGAGTCAGCCAGTGTTTAATTATGAGGCACTGGGGAAGTTCACGATCTGAAGATTTTACTTGATGATTTTATGTTTTTTTTTACAATTATATTTTAACTTTATATAAACTTCATATCAACTCTTAATGTATTTTGAATAAGTTAATTATTTGGTAATCTTAACACCTTAGATCAATATAAATCAGTTCTTTGACAGAATGACTCCAGGCAGCCCAGCCATTTACAGCTCACTTGTATTACACTGTTAGAAAATAACTAGTTCAGCTGGTAATGGATAAATGCCACGTCAAGGTTGCTCAATAAGCATGTTTTTAATATGCATGGATGGAGGAGGTGTATCACAATGTAACATGCTCAATGATATGAATCTGCCCAAGTAAATTAAAGCCATAGATTAGCATCCACTTAGTTTTGGAATAATTTTATACACCTGCTTAAGAGCAAGCAAGGAATATAAATGATCCTGTTCATGTAATGTGTGTGCATCTTTGACAAAAACTATTGAACCCCAAAGGACAAGGTAAGTTTTCTGACCAAGTATACAAAACTTCTTTTTTTAAAGTTCTCTTCTTGGCTTGATTTATGTCACAACAATATTATTCTTGCTATGGTTTAAACTAAATACAGTTTATGCACATAGATGCAAATAAACCTTAAAAAAAACACATAAAAGAGACTGAAAAATTGTTTAATTTGATTTGAAGTCAAAAAATATACACAAAAGAGCTTACATTAAATGTGCAAATTTTCCAAGAGCAGCACATAAAGGTTTATATAGTTTTTTGTTTATATATACACAGTCTGCTAATGAATTCAAGAGAGTTTTAATGTTAACAGTTTAAAGTGATAATTTCTACAGTTTTCTGTGCCTATCTCTTGGCAGTGCTCCACCATGGTCCCCCCTGCAGCCTCATCACACTCTGTTTCTCTTGGGGACTGAAGTGCAAGATGGTCAAGATGGCACCGAGTGTCTGTTGTCGTCCACTTAGATCCTGCAGAGTCAGGAATTTAAAGATGACATTTTTCAGATACTCCATGTTGGCGCCCTCCCGACTTTGGTCCCTTAACAGTTTGTCAAGTTGAGCTCTCAGATCAGCCACCTCCTCTTCATGACGTTCTCCATTAGCAATGAGCCTGGCCTGCAGCTGATGGACATCCTCCTCAAGCTGGTGCTTCTGCCGCCGCAGAGCTCCTGCTTCCACCTCCTTTCTGGCCAGCTGCTCTGCGTACAGCAGTATTGTGGGTTCATTGGGTGTGACACGCAGCAAGGACTGGCTGATGATGTCCTCCTCATGATACTGGCAGGCTTCATTTATGTCCCGGTTGTCCACTGGACGGTTGCCTTCACTGCCGCTTAATCCTCGTGGAGAAAGGTTATTGCTCAAAGCGACTGCTCTAAGGCTTTCCAGCTCCTTGTCCTTCTCATCCAGCAGGGCCATGGTCCTCTCTCTCTGTTTGTGCAGCTCTGCCTCCAGTTTGAGCAGGTTGTCATGATGCACAGCTTCAAGACGCTCTACTTCTTGTTTATAACTGTGCTGTTGTGTGACAGTTTGTTGCAGCCTCTCCTCCAGCTCCTTGCGGTGCTTGGCCTCGGCCTCATCACTCTGGATGCGTAGATTAATGTACTTCTCTTTGAGTTCAGCCAGCTGGTCCTTCACCTCCTCCAGCTCTTTAGTCTGGGAGCCATCTTTGGCATTCTTGTTCTTGAGCACCACCTGTGCCCTCACCTTGTAACGTTCAAACTCATCCTTGAGCTGTCTGAGTTCCTGCTGGTAGTACTGCACTGAGGCTTTTTCCTTACACAGCTCTGGATCTGTGTCAATTAATGCTTCAATGTTTGTTGTATGCTCAGGGCTCCTCTGAGTCGCAAGCACCAGCAGCTTTTTAACCTTTTCCAGCTTCTCCTTCAAAACTGTCACGTCCAGCTGCGTGTCATCTACAAAGATATCTGATGTTGTCCTGCTCGAGGCAGCGATGGCCAGAGTCTTGTTTTCAGTGTCCAGCTGTAGGATTCGGTCTCGTAATCGCTGAATAGTCTGCTGGTTCTGCTGCTTCACCTTCTCACAAGAACCGAGCAGCTCAGACAACTCGGACACCTGCTGCTCTAGAGCTGCCACCCTCTGCTCCTCGGCCTGGGCG
This sequence comes from Bostrychus sinensis, assembly GCA_020698575.1. Taxonomy (NCBI): domain Eukaryota; kingdom Metazoa; phylum Chordata; class Actinopteri; order Gobiiformes; family Eleotridae; genus Bostrychus; species Bostrychus sinensis. The sequence goes on from CM036239.1 coordinate 12,929,552, forward strand.
CGGTCACGTTCACGTTCTTCCGCCTCATGCACCTAAAGGTAAATATGAGTCAGAGGAGCTCTGTAATAATATGCAATAGCTAAAACAAATTTAGAATGATTGTTTTACCAAAAAGTTGTCATAAAGTGCACTTTGACGAAGTTAAGTTTAATTTAAAATAATTAACAGTTAGTAGAGAAGTTCGCCCATTTTGAGTGTCTAGAAAAGCGCAATATAAGACTAATGCATTATTATCATTATTATTATTATTATTAAAATGAAATCTGGCTTACCTTCCTGTTTTCACTCTGCATCTGCTGGTGAAAATGGTTCTTGAGTTCTATTAGCTCCTGTTGTAGCTCCTCCACTCTGGGATCAGGTTTGTTTTGGACCTCCTCAGCCGCCTGGAGTCTTCTCTCCAGCTCAGCTTTTTCCTCCTTTAACTGGTTAAGAAGAGCCTCAGTCTCCGCTCCCCGGTCTATAGCCTGAGATGTCAGCACAAGAGCAGTTTTGGCTTCCTGGAGGTGTAGCTCAGCATCTTGACGACGCAACTCTGCGTCCTGCCGCAGATCTCTTTCCTGCTGTAAGATCCTCTGCAGCTCTCTCAGCTGGTGGGCATGGTCTCCCTGTTCTTGACCTCTTTCATGCTGCTGTGTGATGATTCGAGCGCGACTCTCAGCAAGTTGCTCCTGCAAAGTCTGAAGCTCTGACATATGTTGTTTCTTTAAACCTTGAAGCTGCTCTTGGAGGTCCTCCACCTCTTGCTTCAGCAGACGTTTGTCAGCCAGGAAACTGGCCTCCATCCTTGACTTCTCCTGTGTCACTGTTGCCAGAGAACTGGTGAGTGTGTTCAGTTGTGCCTTCAATTGTCCAACTCGACGATCAGCCTCTGGGCCAGGTGTGGGGGTGGTCCTCTGCTGCTCCCCCATCCCACCACTGCTAGCTGAACTGACTCCACTTTCTGAGCCACTAGCTTCAGGAGGTGGCTCTGTTTGCTCCTCTTCACTTTGGTCCTCTCTAGCAGTTTCACTAGTGATGTTGATTGATAGGTCCATAGATGCTGTAGTATCAACACTGTCTTCACTATGCAGAGAGCAGCGATCATCAGAAAGGTCAGCCCCGATGTCCTGATTCTGCTGATTTCGATCCACTTCCTGAGAAACTGACAGGACTTTAAGACTGGCCTCCAACGCCTCTTTTTCCTTCAGCAAGCTTTTATATGCCCGGACCACATCTCTGAAACGAGTCTGATACTGGACAAGCTGCTTCTTCTGGGACTCTATAGTATCCAGGAGCTCCTTCCTGCCGGGGCCACCCCCAAAACTCATCCCAAACTTCTCCATAGTTCTTCCAATGTGGATATAAACCTTTTAGACAAATTTAACGATTTAGGAGATCCTCAGACTCAGACTCACCATCTGAAACACATAAGTGAGATACAGTACAGCCTGTCAGAATGGTATTGCTTTATTAACACAATTATGTCAACTCATGTGATCCTACACAACATTTAAGCACTGGCATAAACCATCGTAAATACTCCCTTGTTCATTACTCTTTAACTGTCTGTTAGGCTATATCAGGGGTCTGCAACCTTCTGGACCCAAAGAGCCAATTGTTCCCAAAAATATAAAATCTTAATTTGTGAAGAGCCGCAACCAGTTTTAATGCACAAAAGTATCTTAGCCTAAGTGAAATTAATCATTTAAAACTAACAAAGAACTGTGTTAAACCCTTCACAGATTTTCTCATTTAGATAACTAATGTTACATCCTGTAAACATTTCTTGGTGCTCGTGTGTAGCACTTCTAATCAGTTGAAGACAGCTGAGGCTATAGCAGTGTAAAGTACACAGCATATACTGGAAAACAAGGAGAAAGTTTTATTTTAAATTGACAAGATGACGCAAATGCAGGTTGTTTTATAGTCGTCTGCTTATTTCTTTATTGACTTAATTTAACCAGCTGTCAGATGCCCAAAGAGCCGCAAGGGCTCTAAAACCAAAGGTTACAGTGTAACTTAACCACTGAAACATTTGTTGGAGTTTAGCACAGGTTAGTTTCTTTGAATCAAGATCGTAGTCTTACCATTTAATCGCTGGTGGTGTCGGTGTCACGCAGGAAATTGTATATTATCACTGCACATTGGAAATGTGGCCTAAAAATGAAAGAACCTAACACAAATAAAACTACCGACAAAGAGGTGACTGTGTGCAAACAGCTGCCATGTTGCTTTTGAGCCGGAAGAGGAGGGGGACTCTGAAATGACGCGTAAGTGGTAAGATTTTTTATTTTTTTTTATTTTTTACGTTTCACAAGGATGGTGGATAAAAGTACTAAAAACGGGTGGACAGCTCTTTTGTATGTGTACTTTTACGCTTTCACAAACTTGACACACAGTCGAAATCATTCGACAGTACGTGGAGCTCAACAGTGCCCGCCCACCCCGGAAGTAAAATTTTCATTAATTTTTCTTTTGACTTTTCGAAAAATCATTATATTAAAGGTTCAACGATTTGATGGAGGCTAATGTGGTGGTAACTCATCAACATAAATTAATTCCGCTATATACACATATGAGTGTTCCAGGAAATTCGGCCCCCCCTTGTACATACATGATCAGGTTATAAAGACAACACGAAGGTTTTTTGTGTTTGTTTGTTTGTTTGTTTGTTTGAAAAACAACTCATACTGATGTTTTTTATTCTTCAACCTCTCAGATATTCCACTTTTTCTTAGCTCATACGTAGGCTATATAAAATCTCAGTTTTATTGTAAAATAAAAACGAAACTTTTAGACCATGTATCTGTTGTAATAACTAAGTAATTGTGTGTTTTAGATTTTAATGTGGAAACTGTTGAATACAAAAATATTTGCTTTACAGATTGGGATATCAGTGGTCAAGACAAGATCAGACCTTTAAGGAGACACTACTATCAGAACACACAGGTAAAGAAACAGATAGTGTAGGCAGTCACACAGAGACAGAGCTGCTATTTATAACATATTTTATGGAACATTTTTTGGGGCCTCATCTTTGTTGTGCACAGTAATGACAGAGAATTACAGAAGCAGAAGAATAACTAACACAAAGTGTAAGTTTTGTTTTACTTTTATCTATAGCATTAATAAATTTTAACGCGTTAATTTTTTTATTGAGGTGTTTGCGTAGCATTACGCAAACACTAATTGCTTTGCTGATTCTTTATTATTATTCAGAATTTTCCCCGTTTTTCGTTTCGTTTCACGCCTTCAGCAGTTTAACCAATTTTTGCCATTTTGACATATAATGTTTCTGGTCATTGGGAGAATTATATGAATCATATGGGAGAATTTTATGCCATATTTTCCCCATTGACTTATAATGGGGCTTGTACAAATTCATGTTTTTTGCACATTATTCTGCCACTTATGGCCTTTATGCTGATTGTGCTTCTTCTGCCATTCATTCTGCTTCGTTTAACCAGCAGTTCAGCCATTTAAAGCGTTTGTGGTTTGTGCTATTTTAGGCCATTGTTCTGCCCCATTAATTTCTTATGGGACTTTTGCCATTTATTGCATATCCTCATACTTCTTATACATTTTTAGTGCAATTTCAGGCCATGTTCCCTCTTTTCAATTCTATTGTGCCACCTGCCACATTATGCCATTCTGCATTTCTTTATTTTCCTTTTGCAGCTTTTTCCACATTTTTAAGCTCCTTCTGCTTTTTCTGCTTGTTACTTTTAACCAGTATTTCAGTTTTTTAAAGTTTTTGCAAATTGTGCTATTTTATGCCATCGATTTTCAGCTTACGCAAACACTCGCAATGGCTTCTGCCATTGCAATTTCTAGTTCCTTTTTAATGTGAAGATCTGGAGACAACAACGATTCAATAAAATGTTGTTGTTTTTTTTTTCTTATCAGGTGTTTTCATTATTAATAAGTAAGTATTGGGGAAAATACAGTTTTTAGATAAAGAATAGCATGCATCCACCCTAAATCATAAGCTTATAGTAAGTGTAGTAAACAATGAAATACTTAGAGTGTTGCTGTATATTACTTTATTCAAATAAAGATATTTCATGAAACAGATAAAAAAGGTTACAGAGTAGCTAGAACAGTTGTTGCCTTAGGGCTTAATGGGACCACCACATCCCCTTTTTATTTATACATTGACATGCTCCTGCTGGTTATGTTGACGTTTGACCACAAATACTTTCTGACCAGAAACAGTCACTGTGTAAACAAAGTCATCCAGGATCACTGTGGAAAAAAAAGATTGATACAACAGTTTAAATGTAAATGTGGTTACTTGTTACTGCTAATGAAAAACAAAATATTCCATACTCTTACGTTTGTGCTCAGTGTCTGTTAAATAACAAATATAACCCTAATTTCAAAACAGCTGTGATGCTGGCAAACAAAATTCAGAGCAATAATTTTCCAATCTCAGAAACATATTTTATTTACGAGCAGCATATCAGAAGTTGAAACATAGAGACATAGACCCTGTTTCACAAAGCAGGCAGAAACAACAAGTGTTTTACTCTCAAGTCAGAGTTATCCTATTCTGGGCCAACTCAGAGTTTCCAGAAAAGCCAATAAAATATGTAGCCGAGCAGAGGATTTGCCAATAAAAATATTATCTCTATTTTTTTAATTCTTCATTTACATCAAAGTAAGATTGCACACTGTCTTTTTTATCTAATCTTAAAAACTATTAATATTTTAGAGGTTTTACTCTAGTGTATTTAGTGTAACCTGATTTTTTAAGACCTGGCATTGATCAAATTTAAAGGCTGCAAAAAAAATTTAACTATTAGCATCAAAATTTGAGTTGCTAAAAGTTGAAAATAATTGTATAAAATAGATTTATAAATGTAAACTAAGCTATAAAAGTTAAATCATTATCTTTTTCAAATCAATCAAAGTGTTCCCAGTAAATGAGGAAATTAATTATCCAATCAGAGTGCTCCTTTAGGGAGCAGTAGAAGTAGACTTTGGGTTAAACTCAGAGTTAGAGAAATAAAACTTGCCTCAGACCAGGTTAGATTTACTCAGACTTTCTTCTCAGGGTTAACACACCCCGTTTGGAATAAACCTGCTTCTTGAAACAGTGTCATTAAAGCTGGTGGCAGCAACACATCCCAAGTTGTGAAAGGGCCATGTTTGCCATTGTATATGTTGCATCCCTCTTTTAACATCCCAAATGTTTTCTAGTGGTGAAAGGTCTGGACTGCAGGCATTAGGGTTCAGAACCCACAAACTTGCATGACAAAGCGATCTTGAACTCATACAAAGATTTCCTGACTCTGCTCCAGAGTCAAAAGTATAGTTTTATGCAGTGGCACTTGATGGTTCAGACATCATAAGAATCAAATACTGACCTTTGACTTTGTCCCTTCTGCACCCTAAGCTTCCACAATCTGTATATGCTATTTATGCTGCTTGGTGAACCTCTGCCCAGTCATGTTACTGACCTATTGCCAAATAATATAAACCAATATAATATAAGCCTCCTCCCAGTGTTATTACTATCACACTTCCAGCCTTTTGTTGCTTCCATCCAAACATTTTTTGAGCAGTGTTGCTGCCATCAAAATGAAATATATTTTTTCATGAAATGGTAAAATTCCAGTTTAAACCCCAGATAAGATTTATGTTCAATTGAGAATAAAATTAGGTTCCTCTTTACGTTCACATTTAAGACAATAATACAACTTCTTTAGAATTTAGTTAGTATAAATGGTATTCAAAGATTTTCTGCCTTGTCTTCCCCCAAAACTCATTTAAGTATGCATCATGTTACAGTCACTTTGGTGCATTTCTCAGATCAGAACTCAAATTTTCAAAACTTTAGTTCATTCATCAAAACAATTAACACAAACAGCAAAACAATAATAATAATAATAATTGCAAAATAAAATAACTTGCTCAAAATATTTAGTTGATCTCAAAGGTAAATATTTCTGTGAGTGAACACATCTGAGTTGCAGAATGAAAAGACCAACATGTCAGTGTTTAAGTAAAAGGCCATAAAAATGCATAACCGTGTTGTCAATTTATGCACTTGCCAAAAACAACTACAACTTCAGTTTTATAATGATGACTGAAATTGGGCAAGACTGAACTCTCCCTCAGCGTAAAAATGAGGAACAGCGCTGAGCTTGTTTGTATTGCCATTAAAACACCATGTCATTGAGTTACAGAAAAGAATAACTGCACTACTATAAATTGAGCTAGATATTTTTATGTACACCATTTACTTTTTTTTTTTTTTTTTTTTTTTTTTACATATAACTACTTCCTGGGTGCATTTTCCAAAATACTACTATTATTGTTTTGAAGTAACAGTGCTTTTACTTGGGTAAAGGTTTGGCATATTTATTCCACCTCTGAGTTTGAAACGTCATTAGTGAACTCAGTGAGTACTATACTGACACTTCTTCACTAATTATCACATCAATTGGTTTATCCATTTCAGTTGTAAGGACTCAATGCAATAAAGTAAGAGCCGGTATAATCCAATGTCATCAGCGAGACAAAAAAAAAACAGACAGTGTAAGAAACAGTAGACAGCTGTACAAAATAATTTGCAATAATGCACCAAAGCCTTTGCCCTTTGTAGAAAAAAATAACAAGAAACTGATATTATGATTTGCAATAGTGACGGTTGAACAGGTTGTTTGGAAAAATTAAGTTCTGGTCTGAGAAATGTTCCAAAGCGACTGCGAATAACTGTAATACTCTAGATTGCCTAGTGTCTTTCTCTAGTGTGTCTTTGACGTGTGTCTGTTAACAATAGATATTTTATCTAAAATGTGCATTATGGCAGCCCATGTTTCCACTATACCTGATATGCGTTTAAAGGGCACGTCAGCTAATCCAGCCAACCTGAAGCGACTTGCAGTGCGAACCATCTGCATCATTACACCAGCCGTATGTTCGTCATTCTCCAACTCGCCTGCTGACTGGGGAGCAGAAGGTAAGAGAGTAGGGTTTCAGTAGGTTCACAGACTAGAATTTGATGCCTAGAAACTATTTCTCAGTCGTCAGTCTGCCCCAGGGCAGCTGTGGCTACAGAAGTAGCTCACCACCACCGAGTGTGACTGAGGAGTGAATGAAAAATATATCAAAAATTGTAAAGCGACTTTGAGTTGTGTGAAAAGCGCTATATAAAATAGATGTATTATTATTATTATTATTATTATTTCTAAAAAACTGAACAAAAAACTCACAATTGTTGAATCTGATCATTATTATTAGCGATTGTGTCCAAAAACTGACTATATTGTTATATATGTTATGGCTTAATGCCCTGTCTGCTGTCTACAATCACACCTGCATGATTGAATAATATGACCACTTTTTGACACTATAGTATCTTTCACCTTTGTAATGTGTGCTGACAGAGAAGACGATAAAGTTTGTGGCAGTTTTTGTTTAATCACGTGAACGCAACAACCATTCCAATATAACAGACTATATATAAAGGCATGGGTTCTTAAATGTCTAATAACTAACACGAATTGCTAAATGTGTCTAATGCGTGTGACTTGACAGCCTATAATTTCTTGAATTAAATAAAAATATGAGTTAAGTCCGCATTCTTGAGTGTGCGAGTCTTACAGCCAGAACCCCGTCCTCACTGATGACCAAGTAGCCGAGCTGGTCCGGGATCCGCTCCAGTCCCGCAGTCAGAGCCGCTGTGGTCTGAAAACAAGAGCCAGGTGATGCTAACCGCTCAGCTTATATAAATACATGTACAAACTCAATTTAGAACTCAAAACCACCCCAACTTACCATGATTTTTTCAGTAGGATTTACAACTGTTTGTCTTTAGCTTCATTTCCGGTTTTCTGACTATCACGTGACTGATGATTACGCCTGTGTTGCACGATATTTTTTTCGTCTTTTTTTTAAACGATAAAAATCTACATACAATAGATTTTTAGTTAGTTTAGTTTTAAAAATTTTAAATAGTATATAGAATTAATTTTTTGTGCTCAAGCCTTGAGTTGACGCATATAGAAACCGGAAGTGGCAGTGGGTCAGCTGATGACGCTCACATGATCTGGAGGATTTGTCACAGCGACCCTCATCTTGGATCGTTTTCGCAGTTTGTTCTCTTTCCTACAGATTAGCAATGGCCGGCCGTGGGAAGCTAATTGCCGTTATCGGTGATGAGGACACGTGCACCGGCTTCCTGCTCGGGGGGATCGGGGAGCTCAACAAGAACCGCAAACCCAATTTCCTGGTGGTGGAGAAGGACACTAGCATCACGGAGATCGAGGAGACGTTCAAGTAAGTTCTCTTCACAGCCCGAGCATCGACAAAAGGCCTCTACTAATCTAATATCCTTTGTTTTTGTAATTATTTTGCTTAGGCCGATCTTAATTTTCCATTCAAAAAGACACGCATGCTACGTCTTGTAGGCTCTTCCATCACATTAAAAGCAGGTCAATTTTCCTAAAGGGAATATATTGTGCTTTTATCCATATTTTGAAACCATTCTTGGTCACCTCAAGAACAGCAGTGCATGTTTTACAACCTTTAAAAACATTATTTGTCTAAAAGAAAACGTTTAATAAATTGGCTACTCTACTGATGCCACAATGTAACAGGTAAAGAGATCAGCAGAGGGCAGCAGAGGGCTTAGTGTTGTGGTCTTTTGAACACATTGAAAGAAAAAGAGTACTTCACATTCTTAAACTTTTTGTGTGATGCAGTTTTACTAAAACATGAAAAATAGCTGTGAGGAATTGGTGGAAACAGAGCTGTACATCACTTTTGAAAAAATGAGAGGAGACCATGGATGTATTATAGAACTGGACAGTGAATGACGTCATGACCACCTTTGTTTTCAGTGGCCATGGTCATGATTAGGCTCACCAGACATCCTCCTTTTCCCGGACATGTCCACTTTTTGAGACCTCAAAAAATGTCCATCCGGAAATTCTGAATCACCTGAAAATGTCAGTGATTTTAATTCTACCACAATCAAACAGCATTTTTGTACGCCCAGTATGTTGCGCCACTTCTACACCCTCGAGCAGGCGCACTGTGGCCCTCAAGCATGTGTGATCAGTTCAGACCAATGGGCATGATGGCGGGCAGAGATATTTTTTAGCCAAATTAAAGATTTTTAACAGAGAAAAACTCCACGATATGATAATAGAATAGATAATAAATACTACAAAGCTGAATATTTTCTCAGTTGTAGGTGCTCTGTCAGTCAAACACCAGGTGATTCTTTTTACATTGTGGCCACTAATCAAATTGACATCAGGGGAGAGGGGTGGTGCCCCATCCAGGTCTTATGCCACATTCATGATACACTGGAATCTTGGAAAATCTGACCTCTGACTCTTTGCTCCGGATATTTGTTTGGAAACTCATGTGGAAGTGTTGGACTCCGAGTTCCCGAGTTGATGTCACATCGTGGGGACTCCCTCTGTGACAGGAGGACGGTGTGGTCACTAACAGGACAAGAGTCTTTTTAAACAAGAGACTTCACACTTATGTGCAAAAATTTACTCATCTCTATATAATGAATTACGTTAACAGCGCTAAAGCTCTGCAAAAATGCCTTTATTTATCACTGGATGACCGAAATAGAAATAGAGACATAGTTTAGAATGCAACAACCTGGAAATGCAACTGTTGTTATGTTGTTATTGTGGTGATCCTCGTGTGTTTTCCAAGCTGATGTTGTAAACGGACGTTTTTCGGAAGTCTGCTTTTTTAAGTCTGGACTTCTGAGATTCTGATGTATCATGAAGGCGGCATTATTATACTGTCATGAAGCAGACTAGATGTAGAAGGCTTGCTGATTGGTCAGTGCTTCCTAAAGTGGATGGAAGTTCATGGGAGAGGCAGTGGCTTGTGGAACCGACCATTTTAAGACCTTGCATAATATAACCCCTTTTAGAAACCTATACTAATGCAGGCTTCCTCAATAGCTAATTTAATGTATTACATCAATATTAACAGAAAAAAATCATTATGTGGCACAGTGCCTATTGTTCTGTTATAGCGTTGTGAGTGTTTCTGTCAGGAAATAGTAGCGCCTTTAGTGTGGCTAGTCATTATGCAGATTTTGTTCTGTCAATTTGGATCATTGTAAAATAATGACACTTAATTCTAATTTTTTTGTGCCCAATGTGGTGAATTAAGTGACCCCTTTTAAAGGAGAACTGGAACTAGTTCCTTTTACAATGAGAAAATACAATATAAAACCTTCTGTCTTATCTCTGCAGGAGTTTCTTGACCCGAAATGACATAGGTATAATCCTGATCAACCAGTTCATTGCAGAAATGATTCGTCATGCCATCGATGCACACATGCAGTCCATCCCAGCTGTGTTGGAAATCCCGTCCAAAGAGCACCCGTACGATGCATCCAAGGACTCCATCCTGCGCAGAGCCAAGGGCATGTTCTCTGCTGATGACTTCCGATGAACACAAACTGTCATAACACCGGAATACATTTCATGTTTCCATAATATAAATATTAAATATTGCTGAATGAAGATGAGTATTCTAATTATGGTGGTTTAATTTCATTTGTGTCCAGTTATCCTTTGGATTCGTTTGGATGTGATGTCATAATGTAAGTTTTGAGCTTTCATGACAATACACGTGTGAAGTTTTTTGTACTTGTTTAACAAAAAATAAGATTAAGTCATGTTTATGTTTTTGTGTATTTGGCTTTAAGTCTGCATGTATTAACTTAAAAACCATTCAACTGTTGGTTCTGACAATAAATTATATTGTGACATATCCTGTATACGCTGTGCTATTTAATGTATCCATGTATCTAAAATTAAATAGTTTTAAATTATATTGAATAATGGGAAAGCCACTGAGCCCAGTTCTCATGAAGCTTGTTTCTGTTCAAAGTAAATAATGAAGCAGCACTCAGGGTCATCATTACTCATCCTCGTGCACGCGACCTTCAGCTGACCTTGGCTGGAGGACAGCCTTGTATAAACCAGAACATGTTTGAGTTGTGACCTCAGAGATGTTTTGGGCTATAAAACCTCAGAAAGAGTTGCTGCGTATGCCACAGATCACTCCGTTATTAAAAGGCACGCCAGAGAGGATGTCACCAGTAATGATTATAGTGCTGGCATCAGTTGTGGTTCCTGTGTATGGACATCCTCTTCAGCTGTTATTAAGAAATACCAGGTAAGTTCACAAGAAAAATAACCAGAAAATCTCAAATATTTAACTAGAATTTTAATGAGATTTATTTTAGTCAACATAGCATCACAGAAAACTCCACACTAATGGACAAACTGCAAAACTCCACAAGGTGTGTCTGTATTACTGTTTTAAATAATTTGAAGATATATAATGTGTTGCCATAAATGTTTTATATTGAAAATGTTAATAGCAGCAACCCTATGGACACTTCGTCATACTGAAAATGCTGAAATTAATGAAAATAAACTTTTATGTAATTTGAAATTGTTTATTACAATCAGGAATGTTTCTTTTCTCAACGAAACAAACCCCAGTGATGGTTTGCCTATGTGAGTAACACACAATTTAGAAATGAAAGATTTTAGTATTATTCAAAGTTTGTCTTGTATACCATATTCATCTGCTGCTGTTTTTTCAAAGGATAATGTCAAGCTACATGGAGAACAACACACACATTTCTTCAAGGTGAGTAGAGTTTTCTAAATTATTTTGTTGAAACTCTTAATTGGATTTACATTGAGATAACTTTACCACATTTGTATTACATATTTTTAAGTGAGTTGCTTTTCCATACATTTAACTGGCCTTGAACATCCTGGGTACAATTATTGCTTTTTTGTTTTTTCCTTCAGGACTGGAAAAGTTGTATCGCGCACTAGTTTGTAAGTTTTTCCCATGTCATACAGCTCTTCTATTTTTCACACTAAACAGTTATTTTATAACATCATTAAACTCAAAAGTAACAACTCAAAGTTTCTCTTTTTCTTTTGTATTTCTCCCACTTAAGTGTCGTCTTTTCCAGTAATGTTCACGGCTGCTCATTGCCCACCTGCGGGACAGCCAACCTTGCCTCTTCTCTTCAGACTGGAAATGAGAAGGCCGGCAAAGATACAATCGATCCCTTTGGCCCTGGAAAGAAATAACACCCCAGGACAGGATTTACATTTTTTATACAGCTAACCAATCCACTTCCAAACAAATGTCTATACTCTGCACTTTATGCAGTTTTTTTTATTCAGTTGTTTTCTATACCAGGAATATATAATGTCCATACAAGAAGTTCTATCTTGGTTATATGACATTGCAACCAATTATCAAAATGGCACTGTTATTTATCAGTTTATGCTAGATCTTGTACACAGTACAAAATGTAGCAAGAAGCAAACCAAGCTGTGTATTACCCATTACTCTAATAAAACTATTCTGTTTACTTATTGAATGTGTCATTAATGTTTCCAATATTATACAGCCTATACTATAGTAAATATTATAAAGCCTATATTTTCAATATATTTAATTTACATTTATTTTAAACCCCAGTACTTCATGCTCTGCTGTGTCTGTTTATTTCCAACTCCACTCCCTCTCAGCATGTTATCTTAATGCCCCTTAATACCACTCACCCACTGCTCACGTTAAAAACATATTTAACTGGTCCTGGTACAACCCAAATCTGTGAAGCGCAAGTGTAATTTAGTTTAGCACTGTGGTTCTCAAATGGTAGGTCAGGGCCCTAAAGGAAGTCACAGAATGTTTAAATGGCTACAGCAGCCAATAGTATGTTTAGCTTATTTGAAGCCTATAGCATTAGATTACAGTAAATCTGTAAAATACTGTATATTACAGTACATCTGTAAAATAGTAGTAGCCTAATTTGAGAAGAGCTTACAGTGGTTTAAATATTCTTAAATAAAGTTGGCTTAAATAAACTGAAGTCTACACTGATGTCATCAAAAAAGTTCACTAAATAAAATTTGTTTAGGTCCAGGCAGGTTGACAGTTTGGATACAAAAAAAAATCAATAAATGAATTAATTCAAATGTTATTCATTCAATTAAATAAAGGTTAGCATGGATATCTCAGTTTGTTTATCACTTACAAAGACAGACAAACACAGCTGACAGTAGGGCCCCTGATGTGAATTTTACTTGGAGCCTCAGAAAGATTAGATTCGGCTCTGGTTTTGCTGCAGGTGGGACTGGAGCGCTTCATAAAATAAATGAATAACTAAATAGTGGGTTAAGGACAACAAAATGAATACTCTGGAGCGGCCTTCACAAAGTCCTGATCTCAACCCAATAAAAAATGTGTGGGCAGAGCTGTAAAAAGGTGTGTGTGAGAAAGAAGGCTTACCAACCTGACTCAGTTACACTTGTGTCAGGAGGAATGCCACCATCCTCCTGACACAAGTGTAACTGAATTCCTCCAAACTATTGTGTGAAGCTTGTGGAAAGTTTCCCAAAATGTTTGACTCAAGTCATACAGTATCAAGTCATACAATATAAAGTAAATGCAAATACTATTTATTTATTTGACAGGGACAGTGCACATTAATGAACATCTATCCAGACACCAATAGATATAAATATGCCAGATTATAGCAACAATGCTAATTACTAAGGAGACATAGGCCAATGTATACTTCTGATTTGACAAAAATCATTATTATTAAATTATCTCTCTCATTATTCTAATATTTAGCAAATATAAATATTTTTGGTTATTCTTACCGACCTAGAACATGAGAAGTTTAGTCTAATTTAATCTCAGTAAGAAAAAAATGGTTTTGTGTCTTTTTATACAGTGTATGTAAACTTCTGGTTTCAACTGTGTGTATATATATATATATATATATATATATATATATATATATATATATATATAGCCTTGGTCATTTTTAGACTAGGGTGACCACCAGGGAAGGAGGGGTACTGGGGGGGCGTTGTAACTGCAACCCCAGAAGGTTTACAATAATAAACTATATTTTATTACACATTTTCGGATGAATTGTGTTCTCTTCATTAGTCGTAAATATTAATTTTCCAACGCTGTTTAAAGCCTTGTTGCTGTTGTTGCTGAGTTATTGAAGAGTGTTAATGTTCTCCAGCTTTGTCTCAAAAGACAATGGGCCGGATCTTCCGCATCAGCAACAACTGCATGTCCACTACTTGCTCATAAGAACAATACCCAAAACTAGCCCATGTGAAAGGTTTGAGTGCAAAGTGTGCAACTGGCTAAATGCTTCTCAGTTTAAAAGGCAGACGGGACAGTAGCAGTGGAGCTACTGTCTGCTCACCTCACCTGTCTGCGGCTGTGACAGGAGCCGACCCCTCACCTGTCTGCGGCTGTGACAGGAGCCCCGCCCCTCACCTGTCTGCTGCTGTGACAGGAGCACACCGCCCAAGCACTGCCCTTAAACAGCCGCGCACAAAACAAAACAAATGTCTTCTGTTCAAGAAAAACTTGCTGCAGTACACGTAATAGGTAATTTATTTATCAGTAAAATTATCTAAAAATCCCAAATGAAAATTACCCCAGTGTCGCACGCAGCCCAGCATGGCAGCACCCCCATGTGAAATTGACTTCCCGCGTCCATGCAGACGTCCCTAATTAACCGGGACAGTCCCAGGTTTCGGCTCCTTGTCCCATGTCCTAACACGTCTGTAAAAAACATATGTCCCAACCAAGTTGTCCCCATTATAATAAACTGAAACACATAGGAAAATAAAAACACATTTCACTAACATTATTTACAGTATTATTGTTTTTATTAATTAAATTGCCATTAAAATTCAAAACTTACGTCATAGCATCAATTACATTAATTACATGAGAGAAAATGTTACGTACTTCGGAAGCTTTTTTGTCTCATGGTGAGTTCAAATGCTCCATGATTAGGGAAAAAACTATGTGCTATTTTAGACTACACAGTTCTCACAGTCCTTATTTAATTTCATCATTCTCGTGGATCCTCAACGACGTGGCATGTAACAGCTGAGGCGTTTCTTTACCGGGGGAGCTCGTTCACGGCTCCTATTGGCCCGCAACATACTCCCTGCGGATATGGACCAATGAGGGCCCCTAGTGAAAGACCCTTGTTCGCTGAAGTGGACCAATGAAAAGTGGCCAAGCATTTGAGGCGGACACTGATTGGCTGGGGGTCGACTACAGCTGCGAGCCAGTGAGGATGCATGATGGATTAGAAAACAGTTGGTGTGAAAGTCTTGAGCAAGCGATCAAGTGGAATAATCAAAGAGGTAAGAGTATCTCGGTATGCAAACATACTGTAAATCTGCATTTTGATTGATTCAGCCAAAGCGCATCATCAGTGTTTTTACATAAGTTGGTCATAGTGGGTCACTGTAAACTACAGTCTCCACTCCCTAATGACAAGCTTTACCATTATGAGCCTGTAGACAACTGTAGAGAAGTTTGTATTGCATTGTAGTGATTTAATTAATCTGCCAATGTTATACACTTTGCCAGTCTACTTAAAGGAACACTAGTAAAACAAACTAGTGTGTAAGCAATTTTTAAAGTAGTCTTCTTTGAACGGAATGGCAACTCTCTATTTACTTCTAAAAGATTTGGCCTGTTCAGTGAGTTGTATTTTCCTTTAGAAATGCAATGGTTGTAGAGTTACTTTCAAGACTGACACTTTCCGTATGTCAGTTGTGGCTTTTTCTATTTAGCCATTGTCCTTAACAATATAAGGCTAACCTAAAGCAAGTCAAACTAACTCACTAACAACAAATAAAATAAAAGCATCCTTTCCAGCCACTAACCACAAATAAGACATTTAATCCAAGCCAAACTCCAGTTACTGTGCTGTATTCTCCCGGTAAATCTATTACATTTAGATTGCAAGTTGTGTATTATATTGTCTCAGTGGTCTTAGTAAAGCTAATGTGATTTTTGTTTTATTTTGTATTTTTTCCAGAATGATCCGTTTTCTGCTCATTTTCATTTCCCTTTGTGTTGTCTATGGCAACAGTAAACCTACAGAAAGGAAAGATCGTGTTCATCACGAAGAACCACTGAGTACCCTCAAACATGATGACACCCAAAACTTTGACTATGACCACGAGGCCTTCCTTGGGCATAATGAGGCCAAAACCTTTGAGAACCTCCCTCTAGAGGAGAGCAAACGGAGACTGGGGTTGGTTTAATTTAAAACACTATTGTTAGTTTGAGTCCTTATGGTATATTTTAAAGAAATCTTTTCTAACAGCGTCCCTTCTCTTTGTCTGCAGCATCATTGTAGATAAAATTGACAGTAACAAAGATGGCTATGTCTCCGAGGAAGAGCTAAAAATTTGGATCAAAGCAGCTCAACAAAAGTACATCATTGATAATGTTCAAAATCAGTGGAATGACTTTGACACCAACAAAGATGGATACATCAGCTGGGAAGAGTATAAAAATGTCACCTATGGCAGCTACCTGGGTAATAATCAGTTACTGAATCTGACCCTAACTGATCATTATAACACAAACTGGATGACACTCTTATTAACTATTACTCAACAATAACCATATGACTTTTGATTCTTCAGACAGCCCTCAGGAGGAGAGTGACTTTAACTATGGCCAGATGATGCAGAGGGATGAGAGGCGGTTCCGTATGGCTGATAAAAATGGTGATCTATATGCCAATAAAGAGGAATTTACTGCCTTCCTCCACCCAGAGGAGTTCTCGCATTTGAAGGACATTGTGGTGCAGGTATGGTCCTGGGGCCTTTCAAATCTCGGGGCAAGACAAGTGTATAAATGTTATCTAAAAGCTTGTTTCATTAGGAAACAATTGAAGATATTGACAAGAATGGAGATGGCTTTATTGACCTGCAAGAATACATTGGTGAGGGTTTTTGTCTGCTTTGTGGACTCAAGCATTTTTCTATAACATTAAAGATGCAGATACCTTGGAAGTACTTAAATGTTTAACATACATTGATTTGTATCGTGATACTAGTGACGACACGTAGCATTATTCTGACATAATAATGTAACGTAAATTATATCTGTAGGTGACATGTACAGTCCAGAGAAAAGTGAGGAGGAACCTGATTGGGTGAAATCTGAGCGAGAGCAGTTTGCTGAGTTCAGGGACAAAAATAAGGATGGGAAAATGGACAGAGAAGAAACACTAGACTGGATACTGCCAGAAGACTATGACCATGCTGAGGCAGAGGCTAAGCACCTGCTGCATGAAGCGGATGCTGACAGGGTAAGTGTCAGAGAGAGTCTAGTCTGATCACAGTAAGTATGTATCATTCAGTGTGTTACTGGTTTGTAAATGACTACTACTTTTTTCTAGGATGGTAAACTAACAAAAGAGGAGATTCTGGAGAAGCATGAAGTATTTGTTGGAAGCCAGGTGACCAACTTTGGGGAAGCTTTGCTGCGACATGATGAATTTTAATGTTGTAGTGAATTTTCAGCATATTGCTCTAATTCTAGGGAACAATTTAAGAAAATGAGATGTTTTCCAGATGTTTACGTGCCATTTGCTACGCAGTTACAAAGGATGAAATTACCATCAATTGGATTTGTCTAAATATTTATTTATTTTAATATGCTTTTTACAAATATAAAGTACAGACACTATTTTTTTGTTTTTGTTTTTTTAAACATGTTTACATTTCAAAATGTTCACTACAATTGATGTATCTGGTATTCTATATTTTGGACATGATCACGTTTTTTATCCGTACAGAATATAATAAAAAACCAAAAAACTCACTGGTGTGATTTTTTTAATGTTTTCATGCACTTAATACATTTATAAGAATTAAGAAAACATTATTGCAGAATTAATAATAATATCGATAAGGTAAAGAAAATGTAAATGTAATGCTTAGTTGAGATTTCATTTTACTTATGAATGTGTTCCGTAACGCAGACTTTATATGATTGTTTTTACGCTTTATTTTAAGACACGCGGAACAAATCTCGGCGTCCTTGTTTCTTTCCGGACAGAGTCGTGGTTGCGAACGGGAAGTCTGTGCGAGATGGCGGTCGACTGTGGGGCCGATTAGAGACCTGAACTGTGGCGTGTTGGTCTAGTTTTGCCTTATTGTACGCCTGCTTGTGGCCCCAGTCATGGAGGGCGGTAAGCCGAACCTGTCCTTGGTGTACCAGGCGGTCCAGGCTCTGTACCACGACCCAGACCCGACGGGGAAGGAGCGAGCCTCGGTGTGGCTCGGGGAGCTTCAGAGATCGGTAAGAAATTGAGATGGCTAGTTCCTTAACTGGCACAGAAACAGAAATCCAAGGGGTCGGCGAGAAAACGATTCATGAGTTTATGTTAAGTTTGTTTTCCAATAAACACACAATATACACACATAACTGCAGCGTCGCAAAGGAACAGCACTGTACTGTTAGCATTGCCGCAAAGCTAAGCTACATAAATGAATGGACCAAAACACAAACACTGGCAGGATTTCTAATCAATCTACTACATATACAGCATTGTTAATATGTCCACGTTGGATTTGTATTATTAACGACAGTTATTTTTTTTAAATAAACGGGTTTGTTTTTCAGGCGGCCCATTTTGTGTGTTTTAGTCCCAGTGGACACACTGGTCGGTTCTGATACCACAAGCTATGTGTCTTAGCATGCTAACAGGGGCGGTGTTATAACTTCAGTGTAGAGTTCCATATTTGTCATTGATTCCGTCTTGTTGCTATTGATGGAAATGCTGTTAAACCTCACATTGTTCAAAGATATCTCCCTCAGACTCAAAGGAAACTGCGACTGTGTTGTAATGACATTAGTGTAATCCACCTGAGTCAACACTATGTTGTGTAATTTAGAAAACAACACTGTACCGGGCATTATTTTATTACACTGCGTATAAGACACAGCTTAACACAGACTTTCTAAAAACAAAACGTAGATCCTTTTAATGAATCTTCCAATCTTATTTACTATTAGGTGGTTCTGGTTTAGAAATTGTGCTGATTTCAAATTGAGCTGGGAGGCATATATTTCACATTTAGGTGAACTGTGCAAGTATTACTTATGTATGACAGTGTTTCTGTCTCTGTTCTCAGATGTATGCCTGGGAAATCTCTGATCAGCTGCTCCAGCTCAAACAGGATGTTGAATCTTGCTACTTCGCTGCTCAGACCATGAAAATGAAGATCCAGACATCATTCTATGAACTTCCCCCAGAGACCCACAATGCACTGCGGGACTCGCTTCTAACCCATATCCAAAACCTGAAAGACCTGTCACCTATCATTGTCACCCAGGTTACATTGTCGTTGTTGCTAATGTTTTTTAATTTGTTTGTTTCTGTTTGTTTCTTATTTTTGTTGGCTATGTTGTGGTTTGTAGTGCTGTGGTCACCCACTTTTTTAGGAAGCAGCACAGGTTGCAATATTGAATGCCATTTTGGTTGCTGAACAGTTTGTTGGTCTGTTTATTTTTCAGCTGGCCTTAGCCATTGCAGATCTTGCTCTTCAGATGGCTACATGGAAAGGATGTGTTCATACACTTATAGAAAAGTAAGATTCTTTATATTAATAAGAAGCTACAAAATTGTAAGAAGGTGGAAAGAAAGATGGAACAAAAGCTTGATGTGTGGACAAGTCTAAAGATTAACTGACCCCTATACTCCGCCCACTACCAGAGCTTAAAAAATGCTGGAAAAAGTGAGCAGAGACAGAGAGGAAGAACCAGGGGTGAAGATGAGAGGGGGGCGGTGCCTTGAACTGTGACTGACAGCTGTCAGAGCACTGTTATGGTCGTCCTCCTCAAGTGAGAACTGAGGAGGGTTGCCAAGTCCCAGCTCATATGACATCTCAAACCCCATCCTATTGGGAAGAAAGTGCATCCAAATATGTATGTTTATACTTGCATACTATCAGATAAAATAAATACTAATAAAATAAAAGCACCGCTAAAAAGAAGACATTTATTTTATTTTATTCGTTTATGTGGATGGGACAATGCATATTCATGAACATACAATTTGTGAAATCAGACATATTGACGTAACTACGCCGGATTTAGCACAAGTGCTAATTTCCATCCGTAGTCCCACTACATGTTGATGTAGTACTGTAGTATTTTTCTACAGCCTATCCTGTCGCACTGTTTTACGTCAGCTTTCAAACTTCACTTCACTTCTTTCCGGCGTTCTTGTCAGATCTGCTGCTGTGAAAGGAAACGGTAGATGTGGAGGAGACGTCACGGCACAAGCAGCTCAGGGAGAACACACTGGGATTGTAAACCATACGTTTGCCGCTCTCTCCATTATTTTCATTTGTTTTTCATTGTCTAGAGACATTTTGAGGCTGCATTATGTTAGATTTTTTTTTTGTCTGCAAACCTGGCAACTTTGGGGCTGGGATGAGCGCACAGGAGTGTGGGGGACAGTGAGGGTGCAGGACCACGGGAGGCGGCACAGGTGCATCATACAGCACAAGAGTGGTAACGCGGTGAACTTCTATATCACACTTGTCTTCTAGTAACTATTGAGCAGAAGGAGCCACCATTCGACCCTATTATTGTTTTTCACCACAAAGTTTGAAATGGTTTATGCTAAACAGTCAAAGTTAAGACCATAACCAGTGAGATGTATCATTAAAGCCTCATCTATACATCTCATTGTCTAAAAAAAGTGGTTAAGGGGTCAGTTACTCTTTAAGTTTAATATATTGTCTCAGAGTGTCTTTGTGTTGGTGACTCACTAAACTGTCTTTTTTAGATACAACAATGACATCAGCTCAATGCCCTTCCTGATAGAGATTCTCACTGTCCTACCTGAGGAAGTTCACAGTCGCTCCTTAAGAATTGGAGCAAATCGTAGGACTGAGATTATTGAAGATCTCGCGTATCACTCAAGCACAGTTGTTACTCTGCTGGTTTGTTTTTCCTTTACATTCTTCTCTAAAAGATGTTTTTGTTATCTTTCTTATTTGTCATAAAAGCTGACTGTGTTATATAATCTTGTAATGGTTGTGGGAAAACTTGACATGACAACTGACATGTATTTATTTTAACCTTCAGACTTCCTGTGTGGAGAAGACTGGTAACGATGAGAAGATGTTAATCAAAGTGTTTCGCTGCTTGGGAAGCTGGTTTAACCTTGGTGTTCTAGATAGCAACTTTATGGCCTCTAATCAACTGCTGATGGTGCTGTTCCAAGTGCTGGTGAGAACTTTGATTTTTACACAGCTGTTTTATTGAAGGTTTTCAAGATCAAAAGCAAAGAGTGTTTATCAAATGTTACCCAATTGCAGCAGAGGGATGAAACCTCTACCAACCTTCATGAGGCAGCGTCCGACTGTGTTTGTTCTGCCCTCTACGCCATAGAGAATGTGGACACCAACATGTCTCTGGCTCTGCAACTTTTCCAGGGCGTTCTCACTTTAGAAACAGCCTATCACATGGCAGTGGCCAGAGAAGACCTTGACAAGTAAGTTTGTTCTGTAGGCCTATTCATTGTATTAGCATGTATTAAACGGTTTGACATAAGAGCTTTTGTAAAGCCTAGCTAGCTCAGTCACAGCCAACAGATCAGTGGTTACACGCAAGGAAAATTCTATCTTCTATTATCTTCTGTTATGTGTGAACACAAATGAAGTTTCCTGATGTGGAAAAATAAAGCTCTTTTGAATTGAATGTTATGAGTTCAAATTTCAACCTGCCCTTCTTGTATTCCCAGGGTGTTGAACTACTGCCGGATCTTTACTGAGCTGTGTGAGACATTTTTGGAAACAACTGTCAGGAGTCCCGGTCAGGGAATGGGAGACCTCAGGACCCTGGAACTGCTGTTAATTTGTGCAGGACACCCCCAGTATGAGGTAGAGAAATTACATAAGTTGTAACTAGCATTACCTATAGTCTCTTAGATAATTTTATGTTTATTTGTTTTATTTAAACTAAAACACACTTTTTTCTAACAATTTCTTGTGTGTTTTCTTCTAGGTGGTTGAGATCTCCTTTAATTTTTGGTACCGTCTTGGAGAACATCTGTTTAAGATTAATGATGTGGCCCTTCACAGTATTTTTAGGCCATATATTCAAAGATTGTTGCACTGTTTGGCTCGACACTGTCAGCTTGACCCTGATCACGTAAGAGCTCACAGTTGATCTGCTCAAGGTAATACATTTGCAAAGACAACCCCCTAACAGGTTTTGTTACTCACAGGAGGGAATTCCTGAAGATACAGATGACTTTGGAGAGTTCAGAATGAGGGTCTCTGATTTAGTTAAAGATGTTATTTTTCTTGTGGGCTCCATGGAATGTTTTGCACAGGTTAGTCTAGTTGTGGCACTATAACATTATGTTGTATGTTAGGGATGGTTTTGACATGACTTGTTTTAAACTTTGTTTCCAGTTATATTCCACACTAAAACAGGGGAATCCACCCTGGGAAGTAACTGAGGCTGTTCTTTTTATAATGGCTTCAATTGCAAAAAGTGTTGATCCGTGAGTATTCAATTATATCCACATGTCATCAAAATTTAATTTTTATTGCAACATAAACATGACATTTTAAAAAATGTATATATCTACTCTACTTTAGTGAGAACAACCCTACCCTGACAGAGGTTTTGGAGCAGGTAGTGTTGCTTCCAGAAAATGTCCACATGGCAGTTCGTTATACAAGCATAGAGCTGGTTGGAGAAATGAGTGAAGTTGTGGACAGGAACCCTCGATTCCTTGGTAAAAATTTAGTTGTTTATGTAATTATAAACTATAAGTGCTTACATTTTAATCACATGCTATTTTGTCTCCCAATTTCATCCAGATTCAGTTTTAAACTACCTTATGAAAGGTTTAAGGGAAAAACCTCTCGCCTCAGCAGCAGCCAAGGCGATCCACAACATCTGCTCTGTGTGCAGAGATCACATGGCTCAACACTTTCAGGGTCTGTTGGAAATTGCACGTTCACTTGACTCTTTTGCCCTGTCAACAGAGGCTGCAGTGGGCCTCCTCAAAGGTAAACTTACAACAATTATCATTAATACCACTGTGTAGCTTGCATGTTTTGACAAATTTGTACAGTGTGCAGTTAATTATATTATCAACAACTTGTTTTGCAATAAGATGCTTCAGCTAAATAATATAATGTTCAGGTACAGCACTTGTCCTGGCTCGTCTTCCGTTGGATAAAATTGCAGAGTGTCTCAGTGATTTATGCACCGTTCAGGTCATGTCCCTGAAAAAGGTGAGCAATTGTTTGCTATTTTACATGACAAAGTAATCCAGTTTGTAATTTATTCTTAACTCGTGCACTTTTTGTTTTTAATCAGCTTTTAGCCGAGGGTTCAGCAAATGGTAAATCAGCTGATCCTACTGTGTGGCTCGATAGACTTGCTGTTATTTTCAGGTAATGTCACGTATCATTTGAATGTAGTCAAATGTTGTTCACATACCCTGTGGGTGACTATTTGTTCTCTATTCAGGCACACAAACCCTATTGTAGAGAATGGGCAGACACATCCCTGTCAGAAAGTTATCCAAGAGGTTAATGCCCTGCTTTCATCTGGAAAATACTCATTTATAATTGCCTAGTATTTGAAATTTTTTAAACTTAGGCCTAACTTGAATCTTACTGGTGGCCCTTTTAGATTTGGCCTGTACTCTCAGAAACACTGAACACTCATCAAGCTGATAACAGAATTGTGGAGCGATGCTGTCGCTGTCTTCGGTTTGCTGTGCGATGTGTTGGAAAAGGCTCTGCTTCCCTGTTGCAACCCCTAGTCACTCAGGTAAGCCTTCTATACCTCAAGCTAGTTATAATATGTTCTGGTGTGTTTTTTCAAGTGACAAGTCATGTCTGTGCAGATGGTCAGTGTGTATCAAGTGTATCCACACTCGTGTTTCCTGTACCTGGGAAGCATCCTGGTGGATGAATATGGCATGGAGGAGGGATGCAGACAGGGCTTACTTGATATGCTTCAGGTAAACATGAATACATAAAAAAAAGTCAAATACACTAATAATACATGTTTATCAAGTGCACAATGTCAGTAATTTTGAAACACATGTACCCCTCAGGCTCTGTGTATGCCGACCTTTCAGCTGTTAGAACAGCCAAATGGTTTGAGGAATCACCCCGACACTGTAGATGACTTATTCAGACTGGCTACAAGGTGAGCTGCTTACTGAACTGATTTTCATCATTGCAAGCTAAGCTTTTGGTGGTTTGACACTTTCACTGTGTTTATAGGTTTGTCCAGCGAAGTCCTGTCACTTTACTCAGTAGCAGTATAGTGGTTCACATAATTCAGTGCGCCATTGCAGCCACTTCCTTGGATCACAGAGATGCAAACTGCAGCGTGATGAAGTTTGTTCGAGACTTCATCCATAGTGGTGTTGCTAATGATGTGAGCCTCCAAAAAACTCTTACTGTAAAAGTTGATAGATTTCACTGCATGTAGTAGCTAATAGTTATAAGTTACCAGTTTGTTTCTTTTTAGAATTGGAGGTAATTATATTTTGTCTCTAGCATGAAGAAGACTTTGAAGTAAGAAAGCAACTGATAGGTCAGGCCATGGAGCAACACGGTCAGCAGCTTGTCACTCAGCTTGTGCACTCGTGTTGTTTCTGTCTGCCACCATACACACTGCCTGATGTTGCAGAGGTCCTATGGGAGATTATGTTTTTTGACCGGCCGGTGAGTACACACAATTTAACTGCTAATGCCTCAGCTGTGCATCCTCTTCATCTTTTTCTGTTTGTCATAGACCTTCTGCCGTTGGCTGGAAAATGCTCTGAAGGGTTTACCAAAAGAGACATCAGGAGGAGCTGTGACAGTCACACACAAGCAGCTTACTGATTTCCATAAACAAGTCACCAGGTATGTAACAAGTATTAGTACTACAGTTGGTATCAGTGATAACACTGCCTCGAGTAAATGGTTACAAATAGTTAATAAGCAGACACTGGGGAACAAAGAGGCATGTTCAAACAGCATGCTGATCTGTTGTCTGTCCAGCCCCAGGTGGTTTCTGTTCAGGCAGGTTAACCTGAGGGTGAAATGCAGAAAAACTGGATCACAAAAAAGTTTAGACATGCCAGTTAATCTGGCTCTCAATTTTAGCATTTTTATAGCAGATCTCTATTAAGCATCTTGATTATCTGAAGATATAAACCAAGAGTGATGTAGACTCAATGCTTTACTTTTTATTTTTGTTAAATAGTGCTGAGGAATGTAAACAGGTGTGCTGGGCCATCAGAGAGTTCACCAGGCTCTTTCGATAGCTGTGTTGACAACAACAGGTAATTACTTCAAAATGCTGTCAATTTCCCTTATTTTAGCCATTATGTCATGAATGAACGAATGAAAATTAACTTTTTCAATTTCAGAAATGTGTGTTAATAGGTATGTGCTTTTCTCCCAGGTTCTTTTTTGTTGGCTGACATAAAGAGGTGAGCAAAATTCTGCAAAAGCAGAGGAGAACCCAAAGGGATCCAGTCATAAGGGAGGCAGGACTTTGAATGTGACATGAATGAATCGCTCTCAAATGGACTAATAGGGTGATGAATGATCAGCCCCCTGACCCCATTAAGACCACGTCCCGCTCAAGCCTCCGCTGCAGCAGGTGCTTGGGTGGGGTGGACTGGAAGTCGACATGGTCAAGTTGAGTGGGCGGAGTTGAACTGAATAAACAGGATGTGCCTGTCTACAGTTTTTAAAAAAAAGAGATGATTTATTTTTGTCTTATAAACTTGTCAAGTTGTTTTTGTTGTGCCATATTAAAGAGCCAAATCAATCCCCTAATGCTCTTTAGCTAATCAGGTGGCATTCACCTGGAGAGAAGAAAATCCCAGAAAAGGCTCACTGTTGGTTCGGCATCACCTTTGACCTTTTAAAGTTTTGTCACATTTTAGTTTTATCACGAAGTGAAGCTGCAACAGGGTGAAATTCAGGAAATGACATCACTGGTGATTTAGCCTTGTTAATAACAATAAAAACAAGTGAAATAAGCTGTGGCAAGTCCTTCTGTAAAAAGCGTTTTATCTGTAACAAGGATCAACAAGTGTCCATTTGGCTTTCTGGAAAGCACATCTTTTTGATGCTTTTTACACTCCTGTTTGATCAGTTTAGGGAAACTGTGTCACTGATAGAATCAACAACTCACCCAGGAGGCCCCAAAAGAAGCCACAACATTTAAAGAACTTTAGTCCTCGCTTGTGTCAGTTTAATGTCAGTGCCATGATTCTACAATAGAATGGAGACAAAAATGACATCCAAGGGTGAAAACTACTTCTGGCCAAAAAGAACACAAAAGCTCATCTCAATTTGCCAAAAATCTCTTGATCCTCAAGACCTTTGGTGAAAATATTTTGTTGACTGACAAAATGGCACCATACCAAATGTCAAACATGCTCGTGGCAGTGTGCTGTTTTTGGGTAGCTTTGCTGCCTCAGGACCTGGGCATGTCCCTAGATGAGTTGTTGATGCCCTCCTGAAATAGTTTTGGTAGTTTGGCCACTCCAGGGAAGATTCACCATTGACTTCCAAGTTTGTTGTTTTTTTTAAATAAATTTGTGGATAATGGCTCTCACCCAGGTTTGCTGGCGTTCCAAAGCCTTAACCCTTCCCCTTTACTCAGCTTTCAGTGTTTAATCACTATTAATTCATAATTTAACAAGGGGGTCAATTACTTTTGCATACATATAAGAAAAGCACAAGAATGCATAATTATTGGAGAAACTGCAATTTAACTCAAACCAGGAGTTTGAGTTAAATCACTCTTCATCCACAGCAACTCATAATCAAACTGGAAATTATTTACAACTTGCAAGGGTCTCAACTATTCCGGCTGAAAAAAATCCTATTCAGAAAGTAGCATGGGATAATCAATTTACAATCAATTCATAAATTGTATGTTATTACTGTATTTTCCAGACTATAAGTCGCACTTTTTTTCATAGTCTGGCTAGGGGTGAAACGTATACTCAGGTACAACTTATATTAAAATATTTCACTGTGTTCGTTAGAAGGCACTCTAGGCTTGTGTACCAGCATCTGCTGCATCTGTACTACTGACAATTTAAAATGTAAACATTACCGCTAACAACTTAGGCTATAAAGACAACTGAGAAAAAACGGAATAATTGGAAATGGAACTGATGCTGAGTCTGACGACAGCCACGCAGAGGAGGAAGCGGCGCTTCGTCTACCTCCGGAGTTGGCGGAGTTGTTCAGAAGCGACAAAGAGGATGAAGAATTTAAAGGATTTAGCGATTAGGAGTGAGATGGTGAGTTTGGTGAACTTGTTATATTATGTTCTTTATGCTATAGTTATGTGAATAACTGTTAATATATTACGTTAACATACAAAACACCTATTCAGTTCATTGTTTATGCTTCATGTAGCTGAATAACCATCAATGTGTTACGTTAGCAAACCACACACCTATTCAGCTGTTGTTCTCGATTCTATTATTACTATAACTTGCCTTTCAACATGAAATGTCTGTTCTTGGTGTCGGAGTTTGTAAAATAAATTTCCCCCCAAAAATGCGACTTATAGTCCAGTGCGACTTATATACGTTTTTTCTTCTTCATTATGTATTTTTTGGCCGGTGAGACTTAAACTCCAGAGCGACTTATAGTCCAGAAAATACGGTATCTAAAAATACAATTACATCATTAAAACATGGGTGGTCTTAAACTTAAAATTTTGAGATTAAAATTTAGTCATTCTATTTATCAAATATTTTCAAGGTATAAAGCATATAGTATATGTCTGACAAAAAAGTTTATTGAAATTTTAAAATTGCTCTCATAGCAAAACATAAACAAGTTTGTTACTTGCCCAGTAAACAACTCAAACTTCTCACACATGACAAGTTTTTAAGATGTGCTTCAGCTGCAATTAAGCTGCCAACTAGCACAACTCTCTTGTCAGAAATGTAGGTATAATTGAAATTCTTAGTTTTCTTAATAGTTTTGTTGTATAAACAACGTATTTGCTTTTCTTGCAAATTGGTGAATTTAGAGTATATCTTTCATTACTTAGATTACAAACTGCAGTACTGAATGTGTTAGGAGCCAGTGGGGACCCAGGGTCCCTGATTGTGCTGGTTTTGTAGGAGTCTCTGCAGCTCTTTGAACTGCTGCACTGTCAGGTCCTTCACATCTGGGTTGGAGATCTGTAGCCGGATGCTGTCTGTAGACCAGCTCAGCTCTCCTGAGAACATCTCTGTCAGGATGCGAGCCACCACAGGAACAACCTACCAAACATAAACTAAAATAAGTATAACTGAACAAAGCCACAACAAACAATTAATCATTGGTGGTGGTTATCTGTGTCTCTGACCTGGACAATAATGAGTTTCTTTTCTTTGGGTTTCCTGTCAGGCCAGTCCTCTCCAAAACAGAAAGTGATCTCGAAAGGGGGAGGATTCTCTACTTCACCTTTCTGAAACCAAATCAGTCCTGCAGAAAAAGTGATTTTTTTTTCTGTAAGCCAGAGTATCAGTGTATACAGTATATACAGATTAATTTGCCTTTAGACATACATAGTCTACATTTGTCTGCGTTAAAAATGTGTCATAAAAATATGAATGTACGACCTTTTCACCTTAAGTAAGCTTACAATTTCTGTAATGTTAATACAACAAAATTAACCACTGTCTTAAAGCCAAATCAACCTGATCAAATAGTGTTTTGTCTAGCTATTCTTTTAAATATGTATATCTAAATGTTTAATGTAAAGTTTAATGACTAAAAAGTAAGTTCATGTCCAGTTGTTGGTTTTTGGTCACCTTGCAGAAAGTCATTCAGGCTGAAGACCTTGATCTTCTTCTCTCGTTCCATGGGATTTGGTACAGCCAGCTCAGGCACCCCCGGACCAGACCAGAACACCTTACACTGGCAGAGCCGGATGGCATAGATGTCCTGTTGCCAGATCTCTAGGATCAGGCCGCGGTCCATCACATCCAGGAGGGCTGCTGTATAAAACCGCTGCTTTTGGTTTTGGATCTGTTCAGTTCCTGGAAACAGGACCTGCTGGAGATCGACAGGTCCAAACAGGTCTACCTGCTCCGGGGTGGGCTCCAGGTGACCATAGTACAGACGGCACCCCTGAGAGTTACTCACAGTCAATGAGCCAGTTGTACGGCCACGGTACAAGAACTTCAGGTCCAGGTCCGTTACTACAACAATAAGGAGTTTAAAAAGTCTTTAATCTTAAATCAATCTTTCAATCTAAAAATTAACAGGAAAGAAATATTAAGACATCACTTTGAAGTTGATTATGTTTTGTCCCATAGTCATTTCCATTTCATTGCAATATTAATAATAATGCATTAGTCTTATATGGCACTTTTCTAAACACTCAAAGTCACTTTAAAATTTGATGCATTATTCATTCACTCCCCATTCACACTCAGTGACGGTAGGGTGGCTGCCATTTTGCGCCTAGGGCTCCTCTGTTCACCACCAAACACACAATCACACTAACATGTTCATACAGGAAAGATGGGTGAAGTATGCAATGCCAGCAGCAGGGATTGAACTACCAACCTTTGGGGTAGGTGGGCAAACGTCTCTACCAACCAAGCTACTGCTACCCCATTAAACAGTCCTGATCAAAATCTTAGGACCAAGGAATGGATGAGTATTTGAATTTTGCTCTAGTGGATCAAATTCAGGTTATAAGTAGAGCTTCAAAATGCAAAATGAAGAAAAAAAAGAAGAGAATCATTTTTAGTTGGCAATTTATATTTATATCATTTAAACTGAAAGAGGCCGTTCAGCAGCTGATCAAAATCTTAGGACCATTGCCTTTGAAAATAAAAACAGATCTAAAAAGTGTGAAAAACAAAACTCAGTAGTGAGTAGCCCTACTGTTGTTGTCGATCACTTCAAAAATTCCCTTACACATACTTGATGCTAGTGTGCAGGAGGCTGGGGGGAACATTGTAGTGAAGATGGCTTCACAAATGGGATCCACAGTCTAGAAGTGATGTCCTTTTTTGTGAACTCATCTTGTATGGTCCAAAAGAGAAATGTTATTTTCCTGAAGAAGTCCTTGGTCAGGCGGGAGTTGTGAACTGCAGCGGTGTCCTATTAAAAGACCCAGCCATCACCACACACATGTGGGCCCACAGTCTTTAGAGGGATGTCCACCGCATCTTCTCCACAGCCAGCCGCTGTTTGACGCCCCCATAACTCCTGAAGCTCCACTGATTCACTGAAGGGAAAAGCAGCCACGATCATGATGGAGCTTCCTCCACTGTGCCATGTAGAAAACATCTCCAGAGGGACCTCATGTCAGTAATGTTGGAAGCCATCAGGACCATCCAGAGGGTAAAACTTCCTTCCATTTTTCAATGTCCCTTTAGGACAGACGTGGCCTTTGAAGATGTTTTTGTTCTTCAAGCCCTTCTTTTGCAGATGCTGTGCTATAGTTATTGGGCTGCAGACAGCATCAGTACAGCCTTAATGTGGGTCAAGAAATGACCTGTGTCATCACGGACAGTCCGTTGGATCCTCTGACTAAGCGCAGGTAGAATTTTTGTGGGTCTACCACTTCACTTATTTGTCCCATAACCCCCAGAAGCTTTTAAAAACTTTAAATGACGTCTTACTGCATCCTTCCTTAGCCGTGATGGTGCGTTGTGAGAGACCTTGCTTGTGCAGCAAGCACAATCCTGCCACATTGAAAAACATAAAACCTTTTTGCCTTTACCATCAGGAGGTCATGACAGAAAATGAAAGACAGCTTTTTGTACAGATTCTGACTTTTAAAGGAGATGGTCCTAAGATTTTTATCATCTGCTAAACAGCCTCTTTCAGTTTAAATGAACTAAAAATGAATTGTCTAACTAACAACTAAATGTTGTTAGTCTCTTGCTCCAGTTTCTTCTTTTTGGATTTTAGGCTCTGCTTACAAGCAAGCAATAATCCACCAAAGCAAAATTTTAATTTTTTTCTTGGTCCTAAGATTTTCATCAGGAGTGTATAATAGGGATGACTGTAGAATCTCCCAAACATCTTTGTCAGTCATATGACTTTTAAATGTATTTGTTCATTGTTCCATAGGATTATAAATCCTGATATTGTTACACGTTTCATGAATTAGTAAATAAACAGTTAAATAGGATTGGTGGTATTCCTTACATGGGACACTGCTGAGCAGGTCATACTTGCAGTTTTGTGTCTGGGGATCTGTCTGGGCCTTGACTACCCCCATGGGGTCGGCTTCCATCACTGAAGGGCCGCCCAGGGGATTCAGGTCCTGCAACCCCACAAAGGGCCTCTGGTCCACAATATGACCAGAGGCCTCAGAGGCCTGAAAGTCCTGCTGGGAAAGCTCATGGGGCACAGGTGGGTTGGTGTGCATGGCATCGGGAAGGAGAGGCATAGGTATGACATGTGGTAAAGTCCCGTTGGAGGATAGACTGAAAGAGTTGTCTTCATTGTGAGCTGAAAAGGAGTTGAAAGGCTGGGGCTCACTAAGGCGTGGATCTGAGGAGCAGCCAATGGCACAGATAGAAAACATCAGGGTCACCATCAATAAGAAACTACACAAGGACAATGTTTACAGTAATAATTTAAATATTTTGAAAAAAGAGCCACTTACTTATGCTAAGGTCCATTAAATTTGGCATCTGGTAATAAAAAAATGGAATATTAGAGTATATCTAATTAAATATAATGTAATATTTTTTCCTTTCTCACCTCTTCTTCTTCATCATCATTGGCATCTGTAAATTAGAAAATGTAACTTCATATTACAGTCAAGGTTACAAATTGTTTGTAAAAACGTTTTTAAAAAAGACAAATAAATAAATAAATAAAAAGGCAACATTAAATCACTTGATAAGTCTCACCTGTGCAGCCAAAGGTGTCACACACCTCGTAGATTTTGTACGGCTGGATTGGCGTCTCTTTGGTCCCGTCATATTTAAGCTGAAATTCACGACTCTTGTTGAGAGCACAGCGAAGGTTTGCTTTCCACTTTGCAGGGTCAGGTTCATCCACACCTTCCTGGTATTTGCCTGTTTCAAGAGCCCATGCCTGACACAACAAACAGATGCAAGTTATACTCAGATTTCACATGGTTTATCTGTCCAGTGGGTTGCAATTTCAACTGTTTTTGCCAATTGTTCACAGCACTATCAGACATTCATTCACTCTGGGTAAATTAACATTTGCGCCATTACCCTTATTTTGCATTACGTGTTTTAGTTGTTATGATTAACTTGAGGTGATGGTTTTGCTGATAAGCTGCATAAATGGGGCTTTGGTGATATATCTCATTGGGTATAGGATTTAACCGTTAACCTGTAAAAAACATTTAAATTAATAAAAAAACAAAAAAACAATGCAAAACTGTCTAAGTGCTGCCCTCCTAAGGTCAAACAGTGACAACTTCTGCCCAATAGTTCCTGATTGAAAGTGTGATGTAGCAGTTTACGGAGCACATGACGCCTCCCTGCGCCCTTGCCATCTCTCTCTCCCCTGCACTCTGTCCCAGATCCACAGGTACCAGATTCACTCAGCTGTAGATTGTGGGTTTTCTAACGTGCCGCGGCCCCGTATGCGCTGCTTCTCACATGCCGTCTCCTCCGCCCCCCATCCCCTATCACAGCGGGAGCAGAGTCAGGAACAACAGACTGGCTCTTCTAGTCTTTCCACGCTTGATTTACTCTCCAAACTACATCCACATAACTTCTTTCTACCAGTGATTTGGTTATTAGGTTTTATATAGGCACCGTCTAATAACAGACAATACAAGTATAGATTTATCCAGTGTTTGGCTACTTTGTCTTCTCAGTAGGATGGGTTTTGAGGTGTAATTGGGACTGGATTTCTCTTTTCTCTGGCACTTGGCAGCTGTTAATCACACAACGCCCCACTCCACCCTCGGTTCTGTCTCTAGCTGGTCTCTACCATTTTTTTGTTGTTGTTTTGACCATAACACACAGTAAAGAACCCATAGATAGGTAGGTAGGTAGGTAGGTAGGTAGGTAGGTATTTGACAACTCCACACCTCCACAACTGCTTGCTGGTCTGGGCCTGAAGCACACTGAGTGAACTGAACAAGCAAGTTTCACCTGACCTGAGCCTGAGAGGTGAATTCAGAGGTCAGCTCACCTTAAAGATGGTGTTCTCCTCCTCTGATGTTGGCAGGTGTCGTGTTGCATGTTTCCAGGGGATCTGGAAGAGGTGGCGGTCCGCGCTGAGCCACTGCAGACCGGGGTACCTGCCGCTGCTCACCTGAGCCAAAAGCCAGGGCTTCAGCCGCACCCGTCGGGGCTGTTGGAGGCTCATGCTGCAGGGGACGCACGAAGAAGGGGATCAGACTTTAGTGCATTACTCACAATACAGTTCAAATGATTTGTTCTTCAACACTCAGATTCACAGTCAAGTCCTAAGTCGTGCTTGTTGGTCATTTACAGTGGCAAGCAAAAGTATTTACTAGTATTTAATTGAAATGGATCATTGAGAGGTTTTTGTCAGTCACTTTACATTACATGACAACAACTATGAAGATGCAAAAAAAAAAAGTATTGTGAAGCAAATTAGAAATATGACAGAAAAACAGAAAACTTGAGCATACAATGTGTACCCCCTCAAGTTAGTCCTCTGTAGAACCACCTTCTGAAGGACTTTCAGCTCCAGCTTTTCTAGGAAAAGTGTTTATGAGCTTGGTTCATAAAATCACTGGGATTTGTGCTCATTCTTCATCAAAAACAGCTCAAGTTCCTTCAGGTTGGATGCATTGTACAGCACAGTTTGAGTCATTTTCTTCAAAAACTGTTCTGTGTTTAGCTCCATCCTTCATTCCTTCAGTTCTGAGCAGTTTCCCAGTCCCT
Source organism: Bostrychus sinensis (assembly GCA_020698575.1). Taxonomy (NCBI): domain Eukaryota; kingdom Metazoa; phylum Chordata; class Actinopteri; order Gobiiformes; family Eleotridae; genus Bostrychus; species Bostrychus sinensis. The sequence continues at coordinate 12,963,306 of CM036239.1, forward strand.
AACAATGACAAATATCCCCACAGCAGGACACTGCCACCACCAGGCTTCAATTTAGAGAGGGGGGCACAGTCAGGTGCTAGGTTTGTGTTACACATAGCATCTTTCATTGATGGCTCATTTTATTTGTATCTGGACAGAAGACCTTCTCGTGTTTGGGGAGTCTTCCACGTCCCTTTTGGCAAACACAAAATACACGGGGGTACATACTTTTGCTTGCCACTGTATGTTACAGAGTAGACTAGGGTGACCACCTGTCCCACTTTTGGTTGTACTGCACAGCGATTTAGGCATCTGCCCCCCGTCCCACTTATTAAGATAATGTCCCTCTTTTTTATTGCTGTTCTGTGGCTCTTATAAAACATGAGGTGCAAGTTAAAAACAAGATAAGATTAGTATTTTTCCTTGTGTAAAATGTAGAATAAATATTTTTTGGTTGAATATGTTTGATGTGATGCTGCCTGTGTTTCAAGAAAGGGCTGGAGCTGGTGCTGGTGCTACTGGAGTGTATTGAGAAAATGGACACTGAGACAATAAATTTTTATGATTAAATTTTTTATTTTTTTTATTCCACTTTTTAATTCCAATGAATAAAGTCTCAGTAAAGATATAACTTTGCAAAATGTATGTTTTGGGGATGAAAACAACACATCAAATGTTTTATTGGCCCTAAACTTCAACAGCAATTATTTTTAACTAAATGAAGTTCAGAAATGTATATTATCGAAGCTTACAGGACAATTTCTCGATTTTGTCCCACTGTATCCCACCAAATCACACAACTTGTCCCACTTTTGGTACTTTTTGAGGTGGTCACCCTAGACTAGACTCAGTGTAGCTCAGCGACGCGGCGTGCACTATTTTCTCAAAGTTTGGGGAAGTTAATCACGAGGCACAGTTTGTGCCCAAAGAACTGGCCTGAGATCCACTCATCAGCGTATTTTCTATCGGAATACAACAAACACGTAAACAATTAATAGGCTACACTGAATCCGTGACAGATTCGCTCATGATTAGGTGGTGTCTGCGAGGGAAGTGTGTGCGCAGGATTGAAATGATGGACTCACCTGAAGATGGCCTAGTCCAGGTGCAGTAATGATGCTCTGTTCGGCGTGCACAAACTTAATCTCCGCCACACAATACAAACCAACAAAAAGTCGCCAAAAACTTCTGCCCCTACATAAAAGTCAGCATAACTTTGACAAGAGCCTCCCTCAGACCGCTACCGCATAAAAGATAGCTCCACTGTCAAAGGGCGTCTTCCCATTCAACAACTGCAAGGACAAAATAAAAGCTCAAACTTTGCAAATTGGAGTCCACTATAGTTCACTAAAGCAAACATACATTTATCTTATATAGTATGAAACAACTAGTAGCCATTATCTTCACCTGAAACTGGCTTAACAGCACTTTCTCCCCACCTAATATTAATCACCTTTTATTTAGAAAGCAGAAGCAAGTAGTTTCCGCGTTTACCGCTTGCAGAAGTACTTTAGGTTCCTCCTTTTTTCCTTCCGTTTATGACGGACCGAATAAATAAATAAAAATGTATACATCAATAAATAAATAAACAAATAAACAAATACAGAGTGTGGTAGCATTTAATTAAAAAAATAGTCCCACACAAGGATCACGTGGGTTTGTGTATTTAGTTGTTTTTTTGTTTTTTACTTCGTGTATTGTTTTTTGTTTTGTTTTTACTTCATGTACTTAGTTTTTTATTTTTTTTATCTATTATTTATTTTTTGCTTCATTTCAAGTTTAGCTCTCGTTGGATAATTGAGCATGTGCGCGCCATCAGCGGATACTAAATACTATAGAGTTTAACGCTGCATCAAATTTCGTCGCCGCTGCTTGTTTTTAGTTTGAAAGATTTGGGAAATTTGCCCAAGAGGTGAGACCCCAGCTGTCGTCTCCTTACAGGTAAACAGTTAACATCTCTCTCTCTCTTTCTTTGTTGAGTTCGTTTGTTTTGTTAAGAGGTTACATTTGCATCATGAATCCACTTTAATTTTTGGGGCGTCTCTGACGATAGCTTTCATTCCCATTCAGTGATGTGGCATCCCTTTTGTTCATCACACATTACCCTGTCCATACAAGTGCAGATATCCACTTTGAGTTTTTTTTTTTTTTTTCTAATAAAAAATGTAATGTTTTTTTGAAGTGTACCTTTATTTTTTTGTTTTAGCAGTAGCTATTGTGACCACCTCAGAAAGAACAAAAAGTGGGACAAGGAGGAATGGACTCAAGAAATAAAAGCTTTGATACAAATCTAGCTTACCAACTTAGTGAGATACAAGTTACTTCAGTTTAGGGCCTATAAAACATATGATGCAGTGGTCTAGTAGTAATGTTATTGCAGTGTAATGTAATGTAAAGTAATGTCTTTACTAAGGCTTCATTCCCTGGAGTAAAAAAAAAAGAGCTCTCAGTTCGCATTTCCTCAAAACAATCCAGCTCACAGCTCCATGGAGAGGCTTTACCTCTAGTCCTTAACCACAACGAGCATAACAGTGTGTAACAGTGTGCAGAAGGGTGAGAAAACTGCAGCTAGAGAGGAAAAGAGGAAGCAGCACAGCTGACAGCAGCATAGAGTTAAAGTTATTAATAATATTATTATTATGAATTAGTCTTACATCGTGCCTTTCTAGACACTCAAAGTCGCTTTACAGTTTGGTGAATTATTCATTAATTTTTCCCTCACACTCAAAAGCGTGGCTGCCATTTGGTGCCTACGGTCCCTCCGACAACACCACAATCACACATTCACACAGACAAGGTGGGTAAAGTGCCTTGCTCAATGAAACGAGAGTATATACAATGCTGGCAGTGGGGCTCAAACTGGTTAGTGTGCAAATGTCTCTACCGACAGAGCTACTGCCGCCCCTGATTCGTAGTACCGCTAATCCAGAGGCGCTCATGTTTGGTTTTGTCAATCCGGTTTAGAGAAACAAACTATCCAGGAGAAGTTCAGCCAGCTTCGTAGTACAGACCTCTGTACACCAGCCACTGTTGATGTAAACCCCCATCTTTAGCTCTGTCGGAAAGTTGAGTGTGGTGATCCGCTCGGAGGAGTTGGAATCCACAGTCCGCTATGTGTCAACAAAGCCACTTCTCCGTGAAGCACAAAACACAAGATGAAGAAAAGTCCCTGTTGCTCCTCATTAGCAGTGCCAGTTCGTCCATGTTATTGCTACATGAGCGTACACTGGAGGGGAAAATCCCACCTGCTGAAAAAGGAAAATCCCCCATCTGTAGAGGTGTACAAGCGCACCAGCTTGCCTTCCTCTACTCCAACGTCTCACTTTTTTGACCAAAACGTGAAAAAAATATCTATGTAGATGCAATAAAAACTGGGAGTAAATCCACAGCATTAGTAGTTCAGATGTTTATACTCTGTTCTCTGGTGTAGGAGCCACCAGACACAGTTTGTGCACAAAAAACACAGTACCAGGGCATCCGTTTGCTGCACCAACTTGGAGTGTTACAGTCTGATGCCATCTGGTCCTGCAGCTTTCCTGTTCTTTAGCCTCCTCACTTCTCTCCTCACCTGGGCCAATGTATAAGAGAAGGGAGTGAGGGGGGACTGGGTAAACAGCTGGAGGGTTGGTGGTGAAGTCTGTTGGTGTGGAGTGCAGACGGGTAGAGGAAGGTGAAGATGAATGTGGTTGGGGGTAGTATAAGCGCTGATATTGTCATTACATTTACTTGATCTAACATGCAGCTATACAGAGAAAAGCAAAGCACAAACAAGTTGTGGAGCGTTGAGAGACACACAGCATAAGCATCAGCAAACGTGATCACTCCGGACTTAGCACTAAGGCCGCCCAAGGCTCATATCCAAGTGTCAAAAGTGTACCATAAATCATTTGGCAACTAAAAGAAGTGAAGAGTAACATATCAATAACAGTATAACAAACGTAATCCATTCTCATAGTACTTATTAGGATTTACAGTACAATATTTATAAGATGACCTCAGATGAATACAGTACTTGGCAATGCTCAATCTCTGAATTTACCATAATACAGTCATAACATCAATAAGATCTAGTCTCTGTACCTGGGATTGGGCTTACTGACACGACCTGAGCATGTTCTGTAAAGATTTATTATTTGTGTTCAAAGATAAATCAGTAACTGGGACTTGGGATCAAGGATGCTCAGAGCAGTGTTAGACTCGAGTCCAAGTCACTCTCAAGTCCTCATTGTTTGAGTTTGAGTCCAAGTTGAGTGATTAGCTCTTACAGTGTAAGTCTGAGTTTGAGTAATCAATGTGCAAGTCTGAGTCCAAGTCATTGCTATACATTCAGAGTCAAGTTCAAGTTACCAAATCAAGTCTAAGTCGAGTCATTGTCACCTGAAAACGAGTCCAAGACTCACATCCAAGTTCCAAGTCCAGACCATTTAAGCAAGAAGATTTTTCTCGATTGTGCCAAAATGGAGCCTTTAATACACAAATAAAACAAACTATTCATATTCAGTCACCATTTCCACAGTAATGGAAAATAGTTTTCTATGAACAGGTCTTGGATGGATAAGTCAAGATACAGGTGAAAGAAAAAGTAAGTGAACACTTTGGAATTACTTGGATTTTTTCATGATTTGGTCAGAAAATGTGATTTGATCTTCAGCTAAGTCACAACAATAAACAAACACGGTCTGCTTAAACTAATGCTGCAAAAGAAATTATATGTTTTTGTGTGTTTATTGAATATTTTTTTTATACATTCACAGTGCATGGTGGAAAAAGTATGTGAATCTTTGGATTTAATAACTGGTTGATCCTCCTTTGGCAGCAATAACCTCAACCAAACATTTTCTGTAGTGAACATCAGACCTGCACAACGCGCAGGAGGAGTTTTGGACCATTCCTCTTTACAAAACTGTTTAAGTTCAGCAATGTTCTTAGGATGTCTGCTGTGAATCGCTTTTCTGAGGTCATGCCACAGCATCTCAATTAGGTTGAGGTCAGGACTGTGACTGGGCCACTCCAGAAGGTATATTTTCTTCTGTTGAAGCCATTCTGTTGTTGATTTGCTTCTATGCTTTGAGTCAGTGTCCTGTTGTATTGCCCATCCTCTCTTGAGTTCAGTTGGTGGATAGGTGGTCTTAAATTTTCCTGCAAAATGTTTGGATAAACTTGGGAATTCATTTTACTGTCAATGATCATCTGTCCACAGAATATTTTCTCCAGTGTCCTTCCATGAAGTCCATTCTTTTTTAATCTTTTACTCATTGTAGATTTGTGAACAAAGATGTCAGCTTGTGCCAGAGATTTCTGTAAGTCTTTAGCTGACACTCACCTCACTGAGCATTCTACGCTGTGCTCTTGCAGTCATCTTTACAGGACATCCACTCCTAGAGAGAGGAGCATCAGTACTGAACCTTCTCCATTTATAGACAATCTTTCACACCATGGACTTAGGAACATCAAGGCTTTTAGAGATACTTTTGTAACACTTTGCAGCTTTATGTAAGTCAACAATTCTTACTCGTAGGTCTTTGGAGAGCTTGTTGAGATTATGAGCAGTCACTTCCTTTCTTTGCACATATTGGGTTCAAGCTGTTTCTTTGAGAGAGGAAGTATAGTGTGTGTTTGCTTAAGTTTAGTGTCACATCTGTTATATTTCTAATAAGTGTCAGTGTGACTGTGTTTGGTGGTGGTCAGAGGGGACGTAAGAGCATGTTGGCAGCCACGCTTCCATCAGTCTGCCCCAGGGCAGCTGTGGCTACAGAAGTAGCTCTTCACCACTGAGTGTGACTGAGAACTGAATGAATAATGCAGTGTAAAGCGCTTTGGGTATCTAGAAAGGCACTATATAAATCCAATTTATTATTATTATTATTAATAGTAGTAGTAGTAGGAGGAGGAGGAGGAGGAGAGTATGTGGTGTTTCGTGGACTAAGAAGTGTCGTTTGAGCTTACCAATGACTTTGACAGTTGTGAGATCACAAAGCAGGTTGATCTCAAACTAGCCTGAGTCTACAAGTACTAAATATTACTGGCTGTGCCAATTAAAAATGTCTGTTGCTACAGTTGAACAGTCTGGATTGAGTGCAATAGAAGTGGCTTCTTTTACTGATGTGTTATTTTGCTATTACACACTGAGCACACCAGTGCCTTCTCATTAGGGCTACATCTAACGATTATTTTGTTAATCGATTAATCTGTCGATTACTTTTTTGTTAAGTCGATTGATAATCAGATAGAGAAGCATGAGTAAAATGGTTAAAAACTTGAGGTGTTTTATAGTTTTTGTTAAAAATTGGTGATAATACTACCACAAATCACTTAGTTTTTACAAAATTAAATCAGACAAAAGTACAAGCATGCTTTTTGAAGATGTTTATATAGCGCATGTATACATAAAATATCATCTGTAATACATATGATTTTTAAAAAAAATCAAAAACACAAAATGTCCATTGTTTTTAACTGTTTACTGCTCTTTCTAGGTAATAAAACCTTTTCTCACAGACCATGGCATGTGTCAGAGTCTATTAAATATCCCAGTTGGCGATTATTCGATTACTAAATTAGTCGACGATTATTTCAATAATTGATTCTCATCAATGTCTTTTTCCACTGTAGGCCAGAACACAATGCTTCTTGCTCTCTGCTTAGTGGCTTCTGCACCTGGATGCCCTCTGTGCATTATGCTCAAGTAAAATTTTGTAGTGACAAGAGAATTACATTTTTCTGCTTCTGTATGAGAATGCCATCCTCAAGAGCAAGTTCATGTCTGAAAAGAAAATATGGATGTACTGCTTGTGGGAGACTCCAGTCTGCTAGGCAGTCCATGTTTGATACTGCTGCTGAATGTCTGGAGAGTTGGATCAGTGTGCAATGTGCTCTCTTAATTCCTTCAAGCAAGCAGCTTTCACTCATTACATCAACATTGTCTGCTGCATCTGCAAGCTTAGCTGTGGAGCTCTTTGGAGCCCTCGACAAACTGTCAACCAAATGCATTAGTTGCACAAGAGTCATAGTGTACTTGTGAACCCTCAGCGACATCCTTTTCAGTCTTGTTGGTGCTGCATTAATGGGCTTCTTTATTATTGTGACAAGAGATTGGTGGTCAGTCTCAACAGTGATTGGTTTGCCATAAATATAGTCATGAATCTTTGAGCACAGCTGTTTTTCAATTTGAGCAGTTTCAGTTAGCATGCATGAAACAGAGACCACAGGTTTGCCTTCCTGCTGGCACTCTGCACCAAGTCTCTGAAACTTTGAGTGGAAAAACATCTAACTCTTGAATCCAGTCTAGTTCAGCTTTGCCTTGTAACTGGCAGCTTTCCTAGCTCTTTGAGGAAAGATTACTATTTTAATTTGCTGAGTGATATCTTCAGTTATGGGTCTACTTACTTGGTGAATTTGGTAGAGTATATCATATGCCCCCTAGATGGCAGCATAGGTGAACAAATCCACGAGTCTTTGTCTTACTGACACCACAGCCACAAGGCTAGTAGCTTTAACGCATGGCAGGTTTTGATGTCCTTCTTGCTGTAGAGAAGAGCCAGTTCAGTCTTAAGCCTACTTCCAATGTGAACCTGTCTCACTGAAGCAGGGTTGGAGTAATGAGATGGCAAGTGAAAGAAAAGCATTCACTTGTGTGCCCCAAAATGATGATGCAAGTATAAAAGAAAAAAATTATTTTACAAACAACACTTTATTAAAAGACAGGACCTGAGCCCTGGAATCAAAGAGTATATTTTTCACTGAATGTTTTATTTATAAATTGAATTAGTCATACTGGTTTTATGAATACAAGAACATCAAACCTGCAGCATTTTAAATAACCCCTTGTTTTTGTTTTATTGATGTGGACAGTGCGTGAGCAATGTCATAATGTCTTGATTGTTGTTGTATGTGCTTAGGGAAAAAAGTGATAAATGAGCCATGTAATAAAATGACACTGAAATGTGCAAGTAGCCTAAAAACCCTCTGGTGGTGTTTACATCCTCTAGGTATCTGTGCTAATGTTTACATTGTTAAATATAAGAAATACACAATCCATATGCAGTTAGATAATTGATGTACAAATGCATTAAATTAATTAAGTCTAAATTAACTGATTTCTATAAACACTGACCTCTGCAATTTTTCAAAGCACCTCTGGATTAAGCACTCAACGCCTTTTGCCTTGCCTGTATACTGTATTATAAAGACAGATTTAATACAAAATGTAAATTTTATATTTTTGTATGTCCACTTGGAACTGCTAGATCCTCTCTGATGTGGACTGAGTCTATGTTCTGCCGAAGCTTAGCAGGATGTCAATATAAGGTAAGATTTTATGATAATTAGGGCTTTCAAACAGCATTGTAAAAAGCTCCTGCAGCTTCTTGTTCAGTATTGGAGTCAAAGCCACTTCAGTCTCTAATTCTATCAAAACACCGAGTGAGTGCCTTCATCGGTTCAAACGCGGTGTTAACAGCACGGCTGTGCAAGTCCCACCTGAAACTGCTGGATGTAGGCAATCTATGGGCCACCACTTCATTGAGAACACTCGTGCATTTGGGAGATTTTGAGAAAAAAGTAGAAAATCCTCGTTCAGAAAAAAATCCTCACCTTTGATATGTGCAAAGTTGCTTGTCTCAGTTAATTAATGCATATAGCCCTGTTTTACTACACAGTATATGGTTCTTTTAGAAAACATTTTAGCCACAGTGGAATTGGAGTTACATTACATACACCAACATACATACACCAACATACATACACTAACATACATACACTAACATACATACACTAACATACATACACTAACATACATACACTAACATACATATACTAAGTTCTTACTACAAAGATTAAGACAAGATCAATTCCACTACAGCAATTACAGAAACAGAAAACAAAACATAAAATATTTAGCAAATCAACAAAACAGATAAAGGTCAACCATCTCCACAGTTAAGGACTCAGCAGGCAAATCAGCACAATCACCACAAGAAATTAACAATGTAAAATTTTTATACTGCTCTGTACACATCAGAAGAAAACCCATCCCGAGAGAAAATTGACTTATTCCTAAATAATCTCAATCTTCCACAACCAAGTCCAGCTGCTCAGTGTTCTAATATTAGAAATATAACTCTTCAATTCACTTCTCTTTTTCCAAATTCTCAGATTGCTCCATAAACTGGTATAAATCTTCAATACTCACCCTACAGAAAAACATTTTGCATGGGGCAGCCTACGAACCCCATATCCCTGTTTGCACACACATCACATACACTACCTGGGAGTGAACATTTCCCCCAATTTTACTCCACTTCTCACAACAATAACCGACAAACTCCTTTTGTTGGACACATTTACAGCTCACTTTCATTGGCAGAATTATTGCAGTCAAAATTATGAGCAACTTTGAAAATAACTATCTTTTCAACATGATCCCAACCCACCCCAACTAACTCCTGGTTCACATCGCTAGACTCAATTGTTTTAAAATTCTACTGGAAGAGGAAAACACTGCACATCAAATGAAGTACTTTTCAAAAACTCAAAATGCTAGGTGGCCTGACAGCTCCACATTTCTCAGTATCTACTAACAAACCAACCACAGTACATTCTCAAATTGATTTACCCCCAACAGCAGACACAGTATGGATAGCCACTGAGCAGATGTTTTGTAATTGTATTCAAAATTTACCATTCCTCAGTCAGTCAAACAACAACCCAGTAATTTCAACTCTGAAAGCCTGATGGAAATTTGACAAAAATTACTAACACTAACCTAGAACCATCTGGAAATAGCGCCTGAAAAAGTTAGCATCAATTCAACCAGGTCAGACAAACACAAACAAATTAGTGAAGTGTAATAGGGCTGCACAATATATCGCAAAATGATCGTTATCACAATATCAGCAAACACAATATCTGCATCACAAGAATCTAAATATATATCACAGTAATGCTGTGGTCTTCCATCTGACAGAGATTTACACTGAAGAATCATTTTCCACCAGAGCCTTAAAAGAACATGTGTTGTGACTAAATAAAAATGTTTAAACAGTCCAGTTATAGTGGTAATTTAATTAATTTTGTCACAGCTTAGCCTTGTTTTATTCCTGGTTTAGTCTGTTTTAAGTCTTGATTTTGTCGCTGTTTTGACTTGTAAATACAGGAACTTACATTTTTGTGAAATGTAGTGAATTTAACTTACTATGTTCTAAAAGTAGTCTCTTTTCAAATATCACAATAATATTGTTACTGCCATTTTCAACATAGTTATCGAATATCGCATGTCTTCTCCACATTGTGCAGCCCTAAAGTGTAACGTATGATTTATTGAAATAAACTTGCGTTAGACCCCGGCAGGTAGAAACGCCAGGGATATGATAAAGGGAGATTTTGATAGATTAGTTAGAATAGGGGAATATTATCTAAGGAGGATGATGGTTCTGCTGCTGTGGCGGAGTTGGGGCATGTAGCTGAACAGCAGAGTGTGTGTGTGTGTGTGTGTGTGTGTGTGTGTGTGTGTAAATGTCAGTGGCATGAGAGGCAGGTGGCGGGCTGTGATTGGCTGACAGTGACAGGCAGGTGATAAGGTATAGGCAGGAAGAAATCAGTCTGCCTGGATGAATTTACGCTACAGCTTAATTTCAACCAAAGAACTCCTCTTAAATCCACAGAGTAATTTTGCATTCAGACAAATCCATATCATCTCATTAAAGCTGCACTACCTGGTTTCTTTTTCCTTGTACTTTGGCAAAGATAAATATTTAGTTATTAGTACAGCATAATAGAAGATGTGAGAAAAAATTAGACTTTGAGGTCACCTGTGGTCTGTATTATAAGGGTTTTTGTTTTAGAGAGAGGGAAGGAACAGTTTAACCAATTACACGCTTTCATAGGACAGGAGCGCTCTGATTGGTCAATACGTCCTTTATCTATCCAGAACTAGAATCTATCAGGAAAAATGTGAAGGAGCTATTTTATTTCGAAAGTCCTAGCTTTTTCACAGCATTTTTATTTTTTATATTGAAGAAAAAGCAAACTCCAGATCTCTGCTGTGTTATTGTGATAGCTCCTAGCTTGTGTACATACTTCCAAGTTTGTGTGAGACTGTGCTAGAGCGTCATGAAGGAGAGGAATTAGGAAAGGGGAGTGGCTCATTCAAACTCAACATCACTTTTACAGTTACAAAATCAGGTAGTGCAGCTTTAACCAAACGGGAGGAGGACACAGGCTTTGCTCTCGACGCCAGCTCCCGGGACCAAATCTGCCAAAACATTTACTCCTTTTTTCTACTTGACGACATAGCCCAGTTAAACATCACCTTCACCAAAAATAAAGTACTCCTTGTGGCCCTAACAATCACCAAGAAGAATATCATCATCAACTAGAAAGCAATATCCAACATAAACATTACACATTAAAAAGGAAAACTTCCTAATACCTATACACCCACCTGAAATATCTGGTCCCCTCTCACCAGCTTCCTACAATCCACTACTGCACAGGTTCTATAGCTCTTTTTAATAATAATTATTATATTTCAATTTAGCTACACACAATTGTATATTTAGTAACATTAATATTAATTTATTGTCCAGCTCTCAGACTCTAACTTGGACACATCTTCATGTGTCCGAAAAAATGTCCTACTGTTTTATACTGCCCTTTCCCGTTCCCTCTTTCATTAGATTCTTTCTCTTTGATTTGTCCCATTAATAGTAATGTGTGGGTTGTTATGCCATTGTGGCACTTGATGGTTCAATTTATTTGGCTTTGTTACAAAAACAATGCTAGTATGGTAATATACTAACATAGTATAGCACTTTGTATAGCTTGGGCTGGAGATCTGCTCGCTCATTCTACGTGCAAAATGTATTTGTTTCCCATTTGTCAGGTATGTTGTTTGTCATTTTGCCCTTTTGATCTGTCCTACTGGGGACACATTGGGCTGAAGGTCCGCTCGCACATGCTATGTGCTAAATATCCTGTTCCAATTTGTCCGATGCTCTAAATGGATCAGGTCTCCAAACACAGTTCTGGTCTCATGGCTCACTCATCAACCCAAAATATGATACTCACAACGCAGAAGTCCACTGGTCACACAAGCACACATGCACTTTGGACAGGCACAGGCTCTTCAGCTTTCTGAATTTCAATTTATTTTTACTTGAGACTGATTGTCTGGCCAGAGCCTCAATTTTACAATTGGACCAGTGGCGTAGCCACATGGTGGCCTGGGGTGGCCACGGCCCCTGTTGGTCAGAGCTTGGCCACCCCATCGGCCCCCCCTGAGCATCCTGCACGACGGGCTACGTAGGTCCATAATGATGCTGGTGTGAGTGACTGACATTATGTCTTTGCGCAGCTGTTGTAAAACAAATGGCCTGACACAGAGACCTGCAGCTAAATCCTCCTGACAGATAAGACTTAAAGCTTTGTGTCAGTTTTTAGGTTCAGTAATCACAGAGATATGCACCGTTAAAGTTTGTAAAAGCATTTAGGCTTAATTACAAGACACGTGGTTTATTACCGCTCCATCTGCGAACAGCCGTGGTGATTTTTATATCCAGTGTCTCTTTTACTCAAAAACTATTACAAAAGAGATCACTATTTCCAATAACTTTGTTATTAATTATGATCAAAAGTAAGAAGAGAGATGGACAAGAGCAAAGGAGAAACTGCAGCTGGATGGGGAATCACTGTAAAGTTTCTGTTAACAGCAATCGACTACCCCTTGTGACCCTTATATAATAAAGCTTCATCCTTTTCCAGCAGCAGAAACAACTTTATTGTGGCAGAGACTGAAAGGAAAGGCATTAGTACTGCACTGAGGGCAGACAGAGGCACAGAGGTCGCAGGTGCTCAGCAGCAGCAGCGGTGTGGATGGGACTAAAGGAGGAGACAAACGCGGTGCTTTCTAGTTTTGTCTGGTGTCACTCTGAAAAGCCCGTCTGCGTTGCCATGGTGATATAGTTGCCTAAAAAGTTGAATGGGCAGCGTATTTAGACAACAATGAAGTTTGAGGTCACCTTCCTGAAAACCTAGCACAGCAAACTTCCTCTGTTTTTTAATGACTGGATTTTCTACAGCACACAACAGGAATCACCAGAGAAGATCTGAGAGGAACAGAGTCAGAGGCAGTGTAATAACCCCCCCCCCCCCCCCCCCCCAAAAAAAAAAAAAAAAAAAAAAAAAACTGCCTAATAACACAGCAATATCATTTTTAAAAAAGTAGGTACGCTTGTTCTGCTCAAATACAGGTATTTTTAATTAGATTATTACCACCTCACATATGTTTAAAAACAGATTTTGTTAGTTTTTATAGTTCTAGCTAATATTTTTAAGAAAAAGCTCATATAACAGTGTATTCTTATCACCTCTGGTACTTTTTACCTGTGGATTATAGACAAAAAAAAAATTGCAACTTTTAGCGCAAATTTTAAGAAAATCCTCTGCAAAATCAGGCATTTTAGCAACAATCACAAAAATTTTCCGCAAAATCCTGGAAGGACTGATTGTTTTACTTACTCTATAGTCAGCTAAAACACTTTAAAATGCACCAGGATACAGCAAATACTGTCTGTTATGTTGATTTTTTCCCAGGGGGAGGACCCCTAGACCCCCGGTAAATTAGTTACACTCATAACCTCTGTGAGCCACGACTTTCTCTTCTGTGAGCTGCAGACATCATGGCTCAGCTCCTAACTTCCTCAAACCATCCAAATACCTGGCTTCAGAACAGAACAGAAGATAATTCACATTTTTTATATTAGTTCTATAATAATAATCTGTCATGTGCCACCACAATAAAATGACAGGACCCAGCTGGCGTCCCCCCAGCAAAAGAAAATCCTGGCTACGCCCCTGAATTGGACTCAAAACACTCAAACACACTTCAGCAATTATGGAAAGGAAAACACAGGAAGTACACACGGAGAAGACATCACAACGCTCCAGGAGCCTGAAACCCTCTCAAAGCACTTTACAAAGAAAGGAAACAGAAATGCAGATAAAAGTATGTGAAGCAAAAAAAAAACAATCTATTCAATAACATCTGCCTATTAGTAACACCAGCAAGATGGCCACTAAAATAACTCCTATCAATTGTGTTTTGTCAAAGTACCATGAGGAACTGCAGAAGAAAGGACCGTATTCGTTACATAACTCCTCAGTCTTTAATTTTGCAATTTATGTCAGCTATATAAGATCAACTGCAAGGATTTGAGCAATGACCACGTGTCATTATCTCTGCTTTGACACCTGTGGACCCTTTTAAACCTTATAAATATTAATAGAGATTATCTCTGCTTACCTGCTTGTCCTCTCTGCAGGACTTCCTCAATGCACTGAAGTAGAAACCTCCTCCCCTGATTCTTCAGCTCTGCTGCAGTCATCACACAACCAGGATTTTCTATAATTGGCTTTATATCTGGTTTAATCATTTAATACTTCAATTTAATTGATCTTGTTGTAAGTACGTGTTTGCTTGAGTCAGGGGTGAGTTCATGCTGAGAAGCCTTTAGCACTGATCTCACTGTGATGCCCTGCTGTTAGCCTAATATAATAATAATAATAATGCATTAGCCTTTCTAGACACTTAGTCACTTTGGTGCATTATTCATTCATTCCTCAGTCACACTCAGTGGTGAAAGCATGGCTGCCACTGTGCGCCTACAGCCCCTCCAACCACAACAAACACACATTCACACAGGTAAAGTGGGTGAAGTGTCTTGCCCAAGGACACAACAACAGTATGCAATGCTGGGAGCGGGGATCGCACCGCCACCCTTTGGATTAGTGGCCACCTCAATAATATGTCTAACTGCAGCTCAGTACACCAGAGCAAATGGAAAAGCACTCAGCCTGTTTGTTTAGGAAAACACTGAGTGCAGTCACAGCCCAGGTAAAAATAAAGTATGGTAATTGTACTACAGTGTGCTAAAGATTAGTACTCAAAAGTGTGCTATTTTTGGATACTATTATTATATTTGGTATACTGCTGATATATCATTAGCACAACTTAAGTCACACTTAAGTCACACTACAGTTTAGTATACTTGACTGTGCTTTTTTCGTATATCATTAAATCCATCTTAAGTATACTTAAAATATATTTCATTTGTATTATTTGAATGATAACTTTAATTCTATTTAAAGTGTATTGAAACTATACTATTAAAATATTTCTCAATACACTAATATTGTATAGAAAATACAATAAAAATATGTCAAAAATTTACCTAAAATACATACCATTATTGTATTTACTCTATATATTTTTATGTTTCGGCTTCTGTTTTTGTTATTCTGCCCTACTTCCTGTAGCACCCATCCACATACAGTGACTGGAGGACACATTGTCAATGACAGTATGTGCTTTAGGTGAGTGTCCAGCCATCTACCCTCATGTTGCAGGAGCAATGCTTAACCCACTGCACCGTACATGGACATATTACTTAGGGTACATAAGTACATAGCGCCATTGTACAAAATGATACATTATAAATTCATAGTGTTTTTTTTTTTTTTGTTTGTTTTTTTTTTAAACTAGGTTACAATAAATATCTTGAATATAATGGGGTGACAATGGCATAGAGGGTAGCTGGTTTGTAACTCGCCTGAAGCACATACATGTCACATACATACTGTCTTCTCCAGTTACTGTATATGGATGGGTGCAACAGGAAGAATGGCAGAAAAACTGAGGCTGTAACATAAAAATATATATAGTACATTACTATATATTATAGTAAATACAATATTAGTATGTATTTTAAGTACATTCTTGATATATTTTAATGTATCTTGTATAGAATATTAGTATATTGACAAATATTTAGTATAGTTTTAATACACTTTAAATAGAATCAATGTATTATTCAAATCAATACAAATGAAATATACTTAAGTATACTTAAGTTGGATTTAATGGTGTACAAAAAAGCACAGTCAAGTATGCTAAAGTGTACTTAAGTGTGACTTAAGTTGTGCTAATGATATATCAGAAGTATACTAAGTATGACAATAGTATCTGAAAATAGAACACATTTGTATACTCATTTTTAGCACACTTTAGTACACTTCGCATTATTTTTACCTGGGAGTGCCTCACAGGAGTTTCTGTCTAAAGAATAGAAATAACATTTTGATGTTGGGATTTTAGTGTTTATTTATTGCTGCCAGAGAGACAGGAGATGAGGAGGTGCTACAAAGTTTAAGCGCTGCTGGTAAATCCCCACGGCTCAGTGCTCTGCATGAAGATTGAGGCGAGAGTGGTTTGACCAGTTCTCTGGAGAAATCGGAGTTAAAAAAAAAGGAAAATGAGCATAGTCGGAGTATGCTCATTGTAAACATGCAAACTTGCTTAGTGTTTACTTCAAGGAAATCTTGGTCTGAAACCTGAATCAGCCATAGGTGGAAATAATGGTGGGGCTTGAGCTTTGAACCACAACTCCTTTGTATATGTTTTTATTGAACAAAAGGAAAGATGTTCTGTTCTAAAACTAATTAGGACTGATGCATTTCTGTACTTCAGCGGGTCACCGACACCTGTTGGAGGAAAGAGCAGAGAGACAGACATTATTGCATTTAGTGAATTTGTTGCTCATGTTGAACATATCTGAGGTGGATGACATGTGATTTAGGCAAGATGGCCACCTTCATCAAAATAATTATGGTTATTTTCAGTAAAATTCAATATCTTCAAAACTAAACAAGATTTTCTTTTGAAATTTGCACTGCATATAGACATTAACATCATAACACCACAACTATGGAGCTGAATTGAACAATTATACAACACATACTATATGCACTAAACATAGAAAACATAGAATTAACCAGAATAACCAGTCACAACTGTTCTGAGGGCAGCAGTAGCTCAGTAGGTAGCTGTTCACCCACTAACTGGAAAGATTGCGGATCAATCCCTGCTATCATCATTACATACTTGATGTATGATTGTGTTGGTGTGATTGTGTGTTTGATGGTGGTCACAGAGGCCGCTGAAAAATGACTGCCCATCTTCATCAGTCTGCCCAGGGGCACCTGTGGCTGCAGATGTATCACTGCTGAGTGTAACTGAAGAGCGAATAAAAAAATGCACCTAATTGAGTGTCTGTTATTATTAATATTATTAGCATTTAGAAATACTCCCACAACATCCACATCCAGCCGGGGATCTCAGAACAGGTACACAACAGCTACTTGACTGTGACAGCACCTGCACTGGCAGCTCAGCTCAGTCTTCACCACAATAGATGAGTACACTGACTGCATTACTGCAGGCACTGCAGCGATCCTCCTGTCAATCTCACACTCCATTCTTCCCTCACTGTGAACAAATCTGTGAGATACACTTAAACTTTTCCACTTGAGGCAGGAGTTTTCTATCAATCTGGTTATTGCACTGTAATCTAACAGACCAGGAACTACATATGTTCCCAGAGTTGCCATCCATTCAACAGGAGAACCAATGGTGGGTTGAGCTTCTAATGATGCAAAGCATATGATGCTCTGGTGGTTGTATACTTCATGGTGGTATTTCTGGCTTCTTTGTTCCTTTGAGAAATATCAAACATTATTGAAAAATAGTGTGTCACTTTTGCTTATTGAATAGAGCTCTTCATTATGTTCAACAGTCAGTGATAGAGTATTCAGTGATTGTGTAATGTGCCATACTTCTGGAACACCTGCCAAGTTTGTTTGTCAACACCACATAGCTGACTGACTGTCGCCACCTGTAACCTGAAGGCAGCAGCAGAAAATCCACAAATACTGAACCTGGTTATTTTTCTTATTAGAGACTGGGTCCACAACATCACTGTAAATACTTTATGTTCTACTTGGCATTACCTCTAGGAGCCATGAGGCCTGGAGCTGCAGCAGCTCAGAGGAACAGAGAGCGAAGCAGCAACACTCAAACACAGGGACAGTATAAAGTCTGATCAGTAGTAGTTAATCACACTGAACAAGCAGCAGATTCTTCCAGAGAACTTTATCCTGCCCTCCCTCTCAATCACACTTTAGAGCTGCTGAGAGAGTTGTGACATCTCTATAGAGTCCAGTGGGCAGTTTTTACAGAATTGTTCATAGGACTCATTCTCCGAAGTTAGCCATTCAGACTAGGAGCACTTTATAAAAATTGTACGGGCAGGCACTATCTGTGTAGCACTAAGAGGTTTAAAGAATCAAAGGTTTATAATACTTATCTACAGATTTAATTCACATTAACATCCCCAAAAATGCATGTTAGAGGCTACATTATTCACATGACCATTTATGCTCTGGACCTCCTTTGGTGCAACTCTCTCAGCAACTTTGTCTCACACTTTTGGCCTGTTGTGGTGTGAGATAAGGTAAATGCATAGCTGTGTGTCTATATTGATATCATGAACAACCACAAAGATTGTTTTTTCACCTGCGCCAGTGTAGAACCAAAACATTTTTTCTGAGTTTGTTGATGTCTGTATAAGTAAGACAAGCTCATCAGTATTACTTGAGTGCAGGGTGCGATTTCTCCCCCAGAAACTTTTTAAAAGAGGAGACCACATTTCCTGCTTTCTGGTGGATTTTGATGTGTTTTTTAGCTGTCTGTGGTTTGAGGAAGATTATTAAAATAATCTGTATTTTCAGATTAATTTAACAGTGAAAAGAATAATGAGGCAAATAACTTTTTTGTAAAATCAAAGTGTCACTTGCATACTTTACCTGCATAAAACTTAGCGCAAACAAACTAAAGGAAGGATAAATGCTTTGCCTGTGCTATTAGCTTTGTTTTGCTCGATTCATCCTAAAATGAACAAATGTGTAGAAAGTAGTGGAGAAGGCTGTGTGTCTGCTCTGTTCTGTCCTGTGCTGCTCAGGCACTCAATGTCAACTTGTTTTTTCCCTCTGAAGTTACAGCAGAGGGAAGGATGGAGAGGCAGGGACAGAAAAACAGAAGGGGCGAAAATCCGCTGCTCGAGTGTAACATTAGTTCATTCAAATCCTTTCCTTGCTAATATGTTAGCATGCAAAATAAGGTTCTGCAGATGTTCTCTCATAAAATCTCCCAGCTGTAACCATTTCTAAACCCATCAATGACTTTATTTTAACAATCAGCTCATGAAGTTCAAGTCTCGATTGTTTTCTTGGAGCACCCTTCATGCCTTTTGGTGGTCTTTCCTCTTGCTCCCTAATAAGCCCTCAGCCAAGCAACAAGTTGCCAGGTGCAAAATTGTGCATGCTGTTTTCAACAACATCATCAACAGCACCCTTGAGTGCAGTAAGTCCTAAGAATCCATGATGGTGCATCCTATTTAGATCTTTTATTCACTCCTGAAAGGATCAGTGCATGACTGTATAGACAGCCACAAACAGGTGGTTAGAGGGCTCCAGGATATGAATGGAAAACTAACATAAGAATTTTACAGGACCTTGGACACAGTATCCTCACTGGCTCCGTTGAACAAAATGTTGATGAATTCATGTGCAAGCTCTATTCCTCTAAAAAGTGACACTCAGATGAATGATGTTCATTCAAAAAGCCAGAAAAACTACTGCCAACAAAACAGGGTCTTCAACAACAAAGCAAAGTGTGCAAACCACCAGAGCCGTGTGGTTTTCATCAATAGAAGCACAACCCGTCATTGGTTCTCCTGCTGAGAATGGATAGCAAGAAGACTCTTCTGGGAACATAGTTGCTGTTCTGTTGAATAATAGTGCATTTTACTGCAGTTAACTGAAATAATGCCAGTGCAAGTTATCAATATCAATAATAATAACAATAATAATAATAACAACAACAGTGTTTTTCTAGATGTGTTGCTTTACAATGCAATTTGCTTGTTACACTTGTTACACTGGTGGTTAGCTACATTTGCAGCTACAGCTGCCCTGGGGCAGACTGGCGAAGACATGGCAGTCATTTTGTGCCAACAGCCTTTGTGACCACCACTAAAACCACAAAGTATGTAATGATGATAGCAGGGATTGAGCTGCCCATCTTTCCAGTAGTGAGTGAACAGCTCTACCTACTGAGCTACTACTGCCCACAGAACAGCTGTGACTGATTATTCTGGCTTATTCTAAGTTTTCTATGTTTTGTATTCATACAGTATGCATTGTTTAATGTTACATTTCAGCTGCATAGTTAGGATGTTTTACAGACATATGGTGATTATTTTCATTCTTTTGGTGAAAAATCCAGGACTGGACCTCCTGTGGATAAACCTCTCAATCAGTTTCTAATGCTGCCTGTGATTATTGAGGAACAAATGTAAGAGAGCAACTCTGCTTTGTATGAACAAGATTTCTCATGATTCACAAGTGTGTGCATAAAGGCCCTGTCCCCTTGCACCGTTTAACAATTCTGTGTGCCTCTGTCTAAATATTTACATCACATAGTGTTATACGGCAGTAAATACAATTTTTTTTGGCCATGGACAGAGAAAGAACAGCATGCGTAACGTCTAAATACATCTTAGAAACGTCTGCTTAAAGGCGCTGTCCCTCTGCGCCATTTAACAATTCTTCCACAAAAAATAAGTGTGATGGGTGACACCGCACGGTGTCGCTCTGGCATCAGGGCATTTCCTTTAAAATGGGAAGTGGCTGGTTTGCCCGCGAAAGTGCCAGATTCCTGTGGGTGGCCAGGACGACTGTTGGGCCCACGTTTGTGTGTCGACTGAGCCAATTTGGTAAATATGGTTTTACTTTAATGATTGTTTGGTCTAGTTGTATTTTAAATGTATTTTATGTGACAGGACCGTGGTTTTGTGAGGACGACCTGTTGCAGTGGGTGCTGGGTGTGGGTGCTTGATATCACAGGTATGCGGTATTTTACTGTTTTTAATATTTTGAAGTAAAACAGTTTTTTATTTTAGCAGGTGATTGATTCTTTTTGTATTGTTTGTTTGCAGTTATTCACGTACCGCTACCTGCTGTCCTTTTATGAGTGTTTTGGGTTTAGTTAGTCTGCTTTTAAGAGTGGACAGCGGACTAACTACTTTAAACTTTTTCTTTGTTTGTCTTGTTTTTATTTGGGTCACTTCCCGGGTCGATATAATCCCTCTCGTCTAACAGTGTTACATCCGATCCTGTCTGAAGTGAGCATCTGTGATGACTTGCAGTGTTTTGCTGTAACTTTATTTTG
Source organism: Bostrychus sinensis (assembly GCA_020698575.1). NCBI lineage: Eukaryota > Metazoa > Chordata > Actinopteri > Gobiiformes > Eleotridae > Bostrychus > Bostrychus sinensis. Next base: position 12,984,406 of record CM036239.1, read on the forward strand.
CTTGAAGTAACCATGCTGCCTGGTAAAATAAAGGTTAAATAAATAAATAAATAAATAAATAAAATTTTCACATGTCCTTGAAAATAACCACTTATTTTTGATTTAGAAAGTTGCTACTCAAATTTAATTTGTAAGCATATGTATTGGACCATCCCAACTGAACTGGTGCCAACCCCTGCACCTGCTGCAGACGCTCAGTTTGTCATGTCCACCAAAGTTCATCAAGTTCATTATTATGGAGTTGTATAAATCATTAAGTAGTGGAAATTTACAACCCATAATGTAATGTAGGTGTGGCCTGGGACACGCCCATCATGTTATGTTCCCCTTTATTCTGATGTCATCAACATTTAACCACACCCACTAAACTGCACCCCCTAGTGGCAGTTACACTAAACTACAATCAGGAACCAAATTAAACTCTATCCCTCTTTGTGTTTTATCTTATCTACAGTGAGGCCCAGTGTTTCCCTCACAGTTACAAAGTCACACATTTCTCAAAGAATGTATGAAGATGAACACATGACATTATCATGACATTGCAAACACTCACAGCACTGAGATTTTGAAGTTTTTTACTATAATGAATATATGAAATTATATGAATTTGATCATATGTATAACCATCAAAATATGAATAACATACAGATTACTCACAGCTTGAGTGTACTTTTTAATACTTAGCATAAAAGAATAAGAAAACTAACCCTCGGTGATACCAGTCTTACAATTAACAACATTTATAGTTTTTTTTTTAACTCATTAACCTCTACAAGGTCTATACGTATTTGGACACTGACACAAGTTTTATTATTTTAGCTGTTAACCAAAACATATTGAAAATAGAGTTATTTAATTCATATGTGCTTAAAGCGCAGGCTCTCCATTGTAATTTAAGAGCATTCACGTCCAAATTGGAGAAAGGCTTTAGGAATTACAGCTCTTTAATGTGTAGCAGCCTCTTTCTCAGGAGCTCAAAATTAATTGGATAAATGAACATTACTTTGACTAAAATGTTCATTTTTAATACTTTGGGGAAAATCCTTTTCAGGCAATTTCTGCCTGAAGTCTGGAGCCCAAAGACATCACCAAACATTGAGTTTTCTAATTTATGATGCTTTGCCAGGCCTTTAATGCAGCTGTCTTCAGTCGCTGCTTGTGGGCCTTTCTGGCTTAAGTTTTGTCTTAAACAATTGAAATTAATGCTTGATTGGGCTGAGATTTGGTGAGTGACTTGGCCATTGCAGATGATTATTTGCCTTAAAAAACTCCTGGGTTGTTTTTGCAGTATGTTTTGGATCACTCTCCATCTGTACTGGGAAGCACCGCCCATCAACTTTGTGGCTGCTTCTGTCTCTGTCACATCATCAGTAAACACCAGTGACCAGTTCTGCAGCTCATGCATCACACTGCATCCATCATGTTTTACACAAGATGTGTTGAGCTTTAGTTTATGGGCTGTTCCAAGCGTTCTCCAGACTTTCCTCTGCCCATCATTCTGGTATAGGTTGGTCTTATTCTCATCTGTCAAAAGAATGCTGCACCAAACCTGGGCTGGCTTCTTTAGGTATTTTTTGGCCAAGTTTAATGTGGCCTTTCAATTGTTGAGGCTGATGAATGGTCTGCACCTTGTGGTGATTTCTCTGTATATTCTTCTCTTTATGATGGCTCTAGACACTGATATAGACCTCTTCTTAGCCAGCGTCATCTGATCACGTGATTTCCGCGGAGAAGCACGGAGCGGCCATTTTGGATGGCAAAAGCCGGTTGTCATGCCCCGATTTGGATCAGTCCTGCTGTCTGTTAGCCTAACAAATTAAATTTGTTTTACTCATCAAAAATAGTTTAATGTGTCCTATATCTGTGATAACATCTGCCAACTGTCTGTTTAAGTAAAAAAGTTAATGTTGCACTGTTTCACAAAGTTTAATTTTTAAAAAAGTCACATAAAAGATCATTCCTGCTGTAATCATCAAATAAAGTAAAAACTGATCTGAAGTCAGTTCTTACTGTGTGCTCAGGTTTATTAGCAGGGTAAACACGTTTTCACGGACATTTAGCAAACTGAAGAGAAAAAGAAAATACAACGTTCAGAACAGCTTGGTATTTGTTCATTTCTGCATGAGGATATGACGATTACAGGATTATTTTCACAACATGGAATACTTTTATGGAAATATATCTCGATATTTACTTCTGGATTTATACAGACTGATTGAGCGTTATCCTGGATTGGACTGGTTTTGGACACAACCAATGTTCAAAGGTAAAAAGTCTGTTTTTCGGTTTGGCATACTGAGGAGTCATCATTAATTACACATATGTCCAATTTTAAGCATAGATTTAACTTAATTCCCATTTTGTACAGAACATAAGCTTTCTAACAATGTATATCACGCCTGTATTGACAAAATAATAACCGTGGAAATTCTGTTTTCGTGGAGTTTCTTTCTGAATCTGGTCTGCGCCAGATTGAATGAGGTTAAACAAATATAGATCCTAATTCTCCATATCTCAGCAAATTTGTGACTTTTTAAGGCCTTAAATTCTGATTTATAATTTTAGACTTGTAAACCTCAGCGGAAAGCCTACTTTATTGAAGTATTTATATTGCCTTTTCACTGATCTGCGTCCCTCATCTGCCTACTCACATGGACACAGTTGTTTTAGGGCCATACTTGAAGGTCTGTCACCCATCCTGCCACAAAATATTGTTATGCCTCCAAGGAGCTCTCTGCCTCTTGTGAAGCTTTTAACTGTGCCCCTATAAGGTGAGATTGTCGATTGATTGACTAAATAATTGTAAACGTTGTGGTATTACCAAAGCGGATTGTGTGTTGAAGGCTGGTAAACAGTAATTTTGACATCATATGGGTCTTAAGCATCGACAAGTGAACATTTCTCTAAATATCGCTGTCTGACCTGAACACTTAATGTTAAGTATTGAACCAGGTGTAGAAAGTAGTAAATATGAACTCAATTTCTATACATGATCACTAATCGCTAGCCAGCTACACCGGCTTTTTGCCATCCAAAATGGCAGCACCAACAAACCAAGTCACGTGACTGAGAACGGTCTACACTTACTTTCTGGAGAGTGTTCTACAGTAAAGTGGAAGTTGTGATGTGGTCTTTCACAATTTTTTGGTCTGGTCTTGGATCTTGGTCTTCCATTGAGATACTGTATGTTGTGATTTCACAGAAACAGCTTTCAGATGCAAATGAAACACCTGGAATCAAGTCCAGACGTTTTACCTTTTCAGTTTATGATGGGTTAATGAGGGAAATAGCCCATGCAGCTCAAGAAATAGATTTTGAAGCAACTGTCTGAATACTTACTGTATAAATAAAATACAAATACTGAAAAAAAGGCAGCTGTCATGCCTCTGGCTGTGACTCTGGCTTCCCTGTTTCTTTTTCCCCTCCCTTCTTTTCCCTGTGTGTATGTGTGTGGGCGGAGTCTCCTGGCTGCAGCAAACAGACTCAACAGACTTTCGTTTGTTATCAGTCTTCTTTCGGGCAAGGCTTCTCAATAGGCCACAGCGGTTTGGGAGGCTGACTCCTCCATTTGTCAATCGTATGAAGCTTTTACAAGTGAAATGAAAAGAATTTTTGATCACCCCCTGAGAGGCAAAGAGGCTGCTAAACGTTTACTAGCTTTGACCCAGGGCTCTTCTTCAGTCGCTCAATTTGCCATAGACTTTCGTATACTTGCTGCTGAGAGTGGGTGGGATGACGCCGCCCTGCATGGAGTATTTTTGAGAGGACTAGCAGAGAATGTAAAGGACGAACTCGCTGTCCGAGATTAATCTAATGACCTTGAGGAGCTCATTACCTTGGCTGTTAGTCTTGATAACAGACTTAGAGAGAGACGTAGAGAGAGGTTGTCACGTCAGCCCATGCCCCGTTTGCTATGTGCACCTCAGCCACTCTCTTCACATGCTCATGTACCGCCTTTTTCTCCTCCTGTGCCTTCCAGCCCGCCCAAGCCTGTTTCCTCTGAAGAGCCAATGCAGTTGGGCCGAGCCCGCCTGTCTTCTGCTGAGCGACTGCGACGCCAAATGTCCGGGCTTTGTCTTTACTGCGGGCAGTCAGGTCATTTTGTCAGTGAGTGTCCCCTCAGTCCAAAAAAGAGGGCTTGCCAGTGAGTGGAGAGGTACTGGTGAGCCGAATCTCCTCTCCCCAGCCATCAACACCTTATAGACTTCAGCTCCAGGCCTCCCTGTTTTGGTGTCGTGAGTCTTTTCCACTCCTTACTTTTGTAGATTCTGGAGCTGATGACAACTTTATCGATTCCACATTTGTCAGTCAAGCTAACATTCCTACCGAGCCCATTGAACCCTCCCGTGAAGTTATCGCTTTAAATGGAGAGCGACTAGCTAACATCACTCACCGTACTATTCCCACTACCTTGGTTCTTTCCGGTAATCACAGAGAGAAGATCCAGTTCTTAGTGATCACTTCACCTCATGCTCCTGTTGTCCTAGGTCTTCCTTGGTTAAAACTGCACAATCCTCACATTGATTGGACTGCTAATAAGATAATCAGCTGGAGTGTATTTTGCCATTCACACTGTCTCCAGTCGGCCATTACACCAAGTCAGAACACAGTCCTTTTGCGTCCTAGTCCCCCTGATTTATCCTTGGTTCCCTCAGTTTACCACGATCTAGGTAAGGTCTTCAGCAAACAGAAAGCACTGTCCCTTCCCCCTCATCGCCCATATGATTGTGCAATTGATTTGCTGCCTGGAGCTCCCTTACCTTCCAGCCGCCTTTACAAGGTGTCCCGTCCCGAGAGAGAGGCCATGGAATTGTACATAAAGGACTCTTTAGCTTCTGGTCTGATCCGTCCGTCCTCATCCCCGGTTGGAGCCGGGTTTTTCTTTGTTGAAAAGCGTGACTCTACCTTGCGTCCATGTATTGATTATAGAGGTTTAAATGACATCACAATCAAAAATAAATACCCCCTGCCTCTCATTGACTCCGCTTTCTAACCTCTCCATCAAGCCACTATTTTCACTAAGCTGGATCTTAGAAACGCTTATCACTTAGTTCGCATTCGGCAGGGGGATGAGTGGAAGATGGCGTTTAACACTCCACTGGGACATTTTGAGTACCTGGTGATGCCCTTCAGATTAACTAATGCCCCCGCTGTGTTCCAAGCCCTCGTCAATGATGTACTGAGAGATATGTTTAATAAGTTTGTGTTTGTCTATATCGATGACATATTAATCTTTTCCAGAGATCTCCAGGAACACATTCAGCATGTCAGGTTGGTTTTACAGCGCCTCATGGAAAACAAGCTTTTTGTGAAGGCTGAGAAGTGCCAATTCCATGCTCCTTCAGTTAGTTTTTTGGGCTTTGTTATTGAACAGGGACAGATTGAAGCAGACCCAGCAAAAGTGAGGGCAGTGGAGGAATGGCCAAGACCTGAGACCCGCAAGCAACTACAGCGCTTTCTTGGCTTTGCTAACTTTTATCGCAGGTTCATCAAAAATTACAGTAGTAAAGCAGTCCCATTAACACGACTCACCTCCACCTCCATCCCTTTTAAATGGTCAAGAGAGGCTGATTCTGCATTTTCTACCCTAAAGGAACTTTTCATTTCTGCACCTGTTTTGTCTCATCCAGATCCTTCCAGGCAATTTGTGGTTGAAGTTGACGCCTCAGACTCCGGTGTGGGCGCTGTTCTCTCCCAGCGTTCTCATAAAGATCAAAAACTTCACCCCTGTGCCTATTTCTCCCGCCGTCTCTCTCCAGCTGAGGCAAACTATGACATAGGCAACCGAGAGCTCCTGGCTGTGGTTCTAGCCCTACAAGAATGGAGACACTGGCTGGAGGGCTCTGAACAACCATTTATTGTCTGGACAGACCACAAGAACCTGTCCTACCTCCATTCTGCTAAGAGACTCAACTCCCGCCAGGCCAGGTGGGCTTTGTTCCTCGGAAGGTTTAACTTTATTATAACCTACCGGCCTGGATCCCGAAACGTTAAGCCTGATGCCCTCTCCCACCAGTCCATTTCTGATGAGCTGGAGCCTAAGTCCGAGCCCATCCTCCCATCCTCCTATGTGGTCGACAGTCCTGACAGTAATGTTGGATATTCTCATGCATGTCTTCTTGGAGCCGTACGTTGGGAAATTGAAAGAATTGTCCTGGAGGCTCAGCGCACCCAACCAGACCAAGGTAACGGCCCTGCAACCTGCTTATTTGTTCCTGAAGCTGTCCGTTCACAAGTCCTCCAATGGGGTCATTCCACTAAACTTACCTGTCATCCTGGTTTCCACCGTACTCTAAGCTTTCTAAGACAGAGGTTCTGGTGGCCATCCGTGAGTCAAGACACCCGTGCTTTTGTTTCTGCCTGTTCTGTTTGTGCCCGCAGCAAAGCGACTCACCAACCACCAGCTGGTCTTCTCCATCCTCTGCCTATACCCAGCAGGCCATGGTCCCACATAGCGATGGATTTTGTTACTGGCCTACCTCTGTCGGAAGGTAATAACACCATTCTGACTGTTGTGGATCGCTTTTCTAAAGCCGTGCACTTTATACCCTTGTCCAAGTTGCCTTCATCCACAGAAACCGCCAGACTCCTTGTCCAACATGTGTATAGGCTGCATGGCATACCTAGTGACATAGTCTCCGACCGTGGGCCCCAGTTTACTTCGCAAGTCTGGAAGGCTTTCTGTCAAGCCCTGGGAACTACAGTCTCACTCACTTCTGGTTACCACCCTGAATCTAATGGGCAAGCTGAGCGAGCTAATCAAAGCCTTGAATCGGCCTTGAGATGTGTCACAGCTCGAAACCCCTCCACTTGGACCTCTTTCCTACCCTGGGTTGAATATGCCCACAATTCTATGATAACCTCAGCCACAGGAATGTCACCTTTCATGGCATTTCTTGGTTTCCAACCACCTCTCTTCCCAGATCAAGAACAGGAAGTGGCAGTCCCTTCTGTTGAGACCCATTTTCGACGCTGCCGCAGCATCTGCAGGGCCACCCGTGCTGCTCTCAAGCGCACAGCTGCCCGAAGCCAGAGGCTGGCCAATCAACATCGGAGACCTTCCCCCAACTACCAGCCCGGACAAAGGGTCTGGCTGTCTTCTCGTAACCTTCCTCTCTAGGTGGAGTCCCGAAAGTTGGCCCCCAAGTTCATTGGACCGTTTGAGATTGAGAGAGTTATTAACCCTTCCGTGGTTCGTCTTAAACTGCCTTCGTCTATGAACATTCATCCTTCTTTTCATGTGTCCCTTTTGAAGCCTGTTTCCTCCAGCCCTCTTCCTAATCTGAAAATCCTGTAACTTACCTTCGTCTCCTGTTTTTTAGTTCCTGCCTGTTTTTTGAAGACTCCAGCCAGAGATCCGCCTTACCTGCTCCTCCAAAGATCCAGCTTACCTCCTACAATTTTGGACAATAAATACTTACCTTTTCTTCAGTCTTGTGTCTACACTTGGGTCCTTTTAGTTAGCCCTAACAGAAGCTACACATTAAAGAGCAGTAATTCCTAAATTCTTTGTCCGATTTGGATGTGAATACTCTCAGATTGCAGCTGAGAGTCTGATCTTTAAGCACATATGAGTGATATAAATATATTGGTAAAAAGGCTAAAATAACAAAACTTGTGTCAGTGTCCAAATACTTATGGACATAACGTTATCTAGAACAGTGTTTAATTCATTAAAAGGGTTAAGAGCTTAGTGGACGGGTTGTAAAAAAGGGCCTCTATAGGGTCTCCTCGCAGCCACTGGTCTGGTGTGGGCTGGAGTCTAGTTGGGGAGTTCAGCTCAAGATGGACACTGCAAGCAAAAGAGACATTAATAGTTTTAGGTTATGAGCACGTGTACCTTAAATATGTAGACTTTGGTCTGTGTGGTGATGGGCACTTATTTTTGGTTTCATTTTACAGATGTTTTAGGATGGATATTTTTTATCCTGAGTGCCACCACATTGACAGCACAATTATCTATCTGTTAACCATGAAATAATATCAAATGCTATCAACAAACAACTACAAAGAAATAAGACACCCTTCCCTTTAAAAGTCCCAGAATATCACTTTAGAGTCCCATCATTTAAACTCATCATTCCTGTTTGATTCTCGGGATCGTGCTCAGGAGTGCAATGCCTCTTGGTGCTCGCACTCTTCTCATAGAAACTGTAACTAGCAACCACAGACTCGCTTTCTTCCCTGGAGTCGGTTGCACCCTGACTGTTGCGCCTCTCGTTGGCAGGAGAAAATGCCCTTTTTTTTTGTCTGAACATTGTCCATTTTATGGGCAGGTGCGGGCCACTCAACGTCTGGGATGTTAACAGCCGACAGCAGCAATCTTAGACTGTTGCGGTTTTTATGCAGAGTGATCTCTTGTCCCACAGCTTTTTTCAAACCAGCAGCAGTAGCAATAACAGTGGTAGTAGTAGTACATTTTTACATTTATCAGAGTAATAATGTTACCTCTGTTACAAATGTATCAATACTCAAAAGGTAGGCCCATCTAAAATGTAGAAGGTTTTCGAAGGCTGCGTTGACCTTGCCTCTCAAAGCATGTCTTCAAGTTTTTGAATCAAATCTTAGGAACCTTTAAAAATGAAATATAATTACGTTATGCTTTTCTCTGTCAACATTCAATTAAAATTTATTGATTAATTACTATTAAATAAAAAAATCTACTATTAGCTACATGTATCCTAAGGAGCTATGCTTCTACACCAAGTATTTTGTGAGGTAGTATTATTACTTTGTGGGAAAACCACTGGAACCAGCGGTGGAAGAAGTATCACATTCTATTGGCTGGCCGATATTATCGGCCGATATAGCCCATTAGGAAATTATTGGTTATCCGCCGATATAAACAGTACTTTTTTACTGTGTGCTGGAATAAGACCTGTTTACTTGCAAATGATGGCCTTCTGCTATTTGTCCAGCAGAGGGCGTGCTGGTGCTAACTCAGAGTGTTTCCCAGCAGTTTGGCTCTTACTCTGCAGTTCATAGGAAACACCCCAAATCGCCTGAAATGCTCAAAAAGGTAATAAAAATATTTTGCTCATTTCTCTGCCATAAAACCTCATAGAACAAAAATTCAAAATTAATTTTGTAATTGAACCCACAACCTCCTTGCTGGGAGGCGAGAACGCTAACCGCTCTGCCACCGTGTACGCCCTAAACAAATTTAGTTAAAGCTAAATAAAATAAGTGGAATACATAAAATTATGTATTTTGTATGCAAACTACCAAAATGTCCTGCAGGGGCTACGCCGGGCAAAATGGACAATATAGCCTAAAAACAGACCTATTCTCGTAACTATAGCTTAAACCAGGCATATTCAACTCGTGGTCTGGGGGTAAAATTGGCCCGACTAAAATTTGATCCAGGTTGCGACAGATTTGCAAAAAAATATATAGTATATATAGCCTATATAGCCTAGGTCTAGATAGGCCTATATGAATAAATTTACCACAGCACACCCAAGCTCTCTCATAGACCCCGGTGTAGTCGTCTCCGTGGTGACAAGCTTGGTGAAAACACATGCTCCCCTGTATTTCTGCTGTAAATACAGACACAGCTGTAAACACAGAAGGAGAGAGCTGCAGCAGGACACAGAGCGGCACCAACTCCTGCTCCACTCAGTGAACAGGGACTCTCCATTCTGTTGCTAACTCGTTTGTTCTATTAGCAAGAGAGTTAACGCACAAAGGAGTTTCCCTGGCATGAGGTCTCTCACAGCCCTGTTTTAAACCCTGGTTTAGACCTGGTTTAATCCTGGTTTATACCCTAGTTTAATCCTGGTTTAGACTTGGTTTAGACCTGGTTTAATCCTGGTTTATACCCTAGTTTAATCCTGGTTTAGACCTGGTTTAGACCTGGTTTAGACTTGGTTTAATCCTGGTTTAGACCCTGGTTTAATCCTTATTTAGACCTGGTTTAAACCCTGGTGTAGACTTGGAGTATATTTCTGGATGTCAATGTTAATATCACCCCCAAACAATGACGTCAATGCCCCCAAATTGTACTTGTTTTTTTTTATTGGCCAAAGTGTGAGTTTTATCATTTGCATTTTTTCACTTATGGCAGCTTTACAGTACATTTGTGTTCAAAAAAGGAACATATAAAGGAAAAAAAAAAATAGGAACAGGTGTGTGACTAGTTTTTTTTTTGTTTGTGTACATTAGTATTATTAATAGTAATGCTGAGTAAGTAATGTGTTGACTGTTCAAAAATCAACACAATAAAAATCTTGTAATTTTCTAATCTGGCCCGCCTGCAAATGAAGTTGAATAGCCATGGCCTAAACCTTGTCTTTCATATTGAGCTGTTTACACTGAGGCACCTTGGTTTTCCAGGTGACCACCAGAAGCTGTGACCTGTCGCATGTTCATATTGACCACATGAATGTACAATGTTAAGTAGCACCTTGACCTGGTTCTGTTTGGTGGCAGGGCCGCTGCCATGGCTCTACACCCGCAACAACACAAATAGTTAATTTTATATAAATACCATGTTAATGAGTCCCTAGAGCAGAGGTCCCTGACCTTAGGGCCGTGGCACAGAACCGGGCCATGGGCTGTTTGGTACCGGGCTACAGAGGAAAATATAAATTTATATAATTTTTTGTTTTATTGCTATTTTTTGTTTACAGCGATTTCCCTGTGTTTTACTTTGAAAAACTACTACTTCTGCTGCTGCATCTTACTTCCATGCACTGATTCTGCTTTGGTGAGTCATGTTACATTTATGTTACTGTTAGGGCTGGGAATTTAATGCGTTAATTGTGATTAATTAATTACAGAAAATTAATGCATTAAGGTTCATTCATTTATCCGTATTTGCCGATGATAACACAGAGTTTTTCTCAGTGACCTAGTTTCTGTCGCATGGTAACCAGGGCTGGACATCCACACTGACCAAAACATCAAATGTCATGTAAATGTAATTTCAGCTGTGGTCAGTAAGATACGAGCTGCCTATACGAGTGCACCAGAAGGAACATGAGGACCCTCTGCACCAGTGTAACAATGGGTCTGATTTCGTCCTAATACTTAATAGTAGTCAGAGTGCCATTGCCCCGCCTGTAGAGGTGCATTCTTCCATGGATATTCCTCCCCAGACCATCACTGCCCCACCAACCAAACCAATCATGCTGAACAGTCCCACTGGTCCATGGGAGAAAAAAGGTTGGGGACCACTGCACTAAAGTTATGGTGGACTCACACCAAAAATGACAAAATTACTTTCCTAGTTCGCTCTTCTCATGTCCCTCAGGCGTCTGACGAGGGGCAGGAGGTTTCAAACGCGGCTTTTGTGCCTGGACCTGTTCCTCTCCAGTGTCTGTCAAATCCTGTTCTGTGATTTGTGGTTGCTTTGGTGATGTTGCTCCTCATTAGCATAAAGTTGACTTTAGTTCAACTCAAATCCTACGCTCAGGTTGCTTGATTCGCTCGGCAAGTTCGAGATGCTTCCACGCGCCAGCTTACATAGGAAATTCATTAGTGCTCTGCTGAGAAAAATCTGTGTGATGAATCTCACGTAGAGCCCTTCTTATGTTCAAATTTGTACTTAAGCCCTTCTTAGGAGGGTTTTTAGCATGCCAATTTTTTTGTGAGCTGAAAAATGTTCTTCTGGAAAAACAAATGCAAGAACAGGCCTGAGGACTCTTACGCACAGAAATTCAGCAGTTTTATAATTTTACCAGAACCAATGAAACAAAAAATAATCATTTCAATCTGACTGAAACAAATTATTCCTTATTAAAATGATATTTAAAAGAAAAACAAAATCAGTGGTGGTATAGACCCAGGTATAAGCCTAGAACAGACTTCAGACTTGCTGCTACAGTGCAGCTTTGAGCAGTGACCAGAGTATGCTGGACACACAAACTCCTGTCTCATGACCATATACGGAGAGTAGAGGGCATTTCTTGTCCTAATACATAGTTAATTCAATGTAAATGCCGTGTTAATGAGGAGCATGGTGTTCAGGGAAGTCCCTGGACTTAATGCTCCACTGAGAAGAATTTGGTAGCTTACAAACGTGTCCTGAATCTAATGTAGACTTCTCTTGAACAGTTTGCTTAGGAAACTTTCCTAGCGAGCTGTGTGGGCATTACTCAAAGACAGGAGGTAGGTGGAAAGAAGTCCGCCTCTTGTACACATGGAGGTCATAGTCACACTGAACCGCACAAACTGACCTGCTCATAGTAAACCTCAGCACAAAGTACATAAGTGGTAGTGGTAATTGAAATGTGTATAAGTTCCAAAGCTGCTTGATTAAATATTTTTGGTTTTATTTTTATTTTTTACCAATTTCTTGAAACTGATTTCATCAAAGTCACCTCCACTTTACAAATAACATAATATTAACAACACAGTGGCATCAACCAACAACATTCTCTTAATATTTCATAATATTGTTAACTCACTTACATTTAATGTTGTACATTTGCTGTCTTCAAAAATTAGGCTTGCAGCCTAAAAACATCCTCCATAAAAACAATAAAAAACAATTCATTGAAAATGGCAATGTGCAAACTCACAAATGTAAATCCACATTTTCACATTTAATGCCTCTGGACCGCGAGAGTCCGTAAAATGCAATATTAAAGTAGATTGAAAAAGTCTAAATAACAACTAAAGAGAAGCTTTGGTTACAAAAGAAAGTATCCATGACACATTATAAGTCTCTTGTTGCATTTCTGCATAAGACATGAACTGTCTGAGCATGTGTGAAACTCATAGATTCAGACTCATATCTGGCAGCAAAGCAGTTTGTGAAAGACATTTCTGAACTCAGCATTGAACACTGTGTAGATGATAGGGTTTACTGCACTGTTGACATATCCCAGCCATGTGACCACAGAGATCAGAGTGGGGCCAATGTGGCAGGACTGACACAGCACTTTAGTGACATGAACCACAAAGAAAGGTGTCCAGCAGGCCAGGAACACACCTGGGGACAGGCAAAGGGTCACAGTTATTCACAAATTCATGGCCTTTGATGATCCACAACACTAGGACAACAGCCAAACAAAGAATCCCTGCAGTAACACACCAAATATTTTCTAAATAAAACTTTATTTATTTATTTATTTATTTATTTTATTTAATAAAATGTTTGAGATAAAATGTTTGAGAACCAGATAAAATGTTTGAGAACCAGTTCTTACTTACAAAGATGACCTGGCATAGAGGCCCTGGTAGGAGTAAATACACATACAATACATACAACTGTACACTGTGTGTGTGTGTGTGTGCGTACGTGCGTGCGTGCGCACGCGTGTGTGAAATGCAAGAGGGCAAATGTGTAGAAATGTGATTGAGCTTTATCAGCAAGAACAAGAGTCAATCAACTATAATCTGTTGGAGTTTCTCTTTGAAGGTGGAAACTAGCAGCAGAGATGTAAATTTAAGGAAAATGTGTTCCAGTCATGTGCTGCTGCAAAGCAGAAGATGGCCAAAAATAGTTGAAGCAAATAATAAACTTGATAATTTTGCATTACTTAGCACAAAAGTGTTATGAGCGAGTTGAAGAAAAGATGACAGATAAAGAGGTATCTTCCCCAAGACTTTCTTATAACAAAAAAAAAAAAAAAAAAGTGATGCAGCCGCTGGGTATTTTTAAGAGCAGTGCTTGGTGTCATTTTATAAGTGATGTCACCAAAGTCCAAAATTGGGAGCACTGTCTTCTTGACAAAGGTGCAGTTGGTAGCATAAGAGGGGGAGGCTTTATTACTGAAGAAAATGACTGGCTTTAATTTTTGCATGAAGGTTATTGATATGTGTGGTGAATGACAGAGATGTCCCGCCAGATGCCTAAATATTTATAGGACTTGACGTACTCCAAACCAAGCCGACTGTATAGATATGGTTGGTATTGTGTCATAGTTGGGGGCGTGGTCTGGCGTGGAGGAAAACAAACCATTGCACCCATTTGGAAACACTACTGTTTTATTTTTTGTTGTATTTTTTGTTTGTTATTATTTTTTTATAAGCAATCTTCAAACAAGTCCTGTCTTACACAGAGTTCTTAATGGTGAATAAGAATTCCACCCAGATCTGGACCAGGGCATCACTGAGCTCTGGCAGGTGAGGTGCAACCTGGCGGTGCCTGATGGACTGAAACATAATGTCCCAGAGGTGTTCTATTGGATTTGGGTCAGGTGAACGTGAGGGCCAGTCAGTGGTACCAATTCCTTCATCCTCCAGAAACTTTCAGCACACTCACCACATGAGGCTGGGCATTGTGGGACACCAGAGGGAACTGAGGGGCCAGTGTAACAGTGGGTCTGGATTTCATCCTGATACTTAAAGGCAGTCAGAGTGCCATTGTCCCACCTGTATCTTTATTAGGTAAAATATAAAATTTAAATTCAGAATTTTTTTGTACATTTGTTAAAAAAAAGGCAACAGAGCAACTCTTCTGTTGTGAATGGTTTGTTTTTGGAATCGGAAGTGATGTTTGTGGGCGTTCTGTATAGAGATTGGGAACCTATGCCATAAAACGACCGCTGAGTGATGAATCTGTCATGTTGGTGGTCACAGACTGAGAAATGCCATAGAGTTGCACTAGAAACAGCGGCATAAAAAAGTAAACAAACAATTATTATTATAATAATTATATTATTACAATATATTATCAAATGTTTTATCTTTAACCAGCAAAAATGTTTTAATTTATGGGACAATTGTTTTTACTGCACTTTGTTTGAAGTGGAAAAAAAGATGAACTCTTTAGAATTGTTTGCAAAGTATTTCAGAAATCCAGAATTGTACTTGAAATGGTGACGGCACCAGTTCTCTCATGTAAGACTAATGTGGAGAATTTGAAACTTCCTCCTCCCACAAACTTTAATAGTTCAAAACCTTTTTCTTCATAAAATCTAACTCAAAAGTCTGGAGATTGATTTTATCGTTTAATCTGTGATCACAGCTTTCACAAAGTTTCTCTGAATGTGATGAACGAGATTAATTTTAGCTCTAGTGTGAAGCTGCTCATGCTCCAGTAAAATGGTTTCCATGGAGATTGTTTCTATTTTGATTGTGCAGCTCGCAGCTTCCCTCTATTCGTGAAAAACACATAAACTCCAACTGAGAAGCACAATGTCTCACTTAAAATCAGTAATAGTGCTGATTGTGGTCTGATCGCTGCAGCAATAGCAATGACCTGATCCTTATAGGTTAAAATCAGCTCAGTGATCTCCCATAGAGTCACATCCATTACATTTATGAGGCACAAACTGTTTTCTAATCCCATATAAGCTCTCCACTGGACTCAGGACAATACATGTTAAATGTAACAGGGAGAAACTTGCCAGCAGTATTACCTACACTTTACTTACCAACAACCACAGGCAAGACCTTCATGGCCTTGCGCTCTCGGCCGCTCACTCTGCTGCTTTTGCTGTTTCTTCGTCCTCTTTTCACAGTGTTGCTTTTCAATGAGCTCTTTTCTCGCCTGATCCTGTCCTTCCTCTCAGTCAGGTCTGCGTCCGATACACTGTCGTTCTGCATTGTCATGGGATCACTCTCCATGATGACAGCTTCCCCATCCAGCTCATCAGTCACTGGAGTAACAGAGGGAGTTGTCTGGGAAATAGTGGAGGGGGAAGTGGGGCTCAACCCAGGGGCCATGGTGTACACAACCTTTTCTTGACTTCCTGTTGTTGTGGCCTTTGCACGGCGGAGGGCAGAGCTTAGGTGTAAGGACAGGGTATGATTGTCCCGTCTGGCCTGAGAGCGTGAGCGTCCGCTCCAGCGCTTCAGCCCACGAAACATCCAGTAATACAAGAAGAGCATAACAGGGCAAGGCACAAAGAAGGAGCACACAGACGAGTAGACCACAAAACGTTCGTCCTCCAGCTTACACACGCTGGGGTCTCGGCCGGGTACCTGGTTCAGGCCAAAGATGACCGGACTTGCCACACCCAAAGACAAGACCCAGGTGGCAGTGATGAGGGCCAGCTGACGAACACTGAACTGGTTCCGGTTGTACTTGAGAGGCACTACCACAGCGATGTACCTGAAACAACAATTCAGTCAGGCAGACCAGATATAATGAGACTGTAGCTCCTAAACTCTTTTTCAGGGCAGCTATATATCAAAATCTATTAAACCAAATGTCTTTATTTACATCCCCTTTGATCTATTTTGGCAATACTTAATGGTATTGTACCATTTTGGTGTCCTTAGTATATACAACCATAAACTATTTCCTTTTCTTTTCAGTTGATCCAAACAATATGTCTTCAGTCCTAAGCTCTCACTGGTTATTAAGCTACTTTTTCAGGTCTAACCTGAAGTATTCTCATTTAAAAATGTTAATTATCTTCTCTGCAAATAAAACTCTTACATATTGATAGAGGTCATTCTCAAGACAATATTAATATTTTCTTCACATGAATATTTTTGCTCTTTTAAATTCTGGTGAGACGTCATCTAAAAGTATTCAGTCACCTGTCCACACTGATGGCACACAGGTTGAGGATGGAGGCAGTGCACAGCATTACATCCATAGTCATCAGCGCATCACAAATGGAAGTGCTCAAGGTCCATATGCCTCCCATGAACTAAACAGGATAGATTTTTGGTTATTTTGCATTGTACAATATACACTACTTTTACAGCTGAAAATATAAATTTCATTAACAGTGGGAACAAAGCAACTCTGTTAAACTCTGTTGTTTTCGGAGAAGTGACTCCTATAGTTCTGACTATAGACTATATTGACTTGGAAACAGCTCTAATCAAATTATTAGGTTTGTTGTAATCTACCCATCCTGTGCAGGCCATTATATCAGTACATAATAAAGCTAGTATGGTTATCATTATCACCATTAATAATTAAAATGAGAATCTTGATTAACATAAAACTCAAGGGAGGGGGCAGTAAGTGATATGCTGCTCATCACTGATTGTAATTGATAACATCTTTATAATATTCAAATTATATTAATTCCACAGATAAATTATTATTTATCTTCCACTTACACATAGCCATAGCATTTTTTATTAATATATTATCATACTATTGTTATATTATAGGTTAATATTTTGCTCAGGACATGATATCAATCCATTAATCTTATAAATAGAAATGGAGTTGGATTTAAAAAATTGGTTTGATCTAAATAAATTATCTTTAAATAAAAAGAAAACAAAATTGATGGTTTTTGGAGCCAGTGAGGCAAACTCTAATATAAAATAGTGTTTTAATGAAATAGAAAGAGAAAGGGTTTATGAGACTAAGTTTGTGGGAGTGATTATTTGTTGAAACCACACATAGAGTACATTAAGCGTAAATTATCAAAAACTGTTAGTATACTTTATGGAACTAAAAAGTTATTAAACAAGAAATGTCTGCATATTCTGTGTTCTTCACTGGTATTGCCTTATTTATGATATTGCTGTGAAATCTGGAGGAATGCATGGAAAAAAATATAGATCCAATATTTAAACTTCGAAAAAGTGCAGTAAGAATAATAAATAAAGTTGGATTTCATGAATCTACTAATCAACATTTTATAAAATCCAATACTTTAAAATATATGGTCATTGTGCAGTGAAAATGTTGGATATATTGTTTCAAACCATGAATACGAGCTTTCCTTTGGGTTTTTAATCATTTTTCAAACTAAGAGATGGACATTATAATCTAAGAGGTTTGAAACATGTAAAAACAGGACAAATGTTAAGCAAACATGTCTTTCTGTTTAAGGAGTAAAATTATAGAACAATTCTAATGATGATTTTAAGTTAATGAATTCTGTGTCAAAGTTTAAAAAGTCTTTAAAATAAAAAATAATGAGTAATTATTTAGGAAGTATGAGGTTTAATAAACTGAGAATATGAACTGTATGATTTGTTTGTGGCATATTTTTGTCGGCTGATTCTGAGATGAGCAGGATGCTTCAGCCCAATCCCTTTTGGTTGAGAAATGCAGTAGGCCTATTATAGTGTATCTGTTTTGGATGTGAACAACCAAATAAAATGATTAAGTCATTCATACTATTGTGTTATAATTTATTGACTGGCTTGCGCTTATTCGCTTAAATGCACTCATAATTTGCACAAAGCATTAATTTGCTGTTGTAAGTGTTTACATTTAGATTGATCTGACCTCAGAGTAGACATAGAGGGGCAGCACCAGGACGGCCAGCAGCAGGTCGGCCACAGCCAGGCTGATGATGAAGTAGTTGGTTGCAGTTTTGAGGGAGCGCTCTGTGAGCACGCTCAGACACACCAGGACATTTCCCAGAATTATAACCAGTATGAGAGGCACCCCCAAGATCAGGGCCGGATAGTTGTAGTCTATGAGGTCCATGTTATCTGGGACGCTCCCAGGTGTCACATTGTCCATGATGGAGGACACGCACACATCAGCATCTGCCCATAGTATAAATAGTGTTGTTAAGGATTAATGCCACAAACAGATTAAGATTAAGCTTGTGTACCTGTCTTACCTTGCTGTTACATGTCCCAGTTTTTGTGTGACTCCAGTGAATTGGCTGTCTTGGATCGCAGACAAGGCTGTTGTTTTTGGATCTTTAACTTGGTCATTATGATTCTGTGGATTGAGTTTACCTTACCTTGCCCCTGCAATGACAACAAAAAAACTATGTTAATAAAATAATTGACCACAAAATCTAAGTATCCCTTTATTCTGGGTATTCACCAAGTACTCTGGTGTAAGCCAATGATAACAAGAGAAGCAGAGGCAGCGGAGCTCTTTGGCAGTGTGTTGAGCGTGCACAAGCGGGCACAGCTTCAAAACACTCTAATCACACAAACACTTACATCATTAGCATTCTCTGTATTTCACTCAGGGTTCACTATTAAATGATAATACCTGAATCTTTGGTTTTCTGGGGAATAAAAAGTGAAAGTAAACTGTATCAAATAAGCACCAAAAGTAAACTGTATAATAAGCACCAAATGTTACTTTCTCAAAGATCAGTTTACTCCTCTCGGAGCAGATCACTTTTGTGCCAGGTTTCCAAATGTCAAGTAGTTTTTTTATAGCATGTGTTTTCTACTTTTAGGCCTTGTTTTGTGCGTAGGCAGGCTTCATAAATGAAACCACAGGACTGTAAGAATATCTGCTGCCAAAAAGTATACGTATATGAGCAATCCACATGTGCACATGATCCCAGCACAATGCTGTCTTCTCTAGACTGCGGCGAAATAGAAAACTTTTCTATGGCCAAATGAATCCAAATTTAAAAATTACAATTCAAGTTGGCTTAGAGTTTCTAAATTGGGTTTAAATAAAGCTTCTTCTTTTATGAATTATACAGCTTTATCTTGCATTTGTGAATGCTACAGCAAACTCTGTTCAAAGACAATATGTTTCCCAATTGCCAGGATCCTTCCTCCGGAGGCTGCTTCGAAGCCTTCCTCTGGAGTTGGCCCCTCCAAGTGTCCCGCTAGCACTGCATGTGAGTAGTTTTGGAAAGTGCTTGGGAGCACGCTTCTGCATCGTGTCATGTGATCAAATCTTGCACATTTAAAACATGGATGTATAATAAAAAATAACTCCTTATTGTCCTCGGGTTGAGTGTCCTCATGTCTCTACGTTTTGGTCTGAATAAAAAAAGATCTTACAAGAATGCTTAAAAAAAATAAATAAATAAAAAATCACTTTAGCAGGTCCAATGTATCCCTATAACAAAAAACAAAAATGATTACACTGTTTCATAAATTACTTTTCTTGAAACAGAACCTAAAATGTGATTTTGTCTCTGTGTCTAATTGTTTGATAAAATTTGCAAAAAATGAAAGTGGTTGCAGTGCATTGTGTAGCCAAACGGAACAGCACTTGGCGAGGCGCTGATGACAATGATCACTCCAGAGGGATCCTGGCAAATGATAAACACCCACTGACTACTGGAAGTATTGCAGACCCATGATGTAATTTCCAATTCAGAATCATGCCTGTTTTAATGCAATGCCACTTCAAGGCACAGAAATCACAAGCATCACAAGCAATATTGACCAGAGTTAATGATATTATGTAGACAGTGAAATATTCAAAGCCTTGGCAATTCTACACTGAGAGGTATTTTGTGAAAAGTCCACACAGTTTTTGCAGATCTACAGATTGTGAACCTGTGTTCTTCTTCTGAGAGACTTCTCCTTTCTAGAATGCTCCACAACACTGCTAATTTACCCATTAGTTGCAAAAATGTGGTTTTATGTGATTTGTAAATAATTTAAAGCATCCTTTTTTATTTGCATTTTACACTGTGTCCCAGTTTGTTGAAACAGGGTTTGTAAATGCTAGTTTTCAATTACATTTCACAAAATTCACCTGAAAGGTTATGCGTGCGCTTACAAATGACAGCATAAGATGCACAGTTGCTTAAATTAGTAACTCTTCATAATTAGAGTACGAAGGGACAAACATTAT
Organism: Bostrychus sinensis; assembly: GCA_020698575.1. Lineage (NCBI taxonomy): Eukaryota > Metazoa > Chordata > Actinopteri > Gobiiformes > Eleotridae > Bostrychus > Bostrychus sinensis. The sequence goes on from CM036239.1 coordinate 13,004,798, forward strand.
AGTGACAGATTAGCTAATATGTCTGCACACCCACACAAGCTGTTTAGTTGCGCTCATGACAACAGCAACTTTGAGAAAGAGTGACAGATGAGAGGTCACAGCACTAAAAAACAGCAGAAATGTTTAAAATGATAGGAATGACCACAACAGCATTAAAGCTTTGACCCATCAAAAAGCTTTTCTTTTGATTTACTGTTCCAGGAAGCCATCAGTGGGCAGAGTGCACGCTTGGAGCTGTGAACCATAAATTTAGAAAGGTGTTTGATGTTTTAAATCAGAGCAGAGGGGGCTGCTTGGTCTGATGATGATCGTTGTTGTTTGTGGGGAAGCTTTGTGTTGTTGCTTCTTTAACCTCTCCAGCTGTGAGTCTGTAAGGGTTTAGTAATGAGCTCACCGTTCCCAAGCAGCAAGAAGTCACTGTACTGACTACATCCAATCATTAACAAAGCTGCCTTTAGTCACTGTCACAGAACCACTGTACTATGTCACAACACTACATGCTCTGATCGTACACTGGCAAACTCTAACAATATTTGGTGTTTTGCATAAAAAACTCAACCCACATCTTAATTTTCCAGTTCAGTTGCTTTAAGTTATACAATACAATTACTTAAAATAAGAAGGTTGTATAAATCACCACTTTTCTGACAAATATACTGCAGACATAGTTGCACATGTACTGTATTTTGAGGGTAATGTAATGTGTTTGGAACAGCTTGTTTCTGCATCCTGGCATGGTTTAATAAATGACCCTGGTTCCTCCTGTCATGGACAAATATTCTTCACTCAGATGAGACAACTGTTTGACTCAAGACCTATTATTTCTTTCTCACACAACACACACTTTCTCACACTACAAATGTTTTAATTAGTGTGTCATCAACTAATTATCTGTGACAACTGTGTCCTTTCACAGAGCTATAGTAGCCTATTACAAAAACATACTCATTATATTTATTTACTGCATACATAATGTATATGGTAGGGTTCTTTCTTAAATGTTTGTAATCTGGGAAACAGTGTGATTTTGTACAACACAGTTTGTTAGCGAAAGCCTAGCTTGCAGACTAAATGTAGCAGTAGCATGACATGCTACGCCCTGACTGTTGACAGTCAGCGGGCTAATGACCAGGACATGGCTCTAAACTGTGGCACTGACATTCAAAGACCACAGTCATGTGGACAAAGTAATGATGATGATCATGTGTAATTTCATCAGACCTTTACATACAATTACTGTTGCCCTGTAGCTGCTGATGTGCTAATGGTTTCATTTCAGCCGACCGTCTGTCCATTACTTCCACATTTCCCTGTCAGTCAGGCCAGAACGGTTACAGCAGGCAACAAAGGCCTACTGCATGTATTACATAAAGTTTTAAGTGATGTGCTAGTATACAGTTGAGGTTTTCTAAAAAAAAACATATTGTTTATAAAATTGTAAAATATCTTCTTTGTTAGAGCATTGTGATATATTGATATGCTATATATTGTATTGTGACACATTTTGATAATTTTGTATTGCCAGGTTCTCGCCAACACACAGCACTAAAAGACTTAAAGTTGTAGATGATGCCTGTAGAAGACAAATGTACCTCCTGCCACTCTGAGGCATGTGTGTAATTTCGTTTCGCTATTTAAGGGCTGTAATTAGCAATAGACCTTTTTCACAAAAAACTGAAGTGGTTACTTGTTGCGTTATCCCATTTCCAGTTAGGTTTGTCTCAGGCAAAATGGAGCGAGTGTTTTCAACAAGCTCGTTCACGTTTGCAGACATCGTGAGAGTTACAGAGGTAAAGGCACCCACAAATAAACCAAAACAAAGGATACACATTTTTTCATGAAGAATTTATTCACAATTATCTAGGAAAGAAAAAAAGAAAGCTTAAATGCTATTAACAAATTAGCATTAGCTAATTACTGATGGCAGCAAATAAACAGACTGGAAATGTCTAAAATGAATTAAAACACAACACAGACCTATAGTTTATATTTACTGCTGATTCTGAGTCAGTGAGATCGATGGTGATGTTTTGTTAATGAAAACATGCTCATTTGTTAAAATATAGATCACTTATTTTAAGTCAAATTATATAATTCTCTGTATCTTTGTCTAGGCATCTGTGAGGTATAAAATGTAGTCAGGGGCAGGTAGGCAGTAGTCAGAAGTATCGCAACACGACTTCCAGTTGAAAACAGGGAAGTGTGAAAAAGATTTATTCCAGGTGTTGCAAAGTAAGGAGGAACAGTCTTTTGATCACGGGAAATGTAGCCTGGCCTGGCAGACAAACTCTTTTCCTATTCTTTACAAAAATGTTGGTCTGGTACCTCTTCCCTTAAGTTTCATTTCTGAGGCAGAACAATGAAAAAAAAAAGGGGGTGGGTGGCGGGTGGGGGTGTTTGCTGTTGTATTGGGCCCATTATTTCAAGGACACATGTATTTGAAACGCCACCAAACTTTGGCAACCTAGTAGTATGTGGCATAGGTACAGTTGCCTCTTCAGGGCCTAATCCAACCACAAGAAGTCACAAGTCAGAGTGTTCCTTGTCCAAGCCATGATAAATGTTGAGTGTCTCTCCCTGCTTTCTCCCTGATTTCAGACTAGGTTCTGTCCTATCAATAATACCTAAAAATTACCAAAAAAAAAAAAAATAATAATAATAATAATAATTAATGTCCATATGCATTTATTTTTAGGGAACCGAACTATGTAAATATTATGTTTCTGATACACTTAATTACACTTCATAATATGTTTTAAATATTTTTCTGACTATAATTTGACTGGTTGTATTTGCACAGTGCTCCCTGACTTCATCCCCAGTGCGGCGGACTGCAGCTGTATCGTGTTTGTGACAGAAAAGGGCCATCAGCAGCCTGTCATTTCTGAAATAACAGGCCTCATCTTCAGAGACGAGGGAAGGCGGACATGTTAAACCCTCTCCGCTCAGAAACCATAGCAACTGACCATAAGATGTTTACCTCTGTGTCGAATTATGGATCCTAATCAGAGCTTACCACCTGGAGGAGGGCTGCATGTGTCAGGAAGTTGAAGCGGCATGTCACGTAGTATATAGGCTACTTTTTTTTTTTTTTTTTACATATTTTTTCCTGTTAGAGTGTTTTTATTGCTTACTCTAAGTTCCATGCCACCTAATGTATATTAAGTCATGAAGTGGGAACATCAGCGTACGGTCTGTGCCAGGCGCCCGGGGAGCTGATCTCTGATTGGCTGAATCGTTATTACATTATGATAAATATGAGCTGTGTTAGAGGAGAGCCCTGCTGATGAATTAATCTGCACAGCCAGGTGTTTTGCCATGGGACAAATGTGAGGTCAGCGGGTCAACGTGACTGAGATGACCTTCTCAACACCTAACCTCATGCAGGGATTAGGGGCTGTTTGAGAAGCGATAAAATCAGGTGAATTACATGCAATGAAGCTTTCCTCATACAAATAACTGCTGTAAACTCATGTCTTGTCTCATATATACATAATACAATATTATGTTGAACAAATTCTGAAAAAAAAAAACACCAACTAATTTCTTATCCTCTTTCACAATATTAACAAATCTCTTCTTCCTCTAGGACACCAACCTGACCTCACCATACCTCTGCTAAGACTATACTAAAATGGTAAATTGAGAGTATTTTCTACATTTACAGATTAGTAAAGCAATTATGAAACCACATTGAAACTTACTTGGAAAATGAAGAAATCCATCTCCAGCTTTTAGAATAATTCGTTCTCCATCAGGGACCAAATATTTGCCCAAATGTAAACCACAAACTTCGTCCTGGTCTCTCGGTGTGTACCTGTGTTCACATCCAGACTGACGGAAACTTTCAATGGACTGACACAGAAGACCCAGCAGCAGTCTCTGCGTGTGTCCCGGCCCCCACTTGGCTGTGCTGCGTTCTGATTGGCTGAGAGCTGCGCTGATGTTGTAGCCTTTCCCACTCTCTATCTCTCTCCTCCAACTCCTAATGTGTGCATCATCTCTCTCTCTCTGTAATAAATATTGATTACACAGATGCATGTTTAGCATTGAAGGCAAAATCAATCAGGTGTGCACCCAAACAGGGATATCACTCAAGAGCTTAGCCGTTCATCTCTTCATGGCCTTTTCCTTTTAGTGAGAAATGCAAAGGTTAATGCTTTGGCCTTGTAAGATTGGTAAAGGCTTAATATGTATATAGACTTTTGTGATTAAAAGGGTAGGTAACAACCAGAGCTTGACATTAACACCAGCTAAATCCTGGTAGATTTTTAGTTTGGCTGGTGACACAAATACTCCTACTCCCACATTGGCCGGTTGAATTTTATACATGCCTGGGCCTATATCTTAACTTTAAAAGTTAGCTCAAGTGCACACAATTTATTACACAGTAGTTTGTCATGATTGAAAAAAGAAAATTGGCAATTTAAACAAATATTACATCTTTTAAAAGATTACACCACCTGCTTTACACCACATTCTCCCTGTATGTAAACCTATTTTATATTTGATAAATCCCTGCCCAAGCCAAAACCAAATTTTACATTTCTTTAAGCTTATTGTATACTATAAATTATAAACAAAACTCCACTAATTAAATTGTAATTACTAATAACTAATTGGCTGGTAACGTTTGACTAAGACTACCCACAGTGGCCAGTGAGAAAAAAGTAAATGTCAAGCCCTGGTGATAACACATTAAGTGATGCATTTGCGAGTTTGTGTTTTTTTTTTTGTCACAAATTAATTACTTGATAAATCTCCTTGTTGAATAATATGTAGGCTGCCAGCAATTAAAAACAACTGTTGAGCTTGTGTTTGAAAGAAATGATTCTCAAATTTATATTTTTATACATTTACAGATCCATTGAGCCATGCTCTGTCCTTAACTCTGTCCGCTTTACACTGCCCTCTGGTTTTGTTTGAATTACCTGTTAAACTTGTTAACTAGCCTACTTGAGTAACCATGACTGACAGAATCAACATTCAAGTCATTTGAGTTTGTTTTCAGTAAACAATGTAAATGAAAAATCAAACACATTCATTAATTATATATGCCCTGGGGTGAATGTGGTGACTGGGACCCTGCCCTGCTCATTCCAAAATTAGAGGGCGGGTGCGGGGCGAGGGAAAAAGTCCCCAGGTGCAGAGTGGAGTAGGGAAGCCAAGGAGCAGCACAGACCGAGCGGGCCCAGGGCAGTGCAGACCGAGGGTGGACAGACGGAACCAGGAAGCGTTGGAGGAAATCGTGCAGTTTGGCCGAGCGACAGGACGCTACTGGGAACAGTGGAAGGGGAGGAGTACGTCAACCCCCCTCCTCTCAGCTAACACAGCTACTCCATATTTAAAAAAAATCTGGTATAATAAAAATATAGATTTTTGTAGAGTGCTCCCCATAGGACTATTGGTTATGAGTGCAAGTAGGACTTTTCCCTGTGACATATACTGTATATTTAGTATGATAGTAAATGGAGCTCATATTGCCTAGCCATAAAATATACAGTTAGCTCAAGTCAGCCTCTTTTTCAGGGGCTCAAAATAAATTGGACAGATGAACATTACCATGAATAAAATGTTCATTTGTAATACTTTAAGGAAAGTCTACCTGAAGTCTGGAGCCCATTGACATCACCAAACACTGGGTTTCCTAATTTATGATGCTCTGCCAGGCCTTTACTGCAGCTCTCTTCAATCATTGCTTGTGGCTCTTTCTGCCTTAAGTTTTGTCTTGAACAAGGGAAATTAATGCTCGACCAGGCTGATATCTGGTGACTCAAGGTCAAGGTTAAGTTTATTTGTACAGCACATTTTTAAACAACTAACTCTGCCCAAAGTGCTTTACATGCTTTAAAAAGTGCAGTACTTGAAATATAATAAAAATAAAAGAAGTCAAATCGGACATAAAAGCAAATTAAAACAATAAAAGTCAAATACGATACAGATGAACTAAAAACAATTCAAACAATTTAAAGGGATAAAAACAACAACCAAAGACAAAAAGTCCAGCTCAGCTTGCATTAAAAAACAGTGCAAACAAATGGGTTTTTAATAAAGATTTAAACCTATTAAGAGACTGGGCTTTTCTGATTCTCAGAGGGAGACTGTTCCAGAGTCGAGGAGCAGCTACGGCAAAAGCACTGTCTCCTCTGGTTTTCATCCGTGTTCTAGGGATGTCTAAAAGCTGCTGGTTTGTTCCTCATTGTTCTGGGTGGAACATGAACAGGCAGTAATTCTGAGAGGTACGTAGGCACCAGCCCATTTAGACATTTTAAAACAGTCAACAAAATCTTAAAATTGATTCTGTGGCTGACAAGGAGCCAGTGGTGTGGAGCCAGGACAGAGGTTATGTGATCATATTTTGTGGTAGCATTTTGGACTGTCTGCAGACGAAGGAGGCCTGGTCCAACCCACAGTAGAGGGAGTTACAGTAGTCCAAGCAGGAAGTAATGAATGCATGAATCACACGCTCAAAGTCATTTGGTGGCAGATACGGCTCAATGCTCACTAGGCGCACCTGAAAAAAGACAGTTTTGACCACAAAGTTTACTTGCTTGGTAAGTTTGAATGAACTCTCTAAGACCACGCCAAGATTTCTGGTGGAGGGGTGACAGTAGCGAGTTAAGGGGCCGAGGGCCTAACCCACATCAGTAGAGTTTCCAAATACCACTACTTCTGTCTTTTAACTTTAAAAAAATGTAATCCCAGCCAGTCCTTGATATCTTCCAGGCAATTCAACAAGACTGCTGAATGCTGAAGAGCTGCCTGAGCTGGGTCTGAAAGGCAGATAGATTTGCAGGTCATCAGCAAAGCAGTGAAAAGAAATATTATGATTTTTAAAAATTGAACCAAGAGTAACATGTAGAGTGAAAACAGTACAGGGCCCAAAGTTGAATCCTGTGGGCCCCCTCCATGATAAAGTCCTTATTAAACTTTGGTGGACGGTAAATGAGTGCTCACAAAGCAGGTACAATGTGCTGTAATTCAAACAGCTGCAGTTCGAAGCTGGAGAATGATTGACGAAGACAGTTGGCATTTAAAGTTGGATTTAAATACAGAAGCTAGCCCATCTCCCTTGCCAGAGGTGCAAGGAGAGCTAAAAAAATGAACAGCCTGAAGGAAGGAGTTCTGAAAAAGCCGAACACTCACCAGGACGAAGCCATGTCTCCGTTAAAGGCATAAAATCCAGATGCCGGAAAATAAAGAAGTCATTGAGTAGAAGGTCTTGTTTGTTAATGATCTGACTGATGTGTGGCTGATGTGCTTTTGATCATGAGTTGTTCCAAGGCTTTGCCAGACTTTTCTCTGCCCATCATTCTGGTACAGGTTGATCTTAGTCTCACCTGCCCAAAGAATGCTGTTCCAAGCCTGGGCTGGCTACTTTAGATGTTTTTGGCATCTGGCCTTTCTATTGTTGAGGCTGATGAATGGTCTGCACTTTGTGGTGAACCGTTTGTATTTTGTCTCATGAAGTCTTCTTTATGGTGGACCTAGACACTGATAGACCTACTTCCTGTAGCGTGTTCTGCTCTAAGGTGGATGTTGTGAAGGGGCTTTTCACAATTTTTTGATCCAGCCAAACGATGGTCTGGTTCATTTCCATTGTTGTGATTTCACAGAAACAGCTTTCAAATGCAAATGTAACACCTGGAATCAAGTCCAAACCTTTTACCTGCACAGTTTATGATGGATTAATGAGGGAAATTGCGCAGGCAGGTCAAGAAATACCTTCTGAAGCAAATATTCAAATACTTTTGAGCCCCTGAAAAAGAGGCAGCTACACATTAAAGAGCTGTAATTCCTAAACCCTGCCTCTGATTATTATTATTATTATTATTATTATTATAGTTTTAATCATTTTGGTAAAAAGGCTAAACTAAGAAAACTTGTGTCAGTGGTCACTTATAGACCTAACTGTATCTTTTTTTAAATTGCTGTAGCTATACAGGTCTAATATAATTTATTATTATTTTGTTATTTAAAAAAGTAGTAGTAGTAGTAAGTTTGTTTCCTATTAATTGTTTTCTAAATATAGTGACCTTTTAGCTGTACACTCAGATGAGAAGCATTTGTTTACAAGAAATTCCCACAAATCTATTAAAACCAGTCTGACCTTTTCTCCAGCCTGCGGTGTCATATTAAGGAAATTACTCCTTAAAAGACAATCCTGGATAAGGTTCTAGTGCTGTCACTGTTTCAAGTAGAGCAGGGGCTGCAGTGTTTAATGAAATGTCACCTGTGACACCTGGAGGTGACCCCCGCTCATCCCGTTATCAGCCCCCCACAGGAGGCGCTCAGTGTGGACACGTCTGGTTTTCTCTCTAATGTGGCCACATGCAAGATCAAATTTCAGCATATTTCTTGTCAACCATGGACTCTGAATCACTTGTGCACAAAGATTTTTTTGCCTCCCTGGAAAAGTAATAAAGGTTTTGGTCTCTGTGAATTTACTAATTCCATGTTACCTTGCACTTTTACCTAAAGAACAAATGCAAAAGCCCAAACAAGCTCATGCTGTTAAAATAATGTCATTATCAAAGTTAATGAAGTAAGGAGCAGATTCCAGCAGCCTAATAAACAAACAGCACAGCTTGGATGTGTCATGACTGTTTGTTCAGCATTGATCAGTAAAGCCTCAAAGCCTTAGTCTAATAAGGCACATTGATTAAACCTGGACACAGTATCAGCGACACCTGATGCTTCCCTTTTTCTAAATCATCCTCACTGGCTCAGTTTATGAGTGGACAAAACATAAATCTAACACAAACAGAGGACTTGGGTTATTATTTTCACCTAAAAGCATAGCTAGATTTCTGTTTTCAAACTATAATAACAGATGTATGTATTGTTCCAGTGCCTCCTAAGGCACTCTGCCATAATGACTCTCATTCATTCTCTCTGTTTGTTGAAAACTGACGCAGTTTGGCACTTACAACAAAGGCATGTTCATCAGCATCACTGGTAACAATTTATGCACCAAAACTCAAAGGTCAATAGTCGGCTCATCCAGGCACATATTCTTCTCTGTTGAGCAGGTCCTGGTTCAGTGTCTTTTAAACAGAAAATAACATGTTACGCTGGTAAGAAACTATGTTAAGATAACATACTAATGTAAAAGGTTTCACTTTGTGTGTGAGAGAAAATAAATTGTATATTTTGTCAGCTTTGATAAAAGATCTTTTTAGGGTTGTAATTTGTGTTGCCATGTTTTCTACAACACAGACAAGATTTGATAGTATTGTTCAAAAGATAAAAGAGTATTTATTTTATTGGATGCTATGTTCTTGCTGTTTTTACCCTGTGTGCCTCTGTCCCACCTGTACCACAGTATCACACTTGAACCTCTGCCACGCCCACCCACAACTTGGGCTGCAGTTGCCATGGAGACGTTAGCCTCTGAATCTGGGAGCGTCTTAATTTTGTTTTTTCCTTATCCATGTTTTATGTGAGAATGTGTAGCACATCAAGCTCGGTGTGAGATCATCTTTTTGCAAATATTTGAAAGTTGCAGCTTTTCATCATGTGGGTCGTGTCTAAATGTGTGATTTTTTTTTTTCTGTATCCAAATATGGCTTCCTTTTTCTGTATTTGTTTCTCATATACGTACAATACAGCTAGACTCTACATACTTGGAAGACCCACAAGCATATGCACAGATTTTGTTTGTTGATTTTAGCTGTGTTTTTTAATACTCTTCAACCATACCTGCTTTTATCTAAATTAAGACAGATGAGTGTTAAATCCCTTTTTAATCAAATGGTATTATTCTTTCTTAACCAACCAGCAACAGCAAGTTAGAGTTAGTCAAACCCTCTCAAAATGAAAATGTCTCAGTATAGCTGCTCCACAACGCTGAAGTTCTCCCGTTCCTTATACATTTTACAGTAATGACCACTCTAATAAATTTGTTTTTAAATTCTCTGATGACACTGCCATGCTGAGCCTACTGCTCTAAGACACAGCAGATTATTTCACTGAAGTGAAAAATTTTGTCCAATGATGTGACAACAATCACCTGATTTTAAATGCAAATAAGACAAAAGAAATGGTCTTAGACCCAAGGTCCAGCGGGGATCATAGCCCAGTGATCATACACAGTACTCTTATTGAGCAGGTCCCCTCCTGTATCTGGGACATCATACTGATAGCACATTTAGCTGGAACATTTATGTTGATAGTCTATGCTCTCGCCGCAGCGATGGCTGTATTTTCTACGTAGTCTAAGTATAGTGTCAGTCAAAGGCTAATGTTTTTGTTTTATCAGGCAGTGCTGGGAAGCCTGGTGAGATTTGGTATACCCGCTTGGTACGATAACCTATCTGTACAGTTAAAAGCAAAACTTGTGCAACAAATTAACAGTGCAATGAAAATCATAGGGAAGAGGCAACACTAGTCGCTTGATCTACTGTATGAGGCATGTGCTCAGACAAGCACAGAGGATACTGGCCGACCCAACCCATGTCCTTCACTCAGAGTAGGCTCTCCTGCCCTCGGGAGGAGGTACAGAGTTCCCTGGGAGCGATGTTCTTGGTGTTTCTTTTGAAAATGTATTATGTAAATGTGTGCAGTTGAGATGTGGCTGTGGATGTTTTGTATCTTTTCTAGTTTTATTGTAACGCACTACAGCTAGAGTCCAAGACAAATTTCTTCAGGGAAATTTAATAATAATAAAGTATATCGCATATGGAAGTTATACTATATACAGAAAGAAATACTTATTCATAACCTAACTATATACCAAGTTTCTTGAATAAGAAATAATTGCTCAGCATGTGCCCTGTCCCTTGGCCTATAGCGAGTTGAACCTGCTCAGTTCTCATGTGTCCTCTGCTCGAGCTGATTATGAGCCTGAGAGACGCTTTTTAATCCTCACAATGGAAATGAGCTGTGTCATTAACATTTGTGAGAGAAAGCAGCAGAAATGTCCTTTTCTTCTCATTCAGAACGGAGTGCAGCTAAACCTATGTCCAATACATAATTCATCAATCCTCTGCATATGTGCATGTGAAATGACTCACTGGTGTCTCGTGAACATTAAAACACTGTTTGGACAACATCAGCGCAGCGTTGCTTAGCACTAACACTTAATGCACTCATTTAAATAGCAGAATCCATAATTGAACTTCAGACATGGAAATGCCACGGAGAGAAACACACGCATTTGATTTGTCCTGACGCTGCTCAGCATAGAGGTCTTTAAACACAACTGTATCATTTAAGAGCCAGCTTCATAGGTGCAAAGTACTTTTCTATATTAACCCAAATGCTGTGATGATTATCCAAATCCAGTCAACATGTGGCTGTCAGAACAACCTTGTTATTATGGCTACCTGGACAGCACAGGCCTGAAGGAGGGCATTAATTAAAACACAATCAGGGTAGAGATTAACTAATGTAAATGTAAATGTATGGGTATTAAACACCAGTATATTAATCAGTTATTAGAACAGTAGCTTACAGCGTAAATAGTCTATAGTATTATAATTTACGGTACAATATCAAGTTGCAAAGGTATGGTATTGTATGGTGTTGTGTATTGCATTATTTCATACTTCGTTTAAAGACAAGTTCGGTTTATTAAGAGGGGGCGGGATTTATTAAGGTTGCACTTCTTTTCACTCCTTTTTTGCGCAGGTAAAGCACTTGGTTAGTTATGATCAATGTAATATTTTGACATTTCTGTTGTTTTCATATGTACATACTTATAGTGTCAAATGCATGCTCAGAATAAATGTTTTTTTTTTTTTTTAAACACTACATATTGCTGCAAAATGAAAATATTGTAACGTATTGTAGAGGCTGACAGGATGAAGCTGATTCACCACCTTGGTAGTTGTAGGAGACATGTATAGGTTGGTGCATAGGTGCACTGTGTGTGTTTGTGTGAGTGTCTGCTTTCCCGGTGAGGCGGGGGGGTCACGTGGGCATAGGTGTGTATGGGCGGAGGTTTGAAAGGACGCGCACTTACCTGTGACAAGGAGGAGGAGAGAGGAAGAGTTGGGTAGCCGTAATTTTTGTTGACCGCTTCTACTCTGGTTTCATCAGTCAAGTATTCATATTTCCAATATGTTAGCTGTGCACTATCTTGTTCGCTGTGATAGCTGTATGTCGTTTTAATAAACCTATGGAAACGCATCCTGGATCCAGCCTCTCTGTTTGATAACAAACCTTCCTATAGCGCGTCGCAAATTTATGTACAGGACCCAAACTCAACCTCTCAGCGGCTATTTAAAAGGATTTATTTGGAAGCCGCTACAGTAGTAGTTGGTCTCTGTCTGCACTGTCTATGGGATGGTATGGTTCAGGTCATGTATGAACAGACCTCAGACAGACAAATGTCCCCCCAACAAAACAAATTCAATTGTAATCTAAATGTTCCTATTTTGGCTCCATGGGTTGATGGTGCCTCTGCGCAGGTCAGTAAACAGAATAAATGACTACTTCCTGTTGACTCCATCAGTTGTGTTTGCTCTGTTTGATGGCTCAGTGTGTTTGTTTTCATGTAGCTGGAGTGGATGACTTTTGTTGAATCATAATGGCTTTGTCCTCAGGTGGGACTGTTTAATCTGATTTTAAAGAAAGATCATTTCAATCCTTGACAAACTAGAAGTTCACACTGTCTCCTTTGTTCTTCCTACTGGCCACACTACAAGTCATGTGATCACAAATGTGGGGACACACACATTCATCGTTTCACACGTACTCCTACAAAGTGAATTAAAAATAAAGGCGTTTGCCATCCTCCCACAGCCACCTCGTCTTTTGTCAAGCACACAACACGTCTGAGAAGCTGTGTGGTTGTACCTGATGGTGAAAACCTGTCACCCTGACCTAACATCACAAGGTTATTATAAGCAGAAAAAAACGATTTCAAATGCACTAGCGATCAAATTAAATCTGATAGAAAAGATTTTTATTGTCACTTGCTCTATATGTGTAGGACATACAGAGAATCAATATGATGTTTCTGCTCTCTCATATCTGTGTTATAGAACATGTAATAAGAATAAACTGAGTTAAAATGCCACATGAAAATCCAAAAAAGTACAATATACAGCAAATACTAATAATACAGCCACACCGATTCACAAGCAAGTGTACTTACTGTTTGTGCCAGTCCCAACCCTAGGATAACTGGAGAGGGTTGCATCAGGAAGGGCATCCAGTGTAAAACCTGTGTCAAATCAACATGCAGACTAGAAGGCAGATGATTTACTGTGGCAACCCGAGAAGGGAAAAGCAGAAAGGAAAATAAAATAAATACAAGTAATTCAAACAATACAAGTTAATCAGTGCAAAATAATAATATTAATAATAATAATAATAATAATAACAATAATAATAATAATAATAATTATTATTATTATTATTATTAATAATAATAATAATAATAATAATTCATATTATTATTATATAGGACAGGATTGTACTGTACAAAGATTATATGTTATGTATTTGTTTATTTCAGTGTTGTTGTTGTTGTTTGTGCTTCTGGCTAAGCCCATCCACATTATTCTTGTCCACCAAAATCAACACCGTTTCACATCCTCTTGTAGCTCCTGGTTGGGTGGGCAGCACACAGACCGCCCCCTGGGGAGGGAGAGGTGTCTGAGGCACAGCACGTTTCGCTACTTTTCAGTACAAGCAGTAGGAGCTGCGTGAGCTCCTCCACCTCCTTTCTTCCTTTTTTCCGCTCTGTGGCTCTGTGTCACGTGAGCCTCACACAGCAGCGAGCGGTCCTTTCTGCTTTGTTTGAGCAAACGCACCTAAAGTTTATGAATTAAAGAGGGTTTATTACTAATTAGGACTGGGCACACGTTATCGTATTAATTAGTCTAATTAACGCCAACCAGTGATGGGTCGGCCTCTCTCTTTCCCTCTCAATTTGCAGCGGGATGCGTTCATAAATGGGTGCACGCAGGACGGAGGAGTACAGAGACCTGAGACCACCGACAGGGTCTTTTAGCTTCCTTACAGTGTTTGTTTCGTGTGGATAGACCCAGGACTCACTGAGATATAAACCTCTGAAGTCCTATAACTCTTAATGATGTTAAACATCGCCTGTTAAACTTAAGCGCGGCTGATTAACGCTATCAGGGGCAACACACGGTGTTTTCAGTGATGTTTTGCTTGAAAAAATACTAAAAAAGGAGAGATATTTACCTCCCATAACTTTATAAAGGAGAAAGAAGAGAGCAGGGTCAAGACAGAGGAAGGAGAGACTTTTGAAAAACTAAATTCAGGTTAAAAAAAACCATTTTAATAGTAAATTTTAAACAGAGTCATTTTTTAAAAAATATATGTCTATCTCCTTTATGCTAGTGGTCTTTATCTGCAAAATAATAAACAGACACAAAAAACAACCTTTATATTTGCCGACCCAAGTCCAGCGAGCTAAACCGGGCCTGCTTGTTGTGCTAATAATTATCAGTCTGTTTCCTGTGCAAGTGCAGAACATTTCATCTACTCTGCTTCAAAGCAATTACCTACAACTCTGAGTGCTGTGGCTTTGCAGAGAATATAAACAACACTAATTGTAAGTTATCTAAAAAAGACAAAGAAAACGTACATAACATATACAGTAATTCCTTTTACCAACTGATGATTTTATCCGTTTATTCAGCTTTTATTGCTTGATCCTATTTGGGATTGTAAGGGGGCTACAGCCTGTCCCAGCTACTTTGAGCCTAAGGCGGGGTAAACTCTGGGCACAAAGGCCAGTTAAAGACACACACTGAGAAACACACCTTTTTACAACCATTCAATGTGCTGTTGAATATAAAGCAAGAATACTTCTTATTGTGATAAATACGTGCCAGTTGGTACACAATAAGGCTCAAATAAATAATTTATGCTTTGATTGAATTAAAGCAATAGTCTATTTTAAAATGTTTACCTCCGCTGGTCCGTTTTTGCACCGTGACTTCATGCTGTGCCTTTTTATGTCAATGGCTGCTGACCCAGGCTGATTATAGGAGAGTCAGCGATCGCCCTCTGCTGGTGGTTTATGAAATCCCAGTTTCACTTTTATGAATTAATTGTCATAAATTGGTTGAGCAAAAATAAAATAGTGTTTTAACTCTCTGTCCAGTGGTGTTCTAGTTATATATATATATGTGTGTGTGTGTGTGTGTGTGTGTGTGTGTAAATTTATATTTCATAACACATGCTTTTATTTTGAAAGTGCTGACCAAAAGCCGCACTTTTCTTAGTTGATCCCATGAGAACCCTCCACCGGTCTAGTCTAACGAAGCATGATCCATTAACATGCTTCAATGATGACTGGTCATTTCAGAGTGCGTGTTTTTATTTTTTTTACATTGATGACCAGAGCTGCTTTTGAGAAGTGTCCAGCCTCTTGTCACTGCGACTGGGATTATCAGAGTGTGGCGTGCTCTGGATCCGAAACGATGCCCCTTTTCCACGCCAGCACACAGGAGCTGTAAGTACCACAGAGCAGCTTCCAGTGTGATTGGTTTTAGTTTCATGAATGGACAGGTCCTCGTCTCTTCTCAGGTGGCTTTCGGACACAAAACTATCCTCTGTTCCTCGGGATGCCTTTGCTTATCTGGTCAACATTTCACACATGTAAGATTTTCTTTTTTGCAATTAAAATAAATGAACTGATTTTCTACTACATTAACTAATAAATAACTAATAGTATAATTAAACCGCTGGCTGGAGAGATAGTTTGTTCAGCTGACTCTGAGAAGATCTGGAGACTAAAGAGTTATTTTAAGAATATTTCATAAAGGCTGAAGCTGGGCTGTAGCGTTCTCTTGGGTTCACCGCCTCACTTTATTAATCTTCTGGCTTATTTTTTGTTGAGAGGCCCAGTAATTGCGGAGGTATTAAAGGGAATATATTGCGCATAATAATGTTTGGGAGTTTTCTGTTATAATCCCTCATCAAAAACAGACCTGTAGTTTCATTTACATGTTTGTGTAATACTGTAGTGTCTGTTTCTGCTCTGAACTATTTATTTTTTTTAAAGGATGTACAGCCAGGTTTCCACTGATTTCTCACACCTGTGTTTTATTTTGTAGTAAGATGCCATCATACAAAAAGTTTAAAGAAATGTGTATTGTTCAAAAGATCATAACAGAGCTTCACTGTGCTGCCCTCTGCTGGTCTCTTCACCTGTTTCTTTAGTAGTAAGTAAAGTAATTATTGGAAATGCTGTTCTTAAGGTGACCGAGATAAATAAAAAAGATAAATAAAAGCATATCATATTCCCTTTATCTATGAACAATGTCAAATGATCAGAATATTGACCCTTTAGCAGCAACTTCTACCACAGAATTTTAGCCTGTACTCCTTAAAATGTTAAGACCTCAGCCTATAGTCCGTTCCCAGAAAGACAGAGCACTGTCACTGAGGAAGAGGAATCAGGCTGATTACAGGACAGGTGTAGGTCTTATCCTTCACCTTCACAGTAGCTGTATCTGCTGCAGGTCTCAGTCACTGTTCCTACAGGCCAGAGCTCGTGGGAAGCGAGTATCCATGATGAGGACGACCTGGCCAGCTGTGCGCTCCTTCCAAAGAGGAGGTACTGGCGGGTGGATGATGACCAGAGGTTATCGGCTAACACCTGACTCCCCAGCAGGTCTTTACTGTCCTACAGTACAGTGCCTGTAGAAGTAATGAGTTTCTGTTGGCTACACACATGTTCACTTATGGGAGCTTTTACTTCAGATCCAGGGTCAGCTTTTCTCTCTGGCAAGAGAGATGAAGTTTTCTGTGAATACAGATGTTCAGTCTGACTCCAGATCAGATCAACAGCAAACCACAGCAGAGAGGAAAGAAATCATTAAACAAAACATTAACCAGCGTCCCGAAATTATTGTACAGTTGTGAGTTTTGAGATTATTGATTGTACATTGTACACATCAAATGTGGTTAATGGTTGTGTCCTATTGCAAATGAATGACAATAACATGGAAAATGTCATTGCCTGTGGTTGTCACATTCTGTCCTGGAGAGAAAAGTGTTGGTCTATATACGATTGGGAGCTATGGGCTATTGTCTGGTCTATCCAGCAGTTTTGCCAGTATCTGACAGGACACCGTTTTTGCATCATCACTGACCACAAAACTCCCCTGTGATCCAACTGGACGTAGAACCAGCTGGGCCCCATATGACTGGACTGTTCAACACAGACACAAACATGCCAATGCTGATTCCGTGTTGCACCCTCCATGACCTACAGTGGACAGTCCCATACTCATACTGTCCTAGTATGAGCCCCTCACAATCCTCTCTTGGTGATATAACAGAGATGTTGACTGTCTTAGACAGGCTTGTGGTAAAATCTGTCATGGAAATTGAACTCACAAACCACAGGCTTCACTTTGCACAGATTAAGAGGAGCTCCGCTGAGCTTAGACACTTAGAGTTTCCAAAGCTCATTGTTAGAGATTATTTTATGTTGGAAGGTGAGACACACCGCCAGGTGATCCTGTTATACAGATTGTAATTCTACAAAAAGAACTGTTTGGAAAAATACATGAGCATTCCCTTGCTGGACATTTTGATGCTGTACACACACTGCAGTGTGCTCAAGGCATGTTCCAAAATATTACTGAATGCTGTGTGAGGCGCAGCAACCACCCGTGTGCAATAGTAATAGATTTCACAGAGTTGTCTCCCACCACTTTGTGGAAATAGGTACATGCTGGTCATATTGGACTATTTCTCCAAGTACATGATGTTGTATGCAGTTCCTGATCAGCCAGCTGCTACTGCGCCAAAGTGTTTGTTTGAGGACTACATCTGTTGCCATGGTGTATCCCACAGTTTACACACAAACCAAGGTTGCCAGGTTGACTCTGAGCTTATCAAATATCTGTGTTCATGCATGGGTGTACACAAAACACAGACAACTTTATATCACACTATGTCAGATGGTGTGGTTGAAAGAGCTAACAGTTGTAAAAAACAGTTGGCTAAGTATCTTTATTTAAAGTGGGGTGTGTGGGACGAACACACAAAATAGGTGGAGTTTGCATACAACACCTGAGTACACTTCTCTACAAACTTAACTCCCTTTGTCCTGATGCATGGTAGAGGTTTGTTGGCCAACAGACCTTTTACTTAGCTCTACCTGTGGCACTGCACAAACAACTACATGCTCACCCAATGACTGCTACTTCAGCTCTTTAAAAAATGTGCTCTACTTTTGACACTGCAGCTACTAATGTTTCCTCAAGCCATATTGCTGCATTATGGACCTCCCCCTCTCATAGCACTATCAGGCTCTAGGCCTTATGCTCTACATAGTGCCTCATGCCTCTCCGGCCCCACCTGCTGTTGTTGACAGGCTCGAGTTGGCGATGGTGTTGCAGATCGGTCC
This sequence comes from Bostrychus sinensis, assembly GCA_020698575.1. Taxonomy (NCBI): domain Eukaryota; kingdom Metazoa; phylum Chordata; class Actinopteri; order Gobiiformes; family Eleotridae; genus Bostrychus; species Bostrychus sinensis. Next base: position 13,023,147 of record CM036239.1, read on the forward strand.
CTCGGTATAGGAAAGCAGTGTAGTTTTTGTTTTGTTTGTTTGTTTGTTTGTTTGTTTTGTTTGTTTGTGTTTTTTTTTTGGAAGATGTAGTCTTTGTTTACTTGCAACACTGAGACACAGACTGTTTATTATTGTCACGAAAGTTCTCGTCAATGACTTAGGACCCCCATGGACAGTTAGGAAAGTATGTGTGCTTTCCAAAAATATTGTGGTTGCTGCAAAAGTGGGTATATTGTTTTTGTACCGAATATTATTTAGTTCCAAGCCCCCAGAGATGGAGTAGGGCCTATTGTAATTGTATAGCAATGCACAGTACTGCCATGAAGTGCGTGAAGCCCACTAAAACACTCATATTCACTCATGTATGCACTGATCCCTATGCATTTCAAACAGGGAAATGTTGTTATTGTACAGAGAATTTTTGTCTGTGAAACAATCACAAATTTGACCCTCTGAACATTTATGAAAACTCACAAAATTTTGGCCAAAATTCAGGTTTGTGAAAATGTAGTTTTTGTCATAGGTTGCATAGATTAACATTCAAAAATGACACAACAGCGCTGAATCCTGAAAACACTAAATTTGGCAGAAAATGCCCAATCAAAAAAGTCCATGAACCCTATGTCAATGGCAATTTGGTCATTGCCCTATGGCAATGACCAAAAAAGTCATCAAATGAAAACAAGTGTAGCTCGCTATATGTTTACATAGCACATGGCAGAATGTCTACAGTCACAATATGGCAGCCGCATGGGACGTCAGTAACCATTAGAGTGTCCGCTCTAGTGCTCTGTGATTTCTCCTGTGCCACCTAATATGCAACAGATAACAAGGCACAGACTGAAACATGGAACCTAATATTAGTTACCCCCAATCTTGCTGACACAATGGTACTTTGCAACAGTAGCTCCTCCAACGTGTTATAGTTATAATAGCTTTACATTTTTAGATAGTGAAGTAGGCCAATGCTTTAACCAAAACATTTTACTACTACATCTACACATTTTTAAATCACTTTGTTGTCTGTAGCCTTTAGTATTGTATATTTATTGTCATTTTTATAAATTTGCTTCTTCAGATATATTTCTAATGACAACACTTTGCGATATCTAGAGAGGCATTCGTTCTACAATTTGTCCAGGGTCAGCCACATGTAAGTGATCTACACGCTAAACTTAACAATCATACAACAAACAACTTTTTTTTTGTTTAGTCTTTGAAAGTATTTGCTGTTTTTGCCTTTTTGCCTTACAGACAACTCACGAGTATTAAAACTCTGTCCTTTATCGATGGGGAAGCCTTCAAAAATCTGCCTTATTTAAAGTATCTGTGAGTGCCATATTCTTTTGTTTGTTACCATCTAAGAGGATATTTTATAATGTGTTTGATTTCTTTTCTGTGTGCATATGTTTTACTGCAGTGGGATCATCAACACAGGTATCACCACATTCCCTGACTTGCAACATATTCATTCCTTTCAGGAGGATCTTGTTTTGTGGGTATTACGTATTTAGATGTGACATGATTTTAATTTACATTTTTACACTTTTTACATTTTTATCTCTATCTTTCATTTTAGGGAGATTGTGGAGAACGCCTTAATAAAAGTTATACCAGCAAATGCATTGAGTGGAATCTCAGACAAAGCTCTGATCGTGTGGGTGCAAGTTGCATTTATCCACACAATATGCTGGTAAAGAAGCTGTGCTTGTTTTACAGTGTTCATATTTTGATTTTCAGAATGCTCCATAGCAATGGCTTGAGAGAAATTCAGCACTTTGCCTTTAATGGAAGTCGTCTGGAAGAAGTGTATGTAACTATTGCATGCATGAATAAAAATCCAACTTAACATTATGTGTACCTCTTATTTACAGTGGGGCAAAAAAGTATTTAGTCAGCCACCAATTGTGCAAGTTCTCCCACTTAAAAAGATGAGAGAGGCCTGTAATTTTCATCATAGGTATACCTCAACTATGAGAGACAAAATGAGAAAAAAAAATCCAGAAAACCACATTGTCTGATTTTTAAAGAATTTATTTGCAAATTAAGGTGGAAAATAAGTATTTGGTCACCTACAAACAAGCAAGATTTCTGTCTCTCACAGAGCTGTAACTTCTTCTGTAAGAGGCTCCTCTGTCCTCCACTCGTTACCTGTATTAATGGCACCTGTTTGAACTGGTTATCTATAGAAAAGACACCTGTCCACAACCTCAAACAGTCCCACTCCAAACTCCACTAAGGCCAAGACCAAAGAGCTGTCAAAGGACACCAGAAAAAAAATTGTAGACCTGCACCAGGCTGGGAAGACTGAATCTGCAATAGGTAAGCAGCTTGGTGTGAAGAAATTAACTGTGGGAGCAATTATTAGGAAATGGAAGACATACAAGACCACTGATAATCTCCCTCGATCTGGGGCTCCCCGCAAGATCTCACCCTGTGGGGTCAAAATGATCACAAGAACCACACGGGGGACCGAGTGAATGACCTGCAGAGAGCTGGGACCAAAGTAACAAAGGCTATCATCAGTAACACACTACGCCGCCAGGGACTCAAATCCTGCAGTGCCAGACGTGTCCCCCTGCTAAAGCCAGTACATGTGCAGGCCCGTCTGAAGTTTGCTACAGAGCATTTGGATGATCCAGAAGAGGATTGGGAGAATGTCATATAGTCAGATGAAACCAACTTTTTGGTAAAAACTCTACTCGTCGTGTTTGGAGGAGAAAGAATGCTGAGTTGCATCCAAAGAACACCATACCTACTGTAAAGCATGGGGGTGGGAACATCATGCTTTGGGGCTGTTTTTCAGCAAAGGGACCAGGACGACTGATCCGTGTAAAGGAAAGAATGGATGGGGCCATGTATCGTCAGATTTTGAGTGAAAACCTCCTTTCAGCAAGGGCATTGAAGATGAAACATGGCTGGGTCTTTCAGCATGACAATGATCCCAAACACACTGCACAGGTAATGAAGGAGTGGCTTCGTAAGAAGCATTTCAAGGTCCTGTTGTGGCCTAGCCAGTCTCCAGATCTCAACCCCATAGAAAATCTTTGGAGGGAGTTGAAAGTCCGTGTTGCCCAGCGACAGCCCCAAAACATCACTGCTCTAGAGGAGATCTGCATGGAGGAATGGGCCAAAATACCAGCAACAGTTTGTGAAAACCTTGTGAAGACTTACAGAAAACATTTGACCTCTGTCATTGCCAACAAAGGGTATATAACAAAGTATTGACATTTTTTTTTATTGACCAAATACTTATTTTCCACCATAATTTGCAAATAAATTCTTTAAAAATCAGACAATGTGATTTTCTGGATTTATTTTCTCATTTTGTCTCTCATAGTTGAGGTATACCTATGATGAAAATTATAGGCCTCTCTCATCTTTTTAAGTGGGAGAATTTGCACAATTGATGGCTGACTAAATACTTTTTTGCCCCACTGTATTTGTTCTGCAGGTATCTCCACAGAAATATGGATCTGGACCAAATAGACGAGTTTGCTTTTTATGGAGTAGTTTGTGGCCCAACTCATTTGTAAGTGATTAAACAGCCTATATACATACATAATCAATAAATCAATCTTAAAAAGTCATCAGTGTTTTAACAACGCACATCTAACACACCTCTGATAAATAAGGCCTTTAGTGGCTGTATGTGTTAAATGTTTTTGGCATACAGCACGTAAATGTAAATGTAATTCTTTACTTGTTTTGCAGAGACATTTCAGAAACCAAAGTGAGGTCTCTGCCTTCAATAGGTATAGAAACCATAGAAAAGCTTCAAGTTAAAAACACTTGGACTCTCAAAGTACTGCCCCCTCTGAGGACCTTTATCCATTTACAAAGTGCTGAATTGACCTACCCAAGTCATTGTTGTGGTCTAAAAATGTTGAAGAGATGGAGAGGGTAAGTAGAAAAAACTGCCAAGCAGTGAAGAGTCATTAGAAACGTTTTCCCTCACTGGTATGGCTTTGTGTCTACTTTCTTTTCACAAAAGTACTTGAGGACTTACAAAGCACAGTTGTACAACTTGATACTATATTTAAACACTGCTTTTATGTAGCTAGGTTTGTACAAAGGCACACATTATTAGGTAGTTTAAGTATTAGTCTATTTGTGATAAGGTTACAAATCTACCTAAACCCATTTTTATTTATAGTATGTGAGTTCTGATCTCTTTCTTACAAAGCTTTTTTTCCTTGTTATTTTGATTAAAAGATTCTCAGAGATGGCCATTTGCAACCTTTCAAAGAGCACTTTAGAGAAACCTCCTGACTCCACCCATCCTCTCTTGGAGAATTACCATGACCACAGAAACGACATCCCATCGGTCAATATTCATGTTTGTCGAAATGAAGATTGTAAAAACAAGGCTCTTTTTCATGTGGAGTTCCCCACAGAAAACCCATATGAAGGTTTTAACTTTGCACTTTGTAACAGCCTCAGTGCTGACACTGAGCTTCTGTGCACCCCTGTGTCTGATCCTTTCAACCCCTGTGAGGATGTAATTAGTCCAAACTTCCTTAGACCATTGGTCTGGATAGTCAGTCTCTTAGCTCTCTTAGCCAACCTCCTGGTCTTGTTTATCCTGTTGACCAGTCACCAGAAGTTATCTGTCAGTCGTTTTCTAATGGGTCAACTGGCTTTTGCTGACTTCTGCATGGGAATGTATTTACTGCTAATTGCATCTGTGGACATCTACACACAGTCTCATTATTATCACTATGCTATTTCTTGGCAGACAGGAGCAGGCTGTAATCTAGCAGGGACACTATCAGTGTTTGCCTGTGAGCTTTCTGTGTACACACTAACTTTAATCAGCATTCAAAGATGGCATGCCATTTTCTATGCCATAAGACTGGACAGCAAAATGCGCTTACGCCACGCAGTTGTACTGATGCTCATAGGCTGGTCCCTGTGTGTGACTGTGGCTCTGCTGCCAGTGGTTGGTATAAGCAGTTACCAAAAGGTAAGCATCTGCTTACCCATGGACACTGGGAGTACTGCTGCCCGGGCCTATGTAGTCTTTGTGCTCATGATGAATGTCATTGCTTTCCTAGTAGTTTGTTTATGTTACCTCCATATCTATTGTATGGTGCACAACCCCCAGCATCAGTCCAGTAAATATGACACAGGCATGGCTAAACGCATGGCGATCCTCATCTTCACAAACTTTTTGTGTCTGGCACCTATCTGCTTCTATGGGTTGTCTGCAGCCCTGCATCAGCCACTCATCACTGTCACTAACTCCAAGGTTAGACATTCTCTTTTAAATGTAATATTTAATAGATCACCACGTGATGATTTTTCGTGATGATTTGTGTTTTGCCACTACAGGTGCTGCTTGTGCTGTTCTATCCTCTAAACTCGTGTGCCCACCCTTTTTTCTATGCTATTCTGACTGAGGCCTTTCATCGAGACATCTTGATGTTGCTGAGCAGGATGGGGCTATGCCAGAAACAAGCACATCTTTACCGAAGCCAACTTCTTCATATTAGCTGCAATGGACCAATAATATTACAAAAAATTAAGGTGGTGGAGTCAGCAGACCTTCAGGTATTTGTGCATTCTTAAAAGCTGCCTCATAAACATTTATAACACATGCACTACAATACCCATTTCTACTGAGACAGTTGACAGTGTTGTAACAAAGCAGTAGGAGTTTGACAAAACACGTTTAAGCAATAATTAAACATTAATCACATATTTAATTATCAAAAAGTGACTGCATAAATACAATAAACTTTCTTCCTCTCTTCTCTATTTATGTGCAGGCTCCCATCCAAGAGTAGTCTGAGCCTGAGTCTGAGTTGTTTTGAACCTGGCCTATCACAGCCGCTTATCTGCAGCTCATCTTCCAAAATAATTAACAGCGTTTAGTGCTTTCCTTTGTCACCTGCTGACTCTGCTGAAGTCTGTGTTGTTGTTCAGTCCTCTGTGGGATTTTTTTCTTTGTCCTGTTGCCATTTTAACAACAGTCAAGTCCTGTTGACATCTGATGTAACGACCACATTCAAACAAACCAACTTTTTCTGTAAGCCTTTGTACAGCTGGCTTTTATTGCTGCCCCCATTTAGAAAAAAGAAGCCTACAGAGTTTCTTGGAATATGGCGTACTCTGGTGTAAAAATTAACATCCAGCCTTTTCATGCTCTGTCCTAACTTTTTTGAGATGTGTTGCCATGAAATTTCAAATGTCTTTTTTTTTTTTTTTTTTTTTTTTTGAAATTGTAAAATATCTCACTTTCAGCATTTGATATGTTGTCTGTCTTCCTTTGTGTATAAAATATGGGTATATGATATTTGCAGAATATTGCATTCTGTTTTTATTTACATATTTTTAAATTGGGGTTATATTTAAGCCTGTTTTTATTTAGACTCTCCTTAAAAAAAAATCACATTCTTCCTCTTAAAAGAATTGTAGGGGACTGGGTCATATTTAAAATTATTAAATGTCATAGGTAGCAAAAGTGATTTTTTGTAGTTTTAACTTTCTAAATCCCAATTTACTTACATAATTCCATGTTTATGACCAAAAAATCTATTAAGTAAATAAATGATTATTAAAGACTACAAAGTGTGACCAGGTCACTTATCACTGGATCACCAATATTTCCTTGTGAAATCTGACAAGGAATTTATTACCTCCGCCAAGGTGGTCATATTTTTGGCGGTGTTGGTCTGTCTGTTTGTTAACAACATAACTCAGAAAGTTATGGACGGATTTTGATGAAATTTTCAGGAAATTTCAGAAATGGAATAAGGAACAATTGATCATCATCTGGATCCAGGATTTTTTTTAAAGGATTCTTTACTATTGGGAGATGGGGATAATTTTGCTATTACAGCTTCCATCTCAACAAATACTGCCCAGAATCACTGGCAAAAAATAATTATGAGATAACATCATGGTAGATGTTATAAACTGACACAGTTTGACCCGCTTCATGTTGATATTCTGGTTCTGGTGATCCAGAAGGTTCTAAATGTAGGGAGCACATATGAAATTGGATATTGCGCAGCAACAAATGTAGTGACACACTTGCAAATAACGCCAAATGAAAGGTGAGATTTTTCTCTTTCAGGAGTATGTTCACAGATTTAACATATCTTTAATACTTACTGAGCTAGATCCGGGCCTTAAGGGTTTTTTCTCTGGTGAGTGACCATGGCTTGGCAGAGGTCTGCGCTCTCAGTGCTTCTAGTTTCACTTGTTACACACAATATCCTTACACATACATGTGAATACAACAAATTTTTATATGAGTGTTTTTTGTGCTGTGGAAATCTCTAACTCCAAATGTATAATTTTGCACCATATAATGTAACCCATTGGAAATACTGTTTAAGGGGAAGAGTGTACGTTTTTTGTCAAGACAGGAGAAAATGTAGGTCTTTGGTGCTGTTTTTTTTTCAGTTGTGACGCTGAAATATTAAAATTAATTTATTAATGAACATCTGTCAAATATCATCATTCCAGCATAAGGAAATGAGAGCAAAAAATACATTTGAAAAGCCATAAAAGGCTGCCAGGAGGGCCTGAAGGTTAAACAGGCAATACAATGCATTATTGTTCATCTTTTTGGACATTACTTTGTTAAATTACTCTATAACATGTCTCTCACACCGGAACTTTCCCGCACCATGTTGCTATAGACTGATTTGTACACGTTCAAAACTTGTTGAGCTGACGGCCTAAGGTTGGAGTCTTTTTTCTTACATTCCTTATGGATTTGAAAAAGATGGAAGTGTACTAAATCTCCTCCAGGAACTCTTCCCATCAGGAACTGTGTCACTTCTGGTATCTTCCATATGTCTGTCCTCTCATCATACCCAGGCATGAGGTTGTCAGAGAAAAGTTTGCTGTCATTTGTGAATGGCCACAGCTGCTCTGGAGCTACAAAATCTCCAGTGAGCTCTCGATGGCCACACTTTACCAATAAGCCCTTGTCCTTGTCTACTTTGGGCAGAGCATCCAGGTCATTCACTACAAGATGAAAATCACTGGTCAGCAAAAACTGGGACAGGGTTTTCTCCAAACTGTTTGAGTCGCACATGACTCGGCACCCAGCGGGGCTATTATGGAGGTAATGGAGGATGGAGACGTAGTCCATAGCCAGCCTGAGACGCACCTGCCACGTGTTGTGTTGCAGGTACTGTTGTTGTGAAAGAATCACATCCAGATTAAGCAGTGACCCAAGGGGGTGGTACTCTGTAACAAGGGCATGTTTCTCAAGGCAGAAACCCACCAACTGCACCACCTTCGGACCCTGCAGGGCCTGCAACATGGACAACCCATGGAGAAAATCCTCAGTGTAGTCAGGTGAGGTTAGTGAGGACAAAGCTACCTTCTGACCCCTCCATTCAGCCAGATACACCTGAGGGAACAAAAACATAAATAGCGACATGCCTTTTATTGTAATACTGAAGTTAACAGAGTAAAATAAGCCCCATTTGAGAATAAATCAAAACCCTTAATATTGCAGTTCTAATAAACATGACCTACCTTCTTAACTGCCCCTTGGCCAATAAGTTTTAACTTGCGGACTTCAGGATTTATCTGCACACACTGAAGCCATGGGGTGCAGTTTTTCATGGTGGCCATCTTAAAATGTTTGCTCGGGCAACCCACTGAAGAAGACATCTGCTCCCCATTGCTGTGATACACTGACTCCAGATAAATGTAGATGAAGACATTGCATAAAAGTAAAGCAGCAAGGCACACCACCACCACTGAAACACTGTGGGAAATAGACCTGGTACTGCTGCGACCAGTGGCACTCTGCATCTAATGCACAACACAGAACAAAATGTCATCAACAAACAATTAATACAAATACAAATGAGCATGAAATTGTCTATCACAGTGTACTTTTACTAAAAACAACTAGCGGTACAGTAGGCGCATCATTGCACGGCAGAAGCTATGTGCACATTGAAAAAAGCCTTTAAGACTGTTTGTCTCCTTTTCTGAACCAAGGATACTGCATCCATCATTAGTTGTAGATACTGTAGTACTGTAGATACTGCAGACTTATTACACTCCAGACTAAAATCTGTAAACAATACATGAATAAAATCAGACCAGTAGCCATACATCTGCTCATGCTTTACCGCAATTTAAAAGTTCTGTTTGTTATTATTATGTAGTTAAATTCTGCTACGTTAACTTATACCTATTTTGATCAATAAAAGTTCTGTAATGAGACGCGGGGATGCATAGAGAAGACGCAATAGTAAAATGTTAAATAAGTTTGCGGACTTCCGGTAAAGTAGTAAAGCCACTAATTAGTGACCAGCCTGTATCAACAGTTTGATTGATTAGTTTGGTTTATAACTTACATGACGCTGCATCAGCTCACATGTTTTAACAGTCTACCTCAGACAGCACAAAACAGATTCTCCTCTTCTTCTTTTTCTTCTTCTGTTTCTTGTTTCTTCTTCTTCTTCTGTTTCTTCTAGTTAAATGGCGGTTGGCAAGCAAATTCCAGGTGTATTACCGCCATCTAGTGTATTAAAGTGTGGCCAGGAAGGACCCAGCAGAAAAGTTTCATTGCAGACGAAAGACTAAAGCACTTCCTGTCGAGCTTACACAATAAAAGTCCATTGTAGCTTACCTTAGCTTTCCACCATGTTGGCTCTAGAAGTAAAGTTTTATTTTATATTAAGTTGTAAATATACTATATATTTAGAGAGGATATTATTTATGTTCACAAGACGTTTATAAAAGACTATCTTCATGAGCCTCTGCAGAACTTGCCTTTGAAATGCAGATCACTTTCGCTAAATATTCTGAAAAAGGTCTTTGTGTAAAATATATAAAGATACCCACATTACCTAAAAATTTTAATGTGCATGAATCATAATCACAGTTTTAAATATCTCTCCAATGTAATTTTGATCTTTGGCTGAAGTGGCCCCGGGTCTGAGAACAATGTTGTAGCCAGGCTTTTGTTGTGAAAGTCCCGGGCGGCAGAGCGCTTCTCTCGCAGTCAGACGCAGGCTTCAAAGACAGCCAGCTGCAGCGAACAGGTATCGTTTTCACACTTCTCCTCCCTTTTTAAAGTGTCCTGTCACAGTCTAATGTAAATAACGATTACTGTATCTTATGTATAAAGGTTATTTAAACACGCTGCGTGGCCGTATTAAAGATGTCTAAATACACACCTACGCATAAAATAGCATCGTTAGCTCTGATGGCTAGCACTATAAGCTATAACAATATAATATAATATAATATATATAATATATATCAGTCTGTATATATGTATGTATGTATATATTTAAAACGATGGCTTGGGTGAGCCAAAACACTAATGGCAACAACGACATGAGCTATTCCAGCTTGTGTGTTTTGTGTTGGTGACATCGCCGCCTTGTGTCTATTTTTTCTTTTTTGCTTCTGTTGCCTATTATTTTAGTCTATTTGGTCTAATCAGTTTGTGTTGAAACTGTTATTGTAGTGTTAATCTCGTTGGATGCTTGTATCAGGTTTCAGACTGACTTGTAGGTAGGCCACACAGTGATTTTGTTGGCTGGTCCTGTTGTTTAGAGTGGGATACGTGCCGTGGTCCTCTGTGGGCCGAGCCCTGTTTCCATAGTTTCCTCTATCTCCTCAGAGGCTCGTGATGTCACCGCAGCACTGGCCCTTACCCCACCCCGCAAAGCTTTTACTGATGACTCACCAGCATCGACACGATTTCCCCATGCAGTGTGCAGATATCAGACTCAAATGGGCACATCTGGCTGGCACAAAGCAAACATGGAGCTTCATAATCGCTTATGTTGGAAGATCATTTAATGTGGCAACACTTTAGGTCTTAAAAGCATTAAATAGGTATTAAATTTGATCTTGTCCAAATCAAAGCCTTAAAAGTATTAAATGTACTGAGTAGGTATTACCTTTTGTTCATCTAGGTCTTAAAATTTGTCAAAACACGTTGGCAATATTACAAAAAAGTAGAGTCACCGCAATAACAAAATGTTTATGGATGAAATGTTATTGAAATGCATGATTCATTTTTCATGTTTTTTTATGCAACACTGGAGTTCTTTCATCTGTATTAGACTTTAAACCTTGAGTTTCAGAGAGTAGTACGGATAATTCCTTGGTGTAAAATTCATACAGATTATTTTACTGTTGTTGACGTTGCTGGCATAGAATTTTGCTCTAAGTGGCATTAAAAAGTCTTAAATTTCACAAAACAACCTGAAGCTACCCTGTTTTTGTTATAAGATACAAAGGCCTGCTTTTGCAAACACAAAAGTAAATGTTAAGTGATTGTTATACCTGGATAAAATTTGAAATGGCATTGCACACACTCAAGACAATTTTATATACGAAATACTGATTTATATGTATACCCCAGTAACAGTTGCTTCTAAGAGCTTCACAGACAAATTCTGACAAACAGATGACATCCCTTGTTGCTTAGACCTCCATTAGGGTCAGGAAAAACACAAAAAAGTCAAAGAGCCCAGGGAGAACAACAGAAGGAGGTGTTTACTGCACTCACCAAACACAAGGGACACTAAACACTGTATATTTGGATCAACCTTATTAAGGTAGCTAGGTGAATAAGATGGATCATATGGACCAGTGATGTTTGGGCACTGTTTGTGTTTAAAACCATGAAAATAATTTTGGTTTTAAGGTTAAGGTTAAATTAACAGTTGGTTGGTAACAGTTGTGATTTAGCTCCTATACACACAGAGGTGACACTTTTCAGATTCAGATCATTCAGGAATGTCATGACAAATATCTCATATGCAAGTTAAATATGGTGTGAACAATATACGTCAATATATTTCTAAATTACCACTGCTATCGTCTCCCCTCACTAAACATCTAAGCATCTAAATGGATATTCTGTGTTACAGGATCTTACTATTATCCTGTATTTAGCATTTTGTATGTGTACCTTGCTTCTAGTCATACAGAATACACTTGTTTAAAAATAATTTTGTTATTTACCTGTTTTAGGTGCTTACATATTCTTGCCTTTGGTGAGAACGAGACAGAATGATGAATGAGTAGAGAAGAGGCATAACCTGTGGTCAAGTCTGTTTGTCGTAACACACAGCAACAAAAACAGGTAAAACAAATCTGACAGGCTTCCCTTGTGCAACCTCCTCAAGGGTTTTCTCCAACAGTGGGTGTTTCTCAAAGCCCAGGTACCTTGCCTTGCCTTGGCTTGATTACCTCACAGGAAGGCATCCACCTCATCATCTGTCGCCCAAGGTATGTTCCAGTCTCCATGTCCTTCCCAGGCAGGTGTCCTCCGTTTGGCTAACATGTGGCTAATTCACCAAGGATACATCAGTGGATCCTTCGCTGCCTTGCATCGGCCAAAATCACCCACAATGCACTGCAGCTTTTTTTTTTTAAATGGCAGGCCATGGGCATGTACTACTTTTAAAAGCTTATTTAGCAAACTTGAGATTATTTATAAACTAAAATGTAGCACACACACAAACACAAGGACCCCCCCCCCCCCCCCCTTTAAAAAAAAACATCTTAGGTGCCCCCCCAAATGCCCTAAAAAAGCCCCAGCCCCCACCCCTCCCAAATAAATAAATAAAAAATAAAGTTTACTTCCTCCCAAGGTGACCCCCTCCCTCAAAAAAGATTTTTCCCCCGTAGTGCCTGCCCACTAAAAAATATGACCCCACCCCCAACCCCACTCAAGGTAAACTCCTCCCTCTCTGTTTATAAAAGACTAAATAAGTGATAAATATTTAAATATTGTATTAATATAATTAAGTATATCTGAAAAAATGACACTAAAACCAGTCAGGAGCTGTGACTCTGGTCCTCGTTCACTCTGAAGTCTGTTCCATTGCCGTTTATTTGAACCGAGGCAGGACACTTGCCTTGGATTAGAAGGAAGTGGCTTTGGAGGAAATCACTTTCAAGGCAAGGCAAGGCAAGGTACCTGGGCTTTGAGAAACACCCAGTATCTGTCTGCAGCCTTGCAGCACTGCCTGGTTACGCCCCCTGCCCTGTTACGTCCCCTCGACTGGTTGCTAGGGTTACGGTCTGCTTGTTTCGCACAGAGCTGGAAATGGACGGCTGTGACATAAATGTGAAAACATTACAGTTAGCGGCAAAATTCCAAACGGCAAGCCGAGGTTGAGCTGCTTCCGGCGGGTAAGATAGCACTGGGTCCCGGTGGCTTCGGGGTGCTGCATGTACAGATTTTCGGAAACAAAATTCTCAAGTAGGCCCTTTCTTTGTAATTGGAAGGCATATTTAACATTAGAGCAATAAAGTTCTCACCTGAAATAAACTTGAAATAAAATTTTGTTTCACGATAACTGTAATGTTTTCACATTTAGCGTTATGTCACAGCCGTCCATTTCGAGCTCCGTGCGAAACATAAGCAGACCGTAACTCTAGCAACCAGTCGAGGGGGCGTAACTGGGCAGGGGGCGTAACTGGGCAGGGGGCGTAACCGGGCAGGGGGCGTAACCGAGCAGGGGGCGTAACCAAGCAGTGCTGCAAGGCTGCAGACAGACCCCTCTCGTTTTTTCACTTGATGGCTAATGTTGTCTGTTCTACATTTAAAATCCAGAGGAGGGTAGAGACTGCAGCACACAGGCATGATGGCGTTTTCTGTTTGCTGTGTGGTGACACTGGCAGTCATTTGTGTCACTCACAGTCTGGAGATTACAGATCCTCTCTACCGATTCAAAAGGTGTGGATTTTGATTGATTAATAATTCTTAAATATTTATATCAATATGTTTTACAGGTTTACAGTGAAACCAAACCTGTGTTATTTTCTAGGTCCTATGAAAATGAACGTGGTGGCTGTGGATCAGTGTCTAAACAGCCTCTGTTCATTGGCAACTCTAATAACTTTACAATAGATCTTCGAATGCCAGGTGTTGTCCCATCTCATGTAAGTATTTGGAGATTTTTTTTATTGTGAAGTTTCTGAACACACAGAGAACAAGAAGGACTGTGTATATAGCATGTAATTAATGTAAACTTTTACTGAGTCCTGTCTTTATTTGTTGTAAAATCTGTGTTGTGTTTGAAAAATTTCAGTCGGATTCTTACTTGTGCATGGCATTTCCTGTACCGACAAATAAAGATGTATATATTGGTTAGTATCTGTTCTTTGATATTTGCAATATCATATTAAATGTTTTTATTTTTGGTGTGAAGAAAATTATGTTAATGTTTTCTGCTTTTATTTTGTCCTCAGTGGACTTCATTCCTCATGCCAGTATGGACACAGTTCATCACATGCTCCTGTTTGGCTGCCAGACTCCTGTCTCTACAAGTGGCTACTGGTAAGCTTCAGTACCTGCTCAAGGCTTAAACGAGTGCGTACCTGATCATATCTTTATTATTGTGAAAAACAATTTTTAAACCAACACCAGCAACATCTGTTTAAAGTTAATTATTTTCTTAAGGAACACTGGCAAAAGTGACAGACTTTTCATGCTCAGTTTAACATAGAAACTTAAGAAAAAGAATAGCACAGCAATCAAACAGTCAATAATACAATCTTGTTTTCAGTCGAACTGCTCGGTATGAGCTCTAAAACCTTTTTTAAGTTAAGAACAACCCTTTTAATCCCCACAAGTGTTTTCCACTGCCAGCATTATATTAGCTTGAGGATACAGTTGCTGGAATTCTTCAGACCACTGGCTTAATGACTTTAATTTCTTGCTGTGTCACAGATGTTTTTATTTCATCACAGGATTACAGTATTACCAAATGCACAAGAGAGACTTGCAGAATCATACCACAAATGGAAAGAGTTTAAATATTTTTCAGCTTCATTCCATGTATGGTAGCAAATGCTCAGCAGAACTATCTTGGCTGCTAAAATGTAATGACTCTTTTTTTAATGTTTGGCACTTCAAGTTAAGTGAAAGCCCCCCGGTTTTGTTTTGTTTTCTCAATAAATGATAAAACTAGTGTTTAAATTGCAGACTTAACTATATAATATTACTATAAATTTAAAGACACATGAAGTGCTGTTTAAATATTTGTGGATATTTCAATAATTTAGCATGTTTACATATTTTAATTTTCATAACCCTGTCATTAAGGGATTGCGGCAGTGCACAGGGGACATGTGAAGATGAGTCCTCGATTATGTACGCCTGGGCTCGGAATGCACCACCAACCAAATTGCCAAAAGGTCTGCATGTCCAAAAGTTTAAAATACAAATTGATACTACATTATATTATATTTTTTACGATTATATATATTTGGTATTGCTCATACATCATTTGTGTTTTATTTTTATTTTTTATTTATTGAGTTGAGTTGTTAAGCTTCATATCCCTTAATTCAGTACCTGCATATTCTTCTTATAATTCATATAAATCAAATCAAATCAAATGTCCTTTTATTAATTTTAAAATGTTTAATTTTCTCTACACATTTTTGTAGATGTTGGTTTTAACGTTGGAGGTCATTCAAGAATTTCTTACTTTGTGCTGCAAATGCATTACGGTGATGTCGGTGTTTTTAGAGGTGGGTCTAAATTAAACATTTCTCGCTATGACAGCAAATAGTTAAATTATAGTGAGATATGTCTGATTTGTACTGCAGACCACCACAGAGACTGCTCGGGACTATCCCTCACCATGACAACCAAACCGTGAGCATTTTACTAAAGCATGTTGTTTTTAGGTTGGTTCTTTATATTTGTAAACTTAACATTTTCATCTTTTTTTTTTTTTTAGGCAGCCATTTATTGCTGGGATATATCTGCTAATGACAGTAGATACAGTCATCCCTCCTGGAAAAACAGGTATGTTTGTTATTTCAGTAGTAGCCACATATGACGGGGTAAATGTCAGAAAAGTCAGTCAGAAACAAATCAAGACTTTCTCCAAATATTTGAACTTTCAAACTAAATGGTTTACTTTACTGAAACAAGACCTTAAGCAATACTGACAGTAAGACATGTGACTATTGCTGTTAACCATAGAACATCTGAAATTGTCCTGATTTTGTAAGATCTATGGCACAAAGGAATATGTTCCAGACCTATTGTACTTAAATATGTTCTATGTCTAACACTGCCACAGGTTGTAAAACATTGTCTGGATAGTAACTCTCTCACCACATTATGTGATTTTTGCAATTTTTAACAACTGGTTATCGAGAGACACCTTAAACCATTAACATTGACTTGGTCAGATAACACAAGAGCACATTTTGACATTTTCTTTCTTTTTTTGCCAGTTACAAATGCAGATGCTGCTTGTGATTACACTTCACATCCCATGTACCCATTCGCCTTCAGGACCCACACACACCGCCTTGGTAAGTTGTACCAGAGCTGCAGCTTCACACTGGTCCTCAGCTGTCAGCAGGGGTCTGAACTCATATTTGTGTCTTAGGCAAAGTGGTGAGTGGCTACAGGATCCGAGATGGCAAGTGGAGCCTGATTGGCCGACAGTCCCCTCAGCTTCCACAGGTATGTTAGTCCTATTATTTAGTGGTATACCGTATTTTCCGCACTATAGGGCACTCCGGATTATAAGGCGAAACAAAACAGTCAGATAAGTCAGTCAGTCAAACTTTATTCAACACGTTCACCATAACTCCCAAACTTGTTCAGTTGTAACGCGTGAATAAAAAACACAATCTGAGCCCGCTAAATCAAACGATAGCGTATTCACAATAACTCTTAACTGTTCAGTTAACGTTATAACAAAATACAACACAATACACTCACTTTTTCAGTTCATTCCTCGTCCACAAATCCCTCAAATTCTTCATATTCCGTGTCCGAGTTAAACAGTTGGGTGATTATGGCAATATTATGGTGAAGCACAGTATGCATCACTCCGCGATGCTCCTGACTATGGTAGCCATAAATAAATTCATATATAAGGCGCTCTGGATTATAAGGTGTTTTTTGAGAAGATTGAAGGCTTTTAAGTGCACCCTATAGTGCAGAAAATACAGTAATATTTAACATGTCTTAAGGCCTATAGAGTACATTACTGAAGCCTATAACTGATGTTAATATGACTATTTTTCTCTCCAGGCTTTCTATCCTGCTAATAAGGAAGTAGATGTTAAAGATGGTGACATTCTTGCAGCAAGATGTGTTTTTACTGGTGAAGGGAAAACCTCTAAAACCTATATTGGGTAAACGGTCTCTCTGTACATTTTATATTTTACCACACGCTACTGTAATGAACTGGTCTCTAATGCGCTTGTCTCTGTTTCGGATGCAGTGGTACTGGTGATGATGAAATGTGCAATTTCTACATAATGTACTACATGGACAGGAAACACAGCATCCCCTTCTTCAACTGCGTGAAGGCCGGCTCTAAAGAGTTGTTTCGGAAAATCCCAGCCGAGGCCAACGTCCCTATTACATGTCCCACCAGGTCTAATGCACTCAATGATGCATATGGGACATTCAGGTACTGCATTCTTCATTTCTTAATGTTGCATGGCCTGTAAACCTGTCAAAACATTCATCTAAACTACCTCTCCCTTTAAAGATCACCAAGGAGAATCACCAGAGGATGCTGGTCAGAGTCTGGACCAAGGTAAGTTGATTTCCATTTGAAGAAAATTATGTTTCACCCAAATAATCTTGTCAACAATACTTATAAAATATCTTTGTTCTTTTATATTATATTTGTTTTGTTTTGTTGTGTTTTGTTTTATATTACATGTTTTCAATGATGCAGTAGCAACAGGCACAAAAGACTGTTGGTATATTATTATCCAGTGTTACAGTTTCTACCAAAACCACAGTCAGCACTGTGCTTTTTGTACTTTTGTACTGTCGTTGAACCAGAAAATATATTGAACTGCAGAGGACTCACAGCACACCCAGTACAATAAACAGTACCTTCATTAGCACTACACCGGATGAAGATAAATCTGTGACATACAGACTTTACAAAGACTAAATGATTTTAGGCTTTTTAAATTGCTTATATTGGTTAATTGGTATAAGGGCATTTTACTGACATTCATCATTTCTTTTCCTTTTCCTGCTGGCTAACACTTGTCCTTAATTAGATTTTCTAGTGACTTTATTTTGAAAACTATACTTTAATGATACATAGTTAAAATACGTATCCTATCTTCATGCAGCTATAGTCACTTTGTAGGTAAACTCTGCTTTTAATTTCCATGTCTTTTATTGCTACTCTTTACTGTCTCTGTGTGCAGGTGACCTGTACTCACTAATTTCGAAGCTGCTAGGGCAGAGCCAGGATGTAGTTTATATTGATAATTATAGCCCCAGCGACATGCTTAGAGCCCAGGCTGAGCTGGTGGCTCAGATTAGTCAAATAATGCAAAACAAAGAGCTGGGCTCTCCTAGTGGCAAACTAGTCTACAAAGCCAGGGAGGACCCAGTTTTGGTGAGGGACAGAGTCCACAAATTCCATCAGCTTGAGGCCATGGCAAAGCCGCCACGAAGCAAGCTGCTAGCTGAAGGACAAGGTGGGTCCAGCTAGTGTTGTTGACTTTATATTGTTGCCCTCATTGTTTTCTTTTGTACAGTTGAGTACAAAGTCTAAACTGTACCTCTACTCATGTTAGTGTGGGCCTATCCAAAAACAAATCTAAAACTACAAGACATAGGCATTTTCAGTGTGCAGCTGTTGTGTACGCTTTTTACCTTAAATATTCTATGTTCATTGAAGTCCCAATTGTACATGGAGCTGTTCCCCTTTTATTACTGAGTAGGGGTGTGACAAGACAAGACATGATTGAATGATTGTTCACAAGAAGGATTTTTACACAAGTTGTCAAAATTCCACAAAGATGACATAAATGAAGGACAAATGTGTTTATTCAACTCAAAATCATAAAATGCAAAATTATTTAGGTGTATTTGAAATGAACTTGAATGAGCATTTACATTTGAATTTTTACTCCTATTATCTGGAACATGGCAGAATATATATATGGCTAAATGTTTTGCCACAAACACAACAGCTCCTCCTGTAAAAACTGTTTTTCACCTTCACGAGAATCTTGTCACATTTTGATCTTGCAAGAACATGAGACTTTGTCACACCCCTGCCACTAAGCCTTAAATCTGCAAATCTGTAGACACTGAGATAAAAAAAAAAAAAAAGCAGTCACTCTAATTTGTTTTAAAGTGAAGTGAAGACAAACCGAAACTGATCCTTTAGATGATGATAGATGATGGTATCAGTGAGTTTGTGAGACATCTGGTTGCTGCAGTTTTTTTCTAGGAGCCCAAAATCTGTAGCGATAGCTTTGTCACAGTTTTGTCACATTTATATCTATGAGGATGTCCTTTCTCCTAGATAATGTCAAGCCTCTAGGGCTGTGCAAATTTTACACAGAGCTCTGTGCACAAATGCAATAGCAGGATGATTACATCTAGTCTTGCTTTATCTGTCTGTTTGTGGACATCTCCTGTAATTTAATACCCACAGGTCTCTCTTGACCAAGACGCTTGATTTAAGTCATAATCTAGTCTAGTGTGGAGTAACCTCAAAGGTTTGGCAGTGTCATTTGAGCTGTTACAAAAGATGTCTCAGAAATGTGATTGTTTTCTCTCCATTTTTGTGATTCTATTGACTTTGTGAGTTTACAGTTTAATGTAAGCCTTTTAGGATTAATCTGGTTAATTTCCTGTATTATATGTGAACATGAACATTAAATTAGGAGCAGTTTTGCGTCCTCTGCTGACATTGACTCAAATGAAATTGTCCACAACATGGCCAGTCACCTTTTATGCCTTGGCCATCACGTCCCATTGTCACTGTGCTACTGTTTTGGTATTTTGTTTTTTTGCCTTGTTACTGTATTGTCCTGTTATATGTTCAGATAACACTTGCTCTATGTGTTTAATACCAGTGAATGACCTGGACCTGACTTGAAACACTAACTGTTTTTCTGTGTAGATTATCATTTGGAGCAAGTCATGGATTGGCCAAGGGGCTTTCTTCAGCTGGGACAGGTGTCTGGACTTGCCATCGACTCTGATTCAAACCTGGTCATTTTCCACCGAGGAGACCGCTACTGGGGAAATCTGTAAGTCCTTTTTCAATGAAGTGTTCATGTTTTGTATGTTAAGCACTGCTACTGACTTAAACTAATGTTGTGTTTGCTGCTCGTAGATAAAATAGATATTTGAACTAAATATGAAATTTTTTATTTTATTTTATTTATTTTTTTTTTTAAGATCATTCGATTCGAAAGATAGATACCAGCAGAAAGCTCTCGGACCAATTCAGCAGTCCACTATTTTGGTTCTGGACACAGCCCAAGGCAATATCCTCAAGGCGTCTGGCAGAAACATGTATGTTGTAGTTTCATGTAGCGTTAATATAAGCTATAAGACACACAATGACTTGCTTCTTTAAGTATGTACCAAAAGATAACCACAACTTTGTTTTTGAAGGTTTTATTTGCCTCATGGAATAACTACAGATGGAGACAACAGTTACTGGGTGACTGATGTTGCTCTTCATCAGGTAAGTGCTGCTGCTGTTATTGCCGTTTTTTTAATAAAAGAGTACACTGTTTTTATTCAAATGACTAATTCTCTTCACTATGCAAATTTAAAAAACATTTTCACTAACGTAGCCTGTGTTTGATTTGTGCTCACCAGGTGTTTAAAGTGAGCGGCGATGGCAGAGACCGAATACTTCTAACTCTGGGAGAGGCTTTTGTTCCAGGAAGTGACCACTATCACTTCTGCAAACCTACTGATGTTGCAGTTGACAGTGAAAATGGAAATATCTTTATTTCCGATGGCTACTGCAATGCCAGAATACTTAAGTTTTCTGCTGATGGCAAATATCTGTCTCAGTGGGGTGCAGGTACCAGTCACCTTTCATTTCGCTCTCCATAGATTTGTATAAAAGTATAGTAGTATAGTAGTATAGTAGTTTTTTTATATATTGTATTTATTGCAAGAAAGTTACATAGGGTGAAGCGACTATGGGGGAAAAATAGATTATGCTTAGCTCCCCTAGTCTTTTAAATTAATGTGAAACTGTGTAATCTTTTTGAAGGTTTCACAGACAGAAGAAGACGGATTCCGTTTAGGATCCCCCACAGTCTGGTGTTTCTTCCTGACAGACGTGAAGTGTGTGTGGCCGACAGAGAGAATGGACGGATCCAGTGCTTCATCGCTGAAACTGGGGAGTTTGTTAAAGAAATAAAGAAAGAGGAGTTTGCTGGTGAAGTCTTTGCCATCACATACAGCCCTGATGAAGGTAAGGTCTGAGTTAAATGTATGTAGGTGCCAGTGTGTATTTGTGTATCATTAAATTTGACTGTAATAAGTATTACCCATGTATGTTTTTGTGTGTAGATGGCTTGATCTTTGCAGTAAATGGTGACTCTCCATTTGGCCTTGCTGCACCTCTTAAGGGTTTTGTAATCAATTACTCTACCAAGGATATTGTAGATACGTTTCAGCCAGACAAAAGGGTAAGCTATACTTGGTTTGCCAGTCTTTTACAAACTATATATTGTACATATTTACAGTCTGAAAATAAGTTTAAAGTGGTGTTAAATAAGTCTGATTAATAAATGTTTACTAATAATAATAACTAATAACCTAAATGCAATGCGCATTGTGGTAGTGAATCTACTACTGTCACTTACACTATGTAGGTATCTTGTTAGAGTTAATTGTGGCTTTAATCATTATTTGCCTTATTACAGGACTTTAAAATGCCTCATGACATTGTTGTGACCAGAGATGGCAGTGTGTTTGTTGGGGATGTAGGGTCTAAAGCAGTTTACAAGTTTACCTCTGAGAGTAAGTAAACAATGATAATAATTTATATTGTATCCAGGACTTTACATGAACATTTTCATCCACTGGCCACTGTGACCAGTCTTTTTCAAAACTTACTAGCCATTGAAGGTTTTTAGTGGCAACTGTTAGTTAGTTGGTTGGTTAGTTGATATATTTATTGTATAAGTAGGCTTCATGACAAGCAAAAAGATATGCAAAGTTTAATTTTACAATATTTTACAGTCAACTAGTTAACTTAAATACATAAAATAAATGTTATCTTTTTGCATGTATTGAAACATATTTTAATTCATTATTTATGCCACTTAAGGCAGTTTTTTTCCTAATTATGATGAATGACTATCTATTCAATTATGGAAACACCTAACCCTAAACACAGAAAGTCAGGTTTAAATTTGTTGTAAAAAGTAAAGATAAACTCCAACCACTTAGTGTGGCTAGTGGAAGTCAATGTGTTACCAGACAAAAAGGAAATCTGCCCACATTTGGCCGGTTGGCTAGTGTTAATGTCAAGCCCTGATTGTGTCTCTTTATGGTACCATATGCTATTATACAATATGTATTAGTTAATGGACAATAAACATTATAACATTTTTTTCTTCCTTCAGAAGCACATCGTTCTGTCAAAAAGGCTGGGATTGAAGTTCAAGAGCTGGAAGGTGATCTTTGCTAGTTTCACTTTTAATTGTTTATTTCCTGTTTAACCCTCTGGGCACCCTAGGGTCCAAACGCGTACTTTTTGCTGTTTTTATTTTTTTGATCCTCAATAAATCAGTCAGTTTAAAAGCTATTGGTGTGAAACTTGGCCAGAATATTTTTTTTAGTTGGTGTTTAAAATGCCATGACCCCCTCTATTCTAAGGTGTATAGAACAGGAGATATGCAGTTTACATACACTCGTAACCTTAAGTACGCGTTTGGGCCCATTGACTTCCATTATAACCACTGATTTTTGACATCCTGCAATCCTGACATATTATAATACTTTTTTTTCATGAAAACCTAATAAATCTAAGCCTTTACCTTCAAAATAAAGGGAAATTAGGTTTTTGGTCAGATTGACCCCTAAACTCCTGCCTCTGTCTGAAAAGAAATGATTCTGACTGACAGACTTCAGCAGAAACCTGCTGTACCATGGTCCAATGGGAGAGAGGAGGCTCTCTCTGGGTCAAGAACAAAAATGTCAACAACCTGTTTGACTCTGATCACTTGAATCTCACATAGACCCCCCCACACACAGAAGAGTATTCTCAGGTTCACTGACTCCACTTGTTTATAAACAGAGCTCATTTGGCTTTGAATACTTGAGTTTCACAGACTCCCTCATGACCTCATGAACAAAATATATTCTCAGCCACACTCCCACCGCTCTGTTACATCGATCGTAACACACCAAGACCAATTTATTGCTGTTCAGTGTTTTTATTCCCTTGCATTTTGCAAGGTAGAACAACAGAATTCCATTGAAAATGTATAAAATAAAGCTCTGCTGCCCCTGGTGGTTTAGGGGGTCAATCTGACCAAAAACCTAATTTCCCTTTATTTTGAAGGTAAAGGCTTAGATTTATTAGGTTTTCATGAAAAAAGTATTATAATATGTCAGGATTACAGTATGTCAAAAATCTGTCATTATAATGGAAGTCAATGGGCCCAAATGTGTACTTAAGGTAACAAGTGTAAGTTTTTTCAATAATCTGTCCTTGCTCCAAAAATAAAAGTGCATCAAAACCAGTGTTGTTATTAATTATTGACTTAGTCAAAGCTCTAATAACTTTACCCCAAGGGATCCACTCTGCAACTCATTTTTGGATAATAGGGCATATTTTGTGATTTTGCTATCTAAAAAAATGGGGATTTGATGACAAAAAGGCCATAAAAACATAGAAAATATAAATAAATGTTAATAAACTGCATATCTATGATTAGAGCTAAAGTAGTAGAAAGGATTTCATGTGAAAAAAGTAAAAAAAAAAAAAATTTGACATTTTTATAGCTATTTTATAAGAGGTCCCAAACGGGTCCCTAAGTTAACAAATGTAAGTTTTTTAAATAATCTGTCCTTGCTCCAAAAATAAAAATGCATCAAAACCAATGTTGTTATTAATTATTGACTTAGTCAAGGCTCTAATAACTTCACCCCAAGTGATCCACTCTGCAACTCATTTTTGTATAATATGGCAAATTTAGTGTTTTCGTCATCTAAAAAAGTTGGGTTTTTGATGACAAAAAGGCCATAAAAACATATGAAGTTTATTTTCATTTATTAATAATTTATATCTATGGTTAGGGCTGAAGTAGCAGAAAGGATTTCAATGGAAAAAAGTAAAAAAAAAATATTAATATTTGACATTTTTATGGCTATTTTATGAGAGGTCCCAAACGGATCCCTAAGGTAACAAGTGTATGTAAATTTTTAGGGTGCCCAGAGGGTTAAAAAATGTTTTTCAGAGTGTAACTGTAACAATTTTGTGCAGAAGTGGAGGCATTTGTTCAAGCCAAAGTAAAACCAGAGCGAAAATTCATAAGCGCAACAGTCGCCCCACAGAAGCAAGCTGTTGATCTCCAAACACAGAAAACATTGCACAATGCAGAGAAGCAGAAGGTAGACGCCAATCCAAACAAGGATCAGGGTGTGCTCCCCGCTGTCATGACCACTCTGCTGCTCGTGCCTCTGCTGCTGGTCGTTATCGTAGCCTCCTTTATCTGCTGGAGGAAGAGAAGTATGCACACTTAACTTTAAGACTTATAATAGTACTTACAAACTTGCAAAGTGACACTCAAACAATTATAAATTTATTGTAAAAATCTTGATTAAATCTTTGTAACGCTTTACTTTACAGACCGATTTGAGGTGAAACCTGAACCCACCTCTGTCGGAGGAATCTTGGGAAAACTTAGAGGTACATGTTATAATTTCTCATCATACAAATCACAGAATTAGAGAATTTGGTAATGGTAATTTTATGCCTTACAATATAGCTGATTATTGTTTTTTGTCTTGATAATTCATTTAAATCTTGTGTCTAATGATAAAGTTTTGTTTGTGCTAACAGGTAAAGCGGTGGGCAGTCTGAACTTGGGTAACTTCTTTGCAACCCACAAAGGCTACAGTCGGCAGGGCTTTGACCAGCTGAGCACCGAGGGCAGTGACCAGGAGAGGAACGACGAAGAGAGCAGTGACTCTGAGAACGAGGAGTACTCGGCTCTGCCACCACCGCGGACCACTTAGACGGTTTGTCCGCGCCTACATTGCCAGGATGTTTATGTTTGTAACTGTTGTGTTGGTTGCCAATATTGTTTATGTATTTGAATATTTACTGTAAATAAAGAGTCAATTAACTTTATTTTATAACTATAATTTAAAATAAATGAAATAGAGTTTATATTTAATTTCTCATGGATTTTAAAATGGCCTGGATATCACACACTCAATTTACTGACTCCAAACCTCATGCATCAAAAAAGTGAGAACTGATGAACCAGAAGTATTTCTAGACAATTGAAAACTGATGTATTTAGCTTCTATCAGATCATAATATTAAAACAGTTTTGTACTGTAACCAAACAAACTACATGCTGTTCAATATTTTATTACATCAACATTATTTTTAACTTGCCTTTAAAATAGGAAATATTCAGAGTGAAGTGCTTCAGAGTTCACTGATTTCAATAATTTGGACCTGGCTTTTTTTGGTGGCATTACGACCAGGGTAGATACAAGTGGGAAAGGTAGACTGCATTGTACTGTTGACACTTTGGCTCTAAAATAAACTTAACAAAAAGCAGGGTAGTTACATTTGCATTTAACATTATTATCGTAAACAAATTATGTGCTGATATCTCCAGGCAGTGCCACTGTACAAACAAAACCAACCACCACTTTATTCTGGTGAAATACATTATTTAAATAAAATCAACTGAAATGCTGAAGTGAGTTTACTGAGCTGTAACTTGTTGCCTGTGTTGAGACACCGATTTTAGGACCAGAATAAAATATAAATATTTATTGAAATAATTAAATTAAGCTAGTTTTCTTGTAATAAAATGAATTGTATAACAGCACTAATTTAGTACAATGGTGCAAAATATTACTGCCCTAAAATGTAGTAATGCTGCAAACATTGATCTTTATGTATTCACTGGGTCGCTATTTCTGTTTAGTAGCATTTTACTTGTAATTTGGTGCCTTTATGGCCACATTTCGCCTTCCTTCAGCATTTTCCATTACAAAATGCACAACAGGAAATTTAGCTGTTGCTCGGAGAGCTTGTAATGTATACATTTTTCTTCCATTTGAATGGGCAAAGTATATTATTATTATATATAAATATGTATGTCTGGGTGTGGCCATTTCCTTAAACACAGTCCTAATCACTGTAACTGTTAAGGGCGATGTGCACATTTATTCAGCTCTGTCTTGTGACTTTAAATTATACAGAAACCTGTATTTTATAGTTGTTACGCATCCTGTTACTGACCAGACAGTTCTGACCAATTAAAAAGCTTGTAACATGTTGATTGTAAATGATGGGGGACAAGACTAAGCTTCTTTGAAATCTTGCTTTTTAGTACATTTTGACCAAAATACTTTTACTTTTGATTGTCTGTCTGATATTCCTAAAGCCTTACAAGGTTTTCACCTGCACTCATTTTCACACAGCATAAGAGTTTTATCACCCTTTACTTAAATCATGCTGTGTTAAGATTTTGGTGAATATTCAAAAGACTAATTGGCAGTTCATATCGACAACCAAATTGCTTTAAGGCAGGCTAAACCATGCCAGTCTGCCCTTTATCTTCCAACATGTTTGTCTTTATATTTGTTATGTTTATTTGAAATGTACATTATACTGGAATCATTTTGCGAACAGCAGCCAAGTCATTTCACGCGGAAGTAGTTTTCAGAAGTGAATGAGAACCAGGAAAATTGTACTGCGCCATAAATTGTCTCAACTCGCATTAATGCTGTATGTGCCAAACTTCAGCAAATATGGCAGTGTTTGTATCTACATTCCATTAACTAAAGTTTGTATGTCCTTTTTCTTTTCTATAACAGATGTAAAACAGGCAGTTTGTAGGAAATTGTTTAAACATGTCTTTACTGAGCCAGAGCTTCAGTCATTACAGCGAGAAACAATTTAACAAAGATGATGTTTCAAAATCCTGCTGTTTTTGTTGCATCTAGCCAACACACATACTTGTACACTGTGACGTGGATTTAGTTTTCATGTATGTGTTTGTGTTCATTATCAGGTTAGATCACACTCCCCCATATTCACTGTTCGCCATAACAAATCACTACATTCAGTGAATGGATGATAACCTTACTAGCATGGCATTAAATTAGCATTTTATATGTTTTGGCCAAATGTGGACTATCAGATATTTATTGTGACACACTGGTTTTGCTGCAAGAGTACTATTTTCAGTAACAATTGTATTTGTGTAATAAAGTGTTTGCAAAGCATCACTCTGCTGTTGTTGGTAATTCAATGCCATTCATCTCTAGATGATTCATAGCTGCTCCTTTCTGCTGTGTGGCTGTAATCTCAGTCATTTGAGGCCACAAGCAGAATATGCTACACCTGTTCACTATTGTTTTTGTTTTTTGTTTTTTCTCAGTATTTGTTCAGGTCCATATACAATACTAAACTTATTCCAAACAGTTGCCACACAGTTTAAACTGTAAACCAAAAAAATGCAATCTCATATAACCATGTTATTCACAATACAACAAACATAGTTAATCAGATGTGGAGATATTTTACAATTATTAAAAACTAATTGCTCATGGTGAATTTGATTTATTTTTATTTTATTTCAGACACATGATTATGGTCCATATCATTAATTAAAACACTCAAAAAGCACACAAAAAGATAAAAAGATTCAGTCCATTAAGTGTGAATAAAGTTTCTTAACCCAGTGTTTCCTCAGAGCAGATGTATACCTATAACAGCTCAGTGCAGGGTTAGTTAGAGTCTCTATGAGTTTTCAGACTCCAGTCGTTGCATAAATTTATATTTTAATTGTCTCAGTGCCTCACATGTGGGGATGTGAGAGTCCACAAACAATTGACTAGCACTGTGCCACCTGGGAACCTTCAATAAGAGTCTAAAAGCATCATTGTACAGTGAGTCTACGGAGACTACTTCTTTTATAGTTCCACCAGAGATGAGCTGTACACAGAGGTGTACAAAAAGCTCTGAACAAAAAGCACTTCACAGGAATTGAGCACATACAAAATTTACGCATCAACATGTTGGCCTGTGCCATGTGAGTTTACAACACTGTATGTGGATATCTCTGTCATCACGCCAGTCATCTGTTACAAAATGTCCAAGGTCAAGGTTAATGACAGCACATCTAAAAAAACTGATAAAAATAAACAGCTGGAAGAGCATTTTGCGACTGACGATCAATTTGAAACGTTTCAGGCTTTAACATAGAACATAAAATATATTTTATAAGTTTTGCAATCATAATTATGTACGACAATTTAAAACATCAGAAAAACATCCCAATTGTAACATCATTATTCCACTATTCCTTCTTTCCTGGTTGAAGATTGTTTTCAAGCCTGACACTGGCATCACATCACTGGTGGCTTAGGAGCTTAGACCTAATAATCAGCTTTAAGTTGAGAATAGTATCAATAAGAAGTGGAGCAGTCTGAGGCACGTATGTGGACAGTGTCAGGAGCGGCAGCTGGACCCAGGTGACCACTCTGTTGATGTCAGAGATTCATGGCACAACAAAGGACCAGAATCCATAAGGTAAGCCCACTCCTGCACATGTGCTTATGATTAATGAACATTTTGCAGTACTTCATGTCTGTGCCGTACACTGCTGCCAAGAGTACGCTCAAAGTCAAGGGAAATATTGTTTTCTTTTTCCCCAATATCCAATACTAAAATTTACTGTGTGGTCTAGACTCGCTCCAACTGGAAAGTACCTTGATGCAACTCTGTGGTGATTTGGCATTGCATAAACTGAATTGATTGTCTGTATATGTCTATGAAATTAGCAGAAACTTAAATATTAAGCTTCTATAGCACCATGCTGCTGAGTAACGTAGCTCTGCATGCATAGCTTTTTACACATGTATTATTTTGTCTGAAAAGCACAATAGTAACTCTACTTTTCTTGTGATGACCATTTATGAATTTGGACTAACAATACCTTCTATAGCTTAACAAAATTACTTCCTGTTGGGTTATGTACACTAAAACATTATAGGTAACTAATGACCACAGTAATCCTTAAAAACCTGGACCATTGAGCCATGGTCTACATTACATCAAAGGTTTCCTGTGGCATATGGCTCTAAGATGATGTAGCGCATCCTGTCACAATGTAGGCTGAACTTGTCTAGGAAACTTCACAGATGTCATGGCATAAGGTAAAATTTTCTTCTGTGTACCACTTTTCAAATGAAATCAAACTTTATTTACTTACAACAGCTTAATGGTGCCCAAAGTGCTTCACAGAATGCAATTTAATACAAGACAGACAAAAACAAATAAGAAATTACATTAAAGCACTAAAAATGCAGAGAGATGCACAAACAAAGTAAAAGAATTATGTATCAAATGTCAGGCTGAATAAATGTGTTTTTCACTTTTAGTGCAGACAAAGAAAAATCTGTCCCAAAGACAAAATGATCAATGCACCTCAATATGTCACAAACATTTTTGTATCTAAATGCAATATTGCTATTGAGATAATTGTATTATAACTATAATGCATGTGGTTTTAATGGCATAGCTAACTGACTTTTTTTTTGCTTGAATTGCAGTGAGCATCTGGTAGTTTTAAGAATGAGCAAGAGAGGGAGGAGGAGAAGCAGCCGGCGGAGGAAGAGCTCCAGCAGCAGCAAACGTGAGCTAAAGCTTTGGGTGGAGTGTTCTTAATAATCTACTGCTTAACTCAGTCACATTTGTACCCCCGAATTCCCCACACGTTTTTGTGCTCCTCTTCCAGAGAGTGTCTCGCCGTGTATCTACCTCAAGCCAAACAAGAACGACAAGGATGACATTTCTGAAAAGGGGCAAACTGAGTCCTTTGGAAAGGAATATGCTCAGTCTGAGGATGAAGAAAAATACAACAGTCCTAAAGACAAGAGATTTAAATATGATTATCAGGTGAATGTGTTTCCAAATCAGAGAAATGTTTACACAGCAACGACAAATGACCAAGAAAAAGGTGTGAAGATAGTGACATCTGTGGATGTTGATGACTTGGATTCAACTCCAGACATCACAGTTCAGCAATCACAGGAGCCTCTACAGACAAATCCAGCCAACCAAGGAAGCAGCATCATGAAAATCAACTGCAAAGGATCACACATCAAGCTAGAAATTTGTGAGCTCAATACAACTGGAGTCAAGACAACGTTTGTTTTCTGTAATGAAAAGGGAGAAGGCCCCGAGACAGTGTTTAGGAGTACATGTGAGAGAACGTGTTTACCCAATAACGACCAACAATTACCAGCCCGAACCATTCAAAGCCAGTGCACACCAAACTTCAGCTTTACCTTTAGCAGTACCAGTGAACCAATGGAGGCCCAGTCTAATGCAAGAATCACTCCATCTACTCTTCTGGACAGTCCTGATTGCCAAATGCCAACCAACTTGTCAGTGTCGAATAATTATTTAGAGCAACCGCCACACATAAACATCCAACGTAAAAGAAAACATTTTGATAAAAGTTATAGCAGCAAACAGTCCTGGGACACTCCTCCTCCTCAAGAATTTGCAGACACTAAATGCAACACTTTAGATGATCTTATTCTTGGTGTAGCTTCATGCAAGATTGGTGTCTGCAGCCCTAGTTACAAACAAGAACAATCTTATAACAAATCAGAAAATTCATATTGTTTAGAAGTCGGAGGCAGACTAGAGCTGGAGCAGTTGTCCGACTCTGGCTATGACCCTATGTCAATGAGACCCTCTGTGTCTACCAACAGGTCCAGCTTTACTAAAGACTTCATCTGCTGCCAGAAGACAAAATCGTGGATCAGGAACAACAGCATTGCTACAGTGGAGCACAAACCATGCCTATCGCCCAAGAAAAGACGTCAGACATTTCCAAGGTTGACCTGTACTGCTGGATCTCTGCAAGAGCACATAATGCATTTTAGGGAATCATTTTCCTCAGATACAACCTCCTCTTTGTGGGCTCATGCTCAAACCAAGAGACAAGGAAGTCTAAATACAGATGTTGATAAGTTTGCAGTGATCAGAAGTTATAACGCAAGCAAAGTTAAGGAGCAACGGCGTAAAAAAAGCAGCAGGGGACATCGGTGTGTAGATGTTGAGAGGCAGGATACAGACCAGTCCATTGTAAACAGCATTGACACCGATGACCAAGGCGATATAGGAGACAGTGGATTTGACCAAGAAAACAGTCAGTTTAGCTCGGAGCCCCCAACAGATGAACTCAGTCGGAGGGCGCTGGCAATACAGGTCACACCTCCATCATGTTGTGGATCAGCAGAACAAATGCTCCAAAGTCACCCCACTGGCTCCTCAATGGGACTCGGGCAAGATTTTAACACAGCGTCTTCAGTGGAAATGACAGAGGAGCTGAGACCAGACCCAGCCAATTCAGAGGACACCACATATTTTCCATCGACGATTACTGAAGAGGTTTCTGAACTTCATTTAGAACCAGAAGTGAGGGGTGACCCTCTTAAAAGTAGATCCCTTGCCTGTGTCGCCGCAGACACAAAAGCAGATGAAATGGACAAAAAGATGCCATGCAGATGTAAGTGGCAGTGTGCATAATAAACAGTATTTGTTGATTTGTATGAAAAATAATGGCAATAATATGAATGTGGGTGGAGGTGTTTCAGATACCAAAGAGCTTCTGAAGCCGGTGGACAGCAGTAGCTCTGATCACTGGGCCAAGAGACGGAAACTGTTTAAAGAGAGCAAGCAGAGAAGCTCCACTGGAGAAGGATCTATCACCAGTGACATCACAGAGGGATCAGGTGAGGGTCAGGAAAGTTCGTATATAAATTCTGATGTTTTTAATGCACTACACATCTCCACAAGTATTTCACTGTAGATGGACAGAAACGAGAGACATAAGCTCTCTAGGGGTCAAATGTCATCACTGATACATCTTTAACACTGTCTGGTTTGTTATTAATTAGTATACTTGTACATGTCAGTGTCAGAGGACGGTCCGTCTCTGGACATGACCACGCAGGACACTGAAGATGGGGCCTTTTACACCGAAACCTTCCACTCGGCGGCGTGGGTTTACCAGGGTGACAACGTGACCTCAGGGGCCTTCCCCGCCAGCCTCAACAGCAGGAGCAGAGTCGTCTCCAGTAAGTGGGACTCAGTGACAAATCCCATTCTCTGCTGATGATGCTTTACTGCCAAAAGTATAGTGTCTTGTCATGTATTTCGCTTTATTCTAGTTCGAGAGAGGACTGTGAGAATAAACAAAGGGACAGGAGAGTATCCCTGGGGCTTCAGGATTCAGTTTTCAAAGCCCATCATGGTCACAGAGGTCGACACGAGTGAGTTTAGACCCGACTGTTCGTTCACTGTATCTACTTTCTGTCAACACTTGATATGTCTTAGCCACCTTTGTTTTAGATGGGGCAGCGGAGGAGGCAGGCTTGATGGTAGGGGACTATGTACTGGCTGTAAATGGAACAGATGTTACCAGCATCCCCCACTCAGAGGCTGCAGACCTGGCCAGGCAAGGTGCGCTCTTGTGTTGGCTGTAATGCAAAATTAGGTTATTGTGAAAGAAGTGCCGATAATGCTTGACAAAACACTAAACTGGATGTCTTTAGGGCCAGATGTTCTAACACTGACTATTGGATCAGACATTGCTCGGGGCCCTAACACCCCTCGTCCGGGGTGTCGTGGCTATCTTCACAAGCGCACCCAGTCTGGCATCATCAAAGGCTGGAGGAAGAGGTGGTTTGTGCTGACACATGACTGCTGTCTGCACTACTACAGGCACAAACGTGTGAGCTGCTATTGTCAGTTCTTACAAAAAAAATTAAATCTTTCCTCAAAACACTGACTAATAACTGCCCTCACGACTTTTTCTCTAGGATGAAGGTAAAAGACTGGCTTTGTCATCACTAAAGCTGGAGGGAGCAGAGGTTGGACCTGATTTGTCGTTGGGAAAACCGTTTGTGTTCAAGTGTCGCCCCCTATCGGGAAACCGAGTGTACTTTTTCTGTGCCACATCAAATCAGGAGATGAAAAGGTATCAAACTTGATCTTTTTTATCTAAATTATTATTAGGCAACAGTTTATAATCACTACACACTATGAAGCATTAGTTAAGGATGAGTAACCAGTTAATTGATTATTTAAAAAGCAAAATTTCAACATTAATAAACACCATTGAGTTTTAAATATTGTTATAAATGTTTAATTCTTTGTTGATAAGCTCATTCAAAACAATGCACAATTATAAACATCACTGATCATTCAGTATCTATAAACCTTTTTTTATAACCTTATTGTATAGAGGGGAGTTTCTAACATGTTACCAATTATTGTACATTTACTATAGTATTTTATGTGACATTGGTGTGATTTTTGTAGGTGGTTGGAGGCTCTGGAGAAAGCCATTCACCCTGTCACACAGGTAACAATTTTTTTGTCATAGTAATAATTAACTTAGGTATCAGTTGTGTATGTTGTTGTGAGTGCATTTTTATTACAAATTTGTGGAAATGTGTAAGAGACACAGCCCACTTTGGCTTATCCTGGTTTTATTTGTCTCACTAGCAGGGCCGTTCACAAGATTTTAGAAATACCGAGGTCACGTTGATGGCCAGTTTAGTCCTGGTTTAGACCTCGCTTAGTCCTGGTTCAGTCCTTGTTTAGTCCTTGTTTAGGCCTCATTTAGTCCTTTTTTAGTCCTGGTTTGGTCCTTCTTTTCGCTGGTTTAGTCCTGGTTTAGGCCGCATTTAGTCTTGGTTTAATCCATGTTTAGTCCTTGTTTATACCTCATTTAGTCCTGGTTTCAACCTTGTTTAGTCCTGGTTTAGTCCTTGTTTACGCCTGGTTTAGTCCTGGTTTAGACCTGGTTTAGACCTGGTTTAGACCTGGTGTTGTTCTGATTTAGACCTGATTTAGTGCTGATTTAGTCGTGGTTTAGTCCTGGTTTAGTCCTGGTTTAGCCCTGGTTTAGTCCTGGTTTAGACCTGGTTTAGTCCTGATTTAGACTTGGTTTAGTGCGCATTTAGTCCTGGTTTAGCCCTGGTTTAGTCCTGGTTTAGACCTGGTTTAGTCCTGGTTTAGACCTGGTTTAGTCCTGATTTAGACTTGGTTTAGTGCTCATTTAGTCTTGGTTTAGCCCTGGTTTAGTCCTGGTTTAGACCTGGTTTAGTCCTGATTTAGACTTGGTTTAGTGCTCATTTAGTCCTGGTTTAGCCCTGGTTTAGTCCTGGTTTAGTCCTGATTTAGTCCTGGTTTAGACCTGGTTTAGTCCTGGTTTAGACCTGGTTTAGTGCTGATTTAGTTCTGGTTTAGCCCTGGTTTAGTCCTGGTTTAGTCCTGATTTAGTCCTGGTTTAGACCTGGTTTAGTCCTGATTTAGACTTGGTTTAGTGCTCATTTAGTCCTGGTTTAGCCCTGGTTTAGTCCTGGTTTAGACCTGGTTTAGTCCTGATTTAGACTTGGTTTAGTGCTCATTTAGTCCTGGTTTAGTCCTGGTTTAGCCCTGGTTTAGTCCTGGTTTAGTCCTGATTTAGTCCTGGTTTAGACCTGGTTTAGTCCTGGTTTAGACCTGGTTTAGTGCTGATTTAGTTCTGGTTTAGCCCTGGTTTAGTCCTGGTTTAGTCCTGATTTAGTCCTGGTTTAGACCTGGTTTAGTCCTGGTTTAGACCTGGTTTAGTGCTGATTTAGTTCTGGTTTAGCCCTGGTTTAGTCCTGGTTTAGTCCTGATTTAGTCCTGGTTTAGACCTGGTTTAGTCCTGGTTTAGACCTGGTTTATGCCTGGTTTAAATCTGGTTTAGTCTAGCAATAGAAAACTACCAAGGTCCGGACCTCTGTGACCTCTGTGGTGCGTGCGGCCTTGCTCACTTGCAGTAAGACTAATCTTCTCAACAACACCACTGTTTCAGAATCACGTGTGGGTGGATGTGACCAGGCACAACTCTAATCTCCCTCCTCTGGCTGTGAAAAACCCTGAATGTCTTGGACTGCTCCACAAAATGGACAAGATCAAAGACACGTGGGTCCAGCACTACTGCATTCTGAAAGATGGCTGCCTCTACCTCTACAGTGGTATCCGGGCTACACATGCACACGGTATGGTTATATGTCTCATTCTCATCCTGAACATCATTTTCAAACATACTGTACTTAAATTGTAATCCCTCGTCGTGCTTCCTCTGGCCTATTGGATGCTTCTGGGTCAATATATTTGTCCTGCAGATTACAGCATCTTGTGGTTATGCTGTTGCATGTTTGTCTTCAGGTGGGATATATCTTCAGGGCTACACAGTGAGAGAACAGCCATATGGCTCCAGGAAGTGCACAATTGAACTGAAACCTCCATCTGATGAGTTCAAGAGCTTCTATTTGTGTGCAGAAAACCCTAATGACAATAAACGGTCAGGAGACAAGTTATTTTATAAAATAACAGTTATGTTGTTTTAGCTCACTAATGAGACCAATATGTGCATCATCACAGAAAACTTAAATTCTTGACATTAATTCCATGTAATGTTTGTTTTGTCTACAGGTGGATTGTGGCCATCAAGGCGTCAATAAAGAAGTGGTTGCCTTTGCATCAAGCACTTCAAGATTACATTAACCACCCACCTGAAGAGACAAGGATGTGAAACGTATTGACCACAGCCTAAGCTGAAATGTTTTTTCTCTTTCACACGTTGCAGACCTACTATTACTTTTTATGCAGATTAAAAATGGCACCAGTTTTCTAATACTTTGGAGATGTTTCAGCTAATATAAGCCACCTGTTGCTGCAGTTTTTTTTAACCAAATGTGGAAATGTAATCTTTGTAAAGCTTTTTGTAAAAAAATATATATAACTCACATAATAATATATTCTGAAAGAGATGAGTATTTGCACGTGTTCATGTTTCCTTTGTCTTCTTTCAAATAAAATATTATTGGATAACACTTTTTTTTAGTTAACAGTAAACATCTTGAACAAACCTCTACATACAGTATGTCCTCTATTACAGAATAATATTTGGTTTGGTGCAGTATATTTGATGTGTGCACTGACATTAGGAAGAAAGCATATGGAAGTCACACAATACTTATGAAAAATAATGTATTCTGCATAAGCATTATACAATGGCAGGCATAAGACAAACTCACTCATTGCCAAATATTACGATTGAAGGCTTCAGTAAGGCTTTTATTTTGACCAGCAACATCACTGACAACACATTCTAACTCCAAACTGTGACTAAAACTCCTGAATATGTTTAAGAAAAAAAGAGCCATCCACAAATCCACATTCCCAGTTCTATTACAGAAGTCATAGTCACAAATCCCAGCAGGTAGCTAAAATATTGTAAATGTGAGGGGAGTGTTTGGCATTGATAAACAGAGCAAACTGTAAAAGGAGCATTTACTACGACAGTGTAAAACCCTGTTTGGTTCCTAACCGAGTTACAGTAACAGATGAAATATTAATGAAAAAGTCAACACAAAAGGAGTTTGTGACAGACAGACACACACACCCAGAAGTAATGAGATCGAAGTTATACAGACTGCAAGTGGCAGTTTTACTCTGATTGTCTCACTTTAAACAATAAAATTTATCAAATGAATTTATCACAAAAACTTTCAATGCAGAGGGATCCAAATGGAAATACATTTCTATTGCTTTTCTTTGGGGAATATATATATATATATATATATATATATATATATATATATATATATATATATATATATATATATATATATATATATATATATATATATGGCACTAGTTCTATTAACTGAGGGAGTGTTTCCATGCCTTGTTGTTTATTTACAATATTGCAATGTTAGATGTGAACTGACTAATAGTAACACAATGAAGGTGCCCAGAGATACCCTGCAGTAAATGATGGACAAAGTGATCTGGTGGTGAAAGAAACTACATCTACTGTAGAGGCACTGAGGTCACACCCAGGACCAGCTGTAGGGGAACACACTCGTAAAGATAAAAACACCAATCATTTTATTTTAAACTAAAACAGTCAAATGTGGACTATATATGTGAAATAAGATTGTTTATGCTACTGTATATTTATGACTAATATGCAACTTTATACACACACAGAAAGTGCACCTTTTGCGTTGTGTGGAGCATTCAGAGCTGTGAGGAAAACTTAAATTTGTACTGCTATACTGTTTCAATATAAATGCTGTATATGCACAGGTTTGGGTATTGTCTGTGGCCTCCAATTGTTTCAAGGCACAAAAGCCACAGAAACACAAAAGAAGCAAATTACATTTATCCAAATTTGTCAGCCGCCTGTCCCTTACTTACTAATTGTTAAAACAAATAACCTTCTGACACACTAAGTGATTTAAAATGGTTACAAGAAAACATAAATTAAAATAAACAGAAAAGATTTAGTAAGATAAACCATATGAAGTTCGTTTGACAGTTAAATACAGGTCACACAAAAGAAATCACATCCTTTTCAGTAGTACAGCTCACAGATGGCAGTAAAACTCTCATTGGACAAATAGCCATGTTGCATTTAAAGCTGATAGTACTTTATGTGATATGTGCTTCTATCAGCTGAGAGCTGATACATCAGTGCATCTCTGACAAATACAAACACACAATGGTTTAATAAATACGTTACCAGTTATTGCTATTTTCACATTTTAACCTCTACAACCTCAATAAAGTGTAGGGAATATTTTTAGGATTTTCTTCACAAACCTATGTTACGAGGTATAACCCAATGATCTAACAGGATTATCAGACTGAACTGCTAATGATCTCAGGTGAGGAAACAGAGCTGAGAATAGCACCCAAATCCCCCAGGACGGTCAGGAAACATCTAAAAGGCAAAGTGCTGTGTTTTCATGTCTTGTTTCTAGTAAACACTCGCTCTCCTCGCAGCGTGAGGTGCTGCAGCTGGTACTGTAGGACCTCAGTGTCTGTGGACTCTTTGATAGTCATCTTGTCCAGATTAAGGTAGTCCAGTGACTTGGACTGGGCCCTCTTGCCTTTGAGCAGACAGAGGGGGAGTGGGGTGTGCAGGGTCCTGACGGTGTCCCCTGGGCCCAGAGATTTGAGGAGAGTCTCACTGGAGCTGGGCATGCGGCGCCGCCTCCTCCCGTTAGCAGCAGGAATGTCATAGGGCTGGTAATAGCGGTTTTTGGCTTTGAAAATTCGGGAGGAGCGGTGGACACCCAGGTTTAGTGATTTGGGGACTGTGCTCGGGAGAGGGCTTGGCAAAGCCTCTAACACAGAGCCCTTATCTGGGGGGCTGTCAGACCACTTGTGGGCCAGTTTGAGCAGCTCCTCACCAGTGGTGAAGCCCACCAGATAATTTGAGTCCATGTGGAGGATTTGGTAGCCTGCCACGGTCCCTCGGATGGGTGAGCAGGGGGTGCTGGCGCAGCGGGGTCTCTCTGTCTCAGGTTTTAATGTGACTTTACCCTCAGCAGATGGTCCCACTGAGACAAGTGCCCTGGACACTCCACTCACATCCATTTCCATCTTCAAAGACATATTCTGAGTGGAAAAAGACAAAAAAAATAGCTTTGTTTATGACATGGTTTATCCAGACTTAGCTGCATTTCACCCACTCTTTGTTGTCAGTTGCATGATGATATATGCGAGCGCTATGTGAAAATTGGACTAGTTAACATAAAAGGCCAAAAAAAACATACTGAGGCCTACCCAAGTTACAATTTAAGAAAGTATATCACTGGAAGAATAGTCCCCAAATTTAGTAATCTTGTCCTTCCACCATGTTTAGTAAATAAATTATAGTGTGTACTTTGGGGCATAAATTAAGGTGACTACTAAAAACTAATGACATAATGTTGACGTAGCAGCTCTATATCACCCTCTACCGGGCAACATAGTGTAACAACAAATGCAAATGAATAACAAAATAAACATTTAAGCACAAGGGCAAAATGGACGTGAATAGGCCATTTGGGTTAATGTAACAAATAAACTAAACATTTTTAGTAGAGGAGGTGCAGTTGTATTGTTTGTCAGTGTCATGGCGCGCTTAGGATTAAACCCAGACTGGGAGCCCATACAGTGCTGATCTTTCAGGCTGCAGGGAACTGGTCCAGTCCACGGTAACACGGGTGTAGTTACAGGAGGGATGCTGCCTGAATCTAGGCAGGCCTACATCACAGTCACACAGCACCAGGACCAGGAGCACACAGTAAAGATGGCTGTGATACAGGCCGAGGTTATACGCCCCAGAGTTAAGAACATCTCTGGACAGTGATATGAGAAACATATATTGTAAATGCTTTTAGTACCAAACAAATGGATGAATGTTAATCTCCGCTCGGATAAAACCACCCCGTCAGCGCACACACAGCCCTGCTGAGAGAGCGATACGCGGTAATGCGCATACAACGAAGATACCGTAACTGCCTTCTGTGTAGTGAATAAAGCGCACGGAAAAGACAAATACAAAAGAAAAGCTATGATACAAACCTGTCCTTATGGCTGTTGAAAACCCGATATTCTACCTTCCCCTGCCTCCTCGGCCTCTCCGCGTCCGTCGGTCGTCACCCGCAAAAAACAGCACTTCCGGCGGACTTTCACAGTAAAATATCTCCAAATAACCTGGCGCAATGCGAGGTATGATGCAAATACAGTGCGTAATTCTGCAACAGCTCATTTTGTCCAGACCGTCTGTTCAAAATGTAACCTGCAACCCTGATTTAAGAAAAGCTTCTACACAAAGCTGGATTAACCTTTGTGCTCCCCTCTTTTGCACCAAAAATGTAGCTATGCGCTCGAAAACCGCTATGAAATCATCATACGTCAATATTTTTTTAAGATGCTTTTTAGTTTTTTGCATAAATCTCTTAATAACCAGTTGAATACCAGTTTCATTATATGGATTTTTAAAATGTATTACAAAAAAGAAAAAAAGAAAAAGAAAGAAAGAAAGAAAATGAAAACACACCTTTTTTCCAATAATAAATAATAAATAATAGAGGGATGGGGCATGGTGGTTATTAAAGCCCTGGTAATAGCTCTATAATATAATATGGCAACAATAAAAGAGTTTCATGCATCCACCTACAATTGGGAAAAGGTTAAATCTGGTGGAAAACAGTACTAATGTAAATTTTTACTATTTTTCTTCCAATGAAATGCTGAAATCACAGATTGAGTGATTTTCACCTGGGTGGCAGTGGGTGGTTTTGATGGAAGTGAAGTCTATGGCAAAAATACAGGAATTTCATGAGAAAAAAGTTGAATCTGGTGGAATACGATAAAAATGTCAAATTTCATTACTTTTCTTCAAAATGAAATGCTGACATTGCAGAGTGCATGGTTTTATACTGCAATGCAGTATGCAATGAAATGCAATGATTAAAAATAAAAAGATTTAAATAGACGTCAATAGGGCCATTTTTGCCACTAAGATTCAGAAAGAAAGTATCTGCCACCACATCAAAAATACTAATGCAGTCAAATCAATTTTAATGTTTGGTCATTTTAAAATAGTTTTAAATAGATTTGCGCAACAAAGGGTGAAAAAATATTGCTGTATGATTTTATAGCGGTTTTTGAGGATGTACAGTTTTGTACACAGAGGTCACTAAAAGGTGCAACATTCATAATAATAATAATAATAATACCACTAGATTTAAAAAAAAAAAATGCTAAAAAGAATATTTACTTTAAAAATGAATGTCTTAAGCTCTAACACAGCAAAAATGAATGAAGCCAAAAGAAAAAAGTCATGCAAAATGAATAAAAATGTACACAGGGGAGCATAAAGGTTAATCAGATTTTATACAAGATCTTTTATAATTATAGTCAGAGTTCTTAAAATAGCCAGAGGTGATAGTGGCAGAAATCTGTAAATCTTACCTTTAAGTAGGCTTTATTAATTAGGCTTCATTTAAAATTGGGGCCCAGGTTACTGCACAATATTTCTTTCTTTGCAGTAGATTGGACTTTATAGTGGGCAAATGCTAAAAAGTGAAAGTCTTTACCCTGGCAACTCTACTACTACTACCAGCAGCTGTCTTGTATGTTGTGTTCTACTTCCAGAGATATTCACTAAAATATTAATGCTTACCATTTCCTGAATGCTAACTACAGTGGCTACATTGCCCGCTGGTTGGGGAATACTGTACTGTACTGTAAATATAAGAAAGAAACAAGGTTGTATTTATAGTTTTATTAGAAACATGTTTCGTGTGTATGTACATCATTTTAAGACACTCTTAAAAGCATTGTGGTTTAAACATACAATTCACAAAAATCCAATGAATTAAGCTTAATAGTTCTTAGTTACTGTTACCAAATAAATAATCACAAAGCTCTGGGCTAACAATTGGTATCTTATGCCATGATCTTTAGTGATCAAGATGATCAGTGTCATATCATTAACTAAAAAGAGCCATCAGTATACTTACCATAACTGTTTTCTTGCTTTCTGTTTATTTTTGTGTCTTGTATGTTGACATTATGCTGACATTATAAAGAGAATACCTTCACTTATGTATGTTTGCAGGCATTCAAGGTCGAATCACTTACAAAGTTGATGCATATGTTCCATGTGAATAAGCTGTAGCTGAAACATAAAAGTGCAGACATGCAGTCTGTTGTACCGGACCTATGAAAATATCACCTTTTTGTTTATATTTGGTGCAACCTACAGGTATTTTTTCATCTTGACTGTGCATTCCTAATGGCCTTTGGTGTAACTTAGTCTTGTACAGCACCATCAGTCT
Source organism: Bostrychus sinensis (assembly GCA_020698575.1). Classification (NCBI taxonomy): domain Eukaryota; kingdom Metazoa; phylum Chordata; class Actinopteri; order Gobiiformes; family Eleotridae; genus Bostrychus; species Bostrychus sinensis. Next base: position 13,064,830 of record CM036239.1, read on the forward strand.
TACATTTCTCTGTTTATCCTTTCCAGATTATTATATCCAGGCATTAAGCTGATGAAACATCTGTCAAAACACCAGACAGGCATCTCCAAGTGCATTTTCCAAAAAAAGTTAGGACAGAAGACCAAAAACCAAAACTAATGACCAGTATGTTATATTGGACACAGAAATCCTCATTCCCCATCACAGCATTTTGTTGCATGCATATCCTAGACTCAGACAGTTTGATCATACTGTCACGTCAGTGGGCACCTCCAACTAGAAGACAATACGGCAGCCAGCACTTTTTTTGGATTGTTTACTGGAATAAGATGATGAGTATATGGCCCAGTATGCACTGCTGCAGTTTCCTTAAGCATACAAACAGAAAGGCACCATTGATATTATTTCTGCATGGAAATATACTGTGAACTGTTGCTAACATACTAGAGTATGGCACATTACCTACAAGACATGGACACGTGTTTATTTTTATATAAAAGTTTTTTGTTTTATAATTGACTATGTCACTAAAATAAAATGTTAGATTTATATTGTTCTTTACACAGCAAATAAGTTATAGAAAATAAAGGTTTAGTTGTGACTATTTCCTTTATTCAACTTAAACACTCCCTTTCTATCTCACACAGCAACTGGATCTTGTTTTATTGTAACGCTACATGACAGGACTTGTTTAGTATCATTTGGTGACGCTGGGTTAGTCCTGGCACTGTCAGTAGCCCTGAGGAACAGGGCAGGTGTCATGTCACCTTTGAGGAAGGGTATGTGCTCCCCCTGAGACTCCTCTGTCTCACTCTCAAGCATGGCGTCACTGCTAGACTCGACATTACACAGGACATGACTGTTAGCCACTGCTGCTCTTTTGGGGCTGTAGCCATTTAAGTTGTTGTTTGTCTTAAATAGCTTCTCAGGTAACTCTAAGACCCCATGGCTGCCAGCGGCTGGGTTATGTTCACCAGTGGATTGATAGTTGTTGTGCTCCCTAAACAACAGCGGGCTGGAGGGTAAGCTATGAGCATCGTGTCCGTGGTTGTAGTGGGCAGACGTCCTCTTCTGTTGGTCGTGACTTGAAGACTTGTGCTGTTGTACGTTCGACAGCAACAGAGGTTGCTCTTCCTCACCAGAGGGACTTAGAGCCACCGACGGGACCGAGATGGCCAGGCTTGACAGGGGAGCTGACATCTCTGAAGGGGGAGATCCCGGAGTAGCTGGGAGGGGGACGGCAGATACATACCTACAACATAAGCACAATGAAACTACTTCAATCCTGGGTCAGCTGCAGAGCAAAACAGTTCAAACTGAAGTGACTGTGAAAAGAAACTATGGCTGCTGTACAACACTGGAAAAAAACTATATACAAAAACTATGCTGAATTTATTAAATTGAGAAATCAAGTATTCATCAAATTAAATATTTTTTATTTGGTCTCATTACAGTTTCCTTGAAGGTTCTAATACGAAAATGATTTTAACAACATCGCTGTCAGATGGAGGACCAGAACATTATTGCTATACATTTAGTTTCTTGCAATACGGATATTGTGTTTGCTGATTAAAATTTGCAATATATTGAGCAGCAGCTTCAAGAGAAACCACAATCAGACAACTATAAGTGATTAAAAGGTTACTATACATTAAGAAGACATAGTACTGTAACAGTCACTGTGCAAACAAGACATGAAAAACCACACAGGTAAGGCCACAGCAACACAAAAGACATTCATGAGTATGATTCATTGCTAACTCTTGAACAATAAATCCAGCACAAACAGTTTTTTTGTCTCTCATCCCTTTTTACATACTGATGAGATCAATGCTGGGGCACGAGCTTGGTGACCAATCATTATCCTAATCTAATCAGTGGACATTACTCAGCTGCTAGACGTTTACCATCCTAGTTGTAATTGGTTTAGATTACTAGATTGCTTTCATCTTTGCTCTCTGTCATTAGGGTACAGTTCTCTGAATTTAAACAATGCTTAGAGTAGAAAAGTAGCCATTCTTTGTCTTTGCTCAGGATAGTTTTGTCTCTCTTTTTCTATAAAAAACAATTATGAAGAAACCAAATAGTAAAAAATATCCATAGCAATGTAATAGCACTGTAATCTTTTCATTCATTCAGGTTGTCACAGTCAAAACATGGTTAAAAAAGAAGTTGTTTCTACAAACCTCATCAAGATGACTGTTTTAACCTTGTTTTGATAGTTTTTATACTTTTTTAAGTTAGCAATCAGGCCAAAAACATGTGTACATTTGTTGTAATGTAAATATAATTTAACGGTAGTTTTGTTTTGTTTTGTGTGCTCAGTTTTCATTGCACTTTGAGGTAAGATAAAAAAAATCTTGGTTTTCCATTTGTGTCAATTACCTCATATTTTAAGACAAGTCCCTGTCGGAGTTGGGTGTGTCTCTGCACTTCTTTGAATGAGGATTTAAGTCTCTGCTGCCGCCAGTGGCATAGAGACGACCCCGGCGGCCCTGTGTGTCACGCTGGCTACTCTCCGCCAATGACATCACCGAGACAGACTCAGTGTCAGACAGGACACTGGTGCTCCAGTCATTACTCCAGCTGCGGAGACAGGGATGGGTCGTTTACATGGAGACAGGATTCAGAGAGGCCTCTAGTCCAGCACATAATTTTATTTATTACCTCAGAGTTTCATTTCTGCATTATTGAGAAGACGATTTATTGATGGAGGCTATTTTAGTGTTTAACATCTAATCAATGAACCAACTCAACAAGTATGGCTGACTAATATGTGTATGCACCTTGTATGTTAATTTTTTTTAAATCGTTTTAGGAGTTTAGAAATTATACACTATGATAATATTCAATAGTAATATTAAGTTGAAAAAAAACCTACATCCCTTTCTCTATGATTTTGTTTTCTGTTTGGTTCTCATGTTGTGCTTTTTGTATTTTTAATTAAAACCTGCTTGTACACTTCCACCAAAGAAGTTGTAGCAACTTGAAATAATAGAGTAATGGCCAACTTTATTTTCCTCTCAGCGTCAAAAGGAAGAAATAATAAGTATAAGTTGCAGACGAAGCTGTGTCACATGAACGCAGAGACTGGTCATGCGCATTAGGATGACAGGCACACTACATCTGACATGGCTTTGCACCATTTGACTAAAACGTACAACATGTGACCACCTTCCTTACCTCTGGGTGATTTGTGTGAGAGCGGTGGGTTCATTTGCCGATAAGGCATATTTGCTTGTGGAGAGAGTTGTTTCGGTGTCCTTCTCTACTGCAGTCTCTACACTCACTCCATTAATCTTCTGGTCAAAGAGGAAGAGGAGGAATCGTGTGAACAACTTACTTCTGAAATACAGTATATGATGTAGATTTGACAGTGTTGGTGGAAGACTGTTTTACGTTAGGCAGCGGTAGGTCTTGCAGGGCCAGCTGTGAACTCGGACGTCCTCTGGTCGAGCTCACGCCACTCTTTCTTTTTCTTCTCAGGCTTTGCTTCAGGCGATCATGAAGCTTCTTTCTCTCCTTCCTGTAAAAAAAAAACAACAAAACAAAACATAAGTTTGCTGTGTTTAAAAAGCATTTGTTACCTGAATTTATCTGTTTTAACAATGGTATGTGCAGAATATACAAACAACTGGCTAGTTTTATTGTTTTAGGGGAGCAAAGCACGTTTCTATTTGTCATTTTTGGTGGGACTCAAAACGTCTCACACTTCCGAACATATGGGTTATTGTTTAAATAACACTAAAGTATTCTGAGTACATATTTAATTTCAATTACATTTTTGGATGGATAGCTCCTTGAGATATCATTTTCAAGGGGACTGATTTGTTTTCAGCCTTACTTTTACACTTACAGGTCATTAGAAAAGGGCTTCTGGTTGTTTCCTGCAGTTCAATGCTGGGATTCATTAGATTTTATACTCTATTATTTATTTATCTTTTCTTTCTGATTTTATCATTAAATTTAGTTTTTTATTCAATACTTTTTGTCAAATAAATATAAAGATTGAATGAATTACTTTGTTCTGCAGTAGGCAACCACACACATGATTCCAACGACCAGGAGTGCAATGCAGATCCCTGTTATTGTTAAAATACGTTTCTGATACAGCTCCTCTGCTTCTGAAAAAGAAGACAATTCATTCTTGAAACTCATCAAAAACCTGCATATATACCAAATATAGTCACTGACGTCACAAGACAGTTTTAAACTAGAAAACAATAACTTGTCAAATCTGGATTGCCTCAGCAGCACAGAGCAGACTATGGGTACAGCATATATCTATAAAGAACATAAATAGATATATGTATCAATATAAGAGTTAGGGTTATTAGGATTTGAACATGCAATATGCCAAAGCCAGTTTCCATTTGATTTCATTAAAACTGTAACAAGGAAGTTGCTCCTATATTTATTCGGAGTCATGTCCTAATAAATATAGGTACTCAATAATGTGTGGATGAGTTGGATGGAGAACTTTACAGTACTGACTAACCACTTCACAACACCAGAAGTCAAAAGTTTGCAGATACTTTACCACCACTTGACGGTTGAATGATTATTTCAACTTCAACTTCAATTGAAAAGCCAAATAATAGCAACAAACACTAAAACCAACCTAAAATAATGTAATTGAAATACTCAGGCTGACACTCATGTTCACCTTTTGACCTCTCTCTATGGCCATCTATATCTGTTCACTGAAAAGCTGCTAAAAGGAAATACCAATCACAGTAAAAGCAACTTATACTTAACAATAAAACCAATAAAACCACCAGAACACCAAAAAGGTAATGGTATAAGAGCTGCCAGCAATACCGTTACAGGTTTTCTCATTCGCTTTAGCTCATTTAATGAAACCTGGTTCCAGGCTTTCTTTGCAAACTTACATTTCAACAGGATTCACTGCAAATCATTTCTCATGAGTTCACACAGTTTTCAAACTCTTCAAACACATAGCTCTCATACAGAGAGAGAGTTTCAATGAATTCACTTTGTTTGGGCAAAACTATACTCTTGTTCACACAGGGAAAGGGAATTTGGCCAAAATGCTAATGTAGAAACTTAAAGGTAGCAGCAAAAATCTAATATTTATGAGCACTCAGCATTGATTAGAAGGAAATGACTCGTGTTTTACTGTTTTCACACAAAATTAAAGGGAAAAAGTCTCAGCTGAGAAACAGGAACACAAAATACAGTATTCTTAAAGGAAACTGTATTCTTTTTTCAGTGGTTTAACAGTATAGTACATTATAATCATAAGATCAGTTAATTGTTTACTTTTTACAAAGTGGTGCAATATTGGAAATACTTTTGTACAATTCATGCAGTTTGTTACACTGTCAGTTGCTTTTGTCTTGCTGCTCCATGATACAGACTCTCTAAGTAAATACTCTCAGTGGCCTACTCTACAATATTCTTATTCAAGTAAAAAAAAGTAAACAAATATTAACCTTTAAATCTAAAGTTTACTTAAATATAAGTATATTACTGCTACTACCATTATCACTACCATTAATTCTACTGCTGCTAGTATCACTAATACTATTTCCAGGACAACTACTGATACTGATACTACAGTGACTGTGTGCTAACACTGGCATGGTGTGTAAGGAAAAGCCAATAAAAACAATTTGAGTCATGTTCCGTTTTTTGCAGCCAGGTGCACAAACTGAAAACATGACTGAGGATTTGATGATCTCATTCATAAACACTGACACAGAGGTCTTTTCATTCTGATAGCTCAGATTTGTTAACTGATATTTACCGCTGAGAGATCAAATTAGGATTTTGAGCAAGCCATTTTTTGCAATTACAGTTTTTCTTAATTGCTTTAACACATTTCTCCATTCAAAATTGTCATTTGCAAAACAGGTCACACAAAAAATCCAAACAGGGTTTCTTGTTCTCAAAACAAAGTTGTTTCTTTGCAAAATGCCGTTTTGGACAGTTGGACTTACAGTTTATTGTAATTGCTGAAGCACTTTTTCTGAAACTTGTAGCCAATGTGGCAGAACTTTACACACAAACTCCAAAACTAAAAACTCAAGTCATAAAACATCTCAGAACGTCCAAAATCATGTTTAAACGCTATCACCACACAAATAAATCTGTCCATCACCAACAAAGCAGAGCACTGAGAAATCTGATTAAGTTGTGATTTTGAAATCAGAACTGATCTGAGTCAGGACCTGGATCAGGACCTGGTTCAGACATGGACCACAGAGTCCACAGCAGTGATTTCTTCTGTAGATCCACTCAGCGTGAAATAAGTCAATGTGCACATTAAATTATGTAATTGCAATTAGCTACTTCTGATGCAAAAACTTGCTCTTGGGAGGTATTTTAAGAGTTTTCATTGCAAAAAAAAAAAAAAAAAAATTTGAAAAAAAAAAAAAAAATAGAACATGAAACCTGGTTTGGGTTTGCTGTATTTTGAAAGACAATTTTGTTAAAGTGATGGCATGAGGCATCTTCCCAGTGCATTGCTTGATTAATAGAATCTGTTGGCTTAAATATAAACAATTTAATAATTCAATCCTTGTGATAAAATGTTTTACATAATGTACTAATGAAAAGGTGATGTGAGACAGAAAGTGGAAGTGAATTTAGCAGTAGAGTGGTTTCAGAAAACACAGTCCTGCTCTGCTGTTTTATCAAACTAAATCGAAATCACATAGAAACAAAAAAGTACAGGAGATTTTAAACTACACAGTGAGTTAATAAGAGTAATAGTGTTCCTGACAGATAAATTATGCCTATATTTTGGATATTATTTCCTCATAAAGTGGGTTAGGCATTTTGCCAAAAGAAAATGAGCTTTGGCAGAGAATTAAATGTTTTATCTTAACCCTGCAAGCTAAAATAAAGAAATAATGCATACCCATAAAATCAATCCCAAGGCACTCTGCTCATGGCCAAGGAGCAAAAGAACAGTGGGGTTTTAGACCTAGTTATGTATAATAGTTAATATACTACACAAAGTCAATGCAGTACATAAAACAACCAGAGTCACTTTGATTTAAGGGGACGGGTATATCTAGAGTCCAATTAGGTACCAACCTAATATTCCTACTACATCATAAATGCCATAATGGGACATGGGGATATTAAAGACCTCACTTTTGCATGATCTTGTCCCATGCACTGCTCCTAACATCCAGGAGAACTACCCTGTAAATAATGTACACAGATTACGAGTAAAAACATAAGCTATACTCTGTTTTTAAAATGCACTGTGCCTATAACTGAGAATGTATTTGTATATCACACCTTATTATGGTCAGTTAAATCCATATTGTGAACCCTGCTGCGTACAAATGCACATGACCTGAATGAATTGTGCTAAACTGTGCCACACTTGTTCACATGAAAAATATCTGGCTTGGAATAGACCACAATCAATGCTTTAAACAAGTAGCTGAGAGCACAAAGTGAGAACAAAGTGGCCATGTTGCTGATGGGGCGATTCGATAGAAAGTGAGGAGTCAGCAAGTTTTTTCTTAGATCCGGTCAAGAGCCAAAGAATGGACGAGGAAGGTCTAGCTCATGTTATAAACGCTCATAGATACAGTAACTTAATACACACACACTGTCTTTTTCTCTGCATCACCATCAAGGGCGTACCAGGGCCGGACACAGGATTTAAGAAAGACTGAGGTCCATCATAATGAGTTTAGTCATCATAGCAGTTTAGTCCTTGTTTAGTTTAGTCTTTGTTTAGACCTCATTCAGTCATGGTTTAGACCTTGTTCAAACCTGGTTTAGTTCTGGGTTAGTCCTAGTTTAGCTCTGGTTTGGTCCGTGTTGAGTCCTGGTTTAGTCCTGATTTAGACCTGGTTTAGTCTTGATTTAGTCCTATCTTTTTCCGAAATAAGTCCTGGTTTAGAGTTTTGTTTGTTTGGTTTTTCAAATCCTAGTTTAGTCCATGTTTAGTCCTGGTTTAATGTTGATTTTGTCCTGTCTTTTTCCTAAATAAGTTGTGGTTTAGAGGAGTTTTTTGTTTGTTTGTTTTTTTGTTTGTTTTTGTGTTTTGTTTGTTTTTTTAATCCTGGTTTAGTCCTTGTTTAGTCCTGGTTTAGCCTGATTTTTTTTTACTCATGGTCTAGACGTGGTTTTGTCTTTGTTTTAACCTGGTTTAGTCTTGGTTTAGTCCTGGTTTAGTCTTTGTTTAGTCCTGGTTTAGTCTTGGTTTTGTCCTGGTTTAGTCTTGGTTTAGTCTTGGTTTAGTCCTGGTTTAGTCTTTGTTTAGTCCTGGTTTAATCTTTGCTTAGTCCTAGTTTAGATCTGGTTTAGTCCTGGTGTAGTCTTTGTTTAGTCCTGGTTTAGTCTTGGTTTAGTCCTGGTTTAGTCCTGGTTTAGTCTTGGTTTAGTCCTGGTTTAGTCTTTGTTTATTCCTGGTTTAGTCCCGTTTTAGTCCTGGTTTAGTCTTGGTTTAGTCCTGGTTTAGTCTTTGTTTAGTCCTGGTTTAGTCTTGGTTTAGTCCTGGTTTAGTCTTTGTTTAGTCCTGGTTTAGTATTGGTTTAGTCCTGGTTTAGTCTTTGTTTAGTCCTGGTTTAGTCTTGGTTTAGTCCTGGTTTAGTCTTTGTTTAGTCCTGGTTTAGTATTGGTTTAGTCCTGGTTTAGTCTTTGTTTAGTCCTGGTTTAGTCTTGGTTTAGTCCTGGTTTAGTCTTTGTTTAGTCCTGGTTTAATCTTTGCTTAGTCCTAGTTTAGATCTGGTTTAGTCCTGGTGTAGTCTTTGTTTAGTCCTGGTTTAGTCTTGGTTTAGTCCTGGTTTAGTCCTGGTTTAGTCCTGGTTTAGTCTTGGTTTAGTCCTGGTTTAGTTTTTGTTTATTCCTGGTTTAGTCCTGTTTTAGTCCTGGTTTAGTCTTGGTTTAGTCCTGGTTTAGTCTTTGTTTAGTCCTGGTTTAGTCTTGGTTTAGTCCTGGTTTAGTCCTGGTTTAGTCCTGGTTTAGTCTTGGTTTAGTCCTGGTTTAGTCTTTGTTTAGTCCTGGTTTAGTCTTGGTTTTGTCCTGGTTTAGTCCTGGTTTAGTCTTGGTTTAGTCCTGGTTTAGTCTTTGTTTAGTCCTGGTTTATTCTTTGCTTAGTCCTAGTTTAGATCTGGTTTAGTCCTGGTTTAGTCTTTGTTTAGTCCTGGTTTAGTCTTTGCTTAGTCCTGGTTTAGATCTGGTTTAGTCAAGCAATAGAAAAATCCTCTCTGTGACCTCTGTGACCTCTGTGACCTCTGTGGTGTACGGCCGTGAGGGCACCAGGGCCAACATGGCTTTGGTCCCTATATCAGTGTTTCCCATCCAAGGGTACGGGACCCCTGGCGGTACGCAAGCACACTGCAGGAGGTATGTGCAGTTAATTGATCAAAGTGTCCTCAGAAAATATTTGACTTTCAAAAACTTAAATGACCCTAAATCAGGACTAACCCAGGACTAAACAGGGATTAACACAAAAATGTTTATACTAAAGACAATACAGGGACTAAACTACAACTAAACCAGGTCAAAACCAGAACTAAACCAAGACTAAAACGAGAACTAAACCAGGACCAAAAACCAGAACTAAACCAAGAATAAACCAGGACAGAACCAGAACTAAACAAGGACTAAAACCAGAACTAAACCAAGAATAAACTAGGACTAAAACCAGGACTAAAACCAGAACTCAACAAGAAATAAACCAGGTACAAAACTAGAACTAAACCAGGACTAAAACCAGAACTAATCCAGGTCAAAACCAGAACTTAACTAAGAATAAACCAGGTCAAAACCAGAGCTAAACCAGAAAAATCCAGGTCAAAAATCTGAACTAAGCCAGAACTAAACCAGGAATAAACCAGGTCTAAAACCAGAACTAAACCAGGAATAAACTAGGTCAAAACCAGAACTAAGCCAGGTCTAAATCTGAAATAAACTAGGTCTAAACCAAGTCTAAATCAGGTCAAACCAGGACTAAACCATGTCTAAAACCTAAAAACTAAAATAAGACTATACCAGGAATAAGCTGGATCTAAACCAGGACTAAACTAAGACTAAATCAGGACTGTGCCAGGTCCAAACCAGGACTAAATTAGCTTCTGGTGGTGCACAAGACCAAAAGGTTGGGAACCACTGCTCTATACAGCCAAGAACTACACTCACTGGAGTTGATCCAGGTCCAATATTTTTTATTTTATGATTCTATATAATTACAGTTCCTCACGACCTCCTCTGCTACCCTTTGTTTTGTTTTTTTTCTTGCACCAGCCTACTTTGTACTATATACCAGCAGGTATTTAGTCCTAAAGAAAGGACTGTGGCAAGTAGACGAGAGCGGATTTAAACGTACAATAGGCTACAGATCAGTTGCTTTCTTTCTAGTACAAAAAAAAGCATCCCACACATTATTATCACATGCAACAGCCACACAAATACGCAGGATATAAAAGTAAAGGGAAATACACAAGCATCATGCGCCATTCAAAACCCACGTAATAGAGGTAAATGACATACTGTAAAAGGTGGCCATTACATAGTTTTGGCATCGATCACCAGTGAATTCATTGGGACACCTATGTAAAAAAAAGGAGAGGAGGGAGGGAAAGAGAAAAGAAGTTAGTTCATACAAGAGCTGTGAAAGACCCACAATAGTCATCACTGGTGTTGGCAAGATGGGCCAGCTAGACCAAAGCGTCTAGTCACAGTCTGAGATTTAAGAAGGCTAATTCGTCTAAAGTGCTCTTATTGTATTGTGTTCACTGAAGCCCAATTTGGGTTGAATGGCTTCTTCACAACAAAGTGAGATGTGCATGTACACACTTGGCCACTCAGGACAACATTAATGGTTGCTTTAATAAATGATGTTATGGCTCCTGCATAAAGACACAAACCAAATGCATGAAAAACAGCACGGGAAGCATATTATTACAGCTTCTGTAAGATGGCTCTGTTTCTAAAATGATGGCAGCCCAACCAGTGATTACCAGGGTCACCCGTACTCCCATATGTTGAATCAGACTGCTGCAGAAACAACAGTTGTCAAATGCATTTAGTTAGTTAGTGTATGTGATGCCCTGAGTTAATGGAAATGTAGCTAAAGGGAGAGGCAGAAGGTGGTATGTCTTACCGCTATACAAGACACACCATCCTGAGCCGGGACTGAATGGCAGAAATGTGATGAAATGTGATGTACATGCAAATTTCAGGAGGCAAGCCTTAAACCCATTAGTATGTCCCAACTGAGGAGATAGAGCTGGTCAGCAGATTTAAACTACGAAACAAAAGGGAAACTTGGATTTCCCCCAATTTCTTTGGAAGAAACATGAGGTGAAACACCAGTAATGACATGTGGGACTGAGATCAGGGTTCACATACGTTTGGTTTTGAGACTCTCTTAAGCACAGCTCGTTCACACCGGTGCCCAGTGAAGCCTGCCAAGCACCTGGTTGATGGGTAGAGAAGGAAACATATAAACAGCACTGGTAACACACAAACACACTCGGGTGGATGGACAGTAAGACTTGCCATGACATTTTGTTTTCTACTTTTACCTTTACAACTAATAGCCAACTACCGTTAAGTCACTAAATAAATAGTGCACACTAGGACATTCACAAAATAAAATAGTGCATACTATAAAACAGAAACCTTTAGATATTATGGTCTGGTCTTCTATAGAAAATATAAAATAAGAATCTGAAGGAACTGATTGAAGAGACAGAGGTTTATCTGTTACATTTTACTGTGACTTGAGTGGTGCTTAAACTACAGCAGACAATGGTTTCACGTCGTCTGCATGCAGGCATAAAGGTGAATTAAAGCAAAACCTACTTGATGATTATTAATGTCAGTAATGCTGTATGAACAGACCTGTAATGACTAAGCAGAACAAAGTCCTCGTCCTCAGAGGAACTCCTGCATCATGGCATGTAGACCTTCACCCTCCCTTTATTTAATTTATCTACGCCATTTGCTCAAATCAATTTAAACTTCTCTCTGAGTCCCATAGATGATGAATGAGCAGTTGTCTTTTTTTAAATACACCCATTAATACCACGGTCTTTGTGAAATGGCATGAGATCACTAACTTATGGAGCTATATTTGTCTCAATAAAATTACCTGATCCAATAGTAAATGTATTGATGCAAGTAGAATGATTTATTCAAATCCCTCATTTGTGACTTGCATGCAGTGTTTTTGCAAATCTTTGCATCTTTTATAAACCTGCAGTTTTACATGTGGATTGTTGAATCAGCATTTGATTATCGCCCAGTTCGTGCATTTGTCACTTTTGGACACATTTGGATCATTTTGAGACATATTCCTGTGTTTTGAGACAGTTCTGCATTAATTCAAAACAGCGCCTGTCCCAATGATGACCACTTGAGTTCACAAGCTACTACAGTCAGGAAGTAGTTAGAGCACAGCCGCTTTTGTTAACATTGCCACCAAGTGGTCATTACTGGAACAGGTTTTCTTTTGAAATACGAAACGAAGGTCTCAAAATTATCCAAATGCACAGAAGAAATAAATGCACAAATTGGGCAATCCAGAGATGCAAATTCAACAATCCACAAGTAAAACAGCAGATTTATAATTCATTCATTTTCTACCGCTTATTCCCGTTAGGGGTCGCGGGTGACTGGAGCCTATCCCAGTAACTTTGGGCCGTAGGCAGGGTACACCCTGGACAGGGGCCAGCTTGTCACAGGGCTGACACAGAGACGAACACAGACAGACAACCATTCACTCTCACATTCATTCACTAGGGTCAATTTAGAGTCACCAATTCACCTAACACATGCATGTCTTTGGACGGTGGGAGGAAGCCGGAGAACCCGGAGAGAACCCACGGTAACACGGGGAGGACATGCAGACTCCACCCAGAGAGTTCGTGTGATGGTGTGTATTGGTCGGCCCGGGGCTCGAACCCACGACCTCCTTGCTGGGAGGCGAGAACACTAACTGCTCTGCCACCGTGCACCCCCGCAGATTTATAAATGACAATTTTTTTTTGTTATAATTACAAATGATATATTTGCAAATCAGAATTTATTTGCAAAAATAGCTGTATGCAAGTCACAAATGAGGGATTTCAAATCATTCTACTTGCATCAATACATTTTATTTTTGTATCAGTTAATTTTATTGAGACAAATATGGCTCCATACTACCCAGCCTTATTAGAATATCAAAATGATATATGCCACACTTAATGGAGCAGACAGTAGATACAATATTGTGTAAAAGCAGTCCTTATAAGCAATTCTTTATAAAAGGTAATAGCCTCACCTGCAGAGGAACTTGGTGCTGCCCGGCATGATCTCGAGGGTGAAACACTCGCCTCCATTTACACAGTAGTTTTTCTGGCTGTCACTGCAGCGGGTCACATGACTGGAGGTCTTTAATGTTGTGGTGGTGCTGGTGGTTGCTGTAATAGACACCCATCATTAGAGCAACATAAAAGACTGAAAACACTGCAGAGATTATAGAGATTACATGCTAAGCACTTGCTTACTTCAGTCAATTTATTCATAAATCTCGCATAGGACAGGTTAAAAGAGGTCACTACACATATGAATATATGCTGCCCCATACATTGAGCTAACAAAAATATAAACAAATATGTGAATAACTTACTTTTCCCCACTATAGTGTGGAGAGTATTGAGATAAACAGAGCCTTAAGTTTTACCAAGTCTGCCTTTAGGGGTGAACGGGTACGACAGGCAGAGGACAGGAAGAACTAGCCATTTTATTTCAGGATTGAAAAGCATATTTCTGAATTGCAACAAGCAGAATCTGAGATTTCTTCTTCCTTATACAGGAATGAATCAGATGTGAATGTGTTTATATACATAGCAGACTACAGATCCACATTGACTTTTCATTGTTGACTCTGCATGCCATTCACATCAGAGCAATAAACCTTAATGGTAATGTTTCAGTTAACAGCAAACCTTCATTAAAGAGGTTAAACAGTATTATAGCAAGCAGACACAAAAGAGAAGCATGCAATGACCACTTGTGTTAGGCAGCATAAAATATATCTTTTACTAAAGAAGCCAATAAGTGCTAATCATTGTATTTGTAGTGTCAATGATTGTTAACACACCCAAAACAGCTTCATATTCCATATATTTAAGGAGTTGATAAGGTCAAAAATAAAAAGTCATGTCACAGTGAGTCAGCATGACATATCAGCATGGTGCAGCAGTTTTTGTCTTCTATACTGTATCTTGTTATACTTTCACAGTGCAGATGAGAATACAGATTCCCTGGTTAGGGTGGAGGATCAAAAACGTTAGCCCAATGAACAGTGATACAGGGCTGGAGAGAAGCCAGGAGACCTCCCTCTCTCTGCTATTCAGAATCTTTGGCCCACACTGGGGCTATATTTGCAGATGCATCAGTCTGCTGCAGTGGATGGTGTTTCTCTCACGTATTACCAAGGACAAACGCTGATGCACTGCACCAGCACAAAGCTGTCTTAGCATGACTTGGTGGAGTCACCACAGCTCGAAAGGTGGGTCATACACCAGGATTCATCTGAAATAAGTGACAGAGTTTTGAATGTTTTGTGGCTTTACTCCTATTTCTTCAAAAGGGACACAGTTTTGCTAGCTCAGAATGACTAATGTCCCGACAAGACAAAGTAGGTCTACAGCAGCCTATAAAGACTTTTGGAGGACACTAGGAATCTGCAGTGTGCCACTTCACAAATCTCAAACTTCATGTGTAATTGTAGATCCATATTACAATAGCCATAATAATAAAAGATAGTCAAGGTAAGGTAAAATTCAAAAAGACTCTGTCACAACTTAACAAACCCCTCATGGCAAGCTCTTGGCCATAATCTCATTTATTTCATGATAACTACAGCAAATATTTGCTCTCTACAAGACAGTGAAAACTGCAGATTGAGGTGTCATTCTTAAGAGAGACAGGAAGAATCTTCAAAGCCCCATTACAGTTTGACACAGTGCAAGTGTGTCTGAATATGGCAGCCTATTGATCTGTGGTGAGACACACCCTCATGGCTAAAGGGCTCAAACAGCCACTAGAGGGAGAGGATCAACAGCTCAGAGCACTGAGCCAACTCTCTCTGCAGACCTCACTTTTAATGATACTTATATATATATTATATTAATTCATTAGATTATTTTTAGTGTTATATTTATTTTGTATTGATTTTATTTTCTAGTATAGCATTGATCAGATAATCGTTGTACATTATAAACCAAGTCAGTGAGTTTGAACAGATTTACACAGGAAAACTGCAAAATGTTTCAGGAAGAAAAATTGCACAACCTCAACAAAGAGATCATTCCTGTGGCGTCATGAAGAGTTATTTCAAACACGTGTAAACATCGGCCAAACAGATGACAGCAACTGATATCATCATGTTCAACCATTCTTAAACCAACTATTATTATGACTCAAACTGTAATTACATAGGAGACCAAGGACCTGGAGAGCTCAAGTTTTCAGAGAACAAAGGGGACACTGACCTCATAAACCAAAGTGCTCCTAAAAAACACTGTTCCAACATACTGTCTTGTATTTGTATGCTCTAAAAACTATAATTTAGGAGACTTTGAAAGATTAAAGGAAAGATGTTTTAACAGTGGGCAATACCCGGAAGTCAGTATCAGTTATTGATTGTCTATTATTATTACGGGTTCTGAGTGTATGAGTGTAATGTAATACCACAAAAATGTATATGAATAGCACAAGATAGTTACAGATTCCTAGATCAATGGGTACATTAATAAATTAAGATAATCCAGTTAGGGAGGAAAGAATTGCTTGAGAAAATTATGTGTTTTTAAATGTATTGAACAAATACAAATATTGGATATATTATAGTGTAGTAATATGGAAATGTTTGCCAGTTATTGCCACAAAAGATATTTAATGCAAAATATTGACATTATTACATGGATTAAGCGCTGCATGATCCTTTACTCTATTAATATATTAATATTAATATAATAAGTGAAAGCAATCAAATGTGATGTGACATAGGATTACTGCATTGAACTTTAATCTTTACCTCAAGCACGACCATCAGTTTGGTTGACATATAATGGCGTTGTAGTAGAGTGAGCATTATTATACAATATTTAAATAAATTTTTTTACAACTTCTTATTAATCATTTATTAATTCTGCAAGCTGCAACCTATGCTGACACCAGCTGTCTTAAAGTCAAGAACTTAACAATATTAGAAATATTAAAAAAATATATATAAGATCCGTCAGTCTGCCCCAGGGCAGCTGTGGCTACAGAAGTAGCTCACCACCACCAAGTGTGACTGAGGAGTGAATGAATAATTGATCAATTGTAAAGCGTCTTTGAGTGTCCAAAAAAGCGCTATATAAATTCGATGAATTATTATTATTATTATTATTATTTGCATTGTGTATTCTATTGTTTTTCATGCTAACCAATAAAGACAGTTACTTCAGACTAGTAACCACTAGGCACTATCAACGACCAACGAAGAAAGCTGAGAACATCAACACAAAATCATGGAATAAAAATGGCCTTTAACAGGACTGCGTAGTTTTTAGCTTTGGTGCTCTGCAATAACATTTTCAAGGACAGACAGTCAAATGCATTATGGCAGTGCACGAGGAAGAGTGAGGACGGGGGGTTGGATCGGGGTGTATCCGTGTGCCTTAAGTACACATCATGCCCAGTCAGAACGAGTCTGAACACCTCAGATGTGGTCATGGGACATGTGCAACCTGACATTATCAAGTGTGTCAATTGTTATTGCTTTCTGGCTTCTTACTTATCAACTATGTCTACATTTTTCATAGACATACAGCATAATACAGGAAGTCAGGAGGGGGACTGACCCTTTTAGCACCACCGTATATGAGCTAACTCACTTATGGAGATGTAAATCACACACAGATGTGACTACAACAACAGAGAGATGACAGTGGCGAGCCGCTGGCAGACAGTGCTCTATATTAGCGGCCTGTTCTCCCTGCGGCTGTAGGATGGAGGGCATCAATTAGCCTCCAATCGCTCTGACCTTGAAATGGAGCTCAGGCGCAGAACAGGAAGTCTCTCTGTACCACAGCCGAAGTTTGTATCATGCATCATTTATTGATTTTCACTTTTTCTTATGACTGGAACCATGTGGCCAGCTTGGACACATTTTAGGGAGCTGCCTTATTGTCTGAAACCAGCAACCTAGAATATGCAATAGGCTCTCTGAATAATAAAGTGATAATGAATCCCCTGGGGTTATAACTTTTGTATGTTACCTGCCTCTCCATGTTGTAATTTTTCAGAGGTTTAGTCACTGGCCTCTGAGCTACACTGTGCAAGTCACAACATGTTTGCTTCAAGCAATCTCCTGAAAGCTGACACTTCCTAGAACCACACATTTACAAAATCAATAAAGAAAGACATTGTCATCCTTTATATATAGCATGTGGTTGCTGGGTTTTTCTTACAATCAGA